>CM063108.1:73140343-74487343 GCA_031841125.1 Acanthococcus lagerstroemiae
TTGTTTATTGTTTGGTTTTCAGGTTACTCGTTCAAGTATTGTAATTGATGAATGCAAAATAGAGGATAGGAAACATCTAGATGGTGGCAACATGACATCGTCTAGATTTAGTGGTATTCTTCAGTTAACAGATTTAGATGATTTCATCGTACCTTCTCAGGTGAGTAAACTTCAGTCTACGTAATAAAAACGTTTAACAGCTCCTCCTCTCAGCTACGTTTACAAGATGATTCAGATGATTGTGCCCAGCCGATTTCCTCCTGTTGGTATTGTGTGGAAGAGTGCTTTTCATTTTAAATCACGGAAGAAAGTAGTTTGGGTTCAGTTTGATTGCTTCAAAACAAATGGAAATAAATGGATCAGTTCTGGAATTATTCAGGAAGATCGAAAGACAGTGAGAGTACCAGTCCTAGCCAGGTTGTCTAGAAAAGAACAGAAGAAACCTAGTTTGGTGAGCGTTGTTCTGTGTTTGGATGAAAAAGAATGAATTGAATGAAACCACTTCCAATACAATTCTTCGAAGCCGGTACCCTAACATTCCATGTGTTAGAGCCCTGGTCAGTGCTCTTCAAATGATAAGTATTTAGCAATGGTGTTTGGCTTAGCACCTTCGATGGCATACAGACCACGTATTATCGACTTAGAGACCGGTTTTACAACCTTCGATTTTTCACACCTACTATCTGATAAGTGCTAACTTTTGATTCAATACAAGAATCGAGAATCCTGAAACTGAATCTATCCACGCATAATTACGATTTCCTATTACGAGTAGGTACAGTGTGTGACTGTAGTTCCTTCGATGATCTATTTTACAGTTCCGCAGCCTGTAAGGACGTAACGCTATAATAAATAGGTCTGTTCGGGCAGCGTACAGAAACTACCAAAATTGACAAAATGTACAGAAAGTGCGTTCGGGCAACTTTTCTGCACTTTCTGTAACTGCAGAGAGAATGTTCGAGCACCGACTTTCTGGAGTTTCTGTAAGTTTCTGTACTTGCAGAACTACAGTACCTCTGGAGGTACTGTAAGTTTCTGTAACTTTTTTGTGAACAGTTGGAACGGAAAAAAACTTTGTTATTCCTTATAAAAAATTTCATAACAATTAAATAATTTCATAAGAGAACGTTGAAGGTGATTTGCAATTGTTCAATTTTATTTTATGTAGAGATTTATCAATGAAATCCTTATAAAAAATTTGATAACAATTAAATAATTTCAAGAGAGAACGTTGAAGGTGATTTGCAGTTGTTCAATTTTATTTTATGTGGAGATTTATCCATGAAAATGAACGTTGATCGGAAATTTTAACAGAAAGTGCAGAAAAAGTGTTCGAGCATACGCTAAAACGATTACACAACAGTACTACAGAAACTTACAGAAACGAACAGAGACGTTTGTACAGAACTTATAGAAAAAATCATAAAGATTAATTTTTGTACGCTGCCCGAACAGTTTCACGAGACAGAATGAGTACCTGTTGGATAGATAATTGAATTTTCGTATTTTCATGTTCGGCACCCGTTGAATTTCGATTCATTTAAGTATAAAGTATACTCATCGTATGCCTTTGTTTCCACTAGTGAGTTATGAGCTCTAGGTCTCTAGAGTGTTCGCTTATTTTATTCTTATCTTGTAGTTTCCTTCCATTCGAATATCTGTTTTGAAATTTCTTTATGATTGTACCATTTTACGTGCTCTTCTTACTTAACGAAACTCGTACAAACTTTGATACACATTTTAATACAAAGAAAAAAATATAAATATTTACTTAGAATATTACTCGTAACCGCAAACTCCTTGAGAAATAGCCCAGTTGGCTTTTACTTCTATTGGTCCTTTCACTTCAGACCCGTCGGCCGTAATAATACCGATTTCGTATTTATTGAAGGATCTAGCATCTCTGTAATACAAAACCGTCATACATTTGTGTATTAAATCTTCGGCCTCTTGTCGATCCATATCCGGATTATTCTTCAACGCGTCTCGTAATATGGGGACCGCAATGTGCGCGCCGTATCCAGTGGCAATTATACGATCCTCGAATGCAGTTCCCAGCTTGTCAACGGAGCCTAAAAAGGGTTTTCCGTCTTGAATGCCTCCAATCAGGATATTGTTATGCAGAGGGTCAACTTTCGATCGGCGATTGTATAGAACCCGAGTGAGCCAACAATGTAGAGATGCTGGTTTCAGTACAATATCGTCTTCCAAACACTCTTCTCCGATTAGTTTTCCGCTCAAAAGCTCTTTAACATATTGGTAATCAGCGTAGTCACCACCGGCGCCCAACATGATATTTTTGTTTATCGGTAATATGCGAGGGCAATTTTTAAATCGTGCCAGTGATCCATAAGAGCCCAGCAAGTCAGCAGCTATCACAACTCCATTATTGAACGTGATACCCAACACCGATGTTGCCGTAGTCATTATATCGATAACTGTTCACAAATAATGAAAAACTATACTGCTTACAACTCACAGATGATTCAAAACTAACAAAATAAACACGAAGAATATACTTCTAATTCTTCAATTATTGCAACTCACGTCCATGTAATATGAATTGAATTTTCTTGTTTGATGATGATCGAATTCTTTCATATTCCGGAATGATGATAAAAGAATTCTACCGCAGTAATATGATACCTCAACATCGGTATCTGTTAATTTATCAGTCTTCGAAGAATGTTTTGTAAGAAAAACCTTTGGATAAGGTAGTTTTTAGGTCCTTTCTCTTGGACTAAATTATACGTGATCTGATGACGTATTCGGCAGGATACTAGATTCTGTCTGCGGAGTAGACCAGTTTTGTGTGACGTCTTACCAGTGAGTTACTGTTGGTAAAAGTACCCGTATTTTTTCGTACGAACGTATTGACTCCCATAAGAAAAACACATGGAGCAAAGATCACTATGTTACTACCTGAGAATAAGAAATTTGTTAGAAAGCAGAGGTATATATTTTTAATCCAGAAGGTTATTAGCATTTGCTAATAAACTTCTGACCTCTAACAAGTTTCTTATTCTCAGGTAGTAACATAATGATCTTTGCTCCGCGTGTTTTTCTTATGGGAGTTATTACGTTCGCACGAAAAAAGACGGGTACTTCTTCTAACTGTAACCGAGAGTAGTAACACACTTTGTGACGTCATCACAAAACTGGTCTGTTGGGGAATAAGATGCAGGAATGCAGCCACAAGGCAGAATCGTTTCCCCAGCCAGACCCAAGTTACCATACGTACATTAAATTTACATTGTGGTCAGAGAGCTTGAAAGTCATCAAATGTCAGTGGCCTAGCGTTGGGGTGGGGGGCACGGGGCACGTGCCTCCGCCCCAATATTTTTACATAGTTATTTAATATCGGTGATTTTTAAAAAATACCTCCATTTTCGATTTTTTTTGTCCCTTGAAAATCTTAATTTGTCCTCCCCCCACCTCCCTCCCCATTTGGAAAAAAACTAGCTACGCCACTGTCAAATGTTGCAAGTCTTAAGCTGAAAGCCGAACGTTTTATAGAAAGTTCAAGCCAAAGTCGAAATCGAAAGACATTTTGAAAAATTAATCTTGAAGTTAGAACTTCCAAGGTCCAAGCTAAAGTTAAATATAACTTACTTCTTCACTTTATCTCATATTATTATTATTATTATTTTTTTTTTTTTCTTTTTTTTTTTTCATCTTTGTTCTTTTTTCTGCTCTTGTCGTCTTGTCTGTGCAATGTTCACTTGGAGTTTGGGGCCTTGGAATTCGATGGGCAGAGCTGGAAAGTTAGCTGTTAGACGAAAATTTTAAGCTGAACGTCGTACTTTTCTGAAAAGTTGAAGCTAAAGCTGAATGGTGGGAGATATTTTCAAGATTTGGAAGACAATACCCGAAAACCTGTATTCCAAGGTCACTAGTTAGAACCGAAAACGAAAGTTTTGTTATTCGATTTCCAGGCTTTCGAGTCGGACACGGACAAAATCAAAAATTAAAATCAATTGGTTTTTAATTTTCGGCCTTAAATCATTTTTACGGGATTCTTTGGATTTTTTCAATTACTCGTATTCAGAATGCACTTTTCAATTACGAGTATTATCAAACGAAACTACGATGTAAAATCAGGATCGTTGCGAAGAAAATTTATTGAGCGGCCGAGAATCAGGAATTTTCCATCTGTTAGGCAAAAAAAAAATTGCTAACCCAACGCCTAAAATTATTTTTATTTTATTTTAATCAGAGTTTATTTTAAGGTGGTGCCGACAACAGCTTAGAGGCCAGTTAAAGTCGACACCACCGTTTACAATAATAATCGAAATAGTAATAATAATAATAACAGTATTAATTGTAGTAATAATAACATTGATAATATAATAATAATAGTAGTAGTAACAATCCGTAGTCGCTGTACCGAAGGAGAAGAAGCGGGAAAGATGGGCAATCCGGAAGCTAGACGCCGATCGGCTAGAGGCGAGCTTCCTGGCTCTCACCTGGGGAAAGGGAGAGCACGGAGCCGCAGAAAGGAGCGCCGAGGCCGCAGCCGAGGACGTCATCAGGACGGTGGCAGCGGCCTGCGATAGCGCAATGCCCCGCGTCGGTCCGCCACGTGCGCGACCCCCAGTGTACTGGTGGACCGACGAGATTGCCGAGCTGCGGAAGGAATGTAACCGCCTCCGTCGTCGCTATCAACGGATAGGACGAGATGACGGAGGGACGGGTGATGCCTCGCAGCGGTACCAGCAGGCGCGCCGAGCCCTCAAGGCGGCCATCCGACAAAGTAAGAAGACGGCGTGGGAGGAGCTGCGACAGGAGGCGGACCGCGACCCCTTCGGCAAGCCGTATCATGTTGTGATCCAGGGGGCCGTCGATAACGAGCCGCATGGAGTCGGGAGTGCTGCAGAAGGTGGTGGAGGAGCTGTTCCCGCAGCGACCACCACTACCGGCATCGTCGCCTGGAGAGGCCACGGAGGAGTTCTGTCCACTGAGCACCGGCGAAGTGGACAGTGCCATCGAGCGGATCCGGACGAAGAAGCGGAAGGCACCAGGGCCTGATAATGATCCCGAACTGTGTGGGAGTCCGTGCATCGAGTGGAGCCGTCCCTCCTGACCAACGTGTTTAACCGCGCGCTGCAGGATGGGACGTTTCCGGACCGATGGAAGGCGGCGCGGCTTGCCCTCATCAAGAAGCCAGGGAAGCCAGACGGGCAGCCATCATCATACCGGCAAATCTGCTTGCTCGACACCGTGGAGAAGGTGTTCGAGCGGACGATCGTAGAGAGGCTGGAGGCGCACCTGGAGAGGCGGAGGACGATCTCGAACAGCCAGTACGGCTTCAGGACCGGCCGTTCGACAGCGGATGCAGCACTCAGGCTGAAGGCGATGGTGGCGAAGGCGATACGCGACGGAGAGTTCTGTGCGGTGGTCAGTCTCGACATTCGCAACGCCTTCAACTCGATACCGTACTCATGTGTGGTGTCGGCGCCGGAGCTATTTCTGCGGGCGTCGGATTGAGATGGAGTCGGCGACAGGACCAGTCACGAGGGCAATGACGTGCGGCGTTCCTCAGGCGTCGGTCCTTGGACCCATCCTGTGGAACGTCGCCTTCAACGGGTTGCTGCGGCTGGCGGTCCCACCAGGCGTGAAACTCATCTGTTATGCCGATGACACGCTGGTGGTGTGCCAAGCCGCGACAACTGCGGAGGTCGCGACCAAAGTCAACCGGGCGTTGGAGTTGCTGACCGGATGGATCGAGTCGGCGGGATTGTGCTTGGCGGTGCAGAAGACGGAGGCAGTTCTGTTCACGACGCGCCGCAAGTACGACCAACCAACGTTCGTGCTGAAAGGCGAGAAGATCGCGCCATGTCCAGCGCTGAAGTACCTGGGGCTGTGTTTCGACGAGATGCTGTTGTTCCGCGAGCACTTCCGGAGAGCGGCGGAGAAGGCGGACCGGGTCGCCGGGCAGCTGTCGCGACTGATGGTGAACGTGGGCGGCCCGCGGGAGCAGAAGCGGAGGTTGTACGCGAACGTCGTGCTGTCGTTCCTGATGTACGGCGCACCGGTATTCGCGGACGCCGTCCAGATCCCGTACCGGAGAGTGGAGCTGGAGAAGGTGCAGCGGAGAGTCGCGCTAAGGTGCGTCAGCGCGTATCGCACCGTGTCAACGGAGGCGGTAAGCGTGCTGGCGCGCCTTCCACCCATCGAGCTGAAGGTCGACGAGTTGGCGCAGTCCTACAAGGCGCAGAAGAAAGCGAGGACGCGGCAGGAGGCACGCCGGGCGAAGCGAGGCATTCAGCTGACCACGCTTCAGCGATGGACGGAGAGGCTCGCCCAGTCTTCGAAAGGCGAGTGGACCCGGGAGTTGATCGGTGAGCTCGACCTGTGGTTAGGTAGGAGGCACGGAAGCCTGAACTTCCACCTGACCCAGGTCTTGAGCGGACACGGTTGTTTCGGCTCGTACCTGCACCGGATGGGTTTGGCGGGGAGCGCCGAGTGCACCCATTGTGCAAGCGGAGAGGAGGACACGCCGTAGCATACGCTGTTCGAGTGCGATGCCTGGGAGGAGGAGAAGCGCGGGACGGTCACGATCGATCCCGGAGACGGCGTGATCGACCGTCTTGCGCCGGACACCCTGGTCTCCGAGCTGTTGAGGAGCCGAAACGGTTGGAACCGGGTGTCGGGTTTCGTTTCGGCCATCATGCGATGGAAGATGGAGGCTGAGTGGTCGAGACAGAGGACGCAAGGAGGAGGAGAAGCTGGACTTGCTGCTGCTGCTGCTGCGGCGGCGGATACCATCCAGTGAAGTTCGCCCGCAGCACCAGGGCTGGAGCCGAGCTCGCCCGCAGCGCAAGGGCTGGAGCTTCAATCAGACGAGTCTCACACGACGAGTGAGTGAAGGGGAAGAGGCAGCGCGTCCGGCTGCGGGGGACCTGAAATTTCCAGGCGAGCGCTCTGGGAGTGCGGACCTCGGTCAGTAGGGAACCCCGTGGTGGCCCTGGCATGACGCGCGCACCGTTCCGGCCAGGAGAAATGGGGGCTTGGGCCCGGCCCCAAAGCGTTCCCCTTGGTACTGATGCGATGCCCGAAAGGGTAGTTTCCGGTGCCGGGGGTGCGGTGTCTCAGGGGCCACTTTGGCATGCGTGCATCGCCATATGTCCCACCACACCAGTAGTAGTAACAATAATAATAATAATATTAGTAATAGCGGTAGCCAGGTTTTCAGCAGTATATTATTTGTAGTTGGATGCTGTTAAGCAAAAAGGACTTGAGCGACATTTGTTGACAAAATAAGTTATTAGTATGGAAAGAGCGTAAAAAGTAGACGTTTTCAAAATTGAATCGGAGGCCCAATTCTGTAAATTCTACTTTTTACGCCCTTTCCAACGATACTAATAGGTAACTCATTTTGTTAACAAATGTTGCTCGGTTCTGTCCCGCTTTGCCTGAAATTTCCAATTTGCCAGCTTTGAAAGATAATAAATTGTTTGGACACTCCCCCCCCCCCTCTCGCCGTTAAGGCTCTATATAAAACTTTTTCATAAAATGAATCTACCGGGCGTAAAATGCTATTTTTAATTATTGTTTATCAGTAATTAGTTATTACGTAATTAGCTAATTACCTTTCTTGTTCGGCGTTTCCAAAGAGTCTGAAAGCACGGTAGTGTAAACCTAAAAATACCTACATATTTGCTATTTTGCCATCAATCTTCCGATTTGTACTGTCACTATCTTTTACAGTCTAACTAAATAGTTGTCAAACATATTCGTTGCGGACTTAATTGCCAATTATTATAATTAGTTTCTGATTACAAGGCTTCAATTTTCGTAACTTGCCAGAAATCGTGTAATTATATCAATTAAGCTAAAATATGCTGTTGACACTTCTTGATTATTGTTTTACCCGAAATTGTATTCACTTCAATTTATTTATTTTTTAATTTTGTATTTTATTATTTGAGATTTTTGCATATTGTACATATTATATAGAGATGCTATTTCAAACTCCGTAATAGGCATCTCGTAAAAGAAGTTCAATTCCGGTGGTGCAAATTACTGCAAAGTATTGGATTTTTATGACATAGGAAAGGGGTATTGAATTTCCGCGTTTGCTAAGAAAGGCGTAAACCAAATTGCCTAGGGGCAGTGCTCCAGTTTACTCACTCCCTCTCACCCTGGCCATGGCCTAGGACTATGATCTCTTTATTATCTACTAGAGTCAGTTTTAAATTCGATGTGTGTACAAGGCTTCATAATGATGATATCCCCTGTGAAAGACTTATTGATGTTCTGGATTTTTCTTTGATAATCATCAGTTAGCAAACGTGAACAATGATCTTCAGATAATTGACATTATAATATGGATGAATTTTGGACAGTTTTGTGAACGGAAGGGTGGGATGAGTTGAGCATGGTAATACAAGTCTGCTGTAATTATCAGGATAGAAGGCTAAACCTGGCAATGTGGCGCCGAAAGCTGAAGTTTTCATTGGTTCTCTTATAGAAGAATCTGTGTTTTTGTGCTTCGCTGGAGAGTTGTTGAATTGGTAAGAAAATGAGAGGAACTAAAGTTGAAGAAAGTAAAAATCTTCGTTCAACGTATCATAATCAGAGACGTACTGGGGGGGGGGTCCCTCCTTCCTTCAAGATTTGATAATTGGCTTCAGTCGGAAAATCAGTGTCTCTCGAGTAGGAAAATTTGAAACTTCTGAAACGTTTTTATCTGTTTCCAGGACTTGAATCAGTAAGAAAAAGAAAATTGTCTCTGGCATTGTCAACGTTTGTATTACTGCTCTGGGTTGAGTTAGGGTCGGTTAGATTTCACTATTTTGATAATTGAAAAGTTTCTACAGGATTGTCAAAGTTTCTGTCGCTATTTTAAGGTCAAGTTGAGTTCGTTAGGTTTAAACATTTTCGTATGTTTCATCGTTATTTTTATCATTTGACACGCGCACGAAAGCACTTAATATAATGGCTATATAGGTACATTAACCGCTTCACTTCTGTCAACTCAAGAAGCGGTTTAGCTATAATGTGATATTGCAGTATTTGAAAAAAGTAATAATATTATATCCAGAAAAAATTATTAACGATTAAGTATTTATTGTAGGAGTGTATCAAGCCGATCAAAGTCGAATCAACCCCTGTTAATACTGGTTCGAAAATAAAAATTGAAAGTGGAGTTCCTGACTCGAATTTGACAGAGGTTACTATATTATTATTTTTTTCATGTAGTTCATAAATTATTCTAAGTGTTATATTTGTGATTATCTTACACTTTTACATGATGATGACCAGGGGCAAAAGCAATAATTCCCTCCTTACTCAGAATATTAGCGGACAAAAGAATATTGTATTGTCCCTTATCTTGAAATTTGTCATGGTACAGTTCCCTGATTTGAATTGTCACTAGTCCAAACCCTTTCTCCTTAGGTAATCACTTTGGATCCTCTTGTCTGTTTATTCTGGGATTTTTATTTCAAATTTTTCTTCGCCCTCCCCCTAAGAAAATGACTAGGTATCGCCTTTTATATTATCTTAATGTAATAAAAATATTAATAGCAAATATCTATCGAATAAAAACAGCTAAATTCCAATATTTTAATTTTCTTTTCAGGATGACAAAAAACTGACCCGTGTCGATATCTCACTCGGCGATTGTTTAGCTTGCAGCGGATGTATTACTACTGCGGAAACCGTACTTATTTCTCAACAAAATCATACTGAAGTTTTGAGAGTTCTAGAAGAAAATAATACTCTTGAAAAGGTAAGCTGGTTCTTGTACTTATAGATACAGTGAAATAAAGTTGAAATTGAGGGGGAAATCGAAAGCAGTATATCCTTGAATTATAATAACTTACTACAGACAGAAAAAGTCAGCTTGTTCAGTCAGATCTTTACACACTCTCTGATATTTGGTATTTTCTTTTAAATCCTCGAATAAATTTTAATACTGCTCTATTCAATTCAAGTTCAACTTGACCTTTCTGTTTTGATGATACAAAAAAAAAATTTAATTATTAATCATAACAATTTAAATTCTAAATATAATAATAAAATTAATTAATAATTATTTCAAAATTAATTTGCAAAATTAAAAAAAAATTTAATAATTGAAAAATAAGCTCTGGTAGATCATACCGAAACAAATCCATATGTTAATAATAGAATTTTAATTAATGAGTATGCTTCGTTAATGTTCCATCTAGAATGGTCAAAAATCGAAATTCATAGTCCTCTCATTAGCAGTCCAACCCATTCTGTCTTTAGCTGAGCAAAATAACTTATCAGCTGAAGATACTGCTCTAAAGATAACAGGTTAGTACTCTTATGACACGGAAATATTCTTTTAATATTTTGAAAATAACATTTTACTAACGGACAACAATATGTTCAGGTTATTTCAAAAAACGAGGCGTACACGCTGTGTTCAGCACCAAAGTAGCTGAAAATCTAGCCATATCAGAAGCCAGTAACGAATTTATTTCTCGTTATAAACATAGTAAATCAGATTCTAATTCTTCATTACCAATGTTCGCGTCTGCTTGTCCAGGTATGAATACTTGATTCGACTGTGTTACAGTATCTTCCAACGTAGAAAATTCTAATTGAGTGCTTCAATTGGATGTCAGTCTGGAACGTATCGAAAGGAGGGTGGTTTCCTCTCAGAAACTCTTGTTCTTTGGAAAAACCACCCCGGTCAGTGGAAGGAAATTAAATGAAACGGAGCTTAATTGGCAACATTGGAAAAATGAATATTAAAGACTTCATTATTTTTTCGTCTTAATTGAAGTTTTCATCTGTTTACAGAATCAGATTTCTAAGTTGAAACAAAATTAAAAATGGGATTTTGGTTTTCTGATTTCACAATTTTTCATTCGGGAAAATTGGTATTTTTGATATTGAAAAAAAGAAAACGGGATTTTCCTCTCTCCTACCCATTACATGAAATCGTTTCGGTGCATCCCTAAAAGCTTAATGCTTGTATATTAATCTCGATTATTTTTGAATCAGCTTGTTAGCATTGGCCGAAATTCGTAAAATGTTTTAATGAAGGTCTTATTAAATTACAGGCTGGATATGCTACGCAGAGAAAACGCACGATTTTATGTTACCCTTTGTTAGCACCACGAAGTCACCTCAGCAAATAATGGGTTCTTTGGTGAAAGATTATTTTGCTACATGCAAACAATTACATCCGAAAGATATTTATCATATTACTTTAATGCCATGTTATGATAAGAAGTTGGAGGCATCTCGACCAGATTTTTATAATGCTGATCTCGATATCAAAGATGTGGATTGTGTAATTACTCCGGGTATGTTTCAGTTTGATAGGGATCCATAAGGAATTGTTATAATTTAACTGTGACATTCATACTTTTCTCTAGTCTCTGTTTGCAATATCAAGATTACGCGAGGTAGAAAAAATTTTAAAGATGCAAAAGTTTATTATCTGCTGTTCGCTATTTTCATTTTTCTTTTTGTTTTACAGTTGAAATAGAATTGCTTCTACGAAGTGAAAATGTCAATTTATCAGAAGTTGAATCACTACCCCTGGACAATATATACGATTTGGACACTGCGTATGAAGATCTGTCTGTACCGACAGGGTCGGCGTCTGGTGGTTATGCCTATCAAGTGTTAGCAGCTGCAGCAAAGGTATTGTTGTCGTTAACTCCGGTGGATATTCAGTTCAAAGCAGTTAGGTTTGTTAACCCATTTCTTATTACTGAGTGGTACGTAGTTCTTTTTCTTTATTACTAGCTGAAAATGGAATATTGTACCTATCTACAACCCTACCCGCAGTTTAGCTGGTGAATGAAAGTTTTACGTAGCTCCGTAAAATATGATAGCGAGAACATTAATAATAGCAATACTAATGCATTAACAATTATTCATTTCGTAAAAAATTCTTCGCCAAAATTAAATTGAAATATCATTACTACCTAAAGCATAGTCACTTGATGCATAATAATTATGCAATTATAAGTTATCTCTGCACGACTGTAACATTGTTTCTTTAGAAATTCAGATTTACAAGAATGCACATTAGAGAAAAATGGTGAAACTTTAAATTTTGCCATCGTGAATGGGTTTAGAAATATACAAAATGTTGTTCAGAAAATGAAGAGAAAACGATGTAATTATCATTACATTGAAATTATGGCTTGTCCATCCGGTAAGTTTTTCAAAATTCAATGATTTAAATTCCATAATTTGCACCTCTAGATGAGTCCAATCGTATTACGCTATTCTATTGAATTAGTCATGTACCTCATCAACAAACTGACAGCCGCCATTAGCGCTTCAGACAAGTTCTTGGTGTTGCCAATTCGTTTTTAACCGCTCGATTACAGAGACTGCTTATTTTCGCTGCATGCAGATTCTACTAGCCATTTCATTCAAAAATCTTTGTGTTTAGGTTGCATAAACGGAAGTGCGCAAATTAGACCTCGAGATGGCGTAACGACCAAGGAATTAATCGTAAAGTTAGAAAAATCTTACAATCAGTTACCAAAGTACTATGATGCTGACGGCTGTCTCTTGAAAGAATTGTATGAATCATGGCTGGGAGGCCGGCACAGTGATAAAGCTAAATCAATGCTGCATACATCATATCATCCAGTTCCGAAAAGTACTTTCTCGTTGAATATCAAGTGGTAACATGGAAGAAATTTATGATTTTAAATGTGTGTCCTTTTTATGACGGAGTACGCATTGAAAAGTAAAGACGAATAATATGATAGATGATAAACTCGATGTAGCTAAATGTAAAAAAATATCAAAATATCTAACTGAATAGATATTTGAATCGATATAGTTATGTATGACGTACTTAAATACGTAATGCCGTCCTTACCGCTTATCGTGATCACATTGGGAGTGTGAGTTTTGATAACTGACTGTTTGATAATAAAACATTTCTAAAAAAAATCGTGAATTTATTACTTAAGTTATCAAATTGTTTCCTCATTTTTAAGATTTTTTCGGATTTACTTGCCGAATTCTGGAAAGTTTGTCAGATTTGGTAGAAAATCACCATTTTGGTACATGCCAACTGTCTCGAACGCCGAGAAGAAATAATTAGCAAAGGGAAGAGGAATTAAAAATCTGATTAAAACCTAAACCTGCTTAAAGAGAAGGGGGTTGGAATTAAAAGCTGAAGGGTACCAGCGAAGTTCTAGACTAATCGATGATAAAGCTTATTCTGCAACGATATACTGTACACTATTTACGATTTCTTTTCCGCGAGAAGAACTCATCCATTACTATTAATATGAGCAACTGAGAAAATAATTATCAGGATCTTAAAATGATGAAATGCCCAATGGAATACAAATCATGTATAGACTGAACTTCCGTCGTCGCAAGAAAGATTCGAAGACAACTTAAAATGGTCGAATTCGACTTAACCAACTTGATCTCCATTTATTCAAAATTTCAGTCATCTTAGTAACACCCTTTGCCTTCCAGCTGCCTCAATTTTGTGATGGTAATTGAAGTTTTAGAAGAAAATGAACCATTTCTCACCTGTCGGTTATAGAAGAAAAATGGATGTCCAGCGAATGGCACTGCTGTAAATATATCATTTCGGGACAGCTCTCAGTTTTATGTCTTTTGTTAAAATTGGTAGCAAAATGATACTACTGCTGCTGTAACTTCAAGAGTGGAGGGGAAGGGCAACTACTCGTGGTCTTCGATGCCGCTGAAGATGTCAAAAAGTAAGAAATATCAAAACTTGGCAAATGATGAAAATGAAGGATTGTGCAAAAGCCCTAATTTTACCCAAAACTCGATGAGAAGGTCAAAGCGCAATCTACTTTCTCTGCAAATTAATGAAACGAAACGAAATCCTGTACCTATATAAGTTACTCAAACATACTCTGTGTGACGACTCATGATAGATACGCGGGCGAAATATCTGGTCGAATTTAAGTTTCCTGAAAGAACTGTACTTTTATACATAATTGAAACTGAGGGAAGTCTGGAATTTATTCTGCTTATGAAATTCTTATAAATTGCAAAATCGTTAACGAATAATCTTAAATTTCTTTATAACTTGCGCAGAGGAACATCATTATCATCAGCTATTTAATTTTAACAACAGCGCAATATAAGGGTCTAAGGACATTTTCTTGATAAGTAAATTGATATGAATATTCACATTTTTTGAATTAGGTAGCGGTAAGAATGGAACTCGAGTATTATTGCACTATATTACTCACCGCATTGAAAAAAAAAAAAGAAAAAAACCTGTATACCAGGATAGCGCAATAAAAAGACCGCTATGATAGAGATTATTCTACAGTTAACTGCTCGCAACTTGAATCGTGTTGATACATGAAGATAGAAACATGTTTGGATGTACCCAGCCGCCCACATTGTCAGGTTCACGTGGGCTATATGAAAGATTACGCGTAAAATGTAATGATAGTTTTTTTTTATAAATGTGTTGTTGGTTTTCGATTTTCCCAGTTGAAACAACAAAATTATTGTAATTATTCCTTCAAAGTGCCATTCAGCAACATGAAATTTACTCTAACAGATTGCTTCCCGAGCGATACTCATTTGAGATGGAATTTAGAACTTTTTCCGACTATTTCACGTATTTCCTGGGTTGGAAGTTGGAACGTGAATAGATACACAATGTAGAAATATCACAAAACGAATTTGAAGACTGAAAGTAATGGTGCCTCAACTTATTCTAGAGTTACTAGCACGACATCAACCGAATAGAAAAATCCAAGTTTTTTCACATGGTGAATTAAACAGAGATAAATATAGTTTCAGCCAAACGTGCAAAAGGGATATGGAACCAGAACTCGAAAGAACACGATAATAATAAACGAGAAAATGAAACCCGGAGCCAATGCTCGGTGAAGTTAGGAAGGCTACAGATGATATTAATTATTAATTAAGGTGACATTAATTAATGAAAATATTCGCGTAGAAATCACACTGAACTCTTATAGAACACATGATTCCTTTTAACACAATGCGAATATTCTGTAGGCAACTCATTACACTACTGAACAAAATGAAATTTTTTGTTTGCACAACGCATTTAAGGAGGTGATTGTTGAGTACTTTTCAACGCTGAATACAGTGCCGTCGGCCGTTTTTCTCTATCATGTCTAGTTTTTCTGATCAAAAACTATAAAAAATTCAACTAAATGTGTTCAAAAAGAGGTTTAGGAACTGAATGTGGTCATACTGATTCGTGTTGTTGTGTGTTGCGGTCGTGTGTAGTGGTGTGTATTCCGTCTGTTTGTTTTCTGTTATTGTGGTCTGATAACACTGATAATATCAGTCAGTGGTACCGCTTATTCCGATGCAAAAACAAAATGGAAACGAATTTCAGTCATTCAGAACTCCGAATTGTGACGTGATAGAGAAAAATGGGTCCCAGTATCGTGTTCAGCGTTAAAAAGTACCTCAGAATCACCTGTCGAAATGCATTGTGCAAAATAGTTGTTCAGTAGTGTTATTGATTATGGTTGATTAATGATTATAATAATTAGAGGACAGGGGAAAATATGCACTTATTTTTTTAAAATATGCATTTATTTTTCTCCAAACATGCAAATATATGCATTTATTTTGATGCACTTCTATTCCCCTTCTATTCTTACATTTTTGTATGTTTCATAAAATCATATTCATAAAATGAAAACACTTTTGCAGATGAATGCGTGTCCAAAATTTATATTCGTATGTATATTTTTTTCACAAAAGGTTCTTATTCAGTAGAACAACGCCATATTTTTTCAAATTTTCGAACAAAAACTGAAAGTCGCTCAAATGCATTTCTACATGTAGAGTGATGCTATAGGGAGAACTTCTGCGTTTAGTTTCCAGAAAAACGCTTTTTACAGAGGTGGGAGCAATGAATAATTATTTCAAGAAATGGTAGCCTCGTCCACGTTGATGAAACATTTTGCCATTCGAGTATTTTCTATATATACTTATAAAGAGGAATGGCATGAAATTCTACCCAATTATGTTAGGCAGAGGAAGTCATTCTCTATGTACCCCATATGTTTTTCTTTTTCTAATTGGAGGGAATACTTGCTGAGTAAATAGTGGACACACAAACTATCGCACTTTTGTGAGAATTACTCATTTTCATTTGCATTTTAATCATTTCTTGAGAATACATATTTCAAAAATTTTCGTGATTGTAACTTCATTTTTAAGTAGAATTGTCTCTATATTTTTATGCAGAAATATGCATTTATTCTCAAATTAGCAAAAAATATGCATCTTCAAATTTGGTGTGCAGACTCAGGAGAATATGAAACGTAAAATAAATTGCTCAGATTTAAGCGGCAATGTAAACAAAAAACCTGCCCTAATCTTCTCTTTTCTAATTTACTTTCAACCCGAGCCCTGGAATTCGCCCTTTCGAGCATTACTTCAGAGACGTCGTCAGGCTGTTAGGGCTGTCTTAGCCCTCTTCTCACCTTACCGAGAAATCGGCCTAGGTCGAAACGTAACGAGTTGCTACGTGGACTCGAACTCGGCACCTCCGAATTCTGAGTTCAGCGCGCTATACACTCGGCCAACCAGACCTCCGTCCTAATAATAATCCTCTAGGTCCAAAGTTCAGCTTGTCGAACCCGAACTAAGAAAAATTTGTCCTTCTTACGTTTGTTTCCTCCTTGCCAAGTCTAAACTCAACCGCTAACGAACCAATATCATGAAGAATCCTACCCCTAGAGGCTAAAACACTGGAACCCCGAAAAGTTAACGAAAAAAAAACAAAAACAGAAACCCATAAAAGTTGGCCGGGTCTCAGCATCCACACCTCTGGTTTCGACTGAATCCAATATATACGAGTATATACTCCTATTTGGGGCATTTCATCTCTAACATGACAAAAAAGAGTCGTGAGCGTCAGTGGAATCAAGTTACAGAGTAGACCGAGAAATGCATAGGAAGGCTTCGATTGATTTTTATTATTCTCCGATTCAATTGTAATATGGCAGGAGAGACTCAATCTGCCTCAATAATATTTCAAATGGGGCCCCGCCTATATCTATAGGCTGCACACTTAATTTCTGTGGTTGAGGAGTGCCTTTGAAGAGGATGAAATACTTAATTTTGTACCCGAAGCGCAGAATCCCACCAGTTATCCGGGGGTAACTACCTAAGGGGGAACAAGGGTAACTAATGGGTAACTAGAGGGTAACTGACTGCGCATTGGGTACATCATTTTTGAAAACGCAATTTTTCTGTAGCTTGACTTTCCAAGAGCCAATTTTTCTTTGTTTCCGGGATTTTCAATGGGAAGGGGGGGGGTCTCATTTTAAGGCTTAAAACAACTTCAATATCAACGTGTTACAATCTCATATACCTATTGATTCATTAGATTAACTGAAGTCAAACATGGTTTCAATTGAAGAATAATCGAAATCGATGCAAGCCTTTCATTTGATACTTATACGAGTAACATACTTTGTCTCTTGATTTCAGTGGTATACAGAAAATACTTATGGCTGACTGTCACACATGAGTGATAATTTGTACATTAAATTTAAAATTTCAATTCGAAATAAAAAAGTTTTTCATTTGGAACTATTGAATTTTTTTTTTTTTTTGAATGCGGATGTTTTAAACAATTTAAAAGTAACATTCGTTTTAAATTAAATTGTTTTAAGCATGCCATAAACGCAGCATTTTAAGCTTGCAGTTTCTTATTGTTTTACTGGGTAGCTCCTTCAATTAGGAACTGTCATAACTGTCATTAGAAATATGCTCAGAAAAGAAGGGCTTTAAACTTTCTTCTTTTTTTTTTCATGCATTCAATGGAAGTGACTATATAGTTTTAATGAATACATCTGGTAACCCTAAATCTAGATCTTCGTCCTAAGTGCGTGCAGACTTTTCGTTGAGTCACGGACTTCTTATTGATGAAAAATGAGTAGGTACATTCTGTTCATGCAAAAATTTATCAGGCGTAAAAAACGATGGTTACATTCGTCATCGAACGAATTAAATGTATCGCCTTCGCGTTTCGCGGTACGGTACTTCAGAAGAACTACAATCCAGAATTAAAATGTAGCAATGTAGGTACATAACATATTATGAACATGGAGCATCGTAAAGCTGTGGTAGCACTATGGCCCTACTTGCCCGGTATTGGGTAGTGATTCAGCCATTCCTCGCAACCCGTAATCATCGAAGACCGACGAGTGGAGTACCTACGGTACCTACTCCGTACTCCGTACTCCGTACTCCGTATAATCGGTACACAACCAGAAGCCAGTTTAGTTTAACTCTTCCCGCCATTCCCGTACGGTGCGCGTTTTACGGGTAACTTTTTCTTTTTTTCTCTTTCGCTCTCTCTCTTTCTGTCTCCTGTATTCGTCTTTCCTAATTAATTAACTTTTTCTACCGCATGCGTTTTCCTTCACTCGGTCGCCGTATCCGCGTTATTATATTTTCATATTCAGTGTTCTGTTCGCGACCGATCTTGCCGATACTCGTGATCACAATCAGCACGACTAAAGTGAAAATTCGAGTTTTTCGTGTCGCATTTATGGCCGCCTTTAAACTGTCGACGCATATCTGCGCGCTTGTTTAGTAGGTCAGTGTCGACAGTAACCGGTTCGTTACAAAATTTTAATAATTTGAAAATATGCTCGCGTTTGCATTCGCGTTAATATGCTGCCAATTATTCGTGGTGTACGCGCAATCTCCAGCTAGCTTTGGAAGTTGCCCGGACCATCCTACTGTGAACGATTTCGATTTGAGCAAGGTACTGTCGCTCGAGTACAGGTATAGGTGCAAGATGCAAGCCCGTACTTGTAAAGCGCACTTTAATTTGTTGGTAATTTATGTTCGCGGAACCGCGTACCTATGGCGCATGACAGGACACGCGAATCAGTTCTGACCCATAGACTAGTTCATAACCGAGGCGATATTTATTCGAAGTTCTTATATAGCGATCAAGTTCAAGTAGTAAACGATAGAGGTACGCCGTCAGCGACCAGCACTCTAGCACGCGTGTCTGCGTCTATGCTTTCCGTCTGCGTCAACCAGTCTAGACCTCTCTCTCTAGTATCACCGCTGGCATTCCGCCTTTGTTCGATTTCGATTTCTATAAGCCGAGCTAGTCTAGTCTAACATACTAGCTGGTAAACACGTAGTTCGGCCGGATCCGAGCATCCGGAGTGGTGAATAGAATATTACAGAAAAATAGAGACCCAGAATGTGTATCGAAATATCGAGCCTTTCGCTGCTGGAAATTGGTGCATGAGACGGAGGTGAGGCCGGCTTGGTCGCGGTTTGTCGCCAAACAGATCAACTGAAAAAGAGGGGCTGGTTTTTCCTCGAACCGATTTCAGTTTATTAAAGACGTAGTCGTGGTCTCGTGGTACGACCTCGTACGTGCGAACGTATCCGGGATAAAACTTAATTGGATTAGTTGCGATTAGAGTTAACCGAACCGTTCATGTACTCATTGCTTGCGGCTCGGCTCAACTCAGTTCGTAAACAAACATTTTTTCACACGTTGCCCCGCGTGCACCGTCCTCGTGTTCCCTATTTAGGATGTCGATGACGTGTTGCGTTGAGTGTACCAACCTCGGACGTAAGTTCCAAAAAATAGATGAAAAGAACAGAGGAACCCACTAGGACCAATGTCAACGATGTAACAATAACTCGTAAACGAAGCAAGTTGGTTAGCTCAATGAAAACGGTTTTCATTCCACTTCAGGTTCACTCAGGGAAGGAAACAGTCCAATGGACTAGTTCAGTTTACTGGGCCATTGATTGCCCTGGTAATGGCATCCAAATTTTGGTAACGAGGGGGTCAGTAATGTAACGCTCTATCCTTTATTTTAGAAAGAGTACACTCAATCACTGGCGTAGCCAGGGGGCGGAGGAGGCGAATGCCCTCCCCCCTAAGGCACCTGAAATTGAATGTAAAATATGCAAAAATGAGCGATCTTTCGCCTTTAAAACACGTTTTTTCGGAAAAATTTTTGTTCGAGCAGAAATTTTTCCTTATATTTCATAAGTCCTCTCATCGGTGATTTTCAAAAAATACCTCAATTTTCGACTTTTTCTCCCTTGAAAATCTTACTTTGCCCCTTCCCCCTCCCCCTTTGGGAAAATCCTGGCTACGCCACGACGCTGAATCGTGATCGCAAATAGTAAGAACATTTGTTTTGAGCCAGAAATGACCTTTGTAACATTACGAGCAGATACATGTGGAGAAATATCTTGTTGACACTTTGTGTGTCTTGTGTCCCTTTTTGAATGGAATACAAGTAATACTTATGAGACAAACACTGTTCATTTATCTGAATCCTAAATACATATCATATTTGCATTGATATTATACTTTATTAATATTAATTTGAGTTATAGTCCACATGAATTAGGTTCTAACCAGGAAAAAAATCATAGAAAGCTGAAACTTGGTACATTGGTTTAATCAAGTGTCCTGGATCACATACTAAAAGTCCTAACGAATCCGGCGCCGTCGTCGTCCCCTAGGAGGCAAAAATGGGGGCGTAAAACAGTTTTTTGCTTATATCTTGCTAAACTTTGAGTTTAGAAAGAAAAAGTTCAAGCAAATGTGATAGAGAATGAAAAAATACACAAAAAAAAAATGGTCTCACACATTTTCCCGTGGAGTGCGTATTTGTCGAATAAATTAATATCAAACGTTGAGATATTTCTTCCATATTTAATACAACTTATTGTAATCAATGCGATGTAGACTTGTACGCATACGAGAATATTCATTTCACATACTCGCACTACTGATGGAATGAAGATAATCACCCCCCCCCCCCTCCTACCTTCCGTGAAAACAGATGTTGGAAAGGGAACAAGTTCACGCAAAAAGCAGATTTTCAGTTCTTCATGGGTTTTCTTTAAGAACGAGATTCTTTGGAAAAGTAAGAGAGAGAAGAGAGGGTCGACAGGTATGACGCTTCCCCAAAAACGAATACTGCTGTTGATAGACCCTATAATGGCTTCCCTCTGTTTCCTAAATTTTGTTCAAAAAAAAAAAAAATCAACAATACCTAATAATTGCTGGTTTTCTCTTTTCTTCTTGCGGATACATACCTCTTTTCAATTTTATGTCGGAAAATGTTTTGCCAACCATGGACTGGACGCCAAGGTTCCCCTATAACACCTGTGGATAGGGAGGCTATCGATGTGATGTTCGGCGACTTTGGGAATTGGCAATGGGTTACGTGTCAAAAGACACTGTTAATTTTTCAACATCTGAAGAATCACGCAAAATCCGAGAAGGACATGTTGTTCGCTTGAATGTTTCTTGCACCCTGTGAACTCCTCAACTTTACTTCACAAATGGCCATAACAACGGGCATACTCAAAATCCAGTTTTGAATCACACTTGGCTGTATACCACGAGAATGTGTCAATCCTCCTCTGCTTTTCATGAGTCTCATCAGGGTCTGTTCGATGGTCATATCACTCCAAATACCGGCAAAGTAATTCTGACTTCTTCTTATGGTGAAATACTTCGAAAAGTCAATGTACTCAAAATCACTCATTTTATCTCGTAGTTGATAAGACATCTTGTATATAAAGGTGAACAGCCTTAGCGTACGGAAAATGTCCAGCCGCATAGAAAAATTTAAGCCCCTTCTGCTGCACGCACTCAAGATGCCACCCACGGCCAGTCACCTATTCTTTCTGCAGCAACAAATTTTTTCACGAATCATATCGTTCGGAAATATTGAATCCACAGTTTAGCTGTGGGGCCTTGAGCTTCGACCTCTAGCACACGAGTCTCAAATCATTGGATCAAGTCACTTAAGAGCCCACTCAGACGTATAAATTGTTTGACAAAGTAAATAGAAATTAATATATTCATGTGTGCGCGAGTCTACATTGCATCGATTACAATAAGTTGCATTAAATGTACACATGGAGGAAACTTCTCAACCTTTGATATTAATTTATTCAACAAATAAGCACTCTACGGGAAAATGTGTAAGAACATTTCTTGTGTATTTTTTTATTCTCTATCACATTTGCTGGAACAATTTTTTTCTAGACTGAAATTTTAGTGCGATATAAGCGAAAAACTGTTTTACGCCTCCATTTTTGCCCTCTAGGGGACGACGCCGACACCGGATTCGTTAGGACTTTTAGTATGTTATTCAGGACACTTAATTAGACCAATGTACCAAGTTTCAGCTTTCTATGATTTTTTCCTTTTTGTACTCCTATTTGGGCTAACTTATGTGGACTATTATGGGGGAAACTCATAACTCATTTTTGGTAAAATACATTTTTTCTCTATTTCCCATTTGCCCTTTTTCCTTTAGGCAGCGCCAGTAAAATCAGGGTATTTTAGCGAGCGTTTCTTTTTCCTCGCAATCCAGAATAGCACTTCATTTCTGAAGTTCTCATGATTTGTCACCGTACTGCACGGTACACATCGCTTTTAACGGCAAATTAAGAATATAGGTACAGAGGCTTGTAAGATACCTAATATTTCAACTCCAACAACCTGATGCAACTTTGACATCTCATCAAAAACATTATGGAACTAACTAAGTGACGAAAGAAACGAACTTTTTGTTTCCCAGAACAACAGATTAAGAAAAATTTACAAACGTACTATCGTAATCAAATAAATGTGTACATATATAATTAATATTGTCGTTGTCTGTTTTATCTACTTATTCCCTACCCATGTCATCACGTTTCCAGTAATTTTGTTTTCTGTGTATATAACTTCATGACCGTAATCGTGTCAGCAAGGTATGAATGGTGCTTTCGGCAACGTCTACTTTATCTCCACAACAGTGCTGTATAAACATCTCAGATGCGAAAACGTTGACATTTTGTTACTTGGTCGCATATATTATTAGCCAGATATGTACCTATCCCAGTTTTCTTTCTTCAGTTTTACAAAAAGTGTGTAACACGACTTCTAGGTTTTCCAAGTTCATGTGTTATTTTCAAATTTAAAGAGTAAAAAATAAAAAACTCATTTTATGAAAATCTCGACCCGTAGGTATACCGAACTAAATAAGTACCAATGCACTAAATTTCATACTTCAAAAATATTCATCAAAGTGATATTCAAGACAGGAAAATTTGAGAACCAAGATTTATCCCGTAAGTCGCAATGAGATTTACTCACTCACATTATCACTTATATATCTAACGTCGAAAATTGATGAAACACAAAAAATACGAGTTCTAGAAATAATAGTGACTAGCTGCCGGATGTTATACCCATACGTACATCCATAACAAATTTTTGGGTTGTTTAATTATCTACAGAGACAAATTAATTCGGAACACCGTATCGCAACATGTTATTAATAAGATGTCGCGAACTCCTGGCAACACTTGAGTGAGCTCCAAATATGCACCTACTTAGCATCTTTAATAAAAGCGGGAGCAATTAGGTAGGTTGCCCATTTGAGCGAAGAAGATGATACGCGTCAAAGAAAAGCATTCGATGTCGTCATTCTGACTCGCTTGTACTTTTAAAAGGACTTCCAAGTCCCAAAACAGAAATAAAAGATATACCCAATAAATTTATAAATCGAGTCATACTACAATTCAGAAGCGAGATCTTCACCTGATGTACTCAGTATATTGCAGCCGAAAAATTCAGCTTTGCTTTTGGCTTAAGCTTTTAAACTTGAGAAAATATACGGCTCAATATAGCTTTTAGCTGTTGCCATACATTTTTTCTGGGTTACAAAACACTGACTTTTGGCTTTTTGATGGAATATTTGGCTGAATACGGCTTCCAGTTTTCGGCTTTTGGCTGGCTGCAATACACTCGTTCTACTTTGCTATAAATTTTATTGGCAGCCACCTGTTCTTCAAATTCGGGTAGTTCTTAGTGCCGAACTCTAAGACATAAATACCTAATAATTATATGTTTTTTCATCTCTACTGAAGCAGAATTATGAAGGAAATAAAATTGGAGCTCAAGTATACGATTTTCCACACTACTAAGAACTGGATGACTGTGACCTGACACATGAAAATAAGGGATAGACGCTGAGAACAAACTCTGTTTCAGAATATGATTTCTTTTCCATTCTCCTCAACATACGAAGCTCTGTTCGCAAAGCCTCTAATATTGTTTTACTTCCCATTTAATTATGTAAGTACCCCAGAGAGTAGCTTTTAACTTGACACGTTCACAGAGTTTCACTTTAAAAAATCGACGTCCCCTTGTCTAGACTCGTTTTCATGTAGCGTGTTCAGCCGGATAGCATTCAGCATGCTAGGATTAAAGAGCGCTTTTTCGATGAGGATGAAGTTTTCTTATTTAAATTAACAAATTTAGGTTTTGTCTTTATCGTATGGTGAGGAAGTCTAACGCTACTTTGGACCAGCTCACTTGAGAAACATTCTTCAACTCACAACGTTCTCATGAATGTCAAGGTGAAATAATAAATAGGAACTTTGAAAATAAACAAGCAAACACTCGTTCGCAGTTTTGACAGAGTACTAAAATAAATTTTCTCGACGTGTTAATTCTTCGTACTTATTATGTTTTTTATACAGATAATTTACAATATTTTTCGTTGTTTTTTTTTTGTTGCAGTTTCAAGGTACTTGGTTTGAGATTGAGCGTTCCTTCTACGTATTTGAATTATTGGGAAACTGTCCTAAATTTAATTTCACACTAACGCCTGACAATAATCTAGAAGTTAAATTTTCAATGAAAAATCGATTGTAAGTTGAAAATTTTGAATATGTACTTCTAATTTTTCTGTGAAATAGCATGTCATCAAGTAATGATGAAGGCATTGCTGTACAAGTTTCTCTTACAATTATGAGAAATTACTCACTAGTCACTATTGGAACTTTGGTGCATTGGAGAGGGTTCTCGACTTACGATATGTTCAAAACAAAAAACCTTGTTCAAGTACATAAAAAAGTGATTTAAAAACTTTTTAATCGGACAGTGGAGAGGGGCGTTGAACTCCCAAAACCTCTCATTGCGCGCTTGATTTGCGGAGGGGACAGTTCCAAGAATCCTATAATTGAGTTCTAAAAAGCGGTAAAGAGTGAAGTCTCTGCCTTTTGCGTAGTAAATGCATAGGTGCCGGTTAGTTTCGCGGTATTACAATATTGTTAACTAACTAAAAGCAACGTCAACATTCGGAATTGTCAAGCTAGAGTGGCATTACTAGTTATAGGTACTCAAGAAAACACGGTGTGATTATGGAGTATACGCTTGATAGAAATCATTGCATTTAAACGACGATACGAAACATTAAGATTTAAGGTGATAGCGCTTCTGATTAGTAATAATTATTGTTTAACACAATTAAGTAACTTTCAATTCAAAGACCTGAATATTCTTTGCAGTACTGGTAATCCAAACACGTTCGATGGCGTAGCATATACGAAGTTCAATCCCGCCATTTGGGATTACAGAGTAAACACCAATTTACCAAGATACATAGCTCGAATCATGCCTGGATCGGGTAAATACTACGTTCTTGATACCGATTACGATAACTACGCCATATTGTGGTCGTGTTCGAATTTGGGCATCTTCCATTCGGGTGAGTTGTGAGCCATAAATAGAAACCGCAATAATGCACTCTTTTGTTTAATTAAAGAGCTAAAGCGTAAGTGTAACCGTCAATAATTTTCCGAAAAGACAGGCAATTCATATTCAGCATTCGAACCCTTCAAGGTTTTTCACTAACCAATGTGAAATGATGACCAAGGAATTGCAAACTGGGCGGAAGTATCATCTAAAATTTAAAATGGAATCTGAGGTTTTTTTTATTTTAATTTTTTGGTTTAAGAACACGGATGGATTGTTCACAAAACCCAAAACGGATTAGAAAAATGACTGGGTACTTCCTAGGTGCCGGAGCAAAGACAGAGCCATTCTTGGGAACCGAAGCCGTTGCTGGTGCTAGATTCGGCTAAAGCCTTGAGTGAGGAGCGTTGTCGGGGCGGCATTCGGAGCTAATGGCTCCGCTTCGAGCCCAGACGAGGACAGATAGAAACGATGTCTGAGCCGGAGCTGAAAGTGGCACGGCTTCGACTATTTTCCCGGAGCGAAAGCGAGACAAGAAGTTTTTAAGACATGACGACGTGAAGCCAGATCTGCAGACCTGAAGCTACTTCAAGGAGATTGAGCTACACTTTGATTTGTGGAGTCGGAACTTTTTTTCGGCTGCGACACTTCGAGTTCTACTAATGTGAACATCAGTGCTTATCAGCTAACCCAAGGTGTCTACAGGTTTGGAAAATTTGGAAAGTTTGGAAAAAGTCAGGAATTTGGAAAGTAGGTCAGGAAGTTTGTAAATAGTCAGGAAATTCAACAATATTTTTAAGAAGTTTGGAATTTTTCATCTCGTACACTTGGAGAAATATAATTCATAACTTAGTTCATCGCTTTGTTTATTTATATGTATATGTTATGGTCAAAGTAGATAATTGCGACATTTTACATACTGCCCGGTCATTCTGCATAATGCCCACCTTTTTTTGGATATTCTGTATAATGCCCGAGACCTAACGGTCATTGTGATGAATCAGTGCAAGTTATTTCATACAGAATCAGGTTCCATACAAGAAAATATGTTTTTACATGATATTGGCAGCCCTAGTGATGGGGAATAGTGTAACAGTATTTTTTTTCTTCCATATGTCTGTATAAGAGCAGGTATTTCTTTTTTCCATACGTCTGTGTACTGCCATGTCTGATATGTTTACATTTTGATATGCCCGGTATCCGCTAATTTTGATAAAACTGTAGTTTATACGTTGTACCAAAAGATTTTTGGGTCCATTATTTAAAAAATTCTGGATTTTTCCAAGCTAAATGATTACCCTATCAACTTTTTGGCAGTGTTACACTGTGCCCAGGTACTAGGGTACAGTGTAACAAAAAAAAGTACATGGATAAAATAATTTCTAGATTCTTCAGGTTTTAATATTTTCAGGCGGTAATAACACCAAAATGTAGCCAAAGGCTGTATCTTTCAGGTGAGGTGTTAAAGTCTGAATCCAAAATTAATTTGTAGTCCAAAGATCGAAATGGACGGAGAGTGTTACACTGTTCCCAGGTCTCCCCTATGTGAGGTTAAGAAAGCCAAAGAGAATTTGCGAAATGCGACCTGTAAAAAAGAGCCTGCACATTATTCATTAGTGAAGAAGTACAACGTCGTGAACATTGCTGGACAGGAGAGTAGACTTACTTGATTTTTTGTTTACTTTTGTACATCAGTGATTTCTGATTTCAATTTCATTCAATTTTTACGTGTACATTGACCAAATTTTACTGGATGTTCTATAAAATGACTGTGGTCATTGTGTAGATTGACAAAGGGATTCTACACAATGTAAATTTCTCTTAGACATTATATAGATTGGCCGGGCAATATGTAAAATGACCGATTATTTACTTTGACTGTAACATATATCTGTGAACACCTTCCTAATGCTTTCACCCAAAAATCTACTTCAAATTTTTGTTCATTTTAACCATAGCGTCTAGTAGTATAAACATAAATATATACTGTCTATACTGTAAAGGTTTAAAGAAGGGGAAAAAAGTTTGGAAAAAGTCAGGAATTTTTATTTTTCCATTCTTGTAGACACCATGTAACCATCCTGTCGGCAAATAGCGGAAAATTATACGTTATACCAACGCGTTAGCTTCCTAGTTTAATAGTAGCATCAGCAGTTAATTTGAATTGGAATTTCGATAAAATTGTTCATTTTTCTCTTGTTTGGTTGTAGATCTCGTTTGGGTGCTAGGAAGAAGAAAAACACTAGAACCTGAGCAACGCAGCGTAATTTATTCGGTGCTAAGTGACCTGAAAATCGACGAAGATAGGCTAATCTTATCAAAGCAGTCACAGTGCTTGTAAAACCTTCGATGATCACTCTGAATTATTTTATAAAACCTAGTCAATATTAATGATATTGAAGAAATTCTGCTTATAAATTATTCATTGTTAAACTTCATACAAATATATACTTCCACCTTTATACTCGTATCATTATCATCATTATTAATTTTAATTGATTAATTATATTATTATAATTTATTGAAATAATTTCTGAATAATAGTCAACTCAACTGTTTTGTATGTTATCTACTGATTCTAGTTTAAGAAAATAGAGTATGTATTTTTATATTTATTCGTGATTCAGGTATAAATACTACTCCTACCATTGTAAGGATGACCGCTTACTTTTTTATTCGTTCATTGTATAGGTACCTACTGCTGGGTATAATGATATAAATGTATAAGTACTTAGTTAAGACAAAAAAAGTTGTTAATAAATGCTAAAATATTGATTCAATTTTGTTTTACAAATTAAATTCGGAATAGAAACCGCGTCATATTTCACTTGGGAAGGTGAGAAGTCCATTCAACAAAATTTAGTACCACTCGCAATATGAATAATTGAAAATACAAGACGCTCTTAATGAAAATCTAAGAAGTAAAAAATTTTAAATATGAAAACCGAAAATAATAAACCAATGTCAAGTGTGTATCAATCTTCTGTTTCACATAAAATCTGACAAAATAATATAACGCAGGTAAAAACTATCTACACGTTTATTGATTTCAAACATAAAACTACGTTGTACAAACAGTAAGTAATAATTATAACAAATCCATCATTTTTAACGATATTAATTGTTGGGTTATCAAGTCCGCAAATAGTGAGTGTCTTCGGATGCGTTAATTTTTGGATAAAGTTCTATGTCAGTAATTCGTATCCACGTTAATTCTTCCCTAACAAAGTTCAACTTGTGAACCCGTTCTTTCGGAATATGTCGAAAACGAATTTTAGTGTGGGTGAGGTCCTTATGAACAACAGTCCCACGAACTCGCACTAAATTACTCGGTAAAATTGGTTTCCCAATTAGTGTGAACGACGCACCACCGACAAGCATCACTTTCTCAAATATCAAATTATCAAATTGCTGGGGTGGCCAGTTTCGAGCTATTATAAGGATATCTTCAGTTGCTACTCTATACTGTTTACCTTGTGTGTGAATAACCGCAAATAAACGACCCGCATTCCCAGTTGCTATATGATTGTTGACTTTCTCGATAATCGCTCGTGACTGAATTTTGTCTTTTTCGTAAGTATCTTCAATGATCTCTTGGTGATTACTAGCAGGCCGGCAAGATTTGCTGGCAGTAGAATAACTAATGCTTACCCGAGCGTTCGGGCAGTCGAAACACTTGATCGTTGCTAATTTCACGGCCGAATTAGTTCCACGAAGTAGAAGAGACGTTAAAGCTTTGACAATAGGTAACTGCGCCATTTTAAATAAAAGATATTTCACGTATTATTATTCCGAGTATCAGAAGTTCAGAAGTGCATTTTCATGTTGTGTAGTTCTCATTTTTGGCAAAAAATTGATAAAAATTAAATTATGATAGAATTCGGACCGGGCAGTTCAGTGTAGCCAGATAGGAAACGCTTGCTGATAAAAACGAAGTAGTGATCTGGAGAAGCTTATTTACATAGGTTTATGGGAAGATAATTTTCTTCTAGTTTTATCAAGAACGCATAGAATACCCTTTGGTATGCCGAAATATTGAAAATTCAAACATAATTACTGCAAATACAACGCTTTTTCGACTAAAAAACTCTTGAAAATAACAAAATGCATAAGAAATGCAGGCGATGATAAGCTCCGGATCACTACTGAGCAGGGATGGCAAACGAAACAAAACGAAATAACGATTGATTTTTGTCTAAAATATTGAAACGAAATAACGAAACGAAAAAAAAACGTTTCGTTTGCCATCCCTAGTTTTCTGATTTGTGATTTTTAGGATCGGCTACTAGTAGCCGAGCCTATTGCACCCACTTTCTAGGGTCGGGTACTAGTAGCCGAGCCTACTGTAATCGAAATTTCATTTCTTTTCCCGGGTGAGTTGAGTTAGGGTGAGTCAAGTAAATAGCAGGGATGGCAAACAAACGAAACAAAATAACGAAATTACGAAATAACGATTGATTTTTGTCAAAAATATCGAAACGAAAAAAAACGGTTTCGTTTGCCATGCCTGCTACTGAGGATATCTTTCGAGCGCAATAAATGCCTCACGGAATGTTTACTCACGTTTTTACCCGGTATATCTTTGGAAGTTGGAAGGTTGGAAGTTGGAACATTGGAACACACACAAATAATTTTTCCTACCGCGCCACCTATGGGTTAAAGGGGTAGTGAGATGTTGTGGGCCGTTATCAGGGGACTCCGTACTATACTTGTATGCAGGCCCCGTTCTGATCCGCCATGTCACCTCTGGCGGGTTTGAACAAAAACAAAAGGAAATTGTTCATCGCCATCCAGATTTAGCTTGAAATAAATCAATGGAGGAAAAGTTTTCCTTGTCAATATCATTTTCATTTTCACTCCCTGTTTGTTATTTTTGTTTTGTACAAAAAGTTCGACCCAGACAGTCGGACTACTACAAGTACATCTTAATTTCAGGAGTAGTTAGTGGGAAATTAAAGTTGATATATCTCAAGAGAGTTGGAACTCGTGTATAATAGTCGTTCGTCGTATATTTGCAATGTTTTGATTCGTAAAGCGTATTCGGGCTTCACATTTCGGTATATATGTCAGAGTCTTAATCGAAGTTATCAGTCGCAATTGGCACATCGTATTTGTATCGAGTTACATTCCCGTCTTCGTCAAGTTTATCGAACTCTTATAATAATCAAAAATTTATCGTCGCATTCTTTCACATTCTTTTTCGGTTGTTGAATGCGTCTGTAAGCTCGAATTTGTATTCGTGTTTCCAAACTTTTTCGTCTGATTGTCGCCAAATTGAATATGGCGGCTAAAAATGTCGAAGATAATCAGTCACAGAGAGCATTTTTTATCAAAGGGCAGACGTTTGAAGTTGGACCCAGATATTACGATTTAGCATATATTGGTGAAGGAGCATACGGAATGGTCGTGTAAGTATTTTACAATCAGCTATCAATGATAATAACGGTATGGCGGAATTGATGGTTGGGTAAAAACTTTTTATCATTTACTCTTATCATTACTTCTGCGGCTCATGTGTCACGATTCAACTGTATTGACCGAGTAAGATAATACGAGTATATTTAATCGAGCCTAAAGTCAGTTTGCGGATGATATATTTGAAAATTGATTAATTGTTTAAGGTATGCAGATTTAGAACGGTATGGCATTGGTTAAATAAGCTTGTGTGTTTCTGTAGGGGATGTGTTTATACTTTTTAATCGAATTTGTTATTACTACATATTTTCAGTTTGATATTTTCTAAGTATCTTCATTCTTGAGCTAATGGAAAATCTCAACCCATTCAGAGTCGAAGGAAGATAATTTCGAAAAACCTGCTTTTGTACTAACGTCTAACAGATTTTACATTTCCCCGGAACCTGTATTCTTAATAATAATGTTCCACTGCGCTTGTTCTGAAATGCTATCATGTTCAAAAATACGTTTATCTCAAACATCTAGTTTGATATTGAATAGTCGTTATAACTACTACTTATTTAATTTCCGCGAAACCGAATGCATTATAACAATTTTTGGTTTTGCAGATCTGCGAAAGACAGACAATCTGGGACGAGAGTGGCGATTAAGAAAATATCACCATTCGAACATCAAACGTACTGTCAGAGGACGCTGAGGGAAATAAAAATATTGACTCGATTTCGACATGAGAATGTAAGTTTCAAATTACGTCATGTAGCAGTTACATTTTTTCACGCGCATATATATTTTTTTTACTAACGATAAAATTATCGGAGTTTGTATGTAATGTTGTCATATTCATCTCACTTGATTCATTTCTCGAGTTGATAAATGTAACTGATACTAGTATGAAGAGCTGGCGTTTTTGTTCCATAATAAATAGGAGCTTTGCTCCTGGCGGCTTTGTCGCCCTAGCCTCTCGCTAGAATTTGGTTCGCTCGTGCCGGTTCTCGACTATTCCGCTAAACAGGCATGTGAGCAAACTGACTGCGAGACCCTCAGTCAGAAAGAAAAACTGATAGGCATCCAGGCTTCCTCCTGATGTGAAGGAAACCGAGCCGAAAGCCAAGATCTACCCGCACGGTAAAAATCTGCCCTCTCACCCGGCGAAACAAAGCTCGAAATAAGTTGTCTGCCTGAGAAATTCAAAATATTGCAGGGGCTGACCTGTTAGCACATTGTACGGCTCGTCAGTTCATTCCCGAAATAAAATACGAAAAGAAGAATTTTCCCCCGATTTTCATCCAGGAATAATTAAAAATTAGGGCAAAATGGATAAAAATCAACTGGCTAGCCTACCATCCAACCAGACAGGTGAAGATAGGGAGACAGACAACCACGCAAGAATTCGAGCAGATAAGCAGAACGAATAAACAGCTAACAGATAGAAAATGATGTGTACAAACAGATGGACAGTCGAATTGACAGATGAGTGAGTGGACCCTCCCCAGCCACCATGATAGGTAAAGCCTATGTCCAAGATACGGGAGCCGGGATATCGTTAGCTCTCTAAATACTACATTCGAAGTATCTTCATCTCTATGTTTCTGTGCTGGAGAGGCACGGACTCGAGAGCCGAAAAGTTATATCCGAAAGTGAAGATGGATTTCTAACTCGCTGCTTGCTTGCCGGCTATCTGTCTGATTGACTTTATCGGTTTCTCTATTTGTTTGTTTATCTGTCTCAAATCCTGGATTACTTTTTCTTTCTATGATGTGCAGAATGATTGAGTTTTCAGACTGGGATGGAGATAGTCCAACAACCAGACCGACCGCCAGAAAGAGTACGTGGGCAGGAAATCAGGCAATAAGGGGTCAACAAACGAAAGGCGAGGCAGGTAGTTAGCAGTCCCTTTTTCTCAGAGCAAAATCCAAAGGCCAAAATCTCTCCTGTTCTTTGTATAAGTAACCTGTTTTTTTTTGTGTTTTTTTTTTCCAAGGGGAGTGGCGGAGGGAATTGAAGGGGGAAGCAAAGATGAAAGTTTTGGGATTACAATGATAGGGAGAAGTATTCCTTGTAAATACGAATATTGTATTGTAATAAGGGTCGTCAAAATTAAGGGAACAGTTTTATTAGCGTCTCAGATTCAATTCCTTCTTACGCTACTCAGATTTTCACATTTTATAAAAATGTTTTGTAAAACTGTTGATTTTTTTGCAGGTAATTGACATCAGAGATATACTTCGTGCAGAAACAATTGATCAGATGAAAGATGTGTATATAGTGCAGTGCCTGATGGACACCGATTTGTATAAGTTGTTGAAAACGCAAGTAAGTTGAATTGGCATTTAGTTTAGCATTTGGTTTGGTGAATGTGATGATGAGATACCATTTGTTTTCATATTTGGCTCCTTGTGTATGATTTCGTGTTCGTGTATTTTGATATTCTTCTCTAATCTCGTACTCCCTCGCCTGGTGATTCAGAAGCTTTAAGGATTAGTCTGAATTTCCGTTTCGTCCCATTAGTTGAATGTGTTAATGCAAAGGTCTGTGTAGCGGTATTGAGTCATCGGGAGATACAGAATTTATCCCAAGGCCAAGAAGAACGGTCCAACCCAGAAATGATCCCAGATTGAAAGTTTTAGTGAAAATATAGCCGTTTTGAGAAGATCAACTTCAAGTCTTTAAATGAGTTGTATAGTCATTAACTTTCAAAAACATGTATTTTCTTTTTTAATGGTGTAAAATATACCTGGACCACAAAACAATGTAGGGCTGATGCAGGAGTGAAGACCGATGCTTTCTCTGACAACCTTTTCAAAGAGATGTAAATGACCCGAGTTGATTTACTCATTGAAAACTAAAAATGATCAGATGAACCTGATACTATGAGACTGGCGCAGATTGTGCTTATTGCCTTTTTTTTTTCTTTTTTTTTTCCAGAGACTCAGCAACGACCACGTCTGTTATTTTTTGTATCAGATACTTCGTGGATTAAAATACATTCATTCGGCAAACGTGTTGCATCGAGATTTGAAGCCTAGTAATCTGTTACTTAATACTACGTGCGATCTTAAGGTGCGTGTCAGACTCTCTTTTATTTTATTTACTTTTAATGTTGTAGAAAGAAGAAAAAAGGGAACATTCAAGAATTATTTGGAAATGTTGTTTTGCAGATTTGCGACTTCGGTTTAGCGAGAGTAGCCGACCCAGAGCATGATCACACTGGCTTTTTGACCGAATATGTAGCTACGAGATGGTATCGAGCACCGGAAATAATGTTAAATTCGAAGGTACATCATCGATGAGATATTGGGGATTCTAATATCATTTAGAAGTAGCGATAAAGAACGCAGAATAAAATTAGCCTTATTGTATTAAGTATTATGATCATGTTCGTAAGATGACGAATGTTGTTTTCATTTAAAATTCAATTTACAGGGGTACACGAAGTCCATTGATATTTGGTCAGTAGGCTGTATCTTAGCTGAGATGTTGTCTAATCGACCATTGTTTCCTGGAAAGCATTACCTAGATCAGTTAAATCATATTTTAGGCATTTTAGGTTCTCCATCACAGGAAGATCTCGAGTGCATTATAAACGATAAGGTAATTACATTTACGTTGTAAATGCTGTCAGTATATTGTAGTGAAATTACCATTTTGAATTGAGTATGTTTAACTATTCCATATTGTTAATTTGGGGATTAGTAAAACTGAACCTTCAAATTATCCATTTCTTTTAGTTAATTCCCTTTCAAATGGAAAAGAAAGCGTAATTGTACACCGCGCTGGTTATTTAATCGACGATGTAATTTGAAATTTGAATTAATCAAAAATGGGTAATGTTACAGGCTCGTAGTTATTTGCAATCATTACCATTTAAACCGAAAGTTCCTTGGAATAACCTTTATCCTACCGCCGATGCAAATGCTCTGGATTTGTTGGACAAAATGTTGACATTCAATCCGCACAGAAGAATTATCGTGGAAGATGCATTAGCGCATCCGTATTTGGAGCAGTATTACGATCCAGCAGACGAAGTACGAATTGATTTTCTCTTATTCTTTAAATGCTGAAAAGCAATAGGGGTGACGGTCGAAGTAGGTAATTCTGGCATTTTGTGTAATGATAGCATGTTGTATCAAGGAACACAGTACGTTAAGCAGCTGCAAGTCATGTTGATACCGTTCCAGTATCAACTGTTTATGACGGATAATGACGTAGGAAACATGACAGTCATTGGGTGTGCATCTCTTGGAACATAACAGTTAAGGATACTGTAGTAAACTACGGATACTCTCAAGTTGCCATATTGAAAACAATCATTTTTTTATCAATGACGCTTGCTATTTCGAAAATAATTTGCGACTCTTCTCCATTTTGTGAAATAGCCTTGTCGGGATAACACCCATTTTTCGATTATCATATTTTCTGAATTCTTGTAGACTTTATCTATGACAGAAGTTTCAGGTCAATTCAGTTCATATCCGGCTAATGTGACTAGAATTTTATATAGAGTGTAGCTGTAGGTAAACAATACAGAAATATAATATCGGTTTTTGGCGTAGATAAATGTTCCAGTGTAGACAACGGTGCATATTTGTATTATTTCACTGTTTTTCAGTATTACCTTTACAAAAATGAAATGAGCAATAATTTCCATTCTAAGTACTGAAAAAGAACTGTAAGACCGATAATCGGAAAAACCTTATTTTTGGCTGGAAAAATGATTATTACTTCCCTTCTATTGGATACTGTAACGATATTTTTGTACCACGTCTATTTTTTACAGATGGGGCTGTAATTGATATAAGTTCAAAGCGATACGTGTTACCGTTTACAAAAAGCCGAGATATGAAGTGTTGAAATGAGTTTTCTCTAGAATGCACTTTTCGGGATGAGGCTTTTTTCCCGTCCACTACCTCAGTAGAAGTTAACTGAATCATGATTAGAAAATCATTCAAGACCCTAGCGAAGACTGTGTAAATTACATGCGAATTTTGACTTCAATATGGTGGCTCGAGAGTACGTATAGTCTAGTAGTGTCCCTAGTTCAGCGGGAGGGGCGTTCTACCGCATGAATTTGAAGAAACTAGGAAAATACGACAATGAAGCGATCTGTGGAAAGCGGTGACTGATAATTCAGTTAAGGGGGCGGGATTACCAGTGCAACTGTAGGACTGTTTGCTTCCACGAATTAGAAAATTTGTCACGCACCTGTATTTCTGCAAGTTTTTCCATTTTTGTCGTCTTAATTCTGTAATTCCTATAATTTTTGTTGGTCATCTCTTTTCAAGACATGATTTTTGTAATTGAAAAAGTCGTGACCCTTCGCTCTACATATCCGCAGTCACTGGTATATTCCTGAACAAAAATCTCTTCATGTTGACTGTTCAACTTACCCCACTGTTCATCCATCAAAATACGAGGAAAACTCATTAATTACAAATATCCTGAATTTTGTATTGAAGCGAATGATTCGTCATTGTTCAATGAGTAAGCTGGGTAGTTATGCTGATAACATGTATATAATAATATTGACTTACCCTTATTTCTGTAGGGACTGAGATGTGGTCGATAGAAAATACTACTTTACTTCCTTCTTAGAAAATTATTTTCTTACGTTTGAAAAAATATAAATTATTGTGAAACTTTCTGGTAGTATTTTAGAACAATCGCTACAACGAAGAAACCATCGAAATTGGTTTAACAGGCTATTTATGATTCTATTTACCCACGATTGAGAACTAAATTGGCAAGCATTTGAAATTTCAATTAAATTTTTAACAAAAAACGAAGTAGAAGGGTAATGACAATTTGAAATTAATGACGAGGGAAATCATTTTTCGTGAAGTAATTGCGAGAATTAAGAGGGTAATTTTTATTTTAAAAATCGAATAATTTATTGAAAATTACGAATATACATGCCTGCAATGTTCACTAAAATCGATTTTGTGAACACCTTGTTGCAGAGATTCCTATGAAAAGCTACTGTTCTCTATCATCATTTGTGTGTTCTGCACCATTATATCCATTTCCAATCATGAGACAAAAATTATCTGATGAAGAAGCAAATAGTTTCTTTTATTGCGCTGAGTTACTTTTTTGTTCAGTTTAAAAAGAGTCACTTATTGTGAATCACCTTGTACGATTAACCGCCTCTTTGGACTCTACGCAAAGCGACCAAGTGTTTTAAAAAATGCCGAATTATCTCCCCGGCTAACCGAACCGTGTTTATTTGATAGTTGAAAGTGATCGCATCGTGTCGTTCCGCCAAGACAATAAATTAATTCACTGATCATAGTCTTTGCTAATTGAGTCGTGTTTATTTCAATTTTAACAGCCCGTGGCAGAAGAACCATTCAAATTTTCAATGGAATTAGATGACCTACCGAAAGAAACGTTGAAACAGTACATTTTTGAGGAAACTGTGCTATTCAAGGAGCGGCCAACCCATGTCTGAAACAAATACGGTAACGATCGCTTTTGTAGTAATCGTACACTGATATTTTTCGTCTTAATATTTGTTCGCCGAACATTACATGGTTTTACGGCGAATTATTTTGAACATTTATTCGACTTATATCCTCCCTTAAGACCAGTCGGTGACTGTAAAAATTCCAACCTAGGTTAAACTACCTTTATTGCACCTGAAAAGCGTAACAGCACGCAGGGGTGTCGTAGTATAATTTTTAATTAAGCGCTCGTCTTGAAACGCGTATTGTTAAGAGCGTGAAAGACGAACAATGGGATTTAATGCGCGAATATTAAATTCTCGCGACCTCCTTCCATTTTTCACGTCGAAAGTTTTAATGAAAATTGTAAAATATTTTAATCCATCTTGGCTCTCTGCTTTTGGGTGCTTTGCGTGTATCCGAATAATTGAGAGTGAAACAGATCGGTTTAGTCGGCAAGTGGAAACCATCCGGAGGTCATATTACGTTTTGCAAACTAATACTTGCATTGTAATTGAATTCTGTTGCGGAGTATAGATATTATTCGTTTACTGTGGTTTGCACGGTAGGCGACGACTCTCTCTCTCTCTCTCTCTCTCTCTCTCTCTCTCTCTCTCGTTGTATCATTATCGTCCCTGGGACTGCAAAATTTGAAATTGGTTTCAGTGACAGTGGTATAACGGAGGAATATTCTGAAGATATGCGACTGCACCGAAAGTCGTTGGTTACGTATATTCGGATGAGTGAAACTACGTTCGCCGCAAATAAACGCTGTGATGTCGATTGTGACAAAGCGAGAGTGGCAACTGAGTCAATGGGAGTAATGAAGATGTATATTAATTGGAGAGGGGTTATCACTATGTCTGCTAAAAATTGCCTGTGTGCAATCATTTTGAGTGATTTGCACCTGTAAAGTATAATCTCCCCCATTCAATCGATGTGTTACAAAAACGGTTCTTCAAATGACCAAGTCCAGCCGAACATAATATGTGTAATATATTCGAGAGGATTGACACAAAACAAACCTCGTCTAATCTTTGAATTGAATCTGACGAATGAATGATGTTTGATGTTTCACAATTGACTGGTTCGTGGGGAAAAAAGTGTATTGGATTTTTGATGGAAATGGAGTTTACCGTGACTTATTAAATGGAGTAGTAAACTTCCTAACGACTGACGTGATCTGTAAGCTTCTTCTGAGTACGAAAAAGGAGATATGGGCGCATCCATAGTAATATCATGGGACTTTGTTTTTTCGCTTTATTGTAAATCACCCCCCCCCCTCCCGATTGATTAAATTAAGTAATGCGAGTATGCCGATTTATTCGCATGTTATTATTTGTGTTCCTTTGTTACCGAAGTTTTGAGGTTCAACTTTCTGCAAGATCTTCTACTGTTCTGATCTTCAATATTAAGTTAACGAAGTATTTTCATTTGAGACGTTCCTTTTCATACAGTAAATACATATTTTCAAATTGTTGCGAAAACGCAAACCACTGTCTACATATCCCAATTTTGATCTGTTTTCTTCTTATTGTTAACAGTAAGTAGCCGCAGCCTTACCCGATATTTTTAAATTTTTTTATTAGCGGGCCAGTACATGATTTCCTTAATTTAATTCTGCGGTAAAAGAAGGGGGCTCCCGTTCCTGTACTGGCTAAGCCCAGGATTGTGCATATGCCTCTCCTTTAATTGCCCAGGTCTGTCGATCCGCAGTCATTCTCCTCCAGAGTGATCCAAGATGCTTTGTGAACTCGTCCCTCTATCTTGTTAGTGGTCTCCCTTGAGATCTTTTTGCCCCATGCAAAACACTCTCTACATATCCCAATTCTGATCGGTTTTCTTCTGATTATTAACAGAAAGTAACCGCATTCTTACCCGATACGACCTAAAAATTTAATTTACAAAACTAGGTAAATTAATCATTCGCAAAAATATAGGCTGAAGAACATACCGAAACCTGTAGTTACTGGGTTTTGGAATTGAAATACACAGGGAACAAACTTTTTGCTTTTTGGAAATGAGTCATGAACAGATAATATTATGATAACACAATGTAAGATAATTTTTTTCTAATTAACTGACGAAGAGATTTTAATAAGTTGTGGTTCGATCACCAAATTCCGAGAAAAAAAAATGACAAAAAATGCACGTTCTACATTTTGTAAAGGCATTCCTCGTACGTATTTACGTGACAATCTTGTTAAAGACGAACGTTCAATGTCAGAATTCAATTTATGAAGTCAGAGACCATTAATGCATTTATCTGAGTACATTTTCTGATTTCTTAAATGACTGAATTTCGCAATCCATATTTCCTCAGATATAGATGTGTGTGTGTGGGGGGGGGGATTTTTGTGTTAATGAGTATTTCGCTGGGAAAAGCTTTCTAATTTTCCAATGATGTACTCGTACGTGAAGTAACTTGTGAAAACATTTGAAATTCTTATTCTCATGGTGAAATTTGAATTTCGGAAATCTGACTCAGAATAGAATGTTCGAATTCAATATTTGAAATTATGACAATAGAACATCATCTTTCATGAGATATCGTAAGTAGAATAATTTTTTACTAGATATAAGGTGTGACAAAGTGAACGATCCTTCTTCAACTGAGATAACTGATAGTTTATCCAGACTACTAATAGATATGTTTTCCGTTTCATTCTTATGAGAGAATTGAGATACTAATTAAAAGAAGAAATCCTTTACTTTTTGAATTGATGTTTGTTTCATTCAAAATAGGAAACTATCGTATTCGGATTGTCAGCCGTGAAATCGATTACAGTGCAAATTTTATGTAAAATTTTTCTGTTTTTCCCTGATTTTCATATATTTTTCTGTGATTATGAGAAAATGCTACAATTCCATATATTTCCAATTGTATAACATCAGAAAGTTCTGTAATACATTTTTATTAAACAACGTATCTTGTGTCAGGCTCTTCGTAAAAGTGAGAGAGATATCAAATGTCGTTACATGTTAAGATCTGCTCCACTTTTGATCGGTTAAAAGAGAATGATCCGCTGGAGACACGTTGTATATTTTGGTAAAATGAATACTCGCTGACATCCTACGAGCGGAAACATCTCTCATAGGGTGTCGATTTCTAAGACGGTCATCAATTTGGGTTGTATGAGTACTAAAAATCAATCTGTCAGCGTTTCCCCTCTTTTTATCCCTATACGGCTGAAATCTGGACATTATGCTTACATATATCATAACATCTCACCGTCATCCAATGTGTACTTATTTCTGCTTTTAACTTATTTTTCAGGTCAGACGTTCCACGAAATATTTTCGATTTTGACACAATATTCTTATATTAGAGTAGTTCGATGTATTACGTCTCTTTTTTTTTTCCTATTTTTTATTGATTTCTTATTTTTCATTTTCGTTATTTTCCAGCATCAATATAAAATCCATTCTAAATTTTAATTACGCGAATGAGATTTTAATTATTATTATTATTATTATTATTATTATTAACGCTTTTATTACGTTTTTACGCCATCGTTGTTTCGAAAATATGTTCGGAATATTCTTTTTATTGATGACGAGTGATCGAGGGGAAGAGTGCTATGTTACGTATGTAAAAATGCAGTTTTTCGAAAGTTACCCCGTGAAGTTATTTACGAAATGAAATGGGATTATTTTACGCTTTTTTTTCCCTTCATTATCGTTGTAATGCGAATAATTATAGTTAACCTTTATTATCGTTATTTGGAGAATACTCGTGAATTTGAGACGATTTTTCATCTTAACCGGCGATTGCTTTGCTCTAAAGTCGAAAAGACGTTTGTGAGAGTCAGGATTGATTTTTAAGTGTCGGAATGTAGGTAATTTTATTTAACGTATTTTGACACCTGGTTCGTATCTACGTGTTGCTTGTGAGTGAAGAAAATAGAGTCTGTTGTAGCTCAGCAGCTGGAATATCAGATTAAATTCCCGAATGTCCGGGTCGGCTGGTAATGGAGAAGACAGGCTAGTATTTGTTACCCTTATATAGGATAGCCCTTGATGATGTAGTACATTGTTCGTCCGATTTGTCTTGGAGGTGTTTCAGTGATAATACTGTCTCTTCGGTCGCAGCGTAGATTCGCTGATTTTATTTCTACCCGATTCTCGATTGGTTTGATCGTCTAGTCAGGTACTCGTTGACCTGGAAACAGAGCATAAAGTTAACATTTATCTAGCTAACAAATGTGGTGTGTAGGCTTCGTTTCTGATGATCGAACCAAAAACCGACCATTCAGACAGCTTGTCAGATGAGTAGAACACTAGTCCGGGGAGAATACTCTGGTTTCTGTTTTCATATTAGCCGATGTATTCCTCGACATCTTGAGACTGGTTTGTGTAGGGTCTCTTTGACAGAGTTTGATGAGGAAGAGGGAATCGAAAAGAATCGGAATTTACATCGCAATCTCGTTTCATTCAACGTGTTGATTTTACTCCACTTTTGTATTTTTAACACGACATCGGCGAACAAATCTCCGATATCTTCGTCGGTTTGATGTTCGAATTGAACGCGGTTGGGTTTATTCAATGTTGTACTGCATCTACTTGTTAATATGTCAGCTTTTCGACGGTTTCGTGAATTAGTTTTCAGTATCGAAGTATGATTAATTATTGCTAGTATCATGAATTATAATGTGTATCGGCCTATCTACGTCTCAAATTCACATCGGTTCGAAGATATTTTACATTTCGTTTCTTGTTTTTTAAATAATTATTGTATCTGCATAACAGAATTATTGCATTTATGAGTAACAAACGAATCGGGTTTCATTTCACAATATTATATCTAATTACCTGTTCTTTTTGTATAAATTATTTAACTAAGCGGTACCCAGTAATTTATAGATGTATTTAATTTGGATAATGATTTAGTGTGGTGCTGCGTTAGTAAGAAGACGTGTTAGTAGACGAACAACATTGACCTTTTCTTAATGTTTATCGATAATGATACATATTCGGTAGGGTAATCGATCTCAATTGGTACATTCCGAGAGTAAGTAGTTAATTTCATTCGGTCGATCAGCCCGGCTTTTCCTCGGCGTTGAACGGAAATAAAGTGGTTCGGCTGTTTTCTCATCGTACTTTTTCGCTGATATCACGCGTTCATCCATCGATTAGTACTTCTAAATCGCGAGATGCCGCTGCATGTTTCACTACGAGCTTGTATTACGTGCGTAAGAATATTAGTAAAAAAATCCATTGTGCTTACGTTTCCAATCCCTTCCATTTGTTGCAATCCTTAAGTTGACCGCCAACCAAGAATCGTGCTCCAGCTGATGACTTAGGGTTCATGACGGATTATTTGCACTGACTAGTCATGGAGTGACCAACTTCTGGCCGGTCCAAGTTGCTTTAATACAAATTTTTTTCGTTTCGTGTTCCCGGATAGCCGAATAATTATGACGTCTAATGGAGTATCAATCGAATTTTATGTTCTTGTATCACATCGCCCGTTTCGCATTTCTGAATTTCCGATTCAAAAATAATGTGGAGGCCGAGTTGAACTTTGATATAAAATCTTAGGGCGAATTGTGTTGAGAAATACCTACAGGCCATTGTTGGCATTTCTGTTCACGCTCGATGTAGTTCATTTCTAAATTGAATTCAGTTTTTCGTTGAACTCGCAGATATTGTCAGTATTGTTGAATAAGTTCGTATGTCCGCGTTCGCGATCTTTCTCTTGACAGCCAGCGGTGTTTTCAAGTCGCACAACTCCCAGTCGCATTGTCCTAAATCTTCTTGACACATTCCAAGTGTTAATCAAAAAGTTGGTCTTATTCTTGTTCAGTAAGCGTTGCAAAAATGTAAAATTTTCCAGCTATACCGACCACGTCGAAATTGTGTTAAAATCATTACAATCCTTATTTTTTGATTATGGAGAGCGTCGAGTCCCAACGTCTGGCAAATGAAGAATGTTGTTTCGTGTGTCTTTTGGAGTCAACTCGGTTTGACTTAATCAGTACCTTGTTCTGTTGGTTGAATCTTTAATTTTAGTTTCCTAGTTTTCATGTTGGAAAACTCGAATGAGGTCGTTTTGTTAATAACGTGTTGACTGCGTGACACGCATGCGATATGCCGAACGATGATTTACTTACCCAAATGACTCAGAATGATTGAAAAATGTGTCTCCAAATGATGACTTTTGACTACCTAGAAAAATTAAAAGGCAAAATTGTTGTTTTCTTCGTTAAATAGCGTGAAAGATTATTACGTGTTTTCAACATCCCTAAACATGGTAGTTTGTCATTTGAGCATAATGCCTACCGAGTAAATTGGAAGCGTGATGTCAACGATAGCACTGTGATTTAGTCCTATGTTACATACAGAGAGTATACCTTATTGCTCCCTAATTTTTCCTGGTAGTCACCATTTTATTGCACTTATCAAGCGCTATCATCTGGCAAAAGTCATTTACAATAATGTTGGAACCTCCTAATGTAGTGACATGTTCGAATTGTCGAATTTACCACGAATCCCATCGCTAGAACCCGTGTAAAAAACGAATGCTGAGTACTTGAACGTTCTTCATATCAATAATGGTGTATCGATTTCATACAACTTGCTCAGCGGTCGGTATGCTTCCGCCCAAAGTTGCACCACATCGGTGTTTTCGTCCATTTCATTGTACCTTCCATCCAAACGTAGACTGTCGAAATCGATCATTTTCTGATCTGTTTTTTGTAATCAAACCATTTTAAAACGGTGTTTGGTTGTAATCTAAGAGAATTGTCATCACTTTTCAAATCTGTGTTATTTCATAATCCTAATAGTGGCCTCGGGCTTCAGAAAACAGAAGTCGTATTTTATAAATTTACCTTGTGTATTATTGAGGCATGATAATAAGTTTCCTGGATGAAATACGTAACTTCCAAAACTTCTGTTTTTATTGCCTAGGTTCTTTCCTTGTACCTCAGCAATCGGTTCAATTTTTCGTTTTCGACAATCATGTTCTAGTTTTTGGGCCTAGTTATGATCATGTATTCGGTAGTCATTTACCTACTAGTCGACTTTACGAGGCGATTATTTTTAATATTTTTGACGAATGTTTTCATGGTACTTAATTAATGCGAAGGTGCTTTAAAACGTTGTAGTCTCTATTGAAAGATTTACAACGCCGTTATCCGTCCTTGTGACAGGATTTCTAACCCAGTAGCTCCGACTACCGTGAAAATTTGTATCTTCCCTTAAGCTCTCTCCTGTGTACCCTAGATCCATTTAATAAATTATTCGAACGTTTGTTATGACATTTAGAACTATTTTTAATGTTAGTTTTCGGTGTATATTGTTTTTTAAGTTTCTTTATATTTTTAAAATTGGATTTTCGATGTTGTAAAAATCAAATTTTAATTACATTTCCATTTTTTTCTTCTTGTTTCAGTATTATTGTAATTATTTCGTTCTTTCTATTTTTCTTTCTTTCTTTTTTCTTCCTTTCTTTAGAGAAAAATATATATCTTGTTGTTGTGAAATGCATCAGACTTATTCGGAAGTGCTTTACTATGAGAAATTGCAAAGGCAAATGTAAAGGGAAAAAATGAATGAAAAGATGAAAGGAAAAAAGCAAATATAAGAGCGAGAAGAATGAGGAAAAATGTGTTTTAAGTAGTGGGCGATTTCGGAGTTCCCTCACCTCAGTCTCCAAGAAACTTGCTGCTTTTTATTTGACCTTTCGCTTTAATGATAAGCCTATGAGTGCTGTTCCTAATCGAATCTTAGAGTGTTTTTGCGAATCTCGCACTTATTCACGTTGCAGGGGGTCTCAGCTAAATACGGAAGAATCTTGATGAGTGAAGAAAGCTTGAAATAGTCGTTTTCATCAAATCTTGAAAAATCCCTTCAACGATTCTGGAGTCGTAAATAGCGTCAGATGTAGGGGAAGGGTACATAGGACCGATGCGCCGCCACCCTAAGTTGATAAGTAGGCCTAAAATAATCAAAAAATGTAAAACAAGGAAGTAAACATACATGTAAAGAGTCAGAAAGAAAGGAAACATTAGAACATCATGGAAGGAGAAAGAGAGTCAATATGAAAATCTGATGGAATCGATCTGGCTCCTGAAGGATGAGCAAAATGCGTACTGAAGACCGAGAACTTGTTTAAAATAAAAACTGATGTATTTTCCTCCTTCCTTTCATTAGGTCTTGTCTTTTCTCAGTTTAGTTAAATGCATCTAATACTCTCTAACATAGTGATAGCGCTAAGCAACAGAATATCGATTAGTGCTCGTTCATAAGCTCACGTTAAAAGTTGAGGAACTGTAATGCAGTGTCAATTCGTAAAAAAGCGGAGTTATTTCTTCACAATTGATTTATTATTCCAAAATACGTATGTAGTGCTAGAGTAATATTTAAAACCGACCTTACGTTACAGATGCTTGTATTTTGTCATTTCCTTCAGTATTGAAATCGAGCGAATGTAAGTCCTGCAAGTAAAATGATTTTTCAACTACTGAAACGTACAAAATCGGATTACTAATTTGCCAAACATTCAGGCTGCAGTTTCTTGACTAGCACTCATATTCGAATCTAGGTATTATTTCATTTCCCGATCGAGTTCGATTTTCAGTTAGCTTACCTGCATAGCGCAAACCCTGTCGATAATCATGACTGAAACTGTCATCGATCTAATTATGAAGGCAACATATTCGAAGAACAAAAAATTACAGCAATCTAGTTACGACAGTAATATATTGATGCACCCATTCAACAGTAAAATTTTACTCAACTCTTCCGAAGATGACCCACCGCGGGATCTATTCGAACGTGTTTTGAAGGCGGAAAAATGCAAGGAATCTGCAAATTATCGAAAATCTACGCTGGATGAAATACCTATTGACAAAACATCTTCGTACTACCCATTTCCCTCAGAAGTAAATTCGAAATTGAAAGAGATGTTCCTGAAGCCTCGCTTAGCTGTTGAAGCAAAACCACGAGGCAGTATCGATCGTAAATTGAGTTGTTGCAGTGTGAGCAGTTCGAAACGAGTTGTCGGGAGTAAGGCAACCAGATCAAAGTCACGAAAGTTGTCAAACGTGGACAGTGAGCGATTGGCCGCCGCGTATCGAAAAGAAAAACGTGTATCCATTGACCGAGAAGAACCCAGTGTTTCAGATAGTGACCGCAGAAGAAGTAAGACGTGATGTGTTTTTATATTATTTTGAGCTTTGATCTGCTGGTTAATGAGGACATTTTTGCTTACATATAATCATGTTCAGATACACGCATCGCTTCATTTCCTGAGCAGTAGAATTACCTTTTGTTCTCAAGTTAAGGTGATGGCGTTCTTAAGAAAAATCATTAACTATTATATGTATAGTACCTACTGAAGTTGAAATTTGCCGTATGACAGTTTATATAATGAAACTTGAGGATATAAGTTATTTACTCAGTCAACGCATACCTAAACGGAAAACTGTAAACCTGTATAGTACTCAAAGGATTCTTTATTATCCGCGTACATGGGATTCATCCCACAATAGGATTACCAGGATATTTGGTGGAGCGTATGGCGATGTACACATGCTAAAGTGGCTCCTCAGACACCGCATCCCTGGCCACTACCCTGTCGAGTATCACATCAGTGATCAAAGGGAAGCATTGAGGTCGGCCCGAGCCCCCATTTCGCCTTTCCGCTTCCGGTGCGCGGTATCCTGCGAGGGTCACCATATGGGACAATACTGATCGAGGTTAACGCTCACCCAGAATTAACCTGAAATTCGGGTGCACTACAGCCGGACGCGGTAAAAAATGTGGAACGCTTCACGATTTTGCATGTCATCCTTGCGCAGGGGCCATGCTAATCTTCTCTACATCGTTCCAATTTTAGCATATGTGTATTGCTAAAGCGAGTACAGGATTACTAGAATATATCCAGAAAAAAAAAAGAAAACAAAAGTTATGGTATGAGGCTCTATTACAGACTTTACTCTTTGAAATCACGAGATATGAGGAATTTATTACCTTGGTTCTGATCAAGTTGAAAAATAGGACCCGGAAGTGTTTTTTAACTTCACATTATGTCTTAAGGAGCATGACGTGTCCTATCGGAAATACTAAGGGAGCTAGTTTCCGCCAAAATCATGAGTATCCAACTATCCATGTACTTATATCTGCTTATGTATAGGTATATTTTACCGCGGTCTCATAGCTCTCACAATTATTCTTAGGTAGATTTCTGAGAATAGCTGTAAAACTAGAACGTATTTTTGTTGATTCTGCAGGTTCAACTAAATCAGTCAGTAAAAGAAGCGAATCATTGGTTTTTCTGAAGGAACGTGCAGTACCAAAGATCAACAGTGATGACAAAACTACTTCCGAGGCTTTGAAGAATGCAAAATCTACTCATCGGACTGCTGATCATCAAGTTAAAACCGATTTTTTCCTGTCACCTCCTCATTATAACGCTTTTGATCAAGGCGATGAGCTCAGCAAGGACGTTGATGATCGACAAAAAAGAGACAGTTCTGATAAAGTTTTCACTTGGAGTAAGAAGGAAACTGCTCGTCGTAAAGTTGCAACGTGGCTGCGCACATCATGTACATGATTGAAATTTATTGACTTCATGAATAAAGTGTGTGGACGGAGGTTCCGCGCATTTTTGATAATCCTTGCTGGTGAAATGTCTTCTTCCCTGTGTACACAAGGGCGTAACCAAGGGGGCTAAAAGGCTATAGCTCCCAGAAAAAATCCTAATTTTTTTCGAAATTAATTCAAGAAAATAGGCAGGTACCAAATCGAGCCCCCCCCCACCCAAGTCTTTTTTTCTCAATTCTCGCCCCATCAAAAAAAAGTCCTGGTTGCGCCCCTGTATGTACATTATACTCTAGGATGCTGCGTTGTTTATACAAATAATATGTAGAATTAACCACGAAAAAGCTGTGTGTCTCGTTGAAATTTATTTTAGTATCAAATTGACTATGTACCTACTCTCATTTCATTAGAAGCTTATACATTGACACGACTTTTGAGTTCAATATTAAACCGCAATCATATCTACCTTTTCTCCTTTTGAAATTTTGAAGCCATACATCTTTAAAATTATTATCATCTGTATGTACCACATTTGTTATGTACAACAAAACTGGAGTTGATGCAACCCTTCCTATCATTTTATTAATTTACGAGTATTTACACCATTTTATTATTGAGAATCAGGTGAAAATGTGTTCAGAGTATGGTAGTCCGATAGGTGCACATATAGCCAAGGAGATTTGAACGATAATGGAAGAAATTGTTGGCAGTATGCAATAGATTAAATGACCGTGTAAATTAATCTTTGAAGGTGCTTCCATCAGTTAATGAATAGATCATCAGACTTATTATTACAATAGCATTTTTCCAGCACATTTTTGATTCAATTTTCGGCGATGGTGGAGCTCGGAGGATATTATTTGGTATTAGAAAAGTTAGGTCTCTGTAAAACTATAGCCTGCCTTCGATTTTTTTTTTTTTTTTCTTCAAAATTTTGTTATGACCATTATAGTAGGCTCCATAGGTTTGTGTATTTGAAATAAACTAGCTGAAGCACTATTATGATACTTTTATTGACATACTATATGCAGTTTTTTCTCATTTTTCTTTTCATGCAATATTAAATCAAAGAGGTACATGCTTGTGTTACATTCCACGATTGCGCACTCCTCACAGAGTTTATTTTTGCTGTTAATATTCTTCGTTTTGAAACAGAGCCCCGAGTAATCGTAAAATCAACTATACTACGTGGTATCGTATTCTTTCTCTCGCTTCGTATATTTTAAGTCTAAAAATACGACACTGCGTGTCTGCTTTTATAGTAATGCATATCCTGCCATTCACCTTTCCAACTTTTTTCATACTGACAACGCTGTATTTAACGTGCCCAACGTAGCTGGTTATAACAATTTTTAACATCAACTACAGTTTTTTTGGCGGGGCATCGTATTACTCCTAATAGATGGTAATCCCGTCTCTTTGAGCAATTCTGCCAGAAGCTATAGTGCTGCCCGCGTATCTCAATTATTTTGCTTCGTTTGTATTTCTGTCCAGAATTTTTTCAAAATGGTAAGTAGAAGTATTCGTATTCAAACATTCCAAACTTTATGATTTGATTTTGCTGCGCCGAGAAAATATTTAATTATTGCGTTGTGAAATATTGATTAATTTGCATACGAGTAATCCACGTCTATCAGGTTACAGGAAGTTTTTAAAAATCATTAATGAAATAAATGAAAATCACTATTAACTTTGTAGCATATCTAAAAATAAATCTTCGATTATTTTTTAACATACCTACGTGAACTTACAGAGTAATCCTCAGAACCATTTATTCTTTCGGTTGACTGGGCCTGTAAGCCGTACGAATCCTTCAGTCTGCACTCCTTCCTCCCCCCCCCCAATCCATCAGTCTTGCCCTCTCCCATCTTCATAAATGCATTATTGAACTTTGCACAATTATTGTAGCCACATAGTGCCACTCGAAATAGTGTAATTTATGTTTAAAACATGTATTAATTCAGCGTCGGAAACATATAGCTTCTAGGTATTAAGCATCTTGGTTTAATTGGGGGGGGGGGGGAGATTGTGTGATAATATTTTAGAAATGCTTTGACTTATCAGCTTCCTTGTATAATTATAAGTATGGTTTAAGTTTGATTTTTCAGTGGTTTTAATTTTTCCTGACTTGAAAGATTGTATAAAACACCTGTTGAAGGAAGAGAAAGTCGGAGTAGGCAATTCGTAGTACTTTGTCTTTTTGATCTATTAGAGGCTTTATGTGTTTCTTGAGTTGTCAATCATCATCAAAAATTAAATTTTTCTGATGAGCCTACGCATCAGTATTATTTTACTATATTTAAGCCTTTCTTTCAGTATTAATTTCTTCTTCCTTTCTTGATTTTACAGGAAGATTTACCCCCAGAACAAATTTCAGGTAATTATTGCTGAAAAAAAAAACTTGATTTATACGCGCTTGAGCTTATAGAAAAAGCTATCATTATTCGTGTAAGTATACGTATTTTCTACTTTGAAATTGACACCTAATCGTAATCTTGGTGCTATTTATTTTCAGTCTTGAGGAAGGCTTTCGATGCCTTTGATCGTGAACGATCTGGCAGTATTCCAACTGACATGGTTGCCGACATTCTCCGTTTGATGGGTCAGCCATTCAATAAAAAAATTCTCGACGAACTGATTGAAGAAGTAGACGCTGACAGTGAGTAGTCAGTTTCGAATGGTTCTATAGAAGTTATTTGGCATTTGACGGATGTAATAATTGTACTTTAGTCAATAGAATGCCACATACTGCGTTTTTGGTCTTTTCGCGAGTTTATTTTCTTCTTTCAGCTATTTACAACTTTAATGATTTAAAACAGAGGGATGTTGAATTTACAGAAAGATTTGTTAGTTTTTAAAGACGTGATATTTTTTTCTCCCCTTTTCAGGAACGAGAATGTCCCAAAGGGTCATTCGAAATACGAAAATAAAGTGAAAGTCAATCGCGATCTGCATATGGGCACATGTTATGTATTTGATCCTCTGTTTAGCGCTTGAAGGTTAATACGGAGTTCTAACCTAAAATCAAAAGTGTTGGACAATGAAGAGTGTCATAAGTTGAATTGAAAATCGCTCATCTCCTTTTACCCGACCCAGTAGATAGTCACGTATTTCAGCTTACTTTGACTCGATCGCTGAAAAAAACATGATGGACAAAAAGTTAATCCTATACCTAGTGACTTTGGTACGGTTCCACGTTCGTGGTCTGTATACATATAGTAGATACTGCCCTGTAGCATTGTATATAATTCAAACATCATTGGGAATTTCTGAAAGTTCAGGTTCATCTTATTTTATCCAACCTGTGACAGTGAGCTATGGTCCACTGATGGGCTGAATCAGAATTTCGCGCATTCGCGCTGTTTTCAGCGCTTATTTACGTTTCTGTATTTTGTAATTTTGCCAATGTGCGATTAATCTGACATAATGCCAAATAATAATTGATAACGTGTGCAAGTAAATGACTCATGCCACCGGGCATCACACTACTGATTTTATACCCATTTTTAATTCTTAGAATCGGGCCGTTTGGAGTTCGACGAGTTCGTTACCTTGGCCGCCAAGTTTATTGTTGAAGAAGATGACGAAGCTATGCAAAAAGAATTACGCGAAGCTTTCCGATTATATGACAAAGAAGGTAAAGCTGAACCAATGTCTACACTCAAAATTTATTATGCTTATAGAGCTGAGATAACTATTTCAGTAGAATATGATTTATAAGTCATTGACTTTAATGAATACGGAAATAGAAAAAGATTGACAAACGTAACGATTAGGTTTTGTAGATCATTTTCAATACGAATTTACAAAAAAAGCTGCGACTCTAGCGGTAACTGATGTATACACGCAGTGGCGTCGCTGGAAAATTTCTTGGGGGGGGGGGAGGGTAATTTTTTCAGTAGTGTTGACCTACATTCATCGGCGTTGGTGGATTTCTTGGGGGGAGGGGTGTAGTATGTTGTATTAAAGTGTTTAACAGTCGTTTAAGTCATTTATTTTCAGTCATGGTCATTAAAAAATTTAGGAATCAGCAAATTATGTCATGAAAGTGAAAACAAAGAATTTAGAATTGGAAAATTCTATTATAATGACCAGGGCTGCAATTTTTATGCGAATGCATATTTTTATCTATGGCATATAGGTATAAGTTTCAAAAGATCTTCACGAATCACAGAATTCTGAGTCAAATGAGTAGTACCTCATCATACATATTTCACATATTTTGGCATTTACCGCTTATTTTGCACAAATTCTGCTTATTTTTCAATTTTTCCCCCCAAAAAATTATTTTTCTAGTGTTGAGAATGATGTCCGACTCCAAAAAAAAATTGTGAAGATCTAATGTTTAATGAATTAGTAGAAAAGCTTTTAGAAAAATATGTTTTTTTGCACGTGAGATAACCTTTCTCTTGCCCGCATCACATTCATCAATCATCAAGAAATTACGAATAGGTGCATTATCTCCTTCGGCATATTATTTAGACTGAATTCAGTGCATAAAATATGCGCATATTTCGCTATTTTTTTGCATAAAAATTGCAGCCCTGATAATGACGATAAATCAAAATATCAGCTTACAAGAGTCTTCGCATGTATGACATGCTCAGGTGAGTCGTGTGAGACGTGATCATCATGCGCCTATTAAGGTAGATGAGCTCAATGAGGCCCTAATTTAAAGTCTTGGCTCTCCAAACTTTTATGTAAGTAATTTCATGTTTTTCCTTTTTTGTGTTATAGTTGTCGACTGCAATATTTAAAAATTGGCTAGGTTGAAATTTTTCTATACTGCTCCACGTTTCTCAGATCTCCTAATAAAAATAACCTTTTTTCAAAACTTGATAAGTCCAGCGCACCAAAGAAGACTGGGCCTATAACCTAATAAGACCCAACCTAATACCTAATCAGCCTGACCTGAAATTCGATAAATAAAAAGTTGACCATGGTTCAACTAGAAATTTATGAGTAAGTTATACCTGAAATTATAATCAATTGATCTTACCAGGCTGGGCCTTATTAGGTTACATAACACTATTTTTCGTGAGTATCGCATATCTCAGTTCCAAATTGCTCAAATTTCACTTTTCTGGCGTCGATCGTTAACCAACTACCACTACAACTATCCAATGTTGGATTTCTGGATAGATTCCATTTGATTAACATAATACTCGTAAATCCTCCAAGTTACACAATAAACATATCGGAGCACTTTTTACGTTATTGGAAAATCATCAACCGGCATATCTCGCACCAGTGGACTAATATCTTGATAAAAACAATTGGACAGTGTTTCCATATCATGAAGGAACAACTTTGCTGTACGTTTTAATGCAGTCTAAAGCATAGCAGTCAAGATCGGTACATTGGGCCTTATATTGTGGATCCGGGCCTTATCGGGCTCATCTACCTTATGCAATAAAATTAGGGTTTTCCCCCTGAAAATGTAGTATTATAGACGAAGAAATATATTTAGCTTTAGTTTATTATTTTAGCACATTTATAGCAAATGAGGGGGGGGGGGTGAAGGTAATTTATTTTCAGATTTCGATTTTGTTATGTTAGACACTCTGTGTATGTGTATTGCGAGTTAAGTGTATGGCACGGTACTATTAATCGCGGTATCACACGGCACTAATTCGTTTACAAATTTTTTATTACTGCAAGTACCTATAAATATAATTATTGGCCTTTGAATTGGGGGGGGGGTAATTTTGATAATTTCTACCCCCTAAATTTTTCTTGGGGGTAGAAATTATCCGTTTACCCCCCCCCCCCCAGCGATGCCCATGTATACACGTTCTAAGCGTTCTAGTTCCTTACGTGAACGCATGCCACTACTATAAGGTAGGAATTCGTCCCATATGATATATTCATGGGCATAGCCAGCGAGGGGCGAAGGGGGCAATTGCCCCTCCCCTGGATTTTGAAAAAGAAACATTATCTTCCAGTGCTCACAAGTTTATTTTCGAATATTTACAGCCAACTGAATAAAATTCGCAGAAAATAAGATGTGCCTGAAGGCCTAGACGCTAGACAACGAAAATGAGTGACTTGCGACATGCAATATAATTCTACCTTTTTGCCCCCCTCTGGAAAAAGTTCTAGCTACGCCCATGGATATATTAACTCAAATTGTATTTTCATATGTGCAGGGAACGGCTATATTCCAACAACATGCCTGAAAGAAATCCTCAGAGAACTGGATGATCAACTGACCAATGAGGAACTGGACATGATGATTGACGAAATTGATTCAGATGGTTCGGGAACTGTTGATTTTGATGGTAAGAATGAACTGATGACTTTCTTAAAACTTTTGAGTGTTTTAGATGGTGAGGAATCGAGTCCAGTTTTTCAAGTTATAGGTACAGGAAAACATAATTAAATTATTCAATTAAGTACGCATATTTTTACTCTTCGAAGTGATATCCAAACAATATGGGTAATAGGTATATTTACCTATCTTTTAACTTATTTCCGTTTTCTGAAATGTTCTTGAAATGTGTCAACATTATCAATCTACGAAAACGAGCAAAAATTTAATGTTCACCCGCCAATCTCGAACAAACAGACAAACAAACATTTTTACATAAATATATTAGAGATTAGAGACTGTGTATTGACCCACTGGGTAGAGATTCCGGTCCCAGGGGCCTCCAGTAAAATCATCCCATATTTTTCGGATCTTCTGACCTTACATACCCCCTGTTTAATATTTTTCACGTTAGTAATGGGTCACCTCTATTCTTGAAATTAGTTGAAGAGGAGAGAGAATGGAAAATTTAAGGATGCTGAAATATACGTCATTTTGAACTCGAAAAACCCTAAACTAGTGTCAGTCAAATGCAGTCATTTAATAGTGTATTATACGTATATATCAGTCAATATAGGCGAAAATAGGGGTCGGGTGTAGCCCCTCTTCAAATTACTAAAAGCCCTTCTCCCCAAGAAAAAACAAACTATTTTCCGTCAGTAGGTATTCAGTTGACCTTTACTATTTGATCACATTACGTAGGGGCCACTATTGTGCTTCACTGTAAATCGGATATAAAAAATGTCAAAATGGAAACTTTTACAGCGGCTAATAGGTTTACCTCGTAATTATCTGATCATTGTTGTTTCATATTAGGCAGTATAATAGTCGGATTATTGACTTTTCATATTGATATTCGTTGATATACATGTTAGTCATTTCCTCATTGATTTGATTTTGCAGAATTTATGGAAATGATGACTGGCGAATAAGTCTTCTCGTTTACACATGTGATGTGGATTTCATAATACAAAATCAGTGGAAAGAAACGTTATCATCTCGGGTTTAAATGAAATTAAGTCAGCCTCAAAGTTCGTCGTGACATTTAGACTATGTATACATCTGTTTAAAAATATTCACTTATCATTACTAATTTATTAATTTAAATACATGTATTTTTGATTACATTATTGTTCCGGGATATGTTAGCTTCAGGGTTGATTTTTTTGGTCTGGTACCTATAAGGAAGATTTTAATGGAGCCATCAAATTAGCTAGGTTGGCTATCGCTGATCAACCAGATTTCATGGGTCTTTGAACGGGCTCAGGAAGTTGAAAAATTGATTCTTTGTTCGCAATATAACCGAATGTCCGAAGTTTTGCTAGTCCAAAACTAGGTATACTCGTAATATCATTTTTGCAACTAACGGAATGAAAATATTGGCAGGTACTCGTTTACTTATTCTTAAAATTATACCTATTTTGTTGTGCTCTCTTCTTTGCACGTATAGTTATTAAAATGGGAGCGCACGATATCGCGAATGCCATGTTCTGGCATATAGCCCCTTATTTGAGTCCAAATTCTGCAACATTTCTACAAGTAGAGAAATAGTCTTTAGAAATAAATGGATAGTTATAAGAGTAAACGCAAGTTTGTGGCTCCTAATAACCCGAAGAAACTAAAGCTACTGGGAGTTGTGATTCAGAGGACAAAACCGAGGTAAGATTCGGAGGGGGTGGGGATATTAGGCTGCACAGCGGTCACCGATGTTTAAATACTGAAGTATAAATTTGACAAGAGCTTCAAATAAAAGCAAATTTCTGGTTTTCAACCGAATATCCACATCTTGGTCCAATATGAAACTTCAACATCCTAGTAAATTATTTTTTATTTACACGAACTTCTAACTAGAAATGATCATCCTCGTATAATTTCAACATTCAATAAAAGTAGTATCTGGTAAGATCGTGTACACGATCACGTCACTTTCATCTGTTATACATTTTTCATTTTGACTAGTAAATCATAATTATACGCGGTTTACAATACAAAAATGAAACAAAAAAGTTAACGAATACTGATGAAGTAAACAGCGTTAAAATTAAAAAGGAAAAAAAAAAAGAATAGGTAGGTAATAACACGAAACAACAACGATGTATCCGGTGAATGAAGGAAGTTTCTGAAACAAAGTTAATCTATAGAATGGACGTAGCACTACGGTGACTATTTTCTGATGTCGGATAATCGCTGCCTAAAACAGACCAAACGTATACTTTTTATTCTAAAATTTTAATTTCAATATACATACGAACACAAACAGAAAATGTTGGGTTCAAATCGGAAGGGTGCAGATATTAGTCTTAGGTTTCCAGATGCAATATTAGCCATTCAAATTGTTATGGAAGCTTTTCACACTCAAATCTGATTGTTAATGGAAATTCTTTTTCTAAAAACTATTCTCAGGTTTTGTTGAAAATTTGACAAAAATAAGCCATTAATCAATTTTCAGTTTAGTATTTGTTCTCACTTTTCCCAGTTACTTACCAGCTAACAACGTTAAAATGAATACTCGCAACCAATCGAACATAACTCGAAGTGCGATCACCTCTGCAAAATAAAAATGCAGGTTCTCAATACCTAGATCCTATCGAGAAATATTACTTTTCTAGCTGCTAAATGTATAATGGATCTACAATGGAGCGAGTGGCTAGACTACTCAGGAGATTCACAGTCAATAGAAGAGCTGCGGGAAAGTTTCACGAGCTACTAGAAAGCTTCTAAATCGATATAACAGTGAAAATCGCACATCAATACCTGCTAATCAACAATACTTACATCACAGCCTACACATGAATACTGCAACGAAATAATTAATACCAGAATTAAAATTATAATTCTGACCGTTTCAACGAGGGAGAATTCATTTTTTAAACTAATTGCCAGGAGAACATAATTGCTGTTTCAGTTTCGTCAGCTAGAGAATCGATCACGGATAAAACAGTTAGTTGCAAAACATACCCTGAGCACTACTCACCAATTAACAGATAATGTCTGCACATGCTTGATTATATTTTGCACAACTTCCAGACTAGTAGCAGAGCCTTTTAAATCTGCGGTAATCCAAAACAAATGATTTATTCCAAAAAATGTGATTTTTCTTCAGCACCGCTATAATGGCGGCCACTTGACTGAAAAATACGAGGCACTTACCCGGCGTGTGAACCATATCTTCATTCAGTGTTTTATCGATCGCCAATCTAATCGTTTTGGCGTGTGTTTTGAGTCCCAAATAGTCGAGCATGTCTATGGAAGCGTTCAACATGGCAATCGGATTCGCAATATTTTTACCGGCAATGGCAGTACCTGTGTTTCTGGTTCCTGGTTCAAACACCGCGTACTGTGACAGAAAATAGGAAAAATTACTTATTGAATTACCGTAAGTTATTTTAAGTTTGCCTGTATTCAGCGTAGAATTCTACCAGCGAGAAAGCTGAATGGTGTTTTTCAATACCTGTGCGAACTCATTCTAAACCTAAAATCAAGTGTAGTTCTAGTGGGGTGTATCCTCAAAGGAGTGATTAACTAGATGAGGTACATACATAATCACCGTAGTTGCGACCGGAAAGGAGGCCAGCGCCACCAATTAGACCGCAGATGACATTTGATACGATCGCACCATACAAGTTTGGCATACTCATCACATCAAATTGGTGAGGATTAGACACCAACTGCATACAGCAGTTATCGATAATCATATCATTATGTTGGATTTCCGGATAATCTTTGGCCACGTTGCGAGATGTTTCTAGGAACAGACCATCTGATAATTTCCTGCAATTGTTAACTGAGGTGTAAGTCATGAAAAATGAAGAAAGATTTGAATACCGAATCTGCTGAACTGCTCCAAAACATGCATCTTACGACACACAGCAAAATACGAAGATAGAAGTACAATTACAACTTACATTATATTAGCTTTATGAACAGTAGTAACTTTCTTGCGACCATTTTTTCGGGCGTACTCGAATGCGTATCTGGCGACTCGTTCGGAGTTTTGAGCAGTTATTACTTTCATGGATTCTACAATACCTGGTACACCCTGAAGATGAGAGAAAATTGGGAAGTTAGACAAGTTTAATAATTCCATCATATTTCAATCTAAATTAATTCAAATCTTAAACTTTTTGTTTTTACAATCCAGATAAATTGCGGAAAATACTAGAGAGTTAAATAATTGCGAGCAGTAACTTGATGATTCAGCATAATGTCAATATTTCCAATGAAAGTCTAATTATAATGGATTCTACAGTATTATTATATTTTACTGTACAGTAGTCTGAATGAGACTGAACAAGTTTCAACGAGCCTAAATTAACTGAGAATAAATCTTCACAAAGAACCAATTTTAAAAGGGTTCAAATAGGCTGTAACCCAGATGAATAAATCTTGACGAGTACTAAGGGGACTAAGGAATCTGATGAATCTTTGCCGACTGCAAATGAATTTTTAAATGAGTTTAAGGGCCAGTATTACCAACGAGTAATCGAGTCTTAACGGACCGTTAAGACTCGATTACTCGTTGGTAATACTGGCCCTAAATAGATCAGAATAGTTGGAATGAGTCTCAAGTCTTGACAGACAGTATCTAGAAGTTTGAACCGAGGGTCAGCAAGTCTTATAGCGTACAGTGAGTTCAAGAGTCCAGTGAGTTTAAAATACGTTTTTTGTGAGTTTAAAACTTGAATAATTCTGAAAGTGTTTTAATGGATCTGAATAAGTCCTAGATAGTTTCACTGAGTCCTAATCTCAACAGAGACTGAATATGTTCGAACAGAAATCTCAAATCTCAACAAAGACTGAATAATATGTTCTAATGTTCTCAAGAACAAATTTTCATGAAAATTACCGGACCTTCAGTATTTTCACAAGAAATCAATTTATCCACCCGTAAATACCTCATGCTCCAGCATAGCGTACTCTCCTTCGGTATTCTGGCGAACGATAACAACATCGATATTTGACTGTCGGCCAACGATACCAGCGTACGACTTACAATGAATGACATTCACGTACAGGTCTAATTCGTTTCTTATGGCAACGTTACGAGAGATAACTCCTGTATCCAAACTTTTTGTCTCGATATTGCCTATATGAATACAGACAGTTACTAGAACTTTATCGTGACACTTTCCGACTAGTTACAGCACAACTCGACTTCACCTTTGATTCCGACTCCATTACGACGAATCGAAGTAATCGCATATTCTAGGTCTTCGTTGCTATCACTCGTCGGATGAATTTGAACAATTTCAAAGTCCACAGGAACTCCACTATATCTATGGAAACATTACAAGGCGTATAATTTTGCGATACCTAGCTAGATAATTATTAGGAATCACTCGAATCGACAATTTCAGAATTCGTATGTTAGATGACAATGGTTCCCTCTGTTTATCACACGGTAGTTTTATAAATCAAAGAATAGCGTGATAACTATCGAGTCTTACTTGAAGACTTCTTTAACATAGCTCATTAGCTCCGGTCCGATACCACCACCAGGAAGCATCGTAACCGCGTGACGTCCTCCATAACGAGCTCTTGGCAACGTGGCCTGAACACACGTCGTTTATATCAGAACACTGGCATAATAAATTATTTTACATTATAATATCCAAAACTTACCACTTTTTTCGCATGTGGATGCTTGTGGAGTTCATGAGCCTGCGACGATTCCTAAACACAGAAAATACATACAAGTTCATGTCTGCATCGTTTTTGATAATAACATGTACTCTTATTCGCAATGCAACTTAAAAAGTCCAACAAAATTAGACGATGACGGAGTTGCCGATGACAAAAATGACATTGAATTGTCTAACCCCCAGGGTATATATACACAAGACGCAGTATTCTACTTCAAAATAATGTCGATAATAGTCTAATAGCAGTCCGTAACATTAATGGAAATTAATGAATTCCACACACAACTAATATGCAACCAATATAATAGATAATATGTAGTCTTACCTGACGAACGCAGGGTAGCAGCAGCAATTCTCGACGGCCAAACCCAGTGAGTGCTCGTAATTTGTTACAACCGAACAACGCCATAATTTGATAAAACGTTATATTTAACTAGTCGAAGTACATTAATGAAAACTGAAGAAAGATACCCGATTTAGAACCCAAGAAAGGACATTCAGATAAGCAGAAAAATCCAAAACAGAATTGGAAGATTTTGACCTGAGATGTGTATCAAAATTCAAACAAAAACTTTGACTTTGAGCGAAAATTTCCTGGATGGCCTCTGGAAACTGGCAAACTAGGAACAACTATAAAATAATGCGCACTCTAGTGAAGATATAGCGCCCTAGAGAAGGAACAGAAGTTAGTAGAAGATAATAACCAGGTGCTTAGCCAATCACATTGGCTAAAACCTAAAACTAACAGCTGAAAGCTGAAACTTGGCGAAACTAATTTTTTTATCAATTGGCTTCGGCTAGCGGCTAATGGCTGCAGGAAGCTGATTGGCTAGCTAACGGCTAGCTAACTGCTAAAGACTCATCCAACATTTTCAGTTACTGCTTACTTTCTTCTTAGCTCTCTACTGTCCACCTCTTTGACTATAAGTCAAAGGTCCACCTTAATGTTTTCCTGTTCATTATCTTTATATCTTTTCCTATCCATTCTTTTTAATAAGTATTAAACGGCATGTATAGGTATTAATATGGACATGAAGTGAAAAATTGAGTCTGAGTTTGACCGAGTTTGCAGTTTCAATCCAAAAAACGAAAATCCACGACCAAAAAGGAATAGGAAAAAAATTCAGTTTAAATGTAGTCAAAAGGGAAAAGGCAAGAAATTAGCAAAATGAAATCTGCTGTTAGCTTCCGAATTTTCATTGGCTTACGGCTAGCTAATGGCTAAAAAATTTTCAATCGACTAGCTAACGGGTGGCTAAAAATCTCCCAAAAACTGCAAGCTAATGGCTAACAGCTAATGGCTAATGGCTAGCTAAGCGCCTGTGGATATAACTTTCAAAAAGTCTATTATCTTATGCTCTATGGTCCACGTTACGTTCCACGTTTCCTAAAAAAATAATAGATATTATGTATGTATTTTTCAATTTTTCATTAATATGGAAGTTCAGGAAATGCGAATTTCTCCAAAAAATATGAAATAGGGATATTTTAGGAAACAACTAATATTATCAGGAAATCAGAAATTACTTTTTTCAAACTATTTTTTGAGTATTCAATATCACTGACAAAGATAAAAGTTTTGTAAACAAAATGAGTTATTAGTATCGCTGGAAAGAGTGTAAAAAGTAGAATTTTTCAAAATTGGGCCCTCATAGTATCATAGAAAGAGCATAAAAAGTAGACTTTCCCAAAATTGCCCCCCCATGCGATTCAAAAATGTGTACTCACTTTGAAAAAAGCTTATCAATAAACGCCAAGTCATATAGTTTAGGCTTTAGACTCTTGAACTTCAAATCAGGTGTTCTCAAAAAAGAAAAAACTGGTTTTGTTGGTTGATTCCGTTGCTTAGCAGCAAGCAAAGTCCGCCCAAACTTGTTGACAAAATGAATTAGTATCCACATACCACATGGGAAGAATGTAAAAAGTAGTATTTTTAAAATTGGGCGCCGATACAAAAAATAATGTGTACCTATCCACAATGAAAAAAGCTAAACAGCAGTGGCGTAGCATTGGGGGGAGGGGGCACAGAGGGCACATGCCCTCTTCCCTCAATATTTTTACAATAAGTTATAATAAAGGAATATCCTTTTTATCTACCTCGGTAATAATTGAAGCTATATTTTTTTCTAGTGGATTAGCCCCCTCCCCCAAATCATGTTGAGCACGCTACGCCTCTGCTTATCATTAAATGCTGTGTCAGTAAACCGGCATTATAGGAACTTTCCAGGGTGGTGGCGCGCTAGTATAGTTTTTACTGATAAAGCAAATAACAACAGTGTAGCAGGATCAAATTTATCAGTTGCATTTAGTTTGCACAGAGTACATTGATTTTAGTTCTTCCTCTTTTTTTATAGCTTCTTCAAGACAATTAATGCGTTTTATTACGTCCACAGCACGAATCATCATAAATAATTAATTAATTACGAATAAAAAATCATCACGTAATAAACTCTGAGGGAAAACTGTGAAATTGCAATGTAAAATAGACAAAGTATCCTGCTTCACTGTTGTTATTTTTCAATATTGATGATAACGTGTGGTTCACAAAACAGCCCCCAGATTTCGCCCACTCCGTTGGAAAGTTCCTATTCATTGGCTTTTAATGTTACGGTTTTCTCAAAATACAGAGTATAATATTATTTAGTCGCTTAGGCGGATTTGCTTAACAGAGTCTAGTTATATTCCTGTTGAGATTCGATGAGGACTGTTTTTTGAAATTCCTGTTATGAGAAACGGAGAAGATACATTTTAGAACACACCTGGACGATATTCAGCAAAAGGGAACCAACTAGAAAAATTCGCTTTTTGAGAACACCTGCTGATTCGAAGTTCAAGAGCCATGTAGAAACTATATGACATAGCATTTACTGCTGATAAGCTTTTTTCAACTTGAGTACACATTTTTGAATTGGCGGCCCAATTTTGAAAAATTCTACTTTTTACTCTTTTTCCAATGACTCTATAATAATTCATTTTGTTTACAAATGCTGGTTTTGGTATCATTTTGCTGAATAGCATCAATCTATATAGTCTGTTCTCCATATTGCATAATGTACCTCTACGCGACAAACATGTGAGGAGTTATCTGTCTAAAAGGCGTCCATTCCATAAGAAATACATTGAACGGACGCCCTTTTGACAGATAACTCCTCATGTGTACTTTATTTTCTTGAAATTTGTGACGGTTTCACGTTCTGTAAAACACATAAGTGTGGTGTGAATATTTATGTGATGTATTGTTGTCCAGGACTGCTGTGAGCAAGATGTACCATATAGCTGCTAACCGTGAATAGCATTACCTACACAACAACGGAGGTATAAAAACTGTTATTGAATTCTCATGTATTTTTCTCAATTTCAACATATCACTATATTCTTAAACCAGTACTAGAACTGTATTGCTGTTCTTTGAAAAACTTGTTGACCTGATCTAGAAACCACTCTGGTGTTCCGTAAGGCTTCATACCCGTATGATTACCAGTACAGCTGTACATTTTTCTGACTTTATCCAAGTCGCCTTGTGTGGCACCCACACGCTGACCCAGCTGCATGGTGGGATCTTTCTGCAATAACAATGTTATTCATTTTAAGTTTTTTGTTGTTTTTTTTTTTCAAATTTATTGACAAAACATATACAGACAATCAGATCTCTCCAGTACTTCTACAATTAGTTTATCGCACTGGGGAGGTTAAGTGTTGGTTTCTTAAATAGTTACCTACCTACTAAGAATACTCGCTCTTGTTCAATGTAATATTCATCAATTAGAGGTACGTCAAATTTTGGATAGGAGACTTACCTTGGACACGATCGTTTCATTTCCATTTTTTGAAAACGAATATCTCGGGTAATGCATAACGCTGTTTACATCGTAGGGAACCTCGTAAGCTGTAGACGCCCATTCTGATACTTTCTCAAAATTTGATTTAAACTCTATAAAAATAGAAATTTAAGTAATTCTGTGGACCAGCATTAAACTCACTCAGTTTTTAACCAATTTGATCTATATGTAGTAAGTAACTGTGTACGTATTATATCACCCTGTACTGCACAATCACCTGTTGAACACATGGAGGGATAAAGGAATAATCATAACAGCTACATGGACTGATTACCTTCTGTGATATTTCCCCAATAAATGAGCACGTGTTCATCCCGGTCGTATCGCGATTGTTCGTGAAATAAACCGATAATGTGAAGTAGTTCGTGTTCAGCGGTGCCCTGGTACCTTAAACAGCCTGGGGTTTCCAAATTGACCGGATGAGGCTTGTCAGTATTTTTATGGTAACCAATCACAGCGAAGCATCCAGCTTTTTTCTTATTATCAATTTGTATGTAGTGTTTTTCGTAATTTCGGGGAACAAATTTAATGCATGTTTCGTTTTGCAGTCGGTTCATCGCTTGTAATATCTTACCTCGTTCTTCGTCAGCTGTAAGAACGTATGATGAGTAAGTAAGTACGTATGGGTAATATTTCAGCATTTTCAAAAAAATAGCGGCCAATTCTGAGGTAAAATAAGAAAGGGATTATTGGGAGCCAAGCACTATGATGGAAAAATCAAAGGACTTCACATAAATTTTTTTTGCGCAATTGCTAGAGTGAAGATTTTAAGAAATGTTTGTAATTTTTTTTTTTTAATAAGTTAATTTATGGAACACTTTTTTTTGTAGGTTAAGAAAACTAACAAAAACATGGCTCGTTATTTTGAAAATTTTCCAGTATTTGTTGTAATACCACCGTCCGATCTGGTTCCAAGATATCGAGGAAGGAAGTTCAGGTCAGTGAAAGTTTGATTACACCGAATTTATTACTTATAGATAATAGCCACGAGAGTAGACCAACCTGCATCACTTTTCAAATAGAGAACAATATAAAGATTTGGTTCTGGAAAATTATTATGAACTTTAAACTGGCTAGTGGCTGTTTTATGAAAAATGAGCGAATCAGATTGCCCCTTCACTGACATAAAAAGTAAATAATATTACTTTTTTCAAAATATTAGTGATGTCAAATGCTTTCACTCAATGATTTATCTTTGATTTTGTGGGTTATTGCACTCTAACACTCAATACATCAACCGCTTTAGTACTTACTAAAGAAAATGTGAACGAGCTATTAATTAATTCAGTGATTTAACTGAGTTACGGGTCTTACTGAAATTCGGTCCTATCGTATATGGAATAGTCGCATTTGGCCAGCGGTATGATTCATCCCTTAGTGCGTTTTTCCCTTCTTCGCCATCACCGAACAGAAAAATATCTCCTTGATATTGATTAGAATACATTTCTGGATACGCTTCTCGCATGAAATTGTTTACTATAAAAGCAAAATTTTGAGCAGCAAATTATAAATGATCGCCTTTTCTTTCATTTTGCGTATTGTCTCATTTTCAAAAATAGAACTTACCCCTTGCACCACGGTTGGTTTGTTGACTGCACTGGTAGCAGGAGAACCACCAAAAAGAAAATATTAACCACGTTTTCATATCCTTCGTGAGTCAAAGTCAGTTATTTATCTATTAATTTTTTCTTACTGGTTCAGTGCTAAATTTTCAAGATTATAGTACCGATTACGGTTTCAATAATAGAATTATAACATGGAAAATTTTTATTCAAGGTGTATATTTGCGATCAGGCTACGTATTATTTCAAATAGACGGCACCATTCACAAATTAACTTTGTAGAGGGAAAAAACCTTTCATCGCATACATTTCCTAGAAAAATTTAAATTTTAATTAATTCAATCGAAACGTTTAACGCTGATACATTTTATCGTGTTCATAAATTAAATATATAGTTCGGGAAAGCCTCTTACTAAACCGACGACTTGAAATGCATTCCAAACAGTTTGAAATCCGAAACGTAGGTATGAATTAAAAATGGGTTATAGATTTACCTACTATCGTTGTACTTTTATGTTATAGTGTAAATAATCGTGTAAATAATCACTTACCCTTGGTGTGGTGGGACGTATGGCGATGCACGCATGCCAAAGTGGCCCCTATGACACCGCACCCCCGGCCACAGGAACTACCCTTTCGAGTATCGCGTCAGTGACCGGAGGGACGCTTTGGGGCCGGGCCCGAGCCCCCATTTCGACATGCCGGAACGGTGCGCGCGTCCTACCAGGGTCACCATGGGGTTCCCTACTGACCGAGGTCCGCACTCCCAGAGCGCTCGCCTGGAAATTTCAGGTTCCCCACAGCCGGACGCGCTGCCTCTCTTCACTAACCCCTCACCTCCTCGTCTTGGTCCGTGTGTCGACGCAGGCAGGTGACGACGAGGACGGCTGGCCATCTGGCTTTCCTGGCTTCTTGATCAGTGCCAGGCGCACCGTCTTCAATCTGCTAGGGAATGTCCCCTCCTGCAACGCGCGATTGAATACGTTGGTCAGGAGGGACGGGTCTGCTCGGTGGACTACTTCTCAGACGACGTTGGGAATCATGTCGGGACCAGGCGCCTTCCTCTTCGTTGTCCTGATCCAGCCTGTAGGGCTCGCTCGCTATCACCAGGTCAACCTGTCTCTCTCCCACCGTGCACCACAAGAGATCCTGGGCGACTGCACAGTGGTTCAGGTTGACCTGGAGGAGGATGAGTGGCCTATTCAGCGACGTTGGATCGGCCGCCACCGACTGCGGCCTTCTCCTCCTAGGGCGCTCACGTCCCGACATCCCTTGCCGCCCAGGACGTGCGCGGAGTCGCGCCCCTCTACCCGGCTACATAACGGGCACTTGGGGGGTTGCCGGCACTGCACGATCTTATGGCCGGTCCCCCTGCATCGGTAGCACACGTCGCCCATGCTGGCTGTCGCTGCGCATCTGTTGGCGACGTGTCCTACTTCCAGGCACCGGTAACACCGTGTCACCTGCCTCGTTTTCTCGAGCGAGCGGACCCTACCATTGCTCCACCCTAGCGCTACCTTCCCGCGCCCCAGCGTATCAAGCGGGCCGCTTGGATCGGCAACTCGACCTTATACGCCAGGGTGCCGCGCGCCATCTCTCCTTGCCTGATGACGCGCGTCTGAGGTAGCGCTGCTACTATCTCCTCCAGTGTCACCGACTGCTCCACGTCAGTCAGGAGCAGGGTGGTGCGGCTCTGCGGTCTTCGGATCTCCGCATCCGCGCCCAGCACTTCGGTGAGCTTGCTGGCGAAGTTTTCAACATCTGGCTCCTCTCCCTGGAGTTCCAGCAGCATGTCGCCGCCCTTGGCGTGCCGGGTCCCCGTCACTTGGACCCCGCATGCCTTCGGGTCTATTGCTGCCCGGGACCTCCTAATCAAGGCCGCGTACTCCACCTCCGCGCTCTTCCGCGTAATGATGACTGCGGCAGTACGCGGCCTTCTCCCCCTTCAATATTTCCCGCTTACAGGCCTCCCTGCCTTTGGGCGGGGGTACGGGCCTGGGCGGGGCGGCTGACTCCTCTTGGGCTTTGGTGGTCCTTGGCTTCTTTCTGCGGACCACCTCAGCCCATGTCGTAGCATCCGCATCGGCACGCTCCCTCTCGGAGGCCGGTGTGCTGCGGAACAACGCCTCTTCTTGCTCCTTGGCCTCCTTCAGTTGTTCCATCAGCTTCTGGATATGCTGACTGATGGGGGTGAGCGGCCTTGTCTCCTCCGGTGTTGCCGTCTTTGTTGTGTTTTCCTGTTGCGGCTCCTTCTGCTGCTGTTGTTGCTGCTGCTGTCGCTGCTGCTGCTGTCGCTGCTGCTGCTGCTGCTGTCGCTGCTGCTGCTGCTGCTGCTGCTGCTGTTGCTGCTTCTGTTGGTTCAGCAGTTCGCTGATGCGCCGCAGCTCTGCCTTCAGCGCCTCCATCTCTGTCCTGTGTTGCGCGGCCATGCGTTCGATATTTTCTTCCAACTCTTGAAATCGTTGGTCACGCAGCACTATTTCGTCCCGGAGGCGCTTATTTTCGGCTCTCAGCGGACCCGCCCGCATCTTCAGCGGCGGCGATATCGCTTGTTCTTTGCCTGGTGCCGGCGTCGACATCTCCCGCTCCGACGATGTGGAGACGACTCGCCTCTTCTTCTTCGTTTCCCTTCCTCTCCTTTTCACTTTTTCTTCTCCGCCTCCCGCCAGGAGGACTTGTGGTTCGGTTGGGTTGTTACTCATAGGTGGTTGTTGGGTTAGCGTTGGTACTTCTGCCGGTAAATCTGCCCGTTGCGGGGAGACGAACGTGTCCGCCCCGCCATCCGAGGCTTGTCCTTGATTACTTGACATAAAAAGAAAAGAGTTGCCTTTTAGGGCTACGGCCAGCCTTCCGGCGCTGGCTTCCGGACGTGAACGGGTCGGCTGAAGTCGCCCTAAGCGTTACAATGCCTTCATGATACGTAACCCATCCACCAGCGCCTCGTCGTTGCGTGTTCTTGTGGTCCATTACGACTGCAGCCGAGCCGCTTGGTCTCCCACTGCAGAAGGCTCCAGTCACTGCTTTGATCGGGTTTGTTCAAGTTTTCCTTCTCTCAAAAAGGTTTTAATCTCGGAGTTTTCCTTCTCCTCCCAAGGTCCCCTCTACTCATAGGGGATCCTTGGTAGCCTGTTGCGCTGTACTACCTCCATTACAGTACCTCCGCGCTGGTGCATCATAGATACGCGCACTTGCAAGCGTGGGACAGCTGCCTCCCTTACTCGACGTTGAAGGCCGAGGCAAGCGCACCGACAATGGGTCGGCCCCCTCCCAGCTCGGCAGCCGCCCAACGATGTTGCTTGGCTGGCACCCCAATCACCGCGTGCAGGTGCTAGGTAGGAGTTGGCGAATGCAAATGGTAAGGGGTCACGCTGGTGCGACGCTACGCTCTCCCTGGCTAGAGGAGAGTTAACCCACTACATTCGCCCATTTGAGGGGCATAGTGTAAATAATAAGCCTCTATGTAAAAATTACAGTAGGTACCTGTGCCATTTTCTTACAAGTTAACTACATATTCTGATAAGAGATTAAGAGGGTTAACTCTTGTCATGGAGCATTATTATGACTTTTTTGGGGCGAAAATACTACCTACTAATATTTCTTTTACTTATATATACTCATCTCAAGTTTTCAAACTTGTTCGTTACTGGTTAGTAGCACTATCTAATGAGGTTTTTTATCGTTAAAGTCGCTCGATTCCATTCTAACAGTTCTGTAAGTGTAGACGAAACTGAAAAAAGCTGACATGGATGCCACCAGTAGGTTTTTTCCAAGAATTTAACGTGAGCATGTAAGAGGAAAAGAAAAGTACGCGCCCATGCGTTATACTGATGCCAAACAAGTTGAGAATGGTAAAACTTGGGTTTGAAGGAGTTCGAAAAACAACTTCAAACCACAGAACAGCTCAGCTTATACCTACATATTAGGGTTCGAATCGTCAAAGTTTGAACAGGATCAATCATTTCTTTCAAAACTGTAAATTATGTTACCCAACAAGTGAGGAGAAAAACGTTTACCTTTTTTTTTTCCTGAAATTTGTGAAAAAACTCGAACATTTTACGCTGGTGATCATCAGATCTTTTTACCCATTTTGACATTTTGACTGTTGAACAAAACTTGCCCGAAAATGTTCCAACAGCCAAACCTACAGTACGTTTGAGTTCTAACAAAATGTTCGTTCGAACAGTTCAAAAATCGCGACCTTGCAAGAGTTCGAATACTGCATCTTTAACATAAGCGTAAATAACCGATCTGGAGTGGGGTGGAGACTCGCAGAGGGCCGACAAGTATCAAAATTATGCTGAAACTTCTTTCACTCTCATAATTTTTCAGTTTTTTGGAGAGCTTCCCGAGGATTTGGATGGGCTAGGCCGCCTAAGCTCCCCCTGTTTACGCCTATGATCACACTACCATACAATGTTAATGTCGATATACTCGTATTCCATAGTGAACCAATAGGTAGTTCAATTTTTTTAGTTCTTCGAGGTTTGTTAAATAATTTGCATGAGTATGCCGATATTCCATTTCAAGTACAATAAATTTCCGAAAAACTCGGGGAAGTGAGTGCTCTTGTTTGTCTCCCGCTGTAGACGCTATAATGTCTTCCCGCTATAAAAGCAGGTATTATGATAACTAAAATTCGAGTCATCTATTCTGATCTAATACGTATAACTATCATTCACATTGTAAAAGTTTAGAAGCCTATAACAATAATATGAAAATAATAATCTTCTTTTGTGAATAAAATGTACACTTCAGCTAGTTTTCGCAGTATAAATTAAGAGGCTCTTATCGTACCCATAAATTAAGGTATTGAAAGAAAACATCAAGAAATGCATATCAAATAGCTAAATTACCTGTAAATTCAGGTTAGGTACCTATGCCAAAGTTATCACCGCCCACCGGTGTAGCGTGTACCTATGTGTTTCTTCATCGTGGATTTCTTATCTCAAATTTAATAAGCCCGCATACGTCCTGCCGATTACGTTTTTCCTAAGAAGGCACTGATGTTCTGAAGGCATGTTTGGGGCTGAGGCGAAGGGGTCAAAAAGGTCAAAAGTACTCGCGCTAGTATAGTTCTTGTATTCTGAATACATCTATAGTAAATTAAACTAATTCATGTGTCTTCAGCGAAGGATTAAAAAGGATCGCCTTCCAGGAGGCCCATTATCAATTTCCAGTTTTACCCTCAATGTTTCTAATAATGTCTTGGAACACTATGTGACATTTAGTTTTCCTCTAATAAACCACAAATAATTATAATATTTTTACCTCTCTCCCGTCTTTCTCTCTTTTAAATGAAGGTCATAAATTCGCGTATATATATATATATATATATATATATTATTCGAAGCTATACCGATCGGTAGGGGGAAAAGTACATGGATTCACGGTTCCCATTAAACTTGATTTTATTTTGTCTATATCATTTGACGATTCTAAACCTGGAGAGTAGCATTTTGAGATAAAAATAGTGTATAAAAATTTTTATTAAAAAATACAAATCAATATGTAATTAGATATAACGTAGAACTTCCCATATAAAAGCGATTTTCAATTTCCTAAAAATGGATTGTGGTCAGAAAACTTGGCTCGAGTAGAAAAATTAGTTCTCATTAACTTACTTAGTAAGGGATCGGCTTCTATGTACTATGTATGTAGGTACCAACTGATGAGCTAGTTGGCGCGAATTTTTTTATCCAAACCAATTTTTCTGACCAAACTATACTTTAAGGTTGTTCAAAAGAGAAATTTCAAGTGTCTTTATGCAAAATACTACGTTGTTCTTTAAGCTCTCTGCATCAAAACTAAATAGCCTACATATACTGAATTTTTTAAAGAAAATTTAGCCACATGATTCGTACACCAAAATCTAACTCCCGAATGGACGCTAATATGAAACCTCAAAAATGTTAATTAATTTCTTAATTCCATCTTACTACGGATCCAAAATCAAAACGTGCATTTTTACTGGGTTTTTTCTCCTTTTTTTTTCTTTCTTTTTCTTTTTTTTCTGAATCTAAATCTAATCTTGACATTTTGATATGTGGAAAATAGCGGGTATCCTATCCTGTATAATTTTACTAAAACAAATATTGATATAGGGGAAGGATATTATACTGAAACGAATAAAAAACTGGTATGATGTGTAAAAGGATATAAGAACGATGAATACCTATTTGTTTTTACAAAAAGTTAACCGTTATGTCATGAATATTATTTATAATATATGTTATCTGAATAATAATAATTCGCTGTCGTGTGGCAGGTATGCGGCATGTACTCAATGCTGACTCCATAAAATATTTTAAGAATAAAATCTGCCCATCCGCCAAATAATTGGTTCAAATTGTCCCAGAGATGATATACAATTAACCTTGTAATTGATAACCATTAATTCAATATTCGTAAATACCTATACTTTAATCACATGGATGGCAATCCGTTTTTAGACAAATTGTAGGATTAATAATGTGTAATATACACTGTGTACACATCGTAAGGAAGTAAAATGTAGCTGCGTGTAGAGTGGGGTCCAGTTGATAACGCTCACACAACCTTTCATCCCTACGCATTATAGGGGTCCTGTGGTGCAGTGAAAGAAGCTTGCTCGAATACTTTTGTCAGTTAGAAAAATCGCTCTGCACGGAAGAGAGTTGGAAAATTTTTCAATCGGAAAATTAAAGACCATTTCATTTTTCCTTTTTGATTTCACCATTTTCCGCAGTTGATAAGTATCTACTTTGTCCTTGGAAAATAATTCTAAACTCACCTTTGAAATAAAGTTGCTTTGACATGTACTGTCAAATGGGGTATCTTGAAATAGCCGGGTAATGTAGAACACACCAGCGGATGTACGTAGGAGCCACCTTACTTGCCCACGTAAACTAATTCCTGAACCTCTTCGATCACTTATGAACACGAGCAGTAAACGTCGAAATTCATGGATACTATACAAGCCTGTCAGTTGTCTTAAGTTTCACAGCTGTTCTGAGATACCCCAGTTGACGGTACTCGGGTTGACGAATTCAGAAGTTCAATCATCGAGTTGGGAATTGAACTGCAAAAAGGCTCTATAACTTTATCGAAACGCGTTTCACAGTTCTCACAGGACTCGTCCAAAATAAATTTATAGAGTTGACCTTGATCCTCTTTCAGGATAATAACCTCGAAAAATTCGGTGGCGCTTGAGTTAAAATAATGTTTTGTGCTTAGATCTTTTGTGTAACGGATGGTAATTAGGCAAATGACAAATGATAAACATAAGCACTATACAAGTCTAGGGTAGTTGCACTAATCATTTGGTATTATTCAAAATATCATTAACAGCAGAGAAACTGTGCCCAGTTCTTTTGATGGTTGTTCCGATTTATAATATTAACTTTTTTAATATCGTTTTCCGTCATAACATTATTGTTGGGAATTAATCCACCTGTGCTCTGAAATCAAAATAAATCTCAATAGTTTCTGTTACTAAAATACTAACGAATAGTAGATATATTATACAGATGCAATATTGTGTAGCAAATTATATTACTGCAGGACTATATGTGTCCCTCCACCATCAGGGGCGGAAATAGAGCAAAAACGTTGGGGTGGGCTGAAGCCCCAGCGCCTAAAATAACTTTATAAAAATCCAAAAATCATAACCTCGCCCCCCCCAAAAAAAAAATATAAAAAATAGATTAATTCTCGGTAATACTGCCTTTGTAACAAATTTTTTTTAAATAAAAAAGTCTTACTGTGTTAAGATTCATTTAAAATTAAATTTAGGGGGCTAATTTTGAAACCGGGGGGCTTAGTCCCTCTAGCCCCTTCTATTTCCGTCCCTGACTCCACATGTGAAGATCCCGTTTAGTCGAAGCAGAACTTTGAAACTCAAGAAAAAACTTAATTTAAAGTTTTAACTCTAAAAAGTGAGTTTCCAGAAAAATAGCTTCGAAAAATAATAATAATAAAATAAACAAGAAAAGTAGGAAGACCAATAAATGAGTGTTTTACGTGTTGAAAGGCGCATATATTATTATGATATAGAATATGAAAAGCAATAAAATGCTTCGAGAGAGGTTTTTTTCTGAATTTACTGGGGCGAAGGGTCCCACAAAAGCTTGCCTTTCTAAACATCCCCCACTATTTAGTGTCTCGTAAGAATAAAACTTTAGGAATTTGATGACTTACACCTGAAAAAGAGGGCGTTTCCGTAATATTTCCCTACAGATAAAAAAATAAAACAAAAAGCTACCCACTCTTCGGAATTTTCTCTATGCCGAAGTACCTATTATTTCCTCGAAAACAGCTACTTTTTTTCTTTTTTCTTTTAATTTTTAAATACCCAATACTCCAGTGAGGATAAATCTCGAAAAAGTTCACGCTTGGAAGCAAAGTTCTCCTATGGGGTGGATTTCATGGTGTTGGCACTTGAAAGTATTACAAAACACCCACTTGCGAGCGAAGCAAGCAAAATTTTTTCAATTTTTTTGAGAATGGCGATGAAAAGTTATATTCTGGACAGTCCAGCTTTGAAAAAGTTGATCGATGTTCGATTTATTTTAGGGACGATACTAGTGCGAATATCCATCGACCCACGTTTCTTACTACTTCATTTGTAGAACAATTTTTCCAACTTCAATACTGGCGACGATGGTTGACACAGAATTTTTTTATTAATATAAGCTAGAGGCTATTGTTTAATGGTAAATGCTGTAGGATGATTCCTTGTTAACGCGATGCAGCCACATCTACGATTGCGGGTTCATCGGTAGTTTTATCTAAATGGTCGCGTTTATGAGGAAAACTGTAAATGCCATGAAAATCATGTGATAAAGTACGTATAATACAGAACAAGGAAACCGGCGGCGTTGAGCCTGTTCTGTCATTTGATTTTCAAAGCACTGGTCCTTTTTTCATAACATCCAAACACCGTGTTAATATGAAATCCATTTACTTTCCAGTCAAATCTTGTTCACGTGTAAATTACCTTGATCAACATGGTCGGCTGCCCGTTTCTCGATCCCGCATAGGACGCATAATGCATTATGCTCTGTACATCGTACGGCACTCCATAAGTCGTACACCGAGGTGAAAAACATTGATACATAAATTGCGGCATCAAATCTTTTCGCATATAAACAATAAAAAGTTATTAGACTAGCAATTAATTTATGAAATACTCAGACCGGAGCATAGTAATTTATTTATTTATTTATTTGAAAACTGAATGTCCTGTCACTGCCAAAGAGACCAATTACGAAGAAAGGGCAGGAAAAGAAATAAATGAAAGGAAAATAATAACTTAAAAAAATATATGTCAGCAAAGAAAGAAAAAATAAAGAAGAAAGAGAGAAGAAAATAAAAAGAAAAAGGAAGCAGTCGAAATCTCTGAACTCCTCAAGTCCACACTTGGTGTAATTCAACCAGGCAAGCGCCAATCCTCACTCAACGCACCAGTTAATTTTACTACATAGAACGCGAATATTGTGAATATCTTACGCAAATATCGTATTGCGCAAACATCGTAGACAGAGATCACCTGAGTTCAGCTTTAGCAAAAGAATCAATGCACTTAAAAACCCGAATGTGTCTTCGGTAGAGTTAAAATTCGATTGAAGAACGCATAATATGAGAAATATTTGGTAGGGACAATTTTTTCTGTGGAAGGAATTCCTTTTACGGGCATGGAAATCTAGTGCATGGATCTATATATTCTATGGGCCTAATATTTTAACACAGATTAAATTTTGTAAAAAATAAAAAAATAAAAAAAAAAGAAATAATAATAAATACATAAATGAGAAGGCTAAATCCGTCCTACCCTTCAGACATTCAATTTCATAATTTCGTAACCTCGTAAGTTCATCAAATGATATTTCATACGTGTAATATTGAAATTGCATGTATGATGCAAATGTTTTACGAACCGCTTTTAGATCTTCTCTGTTAATTCAGATATGAGAACTGAGGAAGGATTCCATACATGAGAGGAAAATTCCAAAAGTGAGACCTCACGAATGGGCAATAGAGTTACTGTATTATTAAGTCACATATATTCCTAATAAATTACGAACCCCCAACATTTTTCGTGCTAGTCCCTTGTCCAGTCACACACAATTGGGTAAGTCCCTGATTTTCAGCGCTCTTTCAAAAGCATGCATGTTCCATTGTAATACTGTAGGTGTTCAAATACGAGGTCATGTTATTTCTTCGTGTATGTATGCTCAATGCATTTTTTAGTATTAAATAGGAGATCATTTCTATGGCTCCAGGAAACAAAGAAACACAAGTTAGGCTGCAATTGATAGGTATCGCGCGATCAGCTTACGAAAGGATTTCATAAGACACAATATCACTAATGAATACCAATAATCGGGGTAGGTGACATTAATAATCCTGGGTAATTTTGATAACTTTGTTTTTCCGGCTACCAAGCGCTGTAGCAGCCGAACTAATGAAGCTATAGCACTCATTTCCGTCTTGTTGAAAAGAGGAATGTTCAATCTACATAGTATATTCTTCACATGGTATCAGTGATGTATAGTAATTAATTTAAAATAGCAACTTTTTTAAAGTAAAAATGTTGATTAAGCAAGTCAACAGTGCCAGTTTGTAAGGCAGATTTCTTTTCATGTTACTGCGGTTATAGGCTATATAAATAGAAGTAAGTGATCAGATTTTTGTGCGAAAACATATTGTCTTACATTGAAGCAGTAGGTATATGATTTGAGGATTTCAAAAGCGTTCAAAGAACTCAAAATATACACCAAGACTCCACTAAAAAAAATGTAAATAGTAAGCAAATTTTTCCTCAGTCGCGAAAATTATTTTCTCCATCTCATTATACAGATACTGAACATTACTTTTTTCCCCCTTTTTCATAAGCTGTCGAGTCAGAGTTTGAACGAAATCGTTTGCTTTTATTAATTTACGCAGGGGAATAATTATTGTTTTCAAGGGGCTTGTTTTCTTACTACACTGTCAATCAGCTCAACCTGTATTTTGTGTTATAAAATTCCGTGGTCGGAGGAAAATTTGAACCTCGATAGAGGGCTTCGATTATGAACATGTCATTAACAAGCGTGTGATCAGTCTCGTTTTTGGTCTCTTTATCTGGTGACTGTTGTGTCCATTTCCGGTTATATCTCTTTTCGAAGATAGTGCCTGCTGTTTTTAACCAGCAGCTCGACGCTAATTCGATCATTTTCTTTCCATTGCCGTTTGTGAGTCCTGTAACATGTGAACCTATACTTGTGTACATCAATGTCTGTTTTTGCGCTCCCTAAGGTCCCCCATTACTAATGTGTAATACTCGTGTTCTTTAATTATAGTTTCATACAGGCAGTCGTAAAATTAGATATGTTCTTCCTCTCTTTCGCTTATAGGTAGTATTACTGCTATACGAGTAGGTACGCATACTTCTGTTGGATTTAAGCTTCAGAAGACATCCTTTCGTTAGTACTTTAATCTCGAATATTCTCCCAAATTTTCCCGCTTATGTAAAAACCAACTCCTCTGTACCCTTTTGTTTCCGTGAAAAAGTATAAATAATTTTCATTTTCTCTTTCACAGTGATTTTCTCCTAGTTTTTGGACTTCTGAGAGTCCTGCAGTGTTCCAATTCATTTTAGTTAACGCGTCCTCTAAACGCATACTCGTACTTACTTTCTCAGCTAACCCTCTACAATATTACATGATAGTATATTTAGATCCAGCTTCTAGTAGTTATGTTTATCTTTTTTTTTTTTCTTTTTTTTTTTTGCAATTTCACAGATCGGCTGTTTTACTGTCTTTTCACTCCACCGCGACTGCATTGCGACTTGGGACGGTTGGTGTGGTGAGTCTGATCCCTTACGGAACAATTTAGGAGGCTGTGATAGCTAAACTAACCTCAATGCTGAACTCAGTGACTTCAAAAACTTTCTCACGAATTCACTGGAAGTCAGAATACGGTATTTTCAATTTTCACCGCTTCGATCCTCTGTGGAGCTATTTAGGAGGGGGTGACAACTGAAAGAATCTCAAAGCTGAATTTAGTGACTTAAAAATCCCTATGAACAATTTCAGTGGAAGCCACAATGTGAAATTCCTGATTTTTCATGTTCTGACTCCCTGCAGAGTTCTTGAGGAGAAGGTGACAGGCAAAATAACACCAAGCAATGATTCAGCTACTCAAAAATATAAGAAAAAATCAAACCGAGTTATAACGCTAAAGTACCTAATATTTGAGTTTTTGTACGAGCAAGCCTCTGTGATCCTCTTAGAAGAGGTGTACACTACACACAGATCGATCTTATAAATGAAATAACCATGCTTTGAAATCAAATAATGTTGAATTTGGAAGATTGTTATCTATATCTGGAGAATTTAAATTAATTAAGCATGTTTTTATAAAAAAGAACCATTCTGTACCGGTCTCGTAAATAGCTGCGGTTCAGAGTCAACGGAAGGTTAGAGCGCGGGGGTACGATAGTTGGCAATACGTATTCGGTGTAAACAGAATTGCATAATCGATTCGCCGCAAATAATCTCATAATTAGTCGCTTAAAATATACTCGGATCTATAATTTTACATTAGCGTCACGCTTCACTAAAATGGTAGGAAATTCGTGTTGATTACGATTATATTTGCCGAGTTGATAAAATAATTATGAAAGTATAGAGTACGTGGTGAAATCAGAATCCATGTATAAGAAGTGAGGTTAACATCCTTCCATTCAGAAAAATTAATTGATGAGTAGTTGGTCGTTTTTGCTAACTAGTTCGATATTAGATAATTAGATAAAATGTTGTTGTTTTTTTTCTATTTTTTTCATGGATCTGGAATTTATTGGAAAATTCTAGTTGACAAAAGCTCGTTAAGTTGCGGAAGTTCGTTCTTTTTTCTTAGTTTTCTTCATTTTTGATATTGGAGGAGATTTCGTAGCAACATCGTCGAGGGACCTGAGTGCGTTTCAGAAGCTTGAAATCGTGCGCAAGTCAGTTATCACTTCACTCAGTTGTGCCAAACATCATCGATATGGATTATGCCAAATTAGATCAACCTATTCTTAACCCATGAGTATTCAGTATTTTTTTTTTTTTTTGTTTTTCATGTTATAATATTCCTTACCTTTAATGCAAAACGTGGAAAGCCCACTGACAGCACTGGCGAATGTATATGAATAAAATTTCGTAAATATGATCACCTGGTTTGAAGCCTCTAAAAAGTGAGCATTACCGAAAACTTTAAAGTGAATTCCGGAAACAATGATTCAGTACAAGCTGAACGACAATGAACTAGTTCGTGAGTCCTTGATTCAGTTTAATTTCAAACATTTTTTTCTGGGCATACGCCGATCGTCTTCTGATTGTGCTCGACACTTCTCTGGTGGAAAAACGTATTTTTTCTGGCGCAAAAAAAATCATTCACACCGATACCTAATTTGAATTTTATAAATATCGACTTGTAACATTTTCCAGATTCGGTTTACAAGTACAATCGAATTTTTTTGTGATTAAAAACTAGAACGATTCAATTAGAAACATTTATTTTACCATATTTTGAAAGTTTTTGCAAAGCAACGTACACTATTACGTTCAATTTTATTTTTTTATTATTGAAGCCCAGGTTTATTAAATTCTATTTGTTTACCGATGTTAGCCTAATAACGTGAGTTTGCCAACAGTTGATAATTAGAGAAGGAGAATTAAAAGAACGGTTTTTATAGCTAGGTTATTGGAGAATCTTTATGTCTTTCGTTGTTGTTTTCTTATTGTCATCTTCTACGAGCAAATGAAGCAAACAAGTAGTAACATAATGTTTGTCACTTCGTGGAGAGAAAGTATTGAAAAAGTGAGCTAAAATTTTTTACTCTTTTTTTTCTTTAAAAAATAACTGGTCAGCCTGATTAGCAGGGAGCGGACTTATATGCGTTAAAAATAGCGAAAATATGCGCATATATATACGTTAAAAAAATCCAAAATATGCGATAAAAACAGGAAAATATGCGGTTACAATATGGGGCTCATTTTAAAGAGCACTAAGAGATGATGATGTGATGATAATTATAGCCATGACACAACAAATCCACATGAAGTGGTACCTTGCGAATTAAATTTAGCGAAATTATTAGCGGAGAACTGCGCTTGGAGAGCTAGATGAAGAAAACGTGATTTTTTCATTTTCTGCTCAACGCAAAACTAAAAAATCCAAAAAAGTGATTTTTTTTTCAATTTTCAAGATTCCTTTTCCATCGCTTTATGTAGTATTCCATTCGTTGTCATCGTCAGTACTCTGTTTGGTCCCCGTTACAATTTGACCTTCAGGTACGTCTTTTCATCTTGGAGACCACTGGTGTTTGATCTCGAATACTCAACTTTAAACGATTTTGAGTTGAAAGGATCTACGGAAAACTATGACAGAATACTCGAGGATATTGTGTTTTAAAAAACAAAATACTTATCTCTTTTACCGATCAGCAAATTCACCTTCGAGCTCATTTTCAGCCAATATGAGGAGGCATTCATCAAAGACAGGTCACCAAAACAGAATAAAAAAATAAGTTTTCATTTTTTTGTACTCGTATTTTTTTTATCATATCCAACGAGAAACGTTATAAATATTAAGGCAAATATTCACCCAACAAAACATGAACCTATCAACTTTGATAACACGACTTACATCTTCAGCTGTTGCGAAACCGACACTAGTTGCAGCATGTTAATTAAAATTTATTGCTATCGACAATTGCCTGACCATGCATTAGTCAGTTATACGTCAGAATTTCTCAATAGTAATGAAGATATATTGCCCCGCAGTCAAAACACGGCAGATTACAGAACTGATAATTGAAAAAGGGCTGCGGGCCAAATATATGAATCTCGAAAAAGCGCAAAATTAATGCAGCTGACGCGCTTTTACAGTTGCACGTTTCGTTATAGGCGCTGTTTAAATTGCATCGTTTTAATCTAATGTTTACTGCTTCATTAGTCATTACTAATGAGACACGAGCCCCTTTTTGACAAAAATGACAATCATGCAACAGATCGCTGGCCTAATGCACAAACCTCGTCACTCCTAAATTTTCAAAATGTATTTTCTTCGCCTTCCTCTTCTTCAAACTATATCTGTTAAGATAAACAAACGCGGAATTACAATGTTTTAGCATTAGGCCCATGATACACTCTTAAAGATTACGCGGTCTTGCCTATACTAACGTATACAAGGGTGTGAATGAAAGGTAATAAACATTTAAGGAGAATGAAAAAATTCATTAGTTAATAAACAATACGGTCAATCCTTTCAAAACCAAGGTATACAATATTTGCATGAAGATTAAATACCATATGATTTGATAGTGGCGATCGGAATCATTTTATGGGAAGAGGGGAGAGAGGTATTCGAAAGAATTGTTCTTCGAAACCAATATGTTCTGGAGAGGTATGTAAGGCTCCCCACATTTTTCTGATCTACCCCATCCTCCCCGTGAGTCCATTGGAATGATAAATACCAACATTAAGGAAGTAACTGGTGATTTCGGCAGTCAGCCAACCCTATAGGAGATAATGATAAATATAACCTCAAAATAATTATTCCACCTCTAGACGTAAAACTCTCTAAAAGTATGGAGGAACTTAATCACTGAATACAAAATAACTGTACCTACATAGAAACGAATAAATTTCAACAAACAAATAACAAATACCAATTGAACATTTGTTCAGTAAGTTAAAACGAGATACTTTTTAGCAGAACTTTCGACAGGTTTTTGTACCATTTTCAGAATAACACTTTTTTTACGTCTTCCGCTTGGAATTAGAAGACCGCTGCAAAATTCTCGAATTCTGGTTTGCGTTTCTGCTGATTTAGAAAGCTCCAGCGCAGTGCATCCTGAACACATAAAAATAATGTAAATCAGAATAAAACTAGCGTAGATGATAATAAAAATCCTAGGACAAGGATTTCTGCACTCACCGAAGAATTTTTCAGCCTGTGTTCCGCATACCATTGCTGGCATCATTACATCGTCGTCGTCTTGTAGTAAAAGTTCGCATGCGATTACAAAATCTACTTTCTTAGACAAATCTGCATAACAAACATTTAAAGTGTAACTCTTCGTCGTAATAGAGGGCATTTCTGTAGCTTCTTTAAGAAAAAAAAAATCAAATTTTTGAATTTCGCGAAAAATCCCAGCCATTTTGTAGCATAACTTCCACTCCCGTTCTTTCCTCGTCGGAAAGAGTTATAGACAGCCAAAATTTCGACTATACATCAGAGATTTCGGTTGAAACTTCAAAAAAAAAAAGTCCTCACTATCACAATTTTTCCGAGGGCCGACTTTTCAAACATGGGAGGGAGAAGGGGCGTCGCTACAGCCCAACCCAATAGATCAGCAATATTCGTCTCCCTCGGGTAGATAACTTGATCTGTGTCTCTTTACATTAGAACAATTTCTCAGATTCATATAGACCAGAGTCCGGAATTTTTATATCACAGTGGCGGGGACAAATTTTTACAGCACAGAAAAATGTAGATATTCTTCCAATCTTACTCGGGGGAATAATTCAGTAGAAGGTACAGATTTAATAATTACTACAAGACAAAGGACTTCTCTAAAAATTACTTTTTTCTGCTTTGCACTTCGGACAGATGCCTATTCGTCGATTGTAGACGCACACGGCCCACGCACAATCGTGAAACGGATATAGTCCATCGCAGTGATGACAATGACCACTGATTAATGCCAGGGTATCGAAGTGGGAACTGTTGGCTACGAATCAATAAAGAAACACGAATAAAGTTTTATCGTATTAACATACCAGTAGTTTTCTCACACGCAGGACCGTCGACTGAGTTTATCAAAAAATTATTTCTATCAAGTAAATTATTGGAAGGAAATGTGAGAAATGTAACCTACTATCTATGGATGGGATAGTACTCGCCACATAAACTCGAATGTAGAATTCTTCCATCCAGCCTGGAGGCGGCCATTTCACACGATAGTTGAGAGCAGTAATTCCTATAATAAAAATAGTGGACATCGTGATAACCAAATTATCGATCGAGAAGCAGTCAAAATCGTAAATGATAATCTGCCAATTCTCGAATCGCATTAAATGAAAAGCTGTGATAGCAAGTCTAGTTTGATGCTTCTACCACAACTTGAAACTTTGGAATTTCAATTCGTAGAGCCAATTTCAAATACTGATTAAATGGAACATTCTCTCAGATTCTTTTACTCTCTTTACGATGAACATCTTTTCCTACCTTCACGATCCAACTCCTTGCGAGAGCAGTTGGTTAAATCACATTCAACCGAAATTCCTGACATGGTTAATAATCTGTCCGCATCGTGACATATGCTCTATCAAAAATACAAAATTAAAATCAAGTAACAAGATGAATGCAATTTAGTTCATACCTAGCAACCTACTTTTGAGAGAATAAAGAGAAAAATCAAAATCCGCCAACAGAATATGGGAAACTATTTCAATATTCGAAGGTATACTACTACTACTGACGTTGTTAATGCGAAAACACAACACATCCCAGGTATACAAACTGCGAGCTCAGATTTCGAGCAATATGAATGAATAATGCACAACTGTACTCAACATGCCTCTATGCAAATTCTGAAAAGCTATACTCGTAATTGTTTCTCTAATATCGGCAAAATTATGCAGCAGAGAATATCACGCATTATTTAATGGCAGATTCAAGTTTACCATTCTTTCGTGGTACAAGTGGTCTTCTAAAGAGATATCACGACCATCAGTTTCGCAACTCTTCCCGACTTCTGGGGACACTGCAGGCAAAATACTGCAGTTCAAGGAGGCATTAGTGGAAGTCGGTTGATTTCTGACGTCTTCTTGCTGACTTGCCTACAAATACACGAATGCATACTCAAACTCTTCAGCAATTGATGCCAACAAGATTGAAAATAAAGCGTAAAAAATATAAAGAAAAGCGTTTTAATCGACGGAGAAAAATGGAAGCTATGTTAGAATGCGGATAGATGGATGCAACTAGACATCGAAAGAAATATGAAAAACGAGCTAATTTGATCATTATACGCTAATTGATGCCTTTAATGTTGGCAATTTTCAATTTCGTCGTCAATGATATAAAATCATTTTTCAACTTTCTTGCATTTCTGATCGAATTCGAATTACCAGAAAACACTGTCGTACGGAAATAAACTGTCAGCTTGGAGGAGAGGGAGCGGTAAACATTGAAATGCGAAAAAAATTCTCATTTTGCAGAAAATAAGAACTATTTTAGCAGGTTAGTAAAAAGAAAGGCAGGATCAAATTTTAAGAAGGTTCCATTACCAGGATTATTACCAGAACTGAAGCCAAGGATTTGAGAGATGGTCGAACACAGATGAAATCGCCATACCGTTAAACGATTTACATTTAGCCTATGGTTTCATGCATTAGTTCATCAGAGAATAAAAGAAAAAGTACTTCTTGCGTACTGCCGCTCGGATTTCCCTCTCCGCTTTCGCTGCCAGTAATTTTTTTTTTATGATGCTGCATTTCAGTATTTCGTGTCGGAATTTGAAAGTTTTTCAAACGAGGAATTCTTACTTCCAAACGAAGCATATTCATTTCCATGGACTGTGATTCGCTCGAAACAGTTTCCTTCGATTGTTCGACCGGACTTACTTTTCTCTAGCCACACAGAGATCATAGCATTATAACGTCTGAACTGAGTGAAAATTTTCCAAACTGTTCACTACAAATATTTAGAGGACTTGATACAAACCATCTTGGATTTCTTTTGAAGTTGATCTGGACTGATGACCTCGTTGATTCGCATTTCAGACTCTTTGTCACAATTTTCGGTTTCTGGCCGATTTTTATTGCCTTCGATTTCTTCGAATGAATCATGATTGAATAATTTTCTTTTCATCCTCTTCTCTTTGTTCACATTTATTCTGGCGTTATCGTCCGAATCTGGAGAGTCATGTAAGGGCTGCTCATCCATCAACATTTCACTGAGGCGGAAAATTCAAGTATCAAATAACGTCAAAATTGCAAGCAATTTAAAACTAGTACCTAGATATACCTTATTCACATTGGGCGACAAAATATTTGATTCTACTTCAAACGGATGCCTAAGTTTACATAAATGCCAATGAAAATGTGAACAAGTACCTCGTATCATTTTCATCGATTACATTTACAATTTTCAAATTTTCTGGACCCGGGGGCATGAAAGCCTTGATCGCGAATCTTTTGACAGTTTTGAAAGTTTCCGGATGTAACACCATATTAACGTTAAATAGTTCCACATGATCGTCAATCTAGAAAAAACGACAACTAATTGAATACTAATCTAGGAAACAAAAACATGGTAGAATAAACAAACAAGTGACAGCGAAATTAAACAATGTAATTACCTTCAGAGGTTCAACTTTTTTAATAAGATTGGGCGCAGCGTTCGGAATGCAGATGTCGATAGTATCGGAATCACAGACGGTTACAGCCTCAGCCAGTACTGTGGGCCAATGGTTAAACTCTTCCAGTGGATATCGAACAATAGGTTTCGTGCATTTAGTGTCGTCACGAACCCGTAGGACAATTACGCCGTTGGTGAATATTTTTTTGCTCACGATCTAAACCAATATTCGAGTTGGATTCTTAAATACACACAGAATTACTCTACAACTACCTAGGATGTAATACTCATATCGGTGGATTCCAAAAAAAAAAAAAAAGAGAGAGTTGAGATTTTTTTCTTCTTCTCAGATAATACTGGGCGTTTACTCCTTAGTCTCACCAGCTCGAGCGAGCATTACACTCATATTCTTTCAATTTTTCCAAAAATGATGAAATGATACAAAACACCATGCCGTGGTTCCAAAAACCTCGTAAATGCGAGCATTGCTAGACGAGTCAGGCACCACTAGAGTAGTGAAGAAGCGCAGATGTCCCTATTTTACAAAATCACCAATTTATTGTTTCGGAAACCTGGAATCATGGTGTGGCAGGGCATGGTTTCATTTTCGGTCAAGTTGTTCCTTAAGAAAATTGTAAATGGAAATAAGAGTGTGGAAAACGCTTCCGAACATTCGAGATAAGTGAAGAATGATCGACACGTTTCGAGCAACAGTATAGAAGATCGATAACGAGAGCGATAAGGAGTTTCGCCCATAACGCCAGATAAGGGTCGCGGGCCGTCGCCGTATTGTCTAGTTTTGTATGTAATAAATGGGTTAGTTAGAATCGCACATAAAAAAAGATGAAGATCACAGCAATTCTCTTAACAGTGAAATGATATGCAGACACAGTAAATAATTACTGAAACGCGCAGCAAATCGCCCACGGTGTTTTGAAATGTACTGACAGCGAATGATTGAAAAAATGCACAGGAACTCATCCACAGTATTTCGACGTGTTCAAGCAGTGAAAAGAAATGTTTCAACTTTTTTTTTTGTTCTTTATGCCAGAAATTACATGTAGAACTGGTGTCAGCAAGAAAAAAGTTATCGTGAATCAGAAAAATAGTTCGGTAAACGTTAAGGTGATTCCTGGTAATTTGTATCAGTGTTATTCTTGCAGTTGTTCACTCAAAGCATCAATTAAATATGCTAATTATATTAAAACTAGTTCAAGTGCCTGTTGAAGCCAAAAATGTTCCTCTTGGACAAAAAAGAAAAAGAGGCATACCTGCACGAAGTAAAAAAAGCACTACTTGTGTAGTAAACAAATTTTCGTTGATTATTAACACATTTTTGATAGTTTTTTGAAAATAATTTTCCATGTTACAATTATTTTTCCCGCGTTCGAATTTTAATATTTTACCGTGCTAGTTTCAATGTTTCATTCTTTTCTTTACCTAGCAATATTCCATTTTCAGCGCATTTGCGTTTTAACTGTTCATAGAATTTTAATGTTGTTAACTATATTATTTGCTTGGAAATTGTCACTTTGCTGTTAAATCATATTTTTTTCTGTGATGACCATCTATTTTGCTGGGCCGAAAAATCAAACCCGTAATAAATTGTGCATTTTCAAAGGGATATGGCTACTGAGTTAGTGTTTTGGTGTGTTCGTTGAAGAATAAACATCATTATTCCATCTCTCGTGCGTTTTTTAGTGTGAATTCCGTTACAAGAGATTTTGGTTTCCAGATTATAGATCTCGGTACTGGGATCCAGTTTCCAACGAGAGATGGCGGAGGTCAACTTTTAAGAACACAGACAAGAAATGTATAACAGAGGGCTGGGAAGGACTTGGCTATCGAATCCTACTTCTTGGCTCTGAACTCAGCTATCTACGAAGGCGGAGAACGCTAGCCATTGACACGGACCTATAGACAGGCTGACTAATGGGTGAGGTCTGGTTGGCCGAGTGGATAGCGCGCTGGTCTCGAAATCTGGAGGTCCAGGGTTCGAGCCCACGTAGTAACTCTCTACATTTCGACCTAGGCCCGTTTTTTGGCAAGACGAGAAGAGAGCTAAGACAGTCCTAACAGCCTCCCCGGCGTCTCTGAAGTAATGCTCGAAAGGGCGGATTCCAGGGCTCGGGTTGAGAGTAAAATTAGAAAAGAGCAGGCTGACTAACGGAAAAATAGAATGACTTTTTCTGCAGCCTGCATGCCAAAATTACTTATTTAAGCATATTTGGCGACTATAAAAAACAAAAGATCTTAAGACAGACAGGCAGATATATTATATCGCAGATGGAAGATTAGTCTTAGGCTATTTATTTTTACCGACGGAGATAGCGAAAGCGGAAGCCGGAGAGATACTTGCGAAAGAAGTAAACGAACATTTTTTGGTTTTTTTCCGCCTGATTCAAGACTTAAAATTGGGCAAAATTAAAAGTAATTTTTCAAGTTTTAAAACATTTTTATCAAAAGTAAATTTGAATACGAATGGAGACGCTACGTTTCATTTGCTCCCTCAGATCTGCCAGAGTAACAGGAATAAATGGTTGTGACCATTACCTGACAGGTTAAGTTGACCTTATCGTTTTTCTTCTCCAATCCGCATAATGGTGTGAATACTCGTGCATTCGGAATATGTTCGATCATCCACTCTCGCAGTTCGTGAACGATTCTTTTATCTTCATCAGTGACTGCAAATTATAATAAATTGAATAGCCGAACTGAAGACAAATTAATGAAAAAATCAACTAACTTTATTGCGGTGAATGCCAATGTACTTAGTAATACTACTAACCAATGCAGTCTTTTGACTGGCCAAAGTACACAGTCGTGTCCTCTCGGGCGAATGACACGACATTACTAGAGGAGTTTACTCGGCCCTGGAGACGACCATGAATTTCCTCGACCTGAAAGTTGATAGTGAATATATCTTGCGAAAAATTGCATGTTTTTATTGAAATAGGATTAATTAAATGATCACAAAGACTTTTTGAAAATCATACCGAGATTTGAGAGGCACCTACAAGGTGTCTATAGGTTTGGAAAATTCGGAAAAAGTCAGGAATTTGAAAAGTAGGTCAGGAAGTTTGTAAATAGTCAGGAAATTCAACAATATTTTTAGGAAGTTTGGAAAAAAGCAAAGAATGAACTCACGGAAAACTTTTTTCGTAATTCAACTTTACTTCAGCACTCCCCAGAGTCCTATTTTACAAATAAAAACTGTGCATTGAATAATGTGTCGCGCTAGCGTCTAGTAGTATAAACATAAAATATATGTATACTGTCTATACTGTAAAGGTTTAAAGAGGAGAAAAAAAAGGTTGGAAAAAGTCAGGAATTTATATTTTTCCATTCTTGTAGACACCTTGACCTACTATATGGACGCTATTATGGAAAAAAAAAAAAATGTAATTTATCTATCATACTCTTATTTTCACAACATTAGCACACTTTTTTTTTTTTTTCAATAAGAATGCTCACATAATATCTCGTTGATTTATTACCAGGGAGCGGACTTACATGCGTTCAAAATAGCGAAAATATGCACAGGGTGGCCCAAAAGTCAGTAAACCAATTTGCACGCTTCGATTTGCAAGAATTTTATTGGCAGAAAATGTTACAACTATGTTTTAAAATGCTCAAAGTGGTGTCCACCATTCGCAATCTGCAGCAATGCAGCCCTCATAACAGAGTTACGCGTGCTAACATCATCTGCCGCCATTTAGCCATGCAGCTGTTTCCATGACACGCCACCCGACACGTTCTTTTGTTCGCCCTGCGTTTGGTAGAAGTGCCACAAACAGAAAAAAGTGGATAGTGCTTACTGATTTTTGGGCCACCCTGTATATACGTTCCAAAATCCAAAATATGCGATAAAAACAGGAAAATATTCGGTAACAATATGGGGCTCATTTTAAAGAGCGCAAAGAGCTGATGCTGTGATGATAATTATAGCCATGACACAACGAATCTAAATCGAGTGGTGCCTTGCGAATTAAATTTAGTGAAATTATTAGCGGAGAACTGCGCTTGGAGAGCTAGATGAAGAAAACGTGATTTTTTCATTCTTTTCTCAACGCAAAAGTAAAAAATCCAAAAAAGTGATTTTTTTTTTAATTTTCAAGAAGGAAATAGCAAAAATTACGGAAATATGAGCTAAAAATGAGAAAAATAAGGAACTATGCTCTGAAATAGTTGAATATGCGCTAAAAACGGGCAAAATATGCAAAAATATGCTTTTATAGGTAACATATGCAAAATATGCGGAAACAAATATGGCTCATTTTGCTCAGAAAGATCTGAAATGTTAAAGTATCTTATGTATACTGCGTCGTACTCAACACAGACAAATATGTGATTTCATATAAATCCGCTTCCCTGTTTATTACCGCCGATTTCTAGAATATTTTCCATTTTCAATTACTATTTGTTTATTTATTTCTTTTTTAGAGGGGGGGGGGGAGGGGGGAGAGACAGAAACGCATTCTACGATGAAACCAAAAAATAAGAACAAAAACACAAAAAGAGACGGTCTAACCGCTGATATATAACAGCAGTCCATAGTCGATATTTCAACAAAATGAAATATACAGTTGACGATTCAAGCAGTTGAAAATATTACCTTCATAGCGTTGAATCGAACTAAGTCATACTGCCTTAACGTTGGAGCAGCATCCTTATCATAGTAGTTGATATGTACTTTAAATTCTTCAGTTCGAGTTTGATCTATAATAGCAACGGCCATATGATACGTGTTAGCTGTAGTTACGGATGCCTCCTACAAAGAAAACAAAATAATTAAAGCGCTAAATATTTTATAAATCAATCGAGTAGGTATCAATTTTCAAGAAGATCCGATCCTTTTTAGGATCCCATAGGCGTTCAGACTTTCTCAAAAAACGGTACGCATTCGTACACCACCTGATTCGGGGAATCTACATCGTCGCTATGTTACGTTACAAAAACTGTTCCATCGGTAGAATCGGAATAATTACTAAGAATCTAAATCAAAGTTGGTACTCAAGTTCAGTTACATACTTCAAAACAGTTTTAACATCTAATACAACCCCTAAGGTCACTGAAGGAGCAGAAATATGTACTTTGATTATTTCAATAACATACCTCTAATATTCTCATTATGATGCCGTACACTTTGACTTTCATTTTCTTTCGAACATTAGCCAGTTTGCAATATTCGCTATTCAGCGGCCTTTCATTGTTCCTTTTCAAACCATTATTCAGGAAGTCACGCGTAATGCTAAAATCAGAGCAGAACGCATCTTGAGCGCCTGCCTGTTCTCTTGAATTTGCTTCTGGTAGAGCTCTTGAATGAGGAGGGACTAGATTGCACTGACTTAACGTAGTTTTCGATTTTGGGGACGCCATATCAAACGTCACACGTTTTTTCACTTTATCACCGCGAGTGAAATTAGTGAGAGCGTTTAGCACTGTTTTACTGGTAGAGGGCTGTCTACAGATGTCTTCGTTGAAAAGACCGAGAGTTTTTCGTGGTACATCACTGCAAGATGCACTACTATGAGGACTTGACACAGCTCTACTGGTAGACGGTTTTGTCAATAAATTTTCTCTCGATAGGGCCAGCGTTTTTGGCGAGGCAATAGACGCCTCATCACGCTCTAGTAGCACTACATCGGGTGAACGCTGTTTTTTTTGGGTCTGAACAGCTTTATGTTGAGGCTCGTTTCCTCTTTTTTTGGACGACGATGATACCCGTTGCATCCGACGATTCAACGCTACAGGACTTATCAAGTATACAGTTTCACCGGGATCGCAGTCGAGTTTTTCAGGAGTAAGAGGTGTGCGTTGCAGGAAGTCGGAGTTGGTGAAACGAATCCAAGAATCCTGAAAATAGAATGTTAGTTGTATAGTATTCCTATTGAATCTTATATGGGGAGGTTCGGAAGACCAATTACTGTAAAAATACGCGTTAATAAGCAGATTTGTTACTATGTTGGGGGCTTCGCCCTCTGGGTACGTCAAGGCCGAATCCCAAACCCCTCGCCAAAACTCACTTCACTCGAGTAGTTGGTTTCTCCTCGGTGTTAGATACCTCGCTTTTCAAAGATTCATCTCAAAACAGGTACGTAGCTCATAATTTAGAATCCTATGTTTTCATCTGTATCACTTCCCCAGCCAAGCTGAAAAACGGCTGAATTCGATAGTGAACTCGCATCTAGGAATTTAGTTGGCATGTTAAATAAAAATTTCAGATAACAAGTTTAAAGCAATGTTAGTCATCTAAAATCAAACCAGGAGCAAATAATCCAACAATAAACATTGTAATCGAATTCTGGGGCTCCATTAAGAGAAAACTTAACAACAGTTAAAATTAAACAAATTTCAAAATAATTTAATATGGAATGAGCGTAGAAAATTCTATTTTCATTTCATTTCTCCTCTCGTATTTCCTGATGTAAAAGCTTCGCATGTTTACTATTAATTCCGTACAGTGTGCGTCATCTGTAGAGGAGAAAGAGAACTCCAGAATCTAAGACACGCAGTAAGAGAGATGCGTTGTGCGAAGTACAACGCTGAGCCGAGCGAGTGACTGATGACCTGGTGGCCCACCGCCAGAGGACGAAGTTTTCCAGTTAAATGTAATAATGAATTTTGGTTAGAATGATTGCATCTATACAATGGATTTCATAAAATACGTTCAACACATGTATCGGCAGCATAACATCTCAATTCTGACCAAGTATCTTCTCTTGTAGTAAACATCACGCGAAGCGTTGAACTTCAGCGAATTCACGCGTATACATATCTTGTATTCGTTACGATCTTTTCCGAATTGAGAGATCTGGTACAACTTCACGTTCCTGATTGCGATATAATTTCCCTTGCGCAAACTGCGACTTGCTGCCATTTCAGCATCTTCGCCCAGGAATATAACTTGGAATTTGCTTCGTCCTTCATCGAAACAAGCGTACACTAGAAAGGCACACTCGACATTTTAAAAGATAATCCTCGAAGTATTAGAACATGTACGGTATTTCCACATTTTATAATTTGGATACATACAAACGAGAAAAATCTCATAAGATTACATACATGATAGGGTTTAACTGGAACATTTTGAAACGCGTATTACTATCGATTATTTCTACTTGTAGCTCCCTCCCTCTCGATAAGAATGACGATATTCATTAGCTCTTGATGGCCAGATGACTTAACAATTCCACTTTGAGAAAATCAACGCTGTACGGGCGACAACAAATTTGAAAGATAATCTCGGATGTATATTAGAGTAACCATTATTTACTCATGGTGGAGTTTTCTTTTTCAAATTTTCTACGAGACACTGGATTCATTTAAGTAAACTAGAAATCCTGCAAAGTTTCAGATCGATCGGACGAGAGGAAGACCACGTCAAACCTGATCTCCTTCTTATGGAAAAATACAATGTTACGACATTTTTGACGAAATTTTTTGCATTCTCCCAAGACAATATTGGATTTGCAGGTTACGGGAGTTGTACTGCAATGCAGAAATATATTTTTGGTGGACTGAAAACCTGTAAATTAAATATAATCTCAGAAAAGTTATTAATATTTGACCCCCTCACCTGCAGGGGTACTCCATGAGGTCGGACGTAATAGTACCACCAAAACTGAATTCAGTGACCTTGAAACCCTACAACAAATCGAATACTATCTTGGAAAAATGACTATGATATTAAACCCCACCCATAGAACACCAGGAAGTTGAATATCAAAATTATCTCAAAAATTGAATTGAGTGACCTCGAAAATCCCCTATCTCGAATTTCAATTTTTCATCATTCCTTCTCTTCTTTTAAGGCCACTCATCCGGGGTTATGGACCCACAGAGGGAAATCAAACTATATGTACGTTACTTTTGATCTGTATCGAATGAATTTCCGAAATCTGAGAGCATCTATTTTTAACGCAATTAGGGACTCAGAAAAAAAATTTTTTACCAAGAAAGTTAAACTCCGTATATTTTTCAATACGATGATACGGGGGGCTTGAAGCACGTCTTTTTCTTATCTGACCGACCTTAATCTTCACAGGAATTTTATGTCATTGAAACCTATCTAAGGTAAGGGGCCTATAAAATTCGGATTGTAGAAAATAATGGACACTCTAATGTACACATCCGCTGGCGTATTATGAAACTGTGCATCAACTATTTGTTCCGATCGCATGAAAACATTTTCAAAACAGAAGAAATAGCTTAAATAGGTAAGGGCATTGGAAGGGACCATTCTTCCTCAATGAAGGGCACACAAAAAATGATTGCATTTCATCTAGTATCAAGCGACCCATCGAGCCAGTTTATCTCGTATACAGCCGGCAAGCGTACCATTTTGTTCAAAATGAAAAATTCAAGGAGGGGGGAGAGACTAAGACCAATTTGGCACCTTTTATCGGCCTCCCTGTCAACAAGCACAACTTACTTTCTTTCAAATTATAGATTAAAACAGAGTCCGATCGGTTTTTTGACTTTTTCAGCAGTGATCCATCTTGAGTAATTTTACCCTAGAAATTTCATCAATAGTGATACGAATCAAAGTATAAAATATGAGCCAGATAGTAACATACGATGAAAGAATACTCACAGCTATAATCGGGTTTTCAATAGATTCAATAAGACTTTCAATAGGGGTAAAAGTTCCTATTTTCTTCAAATTTCCAAAAAATTTCTCTGTCATGTCGAGTACTTTTTCAACTTCGTCAGCCTGCGCGAGATCCATCGTAGTGTTCATGTACGACAGTTGTCACAACTAAGGTTCCTAAAAATAAGATAAGTTGTTATACTTCTTCATTGTCTTCTACAAACTGTGCGGGTGCGATGAACCAGTTTTAAATTGGGGTAAGAGTGTTTGTCAGCATCCGAGTAAAATGAAAACAAATTTTACTAATTTTAATGAATACGAAAAATGTTTGAATAGTATGTTACAAATAGTTGAATACTGAATGCACCGCGAAAAATACGTTAAATCTACTCATTGATACGAAAACGTATTAACGTTGACAATATTTCCACTTTGCAAAGGATGAAATATTGTACGGAGAGAAGAGAAACAATTGAACAAAAGGGCCAGTTCGCTGCGTCACTGGTTCTAGATTCGTGATTATAGTTGCGAGTGTTTTCTGACGACGTTCATTATATTAACAAAAATAGCTCTATTATTCATACTCCGGTCAAGAACTTGAGAATTGAAAGGCATGTCCAGTATTGTACTCAGATTGATAATCTCACAATTTATCGAAATATATAACCGACTGGTTGAACATCATGAGCTTATCAAATAAGTAGCAGTAATTCTTGTAGAAAAATGTTCACATATCCCGACGAATGGTTTCAAATTTAAGATGAAAACAAGGTGCAACTTACTTGTTTAGATATCATAGATCGTACATGCGAACGATTCCCTGTATTCAACCACGCTCCCGCACACACGATTTTGTCTTGAAAATGTCAATAATTGTAAATGGGAATGAAAGCGGCTGGTAGAATTACTCATTTACAACAAAAAGTTGATTACTTACTATATATAGTCCGTTGTTCTGTCCCAGTATTTGGTATAGACCAGGGATGTGTTTATTTAGTCATCAGTCGGTTTCCAAAGACATTTCTCAGCATACAGGCGATGCTCAAGAACTTCGTGATGTAGCCGTTTCTTTTCTAATTTGGTAAGGAGCAAACGAGTGAGGTACAAATTTTTTCGCGGTAACCATATATTTCAAATCAAAATACAAGAAGAGTGATAAGGGATATTCTACCAGAGAACCCACAGAACTAGACAGAACAACAGCAGATCGAGAAAACAAAGCAGCACAGACAGATCACAGACAAACTGGACAAATAATGAAAAAACAAGCGACCTCGCGGATCGCGAGGTAGTAACAGGTATATAATTCTATAGTCTATGGTGTTTGCCATTGGGACTATGCAAATTGTAGAAGCGCTAGTGTAGAATAGGTATTTTTTGATAAGCGAATGATGCGCTAAGAATCGAAGTCTTCTTTTCGTTTTTCCCCCCGGACCCGGGAACATACCTAAAACCTCAGGACGCTACACGCACATCAGGGAAGTTCAAGGCTTCGAACTGTGAAGCTGCAAACTGCAATCACCCGGCAGACTTTGATCAACACAGAACACAGGACATACTAGAAAACTAGAATACATTTCCATTCTCCGTTTAATTCATTCTAAGTGGCAAGCAGAAATCAAGCACTCTACCTTTACAAGACAAAAAATAAATTCAAAGGACATAAATCCAAGGAATTTAAAAAGGCAGGATCAGGAGTTTCAAGGAATATGAACTGTCAACTTCTGATAACAATTCAGAGGGACAGGAATTTTGTTTCGATTCAAATAAACGAGGAATTTTACTTCCATTCAAATAAAGTTGTGTTCTCACTTCAGAAAACGCACATTAATGTGTTCTCACTCTTCATTACAATGTTTATAAGACGAAAAGACATTAGCTCTATGCTCCACTCCTGTGAATTCGTGAACTGTTAATGCGAGAAAAATAATCTGTCATTTCAAAAACAAAACGTGATCTGCCAATTATTTATTCACGTTTTTCATCAATTCCGCTACACGATTATAATAGAAGTTCCAATTCGTGGTTGAAGGCATGTTGATGGTTTTGGATGATCCCTCGATCCTGACTGATAATAAAAGAGGAAAGTAAATAGTCAAACGAGAAACGAAATATTCGTGAAAGACCTCTGAAACAGAATACCAAAATTACCAATTACTTAATACTGCTAACATATTATTTATGAGACATAACTCACATCGCATTATTCCTCGGAAAATTTCCAGATAAGAGTACCACAGAATGTTGCTTGTCCTTGGTTCGATTCAAATACATTACTGAGAACCCATTTCATAGTTCATACAAACAAACAATACACTTACCTCTTCAGTTAATGTCTTCACTTTCTTTGAGGAAATAGTTCCTTTTTAGGACAGTACGAGTTGCACAATACTGTCATGAGTAAAATATGAAATTACGAAATAAAACGTAAATAAGTTGCATTTGACAGATAACTTCTCATTTGTAAATCGAACCACAGGCCTTTGCCTTAAGACCGATTTCAGGATCTAAATGCAACTGAGCTAAAACTGAACTATGATCAGTAAACAATTCACTCTTATTTGGAGAAAAACTAGAAATACTAAATACTAATGAGTATCGAGAAACAGAATAATCGTCAATAATCAATCATCAGCCGATTCGTAATTATTGGCAACAGATTACAGATTTCACGCCATTATATTAGCGTAGCGGAAGCTTCACTGCTCGAAACCTGGAAGAGAATAAGTATATCAAAATTACCATTAATACTATGCGTGCATCACCATATGCTCCATCAAACATAATTCACATCACATTATTCCTTGAAAATTTTACTGATAAGAGTATCAGGGAAAGTTGTACTAGGTTCCAGGTTTGATTCAAAGAAATTCTACCTTAACTGAACTGAGGACTAATTTAAAACATTAACAAACAACAAACTTACCTGTTCTAAATCCAGTTATACAAATTTTACACAGTTTGAGCGTATACATTTTTGCGTAGCAGGAATCCTGAATCTAGTTTACATAAGCGGCTGATAGTATTGAAAATGTTCTTCTCGATGCGACTCATAGTATTTCAAATAATATTATCAATTTACGAGCTTGTTCTTGGTGGGATTGATAATATTCTCGATAATATTCTTTATGGATTCGACTAGCCTCTCTCGGGGCGCTTACAGCGCCCCTGGAGGCTAGGCGCTTGCAGCGCGCGCCGTCGCCGGGCTCGCCATCTTTTTACTTTTCCATCTTCGATGGAGCATTCACTCGCTTCGCTCGCGAATGCTTTCCCTCGTTGGCGCTTCGCGCCAACTTACTTGAAACCAAGTGTCAAGTCTCAGCAATAATCATGATCACCCGGAGATGGGCAACACAGATCACATGAAATCTGATCTTCAATCACAGATCACATAAAATTTGATCTTAGATCACAGATCGCATGAATTTTGATCTTTGATCTGATCTCAGATCATTTGCGTTTGCCTGATCTTTGATCTTTTTTCAGATCATTTTGTTTTGAAAATACCAGATCAGATCATCAAATTCTTTTTCTGCGATATTTTTTGAAAAATCAAATTAGTCCTAGAAAGTATGGACAGTATCAAGTTTTAGGTTTTCTCTTGTTATTTCTTTGTGAATTGTGACTGTACAATATCAATTATGAATTAAAATTACAAGAAAGAGAATTATATTTTGATCTATGATCTGATCTCTTCGCCAAAAAACTTAAAAACTATTATAATTATGTACCTAGATCAGATATTTTTTTGCTTGGAGATCTGATCGATCTGTGATCTGATCTTTCTGGAAAAGATCAGATCATTTAGAATGTGATCTGATCTTAGATCCATTTCCGGTTGGTGATCTTGATCTGATCTGAGATCATTTAGGGCCAGTTGTACAGTCACTTTGTGATCTTCCCCATCTCTGTGATCACCCATTCATTTTCCCCTTCTAACAACCGCGCAAGTGATTCTTGACGTCACAAACGCGCGTATCACGCAAAAGCACGCAACTGTGTTGGCTGCAGGCTGCAGTCTGGTCCAAGAAAAATCTAAACACAACTTTTCAATGAGAATCTGCATAAGAAAAAAAAAGGGCTTGGAAATTTCACATAATATATTATAACAAGGGGACCTACGTTCAACATGTGATGCTTGTAGTCGTGACTCGTGAAATACACATTCAGTACATTACGGAAATATATTGCTAAAATTTTAATCTTCTCCTCCATTTCTGAAATATTTGCAAAATAGCGAACACTATCTTCTCTTATGGTAAATTCAATTTAAAAAAAAGTATATAATTGTTTACATTTTCCTTGGACCGTAGAACACTATCTATTTGCGGACATACTTCTCAGCAAAACCTTCAGCGTTACGGACTTGAAACATAAGAGGGCTCATACGCGGCATATCACTGTGTCTCACAATATCTTTCAATAGGCTTCTCTCTCTTCTTTTTTCAGCTTCTCTCTCTTCTTTTTTCAACTTTTCCTTTCACATTACAATAGGCATGAATTACTGCTCCTGATTTCTCCCAGATCGCACTGAGGCATAGTTTAGCTTTGAAAATACATTTTTCAATTCTAACCGGCGACATATAAATTAAAAAATTCAAATACCTAACACGAAAATGTAATGAAATTCGGAACACAACGTGCATGGATTTTACAGCATTCATAACAATAATAATGCCAACAAGAGAGCGTGTAATTATAGCTCACAAAGTGAAAATTGTTTTAAGGGTACCAAAAGTAGGTACCGAATTAAATACAAACTTGAAATTATGAAAAGAAATGACATAACGAAGCAAATTAAAATGTGAGCCTCCGCGTAAAAATACTACTTTTTTTTTAAATTTTTTTTTAAATGAAACTAAACGAATTTATAACAATAACATCAAAATACTCCGGAGAATGGAAACTACCTAAATACCCACTGAAGCGAAACATAGAAACAAAACAAAGCACTGGCTGATATAGAAACGTCGTACTAAATATCAATACAATTAATTTGCGATGTTTTCCAATCATTCAGAAGTATTTGGTCATCACTCGGCACTGAAAGTACTGTTTCTGGGTATTCTGCAACTCTCTTGGAACCAATAAATCAGATTGAAACCAAGAAGCACATCACTGGCTAATAAGGAAACGTTGTAACAAATACCAGTACAATTTTGCGATGATGATCATCAATCATTAGAAGAAGTATTTTTGGTCCTCACTCGGCACTGAAACTATACTATTCCTTGGTATTCTGCAGCTCTCGTGAAAGACAAAAATCAGATAGTAGCACCAGGAAAATCAAACGTCGATAGTTGAGCCAATTAGATTCTGAAACAAAGAAACGCAAAACTTAATTTATATCAGAAATTCTTTATGGCATGCAGGGTTCTTTTCATCTGTAAGAACATGACTGTTCATACTCATTCTGTTGCAATCACGAATTTATGAAAACAGAAAACAACTAACAGTGTAATGATACGTATTTTTTCCACATATAGTGAGTAACTAATGGGTTACAGTATCTTACACCGAAGGAGACTAAAGGGTCAGAATCATTTGCTGCATCGAACGTTTCCCTTATCTTTGAAGTAGGCAAATAAATACGAATGTTCATGCTCATCGTTTCAACTGGGATATTGTCTTCTATTGATAGTAATTTTGTTGATTAACACATTTTCTGCGCTTCTAAACTCACCAGATCCAAGGGTAAGTCGATAAAACTAAAATAACTGTAAGCCACTAATGTCTTACTCTTCACTGAAGGATAATAAACGATGACAGGGTGCTGTTACATTATTGTAACAAATGAAAATGAACATTCGAAAGAAGCAGCTTATTCTCCCAACAACAAAGTAAACATAAACATTAAATTGTAACAGCGTTAACTCACCAGAAAAGAACTCAACATTGACGTGCTAACAGAGGATGGATACAGTTACTCTGCAACAAACGACAAGGAACATTTGAGTAAATCGGCTATTTCAAATGTTATCCTTCCAACATATGAATAGAGCTGTAAATGTACGGCCACAGGTTGTTAGTTGACTCATCGAACGCTTTTTCAACAATTGTGGCATTATGGATGAATATTTTGGGGAAACTGATGTATTTATTATTGGAAAGAGCAAACCTTGACGCATATTTACATGAAAAAACAAAGTCGGTACCCTCGCCTAACGTCGCGTAATTTGCAGTAGCTAATAGTAAATTCTCTTCAAAATAATTACCAACTTTACTTACCTTTCACAGATTTCCCAGGCGTACAGCATACAGAAGAAAACGTGTGAAACTGAAACTAAATATTTACTTCTGTCTCAAGTAAATTATATTCTCGATAGGAAATATTAATAACTAATAAGCCATTTGCCAAAACTTCATCAATCATCATGATTATTGCACGATAATAATTATCATGATGTCCTTGAATTTTGAATCAACCATAGCTCAAAAATAAATAAATCACGAATTAGAAAAAGGATCCTATAATCTGGATCGTTGTAGTACCTTCTCCATAGTAGACAAAACTAATCATAGCTCGGCCTCCGGCCTCGCATTAAATTCCACACAGCCAAAAGCCAAAACTAACCTAGCTCGGCCTTCGGCCTCGCTTCAAGGGAAAAGCCAAAAAAATTCCTACGCGCGATCGACACATTCAATCATTCAGGGAGTTGAAGTTGGATTTTATATTATAGATTATACTCACGGATTCTTTCACGTCTTTCTCTTCGATGTTTCTCATTATATCTACGATTATCTTGACGTATTCTATTCTGCGTAACTGCATTATCATAACATTTAGTAATTCGTTTGTCTCTCCAATTTAACTGTAACAAATCATTACAAGCATTAAATCTTCTATTGGCATTATTGTTCAATTGTTCGGATATTGTTCAATTGTTCGGATACAACCTCAATTATTCCCTACTGAGGACTGGAATCGGATTCCAAAATATCCAGAATCTTAATTGCTCGAGCTCCTTCCTTGTTGCGCCAACTGGTATTGATAAAATGGATAAAACACTGATAATAAAAACTGAACTAAAACTGAACTATGATCTGTAAGCAATTCACTCGTATTTAAAGAAATTATTATGATGAAAAATAGTGATGGGCAGTATCGATACATTTATACATCGATGTTTTCGATACTTTGGAAATTGTGTATCGATGCATCGATACACGTTTTTATGGAAAATATATCGATGTATCGAGCGATGCATCGATACATCGCCCACCACTAATGAAAAAGCAATTGCAATAGGGTGCTTGCAGCGCTGCGCGCGGGCAAACACCCTAAAAATGAAGTTGAAGCATGAAGAATGAAGTAAGACTCGTGCGGCATCCAGGGGCGCGTTCAGAATGAACGCTCAGTTGAAAGCGTGTTCGCCCAACTCGTTCATATTGAGAGGGCGATTCGCTCAGGTATAACACTCTGAGCGTTCAGTTTCCTATTGGTTGTTTCCTCGGACAAACAACTTTTTATCCTGCTCTTGGGAAGGTGAAAAGTTACTCTTTGATGATAGGGTGATGTTATCAATTTTGCAGTGTCTTAAAATAATTATTTTATGTGTCCTAACGAGTGATTAAGCTGATTATAATTATAATTAACTTCATTTCTTATTTGTGTGGATAATAGAATGTATGCCGAATATCGTTCGTTTTCAGAGTCAACGCTCTTATTGAGTAACTGAGGTGCAGTATGATTTATTCGGGCGTTTTTTGCTTTCATTCTGAACGCGCCCCAGGGATGAGAAGTTTAAGCCGATAACCGCTTAAGCCGAAGCTTAAGCTCATTATTGAACGGCTTTTAAGCGAATGAAAAAGTTAGCCATTCGCTGTTCATTAAGCGCAAAGCCAGCCAAAAAGGATACGCTGAGCAGCTTAATTAAGACATTCACATTTTCTATCAAAAAGCCGAAAAAAATCACAACACTTAATTTTTTAAGTTGAAAAATCATGTCAGCGGCCGCGGGTTCTGGGTTCCGGCTTCCGGGTTGTTCTTTGTGTTCGCCTGTTTCCTTGGTGCTTCCTGCTTCAGTGCTTCAGTGTCGACTTCGCTTCACGTTTCACGTCTGATCGTGAGTCAGACGTGAAACGTGAAGCGAAGTGAACGAAGTGATGGTCTACATGATATAATATATAATCATATAATTTGATTTGGAAGCTTTGAAATGGTAACCGTTATAATTTTTGAACTCTATGGTCGATTTCATGCGGAATTGAGTATAATGTTTAAAAAAAAAAAAAAACCGATAGCGAAGCGCTGAAAAGCTAATGATAAGGGCAAAAAGCTGAAGCTAAGCGAATGAGATTTTTGGAAAAACTTTTAAGTTTAAGCGAATGTTTAAGCTTAACAGTTTAAGCTTCTCATCCCTGGCGGCATCGGCTGGCATTCCGGTATCTCGTTACAGACGGGTACGCATCCGTTATAATAAGCCGTTATACACCCATTCCGTTACGGTACTGGAACGGAACCAGGGCTGGAATAACGGAATCATTTTGTTGTGGTACCCGTTATAACGTAACGTAACGTTCCGGTATTGTTACTGTTATGATAACGTTATGGCAAACTTTCTCGTTATGGTAGTAACGGTTACATAACGTTATAATGGTTCACCCCCCCTTGTAAATTTCCTTTTTTAATTTTTAATATTTCCTTGTTTTGTGACAAAGCTATAACCTAAAAAGTGAAAAGGTTTTTTTCCAACTTTTTTTTCAATCTGTTTCACAATTTTAATTTTACATTTTTGGGACAAAATTCAGAATCAAAATCAGAATTCAGACTGTTCAGAGACAAAATTCAATTCTGTGGCTCATAACATAAATTTTATGTTGGTATTGGTTGGTATAGTAGCACTAGTTAACTAGTAAGATCTATGGTTTTAACAGAATACAGAAATCAAAATATCAATCAGAATTTAGAATATTAGAAATTATTTAGAACATTAAAACAAGTATTCAAGTTTATTTTGTTTATTTTTATTATATAAAAAAAGTAAGAAACAAAAAGAACACAAAGGGGTTATTTAATAGATAGGTACCCACTAAAAAAAAAAAAAGTCATCAATCTGCGTCATGAAAATAGACATTGTAATTAATTTTAACTTAAGAATCATAACAAATATGGACTTAATCACCCAATCACCAGTGTTGTTAGACAAAACGATTTTTGGTCATTTTGTCGGACGAGCATTTCACTTTTTTTGTTTGTTATGTCATGAGTTTTGTCATGTTTGGAGTTTTGTCATTTTGTTTTTTCATAATTTTGTTATGTCATGACAAAATTATTTTGTCATTTTGTCATATCCACAAATTTTCAGGTATTTTACTATTTTTACATACAATCCAATCCTACCAATCACCAATGATATTTTAACAAAGGTTGCATACTTGGAGGCTAAAAAGAAATTGGGATTTAAACCTGCACTAGAGTGCGCTGCAAAATTGCCTACGCGGTGCGTGGTTGTTAGCGGCAGAGATGGAAAGCCATATGATAAAACTTTTGCTAACGGCTTTAGATTCTGACCTTGGAAAATAGAACTTTAGCTTTTGCTTTTCAAATTTTTTCATATTTAGCTTTCCCTTTTGGCTTTTGCTATTCAATGCAAAAATCATAAGCTTTCAGCTTTCCGCTTTTGACTTTCAGCTTTTTTCCTAAATTTTGAATATTTTGTTATTTTGTACAACATTATATTTTTTATAAATAGCTTTTCACAACACTGCTTACCAGTGAACACATTAACAGCACTGACCATTGAGATAATGGAAATAAAAATGAAAATTTGAAATTATAATTTATAAATAGATAAATACTGGAAAAGCTGTAAAAAATAAAACTTTTGCTTTTGCTTTCAATCATTTGTGCGTTCTAGCTTTTGCTTTCAGCTTTTGCTTTTTAGGTATAAAACTCTTCGCTTTTGGCTTTCCGCTTTCAGCTTTTAGCTTGCTTTCCATCTCTGGTTAGCGGGTGAAAATGAGTGAGTGACCATGTTGTGTACTTTCAAATAGAAACACTGCTATTTTTAGTAGGGTAATAAAACGAGTAAAAACTATTTTGCCAGTACACCAGTAGAACTGATTATAATTTAATTTTTGGTGATGATGCAGTCGAATTTAGGACAAATTTTCTTTGAAAGTGAATTTTGAATTGACTTCATGATAGTTGAAGTTTGCTACACGCTTCCAGTAAATCATACGTGATCACTCCTCTGGCTTGGGTTGACTTCTTAAGTTTTGACTGATGGCTAATAGCTGATCACTTCTTCAACAAAAAGTGTCTGAGAAAAAAGACGTAATGCATAGGTTGGTTTAGATACATTTTCTAAGACACTAATACCATGTTCTTCTAGTCTTTCTTAACTTCTTGATCCTTGTTCTTTTCCACCAACGTAATATTGGAATGACAAAATGTCATGACAAAATTGTTTTGTCATTGATTCATTTTTTTGTTATGTCATTTCCATTTTGTCATATGACAAAACTGAGAAATGGTTTTGTCATCATGACAAAATTCCTAAAATTCAACTGTCATTTTGTCATTTTGTTTTGTTATGTCTAACAACACTGCCAATCACACCAGATTCTGATGTCTGTACAACTGGAAAATCATGAGAAATCTGTAGTCTACTACTATGTTTGATCAACAAGAAAAAATTAATAAAGTTAGAATTGAAAATAGCTACAAAGTACAAACCTTGGCGACTTCAATCTCAATTTTCAAACTGAAACTGCACTTGGGTACTGAAGAAGTGAAGATGCAAGATGATCATTATTAATCAAACAATATCAACTTATTATTCTTATCATCTTATCAACTCATTCAAAGGATGGACGGTTGGCAATTTCCAGATTTTTCAATTTTCAATATATTTTTTTTTAATGCAGTAAAATAACGAGACAAATTGCATTTGTTACGATATCGTAACGAATTGTTAAACGTGATCAAATTACCGTAACGTAACGTAACTTAACGCTTAAACGTTTTGTTCCGTTATGTAACCGTTACCGTAACCGTTACCAATAACGTGTTTCCAGCCCTGAACGGAACATAACGGAATTTACATTGATAACGTAACTAAAATACCTATCTATAACTGAAACGACAAAAAAATAAAGGTATAAACTTTTTTCTTTTTTTAAATTTAAAACTTGCACGATGCACGTTGCACTTCTCACTATTCGCACTATACTGTTTACTGTCAGACTGTCACGCTGTCGCCTGCAGGGTTGCAAAAAAAAAAAAACAGTTTTTTTAAAAGAACAAAAAACATGTTATTTTAGTTTAAAACGTTTTTAGGGTCGGCTAAACCCTATTGCAACCCCCTTTTTTTTTTTTATTTAGTGCTTCAAGTTGTTCCAGTACTCAGACATTATCAAGTGGTAATATGGATGGCTTTGCAGGATGTTTATTATTGATGAATATAGAGTGCGTTAATATTTAGCAGAATTCAGACGATAGGAAATAGGAATTGCAGCATTTGCCGACCCTAGTCGTGCAGCATTTGCTGCTTGGTTTTGTTTAAAACGTGTGTTTTTTTAGAATGTTCAATATTGGTGTTTTAAACGTGTTTAAAACAGTTGTTTTTTAAATTTTTTCTGTAAAGAGTGTTTTAAACGTAAATTCGCACAATTCGCGTGGAATCTAAAGATGTCATCAGTCACAGGAAGTTTCCTGAGTTCCGAAGATCACTGATTCAAAATAAGTCTAAATATCCAAATTGGAATGGAAGAATGAAGCCGGTCAATACACACAAAAATAGGTCCTAAAGTAAACGTGCAAAAAGTCTTTTTTTTGCAGGCGAACATTGCAACATTATTTGATGATAGTGTCTATATAAGTGGAAAACATTTTTTGGTTCGTAAAAGAGTTGCAGTTGTTGCAGTTTTATCTTCTAAAAGACAAAAATAGTGCAATATTAATGGGGGGGGCGGAATATTTCGCAAAAATTTTGGAAATTAGCCACATATCTTGAACATGGTCTGAAAAAGCAGAGAACATGCCAAAACATACTACCTCTAGTATATACTTTTAAACTTATAACCAAAATATGCCAAAATAATGTGCTTGATCAAGTGTGGGTGAGGCTCATTCTTCTTGAAATTCTATGAATCACAAACATAACATGGATATTCTCTGTCTACTTCAACAGAAAAAAAAAAGTGCAAAGCATATTTTCCGGAATCCCTTCTCATCACCCGTGCTTTCTCCCTTTTTTAAAGCGAAAAAATCATTCAAGTTATTAGGTAATTGCTTTCTTCAAGCTTTCATTGTGTCTTTCAAGAGAACAAGGATTTTTCTCATTGTTTCAAGGGATAATGTCATATGTCACCAAGTTGACTGAGAAAATAATTATAGTCTGGTCCAGTTAAGAAACTTAATAATAATAATTATAATAATAATTGTTTTCCGTTTTCTGTTGTCCATGTTTAGTGAATATATTTGTTATTGTCTGTGCTCTGCTTATTTCTTATTTCTTATTTTCTTGCGGTTTTATCTTCTATTATTTCAAGTTTAGTGCCTAAAAGTGAGTCGAGTTACCTTTATATTTACTTATCTATTATTTATTATACTGTGTACTATTACTGCTTTATTTACGGCTTAAATCTGTTCTCATATATTTATTTCCTATTTTCCTCTTTTATTTTTTACATGCCTGTTGCACGTTATTATGTTATTTCTACAAGTGGTAATATCATACTTTGTTATTATTATTCCTTTGTTGATTGAATCTCCACTTATACCTATACAATTCACTATAAACTTTATTTACTATTATATAAATTTTCTTAAATTGTTACCTAAACGCCCAACGATACCACCTAATAATTTGAACGCACGCTCGATCTGTTAGTTGCTTATGTACATGGTTATTTTTCTTATTTATTTCTAGGGCCTACATGTTTATTTTTTATTATTATTCTCACATCCCGCTCGCGTCTTAGGCGCTTAGGGGCGTTACGTGTATTTCTATATTTTGTTTATTATTGCCCAATAAAAGCTTATTCAATTCAATTCAATAATAATAATAATAATAATAATAATAATAGTAATAATAATAGTTTTAAACAAGTGGCCAATTACGACATGAATAAATTAGAAGAATTGATAGAAATGGTGCGCGGAAAAACCTGTCTCTATGACTTGGGACGTAGGGATTATAAAAATGTAAAATTAAAAAATGATATTTGGCGTGAAACGGCGGAATGGAGCTACCCAATGACGTCGATTCCTTTTTCTTCTTCGACGCGTCAGTAAATATACAGGGTATTCCACGAAAGTTACCCCCCCCCCATTTTCCCCCCGAACCGATTGGCGGATCTTTGCCGGACAAATTGCCATCTTCCTGCGGTAAGGTCTAGTTTCTCTAGGACTTGAAACATTTTCTCCCCCATTTATAGGAGGCTGTAACGCGCCACCAATTTCGGAATCCTAAATGGAAAGGTATGCCTTTATGCACATCGCTGGAAAGAGCATATCCTGCAAAATACGAATCCGTGAAAAAATTTCAAAATGCATCAATTTTGGGGGGCAGGGGGCCTAAAGATGACCAAAATCCATCAAAAATCAAAGTGCCATAACCTAGCAAACAAATGATTGAAAGAGGGGTTTTCAAGGTCACGAATTCCGAATATATGATTAAACCCGGTTTAGGGCTTTAAAATCCAAATTTTCAACCTAAAATTGATTCCATATTCACAAATTTTTGACTTTCTGAATGCAGATTAATAATGTGGCTTCACGCACATTGTTGAATAGGGAACTTCCTCCAGAGTATGAAACCATGCAAAAAATTTCAAAATTCATCAAATTTGGGGTAAGGAGCCTAGAGATGACCAAAATCCGTCCAAAATTGAAATATTATGACCTAGCAAACAGACTATCGAAAAGGGGGTTTTCGAGGTCGCTGATTCCTAATATCACACGGAAAAATATCCGCTGATTTTTAAGGAATTTCACCGGAGTTTTGTTGGGAAAAAATTCCAAGAATTTCCAAAGAATTTTTTTGGAAACGTCGGGAAAAAATATTGGATGATTTTTAAGGAATTTCATCGAAAATTGTTGGAAAAAATTCCGATAACGTCCGAAGAATCTCATCGGAAATCTTTAGTAAACATTTCCAATGATTTCTAAGAAATTCCATCAAAATTCTTCAAGAAAATTTTTCGATAATTTTTGAAGTATTTCTGGGAAATATACTCGGGAAGAATCTCCGATCAATTTTAGGGAATTTTATGGGAACTCGGAAAAAATCTCCGATAAATTTTAAGGAATTTTATCGGAAACTGTTGGAAACTAATTCCGATAATGTCCAAAGAATCTCATCGAAAATCCTTAGAAAAATTATTACAAACTGAGCTATGCATAGATCGAACTTCCATTTTTCATAGAACCGCGAGCTATACGTATCAAGGCAGCGCTAGAACAGTAGAACTTCCAAAGTTCCAAGATGACCAAAATACTCATTCATAAGTCATATGTCCTAGAATGCAATGGCAATGATACATACATCGAGTCATTGATCTGCACATACATATAAAAAAGTGCAGTAAAGCTTCCTCACTCTCACTCCAACATCCAACTTTCTGAGGTGCACGGTGCACAGTGCACTGCCTCAGTGCTCAGTGCCACTACCCACGTACCCACCTACAACTACAAGCTCCAACAAATTTATATTTTACTGCATGAATCTGAATAAAACACATAAGAACAAAAACCACAGAACCTGCCACGGCAGTTGTAGAATCATTTTAAAATCCTGAGTGTAACGGTTACATAACGTAACGGAACCGAAACGAAAATTTTTGTATCGTAACGGAAGAACCATAACCAAAACATTTTGTTCCGGGTACGGGTCTGACCGAAACAAAAAGCTTTTCCGGTATGCCAGCCCTGGTGGCATGAGGATTTATGTGACGACTTGAAAATTTTATGATGCTTGTATACTGTACCTTGTTTCTCTCTTGACTAATATACGACTGGTCTCTGGTTGCTAAACCGTGCTTGGCTGACTGGATCTATTTTCTAAGTTCAAATTTCTCGTATAAAGCATATATCTCACGTTTCTCTGAAAATTCTGGTATCTTCCCATTATTGATGTCTTCTTTATGAATTTTTTATGAAATTCTATTGTGTACTAGTAAAATAATTGCTTTACTATAGGTAGCCTTATTAATCTCGTTAATTTAATTTATAGCATATTTTTGTACCTTACTTTAGTCAGTATGGCGTTTTGGTTGACTTCTAAAGTTTAATTAGCAAATCTACTTGCTTGCTTTCAGAGATAAGTTCCAAGTTATTGAATGTATCAATATCTGTAATTATCTTTTCTTTTTAGCTCCTCCGTCATAGTAAGTACACCTGGAGAGGATTAATGACCCTACAACATACCACGAACACATACAAGATCTGATTGCAGAGGGTCCAACTTGAAAAATTTTCACAGATCCGTATATTGAGGAGTGTAAGCTTTCAATCGGTGTCCGCGTGAAGACATATCCTAGACTTAACATTTTTACTCTCGTGGACCGTGTCAATTACCCCCCCCCCCCCATAGACGAGGTGACAAACATTATTGTGCCAGTAAAGCCTTCTTTGAGTACGCTGGTCGGCCTCTTTTTTCCCTTTGGCCCAGTGCTCAAATATTACGAAAACAATTTTTAATGTGAGAAGCCCATCGGGGGTCGGTCTGGTCGGAAACATGAAATTTTTAAAAACACAGATCAAATAAGGACCACTCAAATGGATATTTTGGATTACTGAATTCGAAAATTGAATCAGATTTTCAATCCGACTCGTATTTGGGACTAATATTTCCAATGTGTAGGAATATGGAGAAATGCTCAAATTTTGAAAATCAAAAAAATTGAGATGACCACCCATTCTTCATCAGCTTTTCTCGCTGAGTTCAAACTCGTTGTCTAAATCCACCGCTGGCCCTCCATTTTGTAAATACAATCAAAAATGTGGTTATAGAAGTGGGGGGGGGGGCAATATAGTAGATCAAACATTGAGTGAGAATCAATTTTGACGATGGATTTGAATTAGTCACGAAAAGTTGAATAATTTTCACCAGATCCAATACAGTGTTGAATGGGCAGGTATGAAGTATTCGTGTACACATTTTAAGCCGTGTAAAAATGTATCAGTTGTCGCTCACGTCGTATTTTTGTCGCGCTATTGCGACGTGCAGGGGTCTGTCGTTGGAACGTTCTTTTTTGGCAGGCCAGATATTTTATCCCATTTCTTTTTTAATATAGAAACCTACACTCTTTAATTTATTTTTTTAATTCTCCATAATAATACGGAAAATTCCAATTTTGTTTTTAAAACAAATGCTTCCCTCATTTGCATTATCTCTAATAAGCCAATTATATCCAACTTTATTTTAGCTAACCCTTGTTCAAATTCGTATAGTCTTGCTTTGTTACTTATATCTTTGCAATTGAAGTTATTATTTTTATTACCTGGTTTCTGAAATTGTTTTTAGTGATTCTGAATTCATGGCCTGTTTGGTTGGGGGTTGTGCGAACACCGTTTTTTCCCCTTTGTATTTAACAGAAAGTTTTTAAAATTTAGTTTTCGAAACTTAGACGTAGTTCGTAGTTGTACGTTTACAAAAACTATTTTTTTTAAATTTTTTTTTTATTTTAACGAGACACGTAACGCCTGTAGGCCATGATCTCGGTATCTACATCTTATTTGTTAAATTACATCTAGCTTATTAAATTAGTTATAAAATTAGTCTAGATAAGGTGTGAGAGATTGTTGCGATTTATGAGGGTAATCAGAATTTTTACTATGTATTATTACACCTATTTTTCTAAGCTTTTATGCCTTTTTGTTTCGACGAATAAAATTCCACTCTGATAAACTTAACAGCAATTTAAAAAATGTTACTAAACTTTAAAAGAATGATTTTATTTAATTGTCTAGATGTTTAGGCGTAAGACTGAAATTGTAATTAGAAAAATATATATTAAGTGAATTGCCAACAGTTTTTATGTAATGTAAAATTTTGATTCAACCTAGCCATTGCTATTCATCGCAGTATGAATGGATGAAGGACTAACTTTTGTCAATAGGTACTTTGAGTTCAGAAGCAAACAAATCGTCCTCGCGTAGATATGAAATTTTAAGCTTCAAAATAATTGACTCAGCTTCAAAATCGAATTTCCATCAGGTAACTGTTATACATATTATATCTATTGTAGGATTCTAATTTACCTAGGCTGCAAGTTACAAAAATTAACGCGAAAAATTTGTGAGCCTATCGTACATTTAATTTTTGGTTGAGATTTATTTTACAGCATCACAATAATACTGGTAGCTGTCATCTCTGCGTTACAAAATAGTACATCAGTTTCCAATTTTTGCGCATCATCGTTTATTTCTTCAATTTTGTCATGAATCATTGATCATTATTTTTTATTCTGGTGAAAATAGTCGGTTTTAAAATATCATAACTGGTACTTTCTTTAATAAAATGTAGTGTATGAAAACGAAAAACAATTACACAATTAGTCAGAATCTGGACTACATCTGGAGCTTGGTTCAATTTCCAGTTATCACCATGCAGTCCAGCCAGACATAACTGTTTAAACTCAGTGTACAATGAAGGTCCTTTTTCCGTTCGCTATTCAAAAAATAAACAAAAAACAAATAACGAAAAAAAAAACCGGAAAATTTTTCGTTTTCGTTATGTTTTTTCAGTTCTGTTTCAAAGCTCAAATTTTGCTACGTTATTTGAAGTCAATTTTGTTATGTTTTAATTTCGTTTTTCGTTTCTTTAGAGAATATCGTTCTGTTATGTTTTTCAGCCTCTAAAAAATACCGTTATTTTTTCGTTATTTCGTTTTGGTTACGTTACGTTTTCCATCACTGTAGACTGTAGAGGAGTGGATTCGTGGTAATGTTACCGAAGAAGCGCTTCGTTATAAAATACTGTTTAGTGGTGCTATCTGTGCGCGAAGTTTACAGCTTCTGGACTAACCCCGCTTTGGAATAGGAATGAAAAATTACAATATCGAGTTATTCAGTTTTTATGATATAATTTCCGGTTATTCAATGTTCGAAAAACGAGCTACCTTTATCGACGAGCTTTGTGTTACTTTAGACCCACAAATAATAATAATAATAATAATAATAATAATAATAATAATGTGTAATTGTGTATGTACCCCTATTTATCCCCTATCAAGATTCCATACTCCGAGTATCAAAATCAACAACGTTTACTCGAAATTCACGCAATAATTAAAAGGTAAAACTACCATAAAATCAAAATTCAAAAATTGAACTTGTCACTAAACAGTAAAATGATAATAAGCTTTATATGGACTATAGTCTGTTCCAAATAAGAGACTCCTTAACAGAAAGAGAGCATCACACACTGAACGTGTTTTGTGTGTTGTGACGCATCCCTTCTCCTCAGTTATTACAATTGCAAAAACATGATGAAACATTTAAATAATTATTCATAAAAGTAACTTTTGAGCAGAGTATAATGAATACGATAACAAGTGAATTTCCTTCTGCATATGCGTCAATGCGCTTCAGTCGCCTTAGTGTGAACATTTTCCGTTTCCTCTCCCCTGTGCCGTCGAATCGTGCAGTGACGTCATTTCGTTAAGGCGTCTCTTATTTGGAACAGACTATAACCTCGTTTTCAAATTGGCTAGAAAAAACATAAAGTTTTAGATATCCTGGATAGAGGTGTTCCGAATGAGATTTCGACAGTCTGTCGTAGTATACTTGTGAAGTACCACTTCTATCACCAGAATTCGTTGCTAACTCATTAATTTTTTCATTTTTCGGACTTACCCTCTAGTTTGGAATTGACGTCTTCATATTCACGTTGAAAAAAGCTTATCAGTAAACGCTATCTGTCATATAGTTTTTACATGGCTGTTGAACTTCGAATCACGTGTTCTTTAAAAGCGGATTTTGCTAGTTGGTTCCCTTTTGCTGAATAGCATCCAACCCTTCGGACTCTGCACCTTTCCAACAAACGTATCAACTCCCGGAAAAACGCACGGGGCAAAGGTCAATATGTTACCACCTGAGAACAACCCTGTCGAGAGAGGGGAGAGAAAAAGCATAAATACCCAGGGCCCAGACTTTTAAGGGGCCCGGTATTTTTAAAAGGCCTGAATTCCAATCATACTGTACAATGTACATCAAATCAGCAATCACTCTCCTTATACCATAACAGAAACCTCTTTTATCCCGTAGCTTATAATTTTTTCCTTTCTAACAAAAGAACAAATTGAACTGGAAGGAGATGGGCCCTCTGTTTATCTCTACAGGGCTGCCTGAGAATAAGAAATTTTTGTTAGAAACCAGACCCAAACCTACTAAAAAGTTATTTAAATTCGTAGGTACTTCATAACTGTCGCTAGTAGAACAACCCAACTGTAATTAATCAGTTTCTCGATAATTTCGAAAAGGCGACATAATTCATCGCCGTGTGAAACCAAACTGAAAAGTTGAGGGAATCACAACAATTCGACAGTCGAAAGAATAGCACCTGTAGCATGGGTTATAAACCAAAATAGAAACATTCAAATAGTTAATTTTGTATTCAATGCTCAGTTAGATTTCTATTCAAGACTCCAGTATGGTATTTAAATAATACATAAAATATGTTCACATATAATAAGCGGGCGTGCAAAGCTACACACCCAAGCTCAAAAAAACAATAAACGTTTCACTCGGATTTTCGAGTACAATTTTCACGCCAACTTATAAGTTCAAAAGACAATAAACGCTTAACTCGAATTTTTCAGGTACAATTTTCATGTCAGTTCACGTCAACAAAATAGGTCTGGGTAATAACGTATAATACAGAAATTTTTGATTAAATACGAGAGTATAGAAGCCTAAATTATACATCGTGCGAAAGTTGGTACGGTTCAGAACAATTCGATAAATTTTATAATAATGGAGAGTTAAAAATGATTGTATAAAAGACAAGGCAACTGCCTTCAGCTGAAATAAAACTGAACTACAGTCGTGATCTAGCTTTTGTTTCTCAGTACAATATACCAACAGTATAACGCAAAACAATACAATATCAATCGATGGTACAAACGTCGAATATTAAAAATAAAAATATGCAAACAATAAGGGAATTTTTGACTAGATTAAAAAAAAGATGGGTAACCAAGATTGAGAATGTTGGATCTTTTACGCGCTCCGGCATTCCGTATTTTTTGGCTGGTATTTAGAGATAGAAAGCAAACGTGACGCATCGCATATAAAACATGAGTGAATAATATGAGTGGATTCCTTCATTCAGTCGCCACCAATGCTGCTCACTTGCACGAGGCCCCGATGAGCAGCCACGAACCCAAATAACCGTCGTTTTCATTGCTTCTGCAGTCTATTCCAACTGCTACACTGCACAACCATGGACAAAAAGTACTAATCACAACTAATATTACAATAATAGAGACGATGAAATTAAAAAGGGTAATTTCGGTCGCACAATTGCCAAGAGTATAAAATTCGTTTGTATATTGTACTCCACAACCTGAAATAAAACTTATAATTTTCTAAATGTTAAGATTACAACCTTCACGAAAGAGAACATATTCACGAACAATCATAGCTACTCAATAAAAAAGTAAGGAAATGAGTTTCCTCCTTTGGTACGAATTCGTTTGAAGATTCACAAATAGGTAATAGATAAGTTATACGTCCTACATTAGTTACTTTACTCCGAAACTTTAGCCGACCAGCGACTACCCTCAAAAAAGCAACAATTTAAATTGCATAGCAAAAAAGTCGGTTTTATCGGCAGAATTACATCGAATAAGCCGACATAATATCTTACCATCAAGAACCGAATTTCAAATCAATTTCACAAAATTACATTCGCGTGTAAATTCTCAAAAAATATTACAAAAAAAATTAAATTCGTAAAATACATTTAAAAATAAAGTACACAAATGAAAATGAATAAATGAAGAAAGAAATTATAGTAAAAATAAAAACAAGACAAAACAAAAAAGTCGGTAAAAGAATGAAGACAAAATGCGAGAAAAGTTGTATCAATTACATTTCGAAAGATACGTAGATCACATTATTTTTTACACAACGGGGTAAAAATAAAGAAATTAATTAGAAAACAAAAAACAAAAAGAGAAGCCGGTAATAAATATTAAGCTTATCTGTAAAGGGGGATACAAAGTAATATCGTTGTATTAAGTAATAATGATTATAACTTAATACTGAAGTAAGGACGTTCAAATAAATTTCGGTAACAATCAACGGCCAGAATGTTTTATGCGAAGCTCCTAAAAATAGAAATTCATTTGAAACGGGAGTTAAGCCTTATTTTATGAAGAGACAGAATCGACTGGTTCGTCAATAAATGAAGGAGGCGCTTGTAACGGTGCCGGTGATGTAGGAACTCGTCGCGATAATTTTGATCTAAAATAAGAAATTAAACAAATAATGAAGAAAAAAAAAAGTTATTCCGAAATCGCGCAGTGAATCGATTTCATAATCGATATTCAGCGTTTGATATCGATAATAAAGTCAATAAATCACTCGATTCCGAGATAAGTTGAATACAAAATGGCAGGTTTCCGCACTTGTATTGTTATAGGGTTCTAGTCAGACTTGTCTGTGTTAATAGGGATGTGATAATTAGAAAGCATCGACTTTGATATCAGCACATTGATCTGACATACATATATCATGGGTTCGCGGAATGAAATAGTGCTTTGTGACCGTCATTATGCTTATGTGGCTTAAAATTGGCTCATTCAGATAATTTTCTAATGGAACTGCAAATGTATTGCCGCTCTAGTAACTCATTTTTTTGATACATAGAATTATTCGTGAATTCAAAACGTTATTAAAGTTCTTTAAATAAAATGTAAATTTGCATAAAATACAGAAATTTGATGTAAAATTTAATTTCCCCTTATCAACATCGTAAATTCCAATTTTTTGTGAATTTTAATTTTTCACTTCCTTGATTCATGTTTCAATTGGAAGTTTTCTTGTTACATTGTTATATTTTTCATTCGATTCCCCCCCCCCCCCAAACAAAAAAGAAATGGATCGCTCAGGCGGGAATATCCCCCACCCAACAAAGAAAGAAACGGATCGCTCTGTAAGCGAAAATATCTAGTCGAAAGTCAAATCTTTACATCTCAACAACACATGTTCCTGATGGTTTTACTTTCTCTCTGTCTGCCTACGAACCGGTTGAGAGGGTCGATACACGCTTCGCAGTCATAAGGATTCGGAATGCGATGCGAGTGATCATTAGATTCTCACTCGATTTGTTTCAAAATAGAGATAGAAACACGGACTACCTTACGAAAATGTACAGCGACACTGTTCATGAGTTACTGAATTGAGAAACGGGTACCGGTTCTTACCTTATTTGACCAGCCAAAAGCGGGTTAATAGCATACAACCATTCGTGGACTTCTTTATCACTGAGGGTTTGCATCAGATAACCCCGATGCTTTGTAACAACGCTGTAAATCACTTTCAATTAGTGAGAGTGACCAAAATATAGTACAAGATGGATGAACCGTACCGGTTGACTTCACGTACATACCTGAATGAGTTCGGAACCTTCACCATTTCCAGCTGGTGCTCGGAGTAGTCAACCTGAGCGGTGGTCAAGTTGATCAAAGCTCTTTCAACTGGATCTTTTTCATCGCGAAATATAAAAACGTAAGGTCGTCTCACAACCTGTTTGAAAATAAACACATTGAAATTGATCGAGTACGTGAATTGTGCTCAAACAAAACACTGTCAGGAACACACAACCTTCCCTTAAAACAATCTCGAAGTACTTACAACCCAACGTTTGATCCAGCCGTTGGTTTTTTGCTCCAAAACATTTAGGAAACCCTTACGCGCGACAATTGGACTGATTCGTATTTCTTCGATTTCTGGAATGTACAGAACTAATTCTTCCGTTTGTTGCTGCTGCTCGGATCCACACTTCAACGTTGACGAAGTGTTCGCTTCTTGACCATAGTAAAACGAATCACTAACACCGCTGCAGAAAGATTTTTCTCTTTCAGGAGAAATTAGCCTGTTGAAAAGACGCAAAAATTCGTACAGAAAACGAAAATAAGTGAAGCTACGAAATACAATGAATCGATAGTGGAAAGATCTACTTTACACTTACTCGTGGTTAGACGAATGACTGCTAACGGTTAATAAACTCGAACTCATATCCTGCTGTTCATCCATTGGGGAGGCATCATTCTGTTTTCTAAGATCCTGAAACAATTTATATTGCTATCGTAAAATTGAAATCCGTACTAGTAGGCTAGAGGTTGGACAAAAATCTTTTTAAAAAGTATTTCCCCGCCGCACGAGATTTTTGGAGATGATTCAAAATACTTGAGAGAAACGAGACAGCATTACAAACGAGTGAAGAACGACAGAGTCACCACTGAACTAAGCAAACAAAACAAAAGAATTCATATAACAGCTTATTCAAGGTGTCTACAAGAATGGAAAAATATAAATTCCCGACTTTTTCCAAACTTTTTTTTCTCTTCTTTAAACCTTTACAGTATAAACAGTATATATATTTATGTTTATACTACTAGACGCTATGGTTAAAATGAACTGAAATTTGAAGTTGATTTTTGGGTGAAAGCATTAGGAAGGTGTTCACAGATGTACATACAAACAGACAAAGCGATGAATTAAGTTATGAATTATATTTTTTCAAATGTTTAGTAAAATTAAACGACGAAAAAAATTTTCCGTGAGTTCATTCTTTGTTTTTTTCCAAACTTCTTAAAAATATTATTGAATTTCCTGACTATTTACAAACTTCCTGACCTCCTTTTCAAATTCCTGACTTTTTCCAAACTTTCCAAATTTTCCAAACCTGTTGACAGCTTGTTATTATAATCTAATGATTACTTTAGTTGCAATGCGTCCTTGAATTAATCGCACACATTTCGAAGTTAACTCGCGTTCTCGTTCGGTCATCTCCCATGGTTCGTAGACTTTCGGATCCACAGGATTTGCTGCAGTTCGAAGAGTTAGAATTCCACTGCGTCCGTCAATCGCTGCTTTAGCAACCATATTACATACTTCCTATGAAAGCAAAACGTTCCTTCAATTTCGTCTATTCCTTTAGTAATTCAAGTGACACAGTGAAAACTCGAAATACTTGCCTTTTCAGATTTACTGATGGCTGTTTTATCCAATCCTAATCTTTCTCTTAAAAGCAGCATATGTTTCACTTTTTCCACCTCCTCCAGGCGTGTTAATTTTTCCAGCTCCCACTGGTGGTCGAATATCAAGCTGTCACCGCGTGGTCGCCATCCGTGTAGGTTTTCTTCGCCTCGAACGTACGTGGAACTAGTATCTAGCACTCGTCGTTGTCGCCGTTGAACTCCTAAAGAATACATCACACAGTGAATAAGTTTGGCAGTGACTGTCGTCGTTATCATTATTTACAGTTCGATCAAACTCGAAAAAGATTCACTGTCGCCGAAAACGATGCTCTCTAAGACTACACCACCTAGCCAATCACAAAAAAAAAAAAATAATAATAATAATAATAATAAATACGAAAACACACGGCAGCTTACAGCGTTATTAAGCAAATGTATCGTCAGTAAAAATATACACAAAATCAAATCACCTAACAATAAACTGAATGGGGAAAAAATGAAAGAAAACACGCAAACCATTACAATACAATAATTAACGAAAACTTCAAGACATTTTAATAGAATCGAGGAGGAGTGAAATATCATTGATACTTTGTCTACAAAGAACAACCAATTACTAATGTTATTTAGATAATCATACACTCGCTCGCCTCCTTTCCGTAAAAAAATTAATTTGTAGGAAATGCATCCTGGTGAAAAAAGAATAATAAAATTCGAAAAAGAGAAAAATACACTTTCTATAGAAATTCTGTCGCTCTCCTCCCCTAGTAAGTACGGAAGACCATTAATAATAACATAATGTAAAATGTGCTGAAGCCAGAATCTCACCAAGTTACGCTAATGAACAATCCAAACACATAAACTGGTACAAATGAAAATGATAAGAATCTACTAAAAGTGAGGAATATTAGCATTACTCGGACGCGATTGTACGAGAATTACCATCTCTCGCCACGAGACTCGAACCACTTTTCCAACTATCCTTCGTTACGTCTCATTTCGAATGAGCCTCAAAATGTTACACGTACAAATTCGTGAACTAGATGCTAATATTCGTTGATAAAGCCTAGCGTAGCAAATTCATTGCACTAACTACCTGGACTACCTGCTTCTGATGCTCGCTTCAGTACGAGTTCATAAACACCGGACAAACGATTGGCTTCTGCATTTCGGTAGTTACCGGAGAACAGATGTTTAAAAGAACGAGGACCCGTACGAGCGTCTCGACTATACATCACCATACTAAGATCTTTGGTAACAATTGCTGGACGTCCGCAATTGGCCAGCTAAAAAACGAATAGTTTTATAATGATAAACACACTAAACTGTAAAATATTTGTTCCGATCGAAAATTCAAAACCCAGGGAAATACCGTCCAAAGTAACAGCGAAGCACCGGAAAGTTAAGAAAAAGTGACAAGATAAACATGACGAAATAAAAGCGACATTAGTAAAGCGAATAACATCACCTCTAAGTAAGCCGATATAGTAATGAAAATTTGCTCTCCATTGGCCGATATTCGATTTAATAACGGAGAATTGTGAAGCGAACTATCCCACGCGGCTTCGAAACGGAACATACACCGATCATCGCCGGGTATTTCCAAATATTCACCGGGAAACAAGCCCAATGATAACACAGAACCATCGTTGTCGTCTTCGTCGTCTGATTCTGGTGTATTTCGAATACGTCCTACAAAATACAATTAGAAGTACAGTGCATACAGCAGTTTCTGTTCGTTTTACTGACTGTCGGGAATCGTCGACAATTTTCAACATTAATTCTCAATACATCCAGGCTGAAAACCCAAATAGATGATCACGTCGTGCAGTCACCACTAGGGTGAGGACTTCAACAACTAGGCACTTGTACAGAATTTTCACCGAATAGAGGACAATTCTATTTCAAGAGTTTCTAAAGCTACCGTTTAGTGGTGCTTAGTTATCGAAGACATATTCGAGAGATTGAAATGCCCCTTCAAGATCCAGTCCGTCACAAAAGAAAATTTTTTCTTGGTCGTTAAACGTTAGAGATGGCTGATTATTGAACGTACTACGGAGCTTCGACCCCTGGCAGCTTCGCGGCCCAACCTCCCCCACAATGGCCATAGTCCTCCACCTAGTCTGCCCCGATCACCCTCTTCCACCCCGAATGCCCTCCATTAGGACCACGTCCTTCGACTACCCCACACCACTATTGCCTTCATTTCTGTTCACGTACCACACCCCCACAAAGACCTTTTCACCCATTATTACGACCTCCCCAATGGCGGCCTTAGTCCCTCTCTACAGCCTTTTCCTTTCGCGGCTCCATCACCCTACGGCCTCCTCGCTCAACCACCACAAAGATCCCCTGGTCCTCCAACCCCTCCCCGGGACCAGAACCTTTCGCACCATGGCCTTTACTTGCCTTCTCGGCTGCTTCTCTCCACCAAGAACTTCCTCCTCCACCAGGACCCCTTCCTCACTATTACCCCCTCCCCACTCGGGGCCTTTACCTCCCTCTACAGTCTCCGCCACCTACGTGGTTTTCCTCCCTCTTAGGAGCTCCCTCTTCTACCATGAGTACCTCTTACACCCCGGGCCTTCATCTGCCAAAATTTTACTACCCTTCTAGGATCCTCACTCACCACTACCTCTTCCTTCCTCAATAGCCACCCTCTCCTACCAAGGATTTCCTCCGCCACGAGGACCTCTCACCCACCACTACCCCCTGGGCTTCATCTCCCTTCAGAGCCCTGTCCTCACTATGGCCTATGGCCCTCCAACCCCCCTCCCCCGAGAGTCCTTCCCCCTCAAGACCCCACCCCGCCACTAGTCCCTCCCGCACCGCGGCTATTTCTCTCCGAGGTCCCCTCTCGCACCAAGGACTTTCTCCTCCACCAGGTCCTCTTACTCCCACCCCACCCAGGGCCTTCATCTCCGTCCACAGCCCACGCCCCCACAGAGGCCTTCCTCCCCCTTCAGGAGCTCCTTTCTCAACCATGAACCCCCTCCTGAGGGTAGGCTACCCCTGGAAAATTGAGCAATTAGCAGCAGGGTAGGCAACCCGCCGCGATTTGTGATCTTGAAGATTATGGGTAATTATGTCATTTTATGTCTTATAATATGTCGATTATCTCTTAAAACTTGGCGATCTTTTATGTTAGAACAGATTATGTCCTTGAAAGTAGTTGATCTGCCCCTGCAATTTTTCAGCGGCCCTCCTCCCCTTTCAGGAGCTTCCTCCACAACCATGAACCCCCTCCTGATGGTAGGCTACCCCGGGAAAATTGAGCAATTAAGGGGCAGGTAGGCAACCCGCCGCGATTTGTGATCTTGAAGATTATGGGTAATTATGTCATTTTATGTCTTTTATATCTTATTATGTCAGTTATGTCTTAAAACTTGGAGATCTTTTATGTTAGAACAGATTATGTCCCTGAAAGTAACTGATCTGCCCCCGCAATTTTTTTTCTAATTTTCAGGTAGGCAACCCGCAGAGCGGTTTTTTCAGGAGGGGGAGGGGGAGGAGTTTTGGTTTTTAATATACAGAGAGATTTTTGAATTTTTGTCAAACAAGTTTTGCAATTTAGATGGATTATAATACCCTACAGCTTAAAAGATTTTGATTTATTCCGCTTTCAAAATTTCAGTGATAACATTTACCATCGGCGATATAGAATTTCAGGCAAAATGTCTACTATCTGCCTAATGGTAAAAGGCCTATTAAGAAAATACTTTCACAAAATTTCCGTCCACTTTTTACCAATCTCTCATTTCATTTATATCTATGAAAAGAGTATAACACTACGTAACCAGTCAATGAATTAAATAACTTAATTACCGACGACTAGTTCTCGAATGTCTTTCCACAGTAGCTCGGTTGTGTGTTCATGCACTATTGTGATTCGTATTCGTCTTTGAATACCCTGGTGTAACAGAAACAACCCACGACAAGGTAATTCGTCACTGTGGTCTACTACGCAAGGAACGTATTCGCCATTTTGGCCTGGAATAATACGTTTCATTAATTTACAATGATTCAGTCATGATTTTGCTTGGGTCGTCTCAGTATCGAATCAGAGTAATTCAGTATACTAGAATAAAGCTGACGTTAAAGTGAAAGTACCTAATTCGCAAATTTCGAACCAAACCAACACATCATACTTGGCATACACTTGTGAAGTACACGGAGAAGGAAGGAGTCCGAACTTTGGCGATCGTATGGGTTGACTAATAGGTATGGAAGGCGGTAACATTCTCTTTGGTGGTTGTCTCACACTACAGGATTAAAAAGAAAAGAAAACAAATAAAAATAATGCATACGTTCTTTGATGTAATTTTGTAGGAAGAAAAGCAGCTGTAATCCTGGATGTACGAAATACATATACTCACAAAGCACTATCTTGCTTAGAATCCCTGTGTAATGGATGCTGTTGATAATGACCAAAGACCTCGAACATGATTGGTTGACATTTGATGTATTCAATGAATGCTCGATTAACGGACACCGTTATCTAAAATCATGAAATAATATCGCGTTAAACACTTCCTATTGCAGGCTTGATGTTATTTTTGACAGTGAATATCAAATCATTACGTACATTTTGGACGTGGTAGAATCCAAGAGGAGTTCCATTACCGGTATTTTTTAAAGGTTCTGTGGAGAAGGCTTCATCATGCCTATGTAGAAAGCTGAAAATAGATATTTTGTAATAATGGAAACTCAGAATCCCAACAGTTCCTTAAACTCGAAACTACAACCTACTTGAATTGACAAAATACATCGGCATAATCAGATGGAATGTCCAGGGCTTGTAAAATGGTAACTCGAAACGTAAATTCTCTATCTAATGATAAATTATCAGGAAGTTCTTCTTCTTTTGGATCTGAGTTACAGGAATCGTTACTATCACCTCGTCCGCTGTCGCCATCGCCTTCAATTTCTAAGTAAGGGGATATAAAATTATTATAATTGAAGAGGCTGTCCAAATAGTATTACTTTTTTAAATGATCCTATTTATACGTAATACCGATAACTGACCATCTTGTTTTTCATGTTGTCCATCGATAATTCTGTCATCAAACGATCGACCGGACAATGGATTTTTCTTGCTACACCGGTTTACTGGCGACAGAAATTCATCATCGAAAACAATTTTAGCCGACTGACGCACTCCGCTCGAATTATCAACAATTTCTTCTCCTAAGAATAAGAGCTTGAAATTAGAACTCACCATACACAAGCGTGTAACATCGGATTCGAGAAAAGAATGAACACGTTACCCGTAACTGGCTGCACCGCTACCCGAAGATATCCTTTGACATCTCCTTTTTCATTGACTATAGCTATTTTATGAATTAACGGGACTGGGTACAACAAATTGCTTAGATACACGAACGACCTGAAAATGACCGTTCGATTGGTATTTAACAAGCAGCGTGCAGCTGAACGTCCACGATTAATCGAGTTCTGCAAATTTACCTTCCAATCATTCTAAACCACGGAAATCTGTCGTAGAATGGATCACCTCCGGTGAGAGATTCGATGTTGAAGTCAGGAGACGTTGGTGACAGCTCCGCCTCGTTGTGATACATTTCTCTCATTAATTCTAGCCTTTGCCTGTTTAAAATTGAAGATATTTAACACCCGCCAACCAAATAGTTATTTTACCAATTGTGGAATTATTAAACGTGCGGATTTTACACCTTGTGTCAACACATTATCAACTGTTATTGACCAGTCTCTTCGCGATAATGTAAATTCGGGAAATAAAAATACACAAGAAACGAAAGCAGATGAAGGTATCGATAAAAAGCTTTGAGGTGAACAAAACTGCTGATTATTAAAAAGCAATCATGCAGCTTGAAAGAAAAAACCCGGATTCGAAATAATGTACGGAATCAGTATATGAGGAGCGTTTCTCCAAAACGGCTTAAGTCCATTTAGGGCAAAAATGAGACAAACGCGCTATCTGGCGGAGAAATATGTGACGCTTCACCTCGAAGCACAAAGTGTCAGAATAACCTTTAGAGGAAGTGTCGGAAGCCAAAAAAGGGAAAATATCAAAAATGCATCAAGTCCACAAATGCTGAAGTTGGTGGCGTCATATTATCTCTGTTATTAGCGCATAGCTGGTACAAAACTTCGACCTACTTATATTCCTGTGTATGTTTGAGTATGCAACAAGGGTGTCATCTGCGTCGGAACTATTGTAGGTACCACAGGAAACAGTTATTTGCTTCTGCTGTAAAATCGCTTTTTTGGACTTATGCCGTTTTGGAAAAACCCTCCTCAAATATAAAGAAATACGAGGGTACGATATAAATAATAACATAGAAGTGGGTAATCTCCCTCCTCGACCGGAGAAACATAAATAAAAGAAGCTGGTGGAAATTAAAGAATGAAGAAAACGAAAAAGCAAGCATGTAATGCTAACCCTAGGAAGCGAACGTAGGCAAAAGAACAAATCAGAATGAGTGAAATTAAAAGTCGATGCATTTTTAATACTTCAGAGAGTAAATATTTAATGAACAAAAGTTTTTAATGAGTTTAATTTTCGTGTTTTAGACGAATTTCGAACAGGCATTTCGATATATCTGATGAGGGAGAAAACCCACCTGGATGGCAACAGATGAGATAGGAAACAAGGTGATTGATAAGAGTTGTTGCTAAAGCATTGGAGGAAATCTTCTTTTATCAGTTGTTCAGCAACGGATGAACAATCTAAATCCTCGTTATAAATATTCCGCATTAATTCCAATCGATGTCTAATTACGAATAAGTTTTTATATTAATTAACAAGTCAAGTATTCGAATAAAACAATACCGACGGACTACTCTAAGAACATAAAGTACAACCGAAGAAGCTAAATAAGAGTTGATTGAGAATTTTCAATATGTACACGCACCGTAATTTTTCCAATGTCCAGTAGTGAGTAGCACCATTTTTTGTATCGAGGACCTCAACAGCAACGATTGTTTTTGGAAACGGCCGTTCCTCGTCTTCCGAGTCTTCATCATGGGCAACGTTTAGAAAATCAGAAGGTAACGGGGAATACAATGTGTTCGTAAGCAGTGTAAACTGAAATTGTACCTATCGGATATTTGAAAATTAATACCCCTTTTTATTAATCAAAAGTAATTTTAAATTGAAGAATACCTTTCATAATCGATGCGCTTACCTTCTTCTTCAATTCGACAGATATTGCGTTTGCTTCCTTGAGAAAAATCGCATTCCCCCATAAATCATCTCGTAAAGACGTGAACTGATGGTATTTCCATTTACGAAAAGCCCAAGCGGCTAACGAACATTCACGATCAGTCCAGTTGCAGGCAGCGTCAAATAAGGGATTAACTGCGGAAGAAAACAATTGATTATCATCCCTTTTGTTGACAACTGAGGAACACTCTCCAAGAATATTACGTGAACACAGGTCTCTTTCTCTAGTTAGTTACAGAGTCTGGGGTTCTCAACGTTCACTAAAATTTTTTTTCAGATACGTCTCGTCTCAGTTCATATTATCATAAAATTTAGCTCGACTATTCTGAGATTCTGCGATCTTCAAATACCACAAAAAGCCTATCTTTACATAAACACCGCTGGCATCTATTTCGAGGATATTTGTACGCAGGCTATTATTATCGACCTGACATCAGCCGACAGTAAATGATTTTTGTGTTTCATAAACCAGAAGCTAAATGTCAGTAACCAACAGCTAGAAACCGTGCCACGATTGGTTTACGGAAGTTAATAAGTAGTAATTGAAAGGTGACAGCCAGTAATCGGAACGGAAGCCAGAAACTGTGTAAGATTCCAAAAGTAGCTGGTAGTCGGAGAAAATACCGTTTTTCTACAAGAGATAGTAAGACAGCCAGATAAAATTACTCAGCTTTCAGTCCGTATTCGTGACTAAATTACAATTTATGTTCAGAAACAAGTGTAGCATACATCGCCGGGTAAAAATTACGTTTCCAAACAATAATAGGTGCTCGATACTATTGAAACACGCTACCTACCGAATATGTCTTCATCACTGCGAAAGTCTTCTGGCGTATAAGAACTATACATTGACATTGTCATACTTTGTTCTTCAACTTGCTTTTGCAGAGCGTCAATCCTTGCCTCATAATTCTGTAATAATATTTATAAATTATCAGAACAAATTCACAATAAATGTGAATAGTGACTGTTAGATTCTGAACCATTATAGCGTTAGAAAACTTAGGGGAGGGGTCGAAGGTATTTCATCACAGGAATATTCTCATTAATTTTATCGCCAAATATGTTCAGAGGATGTGTGTCCTTTCAGAGAATGTTCTAACCCAGAAAATACTTTCCTCTTAAACCCTCGGTACAATTCGTGAAGTTGCATACCCCGAAACCTCGAGCAAAATACGTAGACAGATATTTACCTTTCTTTGCTCCTCAAAAATCTGGTCAGCTGTTTCCTTTTCCTTTCTAAATTGTGTCTCTAGAGCGTTCAAACGTTGTTGCATTTCCATCTTCAAATCGATTCCTTGTTTCTCCAGTAATTCAATTTGCGCGAAATTCCAATCAGCCGTTTCCCCGCTATTCGGTGTTTCAACGGGCGAACATTTTTCTTTTTCTGCAAAATCATTAATACTAATTTCAAGATGAGTACAAGTACCGTTATTCGAATATCGAGCAATTTTTTCATTTCGCGCTATTTTTTACGACCTGTGAAATCATGTACCGTATTAGAGGTGCATTTGAAATATACAATAGTTACCTTCGATATTAATGCCGTACTTCTCCGAAGAATTTTTTATATTCTCTCGATTTACTCGGGCTGTAAATAATAACAAACATCATAATTAGTTCAATAGGTCATACATACCGGTAAAATTATATAACGAAAGTGGACAATTCCTCAATGATTTCTCGGGATTTTCAACGGTACTTTATTACCTCTGCATGAATTTTCAAATTGAGTTGGTATCATACGATTACGTACAACAATTTTATCAAGTTCAAAAATCAAGGTATTCAATTACCTTGTTCTGGGTGCGTGAAGCGAAATACGTGATTTTTTCCCAATATTACGCGAGAACCAGTCTTTAGTGTAACCGGCGATTGAATCTCCTGACCGTTAACATAGCATAATGCGTCAGCATGTGGTATTAGAGTTATGACGCCGTCTGAATTTTCGAATTCGCAATGCTCCGGAAGTATATACGAGCCGCACAACTGTATATCTTGGGGCGAATTGTTACCAGAACCAATCTTCGTAATGCCTTCTTTAATGTAATAAATAAGACACTCGGACATCAGAGGATCTTCATTTAAATTCACCAAATGAGGTGTCTGCAAACGAAAACAAGCATTGACTAGTAAAGTCAGGTTCCCTGATCTAGGACTGAATTTGATACGGTAAAACAGAGATCAGAGGAAATGGAGCTATTACTTTCTTCGGAGAATACACGCCCACGGTATTTCCGTCTTCTTTAACAGCAACACCCATTTCTGCAAAAACCGCCTCCCGCTGAATGCGTATTTCTTCCGTCCTTTTTAGTTTTTCTTCCCAAGTTTCATTTAGTTCTACGAGTGAATACAGAATTGTAGAAGTACGTATTATAAATGTTGAACAGGCATTCCACGACATACAACAGTACTAACCAGCAATCAATTTTTCACTAGCTTGAAGTTGATCGACCGCTTCTTCTTTGTTAAATTTCTCCATCTCACCTTCGTGTAAGCTCTTCACAACTTTCAACCCTCCCATATCTAAAATATAACATGTTTTCAATTGCCACGAAAAACAATTTCTTAAGACACAACAACGAGCCGAATGCATCGCCGAGTTCACCTTCGGAAACTTCAATCCCGCCAGCTTTCAATAAATTTCGCAACTTCATTATCTCTTCTTTAAGTTCTCGTATAAGCTTCGCATTCGCATCTTCATTGACCACAGCTTTGCAAACAATTTGTTTAGCTCTGTCAGCGTATCTAATGAGAAATATCCGATTAAGACATTTTGAATCATAGTAAAATTAAATTTCAATTGAGACGAATTTGTAAAATCAGTACCTTAATGTTGACAGAGTTTCGTCGAAATTTATATCTGCTGGACTAATAGCAGCAATCATAGCAGTTTTCGAGTTACCGCCTAAATTTTCACGCAACAACCACGTCAATACAGAATCTCTGTATGGAATGAAGTCACCCTTTTTCTTCTTTTTTGATGCCTGAAAAGAAGTGATCATGAAGACTATTATATTCCTATTAGTTAACAAACAAGTTATAGTAATACAAATTTGAATTCTCATGTTTGCATTTAAGTGATTATGCATTAGTTTCGAACTTGAGAAATCGTAATTTGACGATGAAAGCCATTAATATAACTACTCGTATTTCCTATATAAATCTGAGATCAGGAACGGTATCCTATCTGCAGACATGGTCAACTTCTAAAGAATACTAGAATACCTAGACTTTTAGTAGGCGGTAGGACTGTGGGTTGCTCAGCCAATCAAAAGGAAAATTTTGCACTATGGCAGATTGGTATTATACCAATACAGAATGCTTAATCCATCACTGAAGAGTAATTGTAATTAATAGCATTTTGATATTTTTGGCATACCAAACATGTCACAGGCCACAATTTCACTGGTCGTATACATGGTAGGTCATTAGAAAACAATATATCAGTAAATACTAAATACGTAATTACAATTTTGTGAATCTTCAAGGGCACAGATATTCTCAGTCAAAATTTAATGCCCATGCATTTTTACCAAAGTATCAAGGTAATCTAACCCAAAAGCTGTTAACATATTTCTCCCTTTCAATTTGCCAACACTAGACAGGATGACCATCTAGTTGTATCAATTAATAAAAAAAATTTCCATATAATATATATTAGTTCTCCTCGCCGCCCCAACGAAGACTGGATTATTCATAATATGCTTACTCCTTCCCTGGCAAACACTAAAATGGGGAAAAAAACACTGTCAACATTTCGAATCATGATCTGATGATTTCAGTAACGTAGGACAGATATCAATAAATTATGTACTTTCCGATTCTAAATGCATGATTATAGATCTCCGAGTGTCTCATTTTCTTTGGACATCAACAATATTAATCAACAAAAAGTTACAATATCTAATAAAATTACTGCGAACATGTTTTTTTTTTTTTAATAAGATAATACTGATGAATAATTTAACAAGGATAGTATCAGTTTATTATCCTCCATTCAAATATGAGGCGTTCAAATGATATAATAATCAACATACGCGGGCTCGGAATTGAGTGCACAATTACCTATTAATCATGTGGGTAAAATGAATCGAATTCAATTCAACAAAACTTTATAAGAACTAGGAAGACTTCCTAGTCAATAAACAGTAGAATCTATTTCAGTTAGGTACTCACCGACTATATTTTCCACATGAAATCGCCAACGCAAAGCAAAATTTAGAATTAGAATTCAGTAATGCATTGAAATTATTATAAATTACAATATTATCCCCTCACTGTACGCTCATTTCGTCTGAAAAATGTCATTAAAAACTGCTAACTCACCATTTCAGCTAAAGCTGATATCACTTTCCCCAACGTCGTCAATGATTTATTAATATTGGCTCCTTCTTTTAGTCGCGTACCTTTCGCTCCGGTTGAGTCAGCTCGCTCTGAACCAGCTAAATCGACTAAGGAAATTTTACTAACTTTCTCTGTAGTCAGTTGCGTCATCGCATCATATTTCTGTTGGGTAAAAAATATGGTGAACACAGCGTGCGATCGACTAGAGGTTTCATTCATATTGGTTGCCGCTACCGTTCTGTGATATTGCAAATACATTAGTGTTTTCTTATTTGGAAAGAAAGTATTATAAGTGTATTAGAATTTGTCTGTCTGTACCTTGCTTTGTTGCCTTCATCTATCAATTCGTGAATGTCTCTGTACGAAGTAACAGCCAGCTTTGAAAGATCTTCAACGTACGGCCCTAGCAATGGATGTTCTCTTACTCGTAGATTTCCTTTGTTTTTCGGGTTCAATAAATCACGAACTCTTTCGCAGTATATTTCCATATAACTCACCTAAAACGGATTTTCATTTATATAACACAGACGCACGAAGAGTTCTATCGTCAATCGATTAAGTTGCATATTTCAGTTTACTTACTTCCACATTATACTTGATACTATCATTTTGCTCTCGTTTGATTCTGTAAAATAAGTCTTGACAAATCTGCGGAATGATACCTTCTTGTCCTTCTTCTTCTTGGCGTCCCATCATGGTATACGATTTTCCAGCACCAGTCTGGCCGTACGCAAAAATGCATACATTATATCCTACAAAAGAAAAGCGACATCGAAGAACAAGGAAATACAAATAAGTCAAAGTCAAGTTACAGCTGCATAGGAAAGTGCATATTACCTTCAAAGGCGTGTTCCAACATTTCTTCACCAATATCTTTATACACCATTTCTTGAGATGCAAAGTGTGCATCATCAGCCTGTAGAATTACACAAATTTCAGAATATTGCATTAACATACGGCGAAGTGTTATTTCTGTACGTACGTTGAAAACACCAGGGTGAAATTAAGGCTGCTGTCTAACCTTTCTCTCTTCGAAAAAGAAAATTAATTTTCAAAAGTAAGAAGATATTAAAATGAATGATGAATAATTACAAGTACTGAGCTTTACTCACTCTCCACTTCGTAACTCCTTAGCCAGTCATCCGTATGACTAGGAGAGTAGATGATCGAGTTTTGTAATAGATATAAAAGCTGACAGATTTAAACCGAATTGTCTTTGAAGGTGAGAGGGGTTCAGTTTCAGTATCGATAAAACTATAAAATTTTTAATTCAACAATTGCAATAATTCAACCAAAAAGTCAGAAAGAAAATTGTTTTCACTGCTTGTATTTTGCCAACTGGCAATTAATTATTCTTTCTTTTTTCTATTAGGACAAAAGGGGATGGGAAGCCTTTATCTTCCTAGTTCTTTTTCGAGTGCCGCATACGAGTCATTACAAACGATGAATTCCTTCCAACAGCAACGAAGGCAATGCACGCCTTACTGATGTTAACTAAATTGCCTATATAATTCGCCGTAAACAAATCACAACCAAACGTAGTGCATTCGTGTACCTACGCATAATTGTTCAAAAACGAAATAATGGAGTTTCAAATGATGGAATCTTTTTGAATTTCAACAACTTGTAGTGTATGGTTATGGTTATAGCATGTTGAACAAGTGGGCGGGGAGGGGGCAAGGAAGCAATTAATGTTCAGAGAATCAGTTAGCTTCCTCTCCAGAGCATAAGTTCAAATAATAGGAAACTAATTCTTTTTTACTTTGTTGCAAGGTGGCTTAAAATAGTTGAACAATTCATCCACCCCCTCCACAAAACGTTTCTACGTTTAAGATTTAGTGATCGAGAAAACAAGGGTCAACAAAAACATCCATACAGCTGATATACGAGTAGGGGCAAACACTAGAGCACTTACGAGCGCTTGATATTATACGCATCTAAAAATATAAATAAAACGGAACTTACATCATGAGACCAATAAGAGTAATCAAAGTTGAAACTTTTGGAACCTTCCTTTGAGCCAACAGGTGCTTTTGGATTGTAAATAGCTAAACAAGAAAAATAATCATATTAATTAAATAATTACAGAAACCGTAGTACAATCACATCATAAGCATACTTAAGTAGAAGCAGTAAAGAAAATTACAATGAATTTCCTTTTCTTTTCAATACTTGATTATAAAGTTCACTATCTTATGTATACACAGGGGCCATAATTAATCAAAATACAAATTTTGTAGTGTACAGTAAATTCATGCTGAAGGAAACCTGCAAATAATGTAACAAAATAATTGAATCCATACAATCAATAAAGGTTGAGTCAACTCTCTAAAATTTTCTCATTGTAAGTATTGAACCTCCCAATGGCATTAAAACCGAATGACTTGTCAGCAACTCAATTCAACGATGTTACAAAGCAATGTCACTTACTCTGTTTAACTACATATACCAAGCTATGGTATTCCTAAAAAAAGTTCAGATCGCTCTCTTTCATTGGCACAAATAACAAAACGTCAATCAAAATAACAAGAAACGTACTGGTTGTTAGTCCCGACATTTCTATGATGCATCTACAATCCCTCAGAATCTCCCTGTTATTGAAAGGGCGAACCCGAACAGCTACTTTTACAGATGACATGACTACAATGTTTGATTTTTCAGTTCACTAGTCGATCAGTGTAAGAAATCAGTTCTAGAAAACTGAGTACGAGACCTGAAAAAGACACAAACAAGTAATGAGCGCGATGTAGTAATGCAGCACCTAATACATGTAATTTTTCACCAGCTAAAGTTTCAAGTGTGGATAATAGCATCGCGGGTTTTAGTTCGCCCTACCATAACGTAGAGCCCCACGTCAGCTATATCCAGACACTCGAGTTTTTTTCCAATTAGTATGAAACTGAACCCGATAAGCCATTGGAATAAAACATAATTCGGAAGATATACGCACGAAAACAAAGATTCATAATGCGCACACAAAATGGAAAATCAGGAAAATGACGTCATAATCGTAAAATTGAATTCAACGAAACGCCCTTACCTCTTACAGTGACCAAAGATTTTCATTAATTTATGCCGTAGTTAAGTAAAACGGGAATTTCGATAAAATGAGAAAGACAAAGCACGGCCGAGACATGTACATGAAATCATTTCTAATTAAAAATAACGCGAAAGGATACAGAAAACTTTACAAAACGGGGAAAATACATAAAAAATATTAACGTTACAGCTCTTCCATGACTCCGACTATATGACAACGTTTAAAAAAAGTCAGGGTGACTTGCAGGGGCGGATTTGTGACGCATGCTCTCTCATCAGACAGTCGGCACCACTCGATAGCAGACAAGGGTAATTTCGTTCCATTCCGTATAAATGAATATTTACGATACTATGAATTCGGTGGGTTTTCTCGATGACTTGAATCATTCATAATTACTCTTTTGCATCACAAAAGATACAGATATCTGTATGAAATTCTACATATTTTTCTTTTTTTTTCTTTTGTACGTCGAAATGTGGAAAACATCGGCATCTTTTACATAACTCAAAAAATGATCAAGTCCATCAATATTATACTGAAAAGCTAGCGCTGAGAATAACAGCACACTGTAAAACAATATCAGTTTAGTGCAGATGATATCTCAATTCGCTTCATGCTTCCAAGAATGTTACCGTTGAGTTCGTAAAATAGTATTGTGGTAATGATATGTCGGTGAGGACAATGTCACGGCATTTCACTGAATACTGTAATACCGGAAATTCCACATAGACCCTGTTCTATAGTATTGGCCTTCCAACAATTCACTACAGTAGTGACTAAGCATTCAAATTACTATCGAGATCATTTTATTCACGACAAAACCGACGCAGAATACTTCCACTATAAAATTATATAACCTCCAAATTCAAAGAAATAGACTATTCTTACAATAGCAAAACAGGGATGTTGACGAGTACTACTTGATCACAAATGTCATTTGTACATCCCAAATAGTCACGAAAACAAGAAACGTTTTTACAATATTACAACCAACAGGGAACAATAATTTTCTTCAATGAAAAGACATCCGACATCATCCGTCTCTGTACATGTTAAACAACACCCTGATTGTTGAGATGTTGAACCCCCATCATCGATAATATACGGAGCTCACAAGGTGTCCCATTCTAGCAGCTTTTCATGGTTGTCAACATTTAGGAAATCCATGAACAGGACTTTAGAATTGAACCACAAAGTTCAACCACAGGTGAACGATTCATTCGTACACAGAATACGATTGCGGCGGCGGCAAAACACTGACGAAAGGTCTGAACCGAGAAAATGAGAGAGAAACAAAAGAAACATCTGATAGTGAACTTACACGGGATAAAATCGATAATACTATAAAGTTTTTCTGAAAACAACACCTCCCAGGATGACGTCATAAGCTTGAGTCCGGCGGCCCACTCCTTTTCTAATTACGAAGGTAAATATTGCGAATTGTTCTTAAATTAGATACACTAACATGTAAAAATTGGTTCGGTGGATTCTGATTTCATTTTTTTTTTTTTTTTAAATATATACATTGTACTGTTATTTAGGCATCAATAAATGGACATTAAATGAAGTCCAGTCAAAAGTACAATCGAGTGCAAATGCTGAGCCGCATTAGGAAAACCGACAGCAACAAGTTCGTCGAAATTTTGCTACTTAACTTTTTTATGATGCGTGCATGGTTTTCAAACAAAAGTAGTACCTATCTATAAGTAAAAAATTAGGTATTTAGTACCGGTCACTTATCTTTCGCAGTTTCTGCTTTTATTGAAAAGTGAAAAGCACTAACAAATTTGCACGAAAAGTTACAAGAATTAAATTTGCTTTGAAATGAACGTATGCTTACCTTGAAGTAGAATTTAAAGAAAACATTTAGAATTGGCAAAGATTCGATTGTTTCATTCCATAATTTAAACGTAGAAGTTGAGAATAGATGGTCTGTAAGACAGGAGTAAACTTGTCATTTGATATCATTCATTTTTGTCTCATTTTTCATCGATATTTTGAGGGAAAATCTCGTGACTTTATAACTGAAAGTGAACATAATTTCTAAATCGGCGTAATACAATTTTGGGTTATGTGCCATTTAGCGTGTACAACAGTGATCTTTGTTCCAAATAGTGCGAGGACAGATTATTAATCTTGCTTCTGAACAGAATACTGGGTGACTTCCCCGTGAAGTGGTGAAAGCTGACTGAAAAGTTAGTATCTTCCACAGCGAAAGATCAGCTTTTCACCACAGAACTGAACTAATGTTCAGATGTTAAAATACCTTATGTATCAACCTTAACCTGAGAAATCAAAATTGAAGTCATGAAATTAATCAACTTCATGGGTCTCTTTTGGCTTCTCAATCGTTAACAATTTTAATACATATAGCGGGTAATGTGATTTTGCCCCCCCCCCCACCGCACTTTCGAATTTACCATTCAACCTCTCCTCTGGTGAACACCACCCTACCACCCCTTCAATTTGTAATTTAATTTTCTAACTTTTTCATATTTTTTTATTAATATATTTGTAATAAACAGAGACAAAAGCACTAATCGTGGCTGATTTCTTTCGCTCCAGCATTTTTCTTAGATAAAAAAGTTTTACAAAATTGCGGACTAGTTCAAATGAAGCAGAGAATTACGAGGATGAGCTCGTCCATCCGGGATCGTTTCAGTCTGTCTTTAGAGGCATTTATTGCAAACCAACAGATAATGATGGAAAATGTCAACCGAAAAAAAGAAATTGAGATCAACGTTATTGCTCGAACAATTACATAACATCCAAGAAATCAGATCAAAAATAAGTAATGATTTGACGTGGGACAGATCAAAGATTGAGTCACTATTTAACTTGTAATAAAATTGAGATCAGAGCAGTGATCAGATCCCTACATTTAATGGCAATCAAAACATCATAAAAATAACCGACAATATCTCGTGATACATATACTTTGCCAGAATCAGTAACCTGAAACTTCTGTATTCTGTAACCATAACTAAACCATAAGAACACCTGAAAGATCGACATAAAACAATACCTAACGGTTATTAATCTTTTGAATCGTGATTACAATTACCAATTAGATATTATATCTTAGATAACCATAATGTGAAATATACGTATCAATCAATAACAAATAGTAGGTGTAATATCCATAAGTAACCATAACCATAATCTTTGACCTAGTTTAACCAACACCGAACAATAATGACACATCTTAATTTTCATTTATTACATTTACGGTCCTAAATTTAACCTTCAAAAAACTAAAATCAAATCAATGATTACTGAATGCAACGATTACCCAAATTTATTGGGTTGGTTCCTTGTAATTTTATAAAATTCCACAGCACAAAAGTTTAAATTTTAAAACGCACTGAAATGTGAAATATTCACTTTTCTCTTTTTAGTGATGCTATACTGATTACGAGCAATATATAAGAGAAAAAAGAAGAAATCAAGTTATTTCTCAAAATGTCTTCCACAAGAAAATTCAATTTTTCAGGAGCAGATTCATAGCAAAACTTACATCCAAGGGAAGGGGCGGTTGAGACGTGAGGCACGGAATTTTTCAAGTGAGTTTTCAGGGGAGTGGGAGGGGGTAGATCCAAGGTGTAATTTAGCAATTGTTTAATTGCAAAAAAAATTTTTTTAAAAATGTGAATTCTAACATTTCAACCAGCAGGATCACCTTTAGCCTTTCTTGCTCCTTCGAGACCGTTAACACGTAAATAAAGGGAACCGCGAAGTAAGTGGAGAAACAGCTCATCGGAGAGAATACCAATAGCGTACCAGGGCATGGAAGGGCTAACACAGAGTTGGGTCAAGTTGCTAAAGACCAAATCAATTTTTTAAATGTGGCTTGAAAGGGGTGAGGTGTTGAAAAATCATTTAAAATTTTAAATAAACACATACTTACATAAGTGCTGCTATTCAATAAAATGTAATTATGCGGGTGTTCGTGATGTGACTTGAATTATTCAAATAGGATAATAATAAGTAAATGTATCTTTTTTTGTTTTTTGAGAAAAAATTTAATAATTTTTTTAAAATTGATTTAATCTTTTTAAAAAATGGGCAGGTCGAGGAATCTTTTGGACGGGCCTGGCTCACCCGGGTCCGCCCTTAGTTACTCCACTGCTCCCCTCTCCCCCATCCACAAGACAATATGAACTTACGGGCAATCGTGATTTTCTAACAGGAATGATTCTGTGGATACCAGATATGTACTACCTATAGTAATACTGCTGTTTGGTAAAATTGTTGGTACAAACTGCTCTACCAGATAATATTTGCTAATATTGCAAAGGGATACTTTCGAGAGAAAGCCGACCTTATTCTGCTTTTAATTAATCTTGATTTCAAAAAGAAAATGTTTTAATTTTATTTCGAAAAGCGGAGCACTTTTGACTCACTCTCCACTTCTAAAACCGTCATTTTGTAATTTTATTGCTTCCCAATCTTTAGTAAACTATTCAAGATTCGAATTCAAAACTGGCCACACCTCCGTGATGTTTTTCATACATTACAGGAATACTCATATTGAATCAAAAGAAAATACTTGGATATAGATTTCATCTTTCAGCCCACCTATAATCTCATTTAAGCGGAGCTGAACACAATCCCAGGGAAAATCGACACTGGCAGAGCTCAAATAGTCACGTATCGATGGCCTCCGGTCTTCTTGTTTCTACCTCTGGAATTTTATTCACCCTTTGTTACTCATACATATATCTTACAGTTACTGCTATTAAATGTTGTCCTGAGTAGGGCTGGGCAAACTCCGGTAAAAACAAATGTAATGCGTTCCACTTTTTATTCCTTTGCTGGAAAATGGAATGCATTTCAATTCCGGTAAATTTCTGAATGCATTCTTTAATTTATAGTATTAGTTTTACCTATAGTGAGACTGGGCGATTGCCCAAGGTAGGTAAAAGATTGCAGGAGCTGCAAAATTTGAGGAGAAAAAATTAACAAGTTATCGTGGCTGCTAGTTTGTGGTTTGAGAAAGCCCTAAGACTGCACTACCATCATTTTAATAATACTTTTTAGTATAAAATTTTTTGTATTATACTTTCAAGCTCTTCCCCTCTCCATTCCTCCGATAGGCACGCTCAAAAAAACGGAGATGGAGGGTGACAAAATTAATTATGTCTACTGGTAGTAAAATGCTAACATTAATACGTTTATAAATTACATACGCAACATCGTAAAAAGCACTTTTAAGATTGAAAAAAAACGGACATCAGTTTCAAATTCTCAGCGACTTCTTCCCTCCCTCCCCACTCCACAGAAATCCTACTGACAAAATATGAAATACAGCACACAGCAGAGAAAAAAGCAAGTAGTTTTGAAACCGAAATGATTTTTCATTATTTATGGAAGTTCATAAGTAAGATTGATAAATAACATATAATTCCACGCAAACCCAGATTTCAATCACTATTTTTCTTGTGATTATTCTGATTTCGTTATCATAGTTTTTTCTTAGGTATTCGTTCATTGGATTATTCAAGTTATTATTGGAAATCTTTCATACTGTTGATTGACCTTTTTCAGTCGATTGATGGTAGTCCTTAAAATATTTCTTTTTGGATGAATCATTTTTGGATACAATTTGCTCGCAATTTAACTCGAAAGACTTACCGATAGGCAGGAACTCATTCTCGGATTTTAAACGTAGAATACATATTGATAAGTGATCTGCTCACATTACACACACATAATAACTATAAATAAAGTCTTATTACGGACATATTTCCGAAATCGTCCATATAATGAAACTTTACTGCAGACTACAGATTAGAACTTTTTTAGATGTATTGATTTTTTTTTTTTTTCGAATGAACAGCGAAGTCATTCCCGATTTTCTGAAGCTCAGGCAGGCATCTTCTTTGTCGTGGTGATAAGAAAAACAACAACACTAACATAACAAGCGATCACCTGCTCTGATCAGTGTACACTTTACACCAGAAATTTATGGGAAATAGGACTGAAAATGATCTATGAAATTTAGGACAAACAAGGGTTAACAAGTCAAATTTGTGCATAAAATTTAAATTTGGAATCCTTACTATTAAATGAGAATTTAATAAAATAATGCAATTTATATAAAATTACATGAGCAGATTCCTCCTTACCCTCAGTTTTATGTTTTGAAAACTGCCGACACTGATTCGAAAATAAATAAAAATGAAATTGTCATTATCAATAAAATTACTTTCATGCATGATATCTAGATATCCGAATCTCTATAAGAATTTTACGATATTTGGTTGCGAATGGGGTATATCTGTTATTTGAATTCTACGCCCTAAGCATCTATTTGTAACGTAGGTACTTGATTATAAAATTGAAATTCGATGTAATGAGTTAATATATTATTCCTAACTTGAGTCCGTCATTCTATCCATATAGGATCTCAAAACTTGGACGTCTCATTTTTGAGGTAGTACATAATTTTTAGTTTGTAAGTAGGTTGTAGCTTCGTATTCTAGTTATATTATTTTAAAAATTGTGGTTAAATGCTTTCTAAGTTCCGTTAGTATTTTAGTATTGCTTTCCGAATGGATTCTGTGGAAGCAGTGCAAGCTACAAATGACGATGCCAGCGAATGTAAACGATGCGCCGTTGATCTGAAGTACTGGAAAGATGATTACATTCACTGTTTCGTTCGACATTACGAAAAGAAAGCACCGGAAATAAATAGGGGCTATTTTGCTCGCGTGTCTGGAATAAATGCAGCTGTAAAGGCTTTCCTGCAGGTTTGAATTCGACTTTTGTTCGAATATTTCTTAAAACTTGAGAATTTTCGGTTCCGTATGTCGCTCTTTATTGGCTCGAAAAGCACCATGTTTACTGACCTGAATTCATTGATTCTCCGTTGAATAAGATGTATCCTTGCTTCCTTGAGTTTATCCCCTTTTTTTTTTTTTTTTTATGTGAAGCGAAAGATGAAGAGTTCGTTTTCGATGATAAAAATTTAGTGTTACTTGATTCTGACGACAGTTATATTTACAGAAAGCTGGTCCTAAATGCCAAATCGTAAATTTGGGTGCTGGATTTGATACGTTGTATTGGCGATTCAAAGATAATGCAACCATTTCTAGCGTTATTGACGTTGATTTTCCAGCAGTAACTGCCAGAAAATGTTATAGTATTAAACGTAATAACGTACTCCTTGAATCATTGAACAGCGAAGGTACATTGATTAATTTTTTTCACCGAGTAGAGTGTTTCATTTGCTCTGTCATATGTCTGTCCCCCCTCAATATTAATGGCATCTTTTTTTGTTTTATTCTAGACGGCGAGATAAGCTTCAGTGGAACAGACCTGCATTCATATAACTACCATATAATCGGTGTTGACTTGAGAAACATTAATGATCTGGAGTATAAGTTGATACAGTGCGGAATAGATTATTCCTTACCAACATTATTCATTTCTGAATGCGTTTTAGTATACATCGAAAACGTGCATGGTCAAAGACTGCTACTGTGGATTTCCAGTAAATTCCAGGACGCCTTATTCGTAAATTATGAACAAGTTCGTATGTTACACATTTTCTAAGAAACAGACGTAATTCATACGGAATATATTTTAAAGTATTAGTGAATTAAAATTTCTATTTTACTTCATATGCCGTTGCTTATTACTCGTTGATATAGGTGAACATGACGGACAGATTTGGAGAAGTCATGACAAGAAATCTACGCGAACGAGGATGTTCTCTTGCAGGTTCTGAGGCTTGCAAAAATCTAGATACTCAAAAACAAAGGTATTTTGAACAACAAATGTTAACTATTTTAATTCCATACTTGATTGCGGTATGGTTGAAATATTATTAACTTCTAACTTTGCGACAGAACTGCTGTATTTTCTTAAATGGTGGTTGTACTCGACAAACATTTTCGGGGGTCAGTCATTTATCTTACTATAGAATGAATGTGAGGATTAATGATGAGCTATTCTCCAGAAACATTTTGATAAATACATTTACTACGTGTGTGGAAAAAGGTACTTTTAATACAAAGATATATTAACTAATTTGTCATTTTAAAAATTATCTTACTTTGTTTAAGTATTCGAGAAAACTATCTTAATCTTTGGAAAATGCCTTTATAGATTTCTGCAGGGCTCTTCCATTTAGTTTGTTAAGCCGGCTACACACATGCGGCATTCGCCGAACTTCGAATCACGAATGTTCGTCATATGCCGAACATCTAGTGGTGTGTATGGCAATATTTGGCATTTGGCGAGTGTGAGAGGCACGTTCGCCGAATGCCGAACATTTTCCATCCGTTGTCGGTAAACTGACGCGAGTCAAAGGAAACAATACCAAAACATTCGAAGTTTGCCGAATTCACGCATAGTTTGTAGAGGTGCATTTGTGATATTGCGAACATTCGAGAAGTATGCCGAACGTTCGTCATTCGGCGAATGTCGCATGTGTGTAGCCGGCTTTAAATATGTAATTTGTGGACAATATGGTGAATGATCTTCCTCGGTATGCCTTCGGCCTCTGATACGATACTCGAAAGGGTAGTTTCCGGGGCTGGAGGTGCGGTGTCTCAGGGGTCACTTTGGCATGCGCACATCGCCATACGTCCCGCGACACCATGGGTTCTTATACAGAATCGAAGTGACAGACAATCGCGTAACTTGAATTTGTTGAAAACTCAAAATTTTTCACTCGCTTCCCTCGCGATTCGTGATTGGTCCTCCAGATTCAGCGTGTGTCTTTCTTCAAAAAATATTGAGGTACTGTCTTAGATGCTGAGTTATAATCTGCGCCGTGTTACAGATTCCTGAATTCCGGATGGTCTGGTTCGCGAATTTGGGATATGATGCAAATCTACATGTCGATTCCTTCTGCCGAAAGACAGAGAATTGAATCGTTGGAATTCTTAGACGAACAGGAGTTATTAGTTCAATTATTACAACATTACGCTATTTGTGTTGCTTGGAAAGGTGACCAATTGAAGGATGTGGACATTACTTAGCAAACAATGGACAATCTGCGAAACGTGTTTCATTCTATGTCGATTTATTAACACGGCGCTTTTTCATGTGTTTTTCGATGTTTGTCAATACATTTATTATAGTTCGCGTTTACTTACAATCGTATTATTAATTTGTTTGCATCAGTGTTAAATTACATTTATGTGTGATACCAGTTCCTTTATTTAATTTGTTGAAGCATTGTTTCCACAACTTTGTTCTGTTGGATAACTACACGAATAAATTAAAAATATAAATAGTCCTATAAAACTTATTCATTTGATATACATATTATACAAGAAGTTGAATTAATACAAAATGGAAATTCGAACGTGAAATTGTATCCGAGCACAAACAATCGAAAGAGTATCATGTAAAGATGGTAAATTAATTCTTATTCTTATTGTCACGATTCTGGGTAAATCTCGAGATAAACGTTGCTTGTAAAAGTGTTCAGATATTTGATGACTCCTGGGGCAATTACACTACTGAACAAAATGAAATTTTTTGTTTGCACAACGCATTTAAGGAGGTGATTCTTGAGTACTTTTCAACGCTGAATACAGTGTCGTCGGCCGTTTTTCTCTATCACGTCTAGTTTTTCTGATCAAAAACTATAAAAAATTCAACTAAATGTGTTCAAAAAGAGGTTTAGGAACTGAATGAGGTCATACTGATTCGTGTTGTTGTGTGTTGCGGTCGTGTGTAGTGGTGTGTATTCCGTCCGTTTGTTTTCTGTTATTGCGGTCTGATAACACTGATAATATCAGTCAGTGGTACCGCTTATTCCAATGCAAAAACAAAATGGAAACGAATTTTAGTCGTTCAGAACTTCGAATTGTGACGTGATACGTGATAGAGAAAAATGGGTCGCAGTATCGTGTTCAGCGTTAAAAAGTACCTCAGAATCACCTGTCGAAATGCGTTCTGCAAAATAGTTGTGTTATAATATTTTCCGAAAATTTCAGTTTCCGTAATATTTGGTCACAACGGTGGTCACACTGTTGAACGACGTAGCGCTATCTATCGAGGAAATACGTTTTCCTTGGTCCAGGATCGTTACTAATTTATGAACGTATTTTCTATTTTGATAAACAAGTTTGATAACAACGTTGCAACTCTAGTTTGAAATTAGAATTAGTTGTGCATAATGTCTTTGCTCTTTAGTCATTTGAATTTGAGTATAAAATTTGTATAAAGTCACGATTTTGTCATGCCAGAAGGAACCGGACCAAATCTGCATACTAAACTATGAGACACGGGTATGAAGTTCACTGTGTCATAAATCGATTATCATAATTCAATTTTTATTTTAGAGTGTTTCCATGATTACAGTCGAAATTGTGCTGAAATATACTTATGTCTACTACTTTTAAGTTCTGATGTGAAAGAAGTGAGTGATGACGATGACTCGTTGTTTTGTAACGTTGTCGAACTATAATGTACCCGTAGTTCGTTCGTAATGTGTTGATCTCTCGCACTGTAATTTGTATAATGAGTGACTCGAATTCAACACGGAAACCCTCGGGGTTGAAACCGCCATCGAAAATTGCTAGACCTACTAATATTCTATTGGAAAAGAACACCGACTCGACATCTTCTATTAGTGGTAAGTGAATCATGGTTCTATTATCTAAATTCAGAAATATTCACACGTATCCACCGGCCACTCGGTGAGAGTTGCACGTATTCGTCGGCTGGATTTTATTCAAAGATTAAAATAATTATTTATGTATCGATGATGTCTATAATAATCGTGAAAAGATACATATTATAACGTCGTAATTTTAGAGAAACAGCATAGTTATTTTGCCGATTTTCCTAATGAATTGTACTGATCATTTCTGTGTGAAATTTAGTTGTTTACTGGTAGGCAGATTGGTTTTCTTGGTTAGCCGCATACTTCGGAGATAAGAAATATAATTAACATTGAAAGGTAATACGATTTTTGTCCGAAACCTTCGGGTCGTTTCCAAAATTCAAACCCATGGTTTAGTTACATTTCGACTAGCCTGCAGTGTAGTATGAAAAAAAGGAAAAAAAATCTGCCCATTAAATTTAGTAAAAATCTTTCTAAATGCATGAGTACAAGTTAGTAAGGAAGATTGAAACATTGTTGCATTTATGTATGTGCTTTCTATTATAGTGACGAGGTTTATCACTGGGTAGCCTTCCCAGCTATTTATTGGCATTCCTGTCTTCGCCAAGTTTTTTAAAGATGCATCGTTTATTGAATGAAAGAGTTTTCGCACTGGTTATTTTCCTCTCGTTGGACCGGAACCAACGCACGCCTGTATGCTTTTAATTTTGCTATAAAATCAGAACTTGGACGGTGTACGATGTTCTCTTTGACGTCAACATTATTCAGGACTGAGTTACGATGCAACGAGATGGTACATTGTTTGATCTTCAAATCTATTTTAAAGATCGTCTTGTGCATTTACGGATCTACCAGACTGGCAAGACTGGTCGTGTCTTTAAAAAGTACAAAAACAGACGCTAATTTGTACCGTACGCGTATCCTATAGCGCCTACTGCATATGTAATATTCAACAATACCGCATTAATTAGCGAAGTAACGACAAAAAATTATGTCATGCTATTGGTATGTTTCACTGGCCTGTATCGCTTTCCTAGTAAATAGACTGTGATGACTCCCACGTAAAATGAATTCGTGTTTGTTGTACAAAGTAATTACTGAAGCGGATTACGATCAGTTACATTTTCCCCCTACATATTTGTGTAGTCCAGTAATGCAATTTTATATCGGTTTTTCACGAAATCATGGCTTCTTTTGCGGACAGAAGTGAGGGATGTGGGGATGTACCCCCCCCCCCCCGGTTTAAAACCGAATTGTCTATTCTGCTTGTATTGCAAACGTCTTGTACCGTTTTATTGCTACAGGGAAACGGGAAAACGCGGGAAATGCTGAAGTAATAAAATAATGAGTTCAAAGCAGGGATAATCGCATTATTTACATTGCGCTTGACCTTTATATTTACTTTCTTTCATTCTTTTTAACAGTCCTTTATATCGATATCCATCTAATTTAATATTACGACAGTTACTGCCATGGAGGAGAAGACTGCTTCCCATTTTCTAGTGTTGACTTAGTTAATAGTGTCTGATGATAAATGATTAACGGAAGCGACGAATGTAAACAGGATCTATTTGTCAATACTTCTTCGTGGGGCCTTCGACTGTAGAAATTCCCTAACAATCTTGTTCCATGGCTGCTGTTTTACTTTCAATGTGTTCACATTCATTGATGATGTGATATAATCGGATCATTATGTCCCGTCTTGGAAATTTTATGATCTGATTTGGCTTTTACACTTTATGTGGTGGTAAATAGGCGGCATTATCTTTCCAAACTGATGATTTGCCTCCCTAGCAAAAAGGCCAAGACATTTTTAATTTCTTTTTTCTTTCCTCTCCTTTTTGGGCGTGAAATGTGCTACTGTGTCCTAGATTGCTCCCTCCCCTCTGAAAAGTGGCCGTGCTATGGGATCAGTGGTGAAGGTAAGCGTGGTAACAGTTTTGGATGATAAACAACTGGTAGAACATCACGCTCAATCTGTGTGATGGATGGTAGATTTCTAAAGATGTTCAGATGATATATTCCAAATTTCAACTTACATGCTTTCCCCCTTTTCAAATCTTTTATCTGCTGGACAATTCGTCTTTTCTCCATGAATAATATACGTGAACGTCTGAACGTAATGAAGCAGGAACAGCGGTCCGAGACATTGAAAATGGAAGCAGTACTCGAATGTTTGATGATGGGGTCTAAAAATGGTGGCAAGTATATTCCATCCCTGATCACGAAGGCTTTTCGTTCTATCCGTCTGGGATTTGCCGAAAATCAAGATTAGAAACACAAAGTTGGTCATCCTTGATCCTGTCTGTACTCGTGCTGGTTGATGTTCCTGGTTACTAGAGTCTAGATTTAGTTGACTTTTTTCTACTGCCAGTAGTCGTTCACATTGAGTTGTTAACCTTACTGGACATTAAGTTGACTCCTATCCTTTTCTGAACGGATATTTGAGGAATAAATACAAGCGGAATTGCTCAGTTACAAAACATTAAAGAGTATCGGCAAAGGAAGAATTACATGAATAACCAACAAGAAGTGAAGAGGGCTAAGACAGCCCTTACAGTCTCCCCGACGTCTCTAAGGTAATGCTCGAAAGGGTGGATTCCAGGGCTCGGGTTGAGAGCAGAATTAGAAAAGAACCTCTTCAATTCTCGAAAACACTCCTGAATATAATATGGAGGAAAGCATATCTAACCTCTTCAAGCATCATTGCTTCGAAAACACTTCAACATATGGAGGAAAGCACATATCATTGCCATTCCCAGGTCTGGGAAGGACCATCAGAAGCCGGAGAACTATAGACCAATCTCGCTACTCTGTACATATACAGACTGGTCGGTCTAACGTACTGTTCTGAATTGTATCGAACCAATAGTAGAAGAGAAACTAGTGCCTCAGCGGCTGGATTTCGTAAAGGGAAGAGCTGTACAAGCGAAGCTGCAAACGTAGCCCAACATATCAAGAATGGTTATGAAAAAAAAACATGTCACTGGAGCAGTCTTCATGAACTTAACCGCAGCATATGGCGCTGTTAACCACGATAGACTACCGCACAAGATATAATCAAGTGACCAATAATTACAACTAGGTGTAGCTCCTTGACAGTATGCTGAATGGAGGATCCTTGTACGTTACACATAATGGGAAATAGATAGCAGATGGAAGATCCAGAGGAATGGTCTCCCACAAAGAAGCATTCTAGCCCCTCAATGTTCTTCAACATCTATACAGGGCGGCCACTTGGTCACTTTTCCAACTTTTTGTCACCTTAAGCCACCTTAGGTCACCTTTTAAAAATTTAGTCACTGAAGTCACTTTTTATGTATGAAGTCACCCTTTTTTCTTTAAAATTTTTTCAAAGAATTCTAAAAATTAAAACAATTCACTTTTTACGTGGGAAGTCACCCTTTTTCCTTAAAATTCTTCCAACGAATTCTAAAAATCAAAACTGTTTGAAGCCAGCGTGTTGATCAATTTTAAAAGATAATAGAATAAATTTGAATCGAAATAGTACTTATTGACTTAGTAGCGCTCTCTATAAAAAACTGTCCTACCTACTGATCAGTAGTAGGACAGTAGCGCAGTATGTGCTTTACTAGTACTAACCACGAGGGCTCTAAAATCTTAATATATAGAATGGTAAATATGGACGTACATATTTTATGAGCTTATTCTGCTGAAATTATGCCAAAAAATTCCCTAAAAATTCGAATTACACAGAAATATTCCCACACAATATGGATATCAATTTCCAGGGAAGAATGAAAGAAAATGAATGGCGATGATGATAAGGTTATCAGTCTTACGACCGCGTTTATGCAGCTCTCCATTTTTCCTATCTTGTGCGAGTTCTTTCATTTCGTAATAACATTTACATTTAACATCCTTGATTATCTGTTGAACGTACTGGAATTCTTGCCGACCTACTCAATTCTTTCTTTCCACTCTTCTTTCGAGCAGCAGTGATATTATTCCTGAGTGCCTCAAGTTATGCCCAATTAGTCTATTTTTCCTTTTCTTCAGACAATTCCAAATATCCATTTTACCTCCTACTCTGTCAAGTACTTCCTCATTTCTTACCTTATTCGTCCATTTGATGCTAATTATCCGCCTATAGCACCACATCTCAAAAGCTTCGATCCTTCTCTTCTCTGGGTTTCCTGTGGTCCAAGTGTCACATCCATACAAGGCTACACTCCAAACATAAGTTTTCAAGAACAACTTTTTGATTTCCAGATTTATTTTTGATTTGAAAATATTACTTTTTCGACATGATGCTAATTTGGCTTGTGCTATTCTGCTACTAATATTCCTTGTACTCCTTCCATCTTATAACAAATTTGCTTACTTTCTCAGTCTTTTCCCGTCCGGTATTTATGTATATTTAAGCCATCATGTTCATATCGATTACATACCATTACTTTAGTTTTAGTTTTATTAATTCTCATTCGATATTCTATACTCAAAACTTCCTTCATTCCATTTAAAATGTTTTAATTGAGCGGCCGTCTATACGAATAATCAACCTATTCTTGACTACCTACGATGTTATATCTACGCCGACGACCTTGAAATCTTAGCACAGGATGGAAATCTCCACCAAGTACAGAAGTACAGGACAAGCTGCAAAAGGCATTACATTAGCTAACAACCTGCTACAGGCAACAAAATGCCTTTCGTTTTAATCCAGCGAAAACCCAAGTATGTTCATTTCACGTGAAGAATGCCAAAGCAAGATGTAAGCTGAAGCTTAACTGGCTAGGGAAGGACTTGAAGAATTGAGAGAAACCAAAGTACCGCGCGATTACTCTTGATTGCTCCCTCGCCTCCCGGAAGCACTGTGAGCAGACCAAGATGAAGGTTGCAGCCAGGAACAACATTCTACAAAAGATTTCCTCTTCTAAATGGGGCGCAAGACCTGAAGTGATGAGGAAAACAGGCCTAGCTCGTGGTTTTGCGGCAGCTGAATATGGTTGCGCTATATGTGGAAGCTCGGCCCATACAAAGCATGTCGATACAGCCCTCAGTGAGATGTGCCGCCTACTATTCGGAGCCTTAGGGCCGACCAGGACAGAGAGCCTGTGAATTGCTCCTCGACATCGCAGATTCATCCTTGCTGACTTAGAGAGAGCACGATTAGAAAATTGCCCAAAACATGCGATGTCAGTGCAGTTAATGGACAGGCCTTGCCTGAAGTCACGTAAGAGCTTTCTAGCATCCTCCAAGTTACTGCAGACCCCATCCTCAACAACGAGAATGGATAAATAATGAAGGGTAGTGGCAGAATAAAAACTATATGAAGGCGCTAGAGCTAGGAGAGGCTTGCAATAGACCCAATGGCGTATTCTCAACAGACTGCGGACTGGCTACGCAAGGCCTGCAGTAAACTTGGTTAAATGGGGCATTGCTGAAAATCGAGACTGCGAGTGTGGACACCCCGAGGATCAAAGCCATCTTCTGGAGTGCCCCCGACTGCCGATTCAAGGAATGGATGCAGCGGGATTACCATATCAGCAACGAGACCATATAACTGGTCGATTCCTGTGATGGACGCGTGCGACGGTGTCACGACTCAAAAGAAGAAGAAGCACGATTGGCTACCGTCACCGACGTATCTTAGAAGAGTTGATGCGATATCGCTACTTCGTGACTAAATATCAGTTATCATTTTCCTTACCCTTGTCGGATACAGAAGTGAATGCTGGAACGAGGCATGATCATCGGAATGAACCTATCAAGGGTTACGAACGCATTGTATCCAGTAAATGTTTTTCTTCTTTTTTTCCCTCAGAAAATTCCGACGCCGTTGGGTCGTCTGTAGTCTGTACTGCCATATAGACCGAGAAAAACAACTGTGGTCTGAATTTCAATTTATTATTTACCGTATATGTTATTTCGACGTGCGAGCCATGCGGGGGCAGTGTGTCGAGTTTCGTCGAAGACCGTGGGCTAGCCTTCTTTCGCCAAGGTTAGGGCCACTACGTTTTACTAAATCTCGCACTCGTATTTATCGGCCGCTCCGTCGACTCTACCTAAGTGAACAGCAAGTCGGCAAGTTCGAAGCCGTCATTAGTTTTCGTACCGTCGTCATTAGCGTGTTTTTGGTCGTCCATTCTGCTCGTTGATTCTTCGATATTTAGCGTGTCCGGTTTTGCTTCAAGTCGAGTTCGCTTCGATCGCACGGTCGAAATATGCCGCCGCAGAAAGCAATGCCCCTTTTTGAGAATGTGTATACCTATTGCCGGGAAGATGGTTAGTATCGACGATTATTACGTATTGTATCGCTAACTGGTTCGTAATTCTTGTTATACTCGTACGACACCGAGTGCTAATCCAAGGGAACACATGACAGAGGCTGGTAATTACCGATTCGCAGTCCCGGTAAGACGTCTATCGAATTTATCGAGGGCCGGCCCCAGTTATAGTGCCGTTTATTTCGATCTAATTGGATTGCCCAGCCGTACGAATAAGATGGTTTATAGCAAAAAGGCGAGCAAATGTAGGTGGAATCTGGGGAATCGGTTGATAAGTTTAATCGTATCGAGAGTAAGAAGTCTCAGTTTGCTGTCAATTAGTAGCGACCTGCTGTCTTGTCCCATGTGATCGGTTGAGTAATTTCTTCGCAGTGATTAAGATGTATCTGAGTTAGTGCTCCCTGGATGATTATTATTATGATCTTTTCGCGTTACCAAGATCCTTGATCGATAGGAGCAACACTCAGAATAAACTACGAGCCGGAATTGTCGCAAGATTGCGTCGTACATGTGTCGACTTGTTCTCGTTCTGACGTGTTAAAATTTCTGCAGGCTATTTCAACATTCCGTTGGTCGCAGTGGCGTTGCCGGGGGGGGGGTGAATTCCCCTCCACTCCCCCTTTTCCGAGGTACCTGAAATAATTGAATATAAAATATGCAAATATGAGCAATTTTTCGCCTTTAAAATACATTTTTTCGAAAAATTTTCGCTCGAGCAGTGATTTTACCTTCATTTTTATAAAATAGTCCTCTAGTATCGGCGATTTTTAAAAAATACCTCAATAATCGACTTTTTCTCCCTTAAAAATCTTCTTTTGCCCCCTCTCCCCTTGAAGAAATCCTGGCTACGCCACTGGTTGGTCGCCTCAGAATTTGATTTCATGTCGACTCATGTTGATGTTTTATTTCGTAACGTTTCTACAATAGTAGATAACCGCTTGTCCACCTATGTGCGCTTGTGAGAATCAGTAAAAGAAGCACATCTATAATATTGTGTTTCATACTATTTTTTCCCTCTCCCTCTTCAGAGTACCTCAGTTTTGAATTTGAACTCAAATCATTGTCAGAAATTGGTTCAGCAACCTTTTAAACTTACGAGATGATGCCCTATTATATTTTATGAAAGGGTAAACTTTAATTGCCCGTTGAAATAAAGTGAATAAATGATTGGAAGATGAAGATGAAATCGAGTGTATGAACGATAGGAATTGTGCCAATTAACGTTACACAATGCCCGTTTTTCTACAATGAAATAACTTAAACTTGAAATGAGTTCAGCGATTAAGAAATATATTACACTTATTCTTTCTTTTTTTTTTTTTCAGTTGCCCTCTTTCATGGGCCCGCCGCAAGTCTCTCAACTTTTTTTTAGGTCCCAGTTGGTTTTACCTTTTTGCAACCAGTATAGGATAAGGAAAGATTCATCACCATTAAAGGGCATCTATCCCTTAATACTTTCCCCCAAACAGTTAGCCCATTTCTCCTCGCTGGCATCCTCACACAAGTATGGCCCGGATCCAAGTCAGTTTTACCGTTCTGGACTCTTCTTGACCCTAAAAATCTCTTCGCAATTGTAGGTTCGCTATTCATTTTCCCAATTTTACTGTATGTTTTTTCCAGCAGCCCTCCTCAAATCTCACTTAAGTGTTTTTCAGACCCGAGTTAATTTTACTTTCTTGTAGCTGGCATAGGATAAAGTAAAATTGGCTTTCCGCTCTTCCTCAAAATGATAACCCAAACTTCCTCGCCAGTCTCCTCCCACTAGTATGACTCCGATCCGAGTTATTTTCACTTTTTTTTGATCCCCTTCGATTCTGAGGATCCCGTACCATCCTTAGGTGCGCCATTTACTTATTCACTTTTCCCCGTGTGCCCGTTTCCAGTGTTCTTTCTCAAGTTTCACTCGAGTGTTTCTCAAAATGAGTTGGTTTCACCAGTTCGTAGGCGTCTAGGAGTCAAGCTTCAATTTCGTCAATGTGCAATGTGTATCGCTACTTAATATTTTTCATTGTTCAACTTATTCTGTAATTGGGCTAATATTTTTACCTACTTAAGTAGAAATATTTTATCCAACATACAATTGAAAAAAACTGTTTTTCCAAACAGCATCGAATGAGTAAACTGGCTTTTTTATTTGACTGAAACGGAAAGTGAGGTAAAAATTTTTACCTCACGGCTTGCCTACAACACGTGACGAAAACACGAAAAGTCGCATACGTGAACTACATGCCCTGTAGGAGTGCTACAATCGCTGAACAAACGTGATCTGATAAGAGTGGATGTAATCTTTTGATTTTGAGTAGATTTTTGAATTTTAATAGGTAATTTATATATTTGTCACGCAAAATGAATGTTTATATCGATGTGGACGATATATTTAACTTATCCGTCAAGAATATCGGTAACCCATTCGTTTTAGCCATGCAGCTTATGAAAGCTAGTCACATTTTCAATGTAATGATAAAGCAGTAGCAAAGCCTTTGTCCAACACAACACCTTCCCGATGCTTACGTTTCTCGAGAATTTTGGAATCTCTGACTGTGAATTTATCGCACGCTTCTCTTCAAAACATTTTGCTCACAAATGTAGTTCCTCGGGAAGATGGAGCTCCTAACATGAATTTCACTGTATGTGGATTTCCTTATAACAAGAATACGTTCTAATATTACAATTCAAATTTAAGTAAAATGTAACAACACCGACTATAATTGATATATTGCAAAATTACAGAAATTGAAACATAAAAATTATCGTCTACCTACTATCTCGATGCGAATGTGCATGTAACATGTATGTTAATTCGTGTATTGACTCGCCATTCGCAACTACACTCCTCATTATTATGTTGGATAAAGTTACATTCGTCACTCGTGGAAAAGTGAGCGAACCTGCTCGTACAACTAAGAAACTCGCCTTCGGCTCGTTTTGTTAACTTTGCACTCGCAGGTAACTGCTCACTTTACCCACTTGTAACGAAAGTAACTATTATCGTGCATCCATTTCTTCTATGGTTTGTTTCTTCGTTTTTCGGAGAACTCATTATCTTAATGCTCACATATTTTCTCCCATCGTTCGTACACTCTGTTTTATCGAGCGATTAAATGACACCCAATTTTTATTTTAACCCTACCCTCCTTCGAAGTACGACAGTATTAACTTGAAATCGTACTAATTTAAAAAATGAATTCAAGTTAATCAAAACTCCCGTTGATGATATCTTGTTGCACTAATAAAAATTCTAAAAGTTGACCTCTGAAATCCTGTCTAAAATGAAGTTTTACGTATGTAGTCTCGGAGGAATACATGGAGAGGCTGGAAAATTCCTTGCATGCTGATAGGTATCAATGTAGGGAAAAGGGCGGCGGTATAATTAACTCCCTTCTGTCCGCCTAAAATGCCAACGGTGCAATAGTATCAAAAACAATATCGTTCCTTCAGAGCCTGTGATGTGAAGGATCATCTTCAACCTCTCTTTGACGACATTTTAGGGGTAGTTGCGAAAAAAAATAGTGAAGTCCCATTTTCACGGAGAATCCAGTCGAAAGAAGAATTTGTTGGAAATACTTTTCGATATAACTGATAGAAAGCAGGTTGTGAGCTAAAAACGATGTTTTGCGACCTTCTTCCTCGGTGGTAGGTCCGGCTTGAAGGGGCGAGATTTTTTGTCTTTTCATCAGGACGGTGCCCTTTAACGCGAACTTACGTATTACAGGCATTTTACGTACTATTGTTCCAAATTAATTTCTTTATTCTGTACGTAGGGTGTGCCAATTCACAATTTCTTCCTTCTGTAGTCCAGGGCACTTTTGGCTGTTATGCCATCTTCAGTGGAGTACCCTGCACTGATAGGAACACACCAAATAGGTTTACTATACGGTACTACACACCACTATAAATACAGGACGACAAAGAGAAAAGTGTCAGGGTACTCCACCGAAGATGGCATAACAGCCGAAAGCAATCTGGACTACAGAAGGAAGAAATTAATTGGCACACCCTACATACAGAATTTATCAAGTTCACACACACTCCAACATGGACACTAATTTCTTCACTGACTGAACTAATGAAAGGCGGAAAAGTAGAGATTTTATATTTCATTGTACCGCGGAGCGTAGGCTTTCGTCAGGCATTCTGCCTGTTTCATCTCATTTGCATTGCTATACTTCATACAAATATATGTAAGGCATTCAGCCATAGTCTTCGATTTTCGCAGGTTATAACGAACGAACTGAATTCGAGCTGTTATTTTGGCAGCCATGTTATTTCCAGGGGCAGTTATAGTTAGTTGTAAGTTCAAAACAGAAAAATAGTCTGTAGGGTCGTATATGCGTGTATAGGTGTCATCGTACCAGGTTTTGTATTCAGATTTAGAAATTCGTAGTATTCGTCCTGTTTTCCTCATATACTGGCTTACGTCCGTGGTTGCGTAAGGAATAAGAATGCCCATGATCCACCATAGCATTCGACTGCAAATGCAAAACACGAAGAATTGGGTGTACGGTACAAGACTGTGTATTCCGATAGAATTCGAGGCTATGCCCCAAATGAAAATAGAAAAGAAATTTGTCGGATAGTATCACGTGCCCATTAAAGTGGAGGCATTCGTTGTTCGTCGAAAATCCTCCATTCATTTCCGCAGCGACCTAATAAGAAACGCAATTCGTGACTAGAATATATGTCGAGGAACTATTTGGGATAAGTTGACCATTATGACGTTGACGAGTCGGCTTGGTGTCCATTTTTGTGCATCTACTTGTAGAAAAGCAACGTTTTCGATTAAGTCAAACATTGAACTGCGTGCGCTTGTATACCGTCGATTTTTATGAGCCGGAATTAGCGAGTTCTGGAGTAATTTCAAAATTCCACGAAGAAATTGCAATGGGAAAAATTGACTAAGAATAATTACACTATAATATTTGATTCTTAGTTTCGTTTTTTATTATGCGCTAATCTCGAACATTGTATCAAATTTCTGATTGGGTCCTAACGTGTGAACCCTTAAAATCTTAATTTGACAGAAAAATGACGATTTTACAATTTTTTCATGAGTCATCTTCATGCACATCGTTATGAGGGTCGTGTAAAAAGAAATTACAAAGTTGTTGAAGGAAGATTGAATTCGCTGCTTCCTGGATCTCCAGAGGGTTGCAGAATACAACTTGAAGATTGTAGAATATTGACAATTATAGGCTTATCAGTCTATATTTCAACGTGAATAAAATATTTGGGAAAATAATGAGAGAAAGAATTTATAATCAATTAGGTAATAACCAAGGAAGAGAACAGGCGAGTTTTCGAAAAGACTTCTTAATAGTAGACCAAATTTTTATAATAAACCAAACATTTGAAAAAGTAAACGAATATAACATGGAGCTGTATCTCCTCTTCATCGACTTCCAAAAAACATTTGAGACGGTTAATCACGAATATTTATGGGCGGGGAGGGGGGCGCTCGCTAATCGAGGTATCAACACAAAAATCATGATATTAAAAAATATGTATAAAAATTCCAAGGCTTATATAAGACTGAATAGAATGGAAGAAGTTAATGTTAGTAGAGAGGGAGGGGGGGGGGGTAAAACAAGGAGATCCACTCTCACCTAGTCTGTTCAAGAGTGTATTAGAAGAAGTATTTAAGAAAATGGACTGGGAGAGGAAGGGGTTCTGGGTCGATGGTGAGTACTTAAGACACTTGAGATTCGCGGATGACGTAGTTTTAATTGCCAATTCACCGAGAGAGTCGAAGGAAATGGGAGAAGAATTTATTGTCAAGAGTAGGGAAGCGGGTCTAATTATAAATGAAGCAAAATCTGAAGCTTTGTCAGAAAAAAAAAAAAAAAGAAAAGAAAAAAAATAGAAAAATTTGAAATAGGTGAGGTAGAAATTGAGGGGGTAGAAGATGTGGGATATTTGGGGTAATTAATTTTGTTCAAAGATAAGAGGGAAAAAAAGAATTAAATAGAAGGATACAAAAAGGGTGAATAAACTTTTGGTCAAGGAAATTTTCAAAGGAAGGATAGAAATTGACTTTTGTGGGCTTTAACGAAAGCTAATATAAGAAAATTACAAACCACGCAAAAAGCAATGGAGAGAAATATTTTAGGCGTAAAGAAAGAGGATAGAATTGAAAACAAAAAGATAAGAAGGGTAACAAAAGTAAAAGATATAGGGAAGGTAATCAAAAAACAAAAATGGAAGTATGCGGATCATATTTTGAAACAAGAAGGGAGGTGGACTAAAAAGTAGAGACTTGGGTGTCGTACAACGAGAAAAGGCATAAAGGTAGGCCGACGAATTTAGGAAGGAAATGGGTCCAAAGTGGAGAAGAGTTGCCGCCAACAAAGCCGAATGGAAAAGACGCGAGGAAGCGTACGCCCTAAAATTAGCTAATGACAGTGATGTGTGGAGGAGACTCCAGTTAGTTCACTGCCAGAGACGTAATGTATTTTAGCAATAGGAAAATAAAAGCTGTCATCGCTGTAATAAATAAATAAACAAACAGATAAATAAGAATTATAAGACTTTAACTTTCTGACCATGTGTATGAAAATAACGTCGAAGTTTACTAGTAAAAAAAAATCATTATTTTTCATTGTGAAGTTTGAATTGAGAGCTCTTAGGCGCAAAATCTGATGGAATATTTCCCACTGAAGGACTCTTGTTCTGCTCTTTGTCCAATTTGGAGGACCAAAAATTTGATGCAACGCTTAAAATCAGTCAGTCATAATAAACCATATTTCTAATTTCTAAGGCCGAACCAATTTCGCCCTTTTGAAAAATGAAATTTTTCATTTTGTAGTCTGAATCGGGAACCTGATCACACTCAGTGACGTCAAAAATGAACAATTTGATAGTTTGTTTGATATGTTTTCATTTAAAAATTCGGAAGTTGATGAAATTCAGTCCCCTTCCGAGAGAGTGAGGGATTTTTTAATCTTCTAAGAAATCGGATCTTTACGAGTTCAAGATTTTTCTTCGTTCCTTGTCGGATTCTTAAGGCCGGTACAGACTAGCGCGCATCAATTGCAATGCAACATGTTACATTACATGTTGCATTGCAGTTGATGCGCGCTAGTCTGTACCGGCCTTTACATTAATATCGACGAGGTTCTCGCGAGAAAAAAACATTGTTGTACAACATGTACAATGACACAGTGAGTGCATCGTTGAACAGTAAGTATATTCTCTGACTGTTATACACGGTTATTGATACCAGTTGGCTTCTAACTCTGAAACTCCTCTTCCACTGATTAAGATTGGGCGAAAAAACATAGTGAGATTTAGCGCCATTTAATTGGCCTACCTCGCTCCCTAGTCCCTACACATGGTTTCCTTTCGACGCCTCTGCCTGTGCGAACTTGCAGGCTTGGCGGCGCGCTAGCGTCGCAACTGTTCTATGCAGGTAAAATGGATCTCTGCAGGCTGTGTGTTCACGTGTTTAGTAGTAGCAGTAGTGGTAGTGCGTGTAACAGCGCTCCATTTTACCTACATGCAAGTTGCAAAAAAATTCCACCAGATGTCAGCCACTATTCTTTCAAGTCAGAATGGCGTACATATGACTAACTGCTAAATTAAATGAAATGTAATTCTTTGTAATATAATATGCATTTCTCCTCTACTAAATCTTGTGATGGGTGATGGCGATGTGTACTTTTCCTTGGGGAGAGGGGCAAGAAATAAAACATTTTTGATATTATCATCTAACAGTTTTCTCGTACAAGTAATACGTTTGACATGGATATGTCATATGACCAGTAGCGAAACTAGCTGTTTTTCCTAGGGGGGTGACTACTGAAAATTTGCCGAATAAAATGAATTGAAAATGAATATTTTGCCGAGTGGCCAGTAAACTTTATTACATTTATCGTTCGCCAACTGCCAATTTGCCGAATTTTCCAACTGCACTGACGACCCGGGGGTGGTGTAACACCCCCCTTTGTTTCGCCCCTGCATATGACTGGCCATCAACCAAAATTGTGCGTCACATTCCGACCGACTAACGCGGAGAATGCCGACCGACGCCGAGAATGTTACTACGATGACGTCATCATGACAATTATTGTTTTATGATATTCGCTATCGTTTTCAGTTGTATGCACAAATTCGTTCCCTACAGAATATTTTACTCGTTTCTGTTGTGCGTGGACTGAATGTGTAGAACGTGTTCGATAGCCATAAGGCTCGGTTCACATGTATCCGACACGTCAGTCCGACATCAAACAGCAACATTTTCACACCTATCCAACACGTTGGTCCGCACCGGATACGGGTCGAGGCCAGAGCCGACATTCCTCGACATCAAGCCGACAGTGCGACTTCGTGTGGAAGCTCTTACATCCTCGTGTGTATCAACTGTATGTCTGACCGACCTCCTTTCGACATAAAATTGATACACACAAGGAAATAAGAGCTTCCACACGAAGTCGGACTGTCGGATGTCGACTTGATGTCGAGGAATGTCTCGGCTCTTGCCCCGACATGTATCCGTCGAAATGATGGCTACATGGCGCGGACCGACGCATCAGATCGGCAGGGGAACAACCAGAATTTGTTTTTTTGGGGTGGGAGGAGGTGAAAGCTTGATTGGAAGCTTGATTTGATACAAACCTATTTTCATGAGCTGTAAATTTGTACGAACCTATGACGCAACGTAACCGCATCAGACCATCGGCATATCAATGTTTTTTTCGTTTCAAGATTGATTTTGAAAAAATTTCGAAGAATTTTGCGAGGGGCTATAGCCCCCTAGCCCTCCCGGCCTCTCCTTGGTTGCGCCCTTGCGGATGAGTGTGAAAGCGTTGCTATTTGATGTCGGAATGCCGTTGGGCCGACGTGTAGTATATGTGTGAAACGGGCCTAAGTCATATCCTTGTACTGACGTATCTGCATGCAGTGTAGATACTTTCATTTACTTTACTTCTGAGTCTCCTCATCTACTCACCCGAACGAGTTGAATCGTCTCGAAGCGTGCGTACAAAAATTTACGCACGTCTCTGTTCTTTTTTTCATAGCAGAAAATCTTACCCGAGGCCTCAGTATGTATTTTTCGTACAAAGACGAGCTTAGTTTTTTGTTTATTCTGCGTATAAAAAAATCTCTTTCTTTACGCTTAATTAGAAAAAGGAGTATTTTATTTTAAACTGGTGCTTGAAAAAATGTGAAATTTTTCACGCAAAACAGTAGTGATGTTAAGGGTTTAGATATTTGAAAACCCGGATCACGTCGGAGCGGGTTTTCCTTGAACCGGATCTGATAGGGAAAAACCCGGAACTCTGGCGTAAGAAAAAACCCGGAGTTCCGGTCGAAATTCTGTTAGTATTTCCCTGGGGGCTGAAGCAAAACTGACACAAAATGTGAAACTTGAGTGAGCAGTTCATGATTACTGTGCCAAAAAGTGAGTTGCTTGTAAAAAACAAAGTGAGCGTGCGAAAAACGAGACGACCTCGCACGCCCCCGTCTTTTCGTATGCTCATGTGGTAACCTTAGTAGAATACCGTATCGTACATAAAATATCTGTAATTTATATAGATGTTCCGTAATTTACGTAATGTTACTGTAACATATGTCATTGCCACTATTGAATTAAGACTTGCGGTGTTCATAGTTTTATGCAGAATATTTTCTTGAACGAAATAAGAAAATCGTAATCAGTTAGCATTACCAATTTCCTGTGAGCCCCAATTATTATTATTTACCTCTTACTCCCGTAGCCCTCCCTTTTCTGACAACAGCCGTGTTTAATATTGGCGATACCTAATGTAAGGCTGACGCTGTTAAGTGTAAGGGAACCAACCAGCAAAATCTGTTTTTAAGAATACGTAGTTCGAAGTTCAAGAGCCATGTAGAAACTATACGACATAGCGTTTACTGATAATCTTTTTTCAACGTGAGTACAAATTTTTGAATCGAGGACCCAATCTTGAAAAATGCTACATTTTACGCACTTTCCAACGATACTAATAACTCGTTTTGTTTACGGATGTCGGTTGGTTCCCTTACGCTTAACAGCGTCCATATTGGGAACGCGTCGCGAGCGATGATTAAGATTGCACGGAGAATGTAAAAGTAAAAATGGTGGCTGAGCATACCTATATGAAGTTTACAGAGCCCTAGCTAATATGGAGGAAACCGTATTCAGTAGCGTACTTTTCTGGGGAGAGAGCATTGACCCTTCAATTTCTCCAGTGGAACACTTGCCCCTTCGTCTCGCTGGATCGCTCTGTCCGGCATAGCGGCAAGTATTTTTACTTTTGCGTCGAAGTAAATTTGGTTGAACTCGTGGTATATTTTGATTTTGAAAACCATAGTTGTATGCGACCAAAACTTGAGATCCAGGGGCCCAGCTGCCTTCAGGAAGTTCAGTGCCCGATCGGAAACTGTTTGCTCGTGTTGTAGGGAAATTGAATTAATTTCATGCGTGAGATAGTACGTCTATTTGTAGTGTTTTGTAATGACAATTGTATTCTTAAAAGGTCCTACTATCGTAACCCGAAACCAGTTCATGTTCACCATAGGTGCCGACTTGGCACTTGTGAAAACTTTAGAGGGGCGTCGCCCCCCCCCCCGATATTTTCAACTCAAAAATGGAAAAAGTATAACATGCCCCCACCCCCTCCAATATTTTCCATAAGTCGGCGCCTATGATGTTCTCCGTTTTACACCTTCTATACACGGATACGTGAAACTCGGTGATTTTACGCAGCTTTTTCAAGTTACCCAATAGAATCGTTGGATGTAGTTGGCGAGGTAACGTTGACGGAGTTGATAATTTCATTAGATGTCGCGTATTTTCTGCAAAAATATTGGCGACATCGCATTTCCTACGCTTTTTCGTGCGAGCCTTCACAATGTAGAACGACTTGTTCGAAGTCATAAGTTTCTAGTTCCTACGTAAACTTCGCGCGATGTATGCGTTAGAACCGGACTCGTTAGTCTCACAGTTACAATTTAATACATATTTACTCTCGTAGTATACAGATCCTGATGAGAGAAAGAAAATAGAAACGTATATTCCGACCTAAACTGCCCCATTTACTCGACTTGCCTCAGGCGTAGGTGGTGGTTGACCCTCGAGTTAGCTTTCATTATTCCTGCATTAAATTGTTCTTCTCTGTCTGCGTGCAAACAAGTTCATTCGAATGTCGCCACTTCTTCTAGTGGTGTGCAGTAGCAAAATATTGAAGATCCGAACTCTGACACGTGCGACAGGAAATCTGGTGTGCATGGTGTCCCATCGAATATAAGGGATATTGCGAACTGTTGCTTTAATTTGATAGACCTGGTGTCCAGAATCGGGCGAAAAGTGAACGCGAACCTCTCTCAATAACAATAAATTTCGTAACTGTCTTACTATTTTTGGAAATTTTTGTTCTACTCGCACCTGAAGCTGGCAATCACCGGCGTCAGTTCCTACGTTGTACGTTGAAATATTTACAAATACGAACCGAGATCTAGTATTTAAATGGTCGCAATCTCTCAAGTATTTAGGAGGTGCGAGGGCGAGATAAACTGTAGACGAGCGCGCTTAATTTGGCATGTTAACACACTAAATCATGTTGTTAAAAAAAAGAAAAATAAAACACCATCAACGTCATACTCATGTCGAGTTACGGTTGAAACTATGAATCATAATACCTGTTGCAATGATGCGTGTTTTTTTTTTTTTTTTTTTTTTTTTTTTTTTTTTTTTACAACAGATGTACTTATTGTACCTAATCATGTTACAGTATTCTTTTGCTTGTTTTGATTCAGCTGGTCTGTATAAAATTCGTCTGTACAGAGTTCTGTCGCAAGGTGAATAGGTACTGTATGATGGTCCATCGTTCTTTATACATATACTGCTAAGTTAGCGTTCACAAAATAATTTTCGCGTGGTAGGAAGAAAAGGGAGAGAGAAAAGCAATGCAGAAAAAAAAAGAAAGAAAAATGACGGATTTTTGAAGTGTAAACCATTACCGACGTTATCCAATGTACACTAGACCAACTTAAAGTTAGATTAATATAGAATAGTGATGAGGTGTTTCGATTGTCTACTAGGTCTTGAGGTTTTCTTCTTTTGAATCTTCGTAATTCATCCTTGTTTAGTAACTATAGATGGCTTCAACAGTTTCATGTTGATGTAACTTTTCTTGGTGCTTAGTAGAAAACTGGCCTGTTGTTTCTTTTATTGTTTATCTGAAGGTCGTGATGCAGTGTGTCATTTCGTACGTACCACGGTGCTTTCGTGATGGATCGCGATGTCTTATTTTGTAGTCTTTGAATGATTTCATGGTTTGAGTTCCCCATACATAGCTGTGGGCCAAATGCCTAGATTGGCTTTAACATGAATAAATATAGTAGCTGTTTGTTTCCGAGGCTTATTCTGCTCTTCGCTCCCATGCGCCACCGCACTGTAGAGTTTCTTTTACTTCCAAAAGTACGAAAATTTGATCCTTCTAAGTGTTAATTTCTTTCACGCGATCTATTCAATTTTTTTTCAATGGGTTGTCGGTAAGTTGAATCACCAGTTTTGATTATGAATTTTGAGACCAAATTCAATCAGTGGCGTAGCCAGGATTTTCCTAGGAGGGAGCAAAGTAAGATTTTCAAGGGAGACAAAGTCGAAAATTGAAGTCCTTTTTTTTTAAAAAAATCGCCGATATCAGAGGACTATTGTATGAAAATTAAGGTAAAGTTACGACTCGAGCAAAATTTTTTTGAAAAAACGTGTTTTAAAGCGAAAAATTGCTCATTTCTGCATATTTTACATTCAATTTCAGGTGCCTTGAGGGAATTCTCTCGCTTTGCCCCCCTGGCTATACCACTGCCTCGTAGAACTCTTCACATAATATATACTGTGCGTATCCTCAAACCTCTCCTGGTAAACAGTCAGCACCACCTACCGCAGATGGCTGGCTAAGGAGTCATTGAAATTCGAAATTCAACGTTTGCTACCAACTTTCAGATTTTCGAAATGTCTTTCACATGTCAGCTAGATAACGTTCGATACTCAGCTTGAAACCTACGGGTTTTGACTGACTAGTCTCCGACAGGTGTCCTGGGTACTCCATTTTCAGTCACGAAATTTTACTTTCAGTTTGGGGAGGTGAAGAAGAAAAATTTGCCGACAAATATTTTTTGAAAACTAGAAATTCGCCGACAAAATCTTTTAAAAATTAAAAATTTGCCGATTTTTTAATCGAAATATTTTTTAATTGAAAAAAAAAAAAATAAACAAACATTCATAAAAAATGAAAAATTCGAATGAACTGTTTCGAAATTTGCCGACTGCCAAATTATTGGAGGGGTGTTTCAACCCCCCACCCCCCATAGTTTCGCCCCTGCTAATACGCTGCTCTGGAGTCCACTTACGTAGAGGTGTTTCCGGCAGATTTTGCTTCACCAATGTGTACGATCAAGTTTCTTCCTTATATTCTCGTATATTGTTCAGCCAGTTAATCGCTTGTTTTGTGTAGGAGGCCATCAATCCGTACCCTATCGAAAGTTTGGCTGACGTCTAGAAATACTGCTGGACAGTATTTCTTTTCTTTCAGCGCTGTACCAATAGTTTTGATGATGTGATGAACCTGTTCGGTGGTTGAATGGGTTCGCCGAAAGCCAAATTGATGATTCGATACGACGTTCTGCACTTCCATGACTGTGTCCAGCCGTTTTACTAATAATTTTTCGAATAGCTTGGCTATCACAGACAGCAAGAAGATGGGTCTGTATCACTTTGCTTCTTCTAGCGGCTTTCTAGATTTAGGTATCATTATCACTTTGGCTGTTTTCCACTATTTTCTTTTCTAATTTTACTCTCAACCCGAGCCCTGGAATCCACCCTTTCGAGCATTACCTCAGAGACGTTGGGGAGGCTGTTAGGGCTGTCTTAGCCCTCTTTTCTGCTTGCCGAAAAACCGGCCTAGGTCGAAAAGTAGCGATGAGTTGCTACGTGGGTTTGAACACGGGACCTCCGGATTTCGAGACCAGTATGCTATCCACTCGGCCAACCAGACCTCTGTTGCGGAATATGATACAGTCTCAAAACCGCGTTGTAGATGTGCGTGACCTCTTTACGTGGTAGTTCCTGTTGCGCTTTGGCTGTTATCAATGCCAGGAGCGTTTTCTCCGGATTCAGTTTTTCAGTCTCCTTTGCTATCTCCTGAGGAATGAACAGTGTTATTCTCTGATGATGAGTATCTACATTGCATACAGATACGTATGTAGTAGGTACATGCATATTCGCTCATTCAGTCAACGTAAGAATGTCGATGTCATCTGATATCGTTGAATGCACACACAACTGAGAACGATAGCAATATGAGATCTGCATCGAGAAAAGGTGGTTAGTGAGCAAAGAATTCGAAAGCCGGACTCTTTCACGTGGTATTACCGAAAAAAATTTTAAAAAAATTATTCAGCCTTGTACAAGCCATCAAAGTTGATCGCTCCAATCCAAAGATATTCGCATTCAAAATTTGTTTTCGTTCTTCTGGGAAATTTGTGTTTTGCTTACTAAACCCCTTTCCTCGATGCAGGTCACATATTAAGAAACAACCGTTGCCGTGGTGACGTCATTGTAATAATATTCTCGGTGTTAGTCAACCACTCTCGGTGACGGTCGGCATTCTTGCTGTCGACGTGATGCACAAAATTTGTTGAGGAACGGATCCATGTTAAAAGTCATTTATGATACTGAATATATGCAAAACGAATTCTGGCATGTGGTATGTATTTAGTAAAAGGAGAAGGAGAAAATTCCAGAGCTGGGAACATAGGGATGAGCAGAAACGGGTTCGAATGTGATATGCATCCCTTCCGTTCGCTGAAGTCGGCGAGACTGCAAACGTTTTAAAAATTCTACGTTTTCTGCCGTAAGACGTGGGTTAGCGTACGTATGATAGGTTGTAGGTTCTGTTTGAGCTTTCTCCCCCATTTGGTGCTATGGTTGGGAAAAATACGCCTTGTGTGGTATTATTTGGCCTATAATTTCAAGTAGAATACTTTATAATTTATTCTCGCTTTAAGACCTCAATTGCTTAGAAAAGAGCAGAGAACTGGTTTTGGGGACTTCACTTTGGCATGCGTGCATCACCATACGCTCCACCAAACATTTACACCCTACTTGAAGCGTCCGACTGGCGAGGACTGAGAACTTTCTATTATTCAAGTACTCTTTCCGAGAAATAATTTAAAAAGAAAATGTACCCGGGAATTATGTTTATGTTCAACCACATTATTCGAATGTCTTCCTATTTTTAGTATTCCGGATGAGATTTCCGGTACTAGTTACTAGTACTTGATTTTTCCGAAAACGCTTTTTAAAGTGCAAACTTTACCAAAGAAATAGTCCGGAGTGCGATTTGTATGCACAGAGGTCAGTGCTCCTTCCTCCGCCAATTCTTCGATCCTGGCAACGTACGAAATATGAGAAGCCGGTTGATTGAAATGATCGATTAAACGATAGTTGGGATGCCGTTCCAGGTGCCATGCCAGTCGTTGCATCGCTTCGCTGTACATCAGTCGATAACGAAATAAATTAAAAAATCTCATCACGACTGCGAACGACCGCGTGTATGAAAATGACAACGGCTTGTCTAGATTTGCAGACAGATTAGAAAAAAAGATCTCACGAATATCATTCGGATAGTCTCTTCTATTGTGTTCACCATCGTCCATCAGCTTCCAGCAGTCTCATGTGCCGCGTAGGAGTTGATATTTTTTATACTAGGTACTCTGTGTACAGTACGACCTCAAGTGATCAGCGATCGTACCGAATAATTCAATAATATTACTAATCGAGAATTTCAAGTCGTCGTACGCAGGGCGTGTTCGTTTTCAGCTCCATGTCAGTTGATTCAGTTGGAAATCATACGCGTTAAATTGCGCGCAATAATAAATAATTAATTACAAGACCAGACTTCTTGAAGGACGCTACGCACCCGTTCAAACTATGCCGCTTACTTCATCAAAACTTGGATTTATCTTCGTTCGCACCAGTCTCCTCTCAAATGTCCAAAACTATCAGTTGTGCGGAGAAACAGTTCCAAATTATCCCTTATCAGATTCTACATAAAAGGGGTGTTCTACAATTTTTCCGTACCCTAGAAATTTCGTGAATGGCGTGCGTAAGGGAGAGGGGAGTCTGAATAACTCTAAATATTGCCATTAAATCAAATATCAAATATTTGGTACTGAACATTGTTTAAACTACTGATTGTGATTTCGAGTTCTGAAGTTTCGAGCACTCCTCCTGTTCAGATACTCGACCCCCATTCGCGGGCAAAGGCCTACCCAATCCTATCCTAGGTTTTCCTATTTTGTGATGCTCTGACCCATAGTATCCGAACCCTTCTCTCAATCTCGTACCACCATCTTTTTGCAGACCTACCCTTCCATCTTTCCTTGTCCTACGAGACCCACTTTGTGATCTTCTGGATCCGGGTATCATGTGCACTTCTGGCAACGTGTCTTGCGTTCTTTAACTTCTTAGCCAGATATATCATATCTTCCGTTCTCGCTCTCTGTCGGATAATTGTCACTCAGTCTTATCTTTAGAATATTCCTCAAGGTACTATTTTGCGTGGATATTAGCTTCCTAACATCGGCCACTAACGTGGTCCACGTTTGGAAGACAGGAATCCAGCATTCTCGCTTTTGACTGTACACTAAGCGACTCAGCTTCCTCTTGAAAAAGAAGTCGAAGGGCCCAGTAACCCCTCCAGGCCCTGTCCCTCCTAACCTCCAACTCCTTTTCCATTTTCTTATTAAAATAGATAATTTTCCCGTTCGTGTTTGTCTAAGGCGAAATTGCCAATAAACATTCACCTCGCCCCTTCATTATTACACACAGAGGATGTCTCTTTTGCGATGATCCCCTTCCACTTGGTAAGTAGGCAGCTTATCCCGACAATGTGTAGATATATTTGCATACCCTTATTTTGAAGGGACTGGGTTATGGTTCAATTTTGGAGAGTTTTCTATATTTGATTTTTTTTTTCTTCTCCCGATTGGAGATAGAAAAATAGTACCAGAGGTAATAGTAGAGGGCAGTTGTGGTAACCATAGAAAAAAATGGTCGGAATCGGTTCAACAGGGTGTTCATAAAATCAACTTTAGTACAAATTATATAAGAAAATTTTCACATTTTTTCAATTTCTCGTGAAACTTGCCCTCTTAAGCCAATTTTTTTTTTTTTTTTTTTTTGCAATACCCATGAAAAAGGTCGATAGCAATTTTCTTGTATCTGGATTAGAACTGCTCAGAATGGAGTTCAAGATATCCCTGTTAAGAATTATTACTTTTTAACACATATGCAGAGACCTTTTGAAGGTAATAATCATCTTCTTGTTACACCAGGGGAAGTTCACGTGGAGGCCATTGTTACGCTGAGGAAAGTTGCAGTGGTTGCGTTAGGCAAACTTCCTGGTGTTTTGTCTGATTTCCTCGAGCGGAGGTTGTAAGACATGGGTGGTGAGAGTTGTGAGGTTCGTCAGCGCCGGAGAAATGATAACAAGGGTTAAAAAATCATAACTATATTGTGATCTTCTCTTAGAGTAATATGTACAGACAACGACAGAGGCACGGGGATGGCTTTTGCAATGAGGCTTAATACTTCCCTCGTTAGGTCAGAGATCGTAGGCGTCGCGGCGGTTCTGTCCCGGAGCACCAGACACCTGGATGCTGTGACGGGAGAGTATTGGAGATTCTCAGTTCGAATATCCGTGATGGGCACCAGAGACTGGATGTGCACATAGCGGAGTATGTCGGCTCAGGACGCAACCCCCTTCGGTTCTGTCCCGGAGCACAAGACACTGGATGCTGCGACGGGAGAGGATCGTAGATTCGTGATTTGAATATCCGCAACGGTGAACCAGACACCTGGATGCAGCACGAAGCGGAGTATGTCAAATGTGGAATACGACCCTTTCAGTTCGGTCCCGGAGCACCAGACACCTGGATGCAGCACGCACCGGAGTATACCAAAGAAGACTTGCCAGTAAGCCTCGCTCTGAAGAAGTCATTTCGAACGGCCGCCGTTCGAGTTTATATAGCCTGACCGTGGCCGCTTTCACCAGTCGTGATGTAATCTGGAGAGTGTAAAATACAATCCTCCGAGAGACTCGTTGCCAGCGACACGGTCATGCTACGAGCCGGGTTTTTCTCTGAAATTAGGGGTTCGCAAGCTACACGAGTGTAACAACATACAGGGTGTCTCTTTTGCAATGATACCCCTTCCGCTTGGTAAGTAGGCAGCCTATCCCGATAATATGTAGATATTTTTGCATACCCTTACTTTGAAAGGACAGAGTTATGGTTAAATTTTGAAAAGTTTTATATCTTTGATTTTTTTCCCACTCTCACGATTGGAGATAAAAAAATAGTACCAATAGGTAATAGTAGAGGGTAGTTGTGATAACCACAGAAAGAAAAAGGTCGAAATCGGTTCAACAGGGTGTTCATAAAATCAATTTTAGTACAAATTATCTGAAAATTTTCACATTTTTTTCAATTTCTCGTGAAACTTGCCCTCTTAAGCTACTGTTTTTTTATTTGTAAAAGGTCAATAGCAATTTTCTTGTATCTGGATTAGAACTACTCAAAATGGAGTGAAGATATCCCCGTTGAGAATTATTACTTTTTAACACAGATGCAGAGACCTTTTGAAGGTAATAATCATTTAATCATCTTCTTCGACTACTTTACCGCTTCACAGAGTTATATCGTTTATGGGGCTTATTTACCTCCCTCTCTTCATTTATGTACCCCATATTTGAGATTGAGGTCCATGTAATGAGGGGGAAAGATTCTAGTATTTTGTAAAGTTTAATGTGGGTATCCAATAATTGTTTTCACGACTTCCGGAGGACTCTTGCTGACGTGCGACATGTTTCAGACTCTCTAAAATTACTCCAAATACGTATGATGCGTATGGGCAGGAAGATCTCGAGGAGAGCCCATGGTGGCTCTCGCAAGACAGCGTGCACCGGAAGCGGAACAGCGAAATGGAGGCTTGGGCTGGCCTCGAAGCGTCCCTTGGTCACTGATGCGATACTCGAATGTGTAGTTTCCGAGGCCGGGGGTGCGGTGTCTCGGGGCCACTTTGGCATGCGTGCATCGCCATACGTCCGACCAGACATGATGCACTGATAAGAACGAACGTGGGGATTATTCCCGTATTCTTTCTCCTCCCTCCGAACCAGAGGCAAACGTGAATTTCTTGCTTTACTTGTCGTGTCAAAATTTTTTCAAAATCTCAAACAGAAGACTTTTTTTTCTATTAATATCAAATTATCTTCAAATCATAGTTCGGTTAAAATTGCAAATTTTAGACTTGAGACCCGTGTTTCATCTACTCGTTGTTACATATTCTTTACCTCTCAAATCAAAACAATTTCCTGTTCGCGGTACTGATTTTTCCAGACTTGTTTGAAACCCTGAAACTCTTCCGAACTTGTTTAACATTATCCTAGGTCGTATTAAACTTCTTAGTAGTCTTCCAGACTTTCTTACAGGGTGTTTACTTAGTACCAATTTGTGGAAGTCATGACTTTATCACGACCTCTCCATAACTTTTTTCATGGGCTCACAATACGCATATTGGAGGTCCTAAATTCCAAAAACAAAACCTAATTTTGATGTTCCAGTAAAACATGTTCTTTTTTTTTTTGCCAATATTTTGGAGTTCTCATTAAAAAAGGATGATGATGATAAAATAATAAATGTAAGAAAATGCGCATTAAAAATTCATCCACAAAATCGTACACACAGTAGACCAGCTCATGTCACCATGTTTCTTGAGCTCATTTCGAGAATATTTAAAAATCGGTAAAAATTGGAAGACACGTGTTTTCTAGGCCAGTTTTTCATCTACATTCCGGATCTCGTCTTTCAACTTACATAGACATTTTTCTCGCTAAGACGGCATTTGAACATAAAGTAAGACCCATTTGATCACTTATGATATCGACTGGGAAAATACGTATAATGTTTCTAAACCAATAGACTAATGAAGACATTCATTTTACCTTCAAAGCATTTCCACTTAAGGGCTTAAAAGATCGAAATGTAAAACTTACACATCGAATGAAACAAACTCTGTTCTGCAGTTCACATTTAAAAATAATAATAAATTTAAAAAAATGTACATTAACAATTCATTCACATAATCATATACACAGGAGGCCGGCTTATGTCACCGTACCTGCCATATCAAGTTCAAGGAGACACTCTGTCACTTGTCATGCATCATTTTTCGAAGATAAATACTCAACAGTTAGGCGCTCTGTGTTGCTGCCTACGCTCTATTTGTTTTTGTTTCTTTTTTTCAGAAGAATTTGGAGGGAATTTATGATTTTTGGGACAAAGTAAATTGAATATACAATTGAATTCATGACTTTCTCACGACTTTCATAACCTTTATGACTAGTAGACACCCTTCTAATTCATGAACGTTCTCATTTTTCAAAATTTGCGGTCTGGATACTACAATTGACCTATTGCCAACTTAGAAAAACATGGTGAATAGGAGTGATCCCCTCCACATCTCTACGGCCCCAACTGGAACTCGGTGTAATTTTTTGTAAAATTGTTACGAATTGATTAGGACATGTCGAGGCTCTCTCAGACTCCTTGCAACTCGGCTAGATTCAATCAGACTCCTTTAAGTCTGATTCAGACTTCGTTAAAACCTATTAAAACTCGTGATCTACATAATAACCATGTTCTCTTCGGAAATAAGAGGTGTGAGACCATGATTGTGCATTTTTTTCCCTCAGCCTTCCAGGAAATTCCGTGTAAAAGGAAATTCGTGAACACGCCTTCCAACCCACTGACTTTCTAAAATCTACTGAACGAGAATACTTCGTGCCAGGATTATAATTTACGCAAATTGCGCTCCACTATATGTCTACTCGACAGCGTAATTATTTACAAGTAGAGTTACAATTAAAATTTGATATTCTCGCTGCAACAGACGAGTACTTCATATTGAAGATTTTAATTGTACTCGTCATCGAAGATCGAGACACGAATTTGCGTACCTAATTCGTAGGCGTTATTTTTAAGAAAACATCCATTTAATCAGGGCCAATCAACGTCACAGGAGAAATATGTGCGTGTAATTCAATCGCTTCAGTGCCGTAGAAAAGACTAGAAGATACTTGAGATCGATGATGATATTGGGACCTCGAAGTCGATTTTGTATTTGTACCGATCTATGGGGGCTCTTGCCATTCGATTGTCGTTAAAATTAGTAAAGCCTATCGCAAATTCATTTTGCGGAGAATTTATAATCTTGGAGACCTGCTCGTCCTTTGTGTAAGATATTGTTGGTGTAGGTTAACCAGTTCCGCGTTTGGAATGAGCGTAGTTGCGAGGGCGAATTATTTCCGATCTTACATTTAACATATTACTAAAAGAATTATACATATCGGGTACCTGTTTACTAATTCGCAAATAAATACGATATTTTATACCGGGTGTTAAAGTTGAATTCGGTCGACTCTTTCCGATTTGAAAGTTTCCAATTCAGCTTACTCGTATTTCTTTCGTGAGTCACATGCATGAAGTTGAATTTTGGCGAATCATGTAAATGAAATATAACGATCTTATTAGATCTTTCGCATAATTTTCTCATAATATTATTGAAAATTGGCAAAATAGTTACGCGACATATTCGTTCATCGGTCGGTCGTAAAATGATCGTTCTTCGAATGGGCGGGCAATATTTTTATTTTGATCGTTCTTAAGGTTTCCTGAATGATCAAATTTGATTTTAATGTGACCTTCGAATGAACACGCTACACGTAGGCTTTACTTCTAATTATATTTGTATTTCTTTCTTTGCAGATGGGATAAATTCATCAGTCAAACAACTAACAAAGGATACATACGGTAAGAAATATGAATTGATATTATGTTGAGCTTTCGTTGCTTGTATAACAGAGTGTCTTGACGTATATAAAATTCGATTTAGCCGTTTTGATAATGTTTGATTCAAACTCCGCTTTATTACTTGCCTAAATTTTATCTCCATGACTACCCCCTACCCCCTCGATGTTATTTGTTCTAAAATAGGTTCATGGTAAGCAAAACTTAATTCCTCGCGCTCATGAATCTTCTTTTTCTCCGCTAACGTAAGTTGTCACACAGTGGCATCAGACGGTCCTTTATTAATTGTTGATGAAAGAAGAAGGTGGGGAGGGGGTACAAGAACTAAAATCTGAGTCAACAAGCAAACACATAAGTAAGTGATATCTTATACATATTTTTAAATGTTGGAAAATTGTCTCGGAAAGCTCTTAAGACGTCTTTTTATCAACTTTCAGAATAATTTCTCAATGTTTTCCTTCTTCTTCTTCTTTTTTTTTGGTGGAGGGGGGGGGGGGTACATATGATCCTCATTTCGAGCTACTGCTCATGTGAGCGATTTACTATCATAAAAAGTATGAATTTATAATAATGTAAAACTACTAAATTCTTGATCGGTCTTTTTTCAATTATTTCTACAAAAACTTACCAAATAGGTACATAAATAATAATATCGTCAGGTCTTCTGACCAAAACAGCGGATGGCATAGCATATTCCGTAAAAAAAAAAAAGTTCTTAAACAAGGTGTGAACATCTCCATCAGGCTAGTTTCCGAAACTAAGTTAACGCTAAGCTAATCTAGGCCGTCCCTCTGGTCACTGATGCGATACTCAAAAGGGTAATTTCCGGGGTCAAGGGTGCGCTGTCTGCAGAGCCATTTTGGCATGCGTGCATCGCCATACGCTCCACCAAACATTATAAGCTAATCTAAACCTAAGCTACTTCAACTATCATATCTCTCAAAAAATAGGTCTAAATCCGTCTTCACTTCCATTTCAGTTGCTAACACTTTCTCGGCAATAATTGCTTCATCATCACCCGACTGACTGATTCAACTCCTTGTTAGTTCTACTCCAGACACACTTTTAGTAATTTCAAGTCCTGAATACTCAACCCTCTCATACTTGAGATACCTGGTACATTACTATAATTTACCTATGCCCCTGCAGCCTTAACAACCAGCTCGACAACCAGTGCCAGATGCTCAACTGTCATTAACCACTGCCTCTGAAATATTAACATCTCTTGGTAATGTCTGCGGATACTTCCAACAGCAGTATGTATAATGGCAAGAGAATCACTTTTTGCCTAGCCTACATCGTCTCCTTGACAAAACGCATTCGTCCACCTCAGCATCAAAGGACTAACTGGACATCAGCTCTGACGTATAATGAGTACTTATACTTTGTTGGCGGTACACCAGGTTGACGTGACTTTCCGCGCCAGTCCACACTTGACGTCACAGTCTGACCCTGGCTTCGAGTGAGTCAGCTCGACAGTCCAAGTAGAGGCACGCAGCACGTCTCCCCTATAGAGTCGTCACGTAAATCGGAGGACTGCCGCTCCCTACATGAAGGCAATTCCTACCATGTTAGCTATGACGTATAATGGGTAACCTGGATCCTCAATTCCGTACCTCTGCCATAGTGCCGCGAAACTTTATGGTTTGTTGATGAGACCATCAACAGGTTAACAACTACTACTGTCCTTACGTCAGCCGTCAGCCTTAACCGTCTCAGATCCGCATGACGTCATAGCAGTTCCATTAAACTACCGTCCAACAGTCCGTCGTTGGCTAGACACCTTAACGTTCTAGCCCTATAGTATAAGTCGGGTACCAATCTTCACAAACGATATTAACTTACGAAGTCATACCTATCATTTTCTCCATCCCGATCGAGCTTCATACTCGAGTTCGTTATCGTTGTATTTTCGTGAATGATAACATTCAACTTTACATATTCTAACTTGGGATAAATAATCTGCGATAATGAATGGTCAGTGAAAACTCACTATCTACTATCATATTTCAATACAATACAAATTATTGCACTAAATACGCAAATTAGGTACTCAACTTGACAACTATCACTTCGCAGACTGGAGTAAAAGGATGCTTTGAAAATTTGATACGGGTACAGGCTCCGGGGAAATGATTGGCTCGCCTTCAGTTTTTTACAAATAAATTGTTGTTGTCAAATTTGTCGTATAAGGTTTTTTATTTAATAATAGACCTTTTCATGGTAACGTCATGAGGAGGACTGTTGTGCAGCTGCTCCAGCCAGTCGCAGCCATCAGGATCCAGCGTTTTTTGTTTTCATCGTGTAAGACTCCATAAACGAACATTCGTTCTAGCTTGCGAGTTCATTAATATGAAAGAGAGCATTTCATGATTCTCCCGGACGCTTATTTATGATCCAAAAGCAGTTAGTTTTGATTTAAATCATCGTTCAATATTATGAAATGCTCTCTTTCATATTTATGGACTCGCAAAAAAGAACGAATGTTCGCTTATATGAAGTTTTATAGGTACGTAAAATGAATGTAAACAAAAAAATCTGGACCCTGATTGCTGTGAATGCTGGAGCACCTGGGCAACAGTCCTCCTCATGAGTCAACATGACGTCGCCCATGTAAAGATCTATTGTTTTTGTATCGGGTGAAATATTGATGGCAAGAAAGTTAATGAGTTCATTTATTTTCCGTTTACCATAATTTTTGGTAACACGTTTTGTCTGTTTCGCCCCCTTTTCGAAAATGAAAACTAGTTATTTTACTGTAACCTCAATTTTACGGAGTGAAGACAAGATTTCGAATATTTAAAGATTTGTTTCCTTGATCGAAATAATATCTACCGTCAACTGGGGTAATAATGCGCACCGGTGGTAATGTCGGCCATTCATGACTTGTTTTAGGAGCGCTGGTATCGTTATCAGTCAGAAAATCATAAGTGGCCGGTATTACCCCAGTTAACGGTACCTACTCCATCAGTTTCCATCTTTTAATTTCATGTTTTTCTTCTGCAGATGACCCATTCAGAAATCGCGATGAAAATAAGTACGGCCAAATACATCAGAGGAGAGGGTCGAGTAAGTTAATTAAAAATAAATAAATAACTTAGTACATATTAAATTTTTTTTTAAATGATATGCAAAAAAATAAATTGTGAAGATGAAAGCATGCCTTTAAAGTACATATGTAATGGAAGTGTTTTCTGCGTCTGTTGTAGATGCCAGTACCACATTATCTGAAGACACGGATAATTTCATTGTTGGCGATCGTGTTTGGGTTGGTGGCAACAAACCCGGTGTAATTGCATTTATTGGTGAAACTCAATTTGGACCGGGAGATTGGGCCGGTGTCGTACTTGATGAAGCCATCGGTAGTGTTCTCGAAGCATTTTTTAGTTTGCATGATATTTGATATCCCGATAGCTAACATACGGTCTGAAAAATCACGAGCAGTAAATGTGCGCTGCTCTTAATTTCAGTTATTTTCCTGCGACAGATTGACGCTGTTACGTGCATAATAATGTACAGAAGTGGATCAATAAATAAGGTTCCCTACGCTATATCTCGACAACAAATGGAGCTAGGAACATGGAAAAGGTTTCGAGAGAAATATTATTTAATTTACTTAATTTTCGACATAATCGCCGCCTCTTTCAATTCATTTCTGCCATCTCTCTGGAAGCTTTTGTAAACAGTCATGCCAAAACTTCCGTCCAACTTGGTCCATCCAAAATTTCACTTTATTCTGGAGCTCCTCGTCGTTCTCAAAGCGCTTTCCTTGAAGAAATTTCTTCAAGCTCTCAAAAATCCCATAATCCAGGGACTGAGGTCAGGGCTGTACGTTGGATGCGAATTTACTTCCCAGTTAAATGACTTGAGCATGCACTACGCGGTCGCGCATTACCGTGGAGGATTATTGGTTTCGCGGTCATCCGCGTTTACCGTAGTGCCTGTTGGTAGGTATTCTGTAAGAACAGGTCCCTTCATGTCGAAGAAAAGCGTCAGCATCACTTTACCCACTCATTCTTCGTCTTCAGTAGATGTTCGGCTACCTTGAAATAATCATCGCCACTTCTTGACATGTTGCACACTCATCACACCATTTCCGTACGCACTTCTTAATCGTCTATGAATTTTGGCATCAGACATATTTTCAGTCGTCAAAAAACCTGTAACAGCGCGTTGTTCTAATCTGGACGGTAAACCCGACCACCTAGCTATTATTACGCGGTTGCATCAACTGTTAAACTTGACCGATTGCGATGAAACTTCTAAGGACAATATTAGAGGGTTCGTTCTACATTTTGCCTCCATGCACACGTTCCTAGTTCCATTTGTCATCGAAATATAGCGTAGGGAAACTTATTTATTGATCCACCTTTGTAGCGATCCAATTGCTCATCTTCGTGATCAGAATCTGTGAAAATTTTTCATTTAAAGAGTATATATGTACATTCGGATAAAACAGTCCTTGAAAAAAGTTTCTAATCACGAGCTAATCACCTTGAAATAGTAAAGAGGTGAATTTTTCAATTGACTGTCCCTACTACTAGTTAGCGTGAGCAAGTGGACAATTGGCCAACTGTTGGTAAATTAGGTACCTCATCGATTTCTGAGTAGTGTTGATCAGTTTTGGTTATTCTACCTATAAATTAATTGTAAAATAATCTTATCCAAGAAGCTGCTACGCCATCATTGTTTCTAGCTTTGTCGAAATGAACTGCAACAATTTAATTTTGAATTGCAGGTAAAAATGATGGAGCCGTGGCCGGTACACGGTATTTTCAGTGTGGGCCGAACAAGGGTATTTTCTCTCGACTTACACGATTGTCGAAGTATCCGTCTACCGGAGGATACGATTACAGTCATTCGCCGCTGTATTCAACTCGCAATAGCACTCCGGTAACTCCGGATCGTAAACACACGTTATCCTCGGCTTCGTTTAGCTCGTCTGTTGCATCTCAACGTGTCAGAACGCCAACAAGTAAGCTGATATAATAAATATGTAGGTTTTGTACGTTATCATCGTGAATTTACCTGTCATAAGAGTTATTTTATGTTTCTGCTTCTTAGGTCAACCTAGTACTGGCGGAAATCACAGCGATGTCAAAGTTGGAGATCGCGTTATCGTCCAAAGTAGCCACGGTTCGAAAGCCGGTGTTTTGAGGTACTACGGTGCCACCGAGTTCGGCAGCGGTTTGTGGTGCGGCGTTGAATTGGACGATCCATTGGGCAAAAATGACGGATCTGTTGCCGGCGTCAAGTCAGTATTACATTCGAGATGCCTAACGTTGTTATATATAAGTATATTTTTGACGAGGAGAAGAACTTATGTTGCGCACATGGTTAGGTACTTCGATTGCGCTCCAAAGTTTGGTCTGTTTGTGCCGGCTGAAAAGGTGAGTCGTTCGCCGGTTTCGAAACAGAAATCGGCGTCTTGCGTCGTCCATCCGGATGGAGTCACCAGGCAAGGTACCCTCGAGTCCCTGCGTTCTACCACATCGACCGTGCAAACCAGCGCTACCTCAGGCTTGAGGAGTAATCGGGTAAGGAATTAAGAAGTGGTTATCAATTTCCTGTTCAGCGATGTATTTCAATGCTTATTTAAACGACATTTTCCTTTAATGACGCGATAATACATCGCAATTTAAGTAACGCAAATTTGTGATATAACCTGTATTTTGTGATAGAAAGCGACCCCGAGACTTGGTACAGCCACGCGCCCTTCGGTCACTCCAGCCCCTAAGTCGCCATTGCAGGTAAATTTACTGATCTTTTGAATGTAAAGAACGTAAACGCATATGATGCATGTGTACATATTCTGTGACTTATTTGATCATTTTGGTGTTTGGTTTAACATAATTAGATTTAGTTGCATTGCTTCTGCTGGTGTTCTGTCTGCGATTATGGTGGTTGGTCATAGTCACCAGAACTATGCTGAATTCATTTTAAAATCGTAGGGCCACTTGTACCAACCACATAACTGGACTTTAATCCAAGATTGATAATTTAACTGACCAAAATCAGACAGTTAACAATGGGTAAAGTAACATTAAATTCCGTGAAGCACGTCACGTTTCTTGATACAAGCACCCCATGGACCCAATATCAGGTTCTTAGCACATATGAGAATTAACACTTCCGTGACGCGAAGTTTGGATTTACGCGCAATTGTGCATCGTAGGATGCCTTCGGAAAATGGTTGAAGCAAGCGAATATGCATTCGAATCGTTTTCGAAAATCCGTTTGTGTAGATGTAGGTATGTTACAGTGGAGTTTAAAAAAAATTAATAATAATAATAATTAAATTTGTAAATTAAGAAAAAAATGAGTTTCTACTCACATTTTCCTCGGGGGGTTTCAAATCTGACCTCAGAATTTCACTAAAACTATTTTTCCATCTTCAGGTGATTTTCAGGGCTTATTAGTGATAGGCTGGGTTGGCAGGTGAAATACATTTTACATACCATTTTAGGTGTACAATAGACGATTTAAAATAACTTTTTATTTTACAGTTTACTTATAAAATTAATCAAAATGAGTAAAAAAATTGAAGCTTAATTTTTCAGTTGAAATTTTTAAAACTTGCACACAATTGGAACTACAGTCAAACTTCTCAAATTCATTATAGGTAACTCATAAGAAAGTAGAGTGTTTTATAGAAAGTGAATTGCAAAAGACACGCATAAAACAGTTCAAAAAAAAATTTAGCAGTTCAGGCCAAAATAAATTTTAACGTGTTTCGTCAAACGTTTCAAAATTTAAACTTAAAAATTTTCAAAGAACAAAAACTAACAAAAAATTATTATTAATAAATCCTATAAATTCCATTAAAAAAGTCAAGTTTAAACTCATCGAACTTTGTGATATCAGCAATTTTTACTGAAATTACTCTGTTTGTTTTATTTTAGGTCTACCATCAAAATTTAATTAATTTCATCTTCCATCTCAATTATTTATTTCACAATTCCTTTTCCATTTTTCATTCCCATTTCTTATCATATCATCATCTATCAATCATCAATTATTATGTTTTTTTCCGCAATTTACATCGATTTTATATTTTACGTACATTTTACATTTTATATTCATTTTACATGTAAAATGCCAACCCTGGTGATAGGTATTATTGATAAGCAACGAGAATCATAGAATCGCAAAATAATGGTTTTAGTGAAATACTGAGATTAGATCTGAAATGAGTGTTAAAAGTACGTGTAGGGACGTTATACCTTTTTCTTTTGACTTGGTCACTTTTTTTTTTTTTTTTTTTTTTTTTTTTTTTTTTTTTTTAAATATAAAATATATTCTGGCCCCAACAATTTCAAGCTATTTGGTGGAGTATTTTTATTGAAGTTCCACACTATCTGGATTAAAATTAAAATTCAGCTTCTGAGATACTGAAGAAAAAGTATACGAGTAGTTTCACTCCACCTACTGGATATCAAAGTCTCAAAATCCTGTGTCACGGCGGAACTTAGTTTGTGGCTCTCTCTCTTTTTCGAAAAGAGTGAACTCAAAATCTGAGATGTGTTATAAACCGCCGTATAGCTTAGTTACCTTCAATTCGAGAATAATCAGATATTTTATTTAAATAATAATAATATTACGTATAATTAACTTACTGATTTGTGAAGAAGGATGTTTTCTTCTGAAAGTTGTTGGTAACTAATCGGAAGGTAAAGAAAAAGAAAACGCAAAGAGTTGAGAAATAATGAAAATCCCAGATTGTGTCTATTCATTTGATGAACCGTGCTTGACTCTGTGTATAACATTTTTTATGAACTAACAAGTTATATGTACAAATGCTTCCAGAAAGTTGTCGTAAAATGTGTTTTCTGAAGTTGAATTAGGCACTAATGTGAAGCTCACATTGCTTATTTTTGACAGTATTACCCTCTGTATCCCCTGTGTGAAATTACTCTGCCTTTTACTCAACTTAATCCTAACCTTTAATATTCTGGTGACGCGTTGATACACTTGGACGTTTTACTAAAGTAAACGAAAGATAGTAATAATTTGAAGATAATTTACAATCCTAATTTCGTTTGCAAAAACGTAACTTCCCTTTTCATTTTTCGTTTCTTAATTTTTTTTTTTTTTTTTAATGTAACAAATTAATCTCTAAATTAATGTTCCGGATTTGTTTACTTTGAAACAATAAACTTAACCGAGTCCATAATAATAACTAAAGCGTTCCTCACGGATTCTCCTTCATCTAACTTGATATCTCACCCAGTAAACCGACTGATCTTATTCAAATTTCTGAATTTGACCTAATCGCGTATGTTTTCTATCAGGTCCGTGTTGTTAAAGTTTATTATCCTGACTGGGAAGCCGATTACTTCTAAAGTCACCGGAGAATGCATTTTTTGTTTATTCAGACCAACTGACATTTCTCTTATATCACATAATTTTTTCAAATTATTTTGTTCATCATTCGTTTATTAACCTGACAGTTATAATTTATTAATTAGACGAAATTGTTTCATCTATATCTATATCATTTACGTTAAATAAATGTGTATTGTTTGCGCTTGTATGTGTTATTTTCCCAGTTCCAGCATCCTGAGAATTACCTTTTCCTTATTACTACGTACCTATAATTTGCACATTCCTGTATCTCTGTACTATGGGTTGTAATCAGCTTATTTGAAATTACGTCATTGTGCGTTGTACTTATTATATGTCGAGCCTTAGCCCTTGAGGCCTTCGTAAGAAAAATTGCTTTAATGCATGTTTTCGTATGTTTGTGCGTGTATTCTAAGGCATGCGCATGCATTGTACACGCTGGCTGATTTGTGCTTGTCTTGTTTTCATTACTCATTATTTGTTGATAGCTATACATACGCTTTTCGTGTGCGGTTGTATTCTGTAATTACGATGTGATGTATGAAGTCAGCCAGATACCGGCAATTTCAAATCTCGCAGGTCAAATAAAGATGAAATCTGTCAAGATTATGGATTCCGGAATTTGCACGCGTGTTTCACGAGGAGACAGATTTGCGGTGTAACAATCGCTACCAAAATTAATCAATTGGATGATATTCCTAGTCAACCATTCATTTAGGAATTACCCGACATCAATAATGAAAAAATACTGCGAATCTGCGTTTCTCTTTACTATCCACGTGAAAAAGATTGTTTTTAACCATGTGAGAAATTTATTGCAGGAACTAAATACTTCATTTTTGCTGAAGCTGCTGATAATTCAATTATTATTCTTCGAAATCTGAGGGGGAAAATATTATTCCGTACATTATATTTCCATAGCGACATTTGAGAATTTTTGCTGGGGAATGAGAGTAAATTTTATGGAACACAATAAATGAAAATTCCGACGTAGTTCGGAAAACGCTGATCACTAATTGTTGAACCGATCGAATAGTTTTAGAACTAAGTGCCGCTTCTGGTTTCGCTTAAAATATTGCATGTAGGTATATCGCACGAATTTACCTAGACTTTGGTATTCATATATAATTGCCAAATATCCAATGTTGATGAATTTGCTGTCATCATTTTGTTGGGTTTAAGTCAATTTAAAGGGTCAAACTTTGAACATTGGAAAAGTTTTCCCACCGTAGGTGGGGGTTGCATCTAAATTTATATTCAGCAGTATTTCTATAGTACAACACTGTAAGTTTGAAAACGCATCCTGCTTTTGTGGTGTAGCTTGTTGAGACCAAATGTAACCTCTGTCTAAACCCTTGAATTACGAATTGCATTAGTTTATCTTATAATTTAAAAACCCATTTTTGAGAAGAGAAGTTGTTAAAACTATTTCCCATTTCAGAAATTTTTTTCTCGGTTTTCTCATTTACTTGGGGAAGATGAGAACAGGTAAGATAATCTTTAGACGTAGAGGTGTCATACGAGTATCATATCGGTGGTATTTTACAGTATCTTCATTACCGGGTTTTACGGTGCCAGTTGGGTACTAATAATATGAAATGGATCTATCAGCAAAGTGGGTTATTTTTATAGCCCCCTCAGGTTGGCAGAACATATTGTACCGTGTGGGTAAAATAGGTTCTGTATGCTATGTATGTAGTATTGGTATCCCAATGATACATTCGGGACGTATGTCCGCAACACTTGTCTTGCCTGATGTTGACCTGATATACCAGAGTGCGAATACCCAGTATCAGACTGCTTTCAAAGATTAAAATAAATATTCAGCACCATTCTGATACCATAGTGCTCTCCTTTTCTAATTTGTTCTCCACCCGAGTCCTGGAATCCGCCCTTTCGAGCATTACTTCATAGTCGTTAGGGAGGCTGTTAGGGCTGTCTTAATCCTCTTCCCTTCTGGCCGAAAAACCGGCCTAGATCGAAAATTCTGGCGAGTTGCTACGTAGGTTCGAGCCCGGGACCTTCGGATTCTGAGACCAACAACGCGCTATCTACTCGGCCAACCAGACCTCCCATACCATAGTGCTATTCGGTATCGCAAATGAAATTGAATGCCGTGGTGATAGTATTGTTCGTTGGATTCGGACAAAAAGATATGGCCCTTTCTAGGTAACATTATACCTACTATTCTGCTTATTGGGGTCCTATAGGAATAAGTATGAAGTGAAAAATCCGATTGTGTCATTCGGGTCATTGCTTGATTATTGATAAATACGGGAATAGTCTTGTATGAATCTAAAATGATCATAAAAGAAGGGAAGTATCTGCTGAATGAGTAAACAGTTCTTGGAAATTATGACGATGAGCCAAAAAGTGATACAGTATTGATATCAAATGATTCGGGTCTTTGCATTGCTGATATTCTGTCCTTACTTTCCTAAGTTCCTATCCATCATTTTAAATTATATATACATAGAATACACTTGTCGGCATTTAATTTTTGATTAAATTAATACACACGCATGCAAATTCTTTCGGTTTCGATTTTTATTACACGTATTTGGGTAAGTTCTTATATCCTATCTTTCTGCCAGTACTTACTCCTGACAGGGTGTAATATCATCCGAGAATTTTTCAATTCTTATAGTTTACTTGCAGGAACAATTGAAGGAAAAAGACGCGTATATAAAACAACTGCTGAAAGAAAAAGAACTCGAAAGAGCGCAAATAACCACAGCGGCAACGCAAGCCGAAGAAGCTGAAATGAAATTGTCTGCCTTAAAAAGTGAATATGAGCAGGTAATATTGTCATCTTACTGAAAAATTCGAAAGTTTTGAAATATTCGCTCATATTATTATACTCCGAGGTTTCAGTGTTGTATTTGAGAAAGTGTACATACGCGTTACGTGGTGATAAAATGTATTGAAGTTTGAAGGACTAATTTCGTCAGTTGATTTTATAAAATGAACAAGGCAATGTTTATTGAAAACTTTCTTTTGTCTAATAATTTCCAAGTTACCGAGTATTTATTTAATTTCGTTATCACGCAGGGCTTCCTCGAACACGAAATCAAGAGCACCAATCTTGCACAGTTAGTCGAAAAATTGGAAAAAGAAAAAAATGAATTACAGCAGCTACTGGAAGAAGGAAAGAAGAAAATCGAAGACTTGCAATTTAATTTCGAGGAAGAGTCGATTACGAAATCAGAAATTCAGGTAAGAAGCACTCATCGTCATTTCTCGCTTGCCTCCGGACTTTTTCGCCCTCTCACCTTTTGAGATATAATTCTCAAATGTCTTGCTCTCTTCTGTGTTTTTTTTTCTTCCTTTCCTTGATCTTCCTAGTTTAATGTGTTAAAGAATTCAGACGGAATCATTTTGAACTTACTTGTTGAATTTTGCGTCTACAATGAAATGAATGAACTTGATATTTCAGGCTTTGAACGAAGAATATGTTGAGAAACTGAAGAATTTCGAAAAAGTAGTCACTTCGCAACACGCATCTCTGGAATACGATGCTCAGTCTTCTGGTATTTTCACGACTGAAAGTATCAGCGAAAAAGGATCGTCACCTAATGCCCAGCAACTAGAGCAAATCGATTCGAACGAAGAGCTGGCCACTGTTCGCAAAATGGTTGTCGTACTAACCGAAAAAAATGTCGAACTGGAAAACGAGTGCCAGCAGCTACATGCTAACATGGAGAAAAGTAAGTTGATTGATAGGAGCAAAGAGGAGATGATAAACTCTCTGCGCAAGGAAATCACCAGTTACCAACAATCTGATATCGGCAACTACGACCCTGCTCTCGCAGAAAGGTTACAAATTGAAATAGACGAGCTGAAAACGAAACTGGGACATGCCGAAGAAGAAAACAACTCCCTAAAATGTCGCGCAACTGAAACAAATGAAAAGCTATCCGCTTTGGAAATCTTACTGCGGCAGAAGGACGACGAGCTATGTAAATCAAAAATGTTACTCGAGAACGAACAACGAGAGGCCCAGTCCCAAATAGAGAATGTTAAAAACAGCGTGCAGTTCGAGTTGGACGAGTGTAAAATAAAGATGGACGAAATGTCCAGTCGGATAGACTATCTGACGGAACAGTTATCCTCCAAGGAAAAGGAAGCGGACGGACTGACTGATTGTATTGGTCGGTTGTGCGGGGAACTTGACGAACGTAATGCCGTCATTAGCAGAGTGCTGATGGATAACGAAGAAGGGACAGCTAACATAGCCGATGCTGTCGTGGCCGCGACCAACTTGCGTCGTAAAGAAACTGGCGCGTTACCTCAGATCGACGGGTGCCCGCAACATTCCAAGGAAAAAATATTCTTGTTGCTGGAACGAATCGAACAAACCACTGACAATAATGTTGTTTTGCTGAGAAAGTTGGAGACTTTGACCGAGGTCATTTCGCGAAAAGACGCGTTAATTGAAGAAACTATCGAGGAGAAAGAAGCCCTTCGAAACGAGTTCCAGGAGTCGATGGGACAGAAAGCGAATGAGCTCAGTCAGCTGGAGAACAAATACGTCGATTTAGACAAGGTCAGTCAGTTTTACGAATTTCCTTTAATTCGGTCGGCACGCGGAAGTCGAGCGGCATACAGCACTAAGCATTTTTAACACACAGCTTCCGTACTATCGCGGAATGGATTTCCGAACGTTGCGTATTTCGCGAGTATTCTAAATACTCCTAAGATAAGGTACGCTGTTTTATTCGTCACATCGTACGTAGGCTTACATTTTGTGTCGTCGTATTTGTGCAGCCGAATAACGCAAATTTTCGTGAATGTCATGTAATTTTCCATGAAAACATGGAATTTGGGGTATGAGTTTTAAAAGGTAGACCAATCAGTTTTAAGGTAGGGGTCATCCTTTCAAACTCGGTGGTTTTACAATTAGGGACAGGTAGGGGCTTAAAACTGGAGTTTAGACATAGCTACCTGTTCATATCGATTTACCTGGAAAAAGTGAAGTAGAAATTAAAATTTTTTAAATTGTCGTGAAAAAAGATCACAACTACCTCCAAAACTTAGGGAGTACGACAGTGGAATTGAAAATAACTTTTCTTACTGACGTACGAATTTCTCTTTTATTTGAGTTGTGAAAATAAACGAAGATTGTGTCTACTCGCAATTTTATGATCGTATTTTTCCAATTTAATCGACGTCTTACGAACACAAACTATGAGGGCAACTCCAGTAATTAATAACACAATATACAAGTGTACAAGTAGGCCGAAATGTTGTGTAAATTGCCGAAGTTTCCCTTATAGTTTGTGTTTTAAATTAATTATCGGCCAATAAAATTTGCCGGACGTCTTACTAAATTTTTCCGACTAATCAACCTTATTGTGGGAAGGGGAGTTCCTTCGCTTGTCCCGTCGAAGGTACGTATCCGATTTCACGTTTTTACGTTGAAATGCGCGATTTGTCATCAATTTGTGGTATTATACAGGATCATTCAGAAAGATGCAATCAGATTTCTGCGGACTAGATGAATGAAAATGCATGCACATCTGCTGGAATCAACCTATGATGATGTTATACAACATAAAGTCATTTGTGTTTTTCACTCTGTTCGTGTAGGTCAAACGTGACATCGAAAGGCAACTGAAAATCAGCGAAGAAAACGTCAAGAAACTCGAATTGCTCTTTTCAGGCAAAGACGAAGAGCTGCGAAACGAAGTGCAAATTGCGCAACGAGATCTTGCTGCGCAACGCGTCGAATACGAGCAGTTGCAAGATCAGCTGGCAGATCTGACACGTAAATTGGAAGGTAAAGAAGAAGAGCACCGAAGTACTCGCGGAACATTCGAAAAAGAGCGACACGAGTTACAAATTCAAATCGAAAACGTGAACCAGCTGTTGGCAGCCGCCGTAGAAGAAAAGCGAATGCTGCGTAACGATTACATCGAGTTACAGAAGTTGAACGAATTGGCGTTGAGAATAAAGCGAGGTGATGCGGAGATGATTGCCGAAGAAGACGGAGACGCTACGGAGTCGCGAGATTCGGTTGTCTGTGATCCGAATGAGATAGAGCACCGAGAAACGGTCGAGAAAAACATACACACTTACCAACTGGAGTATGAAAACTTGAAAAGAAGAATAGACGAATTGACAGGGGAGAATGAAGAGAAGCAGCGAAGATTGGCCTTCTTGGAGGACATGTGTAAGCAATTTGAGGAACAGAAGGAAAACTGGACGAGCGAAAGTGCTCGACTTCAGGAAGAATTGAAAAAGGCGGTTGCCACCTTGGAAACGCAGAAGAATCAGGTGTCGAATTCTGAAAATACGACTGCCGCTTTGCGGGAGAAGTTAGAAGCAAGCGACAATGCGAGTGCCCAGTTTCACGGTAAGCTACCCTCTACAAATTCGAAATTTACGTATACAATACTTGTCATCGGTGGATTGCACTTTGTTTTGATTTTAATCACGCTTTTGTTAATGAATCCAGCGGTGTAGACGAATGTCAATATTGGTGAAATGTTGGTCTCATTTTTAAATTGAGGCCGTTGATCTAAGGTGGCATTTTTTATTCACCAATGAGCATTTCGCATTTTCGTGTGCGCTTTTGAATTTTAAATACTACGTTAATTTGGATGGAATCAGAATCTGCGTTTCAGGTCTAGAATGTTTATCCGACAAAACTGACAGGAAGTGGTTTTGTATTCATGTGCGGAAACCGTTTACGGAAGGGTAAAAGTTGAAAACAATTAGAGGGAGCTTGAACTTTACAAGAGAGAAGTACGGGAAGAGGAGTGCAGGTTACAACATCATCTTAAAAACAAAAGAAGAAATCGCGTGCATTCCAAAGCTGAGGTTCATTCTTCTGTGACTTCGTTATTCATTTAATTTGAATCACGACTTCCAGACTTGATTCGTAGCTCGTAACAGTTTAGCCTGTAAGATGTTAGTTTCTTTCCTTTTTTCTATCACTGAATGCTTGCTGTCGCATGGTGTTGGTTATAACCGTTGTTGAGAAACTAATGTTTCGGGCGTTCATTAATACTGTAATTTATTGTACATCCTTTCGAGTGGGCTACCCGAGCTATACAGGACGTTGCCGACACACCCAGTGCTAGAATAATGAACATACATCTAATTGCATGCTCATTTTTCTATTTTATATAATTTATTATTTTCAGTTTATCTCAGAGAAAGACATGTACTCGAGGTTTGAGTAACTTTGCGCACTAATTTTTATTTTCGGGGGTGGGGGGACTTCTGAAAATCGGTGATTGATTTTGTCCGTCCATAGCACGAAAAGAAGCCAGCTGTGTGTACTGCTCCCCATTTTTTGACTCAAAAATTGTCTCCGTACTTCGTTTGTATTTTTGTAGAAAATTGAAGTACGTATATATGTTCCAGCACAAATCGGATACAAACAATAGCTGGGACAATTTTTGGGATACAAATTCAAAATTGCGGGGACTGAAAAAGTATCGCTGTCTAACTTGGCAGAAATAAAAAAAAAATTGTCTATCGATGATCATGTGCTATGTTGTAGTAATCAAATTAGTGAGCCATAGCCAGCCATGTGTTCTAGAAAAGGCAACGAGATATTTTTCGGGGGAGGATCGCAAGTAAGACGCTGAAGAAGATAACACTGGTTTCGCTAAGGAAGGAGGTAAATAGGTTATCAGGAGACGATGCCCCTTTATGCTCATGCTTCCCTAGAAAGGCCCTCCTATCTCTAGCAGAGAATATTTTCAGCATGTTCTCAAATTTATTGCTTAAGTAAATGCTCATGTTCGCTCAAAATAATCTATCGCCGAACCTTAATCTCGTACTTATCACTTCTGTTTTCTCGCCTTTTAGATCTGCAAAATAAATATAAACGTCTAGAAGATTCTTTCAAAATGTTGGAAGATACCAATTCCAAACTGGAGACTGAGCTGAAGAACGCGAGCGAGGAAAATTTCCGAGTGACATCCTTACTTGATGCCGCAAATGAACAAAAAAATGATTTGACGAAGCAGGTGGACGATTATGCAGCAGGAAGTCAAACGCTAAATGAGCAAGTACTGGCACGAGAACGTGAACTTACTGAAGTCCGTAACGATCTACAGAAACTGGAAGAAAACTCAAAGAACTCATTTGAAGAGTTGGGTCGCATTCAAAAAGCGAACGAAACCCTGGTTAGTAACTGAGTTGTGCTCAACTTGTATAGTGTCAAATAATGTCGTAGGCAAGGGAGCAACCAAAAAGGGGGCTAGGGGGCTGTAGCCCCCTCCAAAATTCTTCGACATTTTTTTCAAAATCAATTTTGGAACGAAAAGAAACATCTATGCCGGTGGCCAGATACGGTTACGTTGCGTCGTAGGTTCGTACAAATTTACAGCTCATGAAAATAGGTTAGTACCAAATCGACCGCCCGGCCACTGATGCGCTACTCGAAAGGGTAGTTTCCGGTGCCGGGGGTGCGGTGTTATAGGGGCCACTTTGGCATGCGTGCATCGCCATACGTCCCATTATTATTCATAAATAAAATAAAATAAATGAATAAATAAATAAGTAAAGGTACCAAATCGAGCTTTCACCCCTGCCCAAGTTTCTTTTTTCTAAATTCTAGCCCCCACCAAAAAAATTGTTCTGATTGCGCCCTTGGTTGTAGATACGTTATTTTACCGCTAAAAACAGATATTTTTGCGTAACGTATATTCGATGGGATAACTCAACTGATCTAATCCTACGTGTAAGTATTTTTCTTATATTTTCATGACGTTTGCCACTTTATTTGTGACGCTTCATTTTGATGCAATAGGAACACATGAACAAAACGTTGACGGCGGATCTGAATGCCATGAAGGCTCGTGTGGAAGAGCTTGAAAAAAGTATCCAGGCTAAAGAAGACGAAATGAATCGAAGAAAGGAGGCGTTCGAGCAAGATCTTAAACGAGTATCTAACGCGAACGATGAATTCAAAACGCAGGAAGAGGAGTTCCGAGAAGCAACCCGACGCCAAGCTGCTGAGTTACAAACCAAGTTACTAGCTTTGCAAGATGAACTTATACTCAAAGAAAAGGCCTACCGGGATGAGCTTGCAGAGCTCGATAGAAACACTCGGAATTTGTCCTTAGAGAAAGAAAACGTTGCCGCTCAGTTGGAAACTGCCAAAAGCGAATTAATCAAGCTGACGTGTAACGATGGTGGCGGTGATGTTTCAGCTAATAGAAATATAAAATCATTGTAAGTATCATTTCTTATAGAAATTGAGCAGCTAAGACATAGATAACTAGAAATAATAGTCTTGCATTCACCGGCAGGACGCAGTCAATTCATGAGTGTATGCGTACATACATATTTTGTATACGAACAAATAAATTTCAAGTCGGCCTCTAAAGAACCTTAGCCTAAATCTTTCGCACTGTATTTATGTCCTCTAAATGAGAGTGTAGTGATCAGTTTGATGTTTTAACGAAGAAAGTGCGAACAGTACGTAACTGAACCCACAATTTAGAACATTTTTGGCTAAAAGAGTATGGGTAGATCTAGGTCTGGGTTTGTGTGCAACTATTCACGTTTCTTTCGTTCTGATTTTTCAAAAGTTGCATTTGATTCTATGTTCTTATCATTTTTAGTGGAAATTATCAGTTTTTTGCGATCTTGGAAAATCTATGTGTTACTAAAGGGTTTGGTTCTCGTTCAGTTCTGTGAAAATTATCGGATTCTGTGCCATTCTGTTCTTCAGGAACCATTTGTTTACTTAGCTCTGAAAAGATCATTTGGAACACGAATTTTGAATTCACAATTTCACTAATGAGCCAATATTTAAGTTGACCTCTGATAGTCCGGCTAAAAAATGGTGACCGATGCGTTTATAATATACCTTGTTATCGCAATGTAGGACATATAGATTCCGACGGTGTTAGCATATTATATTGATTTGTAGTACATTCTTTTAATTGTAAAAATGATCATTCCAGAAGAGACAAGAAAATGGACACTCCTAAGAATCGATTAAAGAATGATTCGTCTGTTTCAAAAGATAATCTAAACAATAACGTTATGGAATCAACGGGTAATTAAGCATCCGTTTGTACTTTGCACGACTGAAATGAAAAAAATGTATCTACCTAGGGGATTATTTATTCATTTCTTCACCTCCGGATTTTTCCTTTGTAGATTACGCTCGCGATGAATATCTGCTAGTTATTGAAGCCAGAGAGGCCGCCGAAAATCAAGTCCAGTTTTTGAATTCCGTTATTGTGGACATGCAGCGTAAAAACGAAACACTGCTTGAGCGAGTACAGTATCTGGAAAACATCATTCCACCCGATTTGCTGTGAGTCCCTCGTGTACAGTCGTTTATTATTCTAAGTTTTTTGTATTCTTCGCAGAATATCTTTTATAGTTTTTCTAACCTTGCATAATGAGCATGATGTACTCATCACTTTTGAAACTCTCTACGCATTTATCAATTTTATTTCAGGAAACCGAAAAAAACGATAACACCTCGTATGTTCTGTGATATTTGTGATATGTTCGACTTACATGAAACGGAAGACTGTCCAAAACAGTCCAACTCATCTTCTCCTGTTCAACGAGATTGTCCAAAAGTTAAACCTCCGCAGCGTCCTTATTGTGAAATCTGTGAAGGTACTCGTAAATTCAAGCATTCTTTCTGCTCTGTTCCGAGAGGACTCAAACAACAATTTCGATTGACAAGTAACCATTTACTACGAGCACCTACTTATTAATTTCATTTGTTGTGATTTCAGTTTTTGGACATAGTCAGTCCGAATGTAACGACGAAGAAGATTTTTAAATTAGTTCCTGATATTTTTCTCTATTCGCGTACTTTCAATGCGCTGTTTTTGTTCTGTATTGATTCTTGTTTTTTTATGGCGTTAATAAATTGTTGATGTATGTGAGCCAATTTCATACTTTCTTCCTGTCATTTTATTGTTTGCCTTTTTTTTTTTTGTTGAAAAAAAGAGAAATGAAGTTCAATGATTGATATATTATACATAATGTAAATCTGCAACAGCACGGGTTTTTGACGAAATATGAGCGATGATGTGTTAAAAATGAGACCTGAAATCCATGTAACTTCAGATTTCCTTTCCAGGACGCTCCAACGTTGAAAATATAACACTCCATTCTCAGTCATTTATTTTATGGGACTTCACAGCAAGAAACGTCAAGAATAATTTTATCAACTACTCGTAACAGCGAAATGATAGAAATTTTCGAGAAAAAAATCGCATATTCTCGACAAGGAAGTGCAATTAATTAGTTTATTTTTATTTTAATGAGAACTTCAGACGACAATTCAATGTATAAAATTAACATCACATACATAAAGACAATGTAAATTGACAAAGTATAGAAAGTTACCTACTTAACAAATATCTACTCCAGTCCTTCCCTCTTTTCTCTAAGTGAATCCTAGAACAAAGGTGTGAAACATCCGTTTGAGAAGACCAAGGTAATTCCTGAGATAATATGGATAAGGTAAAACAAATACCTACTCTAAATCTTTCTTCGAAAAGAGAAAGTTCGGCGATCAGGTCGGTAATGGCGTTCGAGAGAACTTCATGTGATGTACAGTCTCCATTAGTCTGGATTCTCAACACAAATTTATGCTCCAACGGATGAGGTACTTTGTACCCGGCAAACATGACAGTTGGGTCTTTCAGTACTTGGCTAATAAAAAACGCGAACATGTATTTACTATTTCCATCTTTGAGACAAGACCTCGAAATACGAAAGGATTCGATCGGTCCTCGGTGCGAATTATTCAGATATTCTAAATTTGTAAGCAGGTGAAGTCTGTAGAATAACATCAAAATAGTGAAGTAAATAAGAACACTTACTTCCTGATCATATTTCCCAGAGTATGATCCTCTTTGTTAATGGTGAAAATAGATGCATTAGGAACTTTGGTGTCGAGTTCTTTGATAATTCTATGAACACACGAAAAACAGTGATAAAACTTTTTGTAAAAGCTCAAAGTATTCGACTATTTCACACCATTCCAAAATAAAATCTACTTACTTTTTCTCATTTTCGAATAACAGAAAAGACTCGAATGTCGGAGGTGCGTTCATGTTTGCAAACTATACCGAAACGGTAAGGTGCTAACTAACAGCTTAAACTCAAACGAAAGGCCGAAATTTGAAAATGATCAAAAATTTGTATAGTTTACGTGATTACTGATTAGAGTGACACCACCGACACCAGTGACAGGCATTGTTGTATGCGTGTGTTGGTAATACAATCAGTGTAACCATTTGCAAATTAATATTAGATGGGCAAAGCATCTGGCTCTGGCATCCACAAAATAATAAAAAAATTTCCTCTTATCATGTTATCATTCTGAATATCTGAATCATTTCTAAATGCAAATTCTTTCCAGAGCTGAACAACGTCGATAAATTTTGCTCAATTCTATAATTATGCTACATTGCGTCTATTCAAATCTTGTGAAAATATCTCATTGTATATTATCGCGCTATAGCTTGTTCAAAAATCCTCGTTTGATGTTTAGAATATGTATATTTCAGAATGAAGTTGGTGCGTAAAAATGTCGAGAAGGATGGAAAAGGGTAAGCTAGTTTGTCATCAAATTCTGATTTTACTCGCGAACATAGTAGAGAAAAGTTCAAGACTATCTATTGAAAAAAGAGAAAAAAATCCGTAATATGTTTGTACATGCTCGTTTCAATGTCATATTCTTTTACAGAACGATCGAACTTATTCCGGAAGAAAAGGAGGATATGTGGCATGTCTACAACTTGATCAGCACTGGTGATCATGTACAGGCATCTACAATCAGGTAAATATCCGCCGTGTCCACGTCTTTCTTAATTGTAATCATACAATGTTGACAATTAGAAAGGTTACGAATAAGAATTGATTATTAGACTTCATTTATAATATTACTCTAAGATTTAGGATTGATAAGATTGAACGAGACGCTGTAAGTCGTAGTACTATACTGGAATTGATATCGTGGGCTTGATCGTATCAACCAAGTGTCCATATAAAGTATACTCAGTCATCTTCACTCGACCGTTTTTTCTTTTTCGGCCTCCAGGAAAGTTCAGAATGAGTCGTCGACGGGCTCCACGACTAGTTCACGTGTCCGAACCAAGCTGACCATCACTGTGGAAAACATAGATTTTGACACTCAAGCATGCGTTCTTAGATTAAAAGGAAGGAATATTGAAGAGAATCAGTATGTCAAGGTAATACTGTTTTAGAAGTTATGATTTTGAATCGTGGAAATAGTATAAATCTTTTATTGAGATCTTCAATGTATACTTCAGTGAAGGGATGCACTAGAACGCGATTATCTCCATTTATGTAAAACTTAGTTATGGAATAAGATTTTATTTGTTTTCGTCATTTTATTGAAAATTTTGGTCAATTTTACTCGATTTAAATTCCGTTCTTTTACAGCAGCAATTCACCATAATATTGTAATTTGATTTCAGATGGGTGCATATCATACCTTAGATCTGGAACTAAATCGTAAATTTGCGTTGTATAAAGATGAATGGGATTCTGTAGCCTTGGACCGTATTGAAACTGCTTGTGATATTACAAAGGTATAACATGTTATAAATAAACCTCGATATCAATATTATACTTCAGAAATAATAAAATTGTACGTAGTAAGGTAGTATCAACGTACAAATTTTCTTTTAGAATGCTGATGCAGCCGCTGTAATTATGCAGGAAGGTCTGGCTCATATATGTTTAATCAAGGCTAATATGACCATCGTAAGAACGAAAATAGATACTAATATAGCGAAAAAACGAAAAGGCAATGTGAAACAGTATGAGCAGGTACGTCTGCCAGTATCGTAATTCGTAAGCTGGAGGTAATATGTGAGAGCGTACATGGTTTTTTTTTTTTAGTAATATGTTCTTTTATTCCTAGGGTTTAAAAAAATTTTACGAAACTGTCTTGCGAGGTTTATTAACGCACATTGATTTTGAAGTGTGTAAAGTTGTGCTTATTGCCAGTCCTGGATTTGTACGAGACCAGTTTTTCAAATACATGATGGATGAAGCAGTGAAAAATGATATTAAAGTGATATTGGAAAACAAAAGTAAATTCCTCCTAGTTCACTCATCCAGCGGATATAAGCATTCTTTGAAAGGTACACAAAAGGCTTACTAAATTAAGAAATGTTTCAGAAAATTTTATATTCAGCTGCTATAGCTATTTCTCTTCGTTGTACTTCCAGAAGTCTTATCGTCTCCTGCAGTGATCTCCAGAATGGCTGACACCAAAGCTTTAGCTGAAGTCAAATCGTTAGAATTATTCTACCATGTTCTATCATCGGATCCGGATAAAGCTTTTTATGGCGTCAAACATGTCGAAGCAGCTAATGAACATCAAGCTATTGAAACTCTTTTAATATCTGATAGCTTATTCAGGTTTGTACTGTTCTAGTTGCTGATAAAACCAACTAAATCACCCAAAATATAATGTGGTTGTATTTTCGTAGATGTGAAGACGTTAATGAACGAAAACGATTCGTTCGATTAGTCGATTCGGTGAAAGAATATGGTGGCGACGTTAAGATATTTTCTAGCATGCACGTTTCCGGAGAACGTAAGTTATATCGACTAAAGTAAGAAATAATATTTCTGTGTTTAGACTCACGGAGAAAAGAAAATGAAACTGAATTTTCAAATTCGACCCTCGGCATCCGAATGCATTAAATGTCGTTGTATCCATTTAGGATTAACGTCCAACTTATATTATGTCACATTAGAGCAGTGGTGGCCAAGTGCGTCTCCCTCGAAGCCAAATGTTGGTAGCTGATACGGGTTTAAAAGGGACTAGCAGCTAAGGACAAGAAAAATTGATGATGCTCACTCATTGAATCAGTTATTAAACAGGCCTACCACTGAATTTTTTCCGACCATCTGGACCACCCTTATATTCCTTGTAAATATCAAAATGTCGTCGTTCCATTATTCTTATTTTTTAATTGAGAAACACGAGTGCTTGCGCTATTATTTCTCTCTTCATTCTGATTCCTACTCGTCTTTCATTGTATAATATTTTCCATTAATAGAATAGGACTGTAAGATCCTTGGACCTCAACTTCTGTAATAATCGGAACGGGATGTTGAAATTATTCAATAATGTGTAACTATCTATTTTTTTAGAGCTCGGCAACCTGACGGGTATTGCAGCTATTTTACGATTTCCTCTTCCAGAAATTGAGGAAAATGTAGATGACACTGACAGTGAAGATGATAGTCAAAATGGCCATGATCAAAAGAATGGAGGTCACAATAAGCATAATTTGGATGACAATTAAACCATTATTACCGATTGAGATAAATAAATGTAGCTTAATTTATTTTTTTTTTATTTTTTTTTATTTTATTTTTTTGTCAAGGGTGTCTTAATTTTTATTTTGCATGTGTCTTCCAATCATCCATTAAAACTTGGAAAGATGTCTTACTGTGCTGTACATTACTTTTGGGTTTTGGGAACCAGAAGAATGTCAATTTAGGATTTTTCCTACTGTTTTTATAACAAATACAGCAGTTATTCACCACTTTTACAAATTAACATCATAACAAGCGGAAATTAGCTATGAAGTAAAGGAACCCGACAGAATTATCATACTTGCGAAAATCTTGTCCTCCTATGACATAACAGGAAAGGGATTTTGGTTAGAGCTTAAAGCACCCACTAGTAACAGGCTAAAACAGTTGGAAAGCTGGAGAATTTTGACATTAAAAAGCCAAATATCAAAAGTTGAAAAATATTGTATGATAAAAAATAGCAAAAACCTAAAAGTTTTATTTATGCAGCTTTGCCCTTTGCCTTTCATTTTTTCGCCTTCTTGTTCTGGTAACTGCGTTTATTTTAGGTCCTCGTAAGAAATAAGTTCAGCTTTGACCAGGTTCACCAATAACAATATATTATACTGATGCTGAAAGCAAACATTTTATAAGATTAAGGTGTACTGTTAGACTGTTACATAACAGAAACAAACGAATGAACGATGTCTAATAAATTTTTTATTTTTGAAAAATTAAAGTTCAAAATTTTAGGCCAAAAGTTGAAATATTTTGACACTGGAAAGCCGAAAGTCTAAAGCTGAAAAAATATTTCTAGTGAAAAGCAGAAAGTCAAAAGTTCTCCATATTAAAATTGAAAGTGAAAGTCAAAAGTCAAAAGTGAAATCTTTTGTATTGTGAAACAAATAATTTCGTTTTGAACTTCTGCTCCCTGCCTCCGACTCCAAGTTGTAGTTGTAGCTTGTAGTAGGAAAATCTGCTGTTGGCTGCATGTAGTGATGTAGCTGCATCACATCATATTCATTGCCGTTCTCTGCGTCATCAATCGTGAGCATCGTGAGCAAGGTCATATAGATACACCAAGTTAGACGACTAGCGCGTTTCCGCGTTCTGCCGTCATGCAAGCGCGCTGCTATCGCTGAACTCCTTTGTTTGCATTGCGCTTATATGGACAGTTTTACGTTTTTGCGGATTAGCTCAAAAACTATCAATTTTGATGAAAAATTGGAAAGAGCTAAATCTGTTCACCTTGGAATTTCCCATCGAATGCGAGTACATTCGAAATTTTTATGGGTAAAATTTTGAAACTGATCTTACCTGATAGAAAATAACAGGTAGAATAAATTTTGTTCTTTTCACTTTTTCATAAAACTCGACCGTTATTGAGATAAACGAACAACTTGGTGTATCTATATGACTTTGTTTACATTGATTTCACGGCAGTCGAACGCTGCCAGCGCTGCTATCGGGATAAATTATCGTAACATACGAAGTTTAACATTGGTTAAATGGAGAGTCGAACGACTTGGTGTATCTATATGACTTTGATCGTGAGTATGAAAAAAATCGATTCTATTAGTTAGACAATGTTCTAAGTAAAACGATTTTCTATTTCCTTGATAATGTTCTTCAGTTTGCGATTTTACAAGTGTTAGGACCAATCATATTGTTCTGTATTTTTTTATCTGTGCTTTTTTGATAACGTGGTTTTTATCCCCGTTCTTTGTGATTATTGCTGTTTTATGGAGTAAAGTCTGAAAAAAGTTAGTCCGTGTGTTTATTAATTTCATCATGGTAGCAGAGCGTCACCTTTAATTTCGTTCTTCACAGTAAAACGGAAATACAGTACGATCTCTGTTCTCAATCAACATCATGCATTCCAAAGGAAGAGGTAAGAGCGGAAACGCTAATGCTGTATCGATCGGACGAGGCAAAGCCGAAGTCCACATTTTCGAAGATAAGAATTACGAAGAATGGCGAGTAAGGCTGACAACGGCATTTACCCGTGAAGGAATTCGCAGAGTCTTGAAATCCGAAGAGGAAGAGACTAAATACCTGGAACTCGACGAAGATAATCGCGAAACCGAAATGTCTGAGTATACTGAACTTCAAGAGATCGCTCAGTCCATCCTCTTTGAAAGGTTGAAAGATCGTCACTTAAGACAGATACGAAGACTAGTAACGGTAAAACAAATGTTAGACTATCTCGATACTAAATATAGAGTCACATCGAAAGTGGGCCTAGCTACTGCACGTAATGAATACCAACAGTTACGATTTCGGCAAAGTAACGATATGTCGAAGTTTATCGACCTTTTCAGCAGAAAAGCAGACAACTATGAAGAAGCTGGAGGCGAACTGAATGACGAAGACAAGGTTCTCCAATTGTCAATCGCTTTACCTCCTGATTATGACGCAGTCACAGACTGGTATGAAAGTCAAGAAGAAGACAAGCAGACCTACGAAGCGTTTACTAAAAAAGTTATCGAGAAATTCGAACGATTGAAACTAAGAGAGCAAAGTAATAAGGAACGCGAATCATCCTTCCGTGGAGGTGATTCAAGGAACCCTCGAAAAGATCGCGATCAACGGTATAAATCGAAATATACGAGCGATAATGATACCCGCTCGAATATGAACTACCGTAACACTTATGATCCGTCTCGGGAAACGCGTACATGTTTTCGTTGTAATGAAGTCGGTCATATAGCTCCTTTTTGCCCGCAAAATCTTGGTTCATCCACCTCAAAGGAAAATCATCCGAAACCTAAATCGAACACAGTTTCAAGAGAACCTGAGAAAGAAGAACAGAATAATCCGAATCGAAAACAGAAAGATGTGCCCAAGTTCGAAAAAAAATCGCATGTATGGTTGTGTTCTACGCTTGATTATGACGATGATGCAGAAACTAATATCATCGAGAACAACGCTGGTCAGGAGAATGATTTAGTCGATGACTACGAAAAGATCGTTAATCCACTGGAAGAAGATACCGCAGATACTTTTCAATACTTTGAAATGGTACTGGATGGCGGTGCGGATCGGCATATGGTTAAAGACTTACATCGATTGTCCAATGTCCTGATTCTGAAAAATCCGGTTGTCGTATCTCAGGCGGAAGAAGCACGGAAATTAACTGGAACTCACTCCGGAACGTTGAAAATACAGATTAAAACTAGACAGAATTTATGGATTGATATTACTTTAAACGATGTATTGTATGTACCTGCTTTATCTCAAAATTTAATTTCGGGTGAATTAATTGTATCTACTAAACTGTATCGTATGAATTATTGTTGGGATTTCGCTGATATTATTGATGTTCAAACTAATACTGTCGTTTGTTCCGCAGTTACTCGAAATAGGGCGAAATGGTTTCATGTTAGACAGAATATTGATACTGCGAACGCGCTAATTACGACTACAAATTCTTTTAATACTGAACAAAAAAAACTCGCGATATTATGGCATCGTCGATTAGGACATGTATCGGCTAAGGTAATGAAACAGATGTCTACTCATGTATTTGACTTTCCATCTAACCTTAAAATTCGTGACGATGATTTTAAGGATTGTGATGTCTGCTTAAGGGCAAAATCAAAAAAACTGCCGCACAATTCTAAGCGGAACAGAAGTATTCGATTGTTAGAATTAATATCTTCCGATATTATGGGCCCGGTTTACCCATCCAATGATGATGATCGATATGTTATTTCGTTTATAGATGATTTTTCTAATTATACTGTCATTTTTGTAATTAAGAAACGCTCAGAAGCAGCAGAATGTTTTGCGAAATATCATAAACATGCGACAGCTCGTTTTCCCGATATTAATATTGTAGAATTACGTTGTGACAACGCGTTAGAATATGTTAAAGGAGATCTTCAACGTTTTTGTGTAGCAGCAGGAATCGCGACCGATTCTGGACAAAATTATTGCCCCGAATTGAACGGAAAATCGGAACGCTATAATTATACACTGACTACTAAAATTAGATGTCTGTTACTCGATTCGAATTTACCTAAATCTAAATGGCCTGAAGCAGCCACTGCTGCCGCTAATTTAATAAATCGTTTACCTACGAAAGCGAATTTAAATAACGTAACTCCGTACGAATTATGGCATTCGCGTAAGCCAACTGTTAAATATTTAAAAGTTTTTGGTTGTATTGGTTATGTACACATTCCGAAAGAAGTTAGACAAAAAACAACAAAAGATCAAAAATTTGAAGCTCGTGCTCAAAAACTCATTAATTTAGGAATATCGGGCAATACTGGTTATATTCTTTACGATCCGAATACTGGTAAAGTAACTCATTCGCGTGATGTAATCTTTGTTGAATCTAAAAATTTTGCTGATTTTAAGCGAGAACACCAGATCGAAACTCAAAACTCCCTTTTAGATCACGACTACGCTATGACTCTGGTGGCGAACACACATCAAATGAAGCTTGATGATTACATCCCTAGAACATATGAAGAAGCCACAAAGTGTAATTTCGCAACAGATTGGATGCGAGCAATCGACAATGAATTACATTCTATAGCCATGAAAGAAGTATGGGAAGAAGTAAATCGAGAACCATTCGCGAACATCGTTGATACCAAATGGGTGTTTTCTTGTAAATACGATGAAGAAGGCCAGCCAACACCAAAGGCAAGACTGGTAGCCCGCGGTTTCAAGGATACGAACAATTACGCACCCTTTGAAACATACTCACCTGTAGCTCCGATGACGGCGATTCGTTGGCTCCTATCCGTATCCCACAAATTTGGTCTCAGGCTAACCTACATAGATGTTCGTTCAGCTTTCTTAAACGGTATCCTTAATGAAGACGTTTTTGTTGAATTTCCGAAGGGGATTCCAAAGTCCGATAAGGACAAGATATTAAAGCTAAAGAAAGCCCTCTACGGATTAAAAATTGCATCGAAAACTTGGCATAAGAAAATTCATGAAGTCATTTCGAAATTGAATTACGAAAGATCTGTAACTGAGCCTTGCGTTTATTTTCGAAATGATGGAACCGGAAAAGTCGCTATCGTAGTAATTTATGTCGACGATATACTAATTGCTGAGAATGATGCGGACCTTAGCGCGAAATTCATAACAGCGATGAAGGTCGAATTTGAAATCACAGTCGTTGCGGATCCAAAATGCTTTGTTGGAATCCAGTTGAAAATGCAAGATAATTGTTTAATCCTTCACCAACAGGATTATATCCATAAACTGATGAATAGTTTGTCGAAAATGGTTAGTACTCAGCGCATCGAAACGCCAATGGAAACTAACCTTCATATTGAAGTCTCAGATCAAGGAGTGGAAAGTTCAGAATTCCGAACAATAATAGGTTCCCTTCTCTTTATCGCAAAAGCTGTACGCCCAGACATTTGTTACTCGGTAAATTACTTGTCAAAGTTTGCTGGGAAAGTTACTCCGGAAATCATGAAGTATGCGCGCAGAATAATTCAGTATTTATCTTCAACGCCGAATTATGTCTTAACTTATCGGTCAAATTCCAAGGATATCATAGCATATGTTGATGCTTCTTTTGCACCGGAATTGGTCACATGCAAATCGATCTCTGGATATTTGATTCTGCATTACGGCAATGCTGTGTCATGGGGCACAAAAAAAAGCAGAATTTAATAACCACATCCTCTACAGCGGCGGAGTACGTGGCCATCGCAGATGCCTTGCCCGAAATGATGCTCATTCGAAATTTGGACCGGGAAATCTTCCACCTAGATCAGCCTGTATGTATCATGGAAGACAACATCTCGACAAAATCGATCATCGAGACAGGAGAGAGACGCCGACTGCGACATGTCATAATCAAATGTCACGCGGTTTTAGAGGCAGTGGAAAATGGGGAGGTTTTCCTCCGCTCCATCCTTGGTGAAGATCAGATGGCAGATGCCCTCACTAAAGCGGTCAAAGCTGAAACCTTCAAAAAATTTGTAAATTTTCTCTTCTTTGGGGAGGAGACCAATAACAAATAAGAGAAAATTGTAAATTTTTTTACTTTATTTTTTTTCTCGCTCATAATTTTTTTTCTCGTTTTTTTATTGACAGTTTATGTTTTTTTCTATACGAAAGTTTTTTTCAATATGAGTTGTGGGGGGTGTTAGGACCAATCATATTGTTCTGTATTTTTTTATCTGTGCTTTTTTGATAACGTGGTTTTTATCCCCGTTCTTTGTGATTATTGCTGTTTTATGGAGTAAAGTCTGAAAAAAGTTAGTCCGTGTGTTTATTAATTTCATCAACAAGTTGCATTTTTTGTTTGTGAAGGAATTTTGAATATTGGAATCGGATTATCAAGTAGAAAGTTATTTCATTAATTCAGTTTCTTATCGTTCTGTTTTCAGTATCTTCTATTTTGCTTCTGTATAACGTACATCAGTTACAGCTATCTGTGTGCTCCGGTATCGGGCCTAAGTGTCGTCAATTTTGATTATGTCTGGAGATCAAAAAACGACGATCAATGGCAGCCCTTCTCAATACGTGAAGTTGAATGTTGGTGGTTCTCTTCATTACACTACTATTGGCACGTTAACGAAGCACGATACCATGTTGAGAGCCATGTTTTCTGGTAGAATGGAAGTACTCACAGACTCTGAAGGTTTGCAGACAAGGGAGAACATTTTGCATTTGTTGTTTACTTTTATGTACATCGCTTCACTTCTAGTTTTTATTATATTTCTAGGTTGGATCCTGATTGACAGGAGTGGTAAACACTTCGGCACCATTTTAAGTTTCCTCAGAGATGGGATGGTTACCTTACCGGAAACATCGAAAGATATTGCAGATTTAATGGCCGAAGCAAAATATTATTGTATCACTCCGTTAGTAGAGTCATGCGAGCAAGCGCTGAAGTACAAACACAGGGAAGTCGAACCTATTTGTCGCGTACCCTTGATAACGTCTCATAAAGAAGAACAGTTATTGATCAGCTCCACTTCCAAGGTAAATATATGAAATCTTGTACTCGATCTATCGAAAGAAAATTATACGTGCTACGGATATAACACAGAATATATGGTGATCTTAGAACAGTTCCTTAACTTGGTTTTTATTTACTCATTTCAGCCTGTCGTGAAATTGTTGATCAACAGACATAACAACAAATATTCCTACACTGGGTAATAATTCATTACTTTGCTTTCTTGAAGTTCGAATTCCATGAAACATTTCCACGTTTGTCAGGTTGTATTATTTCTGTATTCTAGCACGTCAGACGACAATTTGCTAAAAAATATTGAATTATTTGATAAATTATCGTTGCGGTTCAATGGCCGAGTGCTGTTCATCAAAGACGTAATTGGTTCAAGTGAAATTTGCTGCTGGAGCTTTTATGGTCACGAGAAGAAAGTAGCTGAAGTTTGCTGCACATCGATTGTTTATGCCACTGATAAGAAACACACGAAGGTAATGAAATGACCCTGGAATGTATTCGTTCTTGAGTACAGATAGCAGCTTATTTGAGGATCTTCTAAGCTTGATTAACCCTCGATTTTGACCTTTCTGGCCTCTAAACTCGTTTACGACTCCTTACGACTGTTATAGATTATTAAAGACTCTTTACGATTTTTCCAAACTTTATTGAGACTACCAGACTTGTTTAAAATTCTTTACGAACATACTAGACTAGTTGCCTTTTTGAGATTAATCCAAACCCGTTAAAGACTTTCCTTAATTTTAAACTTTCCAATTTGATCAGGATTTACTTTTCTCTTTTAGACTTTACAACCCTTTGCTAAACTTGATTATGATTTTTCCTGACGTTTTCAAAATTCTTCATGACTTACTATTAATTCTTCACCAGATTTGTTTTGCTCTATGTATTTTGAAAACTGCTATTTTTATTTGAAGCAAAATGACACTTGCCTCCTCCCGATTCTGATGTATAGGATTATATGCGTGTGTCCCTGATTATACCTTTTTTCAGTTTCTTGGCTATTCACAAAGAATGTTTTTCATATAGAATACGATCAGTGCGATCGAATTTTGAAACTGTACAGAATGTTGCTAATGTAAAACAATGTGTTTTCCTTGCCTTCAGAGCCTTTCAGGAAATTTGTATGTGAAGGGTTACTTTACATTCATTCTTAAAAATGAAAATGATATGTATCTAATTGGATGAGTATGCATTTCCCTGGTTTCAGGTTGAGTTTCCAGAAGCAAGAATTTACGAAGAAACGCTTAATATCTTGCTATATGAGAGTCGAACTGAACCGGACCAAGAGCTGATGAAAGCAACATCAACGCGAGGAGCAGTTACGGGAGTTTCATCTTACACCAGTGACGAAGAAGAAGAGCGTTCAGGATTGGCGCGTTTGCGGTCCAACAAACAGAATAACACATCTTAATCTCCTCTACGTCTGTTGATAATATATGGGATATTATTGGAATCGAATATGAAGTCGTTACGAATCGATAATTTTCGTTAGTTCACCTACATTGTTGATTAATTCTTGTGAAAATCGATTTGCAAGTATCAGTCATATCAATCTTCGATTCGACAGTGATAATACTCATATTTATAGGATGGAATATGAATAATGTAGACGTGTTTCGAAGGAACTGAGGTGAATACGGGATAATACTCTCTACTATGCAGATGTGTTATAATACGAGCGATTTACGCGGTAAGAGTAAGATTTTTCTGGACATGAGTTGTTCAGTCGAACGTTTTCAGAATTTGGCCGAGTATTATCGTGTTGTGAAAGATTTTATAGTGAGAAGCGCTATTTTATCTTGAGAGTGATTTCTGCTATGCAAGCGTCGTGCGGTTTTCTTCGAGTGCCGCGTGTCCGCTAGAATACATTTGAGCGAAGTGAAGTGTGGGAATAATTAATTGCAATAACATGTTAGATCGTTATATTCATCAGATGCAAATACCAAAATTACTGTTCTAGACCAAATTTTTATTTCGTTTTGTCCTCTATTAGGCTTCTTATTAAACTTTGTCATTCGTCTTATGCGCTCATTTATGTGTACGATCGGTGGTTTGTTTCACTGGATTTCATCGTATGTGATTCAACAGACGGTGCGAAGCGAAATTATTTAGTCTGGATGAATTTCGAAGATGTGCACATATCAGGTATGTGTGTAGAATATTTGCATTTATAATAAAATTGTGAGTACACAACCAACGCTTGGAATTCAACCATATTAGTTTACAAGAAATTAATTTGCATTAGAAAAAAGGTGAAGGAATTGTGCGTGAGTAAAAAGGGTGAAAGAGAGGCAGGTCGTGGAGTTTGAACAGCGTAACAATATTAACATACCGCGCAGGAAATTGAATAAGAGATATGAAGGTAAATTTGTGATTTTCAACCGTTAATTAAAATCTCGTGGTGTAATGAAAGATTTCGCCGAAGGTAGTTCTCGATAAAGTTCAGGAACGTATTGATAGGGTGTAGGTATAACTATTCCAAATACTGCGAAAAATATTTTTGGTATGGCGCATGAGGCCATATTGGACTGAGTAAATGTCGACAAAAGGGAGATGTTGGAGAATTATGACGCTGTCCTATCGATTTGTCATACAAGCAATGTTGGTTTTTATATTGTGATGAAGAGGACCTATCAGATTAGCGATAATTTGAACTATCAAGTTGGTAGTAATTTTATATTTTCTCGAAATTCAAAGGTAGGAATTGAAATCCTGATAGTCTCTCTTTTTTTCTGAAATAATTAATTTAACATAACTCATAAAAAGTATCATCTATCGCCTTATTGTCGCAGGCACACACCCAGAATTTTTTTCCTTTTTGATATAATGAGTAATACCCGCAATTTAAGCTAGTGAAGAAAGCTAGCATTTTTTGAAGCAATATTCATTAGAAATGAGGCAAAAAAACTTCCGGAGGGTCATCTATAGTTTCAAGTGAGTGCGCCTCTGCCTTATTAAGTCTTTGAATTATACATCAGTCCTAGATATACTGCGATAAACACACACTGAATTTAATATTTGCGAAGATCCTCGAATTCGCTCGACAGGCTGTGTATTCACCAACGAATTTTAATCCTGTGGCGCGTTGTAAACTTGATGAGAAGTTTCACGTCACTTGACAAAAGTTGAAACAAATATTTGTGTTTTCAGTCTTTTGAAACATGCAGTAAATTAACGCAAAAAAGTTTCACATCCTCATCAAAAGGTACCGTTTATTGAGAACCTCATTTATTATGCTAAAATGCGTTGCATGGTAAAAATCTAGTCTTCTTCCACTTCGGGAAACAAAATCGACGTTCAGAGCCTGACAGTAAGAGAGAGTTAGCTAACCTGCTAATCAGAGACAGAATTAGTGAGATACAACCGCCACCCAGTGGGAGAATCCAGTGAGTTGGAAAAATTTGATGTCTGGTTAATATCTACTTTTTCAATTTGAATAACATGTCGGTATAAAACTACAATTTTCTTTTCTCAAATATATACAATCTTGAGGGCTCAAGAAAAATCTCAACTCTCGGGACGGTAGGAGGTGATTACTCATTCCAGCCTTATTTTCTCGCTCTGACACTGAGCTTGACCAATGTATTTAATAAATACGAGAAGACATATTGTGCTGATCAAAAAATTACTGACGAAAACAGTCAAGTTTTATTATCCACGAAAATTTATAAATAAATAACTAGAAAAAAGCCGAGCGCTTTCCATTCGCGCGAAAATTAATTAAAATAGCATTGAAAGTGTACAAAATATTAATCGATTGCGCTTCAAAATAATGCAAATTATCCTGAGGTACGATGATCACATAATAATATTTTAAATGGCACACAGACTGGAATGAAAATTTACTCTTCCGGAGATCAAAAACATTTCTTCTGAAAAGAATGTCAACTTCGCGCACCTACATTTAGCTTTGAAATTTGCGTCACGTAATATAGCTGATCAAGAGGAGATACAGAATGATCCACAAAAATTTGCACATGTAACATTTACCATCATGGGCACTTTCAGAGTCATTCTGTAAGGAGCTAATTTCATTATGCTTGAATCAAATTCAGTAGTTTTCTCGCTTAAGGACACTTTTCTTACAAAACTAGATTCACAAGGGGAATGATACCTGTTCGCTTAAAAGGCACATCGAAAAGTCGGAAAGTTCAGGTGAAAATTCTCCATAAACAAGGAATATTCTAGAATTGCATTATTTCATATTTTCAACAGGAACCTCGAAGTTCAAAATATTTGATTTACAAATTTTCGACAAATAATTTGTAGTCTTCACCATAAGTGCCCATGCAGAGCGTCGAAAACGTGTATCCTTTTTAGTAAAATGACAACAGTTACCGATATCGTTCTAGAAGTAAAATCAGAAATTGCAGTGAGGGGAAAATGAAAGAATGAAACCTTCATAGATTTTGTACCATTCTGAAAGCGATAAGAATTAACCTCTCAACTTCGAAGAGCGCGATCAGACTTTTTCAGAATCTTCAGTTTCTTCATTCGTCTCGTTACGTAATAGAGGTACACGTCAAGTGAGCCGCAACAAAACCAGGACTAGAACGTTTGATAGGTAAAAAAATTATTAACGCGAGGTAGAAGTTCAAATTTCTACTCGTACAGTACATTACAAAAACACGTACGTTAAATTACCAATTAATAGTGTGAGTAGTTGTGAGTACAGGACTCACAACATTTGTCAAAAGACTAACTAACCTTCATCTGTTTGAACCGTTTTTGAGTAATCCGCCCAATAATCAATGTGTCTTCACACTATCAGCAGACCATGATCTCTTTCTAATCTACGCTTTGCCTTCAAAGATACCGTGCCCATCAAATCGGAGGGTGTAGGTAGACCGGCAATGGGCGGCACGCTCTGTTGATAAAATAGTTGGTTATCAGCCATTTGACGGCCATACAAGATGCTGTCCTCCAATCTGAAATAATTTATCGAATTCGTTACTTCCATAATCAAGCCTTTAAAATAGGTAGCTGTTAATTATCATTTGATGATCGAATTAATTTGGTTGATTAAATTTATGGATGATGCAGATCTGAAAAAAATATTTGAAGATTCTTCAATTCATTTACTTTGTAGAAAGGTTCAACGTTAGCCCTGTGCCATACATAACGGTTTAGAAACTCACCTGACGGTAATGTCGGTGAGCGTCCCATCACTATCAAAGTCGTTATGCACAATATTGAGCAAGTCCAATTGGGGTCCGGTCCACTGTCCGCCATGATTCAACGTTTCCCACATTGCATGTATGTTCAAGTAACTATATGATTCATTGGCTACACCCATGGCTTGTGTTTGCGGTATCGACTCCATGCATTGCTGCAAATTCGCCTCCATGTCTTTGGCACCGGTCATACATGTTTTCCACTGCGCACAAAAAACTGCTGTTATCATGCCGTTGGCAATACAAAGTTGAAACCAGTTTTTAATAATATTTGAATAATGTAGCAGAAAGATAACTATAAAAGAAGTTCGATTAGGTTGTACGGTTTTAAAACCCCAAAGAAACTAATCGGTTTAGTTACGTAGCAGAGAGAACTACAAAGGAAGTTATTCTTGCGTTTTTATGGTTTAGAAGCTTAGATGAGAAGCTTAGATGAGTTAATCTGTTAAATCGGATTCATAAAAGGTGACGGTTACCAGACAGTTGATCAGCTCGTAGTTATTAGCATTTTCAGCTTTCAGGAGTAAGTACAACGAAATATTCTGATGGCCGAAAACAAACAACGCCGATCGTCTCGTGAGTTTCTTCTGATTAGTAGGCACTGATTTTTGACGATGGGGTTTACGTTTCGCTTGTCTATTCGATTTATCACAAGTGTCTTGTTTCACGACAAAACCATCGTCTTGAAGGCATCGAACGGAAGTCGCTGGAGTTAACACGGCAGGGGGAACACTACGCTGAGATAAATCCAACAAACTAAGTTTGGACATCAGAGGCGTTAAAGGCACATCACCCGATGGAGGCGGGCACTGGGGAGCTGCTTCTGGAATGAAAACATATCAGCACATATGACTTGCGTTGGTGAAAAATTTCCTATCAAGTCAATGCTACCGGTTGAAAGATTCGAACTTACCAGAAAACTCTTTTTTTAATTCCAATAATAGGCCGACTGATTTCTGTATTCGACTTTTCTTCTTCGGCGCATCTTTACTTCCGAATTCTATGCTAGTTGGCCGTTTCAGGCAGCATTCTGTCATTTCAGTATTTTCTGCTTCCTTCGACTGATCTTCTATAAAACATTGTATACGCGTATTAAATTTGAACCATAATGTAGATCAACACGTAGTTGTTTTGAATACATCCATAACGGATGAAATGGCATTTTTGACTTCTCTGGATAGAAAACATTTGTTTTTCACGAAGTAGTGCTGACTGCATTAGGCAATCTCGTATATTAGAACTGCAGCATATTTACTTGTAGATGCTGAGTACGCGAGCATTTTCACCAGTATTTTTAGCAAAATCATGTCTTCAGTTCTGATATCTTTATCGAGGTCTATGAGTTTCGAGTGTTGAGGCTCTTATACATTGATAAATCTTACCTAACTTTGTTGGTGGTAGTCCATTATTGATGTCGCGACAATAAAACGTAATTCGGTCATCTCGTAGGGCTTTTGATGCTGGTAGACCATTATTACGAAACCACGGATTCACTGGATCGGAAATAGTATTGTAATAATTCAAACGACAATGATGCTGGACTTTCGAGGGATCGGCACTAGAAGCTGGAAATTTGTCTTCCTCTTCCGAGCGGCGAGGAGATCCGAAACTACAGTATCTGAAAAGAATTGAATTATTGTGTAACATACTCGTATATGTATATCACTGTATACAAGGCACACAGGTAGAATAATAACCAGGACAAATGAATTATCATTTATATAATATAAAAAATATAATACAGCCTGAACTGAGGGCGCAGTGGCCGATACTCAGTTCGCCCATCTCTGGGCAAAAGCCTCCACCACCCACCTCCACTCCTTTCGATTTTGCGACCTACTCCCCCAATTTGGCCCTATCTCCTTCAGAATTTCGTCTATCCATCGGGCGGTAGGTCGCCCTATCTTTCGTATTCGATTGTATGGTAGCCATACTGTTGACCCGAGGTTCCATTTCTCTTTGTTACCTCTCGCCATATGGCCTCCGTATTTGATTTTCCATTTCTTAATTTTGTATCCAATATTAACTGTTCCCAAGAATACTTCGCAGCATCGCGTTTTGGGTTTTCTCAAACTTACCTAAATTGTTTTTAGTAAGGGCCCAGGTTTGGGCCCCGTATGTCAGGACCGTACCCGATTCTGGCCTGGATTTCTTTGCCTATTTCCTTTTTCGAACGAGATAATTCGGCCGAGGTATTTGTAATCGTCTACTACTTCTATCTCCCTGCCTTGTATTTTAATTGATCTGATACCTTCTTTACCCGTCTTTTTGCCGTTTACATTATCATTTATCGGATGTAAAATATGTGCAATTGAATTTTAGGAGGCACATTGTTAAAATAAGTATAAAAAACTATACTAACCTTACTGATTCATTCTGGGGCGATTGCAAATTCTCACTGGAACACGACGATGGAACTTTCGATTTTTTGAGCGAATCAACGATATAAGATTCAACTCTAATTTCGGAGAAATGTTTTTTTGTTTCATCTTTTTTTATCGTTCTTACTGTATCTTTTACTACATCAGGCATTCGCGCTAAATAGTCTTTGGATTTAGGAGGAGCATGATCTACTTCGGATTCTTCTTCCAGAACAGTGAATATACGAGAACGGTCAGGGGGTTTTGCGTCCAAGGTCCACTTCCCAGGATTTTCTGAAGTGTCTTCGATGACCTGTGGATTTACTTTATTACTACTTCGGTCAGGTATATGAATCTTTGAGTTACAGGATCCCTCATTCGGAACAAAACCAACTGATGTGAAAACACCGTCTACTCGTGAAGAATACACTTACTTTCTTATTCTTAATATTTTCAAACTTTAGTGAAGAAGGAACTTTCTGATCTTGTAAAAAATTCAGCTCCGCTTCATCAACGTAAACAACAATCAGCTGAACCCCTGCGGGTAACTGGAATGACGTAGCTACATTTTCGGCAGGGATCTGCACACGTAATAGTTATTTGGAATTAATCAACAAAAATTAACATTTTTGCAGAATGCTGGTAACCAGAATATCTATAATAATGACTAATAAGTCAGAAGGCTTTTGTCCTCATACTTCTGATGATTTACTTACATGTTGACAGTTATACCGGGAATAATAAGGTTTTTGAAATGGTAAATAAGTTACATTAAAACGAAAAACAAGATCGCAAAGTCATTTAAGCCTCATTTGTTTTTTTCCTTTTCTTTTTCTCCAAATTAGATAGTACCTATTCGCGCTCTCTTTCTGTAAAAACTAATTATTTTACCTTAATTCTGTATGGGTCAGTTACGATTATTTGTTTCGTTATATCTGGATTTAGTTGCGACATTACAACCCTGAAAAATATTTACGCTCATTTTAGAGGAGCAATGGTGATGTATAAGAATTTTCAAAAATTACCGCAAACGTACTTATTTTGATAGCAAACTGCACCTCCGTGAACGCTTTCCTTACTCTGAAGACATTCGAGAAGCTGAGCTGCTTCTAAAAAAATACTACCAGCACTCTGTAAAATACAAATGAAGTGAATTTCATTAACACCTTAATAACGTAAGCTAACTAGAGTTGCGTTCCCTTAAGTAAATAGCAGCAGACCCAGGCATGTCTTTGCTTCCTTTCTCGTTTGCAATTATTATAAATACGAGGCGAAAAAATAAATAAAATACTCCAATTACACTTACTTTAGGTAAACGGATAGTAAGGCCATTTCCAAAAATATTTCCGGCATATAATAACACAGGCAGATACACCTCCATAACATTAACTAGTTTTTCAGCCACTGCTTTTTGCTGGGCACTGTCACAAAACATATGTAAGTCAGCGTGGAAGAACTGAAGCGTGTGGAATAATATTTCGCATCTTTTCTCCAAAATCCAGCCTGGAATATTTCTGTCGGTTCCGACACACTGTAACAAGAAAAGAATCGAATTCGGTCGAGATCAAAAAGTTAGTTCATACATTGTTGACTGTCTTCCAGCTGCTACTATTCTGTGAAATACTACTTTCTCAATAACCGGAACACGGATAAATCTAGAAAATTAGTGACAAAGAAATTATCTGACATTGTGACTTCTCACATTCGGAAATGAAAAGGCGACGGGGGATGGTTTCAATCCATAGAAGTTACCATTAAGTACTCACCAAAATAAATCTTCCTATTCGTTTCATGGCAAATTTTCCATTATTCAACGCTATCGTATGAGGGAAAACGAAACCAGATACCAAAAATTGAGTAACACCGATTAATTGTCCGCAAAGGGCCATCCTCTGGTTGGCGCTCACCCATGATGGATGGAAAAAAACGACCGCCGTTTGTGGGTCATCTTCTTCGCGTAATCGCACTTCAGTATCATACAAGAAAACTATGAATAATTCTCTGAAACACAGCAAGTATACTGAGCATATGGACGGACAAAAATCACAAATAGAAGTAAGATAGACTATTTTTACTGAAGCAGTGGTGAATAATACAAATTCAGACCACTCACTTGGCCATTTGAATGTACTTGATATTCCAAGCCTCACAAAAGAACCGAAATATCTTATCCTGTTTAAACTAGCGAGTGGATGTTAGATTGTCCGCTTGATCCCGGCATATTTAAAAAACTCAAGGAAAATGAGCATGAATCTTTCGAATACTCTACGTAAAAAAGTCAACGATTAAATATGACTGAGGTAAATTATTATTTTCTAATATGGTGAAACAGGAGGCAATTACAGATAGCAAAGTACGATGACTCCTAGTATTATGTAATGGCCAGAAGGTATGTGAACGAAGAAACCTGAACCTGAAAGACCCGAAATCACTTCTCTCGTGATTATTTATTAATTTATTAAATTATATTATCACCATAAAAGATTGTTATCAGAACATCAGAACGATAACATTTTTCATGAAGCCTTGAGCTAAAGGATTCTTCAGCAGTTCCACAGACTACAGCCTACAGCCCTTCAGTTTCAAGTTTTAAGCGCAGAAAAAAGACCTAACAATATTATTTAATTTTAGGTTTTTTTTTCCAGACAATATTGAATAATTAAATATAAAACATGCCACATGCCAGATGCCATCACAGCCCTCAGCTGCATCTGAACATCTATGTTCCCAACGTTACAGTTTTCAGCTTTAAAATTTCATAATTATTAATAAAATAACAAAAATTCCTGCTATAATAAGAACGAAATTTTCAAAAATTAATATTCTACATTATTTCTACCATAATTTTCTACATATGAGGAGTTATCTGTTAAAAGGGCATCCGTTCCATGAGAAATACATGAAACGGACGCCCTTTTGACAGATAACTCCTCATATTAGGTACGTATGTTACGTGTAGAAAACAGTATAGACGTAGAATGGTAGAATGTACGACACAACGGCACAACTTTGATTCAAGGCCAGCGTTCTTCTGGTCTACCAGTGCAGAAGTGCAACGAATGCGAATGCGAGTTTGCGAGTTCCAGTTCAAGTTGAATACGAGTTCAAAAAGTATTCGGACGTGCGCAGTTGCGTTGTCAACTTGTGGAATCGCATTTTTAGAAGTGATTTTTAAAGTTTTATAACGGTTTTTGTGAATGTTTTGATTTTCTTACCTGTAAAATATGCGTATTTCTTCCGCAGTCGCTTCTGCTCTACTAATGGGATTCGTGAATTTTGAAACAAATTCGCCTTTTACTGGAATTAAAATTTTTGTTTTCCGTCGTAATGAAGTGCAGTGAATAACGTAGCCACACGTTTTAGTTCCGTTTTTTTACAATTTTAAATTCGGTGTCCGGTGTCTAGTATGTGATAGTAAGGTAGATCATACCCTACGAGTCGTATAATGGAGGAAGAAGAAAGATTATGTCACAGCTCATTAAAATTCTTCAGGTTCCAAAAATCATGTGGGTTCATTTTGAAGAACTTCATATTCCTATCCGTTTGGAGAATTCTTGTGAATCCGGTTCATTGTGGTACGTATTCTGTGTGATTTGTATTATCTTGTTAGGTAAAACATTCAAAGTGAAAAATGAATTGTATAAATGCCTGCCCTTGGTAACGGATAAGCCTTTTACTATCAGAACTGCCTGGTGTCAAGGTTTTCAAAATCACGACGTTGTCCGCCAGGTAATTCCATTTCCTTTAAGAAGAGAAGTATTGTATGAGCTCTAGTCGGTAATTTTGTTATTGAAGTTTAGCTTCTAGCATTTTTGCTTGTCAATCTGTCTTAAATTATGGTTATGGAGTGTTTTCAAAGTCTCCGGAGAGGGTTTTTTGGGTTAGGCATGCCATGTTATATGCTTCGAAATTTCTGGTTGGTATCAGCTGTGAAAGAGAATCAACAATAGTATTTGAAACCAGCAAAATTAGTATCTTAATAACCAGCCGCGAATTGGGTACCTAGGTAAGGTTGTTGCCATGCATAAATGCAGTGCTGGACTCACCCTATGGGCAAAATGGGCAACTGCCTAGGACGGCAAAATTTTCAGAGGGCCAGAGGACGCCGCGCTCGGCGCAAAAAAAAAGTAGTACGACATCAAAACGCCCATCTCTATTCTTTTTTGCAGTAGTCAGAACGTCGAGGGTATTTGCTCGAGTTACAAAAAATGTGTCACATTAAGGCGATGTTCAAGTGAATGCTCATGCTCAAGTATGCGATTTTCGTGTTTCCAGTCATTAAATCCAATAATGAAACCTAATATGGATATCATACTTCGAGTATTTTTGTGTATATTCTGTACAAACGTAGCATAGGAGTGATCTTTCTCCATTCTCAAACGAGTGAAAAATTATTTACGAAATGCTATCGGTTGTGAAAAACTCTCCCAAATGGCGTCATTTTCTATAAATTCCGATCTCTTTGACGAAATTTCCTTTGAAAAATTGATAAAAGATTTAGCTTTTGCTAAGGTGAGAAAAGTGAATGTGAATTTATTACCATAAATAATAAATACTTCAGGACAGTATCAGTACTACTGTATAATTTTATTTAATAATTTTTTTAATTGAAATTTTGATGTTTGGTAAAGTGTAATTTTTGTGGAATTTAAGATTTAGGTCTAGCTTTTACATAATATAATTTTCACACTTTCTAGTTTCTGATTTTCAGTACAGACTTAGACTTTGTTACCTATTACATTAGCTGTGATAGTAATAAGGACTTATTCATTTAATTTGTTTTGAATTGTTTTCAAATTTTTGATTTATTACACTTGTTGGAATATGTAATTACACGAAGAGTGGAGGGGGCAGCATGCTATATTGGTTTTAAGGGTGTCATAAACTATTTTGCCCTGGGCGTCGTCAAACCTTAATCCGGCACTGCGTCTGATTTCCATTTGTGAAAATCCATGGTGTTAATTGAGAATACTTTATCCAAAGGTCCGGAATATTTTGTTTCATCCATTTTCTTACTTACACTTTTTTAATAGTATATCTGCTTTATAATAGTGTTCTATTCAATTCATTAGAAAGTTGAATGCCCAACTTTTCCCATCACAAATTCTTGGTAATGCATTCGATTGAATCGAAAAAATAGGTATTAAACAGAAAAAAATCACGAAAATGTTGATGTAAAATTTTTCAGCGGTTAGTATAATACCAGTTTCTTACTATTTGGACGCTGTTGAGCGTAAGGGAACCAACCAACATTTGTAAACAGAATGAGTTATTTACAGCGGTGTTCCCATGGCGGGGGGGGGGGTGCTCAGCCCCTCCTCGAGAATTTGTTGGACGGTTTAGTTTTGCAAGGATTGTTTTTGAGTAGTAAATTGGTCCAATTATTGAGCCCCCCCTCGAGAAATTTCTTGGGAACACCGCTGGTTATTTGTATCATTAGAATGAGTGTAAAAAGTAGAATTTTTCAAAATTGGGCTCCCGATTCAAAAATGTGTACTCCCGTTCGAAAAAGCTTATCAGTAAATACTATATCATATAGTTTCTACATGGCTCTTGAACTTCGAATCACGTGTTCTCAAAAAACAGATTTTGCTGGTTGGTTCCCTTACGCTTATCAGCGTCCATTTCTTGTTTCGGGAGCCGTACTATACAAGAAACTAATTGAAGTTTGCCTAGCAGTCTCCGTTATGTTTTTCATCTTATTTTTAGAGAGTACTTTAGGGTCATAGTTACACAATTTGAAAATCTGCCATTCACGTACCAAAACCTCAAATTTTTTGCAAATAATCGGAAGAAAAGAAGATATATTTATGATACCTGTGTAGAGATTTTTGTGCAGAGATTATAACTTTAAAGTATGACCGTCCAGGATTCCGGGTCCTTTATTTGGAGCAGTTCTAACTGAGAGCTACATAAATATGAACTCTTTATGAGCTACATAATGTATAAAATGGCTTCTTATGGTTACTGCTACAAAATAAAACAAATAGTTAAAACGATATTTAATTGGGCATCTAATTAACACGCCCGTTTGATAATGAAACAAAGCCACTAGATTTTAATTCGCCGAATGTCTTCTTCTGTAATTCGCTAAATTGACGACTCTTCGCATTCCCACCAAATTGACCTCGCTAATCAACCGGCAGTTTTCAGTTCGTAAACTCGCTTTCATTCTCGTTTTGTTGAAAGTCGAAAAAAACGTTTTCACAAAAATGTTGTTTTGGCAACAACGTATTGGCCTGAGTGAGAAAGAACATTTGAACGATGAGTATCAATCAATAGAATTGAAGATATGAAGGATTGAAATTCAATGAATAACTACAAAAATCTTATTAAAAGGTTTTTCTTTGGATTGTTCATAGAAAATACAAAGAAAATATCACAGGAAATGAAAGAAAGATTGATTTGCAGAACATGATAGACTTTTGTTAGTGTCACAGCACGTACTCAGAAATTTTGCCATCGCTCGTACACCTTATTGCCGAAAAATGAATTATTCGTGTTTTTTGCATGTGTGACCGTATAGCTAGCCTCGATTTTGAAGTGGTTGACAATATTCACCGACTGTGATTTTCAAATTACCTTACAAACGGTTTGACTTTTTGGCAGTTTGAAAGAATTAGAAAGTTTACTCTTGGGAAATCTCCTATTATAATGCTCTCAGTATTTGCGATACAAATTTTGAGTTCCCTTGACTCTGCACGAAGTGGAAGGCGTATCGTAGATTTATGCTCGAAGTTCGGCTCTATAATTCAGCTGAAAAACTGAATTTGAAAATGAAAGATTGCTGCTCTAAGCGTAATTTTGCACATTCTTTATGAATGTTATTGTGCGAGCTATTGATACTTAACAGACTTGAAATTTGTCAAGATTCCAAAATTCGCTGCGGTCCTGTGGAGACTCCAGTAAGGCGCAGATACATAATGGGGACAAGAACTAAAAAGAGCAGTAGATCTTTGAAAACAAAAGTTTGAATTAAGAATGTTTAGAGAACAGTCGACCAATGTAAAAATACTAGGATAATAATTCGACAGTCGCTTGTAATTTTATTACAGTGAAAAAATATATGGTTAGCTCCCATCCGAGAACGAAAAAAGGGAGACAAATATTTGATTGCTCAATCAGCCTTTTAGTGATAAAATTAGAATAAGATTAATTCAAATAATTGGTGGTGGAGGAGAAGCTGAACTATTCAACTTCCATACATTTTAATTGCTCTTCTTAAAATTGACTTTTGGATTGTTACTGGTTAGAACTCGTTCAAATTCTGATACGACACGTGGTGTTCAAACACGTCACGAGTCATTTGTTGGAACTAGTTACGACTCGTTGAAATGTTGTGTCACAAGATATAATATTTCTAGAGATTGAGGTAAGACGTATGACTGATTACTTTTAGAAAATTAAAAAATGCATGGTCCTGAGCCAGCTTTTGTGTAGATTCCGAATCTTCTTCTCTTTTCATTTGCTCTCACCCGAGCCCTGGAACCGCCCCTTCGAGCATTACTTCAGGGACATCGGGGAGCCTTTTTAGGGCTGCCTTAGCCCTCTTCTCTTCTTGCCGGGAATCGGCCTAGGTCGACTGCGCTATCTTCCTGTCGAATACCCGTATCACTAAACCCCGTTGTTTATGACGGTGAGTTCAACGAGTTTGGCCTTTTGGCTATGATTAAAGTGTAGATTCTGAATCGGATCTTTGAATGTGATTACTGATTATGGACTTTTTTCTTGCTAACGTGTACGTTGAGCATAAAATAAAGCCCAAGAAAGATAAGGAAAAATAAAGGGTATCCAGCTATCCACGTACTGAAGGACAAGCTAGAGGAATGTTTCAGTCTTTTTCGAGAGAAATAAAATTCTCCTGTTCACATAATGGTATTTCTGAAAATTGAAAGGCCTACAAGGCTGTGAACTTGGAAGAAAAATTAATTCCTCTTGAGAATTATTTGATCGCAGTATTCGTATTCAGAGAAAATTTCAAATACGATAGTGATTGGAATAGCGTAAATTCAACAAAAATTTACTCAACTAGTTTTTGCTCATTCTCAATATTAAAGGGATTATACATGAATTTGAAAGTATGAGTCCTAAGATTCGAACAAAAATTTTAATGATAAAATTTGGACTTGAATAGCTCATAGGCAACAAAAAATGTCGACATTTTCTATTCCATTTTCAAAAAGATGAACTTTCAGAATAGAACAAAAAAGTTTTCACCCTATTGGATGCCTATCTTTCGTCCAAAAGGGACTATTAAAGTCTAATTTTATGTAATTCGAATTTTATTACTCAAATTTTCAAACTCAGTAGCCTGGTCACTATTGAAAGTTGGCAATACTTAGTTATATAATTGTGTGTTGCATTTTAATTTTTCTTAGAGCTGTTGCTAAATTTTTAATTTTTCAAACTAATTTTTGAAGAAAATTCACTTTTTTTCTTCAAAACCTTGTGGTCCCTTCGATTTTAAGGATATACACATTTGTGTTCATGAAATTTTTTTGTTCTTCTCGACGAGTACTCTGACATACTTTTGGTTAGTTTTCCAAAACCGGGAACACCCTGTATAGTGTTTCTATACCTATTTTCCATGATGATTCGGAATCTGACCTTAACGTTCCCCATTTTTCGTCACATAAACTTTTAAAAGTCGCCCCCCTCCCCCATAAAAAATAGATAAATAAAAGATGAATAAAAGAATTAGAACTGACTTATCGAAGGAAATATGAAAAAGTCACGAATTAAAGTTAGTGGTTGTGAAAGTCATGAATTCAGTTGTATATTTAATTTGCGTTTTCTTAAAAATCATAAAAATTTTTCAAAATCGGAAAAATATGAATTTTTAACGTACATTTTCTTAAATTTACTATAATTTTCGTTTTAGGAATTGAATAAGTAAGGTAAAGAGCCACTTATTGGTCAGGTTTTTTTGAACGGCGATGTCGATTGCTCTAACTACATGACTGAGTTGATTTTGGAATCGATGGATACTTTCATCCTCCCTCTACAACATAGGACAAGATAGCGATGACGCTGCTACCACTTCCGTGAATTAATCCACAGGCATCCTGCGCAGGGCCCAAAAATCCAAATTTGAAAACTGTTGCCAATAACTGGTTTACAGAATTTTCCATTTTTAATCACAGTATGTGGTAGTGTATGCCATCAGAAATGACTTTCACCTACGCGCGCCGATGTGAGGCTGTGAATTTTTGAAAATATGTGAAAATTCGCCAATTACACCACTGAACAACAATTTTGTACAATGCATTTCGACAGGTGATTCTGAAGTACTTTTTAACGCTGAACACGATACTGCGACCCATTTTTCTCTATCACGTCACAATTCGGAGTTCTGAACGACTGAAATTCGTTTCCATTTTGTTTTTGCATCGGAATAAGCGGTACCACTGACTGATATTATCAGTGTTATCAGACCACAATAACAGAAAACAAACAGACGGAATACACACCACTACACACGGCCGCAACACAACAACACGAATCAGTATGACCACATTCAGTTCCTAAACCTCTTTTTGAACACATTTAGTTGAATTTTTTATAGTTTTTGATCAGAAAAACTAGACGTGATAGAGAAAAACGGCCGACGGCACTGTATTCAGCGTTGAAAAGTACTCAAGAATCACCTCCTTAAATGCGTTGTGCAAACAAAAAATTTCATTTTGTTCAGTAGTGTTATTGGTCGACCAGTGTTTGGCACAATCTGAGAAAAATTATCTGAAATCGACAGAATGAACAGAAGAAAGTGAAACTCAAATTTATTTATTGTAATCAAAGTAAAATACAAAAATCACAGATATGCCAAAAAGGCTCTCTTGTCATTTCATTCGACAGACTGATAACAAGAGAAAGAAAACATTAGCCAATCACTGGCCAGAAAAATTAGAGCCAAGTATTGGTCAAAATTTTTTATCTCATGTATTGAATTTCATCATTGCTATAACTTACTGAAATTAAGTAATATAATAACAGAACTGAAGTACAAGCAGTTTCACAACTGGATTCCATCACCAGTTCACGGAACCCGCACTAGACAAGTAGCTACTCAATCGTCTGTTTTGATTATTCGAAAAATGTTCCTTAGGTCCTTTGGATTCACAGTTACAAAAAGTCGGAAATTAATAGCATGAAGTACTTACTTTTTTGATTTTAATGATAGACTTCGAAAATGCAAGAATGTTATCTCGCCGAAAACAGGCGAATTTTTCCACAGTTCATATCTTCAACACGAATCATGAAAATCACTTCGAACTCTGATGAACTGATGATATTGAAGTACTGTGTGTCTGCCGGACACTGACTAAAAATAAATAAATAAATGAAACTCTCACGCCCTCTATGGACCACATTTATAGCTTTAAAATTTTGACTATTAACTGGCATTTGACCAATAAGTGACACTTTACGTTATCACTGAAACGTGTTTCTGCAATTTAGGACTCCTAACATGAGTAATGTGAGCCCATGAAAAAAGTCAATGAACTTCTCAAATTCGTATTCGGTGGACACCTTGACGTCCTCTTGAGTGATACCTTGCTGTGAGGAAAAGGCTCGAGCGTAAAAAATGTTTAAAAAAGACTCTTTATGAGGTTATACTCGTATATCGTTAAAATCGTGACAAAAAGCAGCTAGGAGAAGGCCAGGCCCGTAGAGAGCCTCATCCGGGCCTGGGGCTAGGAATAAAAGAGGCACCTCCCCTCATAACAAATTTCAGCGAGGGAAATTTTCCTGCTGGCTTTCCGTGATTAAAGTGTAGGTGCAACGAGGCAATGTACATACATCGTATTTCTTATTTTTTCTGAGATTTTTTCCTCTCTGCCGGGTCCCCAGCTTTCCCCGACCCGGGGACAAAATACCCACTTGCTCCCCCCCCCCTCTCTCTCTCTCTCTCTCTCTCTCTCTCTCTTCAGATCTGGAGAAGGCAAACTCCGACAGATAAACTTTGTTGAAAGCAATGAAAAACTACACTAGTATCTCTTTCCAGGAAATGCAGCTCTTCCAAATATTAATTACTTATAATGACGTTCCAACGGGTATATAATTTTTCCGGACATATGAAGCTCCTCATTCAGATGTCGGAGAGTGAGTTACTTGAGGGGGCATCATTGGAAAGTTTTAAAAAGAAAGGCGCAATTAAAATAGGAACTTGGAATGTGAAAAATTTAAATGGAGTTGGAAGATTTTAGAGAATCTTGAGAGAGATGAAGAGGCTTGACCTGGGAATAGTTGGAATAAGTTAGTAAGGTGGAAAGAGGGGAACGAATTTTGGTCAGAAGATTTTGAAATAATAGGAATAAAAGGGCAAGCAGGCGTCGGAGTTGTTATGAAGAAACAAATAGGTAATAGAATTATATATTATAAACAACAGCGTGAAGGGTTAATCTTGGTAAAAATCAATATCAAACCAGTACTTACAACCATAATACAAGGTATACTACTAATATTCACGGGGACGAAGAGATTGAGGAGGTATATGAAAAATAGGAGGACTTATAAAGCATGTTAGAGGCGAAAAGAATCTCATAATTATGGGTGATTGGAATACTAGAGTTCGCGAAAGAAAAGAGGGTAATATAGTTAGGGTTTTTGGATTAGGAATGAGGAATGAAAAAGGAGGCGTTTGATACAATTTTGTGCGAAGTATAACTTAGTTATAGGAAATATTCGATTTAAAAATCATTATATAAGAAGGTATACATGGAAGAGTCCAGGTAACAAAAGTAGACATGAAATTGATTATATTATTAACAAAACAATGTTTTAGGAATCAAATATCAGATTGTAAAACTTATCCGGGAGCCGGTAGTGACCGTGATCATAACTTGGTAGTATCGAAATGCATCAGGCTTGAATTGAAGAGACTTGGTAAGAAAGACGAGATAAAAATATGGAATTTGAAAAAATTGGAAAATATTAATATTAGAGAACGATATGTAGCGGAAATTGTATTGGGCTTAGAGGTTTAAAAAAATGTAGGGAGAGAATATTGAAATCAGTTGAGGAAAATCTAGGTAAAATTAAGCGGGAAGAAAAGAAACCATGGATGAAGGATGAAATCCTCAGAAACAGGATGCACGAAAAAAATATAAGAATGCAAAAGATGGGGAAGGTAGATTAGCTTACAACGATTAAGGAATGGATGAAAGGAAAAAGTGATAAGATGGAAGAATTTATGAATAAAGTACAAGTAGATTTATCGTATAGAAAAGTAAAAATGGAGTTTGAAGAAAGAAGGAAGAAAGCAAGTTGTATAACAATTTGGGAGGGAGAGCTTATATACACAGGTGAAAGAAAAGTGAAAAAGCAGATAGAGTATATATGAGGACTATGAAGTAATATTGGAAATGGAGAGATGAGAATGGAGACTGAGGAAGATGTGGAAGAAGATGACTAAGAATACTCAATTTTTAGAGGTGAATTTGAAAAAGCATTTAGAGATTTAAACAAAGAGTAAGCTTCAGGAGGAGTTGAGATACCAGCTGAATTATTACAGAACTTAGAGGAATATGTAACTTGATAAATATCGTACAAATTAGTATGTTATATTTATGATAAAGGGGAAACGTCTGAGGATTTTGAAAAAAGGTGCTGCTGTAATTATATGAAAAAAAGCAAAAGCAGATAGGTGTGAGAATTATCGAACAATTACTTGAGGTACCAGAGAAGCAGTGTTAGCATTCAGGTGAATTATACATGGAAGACTCAAAAAGAGGCGGGATACTTGTATATTGTATGGCATTCGTTAATATTGAAAAAGCTTTTGACAGTCCTAAATGGTATAAAATGTTTGATATTCTAAGAAAGATAGGAATAAAATTTGAAGAAAGGTCAAGTTATTTTCTAGTGTCCCTTCCTCTGTGCTATTGGATATGATTTTTGCTTTTTTGCACGTTTATCGTGAGACCTGCTCTTGCACTTTCTTCGATACATATACCTCGGCCAACTGCTATCTTTTGAAAACGCAATAGACAAGGAGGTTAATGTAAGAATTAACAAAGCGTGGAAAAGATTCTGGAGTCTAAAAATATATTCAAAGGAAAATTTAGATATAAAAACAAAAGCAAAATTTTCAATATGTGTGTTTTGCCTGTCCTAACATACGAATGTCAAACATGGCCATTAAGTGCAAAAATTTTGAGCAGAATTAGGGTAACTCAAAACTCAATGGAAAGATCAATCCTGGGGATAACGATAAGGGACAGGATAAGAATCTCGGTTATCAAAAGGAAATTAAGATTTAGTAATAATTCAGTTTGGCAGATCCAAATAATGAAATGGGGGTGGGCGGGACACATCTCCCGTCTCAGAGACGAGCGATGGACCTAGAGGGCCACCTTTTAGCAGCCGTTGGACGGCAAAAGAAGAAGAGGCAAACAAACATTAAAATGGAAAGACGATGTAAATAAATGTCTAAAATGTAACAACTTCCAAAGAATAGCCAGGAATGGGAATAAATGGGAGCGTCTACAGGAGGCACTTGCCCGGCATGGGTTACTTTGGGACCGCTAACTCATTATATGGACGCTATTCAGCCAGAGGGAACCAACTAGCAAAATCCGCTTTTTGAGAACACGTGATTTGAGGTTCAAGAGCCATGTAAAAACTATATGACACAGCGTTTACTGATAAGCGTTTTTCAACGTGAGTATACATTTTTGAATGGGGGGGGGCAGTTTTGAAGAATTCTACTTTTTACGCTCTTTCCAACGATACTGATAACTCATTTTGTTTACAAATGTTAGTTGGTTCCCTCTTGCTGAACAGCGTCCATATGTACTATGAACTAATATTGTTTATTTAATCCCCTAAATATAGGTTTTCTGAATTTTGAATTGAAGTTATTTTGAACTTATATAAAGGACAGAAAGTTACATTAATGATAGAAGGAGAGAAACGGGAGGCTAGTATAGAAAAAGGTGTAAGCTGTAAGGTATGGTCGCTCTTTATTTCCAGTATTATTTAATTTGTACATAGAGCGGGCTAGAAGAGAAACACAAGAAAAATTACGGAGAGCGAGTAAAGATGTTCAGGTTTGCTGATGATATTGTCTTATTAGCTGAAAGAAGTATTGATTTGGAATACGTATTAATTGGAATGGAAGAGATTTTGAGTATAGAATACATGAAAATAAATTAAAAAACTGAAGTAATTGTATGTAATTGATATGTACATGATAGCTTAAATATAAAAACTGGTCGAGGAAAAATTGAGGAAGTAAGCGAATTTTGCTATTTAGGGAGTAAAATGACAAAAGGTGGAAGGATTAAAAGGGGTATTAGTAGTAGATTAGCACAAACCAAATTAGCGTTTTATCAAAAATGTAATCGTTTCAAATCAAAAATTACTTTTGAAAACTTATGTTTGAACTGTATCCTTATATGGATATGAAACTTGGAAAATATCGAAAATTTTGAGATGTGGTACTATAGGCGAATACTTAGTATCAAATGGACGGAGTTCGTAAGAGATGAGGATGTACTTAACAGAGTAGGAGGTAAAATGGATAGTTTGCATTGTCTGTAGAGGAGGAGAGATAAACTAATAGGAAATAACTTGAGGCACCCAGGAATAATATCAGTACTGCTAGAAGGAAGAGTAGAAGGGAGGAATTGGGTTGGTCGGCAAATATTCCAGTATATTCAACAGATAATCAAGGATGTCAAATGTAAGAGTTATTTGGAAATAAAAGAACTCGCCCAAGATAGGGAGAAATGTAGAGCTGCGTCAAACCGTTCGGAAGACTGATGACCTTATCATCATCAGCATGAATGTGAGCTCATGAAAAAAGTCATGGAAGGGTCATGAAAAAATCAATGAATTTCTCAAATTTTTATTTGATAGACAACTTGAAGTTCTATAAATAGGTAAAAGGTTAGAATCTATTCCTTGGTATTGGTGTGGTGGGACGTATGGCGATGCACGCATGCCATAATGGCCCCTATGACACCGCATCCCCAGCACTGGAAACTACCCTTTCGGGCATCGCATCAGTGGCCGGAAGGTATTCCTCGGTTTTGAACCTTTTTGTTTTGATACTAGGACTCGGCTAAACCTCGCTGGGACTATGTAGTTAGAACTCCAGGTTTGTATAAGACTTCTCTTCGATAACTTTCTCTGATTTGTTGAACATTCTCGAAATTATGTGACACTCGCTAAGACTATTCATTCGCTTAAAACTCTTCGGAACGTACGTATTTATGTAAGGCTTGTTGACACCTCCGAACTAGTTTAGGATTCTTTAAGACTCGTTCGAGACTCCACGATTTGTCCGAGTGAGTCTCTTTTGAAAACTAGCGCAATATAGGCGAAATACGCCTTGAAGAGAATTATTAAAGTGTCCCCTCCTTCTTGATCCCCCACTATCTGATCTTTCTTTTGTTTCTCTCTTTCAAGTACCACTTTCGAGCTGAGGGCCTCGACGTTCATCCCCCTTTTGCCCTTTTCGTGAATCCAACGTTGCTACGTTTCATTAAGACCATTAAGACTAGTTTAGACTGAGTTGAAACTCATCAGGATTCGATATAACTAATTAATCTTCGAATTCTGTAACGTCTGTCATCATTCGATCATTGGAGTATGGAGATCTCGACGACGCGAACTGTTCGTAACATTCGCATCGTTATTGTATGAAATTCGAAATTTCAAATTTTCAATTGATTCTTCACCTACTTTCATTCGACGGGTAAAAAAATTAGTACAGGAATAATGCTATCGTTATTGGTTGGCCGAGAAGTTCACTATTCAATATAATGTGGCAACGTTGCATTATAGGTCTTCTTGTGATATAGCCTCTTACTTCTATCTCTGCTCTACGCGAGGAAGACTAAATGTATTCTACTACGCTATACTATAATATAAATTAAACGAAACGACGACGGTCACTGACATCCGGTACACCGGTTCAGGTACAAAAAAACAACCATTTCGTAGACGGATTGAAAACAAGAACTGAGAAGAAGGAATGCACTATTTTCAAGGTCGTGTATTTACACAAGCAGCTCACTACTACACTAACACTCGTGCGTTAGCACATCTCAGATGTATGTACTTACCTATTCGACTTAAAATTCTCATTCTTATGTCGCATTATCGCGACGTATTCGAATATTATGTATGTATGTGTATGTGGATAATCGACGTGTACTGTAACCAGTTATACCGAGAAAATGATTGGGTTCGTGTAAATAGGAAAAAAGAAGAAAAAATTCTATCTAAAATATACGTGACACGAACGAGTTGCGTCCCGATTAATTATTCTGGTGGGAATTTATCCGGAGTACTTGCTGGGCTGGATGCTACATAGAAGTAACTCACTCTTACAATATTCATTCGAAATAATGCCAGCATCGTATTATGACGTATATTTTATATAGGTTTTTTTTTCTTTTTTCTTTTTTGTAACAGACACGAATATAATTTTTAATTAGTATACCTGGAGCAAATTAGTGTAGTGGGCTCTGGAATATGGATCGCCGCATCGGCCAGTACTCGGCGTATCTCCGTACTCATCTCGTACGCGGCCGCGGTGCGGGATGCTCGGACACGCCGTAAATTAGATTAGAATAGACGAAGCACGACGCCCGAATCGAAAAAGTAATTTCAGGGTTTGTTTACGAAGGTGATGACGGCCAAAACGAGGTGCTAAAGAGACGATAACGGGCGTGCCAGTTACATCTCGAACGCCCCTTCTCTGATGACTGGAATATTTTCTTATTATTGGCTGTGAATTGGTGTATAAGAAAACAACTTACATTATTTCATAGTAATTGAACCCTATGTAAGTCGCCACTTATTCCACCCCCCCCCCTCTTCATTGGGGGAGCGTATGGCGATGCACGCATGCTGAATTGACTCCCCAGACATCGCACCCCTAGCCCCAGAAACTACCCTTTCGAGTATCTCATTAGTAACCAGAGGAACGTCTTGAGGCTGGCCCGGGCCTTCATTTCGCCTCTCCGCTTCGGATTCGCGCTGTCCTGCCGCTAGGGCCTCTGTGGGATACCCTACTGACCGAGGTAACATTCATCGTGCATTAACCTGGAATTCGAATGCACCGCAGCAAGCTTCTGTAATCCGCTTCCAGCATTTTCTTGTGCTGGTTTGTGGTTCTCCATCTGGGCCCCATATAACCTAATATCTCGTCGCATCACCCGCTGGCCGGGCGACTCCTTTTCCTCTTCCTGTCCAATGGTACCCATAAAGTGCTTATTAGGTTCCATTTCTCCCCCCCCCCCCCACCGGACATATGTCCCGCGTATTTAAGGTGTAATTTTTTTTATTTTGTAAGCTACATTTTCCTGATATCCTCAATCTTAATTTTATCTTTCAGCCGAATCCCCATGACTTTGAGTCAAGGCCCAAGTTTGGTCACCGTAGGTTAATACTAGGTTCACACAGCTTTCTAATATTTTTGTTTTTGTTAAAAGTATAATTTTGCTAGTCAAGATACTTTTATGAACCCAAAAGTTTTCCAAGCTTAGTCTTGATAATTTTGCCCCATCGTTTAATAGTTCGTTGAACTCTTCTCGATTAGAAATGAAATCTGTTTGTGAACGATTCATCGTTAGTCCAAAATCCCCACTTCTTTCTTTTAATTGGGGAAGCTTATTGCACGTTGAAATAAAGTGAATAAACGATGAGAAGGCAATGATAAAATCGAGTGTATGAATGATAAGAAATGTGCTTAATTAACGTTACACTTTGACCGCTTTTCTACAATGAAATAACGTTGACCTAAAATGAGTTCAACGATTGAAAAATATAATACACTTATTATTATTATTTTTTCAGGTGCCCTCCTTCATTGGCCCTCCTCAAGTCTTAACTTTTTTTAAGGCCCAAGTTAGATTTACTTCTTGGAGTCGGTAAAGGATAAGGACAAATGTATCACCATCAAAGGGCCCCTATCCCTTTCTACTTTTCCCCGTACATTTAGCCAGTGTTTCCTCGTTGGCATCCTCACACAAGTATAACCCGGATCCGAGTCAGTTTTACCGTTTCGGACTTCTTGACCCTAAACATCCCTTACCGATCGTAAGTTCGCTTTTCATTTTTTGAATTTTATCCCAAATGTCTTTTTCCAACAGCTCTCCTCGAGTCTCACTCAAGTGTTTTTCAGACCTTAGTTAATTTCACATTCTTATAACTGGTCTTATAGGATAAGGGAAACTGTGGCTCTATCAAAAGCCCTCCACCTCTTTCCGCTCTTCCCCAGAATGATAACCCAATCTCAGTCTTCCTCGCTCGTCTTTTCCCGTCAGTTATGATCCGGATTTGAGTTATTTTTACTTTTTTGGACCCCTCTCGATTCTCTACCTTCAGGCCCGCCATTTACTTATTCACTTTTTATTCAAGTGCCCATTTCCAATGGCCCTCCTCAAGTCTCACTCAAGCGTTTCCAGAAATGAGTTAGTTTAACCAATTCGTGGACAATCTAGGAGTTAAGTTTCTATACATTAACGTGCAATGTGTATCGCCACTTAATATTTTTCGTTCAACTTATTTTGTAATTGGAATACCATTTTGTCCTGCTCAAATGGAAATATTTTATCGTGCATCCATTTCTTCTACGATTCGTTGCTTTTTTTTTCAAAGAACTCATTTTTCAATCGTTAATTTTTTATATTAACTCTATTTTATCGGGCAATTAATTGACACCTTTTTAAATTCTTGAACCATTTTCCCCATTTCGTTGACATTTTCAGCCCCTACTACAGTATCGTGTGCAAACCTTAAATTGTTAAGCCATTAATACTTTCACATTTTCATTCCATTTTTCTGAAAATCATTTCTAGTACATGGTTAAAAAGGTTTGAGGAAAGTATTGGACATCTTTCCCCAGGCTTATCCAGTTTCACATGTGCTTCTGAATATTCATAAAAATAGACGAGAATTTTTAGTATCTTCTCGGGAACCCAGTGCTACCAAGTCTTGCCACATCTTTCCATGGAGCAGAGAGTCGAATGCCTTATTAAAGTCAATAAACATGAACCATACTTCTATATCGTAGTTCTTAGATAGTTCTGCGATCTGGCTTATTGTTTAAATATGGTCTATAGCCGAAAAGTTTTTCTGCCCCCCCCCCCCGTTCTGTTTGCTAGAATGTTGCGTATTCTTTCTTTTAATATTTTCGTACAAAACAAGCTCCATTATTTCAACTAATTGGGGAATGGATTTGTTGAAATAACTGAAAGTTGAAATAATACGGAGGTTTCCTTCTTTATTCTAATACTGCTCAGAAATAGCGAGTAAACATCGCATATATTTCGTAAATACATAGCATATTTTTTGATTTTTATAGAAAATTACAAAATGACAGCATAATTGATATGTATATCTTAACATATTCCGAGATGGACTTCTACTTCGCGGATTTCAGTCATTATCTTCTCACCAAGTGTCACCTCTTCTTGTGCCTCCATATAAGCCATAGCCTGTACAATTGTTGCATAACCATCAACGTGATTTATGGCAGGGTCTCGGAAATGTGACGCCTCGGAAGTTGAGAAATACGCGTACATGTTGCGCGTTCAGGTGGTTGACATAATCGGGAGAAGTTGAAATAATAGGGAGAAAATGTTTTGGTTGAAATAATTTGAAGTTGAAATAATCGAGCTTGTCCTGTATATATTTCTCCAAAGTTGGCTAAATAGGCTTGTTATGGGGCGATAATTATTTATATCGGCTTTTTCACCCTTCTTATGAAGCAGAATAATCTCTGGTATGTTCCATTGGTTAGGTTTAATCTCGGATTCCAGAATTTTATTGAATAAGGTGCATGGTACTGGTTTTGTGATCGAGTCAGATAAAATTTTAATAATTTCGTTTTTTATGCCATCAGACCCTGGTGCTTTGTTGCTTTTTAACTGTTTCAGGATTTTGGCAACCTCCTCCTCTAGTATCGGTAGTACAGTATCTTTATAGGTAATATTTTCCGACAAGCTTGTTGGTTTACCTGACCCTCTCCCCTCCTGAATATCAGTTTTAAAAGGATTTTGTTGTTATCTCTATAATTTCGTCTCTATTATTTGATGTGAATGCACCTTTATTATTCCTGATTTTTGTAAACATAGAAATTGCTTTTTGAGTGAGTGTTTTGGCCTTTCTTGTCGACCAGCTGAATTTTGTTTCTTTCTCGACAGCTGTGTTGGTTTAATATTTCTGAATATCTTGACGAATATCTTTTTTAAGAAGTTTTCATAGTTCCGTTAGTTCTATCTTCTCAGAAGCAGCCTTTCGTGATGTTTTTGTTTTATTCTAACCTAAGTTCTAATTGTTTTTGATTCTCTTCTCCCAGTTTGTCGTTGGTTAGTACTTTCACCCCTACGCTTGATTCGTTTGTTGGGATGATTCAACAAAAAAGAGAAATATGCAAAATTTTCTTAATTTTCGACGATTTACGTTGAAAATGCTGACCAGGAGAAGAGGGAGGGTGTTGAACTTAATCTCCCTTCGCGCACGGTCCTATTTCCTCCCCAACTATTCGATTAATAATCAAAAAATAGCTGACAATCCTGTATTTGGTGAACTTTGACGCGTATGTTCAGTTGCCACAATTTTAGACGCGAAAATTTATGCCAAGGGCAGGGAGGTGCGTTGACCCCATTTTTTTCTTTCGAAAACTATGGGCTGTATCTCAAAAATAGCTCAGTACAAAAATGTTCCGCGGAAAGTTTACATAGGAAGCACTATACATCCATTCCTTGTAGGTAAAATCATATTGCCATAAAATAGCGTCGCGCTGATGATCTCACTAGTATTTTGTAGGCATATTTTATTAATTACTACATTTACAAAAAATCATTAGGTGAACAAAAAATACCATGTCAGGGTTTTCAAGCTTGTCGAAAACAATTTTGATATAATTTTGACTGCGATCTCTATCCCTATTGTCCCGTACAGAGCTGCAACCTCGAAAATTATTGATCAGCGAAAATTATTTTAGTTGTATCAAAATGGAAGTCTCTTGGATCGCTGAAATGGTTTCTGAAATTTCTTAGTGTGTCTCTTACGTGACACCATAGAGGGCCGTAATCTTGAAAATTGTTAATCCGCCGGAACTACCTTCAGAAGTGTAGAAATGGGGGTTCTTCTGGCCGCTAAATTTATTTTGGATATTGTAGCCCCTGTCTTATAACACCAAAGAGGGCCGCAACCTTGACATTATTTATTAATCAGTAAAAACTTCGTTCAATTGCATAATTTTTTTTATCGATGAGTTCGTTTCTGATATTCTTTTAGCCACTACCGTTTTGGCGCCACTGGAGTAATAACCTGAAAACTTGTAATTTACCATGTATCTGCTTCAATATATTCGCTACTGCTGACCTGTGGCTGAATAGCGCTGTGCCTGCTAATTACCTTTCCTTTTTCTTTCTCCTACTCCTCCTCCTCCTCCTCCTAGATACCGTACAATTGACCATCACGGTCGCAATATTGCGATCATAAAAATAAGCTATTAGTGTCGTAATGAACACCGGTAACGTCATACTTGATATACTTTTATTCTGTCAGTGTCAATAGGCTTTTAACCTAACATGACATGGCTATTTGCATAAAATATGACTCCAGGCTTGTAGGTAATGCGGCTCGCTTTATGTAACGCCTCAGTGTTTTTGGAAGCTTCGTGATGGGCAGATATCAATTGTCGGTGTGATGGTACATTTATAGGTTTCGCCGGTAGAATTAAAGGTCATTATCCCAATTTCGAAAATATTTTAATTCAGTTTCATTTATAAATTTGCTGTATTAAAAACGAAGATTTTAAAACCAGTCTTTCATACATACCGCATTAAACCTGGTGTTGAAGAATTGCTGTCTGAAGTGGCAGATATCGGCGTAATCCGCATATTTACCGTTTCAGACCTCAGAATAATGTAATAATGATAGATATACAATTCTTTATACTTATTTGATGTAGAATACCACTTGATGAAAAACCGTAGTCATATTGCTTACCTGACCTCTTGAACTTGGTTAGAAATGTACAGTCAAAGAAATTATTTTCTAATCAGGGTGGCCACTTTCTGGAAAACAGAGAAAAGTCAGGGAATTTAGTCCATCATGGAGAAGTTAGGGAATTTTGAAAATTTCAGTAAAAGTCCGGGAATTTTTTAAGAAAGAAGAAAACTGCTAGATGAAGTGAAAAATCTTGATGCAAAATGCGTTTCGCGTGACGCTCCCTACGTTCGATAGGAGAAGAAAAAAATAACAAGTTTACTGTATTAAAAAGAAGTTAATGTCATATCTTAGTTAAGAAGGGGTTCTTATCAGTATAATACATGTTTTTATTATTCTATGGAGAAAATTTGTCTCTGGAAAAGTCGGGGAAAAAATTCGCCGAAAATGGTGGCTACCCTGCTAATGTAATTCCTAATTCAGGGGTTCTGGTTGGCCGAGTGGATAGCGCGCTAGTCTCGGAATCTGGAGGTCCCGGGTTCAAGCCCACGTAGCAACTCGCTACGTTCGACCTGGGCCGGTTTTTCGGCAAGAAGAGAGGAGGGCAAAGACAGCCCTAAGAGCCTCTCTGACGTCTGTGAGGTAATGCTCGGTAGAGTGGATTCCAGGGCTCGGGTTGAGAGCAAAATTTACATAGAAAAAGAAGGAATTCCTAATTCAGATGTTTTTAGTAAAAGTGATCTATCCTGAATTATGCATGCCATGTGCCAGATTCATATTAAGTAACCTGAGTCAGTTAAGACACAAAAGAAGATGGTTTGCAGATCCCTGTTGAACAGGTGTAGTTAAAATTTTATTTCTTTCGAAAAAAGCTCGGCTGTATTATAGGCCGGGTACATAAGATGTTTTTCGGCATACCCGTTTGGTTTTTTGGAAGAGTAAACGTGAAACCTTATTTTTGAATACACTGTAATCTGGCAGTCAAGGGTGAAAACTTGTAATTTTTCCTATTAATGGATATTTTAAATAAATAATATTTTTCTGTAAATGAAACTTGAGAAGCACAATGCAAAGTGCAGCTTATAAAGAAACTCTTTTAATTACCTCGGGTGTGAAGGGTTCTATAGCCTTCCGTCTTCCTTGTGATGGGATCTATCAAGTCGTCGTCAGATTCGGGTAATGTCCTACTTCAGCTGTTATTCGGTAACTTATTCGGCGCCCTGTATATTGTGGCAGAAATTCAAAATGAGTCTTACAGGCGTGTGCAGCATTTTCACTCTGGCCACTAAACATCATTCGTGCACGCACAAGCAGAGACGTCGCAATCTGATACGTTTTCAGAAGCTCATTTTAAATTTCCGCGACTATAATGAAATAATATCCACAAACTACCTCCAAAAGTTGAAATTTTCGGTAAGATTTCAATGTTTACTCGGCTTCTGTTTACTCTGAATCCCGTTTCAAAATTTAACATCCCGACTTAAAATCTTGTGATTTTTCATGCTGTTAGATGTATCAGTATAACATTTTTTTGTAACTGAGTTTCTAGAAGCACAACACGAAACACAGCCGATATCGCGAAATTGTTCTCTATCCATTGAATTTTATAGCAGAAGTGTGCTCAGGGCGGGTTGGTCGTGTAAGTTATTGAGAACGTAAATAAGTTATCGGGAAATTTCTCCGGAGTACCGGTACATGAGGGAGAAAGGGAGAGGAGACGTAGTGAAGGGGTAAGTAATGTAAAAAGTTGAATCGACACAATTACATTTTCACGGTAAGTAGTCTCTTGGATCTCTGTTCACCCTTGAATATGTCAGATCGTTTGCAAGCTGCTTTACTCCTTGTGACTGTATCTAGAATTCAGATTTGGGTGATCTCCCACTTAAGTTGTGTAAAGGAGCACTTCTTTTTTCTGTAATTTATGGGGTAGCATATTTTTAGTCTTATTGTTTTCAAGAATCGGTTTTAAAAGATGTGATAGTTGATAGGATTTCAGTATGAACTCAGTCTCTGCTTACTCCAGGTATCATTTGACAATCTGCTATTAGACTGAAGATTCGCGATTTCAATTTTACGTTTCTCTGTATGTATTTTATGAACATAGTAATAGGCGCAGTCCATAAACAATGATTTTGATAACAATTCGATATTAGTAGGATAAGGGTAAAAAAAAACTGTCAAATATAATTCCTAATTCAATTTAGTTATCATTGAAGAATTAATTTATGGGCTGTATTTCTCAATGAGCTTCTGAAATCTTGGTAGAGAAGGAACGAATTATTTTATACTGATGGGAAAAATCACAAGTTGTCAATCCAGGATGCCAGATCATGAAATAAAATTCGCTGAAAGTAGAAACTTGAGTAGTTTCTCAGGTCTTTTTAAAGATTTCAACTTCCGGAGTAATTTTCGGTTACTAAGCAGGAGGCACTGTGAGCGTGTGAGCTCCCTAAAGAAGAAAGTGTCTCTTTATGCAATTAAAATAGGAAGTTAATTGAATCTGACCCAATATAGCATATTATCGTAAGGAATAAAGAAAGCTGTTGATTTCTACTAAAATTAAGTTTGTAATAAAAAATTTATTCTGCGGCTGCATTCCGCTTTGCTACAGGACGACTATCATATTATCGAAAAATGACTCTTTCATTGTTTGGAAACAAAAAGGCTAGTTTGTTTTTCCATGTTTGCCGTGATGACGTCATTGGTAAAACTGTCTATTGAATAAAGAAATACGTTTTTGGCTGTCGATTTCCCACTAAGTTTAAGGGGTACGAAATTTAATGTGACTAGTTTTTCAGGAAATAATATTCTGTATCAGGTATAAAGAATTTTATGTTTATTAGCTATGACCATTAAATCTTTCTCAAATTTGAAAAGATTAAGGACTTAAAATTACGTTTTCGTAAGGTCTTTATTTCTCAGAATACTGTAAAATCGTTCCTGTCACACTTCCGATCTGGTCGGCGATATCCTGAAACCTCCTCAGCTCCCTCCCTCATATTTGGATTCGTGTGAGTAAGACAGGAATGAGACACTAATATATTGTGAAGTCTTTTACATCCTGGCTCATCAACGTAATATTTGCCAATAGCTCCCTCGGACGGGCTAATTTAACAAATAGCTAATTATTGTACATTTATGTACTGACTTTCTAGGGTTATGCTCGTATCAATCGGGCTGAAGACTTCTGTTTCAGACCTTGCAAACGAATAGGAGGAAGTACAGTTGGCATTCTATTAGAATATTGATGAGTTCACTGTGGTGTCGGTTTTCTATGGGATTGGCCCATGAGAAAAGCGAATATGACTCCTCATTTAATGCATCGCTCGTATTCGATGGCTGATGTTTACTAATTCCAAGCAATTCCGACGATTTCATCGTTATTCTGCGGTAATTTTATGTTCTCGAGAGGAATAATTTTAACACTTCCGAATTGTACGCGCTTACTGTAAACGACTGGACATTTTAATTGCCCAGATACGTTCCCAGAATTGTTCTCCTAAATATCGGTACTGTTATAAACGTGAGAATAGAAATCATCTAAATGTGTAATTCCTGCAATTCGTCTTTGTTTTTTTTTGTTTTTTTTTTTTGTTTTTTTTGTTTTTTTTTTTGAAAAATGGTTTCCTGGCTTTTTTTTGTCGTTTTTTAATTACAGCCAGTGAAATCGACGAGGTCGGTATTCGAAAAATGCATTTCGGGCCGATACAATGACGTATTTTTTAATTTCACTTGTTCGTAGACTGTTGGGACGGAGAAATTTTTTCATTCGCCCGATGAAATGCGCACGCGTGTGTGCCACGAACTCGCGCGTTTCGATTGTTGTCGATTTGGTTCGCCAGTTTGGAAACTTTAGTATGCCGGGGGTCCAACAAATTTCCCCTTTCTTGAATATCTTCAGAACAAAGTGTCGGATCAATGCGCCGCAAAATGAGGTTCTTCGTTTAGTTTAGTCCAGTATATTTTGTTTGCAAAAAAATTTTCCCGCTATGAGAGGAGCTTAGGGGGTGCCGCTAACTTTGGAAACCTAAATTGGAAACACCTGGAACAAAGTATTAAAATAATGGTATATTGGGTCGCTGATTACGATTGTCACCACCAATTTTCGATTTTACCCTTATTTGGGCCCTAAATTTTACTTTCTTATCCCTCTGAGAGGCCAAATTCATTTTGCTGGAAAAATTTGAACAAGTTATCAAAACAGGGGTGTTCTGAGTCGCAAATTCCGAAAATTCAGTCAAATTTTTGACCTGAAAACGTCTTACGACCCGAATCCGATTTTTTCTCCCACTGAGAGACCAAGTTGACTTTATTGCAGAAATTGTACAGGATCTCGGAATAGGGTTCCCTGAAACATTGAATCTGAAATTTCAGTCAGATTTTCAATTCTACACCGACTTGGCCTCGAAATTCGACATTTCCCACCTTCTGAAGGACTCCCTTGAACTGGCTGAGAAAATTGAACCGTATCGGAATCCAGGTGTTTTGAGTTACTGATTTCGAAAATTCAATTAAATTTTTGATCCGACTTGGATTCGGAAACCATATTTGTTTTTCTTCTCATCAGAGGGACTATATTGATTTTGCCGATAAAATTGAACAAACTGTCAGAAGAGAAATTTTTCGGGTCACTGGTTTTGAAGATTCAATCTGATTTTTAATCTCACCCCGATTCGGGTTCGGAATTTGACATGACTCTCTTGTTAATTGCACTATTAATATTACTGAATTGGGATATGGGAAAAAAAAAACTCGTTCTTTTCCTTGAAGTTTGTGAAAAGACGTTTCCCTCTTTACTGAGTGAGAACTTCGTTCAGTTCTTTGAGAGAAAAACCCGTGTTCATTCCCCGAAAAAAATGTATCCCTTCCGTTTTTTGCATAAGAAGAACTTCGCTTTCTGCTCTGAGAAGTAAGAAACCAGTTCCATTCTTTAAAGGAGTAGGGGAAAATGGTCCGTTTCCTTGGTTTAACAAAAAGTTTATTTCCTTCCGTATGAATGGAGAAAAAATTAGAAAGTGAGAAAAAAGTGAGATATTTGTTCTTTTCCTGGAGAACGGAAGAAATATCCCTCCTCTTTCTGGAATGAGAACAATTTTATTCCTTTTAAGGGGGCTGGGGGATCCAGTCTTCGAGGAAAAAGAAGAATCTGTCAAAACTTTATGACTTTTAAACGTAACATTAAGTTGTGGTTCAAAGCTCATTAAGACGCAATTAATATTTTCTGAAAACCATTCAATACTGTACGACTTGTAGAAATGCCATTCAGATTTCAAAATAAATTCATTCTTTTATTTTTCTGGAACAAGGAGAAATTCTCTACTTTCTTTAATAATGGAATTATACGAAAGTTGTCCTTCTCTTTTCCTCTGTGAGAAGACCTGAGTTCTTGTCTTTGAGGAAAGAATTGAGAAAATTTGTGAAGAATCTGAGTGGAATAGTTACAAGTCTTAAATTTTGGATGATTTTTAGGAAATTTTTAAAGCGTTGAGCATTGAACCACATTTTGATGATGTTTTTAGTCTTACCGAGTTTTGATACCTAGTTGACTTAAAAGTCTCCTCAGGCTTGACAGATTGCTGCAAGTCATCCTCAAAGACTTCCTCAGTAAAATCAAAGGCGTAATACATTATTCAGAGGTTCTCAATAGAATTTTTACAGTTTACAGTTTGAATGTGATGGCGAATCTTATAATTTTAAAACATGTAAAGACTTTTTCACTGACCAAAATACTGAGTCTCGATGAATTTGACTGAAAATTAATTCGCATAATTTCATTTCCTTCTCCGAGAAAGGAGAAAGAATTGAAAAATACATTTTCCAGGGAACGAACGCGGTTCTTTTCCTTAAAGATTGAAACAAAGTTCTTTTCTTTACATTTCTCGAGAAATTTCCTTCTCCGAGAAAAGAGAAAAAATTGAAAAATTGGTTCCTTTTATCGAGGAACTTGAATGAGAGTAACTGCGTATTCTTCTGAAAGAAGAACAAATTTTTTCTTATTCACGATAAAGAAGAGATAATATTTTCTTCTCCTTTTTCAAGGGAATGAACACGGTTTTCTTCGAAGAGTGGAACAAACTTCCTCTTTTCTTCAGCTTCTCAAGAAAAGAACAAGTCTATTTTCTAATTTGGCAACGTCAGGTTTCCTTGAAAGGGAAGAAAAGTCAAATTTGGTGCCCACATCGGGAGCGGCTCATAAATCTGATTGAATTTTTGAAATCAGCGACCCTAATAATCCTTGGTCCAATACTTTGCTCCATTTTTTTCGGAGAATGCAAGAGTGTCCCTGTCCCTCAGACGTTAGGAAAAGCCGAATTTAGGGCCCGAGTCTGGGTCGGATCAATAATCTGACTGAATTTTCAAAATCAGTGTTTCAGTGAACCTCTAGTCCAAGGCTCTGCTTGAATTTTTCAGCAAAATCAACTTGGCCCTTCAGAAGAAGAAAAGAAGGTTGAATTAGGGACCCAAATCGGGTTCGGATCAAAAATATTAGGTTTTTTTTTTCTCTCAAAGAATGGAACAAAGGTCAACTTCTCTTTACATTCCTCAGGAAATTTTCTTCTTCAAGATAGGAGAAAAAATTAAAGAATGAGAAATGGTTAGCTTTTCTCGAGAAAGGAGGAGGAATCCCTTTTATTTTTTATATGAGATTAACTCTTATTCACGAAAAAGAAGGAATAATTTTCTTCTCTTTTTCCAAGGGAATAAGTACGGTTTTTTATTTTCTTCAGTTCTCAAGGAAGGGAACGAGTCCATTTCCTGAACTGGCAGCGTTAGAGCCCTTTGGGAAAAGGGATAAGTCGAATTTTGGCCCAATGCAGGGTTGGATTAAAAAGCGGATGCCATAATCGTAATCCACAACCGAAAATACCTCTAATTTTAACGAAATGAAATTCGTTCGAACAGTCACTAAGCATAATGTGGAGTGTATAATTTACGAGAACTATAAATCTTCGCGGAAACGGACCTTGAAAAACGGAGACATTTCGTGGGCATGTACGACAAAGGACTGCCCCGATGCCCAGTCAGTTACCCTAGTTACCCGCGGAGAAGTTACCCATTTGCAACTCTCAGTTACTTTCAGATTACCCAGAAACCCGTCAGTTACCCTTGGCTCCCCTTTAGTTACCTGGGTAACTGGCCGAATTTTGCGCATATGGGTAGTGGCCAAATAAAAACAGACAGTGCTGTGAACGTAATCGTGGAGGAAACAGGCCATAGCCATGATGAAATTTCGAAGAGGAAGATGCAAACAATCACTATTAAAGGAAACGGCAAGAGGAAAGCCAATGAAGATGTGGGTGCACGACCGAGTAAAATTATTGCGTTGCATCAAAAATACAGTCAGAATGAATTCTAGAAATGTAGTGAGTAATGATTCAATCATGTATCGAGAAAGGAGAAAACGTCTGCCAACTTTGTCAAAAAATATTTCAGAAGTGGATTAGGTAGGTACGTCAGGCAACTAGATTACGTAAAACAAGCTAAACCTATGTAATTTCGAAAGTAGTTTTTTCGTTTTTTCACGACTGATACTTGTATTTTCCAGTGGTTGTAAATTTTATTTTCCCCGCAAATGACATACTGATTTCCGCAAATGAAAGACATCCGACACCTGCCCCCCCCCCCCGCAGGAAAAACTCTTCGGTGGTACGTCCGTGTGTCTAGTATTCGTCACAGAAAAGAATAAATGCATGCGGAATGACCCTACACAGGGATACGACAACTTGAATAATTTGATCGATGCCGTTTTGTAGTAGCATGTTTCATACTTTTATTCTGATTTTTATTTCACCCCTCTATGCTGATCGCTTACCTCCTAGAAAAACTCACCGCACGCCACTGGGGGGAGCTTTTTCACGACTAACTATATTGTACCTTAGCAAACGAAGGACCTCTTTTGCTACGTATTGATTCGAAATTTTGTTCGGAAGATATTTAAAAAGAAAAAATTCACTGAACACCCTGTGTACGTTCATCGAACGATCTGGTAGCTGCTGCAGAGCCCCGCGGTTATAGAGTACGCGAAACACGAACTCGATGGCGGACTTCCTAAATCACGACCCGACGAACCGGAAACTATCTACCCATTATGGTCGTATTATGGTTTTAAAACTACATAATCTAAGTATGTTACGTTGCGAATCGTGTTGAACCTTTCATTAGCCAGATTTCTTCCCTTTTAATTGAGAAAATATTTATCGGAATCTTAACTTTGATTTGCGCCGTCGATTTAATCTCGATTATTAAAATTAGCGTGCCTTAATTCGGAAAGTCGGTGACCTAAATAATTATGGGTAGTGTGATTTCGGATTTGGTTGGTACGATTCGGAAGTTGTTAATTGTAATGATTAGTTGATGTTTGGTCGATAATTTCGTGTAGATGTTACGCGTTGTGTATTACGAGTATATCCAAGTCAGGAGCTAATACGTAGTCACGTAGTATTTGTGTAGTTAGTGTAGGATCAGTTCAACTTGAAGGAAAACGAAAAGTATTTAGGTGTCATCTATCATATCATAACCATGAATGTGCAGTTGCGTTGTAATATTGGAAGCGACGATGGGTGCCGATGACTCGCTATTTATCATGTAGGTCAGTGATAGGAGTACTAATTTCTGAAGTTACGTTTGTCTTTGCTTAACATTTACCACGGACTGTCTTCAAACATAATGAATTCAAGATAAGTGTCACGTGACGAAAACACCGTGCATGCTACGTGCTTCGCCTACCGTCTCGACGCTGTTTGAAGATTATTACTAAGTTTTTTAACATGGCTAAACGAGTTTCAATGAAATTTAGTAAGCTTTGAATGGTATTAGCATTGCTTCAACAAGTCTTAGTGTGGTCGTAATAGTGCTTACAGAATCTTGACATGATCTTCAGTCCTAACATTATGTAAACAGGTTTTAACGATTCGTAGCCGGTTGTATTATAATTTTAAAAATGCCCTCGACGACCCGAGTAACCCATGTGTCGGTCTATTGAAAACTGCTGACGCTAATTTTTCGACCTCTCGCGGACTTATGGAACCTCAAAGGGGATATGGATCCCAAATAATTAGAAATGGGTTCAGTGTGTGTGAGAATATAGGAGCTGAAGCCGGAGCTCGATGCTCCAGAACCGATCACTGTGAAAGAGAGCTGGAACCGGAGTCCCGAAAACAATTAATAGCTGGTATCGCAACTCAGAAAATAATAATTTGTTACAGCTGGAGCTGACTTCGAAATTTTACTTGAGCCGCTCCGATTTTCATTCCGGCCCTTCAACCTCCCTCTGCTCCCCCTCTCCCTCTTCCCTTGTCCCTCCCACACTGACCTCCCTTGGTGGTGTGGTGGGACGTATGGCGATGCACGCATGCCGAAGTGGCCCCTGAGACACCGCACCCCGGCACTAGAGATTACCCTTTCGGGTATCGCATCAGTGGCCGGGGTTCGATTTGGTACCAACCTATTTTCATGAACTGTAAATTTGTACGTACCTACGACGCAACTTCCATACGTTTCACCTTGTTTCCTTTTGATCTCTATCTGCACCCTGCCTCCGCCCCTTAAAAATAACTGGAACCAATTTCAATAATTTTAGCCAGAACTGGAGCTAAATTCAAATGTGCTCTGAAGATAGTCAGGAACAGTGATGTTAGACAAAACGATTTTTTGTCATTTTGACGGAAGAGCATTTCACTTTTTTGTGTTATGTCATGAGTTTTGTCATTTTGTTTCTTCATAGTTTTGTTATGTCATGACAAAATTATTTTGTCATAATGCCAATACCTATCAATTTACAGGTATTTTTGCATACAATCCAGTTCCACCCATCACCAATCTAATTCTAACACAGGTTGCATACTCAGAGGTTAAAAAATTGATTATTTATAACTGCAGACAACATGAATATTCATTCGTCATATTGTTACATCTTTGAGATTGTTGATTCGTTTTCCCAATTACCTTCACTAGAGCACTGTAAACCCAAGTGGAGAAATACGCCATTTTTTATCCAACCGTGCCCGTGGATGCTGAATCCGACCATGCGGAGCGTACCGCGTTGTCAATTCGGTATCGACGGGCGCGGTTGGATAAAAATGGCGTATTTCTCCACTCGTGTTTACAGCGCTTTACCTTCACTGTTATGCCGCATTTCTTTCCTTCTTCAGTTGATATACTACAAATTGACCAATTGGTGCTTCGATCGTAATTTGTAATTGAAATACTGGTGATGGGCTGAGGGACATCCCATATTTGATTCAGGCGGATTCCATGTCTTTCAACTTCTTTTTGACTTCTAATTTCTAATTCTAAACGAAACTGCTAACTGCTGAAGTTCCGGTCTAACATTTTCCAACTTTTAACTTTTCAACTTCATCGTTTTGATGAACAAGGATAATTGAGATTTGAGAACTTCCTTTTGATACTACCGCAAACTGGACAGGAAAAGACAAACTTACAATATTGCACTTTCAAAAGAGGAAAGACAATAGCATTCCATCGCAAATTCCGCCAAAATCAGAAGTGAAATTAGAGCCAGGCCAAATAACTGATAACACAAAATATTAATTATTGGCTTCTGGCTTCCGTTGACTAGTGAAGTTTTGGTAGTTTTGGCTGATCACTTCTTTAACAAAAAGGGTCCGGGAAAAAAGACCTAATGTATGACTTAGTTTAGATGCATTTCCTAGGATACCAGTTCATGTTCTTTCATTCTTCCTTACTGCTTGCTTCTTGTTCTTTTCCACCAACTTCACGCGATGACAAAATGTCATAAAATTTTTTTTTGTCATTTTGTTGCTTTGTCATTGATTTAATTTTTTGTTGTGTCATTTCCATTTTGTCATATGACAAAACTGATAAATGGTTTTGTCATTATGATAAAATTCCTCAAATTCAATTGTCATTTTGTTTTGTTATGTCTAACAACACTGGTCAGGAAAAGGCAAGATCATACATCTTTAGATCATAAAGACCGAGAAGATTGTGAAGATAAAAAGATTATAAAATTTAAAAAAATCATGAAGATTAATAATGTCACAATATCGTAGTCTTCTTTACGTTCTAAAATTGTTTTGCAAAATATGTTGATCTGAATCCGTGATCTTTTTCTAGTTTTATAGATGATTTGCAGATCGATCTTGCCCATCTCTGAAGCCTGATCGAAGTAGCTTCGGGTCCTCATTGGAAATCGTAAAACTAAATTATAGCTAGTACTGTATTTTATTGCTGTCAATAGACTGCCGGAAGTTTTCGAAATTCAAAATAAAAAGTAGTTTCAGGTGACACCCTTCTAGTAAACTGTATCAGCCTGGTTTTGCAGACTCCGGACCAAGGTGTCTATCACCTCCTGCATCTCCTGCATCTCCTGCAAAACTCCTGCATTTGCTCAAATGCTCCTGCATTTCACAAAATCTCCTGCAAACCTCCTGCATTTCACTCAAACCTCCTGCAAAAATCGTACTTTACTGCACCATGAAATATGTATTACAAACTTGCAATTTTCACAGAGAAATGAAAAAAAAGTGAATTAAAATTTTTCTTTTTTCATGAAAAAAATGGTTGTTTGCACCACCAGTTGTTTGCATAAACTGATCAATCCGCAATGTGCCATTACTAGCGCTAGCATTAACATGTTTTTGAACTAGGTGGCAGGTATGTTGCGCTGCCTAACGCGTATCGTTTGTAGGAGTGCTGATACGTTGACTGGTACTGGTGCAAATATTGCGTCTATGTCAATTCTGTATCTAACGTAAGTGGAAAAATTGACGCACTTTTTAGCAAATGAGTTTAAAAAAAGATAAGATTGCCTACTGTATTACATATGGTCTTGGGCCTTACTTCAGACAGATCTTACTAGACGAAGTTCAAAACGCAGACACTATTTCAATAAAGTTTGCCAAAGCGCCCAAATGGATATGATCGTACATTATTGGGATTCTAGTAAACAGGAGGTATCAACTCGTTATTTAGCTTCCATTTTCCCAGAACGATGTACTTGTGATGGACTGTTCAAAGCAATTACAAATGCATTAAAAGATTTGAAGTTGAATTTATCTAACGTTTTGCAAGTGGCGATGGATGGCCCCAACGTTAATTTGAAATTATTACATTCAGATCTGTTGAAATACATGGAAGAGAATGGTATGAACAAAATGTTGAATTTGGGTACCTGTACCTTGCATATCGTCCATAACGAGTATAAAACTGCTCACGATAGAGCAACTGGAATATTCATCGGTTGTTACGAAGTCTGTATTACCTCTTCAAAGACTTCCCTACTAGACGCGCGGATTTTAAATATTATTCCAAATCTTCGTTATTTACATTAAAATGTTTCTCTGTTCGATGGCTGGAAAATGGAAAGGTATTACAGAGAGCATTGAATATACTACCTCATGTCAAGAAGTATGTTGAGGGCGTCAAAAATAAACCTCCTAAAACACACAATTACACTTATGTGACTGAAGCTTTGAAGAAGGAGTTTTTGGAAGCAAAATTACATTTTATGTCTTCAGTGTGTGATGACTTGTACCATTTTTTGATATAATACCAGAGCGATGAGCCAATTGATACCCTTTCTTTATGAAGATCTTAGAACTGTTCTTCGAAACATCGGTACCAGATTTCTCTCCAAAGTCACATATAGTTTTGAAGATACTAAAAAGAACCTTTTACCACCAGAGAAGGTTAACGTCAGATTTGGAGCCAAAACAATTGTATCCAAATTTTCTCCGTTGAAGAAAATGAAATTTCTTGATGAATGTCGCGCTTTTCTTAAAGCATTGTACGATAAACTTTTGAGGAAGTCTGCAAAATTATTTTCATTTGTACTTCATTAATTTTATTCTCAAAATTTAAAAAGTATCATTTTTTTAGTCCTTTTCAATTTTGAAACCATTTTAATACAGATTTTTTTTTTTTTTTTTGGGGGGGGGGGTGTTTCTAGTTGTTTGAACTGCTGAAAAACCTCCTGCAAAATCTCCTGCAAAACTCCTGCATTTCGCTTTCCAAAATTTGTTAGACACCCTGTTTCCCGTTCTTTCTTCCTTCATACATCCGTTTGTTCACTTCACGAGATTATTTGGCCTAACTAAAGTCTTTCATCAGTTTGTAATGCGATTGGGCTTATAATCGTGGTGTCAAATCGAGAAATTTTCAAAGAAAAAACGTCAACTCGTGAAAAAATGTGAAACAGAACTATGCTAAGACGTGTTAGAAAAACTGATTTTTAGAATTACCCTAAAGCCGGCTGCACATTACGCTGACGTTTCGTGTTAATACGTCATACGACGTGTTAACACGACACATGACGAAAACAAAATCATCCAGTTCAATAAATTGGACTGTTCACACTACACTGATGTGTCGTCATAATGCGTCATCTGACGACATATCAGTGTCGTGTGAACGGTCCAATTGAACTTGATGGTTTTGTTTTCGTCAGATGTCGTGTTAACACGTCATATGACGTGTTAACACGAAAACGTCAGCGTAGTGTGCATCTAGCTTAAGTCAAATCTTGATTGATTAATCAATCGCCTTTGATTAACCAGATATTTTGGATCAGTCAATTTGTTTTGATTAATCTATAACCCTTGATCAATTGGTTGTTGCTCCGCATTCATGGAAAATGGATGCTGATGATGAAAATCACTTTCACCTGTTTCATTTGTGTGAGGAAAATAATGCAAGTGACGTGAATATGTCCGTTTCCCCTTTCCTTCTATTCTCTATCAGAACAGAGCATATTAAATTGTGAATATTATGAACAGATGAATACCTTAGTCAAGTAGTGGATGTAAACTATGAAGGGACGTAAAACCGTCCGCCAAGTCCTCTGGACTCGACGTATCCTCTGCAAAACTTTGTGCTTCCTCATTTTCCCTCTGTTGCATGATACATGAAATATTGACAAACATAAACTGTGGTAATTAGCAATGCTTGCAATCAGAAAAAATTTGAACCCCTTATACTTGTTCTCAATACCTATCGATCTCACTGAAATTCAGTAGGGTTCTATTCCCAGTGGTACTCAATCACCTGTATGAAAATTTGTTATTTTATTGCGAAGTCGAATCGATACAAGACAAACGATGATTTGTAATTGGCGAGGTCCAGTGTTTTCCTGAGTAAGAATAGCCTCCCTCGGTGTACCACTTGTATCACCTATTTAGCAATAGGTCTGGAACTGGTACTTTTGGGTCCAAATCGAAACTGGGTCGAAAATCTAATGTGATATTTGTAATCAAGAGTCCGAAATATTCATATTCGGATACTTTTGTTCGATACCTTTCCATTTGAAATTCCCGAGTTGGGAGTACGTATAAGTCTCCCTTAGAGAAAGCTAAGGATTTTTAATTGAAAACAAAACACGAAAAAACTGTACCTCGCTATTAGATGATTTCTTTCTATCCCGTATGGATTCGGCTTCGTTTTAAAAAGTAAAAAAAAAAAAAAAACAACATACTTTTTTAAAGAATAAACATGAGTTAAAATGGTATTTTTTCGAGTAGAGCGAGTAAACATTTTTTGAATATCGGCAAAAAGTGTGTTGTAAAATGCAATTTTCTAACCTCAAGGGGAGCTTTTAACTCGTTCTTTCATCTGTTCGCCACTGAGCTTATAAATTTCCATTTCTAGTAAGTGGACAACCAGAGATGTAACCAAATATAAATTCCAAGGGAGGGTAAAGCGAGGCTACGAGAAGTTTTGGCGACACATTTTGAATGCTTCTCTGTATGTGTACATGCGTGCGAGCAACGAGTAAGTGTTGTAAATTTTCTTGAGGTGGGGCTAAGGCTTGAGTATTCTAAAGTGATTTGGCTTACCTTTGGTTGCCCCCCCCCCTCCCTGAAGACAATTCTTAAGAAATTCAATCTTGTGACTTACCTATATAATTAATGATGTGTAGACTGCAATACTCGTGGGAAATTCAAGCTCAGAGCTGATTGCCACGATACTTGTCAACGCTGGTGTGTACTTAACTATTTGTAAGCTGGTGTTAGTCCAAGAACTGTTACATGAGTAAATGTACCAAGTTGGTTCTGACACTGGCGGTGTTAAATGGTGTTTTGACATTTTAACGACGCCTCCATTTTCATTTGCATGTATTGGCAAGAGTAAAGCTAACAGAAGCAATTTGCAGTGGTAGTGTAATCACCGAATTATGGTTTATTTATCTGTTGTTTTATAAAGCTTTTTTCGTGAGACGGCAATATGCATTTCTTTTCGGTTCGACGGAAATGGCCCTTGTTTATTTCGATAATAGACGATTATATCGATGAAAACCGACAGCCTGGTGAAAAAAAGTAAGAAAAAAAAACACAATCGGCTGGTGATATGGAAATGTGTTACCGTTTTTTTCAATAATTGGAAACATGCGTGAACGTGACGGTTTGAATGACCTCATCTCAATGTAAACATATCATTTGTTAAAATAGAGCGTTTACCTCTTCGCATCGGATACGCGATCTCAGTGTCTTCGACTTTTCATAGTAATTACGTGATGAGTTTTGTTTTCCAGCTTCGATTTGTAAACTTGGCGGCATTTGTATCGATTTACAAGGCGTGAAGATTGGTGGTATTAGCATTGTCGATGAAATGTAATGAACTATTCTTAGGTGATAGATGAAGCTCCATATCATTAGGTTATTGCACCGTCGGCGTACCGATGTGTTGTCCTATTTCTGAACAGATTTCTGTCTATTTCTTGGAAAAACCATATCATGGCGAAAAGTGTCGTACAATTTTGTAACGCACCGCGAAGTTAGCACCACCATTTTAGAAGGGGATGTGTATCTCACCAATGATAACTTCGATCAACATCAAAGAATCTGGCAGTCTATCTTCGAGTAGCCACGACATTTTGGAATTATTGTGACGAATTATGTTGACGCCGCTGTAATAGCTTTAAAATGCCTATTCCGCTTTCCTCGTCCACCAGAAAAAAACAAAACATTTAGTTGGTTGCCTACCTGAAATGGTAAGGTCTCCAGACATACTTATATTTGGTATACGGAATTGGATTCTTTGAACAAGTACCCCGGGAATGAAATATGTGCGCGAATACTAATTTCATTCGAGTTGGAATTGGAAAGGGACGTTACTTTATATTTTTGAACAGGAAGCAGATTAATAATTCGGAAACACACCCCAAGCTAACGTTCTTAATCGATATTTTCACAGTGGGCGGTGGTCAACCATTTACGATCTCTCCAGTCTCCACCCACCTCTCTGGATTCATAACACTGAAATATATCCTAGTGCGAATTACAAAAACAAGAATTTAATGGAGTATGAATTCGTTAAAGTTGTGAATAAACCACGATTTGTCATTTTCTAATTAGCCCCTCAATTCTCACTTGATAAGTCACTACGCCTTTTCTCTTCATTTGTCGAATTGGTTTTGACTACCGTATGATATTTGAGATTCAATCAGTCAGACTCGTCGTGATGGCACAAATCTTCCGCCATTGTTTGATTTTTAAAATCGAATGAATTCTATCCTCCTTTTCTTGTCCGTATGCTACCATCTTTACCCCTTTTAGGCTTGTCAATAACTGAGCGACTAACCCAAACATCCGATTATTTTATTCCGGTTAATCAGTTATTTTCGGTTTAAGTTCTATTCTTAATTTGAAAGTCAAAACTAGTTCACAATAGGTAAATTCATATAATCGGAAATTTAGTAAGGTTGAAATTCGGAAGTAGTTCAGAATCGGATTCAGATTAAGTGATTGAGATTATTAACTAAGGCTCTATTTACTTCCTATGGGTAAAACAGCCGCTATTGGGACCATGCATCGAAAGAGTCGTCCCCTGGCGGCCAAAAATAGAAGCTTTGAAAGAATCATCATGTAGGACTATTCATTCAATAGAGACGATAATGGTAAAAGGAAGACCAAAACTATATTTTTTCGATTTTTCTAAAATTATTAATAATGTGAAGGTCTTTGGAAGTGTAGTGATGTGTATTTAACGTGACACAAATTTTTCTCTTTATTATTTGTCATTAGATAGATAAAAAAAAAAAAAAAAAAAATCATCACGATTACTTTACCTCTGCTGGTCAGAGAAAATATAATTTTAAGAGTCGTACCGAAAATTTTCAAAACCTCCCCCAACACTACGTTAAATATTGTTTAAATGCGAGAAATCATGAAAATTGCTCTATTTACACATCATTTTGATTGCCACGATCATTCTTTCAAATTCTTATCATCTAGAGCGATACTAGCGCGCCAGACGTTCGCCCGGTCCGAATTTTCACTTATGACAAATTTTAAGAAATTAATCCTAAAATTATAAAGGATTCTCACCTGATTCAAAAATACTATTCTATGTTCTATATAAACCTGTATACGCTGGAAATTATTTTGAAATCTGAAGATAAGTAAGGAAAGATAAATGTTTTTATTTGATAATAAATTAGAAAGTTTGTGTTTGGAAATGGACAAAAAAATGATATGCTTCAGTTCTGACTTGAGATTAGAACTATCGAGGAAAATGCAGATCTGTGTTCAGTTCTAAATGAACAATTCTTTTGAATCAGAAATCATCTATAGTTGTGCAGCGCTGAATTAAAATTAAATATGAAAAAAATAATCGTCGTATGTTAGAGCTCAAATCTGATTGTCTCAACTTTCAATTGCATTGCATTTTTAAACTTTTTACCGACTTTCCGAAGGAAAGGGAGTGTTTTTTTTTTTTTTTTTTTTTTTTTTTTTTTTTTTTTTTTTTTTTTTTTTTTAGGCGCGCTACTCAAAGTAAAAGAACCTGGAAAATTAACCGAAAATAACCGGTTGTTAACCGACATATGTATAACTGGTCAAATAAAAAACTAAAAGAAATGACCGGTGGCCGTTTATTAAAGAATTTTTGACAAGTCTATCTTTTTCCATCCTGTATTCTATCCTTACTTGTAAAACGAACTATAATCCTGCGTCAGAAAATGAAATGCCCGAAATTTTCGGTCATGAAACATTCTGCACTTGTTCCAAATTTTAATAACGTTTACGTTTTGTTTTATTTTACAGAAACTATTCAAGCTCCCAGATTCATTACCCAGCCGTCTTCAGCCAGCAGAATTGTTATTGAAGGAACTAGTAAAGTGCTGCAGTGTCAAGCAATTGGTAAGTTGTATTAGATCGTAATTTTATTCACATGATAAGTCTTAGACATTTCTGACTTGAGGTCTTTTACCTGAAAAAGTGTGTGAGGACATGTTTTCAGCCATAAGTGAAGGCAGATTTTCAGAAAACAGCTGATGATTTGCGCCTCCTAATTATTATGACAGAAAATCCATTTAAAAATTCATTTCCATATAAGAAATGATGAGGTAGGTACCACAAAAATAAATATACCGACGTATACAGCATACGTGGTGTCGCCATACCTGAAAGGGCAAACATCGGAATGTGTAAAAAGATGTCCTCTCCCCCACAATTTTTGTCCAGTGAACAGTTGAACTAATTATTGAATTGGGGAGGTTTTGGGTCGCTTATTCGAATACTTCATTATATTTGCAGCTCCTGGTTTTGATTTGGATTTAAAAATCAAAATTTGATCCGTCTAAGGGGACAAAACTGACTCGGTTTGAGGAATCGAAATAAGTATCAAAATGGGTGTTTATTGGTTCGCTGATTTGAAATATCCCGTTAGTTCATTGCCTTAAATGAATGCAAAACTGTAGTCCACTGTCTGTGTTGGCTGTGCAAGCTGAAAGCCTCTCGATTGCCGCTCCATAAAAATCATCTCTCAGCTTTTCGAATAGTTTAGTTTGGAATTTATAAACAGTCATGTGATTTGAAATTTTCTTGTATGGTCAATTAATTGTAATGCCTGTAATTCGCTACCACTTAGCGAAAACCTAGTATGTCCACTAGAGATTTTTTTGGAATGCAAACATTCTAAGGTCTAGGAAGGTAGGAAGGGAAGTGGAAAAGCTGAAGAGATTTGATTACGAACTCTCATGCCTTGTACAATTCTCAGTTTGCCATTTCTACCACCAAATGGCGCTCATAGCTTCTCTACTTCCCTTCGTAAACCTTAGAATTTTTGGATTCCAAAAACATCTCTTGTGGATATGCTAGGTTTTCGCTGAGTGATAGCGAATTGCTTGGCTCAAAGATTGGATTTCATGGCACATCTGTGAAATCATTTCAGCGTGTTTTTAAAACCGTTTATAATCCGTTCGTTTTACGAGTTCGAAGGTTTAGTTTTTCTTTACTTTCGGCGTCTAATTGCGACCACTTTTCTCTGTAATTCGACTTCCGGTGTTTCTCACCTGCCAGCTTACACTTCTTACACACATAGTGTTTCCATTCAATTGGAACTATTCACTCATTAGGGGCTCTTTTTATTGTTAATTAATGATATGCCTGTTTTGAACATTAATATTTTCCTAATCCCACTAAATTCTCACTATCACTGTTTTAACAAAATAAAGCGGATGTACAATATTCCGGAGGATTTGAGTTCACGGGAAGGGGAGGGGGAGTTTGTTATAATTCTCGTCAAAAAATATATGTATATAGGATGAACATTTACGGCCTAAATTTGGAACTGAAGGGGCTAAAAATCTTTGAACTTCGGAAAGTAACAAAATTTCACTGCGATTTCAATTGTAAATAACGATTCAGACATCTTTCTGTAGATGTGCGATGATTAGTTTAATGAAAATATAATATCTTTCACAAATACTTATCGCTTATCTTCATTATTGAATAAGCAATACAAGTTTGACAATTCAAATCTTGAAACTTGAGTTTATTTAAGATATCTTCAAAGTACTGACAAATGCTCCTTTCAAACCCCGGTGTGAAGAAATTATCAAAAACGAAATTTGATTCCAAAATTTTGCAGTTTTCCAAAATTTGAAAATGTCTCCGAAATTTTGCACTATTTTAAAATCTTAAAGCGAAATTCGATGAACAATATGAATTCTTTCATCGAGGATGATGACAGATAGAACCTACTTTGAAAATTACTCAATAACAATAATTATTTATTGCCTGTCTTAAAGATTAAAAGTGCTATCAAATTCTACGTTCATGTGGTTAAGATTTTCATTCAAATTTCATATTTCTCTTTTAGTAATGGGGATAAGTGATCAATAGTCATGTAGATATTTATTTCCTGTGTTATGTATTGTGCATTGCGTCGGTGTCGCTGTCATTATTACTAGGATCAATCCTTGTTACCGCCCACGCCCCTCCTACTTCCAAGCCTCACACTCGAACAGGGTGTGCCAGGAGTTGTCTTCTGCCCCTCGATCACGGTGCGTGCACATAGGGTTCGGTATTGTTGCTATCCAGTGTAAGTAAGTGCTAAAACACCCGTGGCCACTCAGAACTTTGATCAGGTGGAAGTTCAGTTCCCCATGGGACCTGTCTGCCATCTGATCGATGTCACGTATCAGCGCTCGGATCCACTCGCCCTTAGTCGACTGGGCGAGTGCGTCCTTTCACTTACAAAATGTGAACTACTGGATGTCCAGCTTGATTCGAAGTGCCTCTTGTTTCGTCTTCGCCCTCTTCTTTGCACTGTATACCTCGGCTATTTCACCGACCTTCTAACATGCCTACTGCTTCCAAAGAAACAGTGCGGTACGCACTAACACACCTCATCGCGACTTTTCGCTGAATCTACTCCATCGCCCCTCTTCTTTAGAGTATCTTGATGGCATCGACAAATACTGGCGCTCCGTATAGGAGAGCCGAGACATGATGGCATTCGCGTACATCTTCTTCTTCCTCGGTCCTCCTTGGTTCGGCATTGGACGGGACAGCTGTCGGCTATTCAATCCGCCTTCTCTGCTGCCCACCTGAAGTGCTCTCAGAACAGCAACTTCCCGTTGAACCACAGCCCCTGCGCCCAAGTACTTTAGGCCTGTACTAAGGCCAGTCCTTTTAGACAAAGGTGGGTGGGCTATACTTGCCTCGCGTTGTAAACAGTACCACCTCCGTCTTCTGTACTACCAAGCACAACTCTGCCGTCTCGATCCAGTAGGTCACCATCTCCAACGTTTAGTTAATTTGTCGCCTGACCTCTGCAGACGCAACCTACTAATCGAGAGACTACGGACTATAATAACAAAATTTTTGCCGGCCACAATTGTGTTTCATAATTATTCTGATTGCAGTTATGCCGTTTTACCCAGACCTAGAGAAACCCTAAACAAATTTGTTGCCGGTAAAAACAGGAAATTGAAACAAGAGGACTTGTGCCATCCGTACGTGACGTTTTGTGTATTTCTTGACGAGAGTACTACAACCTACTTCTTTTTCCCAACCTGAGCTAGGACCACATTGTATGGTCTCCGTAAACCACCGAATGAAAAAAGTGCATGTAAACGGTGACTGGGGGAACGGGTAGTGACTGCTTCATAGAATGCGGAGGGCAAACGTATCACCATCACCTCTCTTCTTCTCTCGTCCCTCTCGTTTAAGAATTTCTTATAGTCCAGATTCTTTAATTAATTGGTTATCAAGCAAAGATTTCTTCTGAAAAGTATCAATTTTGAATCCACTGATCATCTATTCTGGAAGATTTTTATTTGAGTATTATCTCCCCTCATTCCTCTTGTAGAAGTGAAACTTGGATATTATTCATAATTTAACTCGTTAAAGATGAACCTGTAGTACTGTAGTATCGTAAATATTTCTGTACTCGAACATGATGATGATAATAATAAGGTTATCAGTCTTACGCCTGGTTTGATGCAGCTCCCCATTTCTCCCTGTCATATGCCAGTTCCTTCATTTCCAAATAACTCTTACATTTGGCATCCTCGATTATCTGTTGAACATACTACAATCGTTGTCGGCCTACCTGGTTCTTCCCTTCTATCCTTCCTTCTAGAAGCAGTAATACTATTCCTGAGTGCCTTCAGTTATGCCCTATTAGTTTATCTCTTCTCCTCTTCAGACAATTCCAAATATCCATTTTACCTCCTGCTCTGTTAAGTACGTGGTCATTTCATACTTTATCCGTCCATTTGATTCTAAGTGTTCGCCTATAGCACCACATCTCAAAAACTTCGATCCGTCTCTTCTTTGGTTTTCCTGTAGTCCAAGTTTCACATCTATTCAAGGCTACACTCCAAACATAAGTTCTCAAAAATAAGTTTTTGATTTGAAAAGTTTACATTTTCTGTAAAATGCTAATTTAGCTTGTGCTTTTCTATTACTGATATCCCTTTTACTCCTTCCATCTTTTGTTAGTTTACTCCCTATGTAAACAAAATTCGCTTATTTCTTCAATTTTTTCCTGGCCAATTTTTATATTGAAGCTATCATGTTCCCATCGATTACATACCATTACTTTATTTTTATTTTATTTTTTTCATACGATATTCTATACTCCAAATCTCCTTCATTCCATTTAAACTGTTTTCCAAATCAGCACTTCTTTCAGCTAAGACAATATCATCTGCAAACCTGGAGCATCTTTATTCGCTCCGTGTATATTTTCGCCTGCTTCAAATTTTTCTTTTATTTCTTTTATAGCCCACTCAGTGTACAAACTGAATAATACACTGGAGATAAGGAGCGACCCTGCCTTGCACCTATTTTCATATTAGCCTCCCCTATGTCACACACTTTGGGAAACGGCTTGTATAATTTTCATCCTTTCTTCAGTTCTCCAGCATCGTGGTGGTTTTGATATTTTTAAATCAAGGTTTCTCTCTAACCTTGAGGACTAGTTTTAAATTTGGAATGAAAATGAATTAGCGAATTTCTCTGTTCCAAAGAATACCTACTTACGAATTCGTACGAACATTAAAAACACGTATAATGTTTTTCGGAAGCAGGAGGTCACATTTTCGCACGCACAGGGGTTTCTTGCATTCAATCCGTTATTCAACGTTGATTATTCCCAATTGTCTGTTTAAGTCATCGGTTTTCTTCAAATCTAACTGTGTTTTCAAATGCATTGGGTATACGTGAGACAAGAAACCTTGAAACAATGAAATTGCGTGCGTCATGTAAAAGAAAAATGCGAGTTCTTACGAATGAAAATGAAATTGTAGAGAATGTGGCGTTCGTAACGCCGGTTCACGAGACATTGGATTGTTATTTGTTAGTATGTGTCGAATAATTTTTTTTGCTGAGAAAATATAATTTATTGGGAATTCTGATTTAAAAATTCAAGACAAAGAATGTAATGTAAGCAGAAATTATTAGTATCGGTGAAAATAACGATGCGAGTAATAAACAACTGTCGTTCGTCCGGAATAAATAATGAATCAGAATGTAGCATTGATGTACTCACTCGGTTGTCATCTACTCCCCAAGTATTGGTAGAATGACAGCTGGAGGGATTTCTCAGATCGCTGACACAGTTTTTTATCTTCGAGTGTCGTAGAAATCCGAAAACCCAAAACGTAGTATTTTGCTTAATTAGCTTGATTACAACTTACCTTGTAATTCAGCTTTCATGAATATTGATAAATTTAAGGGATGAAATTTACTGAAAATAAACAAAGATAATATACATTTACGGAACATTTCTTAGCTACGATGTTTGGAGAGATGAGTTTTTGAGGCCCTCCGAACATTTTTCGCGGGTCGGTGTGATGACTACGAAGCTATGGTACAGGGTGTTTTGTCGGGATGCCAGGAGCGCGCTTTAACCTTGCTCGAAAACACCTATATCAGTTGGGGTGACGAAGTTAAAATTAAACTGTTTCGATTCGAGTAATAGTTACATTTATTTTTGTACGAGTTCGCCTGTTTCCTGAAAAGGGTGAGATTCTTTTTTTAGGAATGCGAGCTAAAGAAGAAGAAATGGTTTTTATTAGAGAGAACTGCGAAAATTGATGACTGGAAAAGGCACTAGGCATTGTTAATTCAGTGTTTGTAAGATTTATTCATAGGTAAGATTTGGAAACACGATGGTTTACTTTTGCATGACTCATATTTACTTTCTCAATCCTGGCCCCTAAAGGTCTTTTTTATTTTTCAATTTCAATTTTGGGACGCTCGTGGTAGTGCATCTCAGAGAAGATGGTCACATTAACCGCAAATTTTTTCCATTGAAAAAGTTACGGAAACAATCACCAAGGGATCTACCTGAAACAAATCCGAGAAGTCTAAGATTGATGATTTGGTGATTTTAGTATTTTCACTTAATTCGGTCGTGGTAAGTTACATCACGAATGGTTTTCCTTGTACAGGAATTAGGAAGCTGAAAGGTCTCTACGTCATGTCGGTCTGACACAGGGACAGATATGTAATTTTGGAAGTATAATACTAAGTTTGAGCCGCAGCGAAGGGGAGGGCTACCGGTCTGCCTACTCAACTGCTTCTTATTCTGTCTGTCTGGTTGACTGGTTGGTTGACTACTTCTCTGTATGGTTAAATCTTGGAATAGTAGATCTATTCGTACAATCTTTCGGATTTTTAATAAGGTAACCCTCAAACGTTATTGTACGAAAAGGAGGAGAAGTGGGAGACAGATTTTCGTCAGTCATTACGGAGAGAGACTGCATAATGCACCTTAGAGATAATTTTTAAATGTCGAATTATTAACGTCAAGAGTCTTGAGCTCCTTACTAATGCAGATTGCAAATGAAAAAACACTCCTCTCATTTTTTTTTGTTTGAACGCGAAGTCGAATCAACGTAAGACAGATGAAGATCTTTACACGACGAAGTCTGATTTAGTTTCCAGTGATGCAGTTTTATTCCTTTGAAAAGAGGGCCTTGGCGGTCCCACAAGTTTCGGGTTTCAAATGAGAAGACATACAGTAAAGTATCGACATGAGGTAATGTTGGTTATGGATTTCACAGATCTCATCAGTATTCCGCTCCGAACCCTGTAATTCAAATTTGAAATTGAAAAAGTTGATGTGACTCGAAGAATTGAACAACGTATCGAAATACGTATGAGGCAGGGCCGGATTTGCCTTCTGTGGCGTCGTAGGCAAAACGGAAGGCGACGCCTAAGAATTTTCACCTAGAAATCCCCCTCTCCCTTTCTCAAGATTTTTTCGTGGGAAGAAATTTCTTCATTCTTTTCTCTCTCTCTCTCTCTGTTCTGATTAATCAATCTTGAAATATGAATAATATGATCATGTATTAGGAATTAGGAATAATAAAAAACTACAAAAAAAAGTGTTGATGATTGATGAACCAAAAACTAGATAGCGAGACTTGAGTTATGATAATAATTGAACATATGAAAATGAAAGTATATACTAGGTATATGATGAGAATATAAATAAGAAACAATTGTAGGCTGTAAACAAAATCACAAGTTTGGTAATAAGTATAGGTAATGAAAATTCAACAATACTACACAAGTAAATGATAGAGAAATATAATAATACAAAATCATATTGTGATAGACGGTCAACCGTATCTTTACTTTGAAATATGGACTCTAGAAAGATTTTTTCTGGCTTTTTTGGCGGCAAATACATCAATAATCTGATTAATATATTCTTTAGTCAATTTAGACTCAGTGTGCAACAACGAGAGATATGAGGTTTTAATCTGACGCAGCGTGTTCCTTAGGTAATTTTTGATACGTTTCAAAGCTGAAAAACTCCTTTCCCCAGAACAGTTGCTGGCTGGTAATGTTAAAAAGATTTGATAAGCAATAAATATGTTTGGAAAGGTGGACATCAAATTATTTTTTGTGATACACTGGAAGTTTTCCAAGGGATCCGATTTACGAGGACTTTTAAGATTGTGACTCTGCAAAAAATACTTGAATTGAATTGCTTCCTCAATTATGTTATTGGATACATCGACATCATAAAATTCTGAAAATTTTTTCGCACTTCTCCTTAATTCCTCGTTATATTTATCACTTTTTCCGAAATTGAAAAGAAATTCAAGTCATCATTTATATCATTGTAAAAGCTTTCTTCCTCCGCTGCACCTCGACCAAATTATCAATAGTCACCTTGAAACCTTTCCACTTCCATTTTTTTTTTTTTTTTTTTTGGCCCAGTCAGTATGACTTCAGGAATCTGAGCTTTATCACCTTTTAGTCCTTCAAATTCTAGGCACCCTAGTTCCACCCTGATTAGAATCACCTTCATCCGGCACAGTCATATCTAGAGAAGTGTGGAATGTTGTGTTCATTTTTGAAATTAACAAATTCATTGTATCATCCTCTCAAGTCTTGAAAATATAATTGCAAAATTTTATACAATTCACTCGAAGTCTTCAGAAATATGTTGACTTTTTGTAAAGTTATATTCGTCTTATTCAGTCTTTTCAGTATTTTTGTCCACAAAATCATCATAAAGTGAGTTGTTGGAGAAAGAAGCTTCTGATTTTTAAAAATCAGTTTCAAAATTTCGTGAGAATTCGAGTAGCGCCGATGAAACGAATGGCGCCTATTGGCGCCACTCATGAGCTTTCGTCGTAGGCAACTGCCTACTTTGCCTATTCGTAAATCCGGCCCTGGTATGAGGTTTTCTAGTCGTTGATTTTGAATATCCCGTGAGACTTAATCTGGTCCCGATTTAAATTCCAAAGTAGAAATTTTTTCCTCGAGAGAATAAATGGAGAAACAAAATCGACTTGACTCGAAACATCGAACGAAGAATCGAAACGGATTCCAAATATTTCGTCAATTATTAATCGGGCTTCGATTTTAGATCCTCAAACCAAATTTCACTAGGCAAAATTAACTTAATTTGAAAAATTGAAATAATAAGATGCTTTCCGATCATTAACTTCTTAACAACTCATCAGATTTGTACCCAATACCATACACTCTGCCCCCAACCCAAACTTCATGCTCAAAATTTGGATTTTGATTTCCATAGGACTGATTCAAAACTCGAATGTAGTACCAGTTCAGAATCAGCGACTTATCTCGTTTCTCGGTGGATGGGTTTTCTTGCTTCCTTTCTTATTCGCCGGCAAAGTCCAGGTATTTGTTAAGACAACCAGAGCTGAAGATTCTGGCTCTCAAATCTTGGATGTCAACTCGATTCCATGCCTTTTTTGTGGAAAGGAAGGTACTGTTTGATCCCGTTTTGGCCGGCAGGCCGGAATAACACTTTAGTACTCATTGAGAGGAAGAAAGAATTAAAACACAGTTTCGATAGTTGGCGCAGTGCCTCCCTGCTCATTGCTTGAAATTTAAAATTCGGCGAAACGCCCTAGCTCCCTTTACGGATGAAAGAACTTGATTTTCAGGAACAGAAACTATACTTTGCCACTGTGGAACTCTCGGCTGCCCTGCGTTTATCCGACTTCAAGCTCAGAAATACGAGGAAGGATTGCCTTTTCATGTTTCTACATTCTGTATACAATATACATATGATATGTGAGCGTCGATCTGATAGCGTAAGAACCTAAGAACTACTCTCTTCCTCTCCCGAAAATTTGGCTGAGTAATATCCTTTTGTTCAAAATTTTCAGCGCTCGGGTATTCGGTTGTTTTACTTACTTGATGTAGTACGCGTGTCATAAAACTTTAAATTTTCACCTCCTTTTTCCATATTTATTAGATTTTTTTACTATTTACTGACTACCATCACTTTTGTTTCATTTTTTGTCGTCTTCATTTTGAATTTTATTTTCAGTTTTTCATCTAATTTTTCAACATTTCCTTCAATCTTTCTTACTCCTGCAATTCTTTCTTACTTCCTTCCACTATTGCGATGTTATCTGCAAACCTTATCATTTAACCGCCCCCCCCCCTAATATTTTCACGATTTATTTCCTCTCATTCATTTCTTCAATTATTTTTTCTACAAGTAGGTTAAACAGTACTGGTGACCAACAGCAACCTTGTCTCACTCTTTTTTGAATTTTCGCTTCTTCCACTTCATAAGTTCTATATTACTTTTCTTTCTTTATACTTTTTTTTTTTTTAAGTCATCGAGCCACGGAGCTACACTCTCGGGCTGTGGGCTCTGGAAAGGTTGTTGTCTATATGTTGCTAGCAGCAGAAAGGTAGGTGAGGGTGTTGTTTATGTGCTCGTGGGAGTTGGAGTCAGCCAAAATTCGACTATGGGAGACCATCTCTGGGAAATAATACTGATGTAGTTTCCCTTTGCTTTCATCAGGGTTTATCTATCGGAGTTTTCCTTTTCCTATGTGCCTTTAGTTCATCTTTTAAGTCCCCCTCATCACGCCGGAGTAGCACACATAGTGGGGTGTTTTGAGTCTTAATAATGGCAATTCACGAAAGACGCAGAGTGGTTATTCGCGGTAGTCGATACTCCAACTCGTTATCAAAAGGATTCGGGTACGCACTCGTTAACAAAAAATAAATAAAAAAGTGATCGAATGAATGAATGGGCCTACCGAAGCGTTCTCTGTTAGCTGTGAGTGGCGAACTGTAATTACATTGTTCATTTGCTGTCATGTGAAGAGATTAAAATATGGACCTTCGTAAGCACGAGAATGGTGTGCACCATCGACGTCGTACTTGGCGTCTTCCGCAGCCGGCTCATTATCATCAGGCGATCCGGGCTATTGATTTTATTTTGTATGGGGGGGGGGAGGGGGATTTTCAATGAAAATCAGTAATCAGTATCTCCTTGGGTTACATTAAGATAATATTTATTATGGAAGAAAATATGAAATGAAAAAGAAAGAAAAGAAAAAAACATAAACAATGACGAATAATTAAAATATTTTAAAAGCCCAATGAAGTTTTCATTCATTTATTATCGGCGCGTAAAAAGGATGTTAGTGTCGAAAAGCTCCATTAATTATCGTGCCAGAAAAATAACGAACAAATATTTCTGCTTACATACACGTATACTCTCACAGGTTATTACGCGTTCGAGTGTGTTTAATTAAGCAGGTCTTAATTAAACCGAAATAATAAAGTACATCGTGAACAAAAAATGGCGAATCGTTATATAATGATGCAACAAAAGCAGCGTACAGCAAATGTTTTAATAGAAAATTACGCGATGTTTTACACGATTGCGGATTGCCAGACGGGTTATTTCATTATGTATGCATCGAGAGTATCGCAGATTTTTTTTTACTACATATTTGGCTGTAGAAGAGTTCTTGCTTCGGGTGTACTAATTATCATTATTGCGAGGTTGTGACCATCTTACCAAGAATGTCCGAGTGATGATACGTCATTTTGAATTACTCATTGCATCGCACACGCTGACTGGATTAGACATTTTGCCACACAAGTATAGCGAAACTGGTTGAAAGACAAGGAAAAAAGACAATGAATTTAGATTTAAGACTTTTTTCCTTTTTTTTTATTCGTTCATTAAAAAGCGATCCTAGTTTCGAACAGGTTTTTTTTTCTACTCAAAGACATTGTTTTTCGTGATTTGGTTTTGTTAAGGTATTTATTTCTCTTTATTTTATCGTATCAGTAGTTAATTCATCGGCAAATGGCGTCGAAGAAAAAGTTTCTCAGAAATAAAAACGTAGTCGTTTTGAAAATAAAATATGGTGTACGGTTTCGAATGAATTAGGCATGTACTCTGTGCGATCTTATTCACAATCGATCTTGCGACTTATTATGTGGTACTTTTAACGGATCTATTATTTTTTGAAACTGTCTTTCGAAAGTACCTATAAGCAAAAGTTGAAGAGAGGAGCTTTGACCTAAGATATTTTCAAGTAGAGGCAACCTGTTTCTCGTCGTTATTTACTACAGTGTTACGTACGTGTTTTCTCGATTTAAATCTTTGCAAGTCAGTCATATTTGACTGAAAAAAGATCTACTTTGAACGGAGTAGCCCAAATTCAGTGAATGAAAAACTATGATAAGGAGGTTAAAAGAAAAAAAAAAACTGAAAAACGGGTCAATGGAATTTCGAATTCCCCGGGCTTCGGAGAAGAGTTACATTGGTTACGTCCATATTTATTACTTAATATTTTGTTTTATAGTTGTTAAGTTAGTGAATGTTGGAATGTTGGCGTAGGGTGGTCCAAGAAATGGCTTTCGGAATGTTACACTCTCAGAAGCTTGATTTGTTCTAATAGATGAAAAATACTCCAGCATTATTTTTTTTTATTTTTTTTTAAATCGAAGAATATTCATAGGGTCCGCGCACTCGGGGTAAAGTTTAACATAGGATTTCCTAAAGAAACATTTCAATTTTGCTTTTTAAAAAATGGAGTCGGATTAAAAATATTGGTTTGGCTAAAAAAATTATTCTCATTGAGTGACAGCTCGAACTTGTTTGAAGAAAAAAATTTCACGAGCATTGCTCGCGTCTTGAATTTTGGTAAAAAATGAACTTTCATTGTAGTCCATGGCGAGAAAATTAAAATACGTAAAACTGTATAAAAACCGGTTTTATGATTTTATATAGGTGTGCTGAATTCATTTTTGACGTTACTTTCCACACCAACTTAGAAGCGTCCATGAGGAGATAGAACGTAAAAACTGATACTGGATAGTCAAATGTATCAAATTAGTGTTTATCGAGTCAAAGATATTATTTTTTTATTTTTTTGTTTCAATCCTGATCTATATTGGTACACACTTAGCTGAAATGTGAAATATTAAAATTTACATATTGGCATAAAATATGTCAAAATTAGGGTTTTCTGAATTGAAGATTTCATTTTCCAGGTTGTTTGATCCGAACACCCATCTGTACTGGTCCGTATGAAGTTGAAACGTAATATTTATTTTCAATATTATGTGAATTGATCAGGAAGGTCTTCATTGAATGACGCGTAAGCCTTATATCAGTTCATGTAACATTGAATAATGTAAATAATGTATTACATTTCTACCGCCTTGGGAACAGTATAAGTATAGGTAGAAACAGGATAACATCAGAAGTGAGGTACTGACTTAGGAAATCCTTGTGTCAACATATTTGACTCTTACATGAATAAATGTTGATATTTTACATTTCAGCCCCCTGTGGTCGAATATAAGTAGAGGCTGGAACCAAAACGGCCTGAAAAATAAAACCGCGGACTCCACAAACTGTAGTTTTATTACATTTGACGTGACTAGTGGCGGTTCTTGGATTCTGCCATTTTATGAACCCTTTTAGGTTGATGCGGGTACAAAGTAACGTCAAAAATGAATTCAGTGCACCTAGATAACGTCAAAAATGAATTCAGTGCACCTAGAAATCATGCATACTGGTTTTTATGTTCTTTTATATCCTTATTATGGTTTTTAATGATGGAAGTTCTCTTTTTACCAAATTCCAAATCGAGGGACTTGGCCTTGAAAATCTTTTTTTTTTTCCGTAAAAGTGCAGATAATTACTCAGTAGGTACAACTAATGAGTACAATTTATTCTTTTGAGCCAAACTATTTTTTTTTATTTATTTTTTTTTAACAGAAAAATTTATATTGTTTTTTCAGGAATTGTATTTTAAATTTCCCCCTGGTGCGAAACCTCTGAGGTCTGGTTGACCAAGTGGATAGCGCGTTGGTCTCGGAAATCGGTGCTTCCGGGTTGGATCCCACGTAGCAACTCGCCAGATTTCGACCTAGGGCGGTTTTTCGGCCAGAAGTGAAGAGGGCTAAGACAGCCCTAGCAGCCTCCCCGACGTCTCTGAGGTAATGCTCGAAAGGGCGGATTCCAGGGCACGGGTTGAGAGCAAATTAGAAAAGAAGGTGCGAAACCTCTATAAATACATGTTCTTCAATCTCAAAAACATACTTTTGTTAGCGTGTTTTTACAATTACTTGAACAGATTATGCCATTGGGAGCGCAACTTTTCGAAAACAACCTTTTCTTGGTCCGGCCTAATGTTGAATAAAACCTTAAGTTTGTTCCAAACATTCGAATTATTATTATTATCGGCTGAGTTCATCGTAAACGGTTGAGCACAATTTCCGTTATTTACCTTGGGAAGGTCTCAAATAAGGGTTTAAAATCACCTTCATACTGAGGTATCCGTTGCACTATAATCGATAATATTACGGCTTCACGGAGAGAAAGGCGTTTTGTGGTTACCTTTTAGTTTACTAAAAGCCTAACCCCCAGCCCAAGAGAAATCGCTGGTGGTTGCCCTTACCTACTTGAAGTCAGAAAAAGTAGTCTGTGCAAGTTTTTTCCTTCAGGATCCAACCAGATGAGAGAGAAATGGTTATTTGGTTTGCAACCCTAAAAGGATCATGATTTTAGGATTCTTTCATCTTTTTCGTCTTAGAATGATTTTTGTGATTTTACATCATGAATTTCTGATCTTAAGACAGGGTTTCTACCGGTCATATAAGTCATATAAAGTGCTATATTTGAAAAGTGGTCGTATGAAGTTTCAGCTTTTCAGTCAGTCATATAAATATTAGAAAAAATAGAAAAAAAGTTATCTAAATTCACCAAATAATGTATAAAGTTCAGGAAAGAAAATTAATAGAAATTTTCAGGTTACTTATTTTTTAACATGCCATGAAATTGGAAAGTTACAACTCAAGCGACGTCGATTCTAACAGTTAAAATCTAGACAGCTCTCTGCTCGTTAGATTCAGCATTAAGAACAGCTGCAAAATGACATCCATGTTTCTTTTTTTACGGGGGGGGGGGGGTAGTTCAACAGTGTTTTGAAGCAACAGCCTTCGTCCCGATTTCGGGTCATATAAAGTCATATATTTTCGAAATTCAAATTTGGTAGAAACCCTGTAAGATCAGATGATGAAGCCCATTCTTTCGCCTGTCTAGTTGGCGGTCTCTTTGTTTCGTCTCGAATCATCAAGTTATTTTTTGACAGAAGCGAGAGGGGTGATCAAATATGATTTAGTCCATTCCGAAATAGTTGAGTGAATTATGACTGGAAAGAAACTAGTCAGTTAGCTACTGTCAGTGGTGTACCGACTGAAGAACTCTGGTTATTCTGTTTACAGAGCAAAATAAGCAGATCCTTAGATAGATAGATAGATAGATAGATCAGACGCATCCTGACCAGTACCGTGATGGCCCTAGATAAGATTGAGAGGCGCTGGCTAATCAGAAAGGTAGGCAGCGGAATGGGCTAGATCATCTGATCTCATCTCTGGCTTCCGCCAAAAAAAAAAAATAACTTGATAATTCGAAACAAGACAGAGACCGCCAACTAGACAGACAGGCGAAATAATAAGCTTGATTATTTGATATTAAGATTAGAAATTCACGAAGTAAGGTCGCAGAAATCATTAGATGCGTGATCTTGAATCGAATTTTAGATGTTCTAAGACGGAAAAGTTTGAAGAATCCGAAAATCGTAATCCTTTTCTTGTTGCAAACAAAATTTTCTCCTTTAAAATGATTTGTATTTTGGTCAAAAGTTCCGATATTTTTCAGTTATTATGGTGGTGTACTTAGTCAGGATTCTTGATTACTGGCGTCACGATCTCGCACATCTGTGGGATAGGCAGTCGGGGTGATGAATAAACTGGCCCAATTTTTACATTTTACCCGCGTATTCGGTATATTTTAATAATGACCTGCAAAATATGAGTATTATACCTCCTTTCGTGGGTGAAAGTTCTCCCGAAGTTTGTGACTATGACCGTCATCCAAGCTTGAATCTAGTGTTGCTTGGGTTGGAAGTAAGTTTGAGCGGTCACATTTGATATTAGTATGAGTCTCTAAGACTCGATGGTACCGTTCTTATTTTCGCAGTATTTTACTAACTTCGTTCCAGTTCTTGGAATTCGAGAAACCAATGAATTGGGGGTGTCACACCCTCGAAATGTGTAGGTCCATCCATTGGTGGAGCGTATGGGGATGTACGCATGCTAAATTGGCTCCCCAGACACTGCATCCTTGGCCCCGAAAACCCCTTCGAGTATCGCATCAGTGACCATAGGAACACGAAATATTTAGGTATGTTAGCGGAAAATTTCAAGCATCATTTTGGAAAATAAACTGGTTCTTTGCTACGCCATGTGCTAGTGCGAATACCCACGTGCTCAAATGCGATATTTTACGTGTAGTATTTAGTATTTGTTTCCGAATGACTTCTAACATGGACTCGAGTAGGTTTTATGATCTTTGTCCAAAATGTCATGCAGTGTACGACTGGGACGTCTTGGAGGCTGGTATGAGATGCTGGTCGCGTTGTCAGCGTTTACAACCATGCTCTTCAAATTACAGTTGGCGTGTTCTGCATGAAACACAAAGTGTGAATCATTAAACGTGGGAAGTCTCCAGTATTTTCTGTTCCTACTTGTGTACATTATGTCAGTTATTTCCGCTTGTAATGTAAAAAGGCTAAGCGGAATCGTATTTTTCTTCTGCGTTTTTTTTTAATTCGCCTCCGGGTCTTGTGTTTCTAGGTTATCCTCTGCCGGTGTACAAGTGGTTGAAAGATGGCCAAGAATTAGGCGATTTTAGCCCGGAGCATTACTACAAAATACAGTCGACTCAGAAAGAAGATGCCGGCTCTTATCAGTGTATCGCGAAAAACACGGTCGGCTCTATTTTATCGCAAAAAGTCGACATTAGCGTCGCTTGTAAGTATATTTTACCCCCTTTTTTAAAAACACATTTGTTCTTTTAATTACTGCACTGCGAATGTCGAATGCCGAAATACTGGGCGGGGCGAGTGTTACAGGAACGCTTCGTTAAGCATCATTTGAACTAAGACCTCTTAATTGAACTTGTAGGTGTCCCGACTCGTAAGACGGTTCGATTAATTTAGTCTCGATCTTAATGAGGGTTTAATGATAGTTGATGCGACAATTATTTAATGTTTTTCCGCGTTCTTCTCGTAAAGCGCTTGATGACAGCTTCATTGCGGTAGTTTCATACGCTGAGAACCGGACCAGTGTGTAAGTTACAGTGTACTTACTACATGGTTTGGGTGCGACAGTTAGCGAAAATGAAAAAGACTTGCGGCTATGAAATGTGCCGAGTTCGCTAACAATTGTACCGGGTGTCCAGTGAATTCCCCCCTCCCCTTTTTGAATATTTTCGAAACGAAGTTTCGGATCAATGCCCCAGCAAAAGTGGTTCTTCGTTTTGTAAGGTCAAACATCTTTTGTCGTGAAATCCCCCCCCCTCCCTAACTTTGAAATCGTGAGCGAAAACATATCGAACAAAGTATTGAGATCGGGGTATTTTGGGTCGCTAATTGCGAATATCATCATCAGATTTCCTTTCCAATTCAGTCCAATCCGATTGGTGGCTCGAATTTGACTTGTTCTCCTTCCGAGAGGCCCAGTTAATTTTGCTGGAAAAATTAACATGGGGTCAAAATTGAGGTATTTTCAGTCGTTGATTACGATTATGGCAACAGATTTATTATCCGATCCTGATTTCGGCTTCAAATTCAACTTTTTCTCCTTCTGATGGGGCACTTTGATTTTGCTGAAAAAGATGAACAAGGTATCAAAACAGGGGTATTCTGGGCCGCAGATTTTGAAAATTCAGTCATATTTTTGATACGAACCCGATTTCGGTTCCTGATTCGACTTTTTCTCCTTCCGATTGGCTAAATTAGTTTTGCTGAAAAAATTAAACAGTATTAAGATAGGAATACTGTGGGTCACAGATTTCGAAACTTCAGACAGTTTTTGATCCGAATCCGATTTAGGCCCCTGATTTGACTTTTCCTTTTTCTGAAGGGCCAAGTTCATTTCGCTAGAAGTTTAAAAACTGTCTTGGAATAGAGGTTCCTTGAAACGCTGATTTCGAAAATTCAGTCAGATTTTCAGTCAGACCCTGACTTGGGTCCCCGATTCGAATTTCCCTACCATCTGAGGGACTCTCTTCAATTTTCCAAAAGAAAATGAATAACGTATTGGATTAGAGATTTTTTGAGTTGATCATTTCAGATTTACGAGCGGCTCCAGATATGGCCTCCAAATTTGACTTTTTTCATCATTCAAGGGGCCCTAACGTTGCGAAATTAGGAAATATACTCGTTGTTTTTCTTGAGGAACTGAAAAAAAGAAGAACTTTGTTCCTTTCTTCGAAGAAAACCGTGTTCGTTCCCTCGAAAAAGGAGGAGAAAATTATCTCTTCTTTTTCTTGAATAAGAAAAATTTGTTCTTCAAAAGAAACAAAGTTATTCTCATTTAAGAAAAAGAAATAAATTTCTCTTGCTTTCTCAAGAAAAACTACCAATTTGTCATTTTTCAATTTTTTCCCTTTTCTCGGAGAAGGCAATTTCTTGAGACATGTGAAATAAAGAAAAATATTGTTTCATTCTTTATGAATAAAAACCCGTATTCATTGCTTCGGAAAAAGAGAAAGAAATTATCCCTTTTCTTTCGTGAGTAAAATCTCCACTCTTCCTTGAACGGAAAAAAGTTATGCTCATTCACGAAAAAGAAAGGATTTCTCCTCTTTCCTCGAGAAAAAGAACCAGTTACTTATTTTTCAGGGTTTTCTCCTTTCTCGAAGAAGGAAAATGAAGTTCTGTTCATTAACTTTGGGTTAAAGTTAAATGCATCAAGACTCTGTTATTTGCTAGAAAGAAAAGAATCTTTACGTTTTCAAGGCTATAAGATTCCCCATTCAAAACTGGTAAGACTTGTAAAGATTTTACTGAGAATACCTAAAAAGTCCACTAAGACTTTGTTTTTTCTGAAAACATTTTTGAAGTTTTACAGACTGTAAGATTTGTAGCAATTTGTTGAACTTAGTAAAACTTTTCAATTAACTCAGTATCAAGACTCGGTGAGGCTTATGAGAATTCTATCAAAATTTGATTCAATGCTCGTTAAGACGCCTTAAAATCTTCTTAAAAATTATTCAAACTGTAAGACTTGTGCTCATTCCATTCAGATTCTTTGAAATTTTCTCCACTCTTTTTTCAGAGATAGGAACCGAGGTCTTCTTATTGAAGAAAAAAGGGAAAATTTTCCTACAGTTCCATTATTAAAGAAGATGAAGAATTTCTCCTTGTTACAAAAAAATAGAAGAAGTTTTTCTCATTCAAAGACCAAAGAGCGGAAAGACGATATTTTTCGATTCAAGGGCGTTCTTTCCAGCTTAACAAATTGCTGCAATTAATTTTAATATCTTACATTCTCATTTTTCAATTTTTTTTCTTCATTCTCAGGGAAGGAAATTATCTTCTTGTCATTGAACCGAGGAAATGGACCAGTTTTTCCTTTTTTCTCAAAGGACGGAAATAGTTTCTCATTCCTCAGAGTAGGAAGCGAAGTTCTTATTCACAAAAGAGAAGGAATGAGTTTCTTTTTCGTTTTTAAGGGAATGAATACGCTTTTTTCTCTCGAAGAACTGAACAAAGTTCCTTTCATTCAGTAAAAGAGAGGAAAGATTTTTCCACCAACCTCAGTTCTTTTTCCATTTCTTAATTCATATGTTAATAGGACACCTTACTAGAAAATTATGTCAAATTCAGGGCCCGAATCGAATTTTCGAAATCAGCGCACGTTCCGATACCGTGTTCAATTCTGTAGGCCGAATCAGTAAGTTCCGGCGGAGGGGGGGGGGGAGACGAATTTATTTGGTTTTTCCATCGGCGTCGGGTCAAAAATCTGATTAAATTTTCGAAATCACCCACTCAAAACACCTTCATTCCGATACTTTGTTCAATTTTTTGGGGAATTTAAGACAGTCCTTCAGAAAGTGAGAAAAGTCGAATTTGGGGCTCCAGTCGGTGTTGGATCGAAAATCTGACTGAATTTTTTGAATTAGTATTTTAAAGAACCTCTATTCCGATACTGTTTAATTTTTTCAGCCAAATCAGCTTGATCTCTCAAAAGGAGAAAAAATCGAACTATAGGCCAGATCAGGTTCGGATCAAAAATTAAATTGAAATTTCAAAATCTGCAACTCAAAAAATTCCTATTCCGATACTTTGTTCAATTTTTTCTGCAAAGTCAGTCGGTGAATTTTGTTTTCAAATTGTAGCTAGATAAAAAATCTGGCTTGTCTTTTCGAAATCAGCGACTCAAAGTGCCTTAATAACGATACTTTGCTCAGTTTTTCGGCCAATTCAAGAGAGTCCCTCAGAAGGCGGAAAAAGTCGTATTTGAGGCCCGAGTTGGGGTCAGATCGAAAATTTGACTGAATTCCCGAAAGGGTTTGAAGAAACTCCTATTCCGATATCCTGTTTAAATTTTTCAGCAAAATCAACTTGGCCCCTTAGAAGAGAAAAAAAAATCATGCGTGAGGCCCAAATCGGAATCGAATCGAAAATTTGATGCGATATTTGTAATTAGCGACTCAAAATGCCTTGTGATACTTGGTTCGATATGGTTCCATTTAAGGTTCCAATATTAGGCGCATACCTCAGCCTCCTTCAAAAGAGGGGATAATTTCTTTCACGACAAGGATGTTAAGCCTTACTAAACAAAGAACCTCTTTTGCCGTGCATTGATCCAACGCTTTGTTTTGAAAATACATATTCAAAAGGGGGAAATTTACTGGACACCCGGTACAGATGTATCTACCATAAAAACCAGTTTCATTCGTTTGTGTTGACGTCATTGTTCGGACTGCCCGTGAGGAATTCGTAATCGGGTTTGATAATCGGTATAACCAACGGATATGAATTTAAGCTCTGCCCTTTGTATTTCCTTAGTTTTTGTGAAATAATAAGTTGAAATAATTCCCGTATTAGACTTTGTGTACTAAGGGTGGGCTGATTTCCTGACTCCGGCATGCCAGATAATTCATTAATGTTCATTCCTACGCATAATGATAATTAGGGCCGTACCCAAGATTTAAGTATGGGTGTGTTTTTCGATTAAGATGAATTTTTTCCTTGGTAGGGAGGAGGGGGCTACTAATCCCCCAAATTTATCCAATTTCGTGCAGGTATATGAAAAAAATTTCAAAATTTTTCGAAACTCATTTTCATACTTTTTACAAAAAATGTGACAGATTCATCCTCCTCTCCGTCTTAAACCCATTTTTTCGTGTTTTTTTTTGCCATAGGGGGGGGGGCGGCCCTGCACTTTTCCGATGAACTAGGTACATTTTTGAAATATCCTAAATAACATACGAGAAATTTCAAAATAATAATTTTCGTAATTGGCCTCAGTAGAGTTATTTAAAGGGAAAGGGGAAATAAGTTGAAATTTTTCAAACAAAACCATATTATTTCAAATGGTGAACAGGGTGAATGAAATGGTTTTTGGGTTTTCGTCCATTCAAACTGAAAAAAAACCAGTCATTTTCAAGGTTTTCCCGCGCTTGGATGGGTAGCAATGGGAGATGTAGAAAATATTTTCCCTTCAAAACGTCTTGCCAAATTGACTAATTCAAGGAAGTCGATTCTTCATTATTGGAAAACTTTTTAAAAGTGTACACCTTTTTTTTCTTTTTTTTTAATATATATTATTATAATTTTTCTTTTTTGGTTTGCGATTTCAAAAATGTCCATCGATTGGCAAAATCCAAAATTAATCTGAAGTTAGCCAAATTTACCAAGTGTTGCACTTTTTTATTTTATTATTATTATCATTATTGTTGTTGTTGTTATCAGGGCCGTACCCAGGATTTAGATAAAGGGGAGGGGTCTTGCGGTCAAGATACATTTTTTCTTGGTGGGGGGAGGGGCTCAGTTACCGGTCCGCCCTCCTTACCGTCTCAACCCATCGTTTTTTCGTGTTTTTTTTATGGCCAATGGGAGGGGTTTGAACCCCTAAAACCCTCCCCGTCGGTACGGCTCTGATGATAATCGATGATGAATATTCCGAACTTGATGATTTCTTATGCAGGCACTGGTGGAAAATGCTTAACTTTTAGAAATCACCTACAAGGCGTGACAATCACTGACCATTAATTTGTGTCATCAACTGATGAAACAGTGTTTCGCTTTCGCTTTACCCCTTTGTCGACAGCACTGTCACCGGAATTAGAGAGTAGCTACATATATGTAGATCGAAGGCAGCGAACTTGGTGGAGATATTATACTGGCCATGATGAAATTTGAATCACTTGTTTCTTTTCATTCTATCTGTTCGTGTCTGAATCAAACTCTTTCAATTCCCAGTCAGACTTTTTACCATAGCTTATGACTAATTTTGAGTCTGATGAAGAGGTACCCTTCCCTCAGAGCCATAAGGAAAAGTTTAAAATTTAAAAAAATGTAGATATAGTCAACCATCAATTAGGATTTTTTTTTGCTTGCTGAGAAAGAATCTGGGCAAAAATCAAAAAGTAAAGTTGTTGGTTTTTATTTTTGTGTCGTCTAGTTAGATTTGGATGACATTTTGTACCACCGCCACAATTTCACCTTGAAAATGTCCACCTATCCTCCCTCTTCCCTAAACAACCTTCGTCCATTTACGCTATTGTTAAAATCAGAATTAAACTCACTTTTTAAATACATTGATAAACAATATCAATATACTAAAAACTAATTATTATTGATAATTTAATACACTGATAATATAAATACATACAAGCTATAACATCACGCATTTTCTCGCAGATGTCACATGCTCGACGAATTTAACTTGGTTCCCCCTTACCTTTGGACCCATAGTGTCATCTCCTGTATAACTTTCTGTTGAGACTGAAAATTTCAAAAGAGTTTGATCAATTCCTAATTAAATGTGCCGGAAAGTATTTTTGCCGAAGGGAGGCTAAAAATTAAATGAAGATTTAGAAACCCAGAGGAGACGTACGATCTTTTGAAATTCAGAGGCAAAATAAACTATTATATTCGAATATTCTCTTTTTGTTCGTGTTCACCTTTTAAAAATTGAAAATTCTCGCGGGTTGCAACTCCTCCACTAATTTTAACTAGGGGAACAGCTGTCTTTTGCCCTACGATCCCCCTACGTATGGTCCTAATTGAACTGAATGTGTCTTGGTAGTCTTTATGCAGACTTAATGATTATCGACGGACCACAAAATGAATCTTGATAATCAGAACCAAAATGAGTTCTGAGGAGTGTCAAAAACGTTCAAACGAGTATGAATGTTAATGAGAACTGAATAAGTTCTGACTTCGTCGAATCGTTGAAAAGTTCGGATGAATCTTCATATGGGCAGGTTCTGAATGAATCCTGACAAATGGTGAGAGAGTTTTCGTGGCAGAGACAGTGTGACGTACGAACTAGTCGTGAAAGGGAGTTAGTCTTCAGGGAGTTGAATGGGTCGTGATGAATCTTTGACCTCTCTCACTGGTTGAATGAGGCTTGAGTCCTGAGAGAGGCAAGTTGAAGCGTTTGTATTAGTCTCAAGGAGTCTTAAGGAATTTCAGAAGAATCAGAATGAGTCAATGGGTGAGTCTGAAGGCTGAACCGAGTGTGATAGGTCATACTTTGAATAAGTCCTGACAGGAATCGACTCATCTCATAATGTGTTGTAATAAATAAATTTGGGAAGAAACTTGACGATCCAAAACATATTTATCCAGAAAAGCAGCTCGAAAGATGGAGACCGATAGAAAGCGAATCGCGCAGCGAAGTGATTGGGACTGCAAAGCAACCCCGCGGATGATGCCTCTCAGTATCACTATGCATTCGACTCAGCCTATTCGGAACTTTTTTAGAGTTGCCCGAATCAGAAAATTGTCAGTTTTATCATAATTTTTCTTTGTTCCTACCCTTCCCCCTCCCCTTCCACTTAAAAATGTAATCCAATTCAAGTACCTGATATGTATTGCTGATTCGAAAATGTTTAATAATAATTACCCGTGACAGAACAAATTTCGTACCAAAAAATAAATGTGAGTTCATGTTATTAAAGGTGAACAACGATACGAATCGGTTAGGGTGGAGGTGCCCAACAAATGTTTGGTACTGCCCGTTAGAATACGCTTTGGTACTTGAAACCGAACTTCGGTTATGAAATCCTTTAGAGACATACCTAGACCGTTAGACAGACAGCCAGCTATAGTAAGATTGGCAGAAAAACACAGTTTCATTTTAATATTTTCCGAACGATGGCTCAATTATGACAACCTTTTCCCGACTGCGGACCATTTTGCCAACTAGTTGAAGAGCTGCCCCCATGCTCTCTCTCTCTCTCTCTCTCTCTCTCTCTCTCTCTCTCTTTCTCTTTCTCTAACTTCTTGAGTAAGCCGTTGAGCAGGTCGTTTGTATATGCTTCATCACCGCAAATACTCACCTAAATTCCCAGTATTTATTGCGGAATACCTCGGAAGTTTCCGTTTTCAAAAATGAGTCGTCTTCGCGTCAGTGAAAGTACGTTTGTTGATCGGCGATAAAAACAGGACCGAATCGTGTGAACGCATTCGTATTTTTATTCCTTGTGGGCAAGATTGCGTTTCGGAGTTACGTGTGAATGAGCGACAGATGCTACGTACAGATTTTTTGTGTGCCTGGTGCCTGGAGCCTGGAGCGTGTGTAAATGTCGGCCGAATGCGATGTTCCAGCGTATGCAACTCTCACTTGATGTGACGTAAACTCAAGTACAGCGTGGTACAGCTCCACCTGCGTACGCGGAAGTACGGGACAGGATGCCCTGGCAGGATATGTGGATTGTGAATGTGGAGCACCGCGCCACCTTACCTTACCTGCTAGTTTAGGTGTTACCTTACCGCTGCCAGAACGAAGGGGGATTTATAACCTCCTTGAGAATACAATAACGAAGGACGAAGCCCAGCCATAGGATGATATTTGGTGTGATAGGTCTTTCATGCGGTAATTTTGAAAAGGTGACGATAAAAGATTCCAATCTCCCGGTGATTCTACGTGTACCTACCTACCTACCTACCTGACGTTTTTTCTACGTACAAATGCTCCGTTTCCCGAGGGCCAGAGTATTTGAACGTTGATTGGGATTACCACCAAGGTTCGATTATATGTATTATAGGTATTCTTCAGTATTATATCGTGGACCAATTCGTAGGTAAAATGTGTAGCTTTCGAATCCTTTTAAAATGTCGCTTTCAAGATTCGTTATAAAAGAGTGTCAGGGACGGATTGTGGATATTAGCGAGTATTTGAACAAATTTGGTTTCAATTTAGGAAATGCCTATTGTTGATGACTTTCGAATCAGAGGTTCTCGACATTGGAAATTGCTCTATATGTTGTGTATTTAATCAGGGTAGCCACTTGATAATTTTTTCAGTCTAAAGTAATTTTTGGTCTTCTTTTTTTTTCTTTTTTTTTTGTTGTTGTTGTTGTTGTTGAAAATATGGTCATTAAGTCATCTTTTTCATTTTCCTCCTCCAGTACATTAAACTAATATTGTGGTTAAAGTTTCAAACTCTCAGCTGGAAATTCAAGTCCCATCTACGTCAGTTCCTCTAAGGGGTTTGGTTGGCCGAGTAAATAGCGCGCTGGTCTCGGAATCCGGAGGTCTCGGATTCGAGCCCACGTAGCAACTCGCTACATTTCGACCTAGGCCGATTTTTCGGCGAGATGAGAAGAGAGCTAAGAGAGCCCTAACAGCCTCCCCGACATCTCTGAAGTAATACTCGAAAGGGCGGATTCCAGGGCTCGGGTTGAAAGTAAATTGGAAAAGAGGATCAGTTCCTCTAAGTGTATCAGCGTCAATGGTATCAGATGCTTTATTTACTTCAAGAAGTGTTGCAGTTACTCCTGATATCCAGCTCTTCTGTCGTAATGATATTACAATCAGAATCGAAATTCGGTAGATACTGAAAGTAGTTGCATGTAATTTCAATTTGCGATCCAGTGACGATATAACTTCTCTATTCAACACCATGTTTCCGAAGCTCACAAAATAAAATCCATGTCTTTAAAAAAAGCAGAAGCTCGATACCTAATAACAAAAGCTTATGGTCCACATTTTTACAGGCGTTTAATTAAGGATGTCATTACAAGTAATGCCTATTATTCTCTTCTGTCTGATGAAATATCTAATGTCGCTAATCACAAAAAGTTACAAATTTGTATTAGATTTTGGTCTGAAAGTAAGAACAATGTGATAATTGCGCTTATTTAGAAAATAATTTTCGTAGGCTCTGCCGAAGCTGAAGTCATTTTCCAATCCATTTGGTCGGCTATGGATAAAGCTCACTTGCCGCTGGAAAATTTGTTATTGTTGGGCTCAGATGGTCCCAATGATTACAAATTAGTATTCAGTTTATTCAATGAGAAAGCAAAAGTTATACGTTCTAAAAGTTTATAAGGACTTGCCACATGCACAAAGTCCATAATGCCTTTTCAAAAGGTCGTAGTGAAATTGGCTGTGAAACTGCAAAATTTGTTGTAGCTTGGCGTTATCTTACAAGGTGTCTACAGGTTAGGAATTTGAAAAGTAGGTCAGGAAGTTTGTAAATAATCGGGAAATTCAACAATATTTTTAAGAAGTTTGGAAAAAAACAAAGGATGAACTTACGGAAAATTTTTTTCGTCGTTCAATTTTACTTCAGCACTCTATATGTATATCTGTGAACACCTTCCTAATGCTTTCACCCAAAAATCAACTTCAAATTTCAGTTCATTTTAACCATAGCGTCTAGTAGTATAAACATAAATATATACTATCTATACTGTAAAAGTTTAAAGAAGAGAAAAAAAAGTTTGGAAAAAGTCAGGAATTTATATTTTTCCATTCTTGTGAACACCTTGTTTTATTATAAATACCCTGACTGAGAAGAAGCAAATTTTCGTATCATTCAAGAAAAATTGAAAATGCCGCCTGTAAAAATACCAAAACACATTTCATTTCCTTGGTTAACCTCGAGAAACTCAGTAGAAATAATAATTGAGCAGAATCCTGTAATTAGAGAATATTTTTTAGTTTTCCTACCCAAGAGAAGCCGAAACTAATTAAATCGTAGGTTGTACATATAAACTCATTCTTTTTTTTTTTTTTAAATAAAACGCACAAAGGTGAATTGGAATTCCTATATATAGGTAGTTTCTTAATTATTCACCAATACGACTGAAAGGTTTCAATGCTCCAATGAAGTATTAATCTATATTTTGTATTCAGAAATGCGTTCACTGTATGTAACACTTCTTAATCGTGTTATGAAACCATCTGACTTTTCTTTTGTGAAGTTTGACAAATTCAAAGTGGAACTCTTACCATTAGTTGTACCTAAAAATGTGAAACTGAATTTTCTATTGTTAATGAAAGAAGAAAGTTGGATTTTTTCGTTATGTTGTCAAAAATTCCATTTAGTTATAGCAGAATATTTATACTTTGAATACATAAATCAATTAAAAATTTCAGCTCTGGGATTTTTGAGATTCCTAAAGCCAATAAACGTTAAATATGATTTTAATTTTGCTCAAGACGTTGAAAAGACAGGCCTGTGTAGAGGGGGGAGGAAAAAGGGGGTTTCCCCGGGCCCGAGTGTGCTAAAAAAAATCTGCTTTTACAAAAAGGGCCCTAAAAACATTGTTGTTGTTTTTTTTGCTCTGACCTACTTTTTACATCCCCCCGCCCAGGGCCCGAATTTCCTCTGCACGGCCCTGTGAAAAGATTTCAAACTTACTAAATATTAGTGAAATAGATAATACAGTATCATAAATGATGACTGGGTGCTTTTAAAGAGTGAGAACATTTTTGGAAAAGAAATGACTATCAGTAATTTATGGACCAGAGTATGTATTCTTTTGAATTATGAATCGAGGTTTGAAAAGTATCCAAATTTCTACATTATTTTTCAAATTTGTGCGTAGTAGTCTTCTTTTTTCACTTCGAATATGTGAATGTTGAGGTAAGCGTGCTTCATGAAAAAGAATAATAACTAGACTTTTTTTCCGACAGTGTACGCAGTCCCACAAAATTTGGTACACAAGAGGCTAAAACTTGAAATTGTGGTTATTTTTAGGTCACTTTTTTTTAATCTTCGTCACTTTTTCATTTTTTTAAGGAAAATTTTGAGTGACCATCCTCGTATTTTTATCATAGTGTTATTGAAGATTTCGTGCCTTTCGGTATTTGTTTATAGTCATACTAGTCCCCAAAATGGTTAGTTCAATTATCAAAAAAAAAAAAAAAAATGTAATGGACGTAGGGTGTCTACCGGTCATCTAAGTCATCTATTTTGAAAAGCGATCTCTTAAGTCATCTAAAGTCATCCTCTCTCGCTGTAGGTCATCTAGAAATTTTTTTAGGGCCGGGGGCTTGTAAAAATAACATAATTTTATTGTACAGACATCAGCTAATGAGTAAATAGTCAGCGAATATGAATGAAACAGAGAGAAAGAATATGAGTGATGTTTTAAATGCAACATAAAGTAGGGAAGCAGCAGAAAAGTAAACGATCGGAGCGAGCAAAAAATATTTGAGGCTACTGAAAGATTGGATGGATAAAGTCATCTGATGTCATCCTTTTGTACTTATCATTTCTAGTAAACACTCTATAACGACACTTATCTTGATTGTTGAATATGTTATATAGGCCTTATTTTTTAAGGAAAAACTTTAATTGCACATTGAAATAAAATTAATACGATGAAATCGAGTGTATGAACGATAAAAAATGTGCCAATCAACGTAACACATTGCACGTTTTTCTACAATGAAATAACATTAACTTGAAACGTTCAACCATTGAAAAATATATTACATTTCTTTTTTCCCGTAGGCGCCCTCTTTTATGGACCCTCCTCAAAGTCTCTGTCAATTTTTTTTTTCAGGCTCAAGTTAATTTTTTCTTTATAGGATAAGGAAAAGTTTATCGCCATCGGGAGGTACCTATCCCTTTCTACTTGTCCCCAGACAATTAGCCCGATGTTCCTCGTTGGCTTCCGCACACTATTATGACCTGGATCCGTATCAATTTTACCTTTTTGAACTCTTCTTGACCCTAAAGATCCCTCACCAATCTTAGGTTCGCTATTCATTTTTTCAATTTTACCCACATATCTTTCTCCAACAGCTCTCTTCTAGTCGCACTTAAGTGTTTTTCATACCCGAGTCAATTTCACCTTCTTGTAGCTGGTATAGGATAAGGAACTGCTCTTCCCCAAAATTAAAACCTAGCTTCCTCGCCCACCTCCTCCCGCTTGTGTGACCCCGATCCGAGTTATTTTCACTTTTTTGGACCCCCTAGATTTTAAGGATCTCTTACCATCCTCAAGTTTGCCATTTACTTATTCACTTTTTCCCCTAGTGCCCGTTTCCAATGGCCCTCCTAGTCTTCACTCAAGTGTTTCCAGAAATGAGTTAGTAAGTTTCAGTTATGTTAACGTGAAATATGTATCGCTACTTACTATTTTTCGTTGTACAACTTATTTTGTAATTTGGGCTAATATTTTTTCCTATTGTATCATGCATTCATTTCATGTATGGTTCGTTACTTATTTTTTCGAAAACTCATTTCTTAGTCGATACCTCTTTCTTCCCCAGTCACTCTATTTTATTGGGAGATTAAATGACAACAACTTTTTAATAGTTTCATTGAGCATTATCTCCTCTACCTTTTCCAAACATGTATGTGCCCAACTACACAACAAATCAATTAAAACGCTGAAAGTTCTATCGCCGTGGCTGTTCCTACTTACGCCATTAAACTTTCGTTTCTCTGTACCGTTGTTAACAAGCTTCTTTTTCGAAGAAAGAAAGAAGGGAAAAAACGAATACTGGATCAAAGGGCGGAAGGGTAAAGATTGATATAATTTATGGTGATCTGACGTGCGTCATATGACCTCCAGAGAAGCTCAATGTTGACAAACTCACTTTTTGTTCCTTCACTGTTGTAATTTTTGTTGGCTTGCACCGGCTCAATGATTTTATGTTTCATGTTGCGATAAACCTGTACTACTTCGTATGAAAAAAATGTCATTTATATGTATATTCGACTTTGAATTCTGGCCTAGCAAACAGTCGACAAATAAAGTTACGTTAAAATGACCGGTTATACAATTTTTGTCCTTCATCGTGGCTCAACATTTCTCCGCCTGGTGGTATGTGTATGTGCAGTATGCACTAGAAAGAATGGAAGAAATATTCCGTTAGTAAGTACTTCAACATTGAGGTTCTTGAAATTTGCTCGAAAATATTTTTGTACCCATAAATGTACATTAGTTTCGTTACCACGGCGAAAGAACAGATATTCGCTACGTATTTGTAAGATTTTGAATCTTTCACTTTATTTGGTGACTCCGTGACCGGAACCAAAACCCTGAAAAACGATAGAATCGGAAAGTTTCCAAACTCTTTTGCCAAGACGAAAGAAATTTCTATGCCGTGCCCAATGAATCATGAAAATGGTCCGCTTCCTCTCCCGGTAGAAATGACTTGAACCTAATGCTACGAATAATACCTGAAATTATACATAATTTTCAAAATAAAAAATTGAAGAGAAACATGTTTTTTAATTTTACATTAAGATTTGCTTCTTTTTATTTATTTTTTCTTTTCTTTTCTTCTAAGAATTACCTAATCATGAGTTGAAGATAAATTTAGCCATAATATATTATGTAGTACTATTTATTATGTGATCATACATTTTTCTTAATTTTTGATTTAGATATGGGAAAATTTTCCGATCTAACGGAAAAAATAGTAACCGTAGAAGCGGGCCAAGCAGCCATATTGGATTTGCCTCCGATCGAAAGCTATCCAGAACCTCTAGTCACATGGCAAACAGACCAAAATACGTTTACCTCGTCTAATTTGGATGTCATTACCGGCATTACTCACCAGTTAATCATCTTATCATCTTCTGAAACTCATCAGAAATCATACCGGTTAGTTTTTGTTTGTTTTTTGTTTTAAATTTATTACGCGCTAGTGCACTTATACTGTATTCACCGATAACCGGTTTGATTCTTCACCACTCTGGAATGCCACTTGATCTCGATCGTGCCAACTCGCCTGATTCGCCGAAGATTCCATCATTCTATTCGCTACAGGGGTAAACTATTTGAATGCATGTCACCGCCAAATGTACCTACTGCAGATTAGTTTAGTTTAGATACTTACAACTTACACTGTGGAAGCTGAAACCCGCATTTGTCATAGAAGTTCGAAATGAATACGGGGATTTCATGTACCGATTCGTTCGGGCGCTAGATTTTGTTTCGTTGTAAATAATTGGAAAAGAAATTTTTTGCGGTTTTATTAGGATGTTGAGTCAGTAGCCTTGCAGAAAGTGTATGCCTGTTAACAAATACATCGAAGTGTAAAGCAGGTCATTCGATTTTTAGTTCACCGAGTTTCTTTTTATTCAACAAACTGAAATGATGTCAGAATTCTGGGTGTGGGTGTATACGTACTGTAAGAAATGAACGCGTGAATTATTCTGAACGACAGTACGTATATACAGGCCGTCTCAAAGCACACGGCTACTCCCCTTTAATCTGGGTAAGTAGGCAACTTATCCTGACAAGTGTAGATGTATTTGCTATGTAGCTCTCTTATCTGAAGGTTCTACGTCCATAACTGTGTCCCTTCAAATATAGAAACAGGCTAACATATCTACACATTGTCAAGGCGAGTTTCCTATGTATCCGGTTGAAAGGGAGAAAGTCAGATACCCTGAGTCATCATCCTGTATAATCACATTTCGTGATTGTTCGAAATTAGGAGTTATCTACCTCTCGCATCCTGCAGAAGAAACCACTTGCTGATATGTTGATGGAAGGTCAACAAATAATGATCGCGTATAAAGATTCGATCTTCTGTTAGTAATGCATACTGCAAGATTTAGTTTTCATTTTATTTTATTACTAATTTATGTCATTTATGTTTCTTTGTCATTTACCTAATTTAGAGCGCACGTAACAAACACACAAATAGGGAAAGATGAGTACAGCCCATATGTCAGACTGATTGTGCGGGGAGGTAGCACCCTGGGCGATATACCTCCGCAAATTATCATCCGACCGAAGGACTTGGACATTGTCAAAGGAAAGCAGAGTTCTGATTTACACTGTTTCACAAATGCCAGGTATCGTTTTACTACACCTAGTGTTTATTATTTTTAAGTCACCATCAAAATAATTCAAGTATTCCTGACTCGAAGTTCATTGGGTCTAGCTGAGTAGGTCTGTAATGGGTGGAATGTTTTCGTCCGAGTTTCCAATATTTTAACTTATTATTATGATGTACACTCGGTAAATGTCAACTTCTAACTGCCTTTCGATTACATAATGATGAAAACTACGAAGCTAAAACACACTGCTTAGCTTTTGGCATATCCGTAGATGGATTTATTGCATTTAAATTGATTTATATGCGTTTTTATGGAAAAAGTCGAAGGTTAAGTGAAAAGAATAGAGTTAAGAATCTGAAGTTCGTCCTGACGTTGGAACATACGTAATTAGGGAGCATTAAAATTTTGAACCCTGGAATTTGTAAGCTATGTAATATTCTGCACATCCGGTAATTTGAAAGCCTTGGTGAGAATGTTTCGGTCAGTAATACTTACGTAATTTACTCGTTCGGTTGCGGTTGTATGAAATCCTTTAAATGCTTTTAAACGGAAAAATATTCCGTGTAAGAAATGCAATGTTAAGATGTTGGCTCAATCTTTTACGATTATTTCAGACCGTTGTATTCGTTGGAAACGATATGGTTAAAAGATGGTATTCCAGTCGAAAATGCTGGTATTTCATTTCATCTGAATGATCCGTGGAACCGAACTCTGTCCTTGTCCAACGCCAACTTGACCCATACCGGAAGATACACGTGCAATGTGAAACTTCGAAACGCTTTATTTCCGAGTGTCGAAGCTGAAGCTCAGGTTACCGTTTTAGGTAGATATACGCTCTTCCGATATGATAATGGTTAAAACGAATTCTTTTTTAATTTTCGTTAATATGTGGCTTCTATACAAAAGCTGTTTCACGCTGTGGTTCATCAATGTCTTCTTCTTGCAGAACCTCCATTATTTACTAATAACTTGAGACAAGAAACATTAGCTGAATATAACTCAGTCGTCAAGTTGCCATGCGAAGCCATCGGAATTCCGTTACCAAATATTTCGTGGTACCGAAATGCGGTCGACATTTCCAAAATAACGCACCACAATAGGTTCGTTTATATTTTAATATCATTTTACTAGTTGAGTGATTATGATTCTGAAAGCGCAGGTGCCTACTTATTTTATATTTTCTTCAGTTTGGATAGGAGGATTAAAGATCTACTTTTCCTCCTCGTGCCTTTTTTTTTATCTTTTTCTTTTTTAATGTGTGGCTGAAGATGTAAATATCGTCGATTGATTAACAGGTATTCAGTCGAAGAAGGAGGTACTTTGGTGATTAAAAAACTGAGTATGGAGGACTCGGGGCTATTTCAGTGTATCGCCTCCAACGATGCTGGAAGTGAATTTCTTGTAACATGGCTAAAGGTTAAAGGTAAGTTATAACGCAACTAGTTTTTCATTTCACCTGTCAAATTCTTTGGCATAAGTAAGCCCTTACTCACGATTAAAGAAAGATAAGTTCTTATCTGGTATGTCAAGATATTTTATACTTGATACTCCCGTTAAAACTCCTTATGTACTTAATCGATAAGTCTGTTTTATTAATGTTTAGCATTCGCTCCTATTATGGAATCTCCGCCGCAAAATGTGACTACATTGGATGGTAAAGATGTGATATTATCATGTAGAGTTGCTGGAGCGCCAAATCCAAATGTAACTTGGCTTTATTACGGTGAGCCGATGATATTCAACTGCCAACCTCGATTTTCTTTTGCTGTGTCGTAAATTGCCTTAACTTCTGTATCCTGCATTTCCTGCAAGAAATCTGAATAAATGATACATCTGTTTCTAGATACGCAAAGAGTAGAACAGACGTCCCGTTTCCAATATTTGGAATTAGGTGACTTATTGATCACTGGTGTTCGAGTCGAAGATGCTGGAAAATACACGTGTATCCGAAGTAACGAAGCTGGTATGGTAGAAGCCAGTGCTTATCTATCAGTATTAGGTGAGTAGATCGCTTCCTATTTTTAGTCGTGACCTTATTTATTCAGTCAACCTTATTAACTCGTTTCTGCTTTAATAAAATGTGTTATTTGCTTTGATTTTGTATGTTACTTTCGTGTTTTCCAGTACGCACCCAAATAATTCAACCCCCTGCAGATACAAGAGTTCTTTTGGGACACGATGCGACTTTGAAATGCAAAGTGTCTGGTGATCCGACTATATTTTATCAGATCAACTGGTTCCATAATAATCGGTAAGTTGTATTCGACATTGAAATTTTTGTTTTCAAATAGTAGAGAATGACTAACTCGTCCAATCAATTATTGGTGATGATTGTTGTTGATTTTTCGAGAACTAACAGTCTTTGGAACAATATGCGTTAATGAATCACAAGTAGGCACTAATTGTTTGCGAGCAGTTCTTCGTAAATTTATTAATTGGATTCACGCTCGCGTGTCACACTTGCATTGATATCCCAAGTCTCTGTAGAGATTGTATTTTAGTGAAGCACGTGAAACAAACCTCCTATATGCCGCGGTTAAACTTGAGAAAACGGGTTGTTCAATTTGTGAAGTCCGAATCGCGTTTATTGAAACTGATTTCAACATAATGACTCACATTCATCTGTTCTGTTCCTTCAAATATGATAAAAATTTGTTTCTTTTTAATTCGCAAGCTGTTCGTTTTGGGTTCTAAATTTTTTGTATTTGTACTGTCCCCTATTCTTGCTGGGAAACAACATCGGATAGGTTGCTTCTTTAAAATTCGGAAAAACTGCAGGGGTAGATCTGTTATCCCTAAAAACAGTCGAGGAGAGGTCATCATCCAGCCCACCAAACAGATAGTGAGGTACATAGTTATTCCGCCAGCTAAACAAGCAAGCAAGCTGACAAGGAGACCAGTAGAAAGAGACATAGTCTAGGAAAATGGAAAAATCTGTTCAGACACGATGGGGCTCTATAAAGATAGTGGACATAGTGGCAACTCACGAAATTAAGATTTTAGAAAATTTGAGAAAACCTTCAGAGTCATTTTAAAATATCAAAAATCTGTAAAAGACTCAACCAGTGTCGGTAAGACTTCGAACTCTAGATATCTGGAGGAGACTTGAAAGCCGTGTAAAAATTTCCCTGAATCTTTTCGATTCGGCTGGTCTTTTTTTTCGGACTTCGGTATGTATCTCTCTACTCGCAAAAACAGATAAATGGCCATACCGACAGAGACGGAGAGAATGTGAACTAACTAGCTCATTCTACAAACAAATAAGAGAAATACACCTTCATGAGGAATTGGGTTGCGGAGCAGCCAAAGAATGAGGCTCTCCAGTTTATATGATTTTTGTTTTACTATGAAAAAATTATACCCAAAATGATCAATTTTGTGTAGTCTGCCATGTAGTCTTTCATCAAATTTCTGCTTCAGATACATTTATGATATTATTAGCTTGTCAATGTTTTAGATGGCAGACATTCTTGCGAAATTGAAAGTATTTTATTTTTGCGAAAATATACTTTAACATTGCGTTACTTTTACAGTCCAATCGGTGTTGGGAATCAACGCATTAAGATTAATGCCGACGGAACTCTTGAGATTCACGCGGTCAGACCGTCCGATGTTGGAGATTACACATGTTCCCTTAATTCGCCCGGTGGCAATGACACTCGTACTGCGAAACTGAACGTTATTGAGTTACCTTTTAGCCCGACTTTAGTGCGAGCTGAGCGGATCGATCATCGAAGCGTAAATGTTAGTTGGGCTCACGCATTCGATGGCAACAGTCCCATTTCGAAGTACATTATTCAGAGACGGGAAGTACCGGAAATAGGTAACAACACTAACCAACTGTTCATTAATTTTCAATTTATATTTTAAATTAGTGAAAATGCAAGATAAAAATGAACGAGACAGTGGTTTTTAAATTGAGGTAACAAATGATGGAGAAATGACTGTGTATCGGTTTTTCTCTTGGCCAAAAATTGAATTGTGTTTCATAGAGAACGCACCGGAACGCTTATTTGAGGAGAGAAGTTCCATAGGTGTGTCAATTTTCCTTACCCTGAGAATCGATTTGGTCATATGCTGAAAATTCATTCGGTGAAAGGAGAAGGGGCTCCACTTTGATAAGTTCCTGCGTTCCGAATATGCAGTCATTGTAGGTGCTCAAACATCAATCGAAGAGTCCAATCATGTGAACGTTTTCGTGGAGTTACCTGATGATGTTCTGGGTTTCTGCTCCTAGGTCCGATTTTGGATCCGCTGCTGAACTGGGTTACCGAAATGAACAACGTGTCTGCTGATGAAAATTCCGTCGTATTAACTAATCTGAAGGCGGCTAGCTCTTATCAGTTTCGTGTGAGTGCGGTTAACAGTGTCGGCGAGGGTTCACCATCGGATGCCAGTAATGTGGTGCAGTTACCTCAGGAACGTAAGTATCTGTAGATTACATTTTTCTTTGAAAATGAATCTTGTCATCTATTATTGATATAAATTTTCGTGCTATCGTTTTTTTTTTGTTTTTTTTTCTTTCTTTATTCGTTAAATTTTAAACAGAAAATTCTGCTTGTTTTCACAGCGCCGTCCGGTGCCCCTATTGGTTTCGCTGGTTCTGCAAGATCATCAACCGAAATTATAACACAATGGCAACCACCACTGGAAGATGCTCGTAACGGTCGGATACTCGGTTACATAATCAGATATAAACTGTATGGGTACAACGATAGTCCGTGGACAATTCAGAATATTACAAATGAGGTAATGATCGTGATTTTCGTGATCCCGATTATTTTTGGTAAATTTTTCGTGCAAATAAAATATTTGTTTTTAACGTCGTATCTATGTAAATTTTTTATCTTGTCTGACTTCCCCTCATAATTATTGATTTCCTCTTTGTAGTTTCTTTCATTATAACTTTACCTGCTTATATTTTAGGCTCAGAAGAATTTTTTGATACCGGAACTAATTACGTGGAAAGATTATGTCTTACAAATTGCTGCGTATAACGAAAAGGGTGTTGGAGTGTTCAGCGACGGTATAAAAATTAAGACAAAAGAAGGAAGTAAGTGTAATTTTATTTTGATTTTATTCTCCTGTTCTAAATTATATTATATTGAGAAGATTTATTACCTTTAGTCCTGTCTAGTGCTATTATCAGTTTAGTGCCGCTGATCTTTAATGATGAAATTCAACTCGAAAAGAATTTTTCAATACTTTATAATCCCTAGAATTTCTGATAAATAAACATTGACTGAATTCAGGGTGGCTATTTTCCTTTAAAAAACTAAGAATCAGGGAAAAGTCAGGGAATTCTCAAAAAATAAATTCTTAATAAAATTCCGTGGTTTAGAAGTATCATGGCGGTTGGTACCTGTGTTTGGTTTGGTGGGACGTATGGCGATGCAAGCATGCCAAAGTGGCCCCTATGACACCGCACCCCCGGTCACAGGAACTACCCTTTCGAGCATCGCGTCAGTGACCGGAGGGATGGTACCTGTGTTTAGTTCTATACAAGATTTTTGTTAACCGCCTATTGGTAGAACATTATGGTACTAGAAGTTGGAAAAAAAATTGAGTGACAACACTCATTAATGAACTTCCAACCAGTAGGCTTACTCGTTGAGAAAAAATTGAGAAGTGGATCTAGAAAAATCAGGGAAATTCATAATTGAAGAAAAGTGGCCACCTTGGAATTTTCATCTCATCTAATCTATTATTGAAAATTCGAAGTTCGAGATCATCGTTTGTTAGCAAATCGATGTTCACCATCTGTAAACCCAACAATTATAATATTCGATTTTATGCGCAGTTCCAGAAATGCCTCCCGATAATGTTAAAGTCAAAGCGTTGAATTCTACCGCGATTCAAGTGTGGTGGAAGCCCCCGAATCCACAGCATGTAAATGGAATTAATCAAGGTTATAAATTGCAGGCGTGGAAAGGTACTCATTTCGAAGCTCCGACTTCTTACCATCTTACCCGCATGGCCGGTATTATTATGCTGATTCTTTATTTGCTGTTTTTTATTTTCAAAGGTGAAACAGTGACAAAAATAATCGCCGTGCCTCCTAGTTTATTTGATCCGTTGGCTGAACAGACTGCCACAATCAACAATTTGGAAAAATTTACCGAGTATAATGTTACAGTTCTGTGTTTTACTGACCCTGGAGATGGACCTGCCAGTGAACCAGTTAGTGTTCGTACCTACGAGGATGGTAAGTAGGCTAGTACGTGAATTTCGTGCAATATGCCTTTATTTTGCTTCTCATTTCTGTGAACTGGTTTACAGTGCCGGATGAAATTGGTAATCTTCAGTTCTATAATATTTCTGATCGATCGGTCACAGTTATGTGGCATCGACCTCGACATTCGAACGGTGTGCTTACGGCTTACTCTATATTACACATGATCAAAGATAGACCTGATACACTCAAGAGCGTGAATGTTACCGAAAATGCCACTCATATAACGATTACTGATTTAATGGTAAGTTTATTTCACGAAATGATCTCGAATAGAATTGCGTTTGAATAATTGAAACCCTAATTGTGAAAACAACCATAGTCAGTTTTGAGCAGCCATTATGCAAAAACATTGCAGTTCATTTTATCAAGTCATCATCTGAGAATGAAAACAAGGAGGCAGTTCATCGTTCTGAGCAATGGATATAGCTCCGTCTGCCATTTAAGTCAAAAAATCGAAACTATGGTTGTTTTCACAATTAGGGTACCTATTGTAATTGGCGGGATAATATTGTTTTACTCCGAGTGAGTAAAAGAATCTCAAAAAATGGGCGAGTGCCTGTTCATATATACTAATAATTTAATGTCAACGATTTTCGTAACAAAAAAAGAGGAACTGAGCACCACAACAGAATACTAGTTGTGGGTGAATTTATTGAGGAAAGACGTTTGAATGAGAAGTTTGAGATCACTAGTCAAGTGGGCAAACCAACTTATCACGTTGTATTTATTTTCTAAACCGTATTATTATTATTATTCGTTCTCATTATTTTTTTACTCATTTGGTTACACAGCCTACCACTCACTATAAATTTGAAGTATGCGCGTGGACTCGTGTTGGTCCCGGACCGTCGAAAGTAGCAACCATTCAATCTGGTGTTGAACCTGTACTTCCTCATCCCCCAGCTAAACTCGCTATCACAAACATCGAAGCTTTTTCAGTTGTATTGCAATTCACTCCCGGATTCGATGGAAATTCTTCTATTACCAAATGGATTGTCGAGGTTCGTGTACTCTGTTGATCAGTAAAATGACTGAAAAGGCTGTAATTGATGAGTAGATTGCCCCCCGTCTCCCCAGGCATGATTGTAATATCATGATAGCATTGTACATTGTTCTGGTTGAGGTGCTTCATTTCCCTTTATTTGTTTCTTATGTTTAGGCTCAGACAGCCAGAAATATGTCGTGGTTTCCCATATACGAAGAATCAAATCCCGAAGCTACAACACTGACTGTGATCAGTTTGATTCCATTCACGACCTACCGCCTTCGTTTGATAGCTGTGAATGTTGTTGGGCGTTCAGAACCATCTGACGCTACAAAAGAGTTTCAAACCATTCAAGCGCCTCCTGCTCATCCACCTTGGAACGTTACCGTCCGCGCTATGTCCGCGAAAGAATTGAGAGTTCGCTGGATTGTTAGTATTCGCTAGAATTGTCTACTCTGTAGATGGTGTTGGAGTGACATAAATCTATATTATCAGTTTGTATCATTTATGACAGCCTCTACAGCAAACTGAGTGGTTCGGCAATGCTCGAGGTTATAACATCACGTTTAAGGAGATCGCACTTAGTCCGAATGTAACCAGAGAAACATCTCCGCGTACTATCACCATCGAAGACCCAACGAGCAATTCGTATATACTCGATAATTTGGAAGAATACGCGCAATACGAGATAGTGATGATCGCCTTTAACGATGTAGGATTTTCAGTACCTAGTCCTGCAGCTGTGGAACGAACTAGAGAATCAGGTAAGGATCCTGTTTAAGTAGTATAATCATGTGATTGATATTAGAAACTTTCACCAAATGTCTTCTTTGGTGTCAGTGATATACAAATGCCACTTTTCTCCTGTTGTGATCGTTGACCTTTTTTCAAGTTGATGACTCCTCAGTTACTAATTTTAATTAATAAGATCATAGTATGTAGTGGTGGATGAAGAACCAATCTGCACAGGGCAGATGAGGGAAAGACTAGTTCATTTTTTACGTACGAACCTGATACTAAGTTTTAGACTGGTTTTAAATAATCATAGCTAGAAGATCACTGATTCGATTTCTTTCAAATTTTTCGTTTACAATAAGTTGAGTACAATGATGCGTACTCATTATTTTTCCATTTACATACTTCGTTTCAGTACCTTCCTCTGGACCTTGGAGCGTGCTTGCTAATGCAACTTCATCTACTACAGTCATCGTTCAGTGGGGAAATGTACCTATTGAAGATCGAAATGGTCAGCTTGAGGGTTTCAAGGTAAGTTAATTCTCATAAATTTACAATACCCATTGAACGCAGTCGCTATTTTGCTACGTTTAAATCCTCCCTGCATAGTCAAGAAATGTAAGTATCTCAATCACGAAGCTTGACGTTCTAATATACCAAATGTCAAAAGTAGATACATTCTGTTACACGATGTTTTTAAGTCATTTGATGAAATTTTCTTCCAGGTGTACTACGGCTTAGTGTCGCGTACATCTCATCCGGTTCTATTCAAAGATATTCCCAGTAATTCTACCTTTACGACGACTTTGACCAAGTTGCGGAAGTTCTCGCAGTATAATATACAAGTGCTAGCGTACACTCGTTTGGGCGACGGCGCTTTATCTAACCCAGCTATTCGTGTCCAGACATTCGAAGACAGTTCGTAGAATCAGTTCTTTTAAAAACCACTATTCAGTTTTCTTTTACATTGTCCGTTAATTTTTATGATCTTGTACGTCATTTCAGCTCCCGGTCCACCTTCTAACGTTTCATTTCCTGACGTTTCGCTCACAACGGCGAAGATTATTTGGGATGTGCCTGAGGAACCGAACGGCGAAATTCTAGCCTACCGAGTCAACTATCACATACGATTGTCTGGAAATCAGAATTTTTCTCGTGAATTTCCCCCTTCTGATCGAACTTACTTGTGAGTAGAATAATTCTACGGCAAATCGTTGATTTAATCAGTATAGTTTCCGTGCACTTGTTGTACTTTGTCCTTGGTAAATGTGCGCGAATTGGGTCAAGTTTCTATTCCGGTTTTTCTATATTCACATCATTTAGATAGTAAAAAGAGAAGACTTCCGTAGCCTTCTACTAATTTACCCATTTGTTCTAGAGCTTCGGAGCTAGAGTCGGAACAGTATTACATATTTTCGGTTACCGCTCAGACTAGACTCGGCTGGGGTAAAACCGCTCAGGCAACGGTGTACACGACGAATAACCGAGAACATCCTCAGCCACCTTCAATTCCTCATATTAGTCGTAGTGAAGTCCAAGCGAATCAGATTACTTTCAGTTGGACCCCTGGGCGAGATGGATTTGCTCCTTTAAGGCGAGTTTTTATGCATAACGTATTCTGACTAATAATAGGTCGCTCTAAGGTTAATTTGTTGTTGTTAGAGAATCGTGATTTTTTACTTTTATCTACTTATTATAGGTATTACACAATTCAAAAGTCGGAAAACTCTGGCGTATGGGTTACGGTTCCACAACGAGTAGATCCGGCAGTAACATCTTTCACAGTTACCGATTTGAAACCGTTCACAAATTATCGATTCCGCATACAAGCTACGAATGATATAGGACCCAGCGCCTACAGTCACGAGTCCCCTCAAGTCAGAACTCTACCAGCTGGTAAGACTGTTAATTTTTTATTCTGTTGTGCAGTCCTACTTGCATCTTGGAATTCGTTTTTAAAGGTTCTGTTTTATATCCTACAGCGCCAAGTAAAGCCGTTGAAAATGTGAAAGTGGTTCCGATCACAACAACTAGCGTCCATGTTCACTGGAAACCGATTGAAGAGAGTTATTGGAGTGGTGATTACGAAACTGGTGGTTACAGTATCTTGTTTCAGCCAGTTTCAGATTATCCTGTGTCATTGCAAATGTCCCCGAAACAGCAGATTCGTGGAATAACGGTAAATTTAATGTAATTTGTTATTTTGAGTCGTTCAACTAGGTGAGAAATTTTTTCGCCTTTTAGTTTTTGTCTATCAAATGAAGGCTGATTGTAACCAAAAAACTCGATTTAAGACGATTAAAACTTGGAAGTCAGCTGTGACGCTCTTTAATGGTTTTATTTATGTGTACCTACCTACCTACCTACCTGCTGCAACCTGGATCCCACTGTGTGCATTCGGAATGGCCCGTTGTTGACGATCAGATTGTTGATTCGTGAAATTTTTATAATCCTGTTTACCAGGCTTCCGAAGTCATATTGAATGATCTGACTAAAGATCGTAACTACGAAATAGTTGTCGTTCCCTATAATTCTCAAGGAAACGGACCTTCCAGTCCACCTATGACAGTGTATGTGGGAGAAGCAGTGCCAACCGGACAGCCACGAAATGTAGAAGCCGAGGCGGTATCGGCTACAGAAGTTCGCTTAAAATGGTTACCTCCCCAGCAGAATCAGCAAAACGGTGATCTGCTTGGATATAAAGTATGTATTTGGAGGAATTATCATCGTAACTTGGGAAATGACACGAATTAGTGCTCTCGACTAATGCGATATTTGACGTATTCTAGATATTTTATTTGGTCGTGGAATCTCCTCAAGAAGAGGATAATAAGATTGAAGAAGAGACCGAAGTTGTCCCGGCCACGTATATATCTCACAGCCTGATTTTTCTGGATAAATATACAAAGTACAAGATACAGATGTTGGCATTCAATCCGGCCGGCGACGGACCGCGCTCGGATGCGGTATTCGTGAAAACACATCAGGTATGTTTGCATACAATATTCGATTACACAGAATGTACATATTTTCAAGTTTTTGTATGTATTTTCTAAAAATATTCCCTCTCTCCGATAACAGCGGCGGATCTGCTGCTTCAGTATCCAGCTAGGCAGATAGGTTGATTAATTGAAGGACTGACTGACTGACTGACTGAAAGAGTAAGACATGTAACATTAAGCAAGCGATCGAAATAAGAGAAGGCGTGAGGGTTAGCCTGCAAAGTGACCTAGATGCGAAACTTACTGCTAGTGTTATTTAGTGTGACTACTTGCTCTTAGTCAAGTATTATACGTACTTGGACACCTAATTTGTTACGAGTCTCATTTTAGTTGTATATACAAGAAGAAATGTAACAAGTTTTGTTTACAGGGTCTACCTGGTCCTCCTACTGATCTCACATTTTCGGAAATAACTATGAATAGTTTTCGTGTTTCATGGATGCCGCCGAAAAAAAGAAACGGTGAATTAACTGGATATGTGGTTACGTACGAAACGATTGAACAAAGTGAAAGTAAGTATCATTTTCTGATTCTGCGGAAAAATTCGATAGCTGATTCAAAAGTTATAACTACGTGTGAAATATTCGAATTCCTGTTCTTTTTTGAATTCGCTTTCTAGTTCCAACATACAACTCCTTATCTTCGTAAATTATTATTATTATTATTATTATTATTATTATTATTTAAAGTAACTTGCTGTATGTAATTCAATCATATTTTTCTCGAATGTAAATCTAATTACGTCCGTCCTATTTTCTGTTATCTGAAGTAGGATTCAGTAAACAAGTTAAACAGAAAGTGACCGAAACCAGCTTATTCGTGCAAACGCTAGAAGAACAAGTTACCTACATGTTTTCGGTGCGAGCGCAAACGATTGATTATGGGCCTCCAGTGAAAAATAATGTCACAACGGGACCGCAGGAAGGATCTCCATTGCAACCAAAAGAACTATCGTTGGCCAAGACGATGTCCAATGTCGAAATAAAATGGGTGAATAGTGCTTCGGGAAAAGGGCCAATTCTAGGATATTACATACAATCGAAACGAAAAGGTGAGTTTGTTTTCTAAATTGAAAATTAAAGTGTTCGTTGTAGAAAGGGAATTCGTACTCTAAAAGCTCATCGGCTTGAGAACTTGACCAAATTTCTGTCGGTGAATTATTCGAAAGAAGGGTAGCTGAAGAGAACACTCTTCAAATGTTATGTCATAAGATCGAGGCAACCGCGCCGTATATCCGAGTACGTATTACTAATCGTGTGATATGTTTGTAGAGGATAATCGGTGGATGACTGTGGTCTGCACAACCAATGGACCTTTGGAAGAATATTTGGTGTCTTACCAAAATTTACTACCTTCTACAATGTATTCGTTTCGAGTAATCGCGTATAACAAATTTGGCATTAGTTATCCTATAACTTCGGATGATGTGGTTAGTTTTTCTTAATGATATAATAGGCATTACTATTCAAAAATGTTTCCGACAATGAATAATTTTAGCTGAGGGTGTGCTATATTGACAATGGTATTGTGGCAGGTATTGACTCCATCTAAGCTGTATTTGGAATATGGATATCTGAAGATGCCACCATTCTATCGACAATCGTGGTTTATGGTAGCTTTAGCTGCGGGCTCGATAATTGTAATCATCGTCGTGGTTGCCATACTTTGCGTGAAAAGTAAAAGCTATAAATATAAGAGTAAGTGATGGACGAAAGTATAATCGGTTCTCAGAAAGTGAAATAATTTGTGAGATTGTAAAGCAATCTAAGGAAATGGTAGCTCTAATCTGGAGTTTTAACTTATGGACTTGTTGCAGAAGAGGCACAAGAGTCGTTAGAAGTGTCCCTAGCCATGGACATGGACGATCGGCATCAGCTGGCGATGGAGATGTATCGCTCCAGAAGAATGAGCAGTGGCACTCTGAACAGGACAGCGACGGCCGGAAGTTCAACCGGCACTTTGAAACGGAATACGATTAACAGAAAATCTCAGATTCCGCCGAATGTGCCTTCGTTAGTTAGCAAATCTCCACCAAGGCCTTCCCCGGCGAATGTAGTCTATCATAGCGACGAGGAGAGTTTGAAAGGTTACGACGAGAATCCGGATGACAGCAGCTTGACCGAAAAGGCTTCCGAACTTAGTTCCTCCGATCAGGTGCGGTTGGCTCGCCTTAAAATGATTGTTACTAGTAGAATTTATTTTAATTACCTACGCCTCCTGTAATATACGTCGCGAGTTTGAAAAATTACGTTAGATATTGTCCGTAGAATGCGACGGTTGAGCTTCTTTCTTTAGGCTTACTTTGGTATCTTCAATCATAGACAGATCTGGGAGAGGGGATTATGCTCTGTCTAAACATTAAGTTATATACTGCTTTTATTACAAGTATCGAGAAACCGAAAACGTAAAATTACTGTTTTTAATGCAATTTCTCGAATAGGTATCAACTCTATTTTTCTAGAAATTCATTACTAATCTTGAATTGTGTGACATGAAAAATTATTTTCCTGTGCAGGCTTCAGAAAGTGAGAACGAGAGCATTCGATCGGATCCGCATTCGTTTGTTAACCACTATGCGAACGTCAATGACTCGTTAAGACAATCATGGAAACGTCAGAAGCCGGTTCGCAACTATTCTAGTTATACTGATTCGGAGCCAGAGGGCAGCGCCGTAGTCAGTTTGAATGGTGGACAGATCGTCATGAATAATATGGCTCGTTCTAGAGCACCGCTGCCGGGCTTCTCCTCGTTTGTGTGACAAAATCAAATTCTGTTAGTCTATTTAGAGTTTAGTTTTTCGTTGTACGTGTATTCGTGATTCTTTTCGAACATTTCGTAAACATTCTCTTGCCGTCTTATGGATGGATTTTTGTTACGCCAACTGTTTTTGAATTGATTTCGGTGCGATATAATGGATGAGCTGTGCCGTCCCGAGTGCCCCGTATTTGTACTAAGTGTTCAGCCATTCGGTTAAGGTATCAAAAAGACTGATTAGAACTATAACTTGATCGCATTTTTAATCTCAATTTTGTACAAGGTACAGAGTCTTTCATAAATTCGTCAAATTTTACGCTTATTTTACAAGCTGACGTTCTCACCGTTCTTCTGGCAAACATTTCTGTAAGAAACGAGTATAGTTTTATTGATAAATAGTCGTTTCATTGTTTATATTTAAGGTATTTTTATCGCAATTTTCGTTTTTGTTCCTTTTGAACGTTAAACCGCCACTCGTTGTTTTTAGTTTTAGTAGTTCGTTGATACTTTTTTATTGATACTATTTATTGTCGATAATCGATTCTCGTTGTAAATTATGCCTTGACTTAGACGTGTCGTTGTAATTGAATGTAAATAATGCGTACCCGAACTTTAAAGTGATTTAAAGTTAATTCCAGTGCCTTAAACGGAATAATTGATTTCTAGCCGTGATATCTGAAGAGACACTTCAAGATTATCTAGTTTTAAACTGCGAGGACAGTGCTTCGCAAATGAGTATTACGTATTCGAAGAATGATTTAATGTTAAGTTACTTTCTTACGTGTGCATGTTGAATATTGCACGGTATAACTGTGCTTTTGCGGGGTATTTTCAAACAATTTCGAATACAATAGAACCTACCCAGTGATAGCTCTGAGTGAGTACATGTAAACCTGTAGGATTTCCTGCTTTGGAAAACTAATGGGCTAAATTCTTGTTGCAGAATGACGGAAACAATGCTCAACGATTTCACCATTTCACAGAATTTACAGTGATTTTGTGACCTATTTGCCTATCATGCAAATAGAAGGGGCTTTAAGTATGTATTTTCACTTCATCTCACGTTTGTTGCTGTATTAGAGAATCATTGGACGAGATTACGAAATCAATTTTTGATAAATGATACTGATTGTATCAGCAGCTGATAATCGATCTCTAAAGCTTATGTAACTTTACAGGGGCTAATTTATTCTAATCGTAATGATTTTATTCCTCCTCGGAATGTGAAAATGTGTTGAGCAGACACTTGGTCCATCTAGCGATCGGGTATGGTTTTCAAGTTTTACTTACATTCTGGTAGTCTCATTTCACATAGCAGTGTATCGAAAGTACCATTCACGAATCGCGATTTCGGATAAAACGTCCCTTCAATTTTTCAACTAGGTAACATGCTCTTACAGTGTTTAATGTGCTCACTAAAAACTGTCCTGCTTTCCGTTTTTGTTGTTTTTTCTTTCTTTTTACAATTAGGTTAAAACCTTCGATATACTAGTATGCTCTTTCTGTTGGTGTTCTGGACGAATGGTGAGTTCTACTATGAACTCGCAGTATTGTGTTAGTTGACTTGATTGGTGTTGAGGAGTAAATCTGCCTTTTGAAGTATGTGAAAATTTACATTTACGGATAGTACATAAGTGCAATAATTATTATTATTAATCGTCAGCGAGGCCCCGTCTGAGAATCTAGTTTCTCTGCAAAACATGCTTATCAACATTGTAATTTCCGAAACTACCAAGGTAAGACCGTGAGCGCCAATAATATTTATTTTCCGTAGTTACGTCTTTGTTGAAGCTGAGTACTTTGAATGTTGACGTATAACTAATTTATCGCCAATCGTAAAACAAAATACTAAATTACGTTCATTTTGGGACACTCTTCCTGGATCTTCTCCAATACATTGTGTATCTAGGCTTTGACTTCGGCAATGCTATACGCATTCATCGGTCTCTTTTACTTACTTTCTGCCGAGGTAGTAGGGAGCTAGATTAAATTATTAGTTTTCAAACTAAAATGTTGATGAGCTCCTCTTTAGCTATGTTTATCTTGTCGTTTACTTCACCTAAATTTGTGGGGCCCTTGTAATTGATTTCCAATTTTTCACCCCAGAGCAGTCTTTGTTCACTTGCTTTCATATTTTCTTTATTTATTTAAATACTTTCTCATTATCTAATAACGCGTGTACCTTTTGTTATAATTGTCTCTAATGTACTCAGTATGTCCATGATCTGTGATCGTTTAAATTGTAAGCGTAGTATCAGTATTTATTTGTAAATAGGTAAACATGTTTCGTAGTTTTTTTTTCTGTGCATTCTTTTATGTTTAAATATTTTGCCTACTTTTTTTTTTTTTGTAATAAAATTTTTCATTTTTCTAAAACTTAGTTGGTTCGCCCGGAATGAAAACTGTTCCTCCTGTACCATTTTTTCTTGAATTTGGCAATACCATCTGCAGACTACTACCTTCAAATGGAGGATAACCAGCTCGAGAGGTTCTCGACATTACCCTTGTCACATAGAAACATTTTCACCTGTAACAGAACAATGAAACCTGTTCTTTGAAAAACGAAAACTCAATTTTTACAAAACCACACAACAGAAGTTGAAACTATGATGTTTAGTAGATTTACCCAAAAATTCAGTACACGATGACATCCATCTGCCTAGTGTGGGTGTTAAAACACTGCTCTGTTTCTTCAGCTTAATTAGTGCCGACCACACACCAGCATCCGCGACTGTGGGAGTCAGACTCTGAAGGAACCATTCGTCCTTTCCCAAATGTTCCTGTAATCTTGTAAAAATGACGTTTTCATCTCGACTAGATGTGTAACTCAATCGATGGGCCAAATCGAGTACTTCATTTTTACGAGTTGAGCCAAGAACTTCATCCGAATGTAAAATGTAATCGAAAAATCTCAGGATATTCACTTCACCGTGTATAGTTTTAATCTTCAGAGGCGAGACTATTAATTGAGTATCTGGACCCACTGTAATAAAGAAACGCACACTAAGACTAGAAAGGGCCTAATTCAAGGACGTTATGATGCGTATGTTGGAAATGTATTCCAATCAGTGCGAACTATTCGTCAAAGCAAAATCAGTTCCATACTTGAATTACTTTTACCCCTCTAATACTAAAAAATAAGTGCCCTCATTAGAGAACACATCATGCTCAAGAAATGGACCTTTTTAACTTTTGAACGCCAACAAATGAGAAACATAGCTGTACATACATTTCTAACAATATATAAGGCGATCGCTTCGAATGAAACAAAATTATACATTTACCATCTTTCCAGACGAATGTCATGTTGATGTATGGAAGGTCTGGAGTATTCGTTTGCAACGAACTGAACACTGTTAGATTTGGTGGAAGAGAAAGCACTGAAGAATGCGTGTGTACTGATACCTTTATCGGAATATTCCAAAGCTTCGGTAGCCATAGCAGACTGTAAGGAGGATACTGCGGATCCGCGTTTATGACGAAATCTCGAATATTTGCTCTCTGAAACCAATTAAAACCTTGAAATCTGCACCATCGCTACTTCTCGAAAACTTGAATTCCGATTGCATCGCAGCCATCATAAAACGAACTCATAATTCCAAAAATGCTTACTGCGAATAAACTGAAGGTATCCACGTCCACTGAGGCTGTTGTTAGCGTTTTTAATTCATTCAATCTATTTCGAAATGCTGATATCTGCTCTTGCAAGTGGAGTAGATTCGTCAATAGTTTTTCTTGCCTCGATTCAATATTCTTTTCATCTTGTAAAGGAATACTTTTCTCTACCTAACATTAGCATTGCTCATTATAGAAGTGATAGATGAATTAAATATGCGACGTATTAAAGTAGATATATTACCGGAGCGGTAACATCTGCCTTATCAACGGACGATTTCAGTAAATTCTTCAGCTTATACATGGGACATGAAGTTTTGAATTCTGAGGTTGTCCCAATCAAAGGTTTCAAACTGTATAATACAGGGCCATCCATGTCGGCCAATTCCAAAACTTTGTATTCAATTAAATTTGAAATTAAACCGTGCAAGAAGTGAATGAAGGAAAAAGAAAGTACGGATACTCACGAGATACTCTCAATCTTTACTTGTATTTGTTCTTAAAATTTTAAATTTCACCCCTTTTTCTGTCTTATCACATCACAATTTTAAACAAAATTGAGATGATGGACGTGTGATCTGTGATGGATGATGAAATCAAAGACGGTTCTACTACACTAGATTATCTAGCTGTCTGCTGCTGCTAGTAGTATAAACCCTTCTCACCCACCCCGCGTTTTAGTATTCCATCTAGCCCTCTGAACTATTTATACGGTATAGTTCAGTGATCTAGCCTCACCGGTATAGAAAATCGGCTCCAATGCATTTTAAATGGGAAATTGGTCATTTTTAAATCGCGCTTGTTACATTTTGCCTAGGTAAAACGATCTGAAAATTTGACAGACCATGCATTCATGTCTTGGGAGCAGGAAAATATTAAATAAACAATATGCTACACTTCAATTTTTTTTTTTTTTTTTAATTTGAACGCCGGCACCTCCACGCTAAATTCAACATGTATTTTAAATGGGAAAATGACTATGGGTACGCTTTTTTTTACTACGGTAGTATTTGGACCTAGCAGTGCAGTGTAGCGCTAGCATCGAATCTTCCCCCTTGCCGCAAGCCGCAACCCGCAACAACGTTACCAACGTTAGGATTAGGATTTAGGATAGCGGTGAAGAAAGTCATGACTTTGGCGGTGAACGTCTTGAATCAGGGATGGCAAACGAAACAAAACGAAATAACGAAACAACAAAATAATGATTGATTTTTGTCTAAAATATTGAAACGAAATAACGAAACGAAAAAAAAAAAACGTTTCGTTTGCCATCCCTAGTTTTCTGATTTGTGATTTTTAGGATCGGCTACTAGTAGCCGAGCCTATTGCACCCACTTTCTAGGGTCGGGTACTAGTAGCTGAGCCTACTGTAATCGAAATTTCATTTCTTTTCCCGGGTGAGTTGAGTTAGGGTGAGTTAAGTAAATAGCAGGGATGGCAAACAAACGAAACGAAATTACGAAATAACGATTGATTCTTGTCAAAAATATCGAAACGAAATAACGAAACGAAAAAAAAACGGTTTCGTTTGCCATCCCTGCCTCTTCATGCACTTAAATGGGAATATCGTGATTTTCGTTTCGTTCCAATATCGTCAAAAATTTATTTATGATAGCAATCCAATTAAAAATAGATAGCCCAGTAACGCTTAAATAATATTCAAGACAAGTTTTTGCGAAAAAATATATTGGAATTAGTGCAGTCACTCAAAAATTGAAGTTTTTCACATCATCTTGTTCTACTGGAATATACATTTAGAGTTGCAAATGTTGGCACTATTGCGTCTTTGAAAGAGTGATCATGGAGTAGGGATACTGTAGTTACACACAGGTATAATAAGCCGCCATTTTGATTCGCACCACGCCCGTCGATGCGGAATTGACTACGCGGTACGCTTCGTGTTGTTAGGGCTCTTCAAAGTCATATAGATACACCAAGTTAGACGACTAGCGCGTTTCCGCGTTCTGCCGTCATGCCAGCGCGCTGCTATCGCTGAACTCCTTTGGTTGCATTGCGCGTATATGGACATTTTTACGTTTTTGCGGATTAGCTCAAAAACTATCAATTTTGATGAAAAATCGGAAAGAGCTAAATTTGTTCACCTTGGAATTTCCCATCAAATGCGAGTAAATTCGAAATTTTTATGGGTAAAATTTTGAAACTGATCTTACCTGATAGAAAATAACAGGTAGAATAAATTTTGTTCTTTTCACTTTTTCATAAAACTCGACCGTTATTGAGATAAACGCAAAACCTTGTTAGGGCTCCCAATGTTTACATTGATTTCACGGCAGTCGAACGCTGCCAGCGCTGCTATCGGGATAAATTATCGTAACATACGAAGTTTAACATTGGTTAAATGGAGAGTCGAACGACTTGGTGTATCCATATGACTTTGGGGCTCTTATAGTTTCACTAGGGCTCTATAGTTTTACCTGGGTATACTAAGCCGCCATTTTGGTTCATACTGCGCCCGTGGATGCCGAATCCGACTATGTGGAGCGTAACGCGTAGTCAATTCGGCATCGACGGGCGCAGTATGAACCAAAATGGTGGCTTAGTATACCCAGGTGAAACTATAGAGCCCTAGTTTCACCTGGGTATACTAAGCCGCCATTTTGGTTCATACTGCGCCCGTGGATGTCGAATCCGACTATGCGGAGCGTAACGCGTAGTCAATTCGGCATCGACGGGCGCAGTATGAACCAAAATGGTGGCTTAGTATACCCAGGTGAAACTATAGAGCCCTAGTGTTGTTGGATTCGACCAGATTTGACATTTACGGGCGCGGTGCGAATCAAAATGGCGGCTCATTATACCCGTGTGTAACTATAGTATCCTTACATGGAGATCTATCCATAAGCGTGTAGCAAACTTCAACTACCATTACATCAATTAGAAATTCACTTTCAACGAAAATTTGTCCTATATGTAACTGCATCATCAGCAAAAATTTCAATTATAATCAGTTCTTCAGTTCCACTGGTAGCATAATTTCTACTAGTTTTTTTCCCATCCTCAAGATAGTAGTGTTTCTATTTGAAAGTACAGGTACACATGATCATTTTTTCATTTTTCCCCCGCTAACACCCACGCAGGTGTTTTTGCAGCGCACTCTAGTGCAGTTTTATATTCCAATTAGCTTTGATATTCATCCTAAAGTTGAACGTTGATAAGAGCGACATAATAAGCATAATATGTGCGTGTATTAGCAATGGTGTGTAAACGGATGTTGTTAAAAACTTTCACCAGATGTCAGCCACTACGCTGCTAGGGACAATAGGTAGAGCCGGTAGAGCCTACTTCGAGGTTGAAAACAAATCCATTAACTTCAGGAATTCGGATTTTGTTCAAGAACGAGAACAAACGAGAACTTTGAAAACGGAAATTCAATTAAAAGAATTTTACGTTTCGTAAATGTTCAACCCTGAAAAGCTAGTAAGAGAATTCTGGAAACGGAAATTCATATAAAAGAATTTTACGTTCCTTAAATGTTCAACCCTGAATAGTTTGTAAAACGGTTTTGATTGGTTATCTCTAATTTGTAAAAACGAATTTGTGTATTTTAATGGAAAAAATTTCATTTTAAACGTAAATATGACCTATTCATTATCATATTTTATTAATAATTTCTGTATAATTTTTATCCAGTTAATATGAAAAGTCAACATTCGCGTTATTGCGGTATGTATACGTTCGGTAATAACAATCGAGTTCGTCGGTCATTTAACCAATAGCAGCACTGGTTACATTGTCGTCTATAATTTGTTATTGCGTTCTTTATTGCAAGTTTGTTTTGATGTATTTAAATTTTTTCGCGAACATGATTGTGATTAACATGTTATGAAAAAGTGATTAGTATTTACGATGATAATGATGTGATATGAAGACTTGCGAAATTTCTGCTGGAAACTCTTAATTTCGTTTTATTAGAAAATGTCACGTGACCTTACTGAAAATGGCGCTTTTTGAAGTAAACAGTCGTGAATTGGGAACAGATAAGTATTTGCATTTTTGGATTCGTTGAACGAATTATCGTCTTCCCGGTCAATTTGGGCCAGCATTTGTTTTCGAAATGTTTAGTAGAGCTCGCAGAAGAGGGCGACCTCCCAAATCCGGTAACGTCGAGAAATCTAGACACTTGAATTTACTAAAAAAACCCAGATATCTGCTCGATTCCAAAGACAGTGATACTTCCAATTCTCAAGTATTATCACCGTTTTCGCGCAATTCTTCTCCGATTGGAAGTGATGCTAGCAGGAAAAGTAAATCTCGTAAGAAAACGAGAGGAAAACCTAAAACCAGAGGTTCAAAAGGCCTTGGTAGAAGTTACTTCGGTGAGTATCATGATGATAAGTTTTCTGATTATCACTACGGATCCGACTTTGGAGACGAAGAAAGTGAAAAAAGTGAGGATTCTATGAGCGCGAGCGAATTGGATGAAAATCGCGATGAATTGAGCGACAGTGATTTCTCCGTGTCTAGCTACTCCACTGTTGGCGGGAACAATAAACGCAGTATTACATATCAACGAAATCCAACGCCGGAGCCGCTGTGGCTGCAGAATAAGGATATTCCTCCTTTGGAGTTACCTAAGTCTTCGGATGATTTACTTGTGCCTAAGGAGTTCATAATGACTGCGTTATCCATTTACGAAGTTCTAAGGCATTTCAGAACATTGATTCGATTATCACCATTTAGATTTGAAGATTTTTGTTCCGTTTTGATGTGCGAAGATCAGACATATTTATTCGCGGAGATACATATTATGTTGCTTAAAGCTATTTTACGAGAAGAAGACATACAGCAAACGCATTTCGGCGCCTTAGACCAGAAGGACAGTGTTAATTCAGTCATGTATTTCATCGACGGTATGACTTGGCCGGAAACTCTTCGGGCGTACATGGAAAGCGATAAGAATTTCGAACAGTACGGGTTACAAATTCTAAATTCTTGCGAGTATCCGTTCACAGACGTGGAAAATCGTTTGAAAATACTTCAGTTTCTAATTGACCAGTTCTTGATCACTAGTCCAGTGAGGGAGGATTTGATTCACGAAGGTAAGTCTTGTGAACAGATACTAAATAATACATAATGATCGCTTTCGGGGGCCATAAGTTTCGCATGATGCAATTTATGAGTTGTTTTAAAGAGAAAACGCGTTTCAGAGCGTTTTGGGAACCGGGTGATGCAAGATTTGACACCTTATTGCACCTAAATGGCCCCGTGAAATTAAATCGATGGATTAAATTCATGTTGAGTAAAGGGAAAGTGGAATTCGATTATGAAAACTCAGTCTCTGAGATCGAAATGAAACATCTAATTATGTACGAGTTGTAAAATGATTGTGAACTTTCAAGTCTTTTTCGTACGTCCATGTCATATTGAAATTACGATGTCGATTCTAAATTTTATTGTATTTGTGGTACACTTCTCATTTTCAGGTGGATTTCAGTACGATGATCATTGCAGAGTATGCCATAAAGTTGGCGATCTTCTGTGTTGTGAAACATGCCCCGCTGTTTTCCATCTGGAGTGTGTTGACCCACCCTTGACTGATGTCCCGCAAGAAGACTGGCAGTGTAATTTGTGCAAAATACACAAAGTAAGTCGAGTTGGTCGGAAGACGTATATCCGTGTCAAGTCACTTGCATGAATGTATTACGTGAATGGGCTTTGGGCTCGAATGTTTCTCATTCTGTGCCCTTCCATCTCTAATAATTGATGATCGGTGTTCATCAGTTTCTAAATCTTAGCCTCCTCATATCGACGTAGTAGTCGAATATCGAATACGAGTATGCATTCAACGTGAGTAATGAAACGTCATTTTTCCTTAGGTTACCGGCGTCACCGATTGCATTCCAGATGTTGAAAAATCTGGCTTATTATCGCGGCAAGAACCGTTAGGCTTTGATAGGCATGGCAGAAAATACTGGTTCTTATGTAGACGAATATTCATGTAAGTAAATATTTATTCGTTCTCTTCTAAGATCCTAGTTCCTTTGTGAAAAATATTCTTGTATATATTTTCGCATCCTAGCACAAAGTAGGTTGTCTTCATGCATTTGTTTACTCTAATGAAACTGATCAACTGGGAAATTTGTGTGTTGTTCAGTTGCTTGACGCATTATGATCCGAAGTATTTTTATTAAAGTATTTTATTGGCCTCTATTCATGGCTGTGATTTAGAATAGGATTCAAATATAACTAAAACTGGATCCTGAGTTTCGGTCGTTACGACTCTTAAAGCCCAGAATCAACTGCATGCCAAGAAATATACTCGAACCAGTTGCATAAAACACGTCTCTCGAACTGGTGCCTGACTCCTTGGTTTGATTCAGTATTAACGTGCGTATTAATGCTGTTTATCCCTGAAGTGAGACATATTTGTATTCGCGAACAGCTACGAACCCGTTTTATTCACTTTAAACTCGATGTTCCACAAGAACATGCAAGTGTTGAGATACACAGTCCTTCATTTGGCTCAGCCCAAATAAAAGTCGATAATCTCAGGATAGCAACACAGCGGATCTTTCTGGGTTTTATTAATGAGAACGGTACTTGATGAATGATGCGGGCGATCTGCTTGTGTGTAGAGAATTTCTTTTCTTCTACATAACTACACAAGTGCCGCATCGTCATATTCTTTGAAGATTTTTGTTTTTCGCTTTTCTGTTACCAATTCATTGACAAATGATTTAAGATCGTTGGTATCCGTCGAACAGACCCGTATCTAGGGCGAAAGTTTGATACAATGTAATGCCTCCTAAAAGGCGCATCGGTATTGCAAAGTTCAGCTATAAAAACATACAACAGGAACCAAAATATGTTATCTTCTGGAACTATCAAGTAAAGTTCATTGTATCGGGAAATGGGAGAAGTAGACGTTGATAATAGTTCGTGAATATCGAGCCTGGTGTTGTAATCATCCGGCCAACATTAGTTTAAATTCTAGAGTATTTGCCTATCCTTCCGCGTTCTGATATTGTATTCTCGTCAGATTGTAGATAAGAGTCTAATATTTTCATATAAGAAAACTTGTTTGAAAATTGAAAGCTCAGTTGTCTAACGTCTGCATAAAAATGTGTTTATACCAAGACCGATAACGTCGTTGGTATTTGAAAGCAATCTCCGAAAATCGAGAAATAGAAAACCAATGAGCTCGGTTATCGTATTCATTTTTTGTCGACTTTCGTCAGTAATTACATCGGCTCTGTATTCATTGCAAAAATTTCTTACATGTTCCAGCGAAAGTGAAGAAGGAGAATGTTGGTATTATTCTTCAGTTCCTCAGCTGGACGAATTAATGGAGGTTTTGGACCCAGCTGAATACGAAGCTGGTCTGTATCGTGAAATGAGTGAATTTCGTGATGAGACCGTACGACAAATGAATATCACCGAGAAATTAACAACGCAGTATAAAGGCAACAAAAAATCGTACTTGGAGGTGGAGAATAGTAAGTGTTACTTATTCAGGTACAATACTGACTTGCACTATAATCTTGCCCTGGAGTGTAGGTGAAAGTTTATGTTCAGTAATATCATACTCATATCCCCGGCCACTGATGCGATGCCCAAAAGGGTAGTTTCCGGTGCTGGGGTGCGGTGTCATAGGGGCCACTTTGGCATGTGTGCATCGCCATACGTCCCATCACACCATCACACTCATATCCTCGTAATACCTGGAAAATGCATACCTACTGATCTGTATTCCATGACTCACAATTTGATGTACAGTGGTCTAAAACCCAGCCCTTAATTTTGTGTTCTTTCTGTTTGATCCGAGTCATCTCGATTTAATAGTTGAATCAACAATATCTTTATTAATTCAAAACCGATTTCCTCGGAATTTCTTAACCTTTCTCATTTCCCCTCAATCGTTGATTTTTTAATCTAATTCTCCGTTACTGACAGTGGTGTAGTAGACTTGGGCGAAAAGGTCTCGCAAGACCATCAAGAATGAACGTATTCAAAAGATGTGATAAAGGGGTACATGTTCATGTTGAAAGGCTCGGTGAACGCAGTTGCAAATCCTAATTTGATGCGAAACCTTTTGGTGTGTCACTCATTTCGCGACTGAAATGCGACATTTTTGGTCAGGATTCGTTGAGACGTACTGAGACTTGTCAGAATTGGCTAAAACGGAGTGAAAGACCTTCAGACTACACTTCAGACAACGACTCATTGCAACTCATCAGTACTACATTAACACTACGTTAAGATTCGATGAAATTTGTCGAAATTGGATTTAAGGCACGTCAAGATCGGTTAAGATTGATTCAGGAAAATGCTTCAGGTATATTAAGACTTCTCGAAATCAAGTTACGACCTATTCTCTGTAACAAAGACGCAGTAGAACTTGTTAGATCATTATTTAGGCGCACCATAACTTAATCGAACTATAATAAGTTGAGACTCGTGACTCAAGGTCTTGTTAGTGCTCACCAAGACTGCATGACTTACAAAAGTTATTAAGACAATTTTAAGACCGTTAAGATTCGCTGCGAATGTTTCAAAGCTTATTAGAAATTCGTTAATACTACACGGTTTCCCGACAAAATCTTTTTCCGACCACCTTTCGTCCGGACTGCAATTTCTCGACAACCCTTTTTCCCGAATGCAGTTTCTCGACAAAGTCTGTTCCCGACTGTAATTCCTCGACAGAACTTTTATCTCGTTTGGTACACAGGGTTACAATTTCATCGACAACGAGTAGTTCAGAATTGTCGGTTTAAATTTCGGTGTAACTGTAATTATTTTGAAGTAAGGTACCCTCCACAAAGCTATCGGAACTTCGTAAAAGTTTTCGATATGGCAACAGTATAGGAAAGAAACTGTTTATAGACGGCTTCATCTGCTTATAATCCCGAGAGCGGAACGCGCGGACCTACTGAAACTGTCAACGAGTCCGACCTCATGAGTGTACTGCGCGAGCTGTGACAATTAAGCCTGCAGAACACAGAACTGGAGATCCTGTCAATGTTGTAACTGGACCAGACACATCGAAGCATACACACCCACCGAACTGAGAGACTGTGAAAGCTGAATATCGGTGGAACAGATGAAGCGCAAGACTGAAAAACACCCTGAGTAGCCACCACGTCAATTAGTCCGTAATGAACTACCCGGAGTTCCCTCAAATGTGCTGAGTCAACTTCCCGAAAGAGAGTCCGTTCGTAGGACAATTCGGCGCACTCGACGTAAAAAATTTACCTCCAAATCCGAAGACTCGCTGAGCTACAAGATCTACCGCACCAGTAGCAGCAAACACTACAAGGGGAGCCATTTATACTAGCAGGCAATCGCGGTACACCCGACGTAGGCAGAGTGTACCACGTCGCGACGAGGAAGAATGTTGAGATACTTTGTAAAAGTCCAGTATAATTTCTGGACGTCACTTTTAAAGTTAGCCCCACCATTTTTACGCAGCTTTTTCCTGTTGTTGGAATATGTAGAAGAAACCATTTGAACGACGAAGACACTCCTCTGCCGTACATCTACGCCTTCCTAGAAAGAAAGCATACAGACGAGTATGCCACAGTATTCGAAAGTGTCAAAAATGCAGTGGTACGATACAGTGTTCATTCTTGCACCCCCTTGACGCTAATGACAGATTTCGAGCTGGGCATCATTAATGCTGCTCAAGAAATTTACCCAAGAGTATCAGTTGAATGTTGCTTCTTTCACCTCGGCCAATACGTTTACAGGCGCGTTCAGGCGCTAGGATTACAGCAGGGGTACAATGATGAGGACGATAGGACTATCAAGACATACACCCACATGGTATTAGCTCTTGCTTACGTCCCAGTGGCAGAAGTTATGCGGGTTTATGAACTTCTATTCGACGATGCACCCATGGAAATTCTTCCTTTGTAAAACTACTTCGACACCAGTTACATCCGTGGTACACTCGACAGAGGTCGACGACGAGCTGTGCCACCCAGGTACAAACCGGGAATATGGAATCAGCGTCACGCGACTTTGGCAGAACTAACAATTTTAGTGAGGGTCGGCACAACAGGTTCAGAGTGATTTTAGTGAAACATCACTCTGATCTGTATGCTGCAATCCTAGAACTACAAAAGGAGCAGGGAAACAACGAAATCTGTTGGGCTGAATTAAGCCTTGAAAGGCTTGTGAAAAACTCCCCTGCAAAAAAATATCTGTCTTTACAAGATTTTTTTTTAAATGTCGGGAAATTGCATTCGGGAAAATGGCCCTTTACCCTGCTTGTTACGACTCCCTGAGACTAAATTGAGAATCGTTTGGACTTTATTAAAACTACTTAAGACTTTGTTGAAGATTGTGAAGACTGGATTAATACTATGTTAGAGCTCTTGAAGATTCGTCAAAATACTAGTTTAACATTTCCTAAGATTATGAAGAGATTCGTTGAAAGTCAGCATGACTGAGTAGACTTGTGCGAGATCGTAGGTGGAACCATCTCATGGGCCCATCAAACGACGAGAGAGGAGGGATGTTGAAAAAACCGAAATAAGCTGCCTAAAAGCTTCAATTATAAATGAAGTAAGGCTCACAATGGTATAAGTATCATTTTTTGTGCGACACTGAGATATCGCCCATTTCCCCGCTACCCACTTACGACCCCGCTGGTTTCTTCTGTACGTACAAATTTTAATTTGTAAGAATATACGAGTAATGGCTGCCCCACTACCTTTAACTATGTGACTTCTAATTGCCAACTTCGCCTTGATTTTCTGCAGACAATTTATTAAAACTTCAGAAAGAGCGATTAGAAAAACGAATAAAAGAAGAAGAAGCGAAACAAAATGAACTTTGTGGAAAATCTTCGGAAAACAATGGCAACAAAAGTGAAAATATGGAAACGGCTGACACGTCGCAGGTTAGTCATTCATCATTCATTATTGAAGTTGTATTTTTCTTGTCACGTGGTTATAAATTCTTGACAAGTACCGGTAATGTGAAACCGAAATTGAATTAAACTCTCGCATGTAGTATGTACACTCGACCGTTCTTGTAACTATTCAGTGGTATTGATTTCCATATAATCAGCCGTGAAACTTGAAACTTTCAATTATTGAATCACATTTTGTCCAGTCATTGAGCGTGTGCTAATGAAGTAGAAAGTCGAGTATTCCGAATTTTCGAATGTTTTTAAAAACCAGGAGAGATACCTGTGTTACTGTTTATTCTTAACATATCCAACCCCATACCTCACTTGTATTTCGAAAGGGAATATCGATGATGGAAAATGTTAAGTATGGAAATCAATTGGTATTCTTCTGAATGTAATGTTATAAAATGAATAATGTAAACAGAGCATAACATCTCTGTTACTTAGGGTTTTATGCATGGAAGATAATTAACTATATTGTCCTATGTATTCTTGGAAATTCTCTTAGTTGACTTATGAATCGAATCTTCTGTCCCGTCACTCAGATGAGATACTACATATATATGTCTTCAATGCTCTCCACTGTATCAGAATTCTAAAGTTGATGTTTTGAATTTATTTTTCATTCTAGATCGATAGTATGGCGAAGGGAGATACGAGTGACAAAGGTATTCTTTCTTTCATATTCATTTTTCAAAATGATTTTGAAGCTCGTTAACTATTAATAAAAAATAAACCGTATCAATAATTTTGTTGACTGGATTTAAACTTCAGGGCAATGTTTTTACGTTTTGTAGATGATCCTAGTAGTAAGGACGGAGAAGATAATAAGGTTAATAAAGACGATGAAGACGAAGATGAGGACGAGTCAGACGAAGACGATATAGAGGAAGGTTCCGAAAACAAAAAACGTAAGCGCCCGTTGTGATTACATGTATGTATAATATTGTGACCGACTCGGGAGAGTGCATTACATTACGAAAATTCTTCCAATGTTTAGAAAAGAAACGTGATATTGTAACAAGATCAAAAACAGGCTCCTTACAACCAAGAACATTCAATATGGAAGAGCTGAAGAAAAAAGAACGCTTATTAGGAAAAGCTCTGGAGAAACGAGAACGTGATTTTCCGGATTTACATGAAATTAATGGTAGTCGACTAACTAGGCTAAAAGCTCAACAAATTTCTACCGGTGAGGATGTTATGTTTGCTTCAATTCTTGATGGTTGGAAATTATGTAAAAGTTGGAGTATCACACTAACTTTTCGCGATGAGAAATCAGGATGATTGAATGTTGAGATGTTTTTGACGAGTGATGAACGGCTTGATATATCGTCGCCTCGGTTTAAATACTACCGAAGTCCAAAAATGCTTCAACGTCAGAATAAGACAGAAAACTGGATAGAAAATTTAGATGAATGACTTCCGAAGTGTTTAATTTCGCCGCTAGGAGTAGTTAAGTGCATTTTCGACTTACAAGGATTTTGAACTTAGATTCCTCGATTTTTCCCCCAGCATTGGAAACCACATAAAATCCCTTTTTCATAAATGTGGACTTACGTGATATCTAAACCGAGGTGACGACAGGTAGAATCAAGCTGGTCTCTTAGAAAAAACTGAATTGAATAAATCTTGCGGTTCCTTTTCAGGATGCGTGCTGCTCGAAACTGGCCACTATCACTCAAGCACTCGAAATCTTCTCATTTTCTTAGTTAATATTGATGTTCTAATTTTATTCTTACACCTCTAGGTACATTTCTGTTTAAACTGGGAATGGAAGGAAATCATAAGAACTACGTGAATCAGTACAGCTCCAACAGCATCGCCTTGAACAGAAGTCAGAAAAGTGAAGAACGTGATAAAAAACGTCATATGTCGTACAAATTTTCTCTAACCGCTGCGGCTGAATTCAAATGGCCCGGAAATATTTATAGTAAGTTTTGACTATTTATATTACGTATTTCAAGCGGATGAATGTTTTATTATTTGCCGATTTGTTTCTTTAAATCAGTGACACTCTAGTATTATAGATATCGAATTATGAAAGTTATCCGTTATTAAATAGCAACATTCAGTTGTTTGGTATTTGAATTCATATTCGAGGCAAATTCTAATTCTTACTATCGAAAATTAGATTACGTTGAGAAACATTTTTCTTGAAATTGCCAATCCGAAAGAACACATCTGGGAAATTGAGTTGATATTTCCATTTGTTTACACTCATGTTGATGATGAACAATCTTAGGACACCTAATTGATGCTACACTTTTGTGCAATATGATTTGATTTCTATCTGAAACGTGAGACTCCTTATTAAAAATTGAATAATGTCGAATAATTTCCTTAATTTTCATCGAATGAAACCTTACATATGTATTAATTTTCACTTCATGGAGCCACAGGATTGATTTGAAGACTTGCGCTCTGTTTCGATAATAAAATTTTGAAGTACAATTTCTGGTAGATTATGAAATTCGAATGCCGCGTCATGATACGTAGTTAGACTATTTCCTTGTATCTTCTTGTACGGACGAAGAAATTCTACTAATGACGACTAACCTTAGAAAATATAATTGACGTGATTATTTACGATGTGATTGGATTACTGACTGAAATATTAGTAAAATCAAATTCAACGCATGAATAAGGGGAAACTATCATGTTTCCAAAAAGTGAGTAGATGTAGACCCTCCCTCTCTTGTCAGAAAAAAAAAGTAATGTCATAGATAAGTACAGTGTCCATGTTGGAGTGAGTGAACTTGGTAAATTCTGTATGTAGGGTATGTCAATTCACAGTTTCTTTTTTCTGTAGTCCAGAGCGCTTTCAACTGTTATGCAATCTTCAGTGGAGTTCGCCTAACAGCCGAAAACAGTATGGACAACATAGACAAAAACGTGAATTAGCACACCCTAGAAACAGAATATTACCAAGTTCACTCACACTCCAACATGAACACGAAGAAATTGAAAACTTATTCTCATTTGATAAAAATTACACTTTTTTTTCAATATTATTGTAAGTCTTTACATAATTACAGTAAGAAATAAGAATACGAGCATATATATGATAACATATGCTTGTACAATGTTAGTTTCTGTTAGATCCTGTCAAATAATTATCTTATATTTCTTAATTTCGTCACAGATTTTCTCATTTTCTAATCATAAATACAAGCAAATCCATGAAAATGGTGATTTACTTTTACCTTAGGACACCTAATTGACGCACTTGTTTGCGATATGATTTGACTACTTACTGAAACTTGGATTTATACCTATATGGGTGAATCTCTGAATAACCTGAAAATTCAGTTTCCAAATTTTAAAATTTGGAACATCATTGAACAAAATTTTTTTCCTGCGGATCATGTAGTATACCTGCAAGTAAGTACATGTATGGGGTAAGTCCCACAAGAAACGCCACATAGGGGGTAGAAGGGGGCTTTTTGTATACTACGTTGGAATTCCATCGTAGTATTCTCTATTCCTTTGATACTACGATGGAATTCCATTGTAGTATTCTCTATTTCTTTGATACTACAATGGAATTGCTTAATATTACGATGGAATTGCTTGATATCACAATGGAATTTGAGGAACATACAACCAGATGTATTCCAATAGCGAGGACGACAACTGAAGAAACGAGAAGAATATTCATCTGAATGGCAAGGAGTACAATTCAAGACATAAGAAAGAAGTACTTCAACATCGTCGGGATTGGATGCATCAGTGTCTGCCTCTGAATATTTTTTCTCGGCAAGGAAGTAATGAGCGCATTCTCCTTCGCATTCGAAGCAACTCAATTTGTTGAAACAGAGGATGCCACATTCTTGTGCGTTCCATGTGACCTGGTGTACGGACATCGTTCCTTCAAAGAGAAAAAAAAGGTTATCTAGGATGAGTATTGACAGGTCATGAAGATGTGAAACAACGGGCTGAAGAGAAATCATCACCATTCAGCTGTCTCTTCTGGATAATGTGGCAAAAGCAACGATAAATTTCATTGTAATATCTTCTTTTCCATCGTAGTATTCTTCAAAATTACGATGGAAAGAAAAAATGTATACCACGATAGAAAATTTGAACATCTTTCTTAATTCAACAGAGCAACACTGGCCAGCATGCAGTAATGAAGCACAAAATTATAATAGGCAGTGTTCCCTTTTATGAAAAAGTTAAAATCGTTTTTCTCAGACTAGAACTTCATGGCGTATAATCGTATACTACGATGGAATAGAAAAAAAATAGAACGGGATTTTTGGACAGAAATTTGGCAAAAAGTCTGCAATAAGTTCAAAAATAGACAATTTTCATGATTGGATCGCTATACTTCTGTGCTAAATAAGAAGATTCAGTACTTTTTCCCATCAGTAAATCTAAACTAGTCCCATATTAAGATGATTCAAATTTTGTATACTACGATGGAAAAAAACTAATTTCATGACTTCTTCCTCCCTTGTAGATGTACGTCTCAGTTCAAAAATTTTTTTCTCCGCTCTTAACTTATATTCTATTACCTCTTTTCTCGTGAACCTTATAAATTTTGATTGTTTCTTGATAATAATGGACCTACGGTCAACTACAGTCGAAAATCGAAGTTGGTTACAGTATACTACGATGGAACTTTTACTCTATTTGAGTACCTTCCTCAGTTCTAGTGCGATGGGAATGACTGAGAGATTGCTGTCGGTAATAAGGGGGTTCTTCGCTATTGATTTAAAAAAAAAAAAAAACAAGTTACTTCATGTTCTTAGTTGTAGAGAAAATTCCTGGTTACTACAATTTTCTGGTTATTCAGAGATTCACCCATATACTTTGGGTATTACTTTTTGTTTTCGATTTTTCTTTGCTTTCCACACGAATCTGCCGAAATGATGACTTACCTAAGGACATCTAATTGACGCGCTTTCCAGCAGTATGATTTGACTCTTGACTGAAACATCTGTTTTACATTTTGAAAGCGAAACAAAAAATTGGAAACTCGTACTCCGTTGATAAAAATTACCCTTAATTTCTTCTGTATGTATAGTAAGTCTTTGAATAATTGCAGAAAGTAAGAATACTAATTAATATCGTTATAAATAATTGTACAGTGTTAATTTCTGTTAAATCGTGTAAGATATTCATCGTATATTTCTCAATTTCGTCGCGATTTTTCTCATGTTCTAACTACAAGTATAAAATGTTAATCTATGAAAATGATTTACATTTACCTTAGGACACCTAATTGACGCGCACGTTTGCGAAATGATTTGACTTCTTACTAAAACTTGAATTTGTTTATTTTTCTTTAGGCATTATCTTTTATTTTCAATTGTACATTGCTTTTCACAGAAATTTGCCGAAATTATGACTTACCTTAGGACACCTAATTGACGCACCCGTTTGCGAGATGATTTGACTTCTTACTGAAAATTGAACTTGTATGCTTTTTTACTCATTGTTATTTATTTTCAATTTAGCATTGATTTTAATAAAAATCTACTGAAATGATGACTTACCTTAGGACACCTAATTGACGCACACCGTTTGCAAGATGATTTGATTTCTTACTGAAAATTGAATTCTTGTATATTTTTTAGGCATTATATTTTGTTTTCAATTTAACATTGCTTTTCACACAAATCGGCAGAAATGATGACTTATCTTAGGACACCTAATTGACGCACACGTTTGTGATATGATTTGACTTCTTACTGAAACTTGAATTCCTATATATATTTTTTTCTTTTAGGCATTATATTTTATTTTCAATTGTACATTGCTTTTCACACAACTTTGCCGAAGTGATGACTTACCTTAGGACACCTAATTGACGCACACGTTTGCGATATGATTTGACTTCTTACTGAAACTTCAATTTGTATATTTTTTCATGCATTATTTTTTATTTTCAATTTAGCATTGATTTTCATAAAAATCTGCTGAAATGATGACTTACTGACACCTAATTGACGCACACGTTTGCGATATGATTTGACTTCTTAGTGAACCTTGGATTTGTATATACATGTATTTTGTGCATTATTTTTTATTTGCGGTTTTATGTTGCTTTTCACACAAATTTGCCAAAATGATGACTTACCTTAGGACACCTAATTGACGCACACGTTTGCGATATGATTTGACTTCTTACTGAAACTTCAATTTGTATATTTTTTCATGCATTATTTTTTATTTTCAATTTAGCATTGATTTTCATAAAAATCTGCTGAAATGATGACTTACTTTAGGACACCTAATTGACGCACACGTTTGCGATATGATTTGACTTCTTAGTGAACCTTGGATTTGTATATACATGTATTTTGTGCATTATTTTTTATTTGCGGTTTTATGTTGCTTTTCACACAAATTTGCCGAAATGTTGACTTACTATAGGACCTAATTGACGCACACATTTACGATATGGTTTGACTTCTTACTGAAACTTCAATTTGTATATTTTTTCACGCAATATTTTTTATTTTCAAGTTCACATTGCTTTTTATACAAATTTGCCGAAATGATGACTTACCTTAGGACACCTAATTGACTCACCCGTTTTCGATATGATCTGACTTCTTACTGAAACTTGGATTCATATATAATTGGGCATTATTTTTTGTTTTCAATTTTACATTGCTTTTCACACAAATTTGCTGAAATGATGACTTACCTTAGGACACCTAATTCACGCACACGTTTGTGATATGATTTGACTTCTTGCTGAAACTTGAATTCGTATATTTTTTGGGCATCATTCTTAGTTTTTGGTTTTACGTGACTTTTTTCACAAATTTACCGAAATGATGACTTACCTTAGGATACCTGATTGACGCACTTTCTGGCAGTATGATTTGACTTTCAACTGGGACATTGGTTTTACATTTTGAAAACAAAAGAAAATTAGAATCTCAGTTAGTATTACATTACTCTTGCTTACGTCTGTATTAATATTGGTCTGTGTATAATGAGAATAAGAATTTATATTACGTCATTAGAAATAATTGTACTTTGTCAGTTTCTGTTGGATTTAATAACATTATTAGTAGCTCGGAACTGACTTGTTTTGGACCGGAACAGGACCTCAAAAAAATTTTATAACCAGGAGTTGGAACCCAGAAAAATGATAGGCCGGAGCTAAAGCTGTTTCAAGAAAATTTCTGCTGGAGCTGAATCAAATTTGCCCCTGAGCCGGAGTCGGGTCGTATCAGCTCCGGTTTTGATGCCGGCTCCCTGAAAATTATTACTGTGCATCTCTGAATTTCCTCACAGATGTTCTTTTATTTTCTAACCTTAAGTATGAACAAATTCATGAAAGTGATGGTTTACATTTACCTTAGGACTCCTAATTGACGCACTTCTTCGCGATATAATTGGACATCCATCTGAAATTTGGATTTGTAAAAATTTAGAAATTGCATCACACGTTGTAAATGTGAAAAGGCATGTTGTGCTCAGTAACGTGCAAATTCTGATTTAATTTATGCCTAAATGAAGTACGAAGCAAAATTTATCGAATAGCACCCCTTAAATTTCATTTTACATTAACGTGATTCTTGTCAGATTATTGCACATTTGGATGTTCTTATTATGTTTTTGAAAAGTCTGTAAAAATGATGACTTTCCTTAGGACACCTAACTGAAGCTTGTTTGCTATATGATTTGACCTTCATTAGAAATTATCATTATTATTATTATGTATTTTAAAGCTCCCCTTTCTCCTTTTTATGCCTCGCGTGTATCCGTACATTCGTTTTTTGCATAAAATACGGTGTTAATTTGTACCATAATAATATTTTTCCTTGTAAGATTTGTAGATTTAATTCAGCGTATGAGGCGTGAAATAATTCCGTCAACATGATGATTTACTTACCTTAGGACACCTAATTGACGCATTTGCGATATGATTTGACTTCCTTCTGAGATATCAAACCAAGACATAACCTAATTTTAAATATCGTTATAATTTTTAATTTTCCTTAGGTTGCACTACTAAATAATTTATTTTTATTGAATGTTGATCAGTGGATCTTCAACATAATGACAATTAGGACTCGTTAACCATGCGTGCATTGAAATTTTATATGCGATGTACGTATTTGACTAGTAATTGAATAATATTAATTTTTTTTTTTTTTGATCCGGAGGGTGTGCATGATTCAATGTAATTCTTTTATTAAGAGCGAAAACAGTTTTTAATGAACTTGTCGGATAGAAATGAGTCTTGCTGATGGTGAATCTTCCTCTATACACCAAACAGATGCGAGCGATGCGATGTGATTTGACTTGAAACTGGAATAGTTAATATTCATTTTTCATAAATATGCTTATTGTTCGATGCATACTTTTATATTTTGACGTACAATGTCCGAGTTTGTTACGTGTTTGTTCAGTTTTACTAAAATATCCGAATTTCTCAATCTTTGTTTGTAACAGGCAGTAGAAGTCAACTAGTCAACTCTCTTCGCCAAAGTGTTTTGCAGTTGGAGAACAATATACCGTCTGCGTTTATGCATATAAATTGGTCTCAGTTGCGGAAGTCGTGGATAACGGCGGTAAATGCTTGCAATACTCCGAAAGACTTCGCCAAAGCTATTATCGTCTTACATGCGTGCATTAAACCGGTAGTCTTCGCTTCCGTGTGGCACGATCATCTAGGTAACGTACAGAATCTGCGAATGCCAATAAACGTATTCTTCAGTTGTCATTGAATGTTCTACAACTAGTATTTGTCTGCGTTATTTCGCAGGACATACGAAGCTTTTGAGAATCACTGCGGCTGAAAGAGAAGAAAAGAAACGTCTCGATAAGAAAGAGAAGAAAGAATTGGCCGAAGAAGAAGAAAGGCATAGAATGACGTATAATTTCGTGAAGTATACATTGGGCTTGAAACATCAAGTAATTTGCATTTGAGTTAGAATATGATCGTACGTTAACGTAGAATTCGCTCCGATTAATATGCGTTTGATTTTGTATTAGGTATTCAAACAAAAAGGAGAAGAGTACAGGATACACGGGCAGTGGGGTTGGCTTTGGCTCTCGTCTACTCGTAGACTAAGGATAGCCGATTCCCGTAATCTAGGACTAAGTAGCGGCGCATTTAAATTTATGGTTCAAGTCAGAGGTAATTTACTGCCGCCGTATTGTGAAGATGTGTACATTAGACTCTCGATTATCCGAACTAACTGGGGAATGAGAAGTTCGGATAATTAGAAATTCGGGTAGTCGCGAGGTTTTTCGAATTTGTGTTTCTTTTTTCATTTTTTTTAAATAGTAATCATCCTGATATAACCCTCATTATTTCCCTAATCGTTTACTGTAGGTAAATTATGAGAAATAAATGAAAATTTCCAATTTATTTGGCATTGATGTTCGGATAATCAAGAAAAATACGGTTAATTGCCAAGTTCGGATAATTGAGAGTCTACTGTGTATGATTAATATCCTCTATAGCTCATAATTTTACATTTTGACGAAAAGTCCTGTTAGTAAAGAGTCTGTTCACTCAGAACTCAGTCTGGTATGAAACTTGGTTCAGTGCTCCTCGCACTAACCCTGTAAATTGGAAAAAGAAATCCCGAAACTCTTGCGATATCTGTGCTTGCGTAATAATTTTCTTGCGAGATCTGAACACGTTTCATTCGAAGAAAATTCATACGTTATAGTATAATTTCATTGAGGAATTTGTATAGATATTATTTTGAACCTCCGTACAATGCCCCATTTCAGATCGCGGTATGAAAATAGTAGCAAAAGCAGAGAAAATTTACATTATACTTACGATATACGTTGTGGTACAGTTTCATTGAGAAGTTTGTGTAAATATTATTTATAACAGTTGTTCACAACTTCATTTCAGATGATAAAGGTGTAAAAATATTAGCAGTTGAAGAAAGAATTTACATTATACTTACGAAACATCGCTCTGGCGAACTCAGTACCGAAGAAGAGCGAGCTTGTAAAAGTAACGATGAAAAAGAAAATGGTTAGTCTTGTCAGTCTTCATCTGTCTACTCATCGTATGGTTCGCCAGTTTATTGGCCAGTAATTCATATTTGTGTACTTCAAAAAATTTCAGAACTGCTATCAAACTTACAAAGTTTGAAAGTTATTCCAACCGACAGTAATAACATCGAAACTATCGACGTTTCCAAGTCATTGCTGAGTCCTGGTCGCCTGCTTTATCCGAAGGTGGCCAAAAAGTGCAAGTTGGATGAATTATTGAGCAGGAGAACGCAGTTGAAAGCGATCGAAGAGAAAGCGTTATCAGCTAAAAAGGTCAGTTTCGTAAGATTATTAGTTTCGTGTCTATCAAATGACGCGTATGATCAACTCCTTGACTGCGAATCTTTCACGGCTATCACCTGCATATTTGACGTGCGTGTTCTCCTATTCGCAGACGGTTCCTGAAACTAATAACACTAATACTGGTAGCAGTAATAATAAATCGCAACCAGTCCCTGCAACTAAGCCAGCTCAATCAATCATCTCGAATCCACTGAATAATAAAGCTTTGTTCAACGCTTTAAGCGTGAAGATACACGCTTTACGTTCGCACTACATGGCCTTAGTTCAGTTGAATAAGTGGTACGCCTGTTATTCAGAAAACTGTACGCCTATGAAAGTCTCCGACTGTTACTCACCTCTTTGCCGGAAACGCTGTCGGCTGCGGGTCGAATTACTGGATCTTCTGCACAAGGCGAATGCCTTGAATCAAGCTAATAAGGAAAATAAGGCGGTTTCCTTAACGTCAACGCCAAAAAAAGTTATTAAAACTGAAGGTTAGTGAATATATTTTTGTGAAATTTAGATCTCGAGTCGTAATAGAAGTCACCAACTCCCAAATCGCGTTTTATTCTCTAGTGCTCACTATTTTAATATTCAAGTATACTTATCGAGTTAAATTTTAAGATTATATCTTGATTCCCGCTCAGAAGGAATCCATCTTGATAGCTAGTGTTCTCATTCAACGTTTCCATTCATTTCTGTTGTTAGAAGAAAACAAGTCACAATCTGTAGTTAACGTCAGTGCGAGTAACATAGCTGCAGCTGCTCATCAGTCGACCGTTGCAACCGACATTAAAGCGGAAACTGCGATTCAAGATGTATCCCAGCAGCAGCAAGTTACCGGTAACAGCGAAATCAGTGCAGAAACGAAAAATATTGATGCACCTTCTCAGGTGCGACCTACCGTGAAGATCGAGACTTCTGCTTGCAGCGATGTAACCCGTGATAATCAAAAAGCTGCCACGGAAAATGGTTCGCAATATCAGCAAGCCCAAGACGGTGGTGATGCAACCAGTATTCATCAAAAATCAGCTACCGAAAATGAATTACAAAACCAGCGGACCCAAAGTGTTAGTGATGCAACCTGCGGTGAACAGATAGTTACTGCTGAAGACGGATCACAAAACCTGCAAACTCAAGGTAGTGATGACGCAGCCCACTCGATAGTTACCGCCGGTGTTAAGACTGAAGCGGTCGAGCTTATGATCACGGACCCAATCAATTCAGTTGAACGAAGTGACGACGTTAAAATAGAAAATATTGCCGGTGAACCTGTGTCGCAACTTCAGTCACGTGATGACGTTGAATCCGAAATTGGCGGAACTGTGTCCGGACCTCAGTCGAGTAATAACATTAAATCTGAAAGTATGGACGTGTCCGTGTCCGAGTCTCAATCGAGCAACGACGTGAAAACTGAAAACGATGATGAATCCGTGTCCGAGCCTCAGTCGAGCAACGTCGAGAGAATTGAAAATATTGTCAAATGCGTATCCGAGCCTTCATCAAGCATCGTCGTTGGAACTGAAAATGATGACGAATCCATGTCCGAGCCTCCATCAAGCAACGTAGTTAGGACTGAAAATGTTGACGAATCTATGTCCGAGCTTCAGTCAACTGACGCCGCTAAAACGGAAAATGATGCCTTCGAATCTGTGTCTGAATCCCAGTCGTTCGCAGTCAAACGTGAAAACACTGATTCAGCTGTTGAAAATGGAGCGGAAGTTGAAAAAATGGAAAATGTTGAGGTGAAGATCACGGATCAGTCGTATCCAGCGTTTTTTGCCGCCGGCGACGTTTGCAACGAAGTGGAAATTGGGGCCAATGAAGAAGTGGTAGAATCTGCGTCAGATAGCAGCGATGAAGGCAGTGAAAATGAAGATCAGAAAGAGACCGCGGTTGCGAAACCGGAATCCGATAAGAACGCGTCCGACTCGACTAACAGAACCGAAACGCTGAAATCTTCTGTCGGTGCAGTAAAAGACTTGAATACGAAGTTACCAAAAATTCCTGTTGTTCCTGATGCGGCAGTCACAGCTACTACAACTACTATCTCATCGAGGTGAGTGCAGTCTCTATTTCATCAGATTTGACTAAGTACCGTGTATTTAGTGCTTACTCGTTCTGTTTTTGTCGTGTAACAGAGGGAAAAGTGCCTTTTTTGCCAGAAGACTCGGTCACAAAGCTAATCTAGTAAACTTGGAACCACTGAGTGTTGGTGGACGAAATACCAGAACCGTTTCTGTCTTGCCTAATTTGCTATCGTTGTTTAAAGAAACGCCGCACAAAAGAGAAGAGAATAAGTTCATGTATTCTACAATGGATACCAGACAAAAAGTAGGTAGTTCTTCGACCAGTTTGATTTTAAAATCATTATTTTTGTGGTATTTTCATATATGCATGGACGTTATTTTGTTTTTTGAAGGTGTACTTGAAAAAGATTACCAATCAGGCCACCGTAGATAAACGGAGGAAACGATTACCGGTGAAATACCCTCCTACCTCGACGTTCGCAACGCGCGATCGCAAGAAAACTAGCATTATGATACTGGCTCAACACGAGTTACGAAAATTGGCAAGAAAGGCTGGCCGCTTCTACGTATCCGGTTTCAGTTACTTAGCAAAAGTTTGTATGATTTCTCGATATTTTGAATATTGAATCCGACATTGGCGTTACTTCAATGGTACAATATTATGGTGTGTTTTTCAGGCTAATCCGATGGTATGGAATTACCCTAGTCCGCGTCCCTTGTTCAAAACATGTTGGCTGTATCGAACGGTGAATGTGCGAACGATACTCGCCGCTGGTTTACATTTTCGTATAATGTGGGCGAGCGTACGATGGGATGACTTACAGGTAACTAACCTATCCGATTTATTCGTGGAATAGTTCTCTGTAAGAATAGCCTAATATCACGAGAAAATTCATTTTATTGAGTTTGAAGCTTCGATAGATGAACTTACGCGATGGCGTGTAAAAAACTTCGTTTGTGTCGTAGGTCAAGCCCCCACCCGATGCCAAGAACAACATTACCAACGAAACTGAAATCATAACCACAGAAGTTCTGGAAAAGAAGCAACTAGGAACGTTTAGTGAGCGTACCGAGTACAGAATACGTAAAACTGTGATTCCAGTCGAGACACCCAAGACTGTTCGTGGTACGTAGACTTGATAGATTCTTTTATTAGCGCTCTTGCCACTTGAACTCGATTTACCTGATGTATTCAAACCATCGCATTTGCAGAAGTTACATCGTTTCGAACTGGTCTGAGAAAACGAAAACGAGAAGAAGCATGCGAGAAAGTAGAACCACAGATATCGGAGGAATGGATCGACGAGAGTAAATTAGAATTGTGGGAAATCCGATACTTCGGAGAAAGGTAGGTTGCTCGGAATTTTTCGAAAATTTATCAACAAATTGTTGGTAACAACTTGTCGATGATAATGTTATTCGTACGTTTGATTTTTAAGAATTGAAAGAGAGGCGATGATGTTGCAAACCCAATCAGCGCTGCGCCCGCGACCTTTGGCTAGTGCCGCAAATCGATCTTCCGATCACAATAGTTCAAAATCAACCGACGAGGCCAGAGAACGATTAGAACAACAGTTGAAGTTGCAGAGAAGTGCCGGAAAAAAGTCAGCCGAGGCAAGTGGAACGCCAAATGCGAAGTCTGTTTTGCAACCGTCGGTCGAAGGAAATATTGTGAAAAAATTCGTTACCAGCACCCCGTTGTCGACCAACTCTCAAGTCTTTAAATTAATCAGCAAATCGGGTCAAGGTAAGTGAGGTGTCATTGGTGATACTAGAATGGAATGTCTTGGTAAAAGAAAGGCGGCAATTGCTGCGTGATTCCTGTCGTACAAATCGCCCTCGTTCTACCCAGACATTTAGTTAGCTTCATCAAACCTGGACGCTACTTCATGTACGCCGATCTTTGTAATTGTAGCCATCGAAGATAACGGAAAACTACAGTTCGTAAGGAAAGTAACTGTGTCCAATACCGGTCAATCTGCGCTCTCTCCAGCAACTATCAAACTTGCTCAAACGAACACTTCAACTGGCATTGTAGGAAATACAACCCCGGTTAGTGGAGACAAAATGATGGTTGGAGCGCGACGAGTGTTCGTAACTACAGGTACAGTTCGTGGTTAGCTTCGTTCGGAAACTCACTTCTGTTTCGACTGTCAATAAATTAGCATATTTTCTACAGAATTACCGTATAATAACTTTGTAACATTGTAAAAATAACTCTCGAGTGAACGGTAACACTTGGATTACTTTGAAAATCAGTTATATCTAGTAGCCTGAGAATGTTGAGAAGGAGTCATTCGCATCTTTCTTTTGATTTTGTGACATTTGAATGTCTCGAACTCGCTAACATTCGAATTCTCGTTAGTGCCGTGACTATCGTGCAATCGTTTATCTTTATTAAATCTTTAAAATATTATTTCCGTTTGTTGTAGGTCCCGATGGAAAACCGAGAGTCATCTCCACTCCCGCTAATTCCAACATATTACCTAAATTGATTCAGCAAACGAGTCAAACTCCAGTTTCCCAGGAGATTGTCAGTCAAGACCAGGCATTGATGAGCAATGTTAACTCGGCGTCAAAAATTCGTGGTTCGTGAAACTTTTCCTGCATTCGTGTTCTTTACTGAATTTATTTCCCAGGAGTTGAGAGGGCTTTTCAGTTCATCGAAACTGTTTATAAGACAATAAAAATATTTTCAGTTGGTGTAACACCATTTTCCTTACATTTCAGGAAATCCAGTTCAGCAACGTATTCAGATATCTAAAACTCCAGACGGTAAATTCCAAATCAAGGGATTACTACCGGGTGAGTTAATTTTGTATAATTTAGCGCTGCCATTCGTTACGATGATCTTATTTCATCTGAATTATTGTTTTTTGAACTATTTGTCTCGCAGGTCAGCAACTAGTCCAGTTACCAGGGGGCAAACTACACGTTTTGCACACGCAGCAGAGCGGCGGGATCACATCCACGTCATTGGCGGGCAATGCGGTTCTCAAAAAGATAGGCGACAACGTAGAACAGCAGCAACTGCAACAACAGCAAATGGCGATTCTGCAGCAGAATTCTAGCGAATCAGACGTGTTTAGACAATCAATTGATAGTCCGCAGATCTCGACGCCTGGAAAGCAATTGATGCCAGTTACCAAAGTTCAAGTGACACCTGTTTCAAATGTAAAAACAACTCAGGTAGTGTATCTTTGGTACTCATTGCACGTCACTACTAATTGGCTTGATTTCAAATTCATCGCTGAATTTGTGGTGAGTGGCTATGTGAAATATATGAAATGCATTCTGATCTGTGGACTCGCGCAGGTTATATTGAAATCGGCCCCTGGTATGCCGGCATTAGTTCCTAAAACTGGTGGTAATGCAGCGATGATAGTTAGCGGTGGCTCTCAAATCATTACCCCTGGACAGATAATCATCGGCAATAGAAATATATCCAATCAGGTGAGCGATGATCATGCGAATTTTTGTATTGTACGAAAAACCGAGACGAATATTCTAAGAATTATTTTCCGTAAACCACGAACGAACTATCGTTATTACTTGTCGTTAATCCTAAATAGAGTTGACTGGTAAGTATAATTTTGAAAATATCGTGAAAAAAATGTCGAATACCACCATTCGTGCTTCTGCCTAACGTTTGAAATCTACGTTCTACTCTGTATCAGCGGGGACACATTGAGCACTGAATTTGGATCAGGAAAGTAGCTTCTGCTACCCCGTCCAGTCGGAATTTCTAAAGGAAGGGTTGGGGTGTGTGTTTATAGTTCGTAATTTTGTATTTTTCTTTTTTGTTTGGAAATTCCTTTGAAATCGACGAAAATATTTGAAATCCTTTCAGATAGTTATAGATTCCCGTATATTGATTTTTTAGGCTACGATAATTAGACCATCTACGCCAGCGGTCACTCCAACTGTTCAAACTATCGTTTCTTCACAAAACCAAAGTCCTTTAGTTATCAATTCTGGTCAAATGATCGGTTCTACTATTGCCAGTACTGCGCCGCAGGTATATTTAATTCGGATCTTGTGGTTTGAAACCATTAATTGCTTGACGTACTCTTTAGATTGTGTTTATTTTTTGGCGAGTGTCAATCTATTTATCATCTAATTATTCTACATAATTATTTCCAGTTGATCTCGGTGTCAGAAGGACAACTTGTTAATAACTCGGTAATACTGAATAATGCAAATGTAAATATGTTGCAAAATCTTGTCAATGGGAAGGCGTCTCTGACCACCATAAATGGACAGCAAGTGATTATACGTTCTGCGGCTGGAACAGGTACGCATAATTCTGCTCAAATTTTATTTGAAATTATATTTAACCTGGTTGAGTTCGAACGCGTTGCGTATTTGTAATGCGAAACAGTCACAGAGGATGTTCAGATTCTATTGACGGCCAAAATAAATTATGTAGTCCAAAAATTAGATCATAATACAGAGTGTCCTAACATTATTGTGAACAAATTCACCAGAGGAGAGCTCTTCACCCTTTAATGGCGCACGTGGTGAAATTCATCACCACTGCACTGTAACTGAGAACTCAGCCTATGTGCGCTTGGTGTTAGTGCGCCTGAAATAAAACTTCAGTCTCCGTTACAGAGTTGGTTGCATACTTTCTATCTTGAAGGGGCAATTCAATATTATCTCTTTTAAGATGCTTATAATAATTTCAAACATTTTTAAATAAAAAATTCAAACATGGTATTTCATTGTTCATACTATTTGTAACAAAATACTTTGTAGACATTGTCCATCGTCAATATTAAAGGCACAAAAAATTCACCAAAAATATAAATCTTAAATTAATATATGGCCCGTTCAATTTTGAGAATAGGCAATTCTTTTTGGGAAGATTTTTTGTATTTCTGTAAATGAAGTAACATACTAAGGTGAGTTTCCCCATTCAGAAATATTACAGAATTTTTAAATAAAAAACTATAAAATTGACGTGTACTGTTTAAGGGTTAAAGACTACAATAAAATTTGTATTTTGAAAGTGTTATCTGTCTCAGGAAATTGAAAGAGCAACCCGACTGAGCGAAATAATGTCTACATAACAAAATTTTACATTCTGGTTTCCTCTCTTGAAATCCAAACATGACCAGATAAGGAGGATGATATTAGAATGCACACAGCTCCATTAATTTTGAGCCACGTTTACAAAACTGATATTATCACAGTGGAGTATGATATTTTGTGCCGTTCAGTGGAAAAGTAGTCCCTTTAATTTTTCGAAATAGGCAGTGTCTTATCCCGAGATCTTGTGTATCTGTCAAGAGCTATCCTGTGGTAAAATCGCTTCCAATTTTGTTTTTATGTTAGAATCTGAATGCGTGTAGATAAATGTATCTTAAAATTCGAACAACCCTTGTGTATAAGGTGAGGAAGAAATTTACGGGAATTCTAATCCTGTGAAGTGATGAAAACAAGAGGCAAAGGTTTTGTATTTCTGTGACACAAATTTGTCCCTCTTGTTTTTCGTAATCGACAACATGTTACCTTCGCAAGTTCGAATGCAATCATGAAGAGTGAGCGCCCTTTAAATTATTCTTCTATGATCGGGAAACAGTGTTGATTTACCTTGGCTGAGCTAGTTTTCCGAATCAGCCCCTAGATGTGGTATTTTCGTGTCTCGATTTTCAGAATATTCCCTTAACCTATTGTCTTATCTTGATCCACGCAGAGCCTAGCTTGTCACCCTTGACCACCGTCTCCACCACTCCGCAGAATATCGTACAAACTATGAAACTGGTTCGTTCTACTGCACCAGTCCCCAACTTGAACATCCAGACGACCACAGCTACATCAGTTTTATCCAACATGCAAACCTCCACGCCGCCATCTCTAACACCGATCGCTCCCTCAGCGATGACGCAAACACCGAATTTGAGTACAGTCACTTCTTCGCCGCAGAAATCCGTCGCCGGTATTACACGTGTTCCACCTTTAACCAAAACGACGACACCCGCTGCTCGATCAAAGAAAGCAGCAGTTGCTCCGGTCGACACGCCAAACCGAAGTGGTTTAACACCGCAACAAGAAGTTCTGCTGGCGAACGAGCCACCGGGTACGATCATCAAATGTATTACAGCCCAAGTAATACAGAGCCCACAGGGACCCAGAATCGTTCTTCAAGGACTGCAGGGCTCCAATTTCACCGCTCAGCAACTGCAACTGATTCAACATCAAGTGAAACAGCAATTATTGAAAAGTAAGTATTCTAGTTGATCGAAATATTATAGCTTAGAAAAACCGAGTGAAGAATGAGGAATAATTGTTCGGGAAGCAACCGGTTTGATTGAATTTCATTTTGATACCTCGTCTTCATTTTTCCAAAATCAAATTATGAAATATTGCTTTTTGCACGTAGCGCAAGCCGCAGCCGGAAATCAAGGAATACTCGGTCCAACCAAAATTTACCTAGCAATGCAGCCGCCAACTGTATCAGAGAGTGCAACCGTCAAAGAAGAGTCCGTTTCTCAGGTACTGATTGATTTCACGAATGCTGCTTCGAACGTACGTCGATTATTTCCCTAGATAATTTATCGTTATTATTTTAGGTTGATGAGTCGAAATCGGAATTGAATAGTGTGTTGGAAGGACTGACTCCGATTGCTCCTAAACAAGAAAAACCTGCCCAGTCATTTGTGTCTAATGAGCGTGAGTAAAATTTATAATCGTCTAGCTTATGATAATGACATTACCGTCACCCGAGATGCCTTCAGTCGTACTGTGATAGTACTAGTTCAATAAAACTGTATTTCGTGAACATGTTGACCAATGTGAAGACTACAGCATCCCAATTTTCGAGAAACAAGTCGATCATCTCTGATCTTCGTAATTCTGGCAAATTTGTCGATTTCATTGTCTACGCTCTCGTAACTTGTCAGTTGTTTTGCAGATCTACAATCCCCAATTATATCGGAAACCAGTTTACTCGAAAGTGCATTATCACCGAATATGGATGAAAACCTGTCGAATTTAGATACATCCGGTGAAACCGCTTCTCCGTCCGTGGATGCGACGTTATCACACGTGACGCCGCGCAAACGTTCAGCCGCTAATAGTCCTGAGGATGAAAGTACCAGCAAGAGGATTCGTCGTGGCGCGAAAACTAAGTAAGCCCACTATTTCCCGATCTTCTATGTTCCTAGTTCATTCCTCCAAAGAGCCAGCGAACGGTTCATAATGTTGGAGCATAATTGTAACTTTCGTTCCTTGAACTACACGACTGTCGCATAAGCCATGCATAAGCGACATTATAGGTTGCATGATGTCTTGCAATTGAAACCATTATCTCTGTTTACAGACCTGTGGAAAAAGTCTCGCCCAACAACAAGAGCCGGCTTGCAAAACTTCAAGAAGAGAAGAAATGGAATCAGATGCAAGCTAAACTACAAGTATTATTGCAGAGGCAAAAAGAAACGCTGAAAAAGGACATTCTGCGGAAAAGGTCGCTTTTAGAAAAAGAGCTTCAGATGCAGATACAGGTGCGCATCGTGAACTCCCATATTACGATGCCTAGAGCGTTTATTTCGTATAGTTCTCACATTACGATCGTGTTTTTGTAATCGCAGAAAGAAATAGCCAGCTCGCAGCCGAGACAACCTTCGGACTCGACGAACGCCGTAATGACCCAGTGTCAGCTGACGAATACGCCGGATGTTGTCGGTGGTGGAAAGCGTAGGTCGACCATGTCAACTCAGTCAACCAATAATTTGGCGGCTGTTCAGTCGTATACCCGTCCAGTAACTGCAACTTCGTCGGCATCGTCGTTGCAGTCAGCCAGTGTGACCGCACCTGCGAGATCAGCGACCGAGAACACGAGATCTCTGCTGCAAATGACGATCTCGAACCGAAACACCAGTCAAACCACTAACTCAAGTCGAACACCAAAGAAGGAATCACCACGAAAGTCTTCTCGTGCAGCGTCAACACCAACCCCCGACGTGACGAGTAGGCAAAGTGCCGGTGGTCGTCAACGACGGCAAACGTCAACTGGCCAAAATACGAACACGAGTGGTACTACTAGAACGAAGAAAGAAAAGTTGTTATGCGTGTGCCGGACACCGTACGACGATACGAAGTGAGTGGTTGCACTTTCTGCCTCGTTTGAGTTGCCCATCGTGTAGCTTCTTTTCTTTTTTGTAAAATTAGAATTAACCGATTTGAAGCGAAGTGAAGAGTTTAATCGTGGTAATATCTCTATTTCATAAAAACTTATTCGCTACCAAACTATTTAATCCAGATTTTACGTGGGATGTGATTTGTGCAACAATTGGTTCCACGGCGATTGTGTTGGCATAACTGAAGAAATGGCAAAATCGCTGTCAGAGTTCGTGTGTAACGAATGTACTCACGCTAGGGAGTCGCAAGAATTGTACTGTCTATGCAAGCAGCCTTACGACGAATCACAGTAAGTTTTGATATTTCGAATCCTAAATCGTAGAAGAGGTTTCACTTCGTCGAAAATGAGCGGGGGATGAATAAACACAAGCACCGGGATTCGACGAGCGCTATTGCACGATAATATCGGCGTCAAATACTCGCCGACCTAGTTTCATTTTGTCGTTTAAGAGTTGAAACGCAATCGAACTGGGAAATAAATTGTTTGGGTACCTTTTAGTTCACAGAATGATACAGTTTCTTTTTTATAGATTCTACATCTGTTGCGATCGGTGTCAAGACTGGTTTCATGGACGCTGTGTCGGCATTATGCAGTCAGAAGCTGACCACATTGACGAGTACATTTGTCCAAGGTGTACAAGCAATTCTGACGTGAATACCGCCAATATGAAGAATCTCACGTCCAAAGACTACGAAACGCTAAAGAAATTAATTAAACAGATACAGGTAAACATTTTATTCTTTGAATTAGCAGTTTACCACGGTTGGGGTCACAAATATAACTGTTTCAGAAATTTAATCATCATTGAAACTAATGAAACTCGTGTATGAGTGCTTCCTATTTTAATGCACTGAAAGTAATGATGATGAATACTCGAGCATCCACTGGTTGCTAGCAAACGTTTGGTGATGCTGCGTATTTCACAGGTTCAACGAATAGACAATAGATTGACTAAACCGAAAATAAAGAATCGGCCGCGCAGCTATTTAGTTCAAATCCTTAAGAAGACATTGAATTGGGATATAAACCTGCACTAGAGTGCGCTGCAAAATCAACTGTGCGAGTGTTAGCGGAGGAAAATGAAAGGGTGATCATGTGTACTTTTGAATAGAGAAATTTCCACGTACCATTGATAAGACGCAATCGTGCCAGCATTTGCAGCTCTAATTTATATCCCAATTTTGGGACCAGTTATGTAATTTCTGTAAACAGCTGATTAGACTCTCGATTAGTGTTTAATCAACAAACTGTGAGACTGGCTCTTAACAAGTCTTGAAGTTTTAGTTGAGAGTTCCAATCGAATCTTGAAGTGTTAAAGTTGGAAAGAGGTTTAATAATGAATAAGTTAATGTTTACAGATTGCGGCAGAGCACTTCCTCTTCTGCACCCTCGGCATCATCACACTCCTGAGTTCGAATCCATACACAACTCGGTCCTCTCTTTCTGTTTGTTTTCGGCCCGTCACTATCATGCTCGTCATCGTCACTGCGCAAAAATCTTCAACGAATGTTTTGTCCGTCTACTGGCCTGAGAAGTCATGATTTCAAAAAATTGTCGTGAAAGTCATGATATTTCATCATGTCACAGTTCACAGTATTTCCATTATCAAAAAAGTCAGTTTTATTCATTTAATGAGACAAAAATATTGAGTGAATATTCGGACTCTTCAAGATTAAACGTGGAATCCGTTAACACACCACTACAAGCACACGCACATACATTGATGTTATCAGAGTTTGGATACACACGTTACATTGTAATGACGCCTGGATTATTTTCATGATCTCTAATCATTATAATGACGTTTTTCTGTGTACACCACTATTATTGACGTAGCGCTCAATAATGATAATTTTTATTGAACATGTATAATCCGCGTAAGTTGATCTGGTTGATATCAGTACATTTTAATGTTCTTTTTCGACTCCATTGTAATCTTCAAGATTCTCACGGATTCCTACATGACCGATCACTTGCCCCAGTCGAAAAATAGGCGACATATAACGTAATTATTAATTAATACGAATTACCTATTTTACTGAATGCTTCTCTTACAGTTATCCTAACTTTGATAACAAACAGTTGCTGATAACAAACCAGCGACACTAGCGCGCCACCACCCTGAAAAGTCCGAATTTGTTGAAGCCTCGCTCGTTCTGTATTTAGCCCCCGTTGAGGCGCCCCGAGTTTGCCCCCTCCCCTCTCCGCTTCCTTTTTATATCTCCCATGATAGTCATGATCTCATGATATTTAAAACGTGCTGTTTTAGGCGCGCCAAATATTTATATCCAAATCTTGACAGTCTGAAAAGTCTTCACAAATTTTCGAACAGTCCGAATGAGCATTAACGAGTTCTTACAGGTTCTACATGGGTCTCGAAAATTAAAATCCGAATGAAGACGAATGAGTTCTAAACAAAATGTAAATGGGTTTCAGATAGTTTTGACAGGTTCCGAATGCATCTGTAAATCTTTACAACGTTCGAGTGAGTGTTAAACTAGTTTTGACTTATTCGAGATGACCCTTGAGTAGTGTGAGCCTAACTTGGAAAAGGTTTCTAGTTTTTTCCGTTTTTAGGATTTCACATTAATGAATCCAGGTGTCGAATGCGAGTGGGTTTTGAGAAGTTTTGAGGAAGTACATCTGAGTGATGGGGGTTCGAATAAATCTTGAATGAAACTTAAGGAGCCTCGAGAAAATTTGAATGGATCTAAACAGCAGTCTACTAATTTGATAGTGTCTTCTGAAATTTGATGTTTTTCAACTCTTCATTTATTACTGGACTGCCCGAGGGCATGTACAAATACTGTTGATGGAAAATGTGAATCGCGTTCTTATTTGACTTTGGCCAGCGCCTAGGTCAGTAGTTATGACAGGCATATTTACAATAAATTTCTTAGACTAAAAGTTCGTGTGGCTTCAGTCTCTTGAGTCTTCTCGTGTCATTGCTGGTATTGAGGAGCTCGATCGCAGTGATGTGCGGGTGGTTGTAGAGTCGGTGCTCAAACCTCTTCGCGTAGGTTTTGATCACTTGGTCAATCCCCGGAACATCTGGTTCTCGATATAGGAGAGTGTTCGTTAGGTACCAAAGCACGTTAACGATTGGGCGTAGGACCTTGTTTTGGAATCTCTAGATGACAAGTCGATTCGAATTTTTCCTTGTGTCCCAGATCTGCTGGCTGTAGGTCCATACAGACTTAAGGATCGTCTCGTAAATAGTGAGTTTATTGGCCATATTCATTGGTGAGCATACAATTTTCGTAGTTTGATGTTCAGCTTCTCGCGCTTTTTCTTCACATGCGCTTTCCAGTTCATGCATCGATCTAGGTACATTCCCTAATATTAGGCTGAGTCAGATCTTGAGATAAACCTCTCATATATGGCCATGGGAATGTAGCTGCCGGGGCGAAGGGTAAAATCAGCCCTGGCGGATTTTTGTTCATTTATTTTGATCTTCCAGTTTTGTGCCCAATTTCAATCTTGTCAGCTATGGATTGTAGGACTGCCACTGCTTGAGTGAATTTTTGGGAAAATTTAACTCTCTTACTTATTGGGGTTTATACTCCACCTAGGTAGCGCTACCATAGGAACTTTCCAAAGGAGTGGGCGAAATCTGGTGGTTTTTTTATAAACCGCACGTTTATCATCAATAATGGAAAATAACAACAATAGTGAAGCAGGATACTTCGTCAGTTTTACATTAAATATTATATCTAAATATTCAGCTATAAATAAAGTTATAAATATTATAGAGCTAAATTCAATATTAAAACCAGAAATTAACTCTGATTCACTTTCAAAAGAATCAAAAGGAATTCGTATAAAAAAATGATTTTAGTTGAAAAGGAAAAAAGGAAAAAAAAGAATATTATAATTAGTATTTTTACAGAAAAATATTAATAAATATAATATTACTATTTCATAGTTTTCCACCAGAATTTATTACGTTACCTATGATTTTTTATTCGTAATAAATTAATTATTTATGATGATTCGTTCTGTCGACGTAATAAAACGCGTTGATTGTCTTAAAGAAGCTATCAGAAAAGCGGAAGAACTAAAATCTTGTACTCTGAAACTAAGTGTAACTGGTGAATTTGATCCTGCTTTACTGTTGTTATTTGAGGAGTTATCTGTCAAAAGGTCCCCATAGGAATCCCGTTCGTCAGGGGCCCTTTTGACAGAGAACTCCTCATTTGCTTTATCAATAACAACAATACTAGCGCGCCACCACCTTGGAAAGTTCCTATAGGCAAACGTTTTGTGGGTATTGGCGTTTGGACACTCTGTAGACGCGCTAGTGTTGTGGATGAAAAGATGATCAGGGTATTTTTAACCACAAAAACATGTACAAGTAAAATGAGCTCTGGCATCTTCAGTATTGTTTTTTATGGAAAACTGAAGAGAACTAAAGTGTTAGCCCTTATCATTTCCCTTCAGATGAGTCCAACTTCAGTTCTTTTGCAGAACATTTTTGTTATTGATCATTTTTTGTCCAAATACACCAATCAGCGCGCCGCATTCCATTAGGTCGCTTGAGAGCGACTATGTAGCGTCCAAACGCGAATTGTTATCAGTTTGGGGTGATCTGATCACCCCAAACTGATAAGAGTATAATGAACGTACCAACACGTGCAACTTGGGTTTGAAGTCCCAACTGAAAACACATCTGTCCCTTTCCTACTGAGAAAACGCCTCAGTTTGAAACAGATAGGCCGACAGCGGTCTGCAAAGTGTTCAGCATAAGAAACCCGCAGATTGTGGTCTCATATAACCTTCTATTATAGAATATATGTATATTCGCTATTATCCAGAATTCTATTTCAAATTGAATCAATTAAACTGGAGTTCCGACTGTCGTGCGGTGTTACAATCATTTGGTGCTTCGATGACTGTGTCTTGGCTTCAACTTTGCTAACGTGTTTTTGAAAATAAATATGTATCATCGACTAACCACTTATTGGAAAAGAAAAGAGAATAGAGTGTACCACAGTATACGGTGACGTTATTATGGAGAGTGAACCGCTTGATTGTACTATTGATGGGGGGAAAGAGTGGTTGAAGTGTTGTTGTCTGTGAATTGTTGTAAATTTGAAAATGTGAGAAAATGACGCTTAACGCGGTGTTCTCGAGAAAAGTAATAGAGCCTTATTGTTCATTCCTTCGTTATTTCATTTGCAGATGCATAAAAGTGCGTGGCCGTTTATGGAACCGGTTGACCCGGAAGAAGCGCCCGATTATTATGATGTTGTTAAGGAACCAATGGGTAAATATTGACACGTTACTGTCAGTTGCGAATATTGACCAATTTATCGGTTTGAAAGAAGTAAATGGTTAGCATGAAAAGGTGCTATTTGCAAATGACAAATTTTACAGGAGAGAGGTTTAAAGGTTTTGAAGCAACCACGACAAAGCTGTTAAAAGTGGGTTTAACTAAAAATAGTATAATACTTCAACATTTAACTAGGAATACACCTCAGAGATGAAAATACTCCACTTTTCTTTTCTTAAACCTTTTCATACGATGAATTTTGTTAGTAGTGTATTTTGAACCCATTTTGTTTTTAGCGTTTCCTGTTGAACTGAGGCAATATTTTACCCTTTACCATGTAGTATCTTGTAGATATAAAATTCCCTGGTCCGACGATACCAAAAAGTCACTTTGTGAAAAAGTTTCAGATGGTACCTTTTCACACTAACCCAACGATATATTTATCAATTAATAATTCATTTTCGGTTGCCATTTTCGAATAGATCTCACAACCATCGATTTACGAGTCACCGATCGGAAGTATAAAAATTTGAGCGAATTTATCGGCGACATGACGAAAATATTCGATAACTGCCGATACTACAACCCCAAAGAATCGCCGTTCTACAAATGCGCCGAGTCGCTCGAATCATTTTTCGTGTCCAAAGTGAAGTATCTGCGCGATAGACTGGTTGAAAATAAATGAAGTTTAGTTCGATTGCGTGATTTGAATACCAGCTACACGTAGGTTTACTGAACGTGGATTATTATAAATATATATAATATATTTCTGTAATTATCTATTTATTTATTCTTTTTTAGGCGTTGAACCTTTTTTTCATTTCTGTTTAGGCAAACATTTACTTTTCATGTTTGCAGAGTCGTTATTGTCCTAACGTAACCTGTATATTTTAAGAAATTTGTAAAAAATTCACGATAAATGTATTACCGTTAGACTTTGTCTATCTTTTTCTGTACTGTATGATTCCCTCCGCCTCCCCCAGGGTCGTGTAAATTTATGGGAATTAATTTCTTTTTGTGCTCCCTCCTGTTGTCATAACCTAAATTTGTAATACATCCCAAAATTGTACACTTACCTTGAGTTTCTGTTGTCCTGTAATAATGTAGTATTATGCAAATTCTGTAAGTAGTTTGTAATGTTATTAGATTTTTGTATTCGCGTTTTTTTTTTGTTCTTTTTTTTCTTATATAATTATTTTTATTTTTAAATTAAGATTGTTGATATTTTCTGATACTATGTTCTGTATATATAATTTTTTTTTTCTTTTTACAGTGTAAAAATTCGTTTTTGCTAAATTTAAGCATATTTTATTTGGTACGGAGAGAGTTTTAACAATTGATTCCACGTCGAATACAGAAAGACGAAAATGTTATATCCCCTTTGTTGTACGAACACAGTTCTATCAAATGTCGAAGTAGATCTCATTTTCGTTTTTCACTCTGCCGCCGCCATTTGTAAAATGTATAAAATGGGCTTAAATATTGTGCGAGTTATACCGATTTTTTATTCAGTGTTTGTAAATTTCATCTGTCTTAAATTTAAACTTTTTCTGAATTATAAGATCGACTATTCGTCTTCAAATTGGTGTGTGTACCTATCGCTTTTTCAATACTAATGATACGGAAGTACAGTCGGGTGGGGCGACAGCTGGGTTTGTGAAGAATTCCACTTTTCGTCGTACCGGAAAACCCCTCATATCTATGGAGGCATGGTGAGTGGCTGCAGTCGTCCCATTTGACTATATCCTGTCTAGTTTCAATCACCCAACTAGCCTCGAATATTAACTCTTCTAAGTCGACTATTGGTACGGATTGTGGAAAGTCTAGCGAAAATGAGATACATTCTCAGTTACTTATCGAAAAATGCATTCCGATGTAAAAACAAAACGGTGAATATTGCATTTCAATAATTTTCAGTTTCGTTAACGCCTTGTCAGTGTTTTCCTATTCGCTTTTACTATCATCGTGCGTTCATTCACGGCCAACAATATACTATGTAACACCCGGAGCAATGCAGAGAAAAAGTTCGGTAATCGCTGTAATCAATGAAGCGAACGAATTTGTTACAGCTTACCATATTCATTCCGCTAAATAATGACGGATGAAATGGCGTATAACACGCGAGTTTTTTTTTTATCAGCTATGTACTTGGATAGGAATATGAATACTGATTGGTTGATGGTCGCGTGTGCTTCACGTGTTGACTTGGTGTGAATCGTCGAAGTGTTCCCTAACCGGCCCGCGGGATGACTTTACCTATTACATGATTACCCGCATTCACAACAGTTGACAAAAAAGTGGATATCGTTCAGTCATACTACTCGTAATTATTGGGTTGACTGCTCCTTGCAGTCGTGTTAACGGATTCATTTGACCTCATTGTACGTAGAATTATTAACGTTCAAGGATACTAGAGTACATCAATGGTTGTTGCATTTATCGAGTTAATAAGCAGCGGAAGCGAGCTTTTTATTTTGAATCGTATTAATTTCGTTCGGAGCGGGCGCTTGATCTTAAGACGCTTAGGGCAGGATCACAGGCTTCTTATCTTCTCTCGAAAAATGGGGGTACAATCGATTCGACTCAGCATCGCGACGTCTGCGCAAAATCTCGCAGCTTCGGATCCCACGTGTATAGAAATGTTTCCCCACCACTCTCGTTCAATTCTTGTGCTTCTCGTTCAGCGGGCCAGGACGTTCAACGACGACGTTTTCGTTTCGAAATATTCTAAACATCCATAACCTGTTATCTATTTTATTTAGGTGCAACCGGGAAAATATTCGACAAAATGTTTGCGGTGAAAGTAATAACGAGGAACATCAATGGAGAATCGCCCCGAAAAGTCAGAATGATTAAACTAACGAGTGAGTAGTACGTAATTTGGTTACAATCGATTAACAATTTGCATTCGACCACATACTGGCGTTATTATACTCGTAGCAACTAAAAACTCCGAATAAATTGTGTCCGCCTAGATCCGAGAAGGTATCTGTCAGCATTCGATTCCTTGGAGCCGTCTGGGCCATCGGTAAAAACAGAAGTTCCTGGGCCGAAAACGAAGCAGATGATACAAGAATTATCGAAAATTCAGGTGAATTTGGACATCAGATGTTTTTTGCCTTTAAAAATCAGTTTCCCGTATTTTTAGAGTCCTTAGGAGAGAATAGAGTCGATACGGTATGAAGTACTCAGCGATTTACATTTTTTTTTTTTTTTTTGAGTGTGTGTACTGAGTGACAGTTATCTCCGGATAAATTTTATAAAGGGGACATTATGAAAATTGTTAAAAAAAATTACAGGTTCTTTTCTGCTCAAAGCATTCACTTTCGACTGTTGATTTTTTTATTGCAGCAAAGTAACTCTATTCAGTTATTTGGCGATTACAATAAATCAATTGGAAATTACCTAGTTGATATCGATGGAAATATTTTGTTGGACGTTTTTATGCAGATATCTTCGATACCGATTGGATACAACCATCCCCAAATTATTCAAGCGTTTCAAAACATCGACAATATTGTTAGTTTTGCTCTTTTTCCTTTACTCTTATATCGTGTGGAATTTCCGTTTTGCTGGTGATCATAAGGAAGCGTTATATTTGTGGATTACAGAAAGCAACCGTGAACAGGCCGGCTTTGGGTTATTTTCCAGGAGCAGACTGGCCACGTAAATTACAAGATGTCTTGCTGGACGTAAGTTACCAAAAGTCTTCCTAATAAATTACTCCGGTATAGGTAGTATAAGTACTCGTTTTCGTAATACTTGATACTGTGATACTTACCTACTTATAAGTGGGTACATAATTGGTAACTATATTATTCTTATCAACACGATTATTATAAACTTGAATGGCGTTATTGTAAAATGGAACGAATCCGTATATAAATGCTCGACATTTATAATGGAAGATAATGAGAAAGTAAATTATACTTTATCCTGTATTCTGATTACATTATAGTTATGTAACCTTAATCCTTAAGACATAGTTTTCGAACATTGGTCGGGAAAATTTTAAATAACTTCCCCGAACGATCGAGGTTTCGTAAATCGGTATACCTACCTAGACCAACTCCACTACTTTCATGATTTATGTGAAATCTTTTATAATAACCGATTAGGTATAAAAAATACATCCTGACTCGAGGCAAAGTGTACTGGTGTGATTATATAACTACTTCCTATAATGATGTAACTGCGAGCTCGTGAGATAAGATATGTATTTCTTTTCGATTTAATTTTACTTACAAAACTGGAAACAATTCACCTAACAACCACAAAAATTGTTTTTGCACCTATATATTGAAAGTTCTCTCTGATATTGCTGGTTACATATGAGGAGTTATCTGTCAAAAGGGCCCCTGACGAGCGGGGGTCCCTTTTGCGGAGATGCTGATTTTCGAATTCTCCGTGTCCTACTTTATTAGAAAACCCCCGCTCTATGTACCAAAATAAATGCTTTTTCATTTTTCTAATAATACTTAAATATTAACCATCAGTCTAGAAAATCATAAATTAATTACATAGAAGCATAACTATAATACATGTGTAGACAAGGGGAGTGGGTAGATTTCATTTTATATACTATGCTTGAAGATCATGTATAGTTTCTTATCTAAATCTCACTTTCGTGTACGTTAATAATTTATTCATTTATTACCATAAGAATTCTAGAAGAAATAAAAATGAACACTTGACGGTTCTCAGGTAGCTCCTGTTGGATTAAACCACGTGACAACCATGATGTGCGGTTCTTGCTCTAATGAGAACGCTTTCAAAAACATGTTCATTTGGTATCAGACACAAAAACGCAGCAATAAACTTGAATTTACTGATGACGAAAGAACTTCTACCATGTTGAACGCGGCACCAGGATCCCCAGATCTAACGATTTTGTCGTTTAAAGGTAAACAAATAACTGTATGATAAGAAAAAGAGAGCGGCTACTCGGTATTACGTATTGATTTGTCAAAAAGATTTATGCTCAATTATAAAAATCATTTTCTTTGTGCTTTTATAGGGTCATTTCACGGGAGAACGCTCGGTGCGCTCTCAACTACTCGTTCAAAATATATACACAAAATTGATGTCCCTGCATTCGACTGGCCCGTTGCTTCATTTCCAAAGTACAAATACCCGCTGGCGGAGAATCTCAGGGAGAATAAAAAGCAAGATCTTGATTGCTTGGAAGAAGTTTGTAATTTACCCATAGTAATATTTTTTAAATTAAAAATGGATGTGCATATTTCAGTCGTGATCTCGGGATATACGTTATGCAGACCTGTTGCTGAATGACTTCGGATTAACATCATCGGATATTGTTTTTCTTTCCTCAAGTTATATACAGTTATGAACTGCAAGTTTTTCTGACCGCATTATCTGTGATGTGTTTATATTTTTCAGGTCGATTATATTTTAAATGAATACAAGAGAAAAGGTAGACCAGTAGCTGGGATTGTTGTAGAGCCTATTCAGTCAGAAGGTGGCGATAATCACGCTTCGAAAGAATTCTTCCAACAATTGCAAAGACTCGCAAAGAAAGTAAGAAATTTTGATTTGACTGCATTGGCGGACAGTACCGATTTCTGGTTGTTGATTTACGGTCAAATTTACTTTACCATTTTAATACGCTCATTTGGTAATCGTTCCAATCTGTATTATCTGCTGCATTTTCGCACGTGTTTAAGGTATACATAGTACATGTTTCATCTTTTTCAGTAAGTGAGTATCTTGTAGCTATTTGAATTGATATATTTCAGCATGGCTCCGCATTTCTAATAGATGAAGTTCAAACTGGCGGCGGACCTACTGGCAAAATATGGTGTCACGAACATTTCAATTTGGACGAGTCGCCGGACATTGTTACGTTTAGCAAGAAAATGCAGATCGGTGGATATTATCTCAAGAAAGAATTCTTGTAAGTTGATAAGGTGATGATGAACGATATTGGCTAATTTGAACTCAAATGTTGTGAAAATTTAATTTCCTAAACGAGAAAATCAGATCAAATTGAAAAATGAATTAGTGGACTAACTGTAATGGTGCGGAGGGAGATCATAATAATTTTATATCAGATAAATACTTTAAAAAGTGTAAGTACTAAGGACTAAGGAAGGTGGTCTGTTCTTGCAGTCGATCCACTATTACGAGGGACGGCTCAAAAGTAACAGCACTGATCTTATAACTCGGCAAGAAATGAATGAGAAAAATTGGAATTAATACCATATATTCTCTAAGGGTTACAGCTATTTTTCTGCGTAGTCGTGATCCAGATCCAAGCATTTATTGTATCTGCGGATTAATTTTTGAATTCCGATGTCCCGCCTGGAAATCGTGGGGCCAGCGCGAATCCCGGCATCGGCGTCAGATATACGCCATATTTACCCTCGATTCTGGCGCAAATCGAGCACCAATCGAAAATTGGCGCCAGACGCTATAGTCGGGCAAAATATACGCCGGCCCCAACTGGCGCAAAATTCCGGCAACGGCGCTTGCATGTATTTCAAATGGGAAGGCGCTAGCGCCAAACTGGCGTAAAGTTGACGCTGGCCCCACGATTTCCAGACGGGGTAGTACGCTCAAAAATTTCGTCGTTCGCCGTTGTTAATTCTGTCTGGTTTGGGAAACGTTCCCCCTACCATTCCTTTTTTAATGTCAGAAACAGGTAAAAACCTGATGACGCCGGATCTGGAGAGTAGGGGGGTGGAAAAACGTACCATTAAACATTTTAAATTATAGCACGCTGCTCGCATTCGGACGGGAATCTTTACGAAATTGTTTTCACACAATACCAATACCTCGCGAACCAAAACATGATTTTGCACTACCTACGAACTCACACAACCGTGGGAACACGTGGTTATAATTTCGGCGATTCAGTGTTGCCAGAAGTGACGCTACAAAAATCGTGCTGTTACTTTTGAGACGCTCCTCGTATACAGGAAAAAGTACCCCAGATGAATGATATGCTTCTGAATAAGATCCTGAGAATATTTGGACGCTGTTAAGCATAAGGGAACCAACCAGCAAAATCTGTTTTTTGAGAACACATGATTCGAAGTTCAAGAGCCATGTAGAAACGATATGACATAGCGTTTACTGATAAGCTTTTTTCAACGTGAGCACACATTTTTGAATCGGGGGCCAATTTTGAAAAATTCTACTTTTTACGCTCTTTTCAACGGATACTAATAACTCATTTTGTGTACAAATGTCGGGTGGTTCCCTTACACTTAACAGCGTCCATATGTAAACATTAGAATACCTGTATATAGCTATGGATGATTTAGACGCTATTCAGCAAGAGAGAACCAACTAGCAAAATCCGCTTTTTGAAAACACGTGATTCGAAGTTCAAGAGCCATGTAGAAACGATATGACATAGCGTTTACTGATAAGCTTTTTTCGACATGAGCACACATTTTTGAATCGGGGGTCCAATTTTGAAAAATTCTACTTTTTACGCCTTTTCCAACGATACTAATAAGTAATAACTCATTTTGTTTACGAATGTTAGTTGGTTCCCTCTTGCTGAACAGCGTCCATTTCATAGCGGATTTTTCTTTTTCAAGATTCCAATTGTTTTCATTTGTAACTTACTTGTTGGCAATCATAGACCACAGCAGCCTTTCCGTATTTTCAATACATGGATGGGTGATCCATGCAAGATGATTATTCTAGAAGAAGTCATCAAAATTATCAAAAAAGATTCCCTTCTCGATAATGTCAATATTACCGGGAAAGTATTGATGGACGGCTTACTCGAGTATCAGAAGAAGTACTCAGCATTGATAAGTTCAGTACGAGGAATGGGAACATTCATATCTTTCAATTTACCTACTACGGAGAAGAGGGATAAGGTCCTCTCAAAACTCAGAGCTAAAGGTAACAGAATGATGAGTCTGTAATATGTATTATACTGGCTACACCTGCTTTACTTACTTTCTTGATTTTTTTGTAATCAAATCTTCGCCTAAATTCAATGAATTGTCTTTCAAATAGATACACGCGCACAGAGCATAGTTATCGAATTCGGTTCCTCGCTCTCATAAAAATATAAGTTCCTGTTTTAGCTTAGCAGTAAATTATTCATCACTTTGTTTAATATACCGCGCAAATTGTGTAGTATTTCCGACAAATTGAGTAGTTTTTACCACTATAAGCTTTCTCACATTATCAGCACTTCTCTTTATCCGAGCTAACATATTCGTGTAACGGCAGCGATCTTATCGTGACTGAATTCATTTTATTGTTGGGAGGGGGGGGGGGGGTCGAAAAATAAAATTTATAATTTGAAGCTATTTCTGACAGGATCAAACAAAAGGATGTTGATTCTCACTGAAACATTTATTCATATTTATTTCGTTATTCTGTATTGTTGCTTGATGAATTAACGAAAATCTGCCAACAAAACGTACGGATAAAATGGAATAATGTTTTTCATTTTAGGAATTCTAAGCGGCGGTTGTGGAGACGAAGCCATTCGCTTACGTCCAGCTTTAACGTTGCAGCCGAAACATGCTGCTATTTTTCTTAGTAAGCTGAAAGAAGTTTTGGATGACATGTAAACATCGACGTCGCACCTTTGAAGAAAGGCAAAACTGCGTTTCCTGAAATCATTAAAACTGTGGTTCAAAGAAGTACGGTAAAACAGTGTTGTTATTTAATAACGCAGCTATATTATTTATTTTAAACACTTTCTACGTAACTTTTTTAACCTTTAAAATTTTAAAATCGGTCTTTCATTTACCGTTTCTGAAAATTTAATTTTCTTGAGCTAGACTAAGATCATAACTAGCATTTATAGTAAACTTCTTTAGATAGTTGGGAGTAAGGGGGGGGGGGGGTCTTAATAATCGTCATGACTTGTTATGTACTCCTGATGTGAATTAATTTTTAATATTCCTCTGATTGTGCAATTTTTTTTTTAATTTTATATTTGACTTGCCTGCAGAAGTTCTCTGAACATTAATGGAATGCTCTGAATTTCACTATTCTGAACGTTAACTTATTCTTAAAACCACAGTGCTGCGCCTGTGGAGGGTTTATTGAAAATGTGTTTATTATTTACAACAAAAAAAGTCAAACCTAGATAGTAGGTATTATTTCTTCTCAGGTAATTTAACAGTTACCTACATGCTGCTCAGTTCCAGATCTTGCAAGATCATATAAAAATTCATTCAACTTGTGTCTTGACCGTTCGCAATTATTTTTATAAGCATTATTGATTGCTATCAAGATCAATATTGTGACAAATAAGAACAAAATATGGTCTCTTTCTTCTATTCCAAGTATCTAGAAAAAGTGAATTTTGTTCTTGAACATTCGAACTATTTTGGCAGACTTCGTTATTCTTTTGAACGCTATTGTATCGTACCATACGAAACGTGTTGGTTTTCGTTTTATTTACCAAATATTATTTATTTTTATTTTATATTAGATTTTAAGGGCACGTATGGACGTCTAGATTATAAGTGAAATACCTGTGAAATCGATTACCTCCATACCTTGAATTCTTGCCGATTTCAGTTCGTGAATTAAGCATATGTCCGTAACGTCGGTATAGCTGGAAAATTATTGTAGTTTTAAATTCTCAGAAGACCAATGGAAGACTTGGCAGTACTGCTGTTTTCTTCTTGCTAAAATACGGAATCTTGAGGGCACATTTTCGATATTAGCAGAAATACTTATATACTCGTACAATATTTTCGTACTCTTGTACTTACCGACAGTTATGTGAATTAACAGATTTAATCATGAGTGAAAAATCTTAAATAAATGAAAGCTCAAACATTGGACTACCGCGAACAAAAATAGGAGGAGGATTCATTCTTCATTCCCAGTTACCAACTGCATAGGGGTTCTTCTTAACCCTGAGATTTGTCTTCCATCATCACTGCTGTCTTCCAAATATAAGTGACATTAAGATGTAATTCAATAATTGATGTTCGCCTAAAAATAATTCTTATTTAATAAAAACTACCATACGTCCAATTTATTGTTGGTCCATTTATTATAGTCAACACTGAAATTACTCTTAACAAAGTAGAATCGTAATCACGCAGGTATTTTTTATTTTTATACAGTATAGGTATGGGTATTGTACTTATTCAGTTATCGTGCTGAAATTTGCTTTTACCCTAATATGAATGTTTGAAATGAGGTTACAAGTGTGGTCTTGTACTGGAGAATTCGAGGAGGATAGAGGATTGGCGCTTGGATTGGAGGAGAAATGGACGCTGTTGAGCAAAAAACGCCTAAACGACATGAGTAATTAGTATCGTTGAAAAGAGCATAAAAAGTAGAATTTTTCAAAATTGGGCCCTCGATTCAAAAATGTGTACCCACGTTGAAAAGTCCTAAACCGGTAATATTCATTGGGTAATGTTACGTTTCCTCAAAAAACAGATTTTGTCGCTTGACCATTTTTTTGCTTAACAGCGTCCCAATGTCTTCTCATTTTTCTAATACGTAATTTAAAATTGGAAAAGCTTTTTAGTCTTGTTCTTATGTTTATGTCAGATGAAGTCGTTCATCACAAACATCATCAGTTGTTAATAAGTACCTATTCGACGCTAGCGCTTCTACACGGCTACACAGGTTCTCAATTCTGCCACTAGGTGTCAGCGACTTCCAAACAAACAAAGAATAGAGCATGCTCGAAGCTGATAACACCTTATCAGTTGAAATGGTGTAGTGCCGTTTCTGCTGGCGATGTGATGTGTGCCTGTGTGGTAGTTTGCCCTTCATGCGGCGTTTTGAAGGTAGAGTTTTGTGTTTTATGATGATTTTTCTTTTCTTTTTTAGTGAAAATATGGAATTGATTTAACTTCATTATATTGAATCAAATGTCGTCCACATCAAAAGTAGCGTTAGGATCATCAATAGTTTTCTTGTTCGGTGCATTCATTTATGATCTCTATGATAAAGAATTCCAGTTAGCGGCTTTACACAGAGGTGTTGTTAAAGATTTAGAAAGACAGGAACAACAGCAGCGGAATTTAACGGAGCTGACTAGACAGCTACATGTTGAAGAGCAATATCGAGCGGTTGTGAAAGATGAAGAAGAGAAGATCGCATCCTGATCCAATGGTGAGCATAGTAATCTGTAAATTGAGAGTATTTTGCTTCTGATTTCATAGTCTGTTTTCTGTGCAGAATATGCCGTAGAAACGTTGGAACGAGCAATACTATGACCCACCGGATTTCCTTCCGTTGAAAATACCACTCGTGAAATTACTTCGGAACAAATGGTATATTGTGCGTTTGATGGTTTTCTTCAACATGAGGCACGGTATCTGTGGAGAGTATATTTGCCACTGGAACATACTTAATACTCAAATTGAAGGTGAAGATTTGCGGTTGTCCTGTCTATAGATTTTACATTAAATGTATACGATTTCTTCGAGAGATTTTATTTAGGCGGCAGCATACTGATTGTGTGATCGAGATTGGTGTCTGGAGTGTCCTACCGAATTTTGAGATCTAGAAAATATTACAGGTAATTGAAAAATTGTTGGAAGAAGAAATGATAAAAGAATCCAATCATCTGTTCACTGTCTTGTGAAATCGAACGTATAGGGTGCGGCACGAGAACCTAACGTATTTCAATTTGCCATAACTTTGAATGAAATTATCGTCGTAAAAATTTTTTAATTTAAAGATGGGGCATTTCACCAATTTTTATTCGGTATAAACAGTTATAACAGTGTTATTTTGTTTTAAAAATTACTTTCCTCGAATGATCAACCTTATTCTTTACACAATTTTCCAAGCTTTTCTTGAAGTCGGTAATGATGTTATTTTGTCATGATTATTTGGATTGCTTCGTGTTCAATATTGGTACAGAGCTGTGCCAGGGTTCGTGGTACATAGTTTGTGTGTTGACATCACCCCGCAGAAATCAATGAGCATCGTCCGTAAACAAAATTTGGTTAGTGAAAACTGGTAGTTGTTTTCAACTTTATATAGTACCCATTCACAAAACTCGAATCGGGTGGCATAATCAGTAATCGATAGCCAGCAGTTGATGAGTCATCAATATTTAGGGATGTAAGTGCAAATCAAGAGTGTGAATCTTCATGGAGAATACATCATAATGATCTTTCATTCAAATGCAGACTGGCGGCGTGTTTCTGAACTGATCTCTGTGGATGGGTTGTCAAAGCGACGCGCATATACTCTATATTTTCAGGGGTTTGAACAGATTTTTTAATTTTAGGCCCCCGAGGCTTTGTTTTATGAACAGGACCTTTTTTGCGAACGTTTTTCAATCATAAACGCTGAATTGTTTCGGTTGGCACTGGTTTATGCGGCTGAATCGGAAAATGTTGAGGAAATGCACGAGTCATAGTAACCTACGATTTAAAAAACACTTCACCGGCGAAGTCAGGGTGTAACGTGTTCCAATCACTCATCGTGATGAGGCCTTGTTAATAAACAAAATGTGGCATACTAGGCTACTTCCAGCCGAAATTTCGCTTCCCCCATCCATTAGTTCAGCTACAGTAGCGAATTGAAATACATTAGGTTTCCTTGCCACACCCTGTACCAATCCTTGGTAGATCTCATGCAAATATATAGTGTATTTGAAAAAATTAGAAAACTTGAACTGTATAGTGATCAATATCGTTGCACCGATTTCAAATTTTTACTTGCAAACATAATATCCCAGAACTGGAAAAGTAAATACTGGACGATTTCAAATTGTTATTAGCAAAACATAATACCCCAGAAGTGGAGTAAATGCTGGGAATTCAGCAAAGACACGGGAAAGCAGAGCAATTCCGTAGCAGGACAACATTCTTCTTTTTGGCCTCAGGTAACATGACTCATCAATTTCATTAGTAGAGGGGGGGGGGTGGAAGACAAAGCATGCAGAACTAGCAGCAAAAATTTCGAATTTCCAACTTATTCCCAGGATTAATTATGATTATTTGAAAAATCCAGTTTTTCCAGAAGGGCAAAATAAAATATTTTTTACAGGACTAAGGGCGTCGTTTTGTTTAGAAACAAAGAGTCAGCGTCGTAGCACCAATTCGCCATCACCAGCGAAAGCTGTCTGTGAAGCTGCAGCTTCAGCATGAATGGTGTTGTAAAACAAACCAGTGTAGGCACATGTTTGACATAAAATGAAACTAGAATTTCAACTTTTGGTATCTCTATTTGGATTCACTGTTTCAACTTGTTTGTATATTGATTTACGCTTCTAATCGCCTGTAATATAATAATATAAATTGATAATATTAAAATTAAGTAGTTTGCCTCATTTTCCAGCGTTATTAAGTCACGTTTCTTAGATTTCCAAGTAACAAACTTTTTATTCCCATTTTGTTACTGTCGTTTATAGTATGCCTAAATCATGTTCGTCACAATCATGAAAAAGAATTTTATTTACTGTGTTTTCGCTTACGTTTCTTATTTCTGATCTTCTGTACTCAACCAATAAAATTTGAAATTGTATGCTAAAAACCAACACGGATCCTGTTTTATTTGAATTATGTCATCGCTATCTCTTCCTCGCGTATTACATCAACGGAAAACCAGCTTAGAACTAGAACGGGAGAATTTTGAAAAATTTCAGGTATGCTAGTGGTGTTGTATCTGCATAGTCACGTTTCTTTAGATTATTACGATGTCTGGTACGTCAGTCTTGTTTTGAAGAAGAACCCAACGACATAATTTTCATCGATAAACTCATACTGATTCACCTGAGACTCGAACTTTGTAGCTATAGAAAGTTCGCTAATTTATGTTGGTGTTAGGATATAGAAATAATATTTTTCGTAATGAACTTTGATGTACGTAGTACTTGTAATCCGTGTTTTGAAATAATTTCCGAGCCGAAAAAGGCGATTCAATTATGAAATCTGTTAATTACGCGTATTTTTCAGGCTGCCAGTATCAGCAAAGCTATCAATAACATCGAAAGTCCAGTGAAGGAGAAGCATGTTAGAAGTATCCTTTAATCTATCGCGGGTGTTCTGGCCATATGCCGTAGAAATTGAAGCTTCAGCTCGGTTCCTACTATAATCAGTCATATCTTTCAGATACATTGTTAGAACTTCGAATTAAGGTTTATCACGTTCGCCAACAATAAAATCTCACAATATGCATTTTTTCAAGAAATGTTTCTGTACTTTTGCATCAGTGACGAAATATTTTTTCAGATTATACTACAGGCTTACAAACGCACTTAGGAACGTTGGCTGCGTTTATAGTATCAGTCTGGAAAAAGTGGGCGTATTATCTCCTTAACTTTCTTTTGCAGTTGCAATTATAGGTACTTTTCGCGATAAGAGCCCCGAATTATTCTGGCAACATGTGTTGAAACTGCCGTTGCAAGAAAATCGAATAACAGCGTGGAAATTTTGTCATGTTCTCCATAAACTACTTCGTGATGGTCATCCTCAAACATTACCGTATTCTCAAAAGCATAAAAGTAGAATTGCAGATCTCGGAAAATTATGGGTAACTCAGATTTTTGTTTCGCTTAATCGTATTTGTATCGATTTTTCGTCAGTTTACGCTCTGATAATACTTTTCCAGTGCCATTTGAAAGAAGGATACGGAAAGTTAATTCATCAATATTGCCAACTTCTGATGGTAAAATTGGATTTCCACATGAAGAATCCGGGATTCCCGGGCAATTTGGTTGTTTCGGCCGAAGAGTTGGAGAAAATTGGCGAAAACGATATCAATAACTACTTTCAAATGTCTGTCGAGATGTTTGACTATATTGATGAAATTTTAGCTCTACAAGAAGCAAGTATGTTTGAATAGGGATTGTAGAATAACAACCTAGTCGATTACATTGTAGATAAAATCTAGTTACCCGCAGGTAAAATTCTATGACGTGTTCTGTGACGTGCAGTACGTAAGTGAAATTGTACGACGTTGATCCCTGTTATCGGCTGAGAGGTGCGAAATGAAAGCGCAGGGCAGGTTCGTTGACATAAATATGTCAGCTGGATTCGTAGATAAAAATTTTTACTTTGGGCGGTGCCGCATTGTAAACATTTCTTTAATAAGTACGCAAAGCACTTTGCAATAGGCTTATCTAATTAGAATCGATTCGTTTGCAGTATTTATGGAGCGCTTAAGTAGAATGAATTGAAAAAGTACTCGTAACTAAGTTGTCAAGAACGTTCGGTGAGTTCATTCCATGATGAATGGGTATTTAATTTCTCGCCTGAAAATTACAACGAATAAAAGGTTCTTGGGGAACGAGTTGAATTTCAAGAACATTTTTAGAAAAGCGATTTGAGCTTTTAGCTGGCCTTCTTATCCGTGTATGCGTTCCAACAATCGCTTACCCTGGACTGTGCCGAGGAGTTCGTAAATAATGTCGAATTATATGTAATTAGCAGTAAGAAGAATACATTTTGCAGGAACAAATTACGGTTAGCATGTTCTTTCTGTGGGTCCTTCAGTTATGAAGGCCTATTATTATTTAAAAACATTCAATGTTATGGATAATACGATTCATCAATTGCAAGTTTTCAACTTCTACTCGAAGATGCTAACGTCATTATTTACCTTTCTCTTTATCGTATCGCTGTTTGAAATGTGAATCCAGTTCCAGAATTTATTTAGTGACATCATTAATCGAAAAACTCTTAATTATATCAATGATCTCGGGTCACCCGAAACATCAGTTACTGAAAATATATCTCAGGTCACGAGAATCGTGATTTTCATTATCTTATGCCCATCACTGCAGTTACACTGTTCCGTGTTGCAGTATTCGGTTCTCTGGATATGTCACGATCCAATTCCATGACCAGTAGTGGTCAGTGCCGTTTGGCTCCACTGATTCAATGTATTCAAGACTCGTCGCAACTGTACGACTACTGCGTTAAAATCTTGTTCAAATTGTACGCTCAGTTACCAGCAGACGTGTTGTCTGGACATCGAGCGCGATTCCTGAAACAGTTTCAGCAGCTGAGGCAATTCTACATTTTCTCCTCCAATCTGCAGTACTTCAAAAACCTTATTCACATCCCTTTGTTACCAGAAGTGAGTAGAAAGTAAACGAAATGTCAGTTGGTTACTGTAGCACACTTACCGTGCTACAGATAAATGAAGACTGAAGTAATCTACATGACCTTGTGAACAGTTTAGAGGGGTCAAACGTGTGTCAAGTTCATACTCTGGGGACGGGGGGGGGGTGTATTCTGATACCTTACTATCTCTTCCCTCAAATTTCTATCAAAGTTGATTGGACCTACGGATGCAGTCACTTCTATTGCATTTCCCCACGCTTCCTACCTTACTGAAATTGATACTCCTACGCTGTACGTATCTTCCTTCCAAGGGATCAAGAAGGAAGTTTTTTCAACTTTGTCACCGTTTGATTCCCTGATAAAACTACGACCAGCTAATCGATTCATCATCGTCAATAAAGTTGAGCTAAATTTAATTTCTGCATTGTGATTTTCATTGTAGAAATAACGTGAGACTTTTTTAAATTATAGAATCCACCTAATATCCTCGTTCAGGCCGAGTTACGCTCGTACGTTACGCCGGTCGTTATTTTACCTCAAGAAGAGCCAGATGGTCCTCAGATATCCAGCGATTTAATCGACGTTTCTAGCGAATCTAGTCAAAATTGCAGCAGATCTATGTCACCCGATTTACTTGCTCAAAGGTTTTGTTTCTATTCTATCACCCGTCTACCCACAATATATGTCGAGAAATTCTCTAGAAACTCCAAAGTTTGTGTCTTGTTACAGAGATAGCTTGATCGATCACTTGCAGACTGAACTAAGCGGATGTCAATTTCTGATACAGCAACTGAAACAAAAAATCATTTCTTTGGAAGAACAACTGTCAGAAAGGGTTCGTTAATATTTTAAGAATTCTGTATGCGACTTTATAAAATATTATTCGCAAGTGACTTAACTTCGTCGGATACGCGACCAGTTCAGTCGTAGGAGGCAGAGAGAAAGTAGGCCGCCTATAAATTATCTCCGAAGCATGAAATTGTTCGTAAATTGGTTGGTGAAAGTAAATAACAGTGTGTTCTGTTACACAAATTCAAAAATCTGACATCGGTAATTTATTTAGTATAATTTACTAAAAATTCCTTCTTGTTATATTTTGTATTTGCAGCCGTTTTAGCATTGTAAGTTCTTTTTAGAATGATCAATGAAGGTTAAGTAACGCGGCGGAGGAGAGATAGCATTTACTCAAGTGTGTAAAAAATTGAGATTGTGAAATATTGCCGTTTTAATTGTCAAGCGTGTGTGAACTTTTTGGGTACTCTTCTCAGAGCGACCGCGCTCAATAATATATACGCATTCGTCTAGCTGTAACTGGAGAAAGAAAGAAAGAACTGTTGGATCGGATCTACTTTAACTTGGTGAAAATATAAATTGCCAAGCGTTTTTGTGGGATCAAAATAGTTTTATGTTCAACTGAACTGGTCGAATAGTTTCATCTTATAGTTGTTCACAATAGTATATCATTGTACTTGTTAATGAGGTGGAGAAACGACGATTCAAAACTGCCAAATGTAGTCATAACTGAAAGAAATTGCGTTTTAAAAATTTTAAGTCAGTGAACCTTTAGTCTTGTTCCTCTGTTCTCTTATATTATCTCAATTTCTTTTCCTATAAGGTACGAGCTATCTTCAGATTTTTTCAGAAAAAATCTCGTTTATTAATTTGATTTGTTTTTTGTAGGAAGAATTATTGAATAAAGTAACCAACGAGCAAGAATCACTACTTAAACAATTACAGGAACTTCCTAAAACTTCAGAATCGGATGGTAAGTGTCTTCAAAAATTTCGCTTTAACTTTTTCAACGTTTTTTTTAGTTTTAAGTAAGAAATGCATTATTAATTGATTGTATTGAATCAGTTTTAGAATATGTATCCCGCCTGTTTTGCGTTAGGTGCCGAGAGAAATGTAGTCCTAATCCCTTTCCCAAGGCTATAATTTGAACAATATTTTTTTTAGCCCATTTCTTGCCAAGGAGATTCTAATCCTACATAAATTAGAAATCTATTACCTATATTTTTTTCCCCCCGAAGAAAATTTGTAGTCATTCACTAGGTAGTGCGGTTTCCTATCCGGCGGCCTCTCTATAAATGAACTTTTTGTTTTAGAAAAAGCAAAAGTTCTTGAAGAGAAGTTCAGTAAACTGAAAGACGTATACAGTAAATTGAGAGAAGAACATATTCAGCTTATTCGTCAGGTAAGCTATCCGTAATACCGAATTACCTTCAATGTCTGAGATGTTAATCCAAAGCAGTAGTTGCGTAACTTTTTTGTGTTGAAACTATGCTGGTGAACTTCGATATAATTTACAAAACAGTTTAACTGGCATTTATTTGTCCTACTAACTTTTTTTCATTCATTTGTAAATGGTTATGAGTACCTGAGTTGTAGCTGAAGCCAAACTTTCGATGCTACAGATAGGGAAGTGCAAACATTCCCTGGTCATCGCAGTTTTTGTGGTGGCATGTTCTAAGCGCGCCCGTAGCGTCATTCGCAGCCATGCTCTTATTCTTGAGGTTTTGTATTGCTGTATGACGTTTTGTTGCTCATGTAAGCCTCCTCCCACATGTTTGATCGATGTCTACGGGTCTTGTAAGAAAATCTTATTGCCTCGAAACAACCCCATCAGTGTCTCGTGGAAAGACTGGGATCATGAAAAAAGAAAGAAGGCTCGTCATTTATAGCCGCTCAATAACAAAAGTTTGAAAAGCACCTTATCAGCACCCGGGATAGGCAAGCTCTTTGTTTGAGCTCAGCTCTTTTAAAGTGTAAAATTATACGATTTGAACTCAGTTCGTGATCATTTTAGGAACTCAACTTGTAGCAATAGTACAGTGCCGGAGCATTATTTATTATTAATTAGCATGTGTCCAAAACGAGCATTCCTTTACAGATTTAATTTTTCAAATGATTTCGTGGGTCTGTTATGTATCTCTTCGCCCCAGAACCTACGTTCGGAAAATGTTCGATTGCTGACGAGCGTATATTTTCTCGAGTTTTGGTTAGAAAATGCGTCGAAGACATGTAGGTCTTCTTTCGAACATTTGCTCGTTATCATTGCCGCAGTCGTGAACAAATGAGTACGTTCTACGCTCAGTTGTTGAACTTTCAAAACTGATAGCTTTCATCCTCATCAGGTATGCAGAAATGGGCACATTTTTAGGGCATAGCTGTTTCTTGTAAGCTCATTATAGATATTTTGAAAGCTGTTGCTCTCCAGCTCAGTTTTGAATAAAGTTACCAAGTTGCTAGTTTAGCATCTAAACACCTAGATGAAGAGCTCTTGAACATCGCTAGCCAACATCTTCCTAGTGCGTTAATTTTAATTGAGAACTCGACCGATTAAGATATACCAAAACACAGCTCTGTTCTCGAAATGAATTATAGAGGTGGCTCAGAAATGATTTAAATGAAATTTATCAGTTCGTCGGATTTGACGATATGTACGACCGCGTAATAAGGAAAACTTACATTACGATTATTACTTAAGTTTCTTCGGTTCATGTACTGTTATAACGTGTTTCAACAGTCTTTGTTATTATTTGTGTTTAGAAAGCAGGTATCGAAAGAGCGTTAAAAGGCAGCGACAAAATGACTAAATTCGCAAGGGCAGCCAATCATCTGATCGTTTCCATTGTAAGGTTTCAGTCAGATGTATAGAAAAAGATACAGTATTAGGCATTAGAAAGATAAGGAAAATTGGTTAAATTAAAGGCTTTGTATCTCCAATGCTCTATTACGCTGAAATTTTCATCCGCTCTTGCAGCTACTGCCGAATTTTGTACATATATTTTACGCGGTGTCAGTGATACCTTAAGGCATGTGTCGTTCTCATCCGGTGTCCCTGTATATAGAATTTTTTATTGCTTCATCGATAAGTCAAATTACCGACAAATTCAGCTAATTGTTCTGCACCTCCGAAATTACTGAATATCTAGGTCGCGTTCTGAAGAGGCTCCCAAGTAATATTCGTATTCGAGCAGAAGCAATCTTTTGATTAGTTTAGTTCGTACATTTTTCTCAAAAAAATCATCCCGACAGGCTGATCTATCGTTTGGAGCGAAAGCAGCTAACAAGATACCGGTCAATTCGTATCGAACAATAGGTTCACGTACCCAGTTGATATTCTCAAGAAAAATGGATTGAAAATGCTGATAAAAGAGTGTTCCTGTTCCGATCGATTCAAATAATTTCTTTGTAAATAGACATAACTAAAAAATGTGTAGATCGATTAAGGAATGATAAATTTCGGAAGTGCTTAGCATATTCTTGATCATTAAGCTGGGGGGGCTTTCGCGAAAGACAAGGTATAAGAAGCAGCTTCATCGATTCATGAAATACAAGCCTGGTGTAGTTCTCAAGTACTTTATTTATAAATACACTGTTGCATTACTACTGTAAGTAAATTAACCGTTAAACATTGCTGATGTACTCGTATTATACTGCGTAGGAATTACGATAATTAACTCCAGTGAAAGGGGATTGTCCTTCTTGTAATAATCGATTGTGACGTTTCTATGTTCTCGCAGAAAGCGGATGTGGACAAGCAGTTGGCTAGTGTCAAGAATATAGACTTTGAAATCGCTGAGCGAACAAAATTAGAAGAAGAATTAGCGACCTTACAGGCGACTGCAGACGCAGCCAGTGAGCAAAACGAGGTAAATGTGCTTCTTTTCAGGCTCCAAATTTTAATTCGATATTCTGCCAGAAATAGTCATTTTCTCATTATGTCGAAATCAATACGATAGAATTTGTGGCCAAGTTATATTACATGTACTCTTCAATGGCGTATTTCGAAACCTGAGAACGAATATTGGGTGATTGGAGTTTCATCGACGAATACGGCCTTTTCTATTTTACTCTGAGGGCTCCCTTCGCATTGCAACCAGCTTTTCATGATGTTGATTTTGTCAAGTTCTCCTTCTAAAACTCCACGCACGGTGTTTTGAGTTGTATTCATGCACCATCCTTTCAATCCCAGTTCCTGACTTTTAGCCCGAGTATATTTACGAAAAAATACTCCCTGAACTTTACCAAACACTTCAAACTCTACTCGAAGAAGTTTGGCCGACATGGTTTGTTGGGTTACTCTTTCTTCTGTGTTCTTCAAAAATATTCTCGCTGAAATTAAAAGGAATATTAATTCGAAAACGTCCAATGTAGATTAAACTTTATATTGCGATTTAATTTATTCAGTATTTCATCTGATTCCATAGGCCTTAATGTGTAAAATGGAATGGACGGAGAAAGAGAAATCGTTACTAGAATCGAAATTGCAAGAATCTGTTACAGCAAAATTAGAACTAAATACAAAACTCGAACGAATCGGAACAACATTTTCGAATCAGAGAAATGGTGTGTTCGGTACGTGTCTTATTGCTATTTGTCTGAATTTAAAGTAGTATTAATGTGTTCTTATCTGAGTTTTGTGTACGCTAAAAATGTATTTTTCCCCCCAGACCAATGTAAAGAAATACTAGAACAAATGATCGGCGTAATGAACGATCAAACGTTCAACTCGACTACTTGCTCTCCAGGTAACGGATTCGTAATTTCTCAATATTCTAATCGGTTTTCGAAATTTGATGATATTGCATTCATGTTTGACTGATGCTCGAATGCCGAGTATGTGAAAAATGAAATAGAAACTGAGTCGCTGATAATGTTGACCGGCCGGTACAGCAGAAGAACCGGCATCTGTATTTTCTTACCCGTCTCGATGTAAACTGTCTTCGCATGCGATAAACAACGTTCTAGAGAGAAATGTTGAAATCTGAATTTACGGGAAATTTGATACGACGCTGGATGCAATTTTAGTTTTTAATTTTCCTGATTTCTCTCAAATCATTCCAACGTTTCGAGTTATCTTTTTGCTATCAATAATTTTACATAGACACGATGAAAACTAAACATGAATGGATAAACTGTGGATAAACATTCAAGATTCAACCATTCAACGCATTCAACGTTGAGAATCCCACTTAGTTTTTGAATTGAAATATAGAGGGCGTAGTAAATAGTTACAGACAGTGTTGTTAGATATAACAAAACAAAATGACGAACTGAGCAAATGACAATTATTGAATTTTGAAAATTTTGTCATAATAATAATTATGATGAAAGCTTTGATCGTTTTTTATTAGGACTCGTGTATTGCGATTGCAGCCGAAAAATTGAGCTTCAGCTTAAATTTTTGACTACGGTGTAATGCGGCTTCTAGCTGTTGCTATACATTTTTTCTGGATTACAAAAACTTGACTTTTGCCTTCAGGCTTTTTGATGGAAAATTTGACTGAATACGGCTTTCACCCTTCGGCTTTTGACTGCCTGCAATACACTGGTTGGAACCTGGCAACCGGTAATGGTAACGAAAACGAAATAATGGAAAATTTTGGGCGAAAATGAAGAAACGGTAAACGAAAAACGAAACGGGGAAAAATTTAGAGTATAGAAAAACGAAACGGAAAAGTCGCGATTATCTCCAGGTTTGACAAATGGTAATGAAATGGTGGATTTACACCAAAGTTATAAGCATACTGTTAATAAGTTCTGCCTTCGCATTTTAAATGTAACGTACTTGCTAATAGCATGCTTATAACTTTGGTGTAAATGGATTGTAACGGTAACGAAATAACAAAAAATTTTGAGCAAAAATGAAGAAACGAAAAACGAAATGGGGAAAAAATTTTGGGGTATTGATAAACAGAAAATGAAGCGGAAAAAAAACATTAATTTGAAGTATCACAAAACGAAAAACGAAACGAAAAAGCCAAAAAAATTTCGTTTGCCAGCCCTGGTTAGGACTGTTTCATCAGTGGAATAACAAAAGGATGAATCCAATGATAAAATAAAATGACAAAAAAAAATTATAATTCAACATTTCATTTAGCAATTATATGATGAACTATGCCAAACGACAATAATTAATAACAGATTATGCTAAGCGACATTGCCATTGACAGCAGACTATGCGACTAAAGGAAAGACAAAATGATCAAAATAATTTTGTCAAGACAAACTAACCGTGAAAAAACGGAATGACGAAACTCTGAAGACAAAACTTATGACATAACTAGAGACCAGATTCTTCAAAATTAGGAAACTGATAATTCGGCACTGAAAATAGTAGTTGCGGCATTATTCGGTAAAAACGCAAAAATGTCCCACAAATTCGCAGAAAAATCGAAAAAAAGAGTAGAAAAATGTTCTTTTTATTCATTTTGAACGTCACAGAATTTAGCATTATGGTACACTGCGATGTGACATTCTAAATTTTGCCAGTACATTCACGCCAGCAAACTCCTGGAAAAAGCCCGGCCGACATACGAATACTTCTAGTTTTTTCTTCCCATTTGTTTGAAAGGGCTGTTTCGGTTCTTCCCGGCATTTTTCGGCAAAATAAAATTCTTCCTCCAGCCCGCTTCGCCTTAGAACGTACTCGTACATTATCAGCGTCGTGAAGCAAAGCGAAGTTATAAATGTCGAGGAATCCGGTCTCTAGACATTTAAAAAAAAAAAAAAAGATGGAATGCTCCTTTGACTAAATAACAAAATGGCAAAATACACTACTGAACAACTATTTTGCACAATGCATTTTGCTAGGTGATTCTGAGGTACTTTTTAACGCTGAACACGATACTGCGACCCATTTTCCTCTATCACGTCACAATTCGGAGTTCTGAACGACTGAAATTCGTTTCCATTTTGTTTTTGCATCGGAATAAGCGGTACCACTGACTGATATTATCAGTGTTATCAGACCACAATAACAGAAAACAAACAGACGGAATACTTACCACTACACACGACCGCAACACACAACAACACGAATCAGTATGACCACATTCAGTTCCTAAACCTCTTTCTGAACACAGTTAGTTGAATTTTTTATAGTTTTTGATCAGAAAACCTAGACGTGATAGAGAAAAACGGCCGACGGCACTGTATTCAGCGTTGAAAAGTACGCAAGTATCACCTCCTTTAAATGCGTTGTGCAAACAAAAAATTTCATTTTGTTCAGTAGTGATATCGTTGTGTCTAGCAACACTGGTTGTAGAAATTAGAAATTGCTACTTGTTGGTTCAATGTGAAGAAACTGTACATATTCATGACTTACGGCTCCTTTTTCAGGTACCTACGGTTTGTAGTTTTGTTTTCTGTCATTTTGCCGTCAGAGAAGTCTAATGTACATTGCTGCATTCTCTATCAACTCTTAATGTGCAGTGAGAGATGCTATGGCTTAATCTCACATCAATTCCGGTCCCTTTGCCTGGACATTTTCATTCGTACATATTATAATACATATTGAGTCGATATTTTTGTCTCTATTTGAGCACGGACGTGATACTTCCTGAGTGTAATTGTGAGCAAGGGAGGTGGTCAAAAAGGAAGTAAACCATGAATAATGAAGTGGTTTTTAAATATTTAATTCGTTCACATGAAAATTTTGGGAACGTCTAAATTCTGTACTATAGTCTATCCATTTTTTCATTATCGGATATCATTTTATTCATTCAGTACATTTCCGAGGACTTACAAATAATTTAAAAGACATGTACTCCATTTTCAATCTTTTGGTATTCGCTTTTGAATTGTTGATGCTCCCTTTCTCCCCAGTTTTCCATTTAAACCTTTAATTTATTCGTAATGAACCAATATGTCTATATTACATTAGTTGATGTTTTAGGTCTTAGAGAAGAATCAGAATACTGAACGTTCTATATAATGGATAATATACGTTTCAGATGACTTGGAACATATTCGAGAGCACGTTCTGGCGCTCCTTAAAAAAAAAGATAAAGATCCTGTCCACATTACCCACACGACTGCCATTTTAATGTTACTTGGCAAAGGTACCGCTAACACTGTCCCTGATTTAGAAAACGGCGAAAGTAAGTATAAAATTTATGAAATTGGCTTTCTTGATAATTTCGATGAGCGTTGGTAAAAATTTTCGTAGTAACACGATAGTATTTTTTTCATCGACTTATTGAGCTGCATCAGAAAGGAGATCGACATTTGTTTAGCGATGTTTCTTGCTCCAGCTATCGTGTTTTTCAAATATCTACTATGACGATTGCGAAAAGAATGGATAGGGCTTCTAAGCTAAACATTTAGGACACATCGTATGCAACCTATTTTGCACTTTTCCTCGGGAATGAGAAGTGTAAGTCTAGGAGCTCGCTCTGATAATCTATTTTCAACTTTGGAGGCCATGCCGAACTACATTGAAGAGCAATCGAGCTAATTTAATCGTTTCGGATAGCAAACAAGTGTATTTTTTCATTTAATAAATTGCATTCGAGAATGATTGATATCTGTTCGTACTAATGCGGTGTTTTCTTTATTCAAGGAATGATTGGCCTTATGAAGAAGATCGGTCAGGAAACGATAAAAATGTTGGAGTTCATGAGAGAACACGAAACAAACTCTGTCCCATTTGACTGCGGAAATCTACGCGATTTAATTACTGAATTGGCGGCGTTGTATAAATCAGTCGAAAATGGTAATTCTCTGGAAACGTTGAGTGACTTGGTGGAGAATGAATTGGCCACTATGGACAAGGCTATTGAAGAGGCCGCTATTCGAATAGAAGTAAGATTTGGAAATTTCTCTTCGTGCAGTCCACCCGCGCTGCATTCCATTTTACAACGATCTAATAATTACGTTCGTTTATAACAGGAAATGCTGAAAGAATCGAAGGTAGCGGATTCCGGATTGAAACTCGAAGTGAATGGTAAAATATTAGACTCGTGCACCAGTCTAATGAAAGCTATTCGAATATTGGTGCAGAAATCGAGAGTTTTACAAGCTGAAATCGTAGCATCCGGAAATGCGGTAAGTTTGCGGAGAAGAAATAGAATTTCAGCTTTATTTCTTACTTTTAACGATGTTTTCCTTGTTTATTCTCAGAGTAGTAATCTATCCGCCAAAGAGTTCTATAAACGTAACCACCAGTGGACAGAAGGACTCATCTCAGCGGCCAAAGCAGTTGGCATGGGTGCCAAGTATCTGCTGTAAGTGTAAACGTAACTTCGTTTTTGGATTACTCGAACTGAATTCGAATCGCTCGCGTATTCTACGACTGTCGATATTTATAGTACCGCTGCGGATGACGTGGTCGGTGGAAACGGTAAGCTAGAGCGCTTGATCGTGGCATCGCAAGGTGTCGCAGCCAGTACTGCGCAGCTAGTAGTTGCCAGTCGAGTGAAAGCGGATCGCCACAGTTCCAATTTGTTGGCGTTATCAACAGCCTCGAAAGACGTAACCAACGCGACGGGAAACGTTGTTGCCACCGTTAAATCGTGCGCTCAAATGGTAGAAGAGTCAGGTAAGAAAACGCTTGAAAGCTTCGCTTGCTTGTGCACGTTGTGAGAAGTAAACAGTCCCAATCTAATTACTGATATTAACGAAATAAGAAGAAAACTGGACAATAAAAGAGCGCAGCTTATTGAATACGTGTGTTCGGTATGATAAACTGATAGATGAAAGGAAAAATTGTAAATTATTTGTTCAAATGATGGTGTACGCATGCCAAAGTTGCCCCTATGACACCGCATCCCGAGCACCGGAAACTACCCTTTCGGGCATCGCATCAGTGCCGAGTGGTTGTTCAAACGATGAAGTAGGCCTTAATAGTTTCTCTCTTGGTCGTGTCGCTCGCTTGTAAACATTTTTATGACTCCGAACAAATGGCTGAAATGTGACTGATATTGGTAAAAATTTAAGCTAGATGACATACTTTAATGCTCGGGTTAAATTAGGCAAAATACGCTCTCTAATATCCCCTTCCTTCCTCACTCTCCATAACCACATACATGCGCGTTCTCCCAAAATTTTATTTTTCCCCTTATTAATAGCTGAGCATATCGGGATATTTTCTTTTTTACACCTCTGATATAGGTACATATGTAAATTCGGTCCTGCGTGAGTGTCTTGGAAACTATGTTAACCTTATTTAAAATTCTCTAAGATTCGTTATGACTCCCATAAGACTTTTCAAAATTCATTTAAAACCATTTCAGACTAGTATATGACTCTTCTAAACTTACAATTCATTTGCTTGTGGCGTAAGTGAATCTTTTTCAGTGTCTATGAATGAAGTTCTAGAATTTACTTTCGGTAGTTTATTCGATGCACTAGAGCATTTTCGGCCGTCAGGCCATGTTCAGTTGTGCCGTACTGCTAAGGGTGTGTGCAGCTTATAGATTAGGGTGATTGTTTGTGTGGTCCAATGTTTTTGAGCTGTTAATAAGGCCCCGTCTGTTCTGTCAATTTTCTCCGCGTAGTGCTTTCAGTTGTAAACATTTTGTATTTTTTCAGTCCAGACTTCGTCTATTTGTAAAACAATTCTAAAAACTTTTCTCTCTCCTCTTGTGGAGCTATTTGAATATAAATGTGAGGCGTCTGCTGGGGACATCTTTGCGACGAAATCCTTGTACTAGTCGTCGTGTACGAGTGATTTGCTTGAGCTGCCCGCACTTAAATTATTAATCGTGTCAGGTTGGACAGAAAATGAAACCGAGACTTCATATTTCCGCAGACGATTTAGATTTCTCCGGGCTGTCGTTGCATCAGGCTAAACGACTCGAGATGGACTCGCAAGTTCGCGTCCTCGAGCTAGAATCTGGCTTAGAAAAAGAACGTCTGAAATTGGCAGCGCTACGGCGTTACCATTACCAACTTTCGGGAGATATGGATCAGAGTTAATGATGGCTTTACTGTCGTGTCCTACCAACGAAACTAATCGCCGACAACGAAATAATTCCGTGATACCTGCACGCTTGACGATCTTCGTTTAGCACTGGCGAAGTCTCAAGGAAATTGTTTCTGAAACCGTAATTAATCATACTTAGTTTGCGACGTTTATCATCGTGGCGAGATGACGGTGCGACGTTCGTAATCTTATTCCTAGTTTAAATACTTTGTTTCCTGAATCGTGTACGTTACGACGTACTAATTTAGATTCCTAAATTCTGAAAATCAAAAGCAATAGTGTAAAAATATATTAGAAACGTAAGTCAAGTCATAAGGCATGCGGAATCGCAGTGCAAATCTGATCAACGAATGATGTAGTAAATAGATACCATTGTGTAGTGTAAGTATAAACTGTACACTACAGCGAACATTATTTATACTGTTAATTAACGGTAAGTTTTATTTATTCTAAATAGATCGTGTAGGCAGCTAAATACGAACGTATCAAAATCACGTTTCAACTTTTAACGTGAAAATCACTAATCTACTTAATACTTCATATTTTTATCTCACAGTGTGATCACAGACATGAGTATTTTAAGGAGACTGAAATGCTGCTCTAGATGCTTGCTTGTATTTTGGGCTTCATCGATTGTACATGTTTTATGTTTTTTGTACTTTTGTATTCGAGCTAGGGAATCGAAGATTTAAAGTGTAGAGCCTGATTTTAATGGCGTGTATTTTGTACTATTTTTCATCGTCTATTGAGGGTAATTTAAGTTTGTTTCAGTTTGTATCAGAGAGTAAAATGAAGTGACGTCTTGGTGTTAGAACTTATAAAGCGTTCAGGGGAGCGAGTAAATTTTAAACAACTAATATGATGTGGAGAGGGTAGGAATAAGGAAGATAAAAGTAATTTCGTACGAAATCCCGCGGTAAACAATTTTTTCTGTTGATAACGAAGAGGTAATGCTTTTTTATTCGAAAACGTGATCCGTTATGTTTTCCTTCGCTGCATTTAAATTTCCATTAAATACGTAATTTATCAAGGATCCTATAAATCGGCATTCTCATTTCTTCGCGAACAACCAAGATACTTGTGTGTTATGCTCATCATCCGTTTTGTCGATTTTCCTACTCCACATCGGTTACCAAATATCAATCCTGCTTACAATACTGAACAAAAATACGTACGAACTAACTGAACTAAAAGTTTAATGGTCAATTAAGGTGTATTTTTACATAAGATTGTTTTAATTTTATATTTCTACGAAATATTTTTGTTAACTTTTAGTATATTTATTTGATCATTTTAAACCTATTATTGCATGCTGGTTTTTCGACGGGTTGATTAGAGAATGGCTTCGGTTTCAGGGTATGCAGTGTTATGGAAGGTAGAGGAGAGGCAGCTGAGTTAGACTATTTGTTTTTCTTGGGATGTTAGTAGCGCATTTTGTAAAGTTTTGCCTCCTACAATGCTTGATAAGTTGACCAACAAAATGAAAAATTTGGTGAATATTTGAATTTGCGTTGAAAAGGTCGTAGAGGCACAATGACGAATACCTGGATGCAAAATGACGAATGATTTTTAAGTGTAGCTAAAAGTAGTCTTACACTGATTAAAAAGTCAAAAATCATGTAAGTATTAAACTACATCAATTAAAATAAAACAAGTTAGTGACAAAATCACAAATATACGGTTTGTCTGGGAAATGCCACCCTGAACACTGACCGGACTTATGCTCAAAATTACGAGATGCTGCATTTACGGACATCCGTTCCTCAGTAGCTTTTATAGCGTTTTTTAGGGCAAGCTCAGACCAATTAACGCGATTAGTCTTTTTCTTCTTATAATGCCTAACCATGATTTCCTCTGCAAAAACATATCAAATTTTCGTCATTTAAAATTCATGCCCGACGTTTTTTTCCCCAATAAATTTTTCACGGAAAATGTACGATTCAAATTCGTCGGAAACCATCTCCTTTTCTAATTTGCTCTCAACCCGAGCCCTGGAATCCGCCCTTTCGAGCATTACCTCAGAGACGTCGCGGAGGCTGCTAGGACTATCTTAGCCCGCTTCACTTCTGGCCGAAAAACCGGCCTAGGTCGAACATCTGGCAAGTTGCTACGTGGGATCGAACCCGGGAACTCCGGATTCCGAGACCAACGCGCTATCTACTCGGCCAACCAGGAAACCATCTCACTGTATTCAGTACAATTACTTCATCATATATTCGGACTTCCCAGGCCGATGGCGCGCTAGCATCGGGCCTTCCTCCCTTTCCGCACTTCAGGAAATAGTGCCATAGAATTCTTATCAACGTTAGGATACACTGTATGTAAACAATGCCTAGCATCTCATGTAATCCTAACGTTGATAAGGTTCTGTTGAATCTTGGGAAGTCCGAATTGGTATCTTCTTCTTCTTCTTCTCTATAATATTATAAAGGAGCAGCATATTTTCCTTTGTAACGGGTAAACGCGTCTCTCGCCGAACGAATTGCGGCAAATGATGTACCTACAAAAAGTTTGAAGTAGGAAGAAGGTTGTATTGCTTTTGAAATTTTAAAATTCGCGATAGGTACGTTGTAATTAATTGTCAAAGTTGACGGAAAATGAACAATTTTATAGACGTTTCGGTGCCGTGAGCGGTGAGAGGAACGGTTAATGTGCTGAATACTGTGTCTAACCTCTCCTTTTGTCTCGATATTGTGATATTCGGACTTCCCAAGATTCAACAGAACCTTATCAATGTTAGGATTACATGAGATGCTAGGCATTGTTTACATACAGTGTATCCTAACGTTGATAAGAATTCTATGGCACTATTTCCTGAAGTGCGGAAAGGGAGGAAGGCCCGATGCTAGCGCGCCATCGGTCTGGGAAGTCCGAATACCCATTGGCTACGTTGGTTGCGCGGTAAGACGAGGTATATTTTCGTTGCAAAGCTTAGATCATATATACGTAAATGGATAGGTAATACTCCCAAAAAGTTGAATTTGATGATATCCAAAGTACAGCGTTCGATATATTGCGGTTGTACGTTGTTGTGAGCATTATTGGTTTCGTCCTAGTTTCGTCAACCTTTCCTTTATCACTCACTGCCTCTAGACACAGACACAAACATCAACAGATCGAACGCTGTACTTTGGATAAACAAACCTTCCTCCGCACTTGACCGCCTACCCGTGAATTACGGATCAATTTACGTATTATATGATCTAAGTTGCAAAGCAAGCGCTTCAACGTCTAATGAGGGCACATGCTGGAAGTGGGGTGATTGGGATCAGTGTTACCACTTACCATGAAGATATGTTTAATTCTATCCAGTATTTTCGGATGTTGGATTTCCTGTTTTTCTTCCACTTCGATTGAATTTTTTAAATTATGCTCCAAAGATGCGTTTGCAAAAACATTATTATTGTATGAAATTCAAAAAACGGAAGCAAGAAACAATGTCTCCAATCTCCAGTATTTGTCCATTAGGGTCAATAGATCAGTATGTAAGTTATCTCGAATGGAAGATGATGTTTCAGAGGGTGTTTGTGTCCAAGAAAAGTTTGAGTAAGTTCAATCGCTGTGGCATAATAAAGCTCAGAAGTTTAAAGCGGAACAGTTATGAGGTTGATGTAAGTGCAAATTGCTCAATTGCTCGCGACTGATGTGCCGGATGTGTGGCGCAGTGGTCAGAGGGAATGATACATTTTGATGCATGTTAACAAGGTTTGTACCTTGACAACGCCAAAAACAAATGTTGAATATATCTTAAGACAGGTTTCCTTTTTTCTTAATGGGTGTGTTTTCAAAACTACTTTCTTATTTTCTACGTATTTTCCCTCAATTTACCAATATTCTATATTCCAAGCAGTGACCTTTAAGCGATTTGACGTTATCAGTATCAGTATTACCTACAATGGAATAGTCAGATTGTTTCTATTAGATATATTTTAGGCAGTTCCTTTTCTAATGGGTATTTTCAAAACTATTTGCTTCTATAAAATTCTACATTTGTTCGTCGTCTTCTTTTTTTCTTTCAAATTGGCAATATTCCATGTTCCAAGCAGTAGTCTTAAGCGATGGAAATTTTAGGTGTTTCTTTTTTTAAATGGGTTTTATTAGTTCCCCCCAGAGAGATTCGCCATTTTGAAAAAGTCAATTGGTGTATGTTGAGTTGCATATTCGACGTGCTGAAGGCATTACCAGAATATTAGAAAATTTGAAATACAATTGTGACGCCTTCGAAGAATTGAATATGCTATTTCTCATACGCCAATTGACGTTTTCAAAATCGCTAATTTCTCTGGGGCAAACTAATAAAATGCAAAAATCTTTGGATTGGTGGCAGCTACTGCGAAACGGGTTGACACTTTCGAAAGAGGAGATCAATTTGCTCTCAAAATTTCAAACCGTTTTCCTCTAGCTATCCCCAGTACAGAGATTTTCGCGTTTTATTAGTTCCCCCCAGAGAAATTCGCCATTTCGAAAAAGTCAATTGGTGTATGTTGAGTTGCATATTCGACGTGCTGAAGGCATTACCAGAATATTCGCCGTTTTCGAAATTGCTAATTTCATTGGGGCGAACTAATAAAATGCAAAAATCTTTGGATTGGTGGCAGCTACTGCGAAACGGGTTGACACTTTCGAAAGAGGAGATCAATTTGCTCTCAAAATTACAAACCGTGTTCCTCTAGCTATCCCCAGTCCAGAGATTTTCGCGATTTCGAAAACGTCACTTGTGTATGTTGAGTTGCATATTCGACGTGCTGAAGGCATTACCAGAGTATTCGCCGTTTTCGAAATTGCTAATTTCATTGGGGCGAACTAATAAAATGCAAAAATCTTTGGATTGGTGGCAGCTACTGCGAAACGGGTTGACACTTTCGAAAGAGGAGGTCAATTTGCGCTCAAAATTACAAACCGTTTTCCTCTAGCTATCTCCAGTACAGAGATTTTCGCGTTTTATTAGTTCCCCCAGAGAAATTCACCATTTCGAAAAAGTCAATTGGTGTATGTTGAGTTGCATATTCGACGTGCTGAAGGCATTACCAGAATATTAGAAAATTTCAAATACAATTGTGACGCCTTCGAAGAATTGAATATGCTATTTCTCATACGCCAATTGACGTTTTCGAAATCGCTAATTTCTCTGGGGCAAACTAATAAAATGCAAAAATCTTTGGATTGGTGGCAGCTACTGCGAAACGGGTTGACACTTTCGAAAGAGGAGATCAATTTGCTCTCAAAATTTCAAACCGTTTTCCTTTAGCTATCCCCAGTCCGGAGATTTTCGCGTTTTATTAGTTCCCCCCAGAGAAATTCGCCATTTCGAAAAAGTCAATTGGTGTATGTTGAGTTGCATATTCGACGTGCTGAAGGCATTACCAGAATATTCGCCGTTTTCGAAATTGCTAATTTCATTGGGGCGAACTAATAAAATGCAAAAATCTTTGGATTGGTGGCAGCTAGTGGGAAACGGGTTGACACTTTCGAAAGAGGAGATCAATTTGCTCTCAAAATTTCAAACCGTTTTCCTCTAGCTATCCCCAGTACAGAGATTTTCGCGTTTTATTAGTTCCCCCCAGAGAAATTCGCCATTTCGAAAAAGTCAATTGGTGTATGTTGAGTTGCATATTCGACGTGCTGAAGGCATTACCAGAATATTCGCCGTTTTCGAAATTGCTAATTTCATTGGGGCGAACTAATAAAATGCAAAAATCTTTGGATTGGTGGCAGCTACTGCGAAACGGGTTGACACTTTCGAAAGAGGAGATCAATTTGCTCTCAAAATTTCAAACCGTTTTCCTCTAGCTATCCCCAGTACAGAGATTTTCGCGTTTTATTAGTTCGCCCCAGAGAAATTCGCCATTTCGAAAAAGTCAATTGGTGTATCTTCAGTTGCATATTCGACGTGCTGAAGGCATTACCAGAATATTAGAAAATTTCAAATACAATTGTGACGCCTTCGAAGAATTGAATATGCTATTTCTCATACGCCAATTGACGTTTTCAAAATCGCTAATTTCTCTGGGGCAAACTAATAAAATGCAAAAATCTTTGGATTGGTGGCAGCTAGTGGGAAACGGGTTGACACTTCCGAAAGAGGAGATCAATTTGCTCTCAAAATTTCAAACCGTTTTCCTCTAGCTATCCCCAGTACAGAGATTTTCGCGTTTTATTAGTTCCCCCCAGAGAAATTCGCCATTTCGAAAAAGTCAATTGGTGTATGTTGAGTTGCATATTCGACGTGCTGAAGGCATTACCAGAATATTAGAAAATTTCAAATACAATTGTGACGCCTTCGAAGAATTGAATATGCTATTTCTCATACGCCAATTGACGTTTTCAAAATCGCTAATTTCTCTGGGGCAAACTAATAAAATGCAAAAATCTTTGGATTGGTGGCAGCTAGTGGGAAACGGGTTGACACTTCCGAAAGAGGAGATCAATTTGCTCTCAAAATTTCAAACCGTTTTCCTCTAGCTATCCCCAGTACAGAGATTTTCGCGTTTTATTAGTTCCCCAGAGAAATTCGCCATTCGAAAAAGTCAATTGGTGTATGTTTGAGTTGCATATTCGACGTGCTGAAGGCATTACCAGAATAATTTGAAAATTTCAAATACAATTGTGACGCCCTTTGAAGAATTGAATATGCTATTTCTCATACGCCAATTGACGTTTTCAAATCGCTAATTTCTCTGGGCAAACTAATAAAATGCAAAAATCTTTGGATGGTGGCAGCAAGTGGGAAACGGGTTGACACTTCGAAAGAGGAGATCAATTTGCTCTCAAAATTTCAAACCGTTTTCCTCTAGCTATCCCCAGTACAGAGATTTTCGCGTTTTATTAGTTCCCCCCAGAGAAATTCGCCATTTGAAAAAGTCAAATGGTGTAATGTTGAGTTGCATATTCGACGTGCGAAGGCATTAAGAATATTCGCGTTTTCGAAATTGCTAATTTCTTGGGGCGAACTAATAAAATGCAAAATCTTTGATTGTGCAGCTACTTCGAAAGGGTTGAAAACATTTTGAAAGAAGTCAATTGCTCTAAATTAAAACCGTGTTCCTCTAGTATCCCGCCAGGATTTCGCGATTTCGAAAAGTCATTGTGTATGTTATTGCATATTACGTCTGAAGGTTACCAAATATTGCGTTTTCGAAATTGCAATTTTTGGGGCAACTAATAAATGCAAAATTTTGGATTGGTGGCAGCTACTTGCGAAAACGGTTGACACTTTCGAAAGAGGAGATCAATTTGCTCTCAAATTTCAAACCGTTTTCCTCTAGCTATCCCAGTCCAAGAGATTTTCGCGTTTTATTAGTTCCCCCAGAGAAATTCGCCATTTCGAAAAAGTAATTGGTGTATGTTGAGTTGCATATTCGACGTGCTGAAGGCATTACCAGATATTAAAATTAAAATAAATTTCGCCAAAGATTTCATCGAATTGAGTTTCAGCTAATTTCTTGGGGCAACATAAAATGCAAAAATCTTTGGATTGGTGGCAGCTATGCGAAACGGGTTGACACTTTCGAAAGAGGAGATCAATTTGCTCTCAAAATTTCAAACCGTTTTCCTCTAGCTATCCCCAGTACAGAGATTTTCGCGTTTTATTAGTTCCCCCAGAGAAATTCGCCATTTCGAAAAAGTCAATTTGGTGTATGATTGAGTTGTCAGATATTCGAAACGGGTTGATCTTGGAAGAGCGGAATTCACAGGGAAAATTAGCCTCAAAATTTCAAACGTTTTCCAAGCTTCCAGTCGAGATTCGCTTTCGAAAGTAATTGAATTATGCTATTATCTGACATACAGCAATTCGACGTTTTCAAATCGCTAATTTCTCTGGGGCAAACTAATAAAATGCAAAAATCTTTGGATTGGTGGCAGCTAGTGGGAAACGGGTTGACACTTCGAAAGAGGAGATCAATTTGCTCTCAAAATTTCAAACCGTTTTCCTCTAGCTATCCCCAGTACAGAGATTTTCGCGTTTTATTAGTTCCCCCCAGAGAAATTCGCCATTCGAAAAAGTCAATTGGTGTATGTTGAGTTGCATATTCGACGTGCTGAAGGCATTACCAGAATATTGAAAATTTCAAATACATTGTGCGCCTTCGAAGATTGAATATGTATTTTCATACGCCAATTGACGTTCAATCGCTAATTTCTCTGGGGCAACTAATAAAATGCAAAAATCTTTGGATTGGTGGCAGCTACTGGAAACGGGTTGACACTTCGAAAGAGGAGATCAATTTGCTCTCAAAATTTCAAACCGTTTTCCTCTAGCTATCCCAGTCAGAGATTTTCGCGTTTTATTAGTTCCCCCAGAGAAATTCGCCATTTCGAAAAGTCAATTGGTTATGTTGAGTTGCATTTCGACGTGCTGAAGGCATTACCAGAATATGAAATTAATACAATTGTACGCCTTGAGATTGAATATGTATTTCCATACCATTACGTTTCAAATCGTAATTTCTTGGGCAACTAATAAATGCAAAAATCTTTGGATTGGTGGCAGCTATGGAAACGGGTTGACACTTCCGAAAGAGGAGATCAATTTGCTCTCAAAATTTCAAACCGTTTTCCTCTAGCTATCCCCAGTCAGAGATTTTCGCGATTTCGAAAACGTCACTTGTGTATGTTGAGTTGCATATTCGACGTGCTGAAGGCATTACCAGAATATTCGCCGTTTTCGAAATCGCTAATTTCTCTGGGGCGAACTAATAAAATGCAAAAATCTTTGGATTGGTGGCAGCTACTGCGAAACGGGTTGACACTTTCGAAAGAGGAGATCAATTTGCTCTCAAAATTTCAAACCGTTTTCCTCTAGCTATCCCCAGTCCGGAGATTTTCGCGTTTTATTAGTTCCCCCAGAGAAATTCGCCATTTCGAAAAAGTCAATTGGTGTATGTTGAGTTGCATATTCGACGTGCTGAAGGCATTACCAGAATATTAGAAAATTTCAAATACAATTGTGACGCCTTCGAAGAATTGAATATGCTATTTCTCATACGCCAATTGACGTTTTCAAAATCGCTAATTTCTCTGGGGCAAACTAATAAAATGCAAAAATCTTTGGATTGGTGGCAGCTACTGCGAAACGGGTTGACACTTTCGAAAGAGGAGATCAATTTGCTCTCAAAATTTCAAACCGTTTTCCTCTAGCTATCCCCAGTCCGGAGATTTTCGCGTTATTAGTTCCCGAGAAACGCATTTCGAAAAGATTGGTGTATGTTGAGTTGCATATTCGACGTGCTGAAGGCATTACAGAATATTCGCCGTTTTCGAAATTGCTAATTTCTTGGGGCGAACTAATAAAATGCAAAATCTTTGGATTGGTGGCAGCTACTGCGAAACGGGTTGAACTTTCGAAAGAGGAGATCAATTTGCTCTCAAAATTCAAACCGTTTTCCTCTAGCTATCCCCAGTCGAGATTTTCGCGTTTTATTGTTCCCCGAAATCGCATTCGAAAGTCAATTGGTGTATGTTGAGTTGCATATTCGACGTGCTGAAGGCATTACCAGATATTCGCCGTTTTCGAAATTGCTAATTTTTGGGGCAAATAATAAAATGCAAAAATCTTTGGATTGGTGGCAGCTACTGCGAAACGGGTTGACACTTTCGAAAGAGGAGATCAATTTGCTCTCAAAATTTCAAACCGTTTTCCTCTAGCTATCCCAGTCGAGATTTTCGCGTTTTATTAGTTCCCCAGAGAAATTCGCATTTCGAAAAGTCATTGTGTATGTTGAGTTGCATATTCGACGTGCTGAAGGCATTACCAGAATATTTCGCCGTTTTCGAAATTTAATCGCTATTTCTTGGGGCGAAACTAATAAAATGCAAAAATCTTTGGATTGGTGGCAGCTATGCGAAACGGGTTGACACTTTCGAAAGAGGAGATCAATTTGCTCTCAAAATTTCAAACCGTTTTCCTCTAGCTATCCCCAGTACAGAGATTTTCGCGTTTTATTAGTTCCCCCAGAGAAATTCGCCATTTCGAAAAAGTCAATTGGTGTATGTTGAGTTGCATATTCGACGTGCTGAAGGCATTACCAGAATATTAGAAAATTTCAAATACAATTGTGACGCCTTCGAAGAATTGAATATGCTATTTCTCATACGCCAATTGACGTTTTCAAAATCGCTAATTTCTCTGGGGCAAACTAATAAAATGCAAAAATCTTTGGATTGGTGGCAGCTAGTGGGAAACGGGTTGACACTTCCGAAAGAGGAGATCAATTTGCTCTCAAAATTTCAAACCGTTTTCCTCTAGCTATCCCCAGTACAGAGATTTTCGCGTTTTATTAGTTCCCCCCAGAGAAATTCGCCATTTCGAAAAAGTCAATTGGTGTATGTTGAGTTGCATATTCGACGTGCTGAAGGCATTACCAGAATATTAGAAAATTTCAAATACAATTGTGACGCCTTCGAAGAATTGAATATGCTATTTCTCATACGCCAATTGACGTTTTCAAAATGCAAAATTCTTGGGGCAATAATAAGCAATTTTGGAAGGGAGACTATGCGAAAGGGTTGACATTTCCTGAAAGAGGATTTCAATTTGCTCTCAATTTCAAACCGTTTTCCTCATATCCGTAACGGATTTCGTTGTTAGTTATTATTCCCCCGAGAAATTGCATTTCCAAAAAGTATTCGCCGTTATGTTATTGCAATTCGCTGGAGGCATTACAGAATATTCAACTTTTCGAATTGTATTCTGGGGCGGATAGACAATCAAAAATTGATTGTGCATATTCAAACGTTCCACTTTCAAAGAGGAGATCATTTGCTTAAAATTCCAAAACGCTTTCAAAGTATCCCAGTCGATTTTGGTTATATTCGAGAATAAGCATTCGAAAATAATTTTATTATTGCTTCGAGTGAAGGCATTCCATAGAATTAGTTTCAAATCAATTTGGCTTCGAAAATTGAAACTTATTTGTGGCATTGGACGTAACTATCAAAGGGATAATTATCAAAATTCAAACTTTTCTGCAGCTACTGCGATACGGTTTGACATTCGAAAGAGAGTCATTTGTTCAAATTCAAGTTCTTTCCTCTAGCATCCAGCCAGAATTCGTTTTGCAATTCTTTCGAAGTCACTTATGATTTTGGTTGCATATTCGACGTGCTGAAGGCATACCAGATATTCGCGTTTTCGAAATGCTAATTTCTTGGGGCGAAACTAATAAATGCAAAATCTTTGGATTGGTGGCAGCTACTGCGAAACGGGTTGACACTTTCGAAAGAGGAGATCAATTTGCTCTCAAAATTTCAAACCGTTTTCCTCTAGCTATCCCCAGTACAGAGATTTTCGCGTTTTATTAGTTCCCCCAGAGAAATTCGCCATTTCGAAAAGTATTGGTGTTGTGAGTTCATATCGACTCTGAGCATTACGAATTTCCGTTTTCGAAATGCTATTCTGGCGAACATAATGCAAATCTTGGATTGTGGATACTGCGAAAGTTGACATTTCAAGAGGAGTCAATTGCTCTCAATTAACCGTTTCTTAGCTATCCCGTCGATTTTCGCTTATAGTTCCCCAGAGAATTCGCATCGAAAGTAATTGGGTATGTAGTTGCTATTCGACGTGTGAAGCATTACCAGATATTAAAAATTCAATACAATTGTGAGCTTCGAAATGAATCTTTTCTATACCATTGACGTTTTCAATCGTATTTTCTGGGCAAACTAAAAATGCAAAATCTTGGATTGTGCAGTAGTGGAAGTGACCTCGAAAGAGGTCATTTCAACAACCGTTTTCTCTAGCTATCCCAGTACAGAGATTTCGCGATTTCGAAAACGTTCAGTTTGTGTATGTTGAGTTGCTATCACGTGCTGAAGCATCGAATTGCGTTCAATGCTAATTCTTGGGCAACTATAAATGCAAAAATCTTTGGTTGGTGGCAGCTATGCGAAGGGTTGACACTTTCGAAAGAGGAGATCAATTTGCTCTCAAAATTTCAAACCGTTTTCCTCTAGCTATCCCCAGTACAGAGATTTTCGCGTTTTATTAGTTCCCCCCAGAGAAATTCGCCATTTCGAAAAAGTCAATTGGTGTATGTTGAGTTGCATATTCGACGTGCTGAAGGCATTACCAGAATATTCGCCGTTTTCGAAATTGCTAATTTCATTGGGGCGAACTAATAAAATGCAAAAATCTTTGGATTGGTGGCAGCTACTGCGAAACGGGTTGACACTTTCGAAAGAGGAGGTCAATTTGCTCTCAAAATTACAAACCGTGTTCCTCTAGCTATCCCCAGTCCAGAGATTTTCGCGATTTCGAAAACGTCACTTGTGTATGTTGAGTTGCATATTCGACGTGCTGAAGGCATTACCAGAGTATTCGCCGTTTTCGAAATTGCTAATTTCATTGGGGCGAACTAATAAAATGCAAAAATCTTTGGATTGGTGGCAGCTACTGCGAAACGGGTTGACACTTTCGAAAGAGGAGGTCAATTTGCGCTCAAAATTACAAACCGTTTTCCTCTAGCTATCTCCAGTACAGAGATTTTCGCGTTTTATTAGTTCCCCCCAGAGAAATTCACCATTTCGAAAAAGTCAATTGGTGTATGTTGAGTTGCATATTCGACGTGCTGAAGGCATTACCAGAATATTAGAAAATTTCAAATACAATTGTGGCGCCTTCGAAGAATTGAATATGCTATTTCTCATACGCCACTTGACGTTTTCAAAATCGCTAATTTCTCTGGGGCAAACTAATAAAATGCAAAAATCTTTGGATTGGTGGCAGCTACTGCGAAACGGGTTGACACTTTCGAAAGAGGAGATCAATTTGCTCTCAAAATTTCTAACCGTTTTCCTTTAGCTATCCCCAGTCCAGAGATTTTCGCGATTTCGAAAACGTCAGTTGTGTATGTTGAGTTGCATATTCGACGTGCTGAAGGCATTAGCAGAATATTCGCCGTGTTCGAAATTGCTAATTTCTTTGGGGCGAACTAATAAAATGCAAAAATCTTTGGATTGGTGGCAGCTACTGCGTAACGGGTTGACACTTTCGAAAGAGGAGATCAATTTGCTCTCAAAATTTCTAACCGTTTTCCTTTAGCTATCCCCAGTCCGGAGATTTTCGCGTTTTATTAGTTCCCCCCGAGAAATTCGCCATTTCGAAAAAGTCAATTGGTGTATGTTGAGTTGCATATTCGACGTGCTGAAGGCATTACCAGAATATTCGCCGTTTTCGAAATCGCTAATTTCTCTGGGGCGAACTAATAAAATGCAAAAGTCTTTGGCTTGGTGGCAGCTACTGCGATACGGGTCGACACTTTCGAAAGAGGAGATCAATTTGCTCTCAAAATTTCTAACCGTTTGCCTCTAGCTATCCCCAGTCCGGAGATTTTCGGATATTTATATTTGAAATTCAGCGGGTTTTTTTCATTTTTCTTTTTTCCAAATTACCAATATTCCAAGCAATAGCCTTAAGGGATGTGACGTTATCAGTATCAGTATTACCTACAATGGAATCGTGAAATTCTTTCATGAATATATTTTAGACGGTTCCCACAAAAAATTCTACGTTATATTGAAGAGATTGAAAAGATTAAAGAGATGTAGATGATTACTATACACCGGCTAGGCATTTTCAATATGCGAAATTACAATCGTACTACATACAATGATAAGAAGAAACATATAGCACGACCTGTGACACAAACAAGGTTGACAACGAATCCACTAAAAACTAAAATTGGATTCGGATTCGAATCCACGAATCACTACTTTTTTTTTGGATTCGAATATGATTTGAGAATGATGTACGTTTACTGTGATTCCAATCGGATTCGAATAATTGTAGTGGATTCGTGGATTCGAATCTACGAATCATCGAATCTAGGAATTATGGAATCTTTTTTAGCTTTTACAAAATCAAAATAATCAAGAGAAACGATACCTATTTTACTCACTTAGCAATCGTTGACAATTTTTTTCTTAAGAAAAACCAAATACTCCAAAAACTGGATCTTATTCGATGTAATCATAGTGAACGTACTTCCAGCAATGTAGTTTCCAAAGAAATTAAATCTAATGTTTCAACTGAGTAGGCCAGAAGGAATTTTGTAGCTTTTATTATGTTTTTTGAACTTTTTTTCGTAAAAAAAAAAAAAAGAGACCAAAACGGATGGCCATATTAGGTGACTTCAGCGCCTGATACGGCTAACAGAAAAATTCCGACAAATCCACGAAAAAGATTCGAATAAATTTTATGAATCCGGGTCGTCCACTGGATTTGAATCACTGATACAAATCCAATTCCCAGAAGCGGATTCGAATCAATTTCTTTTTATTCGAATCTTTTCCAACCTTGGACACAAACATACAAACTGTTATCAAAGCCGTTATCCATAAAGTTTTTGAATGCCTCTGACTGGGATTGTGCAAATTGTAGAAGCGCTCTAGCGTCGAATAGGTTATAATGTAAACCATCACCACTCGAACTTTAATCCTCTGAGGTCTATTCCGAAATATTTTATTAAAAATAAAAATAGTATTATAGAGATGTATCTCGAGTTTATATTCCATCAAGTCAAAGCGGAGCAAGAGACTACTGAGAACAATCATGCTTATCGGGATACACCGATAAGTTCTTTATGATAGGTAATATTTATTACTATTGAAACAGGGCGTAACAATGAGCAAAAGCACCCTCAGTACTCCTACTAAGGACGTGAAATGTACAGGATAATTCAATCACTTCTCATTTTGGAGATAGAGAAGAACGGGTAATTCGATTTAATTTCCAAAGATTACAAAGCTTACACATTTATGAAAAATCAATTTCATGCTTCATTTTCTTTCTATTTTTCCAAGATACCTATAAGCAAATGATCAAATCATAATATAAAAGCCTGTTTTTATCTATAGGGGAATTTACATATAATTTCGTTTCATACATGAAAAGTTGTATTTTGATCGTCTTCCATTTTGTTTCTTCTTAGGTACCAGTACCACAGTATTTCTAGATAATTTGTTGAAAATTGTTTTCATTTTTTTTTAACTTTTGATACATTTTATTAAGAAATTTCTTTCGGAGCACTCAGCAATTCATTTATTCTTTATGATAAAAATTCACATTTTGCAATATATTATACAACCGTCCGAAGGACGGTAGGGTCAGCTAGTAATTTATAAAGTTTAACGTATGTTTTGTAAAGTGAACATTTAAAATTTTCAAAATTCAGCATTTAAAATAGAGAAATCGTATGTTTTCGCACTATTGTTGATTACTTCAATGTGGCAGTGTTTAAGGACAAATTTACCCTGTATAAGACTAGTGTACATAGAGGAGATTTGATAAACATTTGGTGGCGCTATTTACATCACATCGACTACCTACAGTAAGCAGTTTATTGTCTTCCCTTTTTTGCCAGCTTGCCTCCCTCTCCCCTATGAGGCAATGTCGGGAACGCTCACTGGGTGGACGTCACTGTACATTTGCTTATGGGAGAGTAATGATAAAAATTTTAACGTATATAAAACTTGGAAGTTTACACGAATTGAAGAAGATTTCAATCTCAATAAAACTTATTCTTATGATTTTGTATGTAAATGCCGACTTGATAAACTATTTGGAAAAGAATTGTCTGTTTGAAATCGTGTAAATATCACTATAACAGACAGCTTGCTACCCAGTGAGATATAATCGCAGTTGACGACACTGGTTAATAGGAACCATTGTTGATCCTATAAGTGACTGAAGCAGTAGGGGTCAAGTGAGTATGCTAGTTCCATAGGTAGACTTCTCCGAATTTAGGGAAATTGAGTTAAGTATCGTTTCGGTTACTGTACAATACTGCCTATAACGTGACGTCATCGATTTTCAAAAAACAACAACAGAAGCGCTCCAGTATGCAAACGAAAATTGGTTTAGAATCATAGGTAGACTTATCCTATGGAGAAGTCTGGGTTTGACACGATTATTGTTTTGTTTACAAAACTGTGTTTTTGATAATGAATTATTGTCATCGTGTACTAATGTAAAACAATTAGTAGTCTTTTCTTTTCAATTATTGCTCAATTTTTTATAACTATATAGCAAAAACTGAATCATGTTGCGTTTTCATTTTTTGTGTATTGATAATAAAAATGTCTCATTTTGAAAGGTGATAACAACTGATAATAAATTTCCATGTTATTCCTCTTTTGCAGCCTTTTATAGCAATAATAAACAAAAATTGATAAGCAATTTCAAAACATCGTGTCAAACCCAGACTTCTCCATCTTTGAACGCCTTTTGAACACGAATCGGAGTACTTGAAAAAATTTTCGACCTATATCTTCAATGTGAGCACAAAAAGTGATCCATCGCACCTATATCCAACCATTAAGCCCAAACATTAGCTGAGAAACAGTTTTTTGCGTTTTCCGGAAAACTAGGTTTTTGGAGAAGTCTACCTATGGAACTAGCATACTCATAGTATATCATAGAAGTATACATTAACTGGCACATATGCAAACAGTCGCCCAATAAAATATTCTGACAGGGGTTTTAGGAGTTATGGAAGTCATGAAAATGTCTTGAATTCAGTTTTGTATTTAATTTGCTTTTCCCCATGAATCATAAATTCTCTCCAAATTCTTCTGGAAAAAAGATAAAAAAACCACCAGAAATAGAGCGTAGGTTGTAGTCCAACGTGCCTAATGGTGGATTTACATTCGAGTCGGTGACATGTCGCCAACAAACTTTTAAATAATATCGGCGACAACTACGGATTTACAATATTCCTTTCCAACTTCGTTGCAGATCTATCACAGGCATGTCGCGGACACCTCTTTTCCCCGAACCGACAACTTATTGTCGGTTGAGAAGGATGTCGCCCGACTTGAAAGTAAATCTACCATAACTGTTCATTACACTACACAACAGCATAAAAAAAACAATGGGATGAGATTATATGATTTTCGCTACATGTAGTTTGAATGCTGAGTACGATGGAACCAATCAGCAAAATCTGTTTTTTGACAATACGTGATTCGAAGTTTAAGACCTTAGAAACTTTATGACATAGCGTTTACTGATAAGCTTTTTCCAACGTGAGTACACATTTTTGAATCGGGGGCCCAATCTTGAAAAATTCTACTTTTTACGCTCTTTCGAACGATACTAATAACTCGTTTTGTTTACAAATGTCGGTTGGTACCTTTACGCCTAACAGTGTCCAGTGTTCTCAAGAACCTCTCATTCCTCATTTTATCAAAATTTTCACTTTGTATTCCTTTTTGTCGTTCACAAATAGCTACACTGATAACCTTACTGAACACGCGTTGTTGTTCAATCGGTGGTCTCATCTTGATGATACTAAAATACGCATCTAAGATGGGAGCCCCACCCCCCCCCCCCCAAAAAAAAAAGAACTATAATCAAAAAATAAACATCGGCATTAAATTCCTCGGTGAAAATACAGCTATTGACCAATACTCCTAAATTCTCATGTCTCTGGTTTTTTTTTTAAATCTCAAATTGTTGTGCAGTGTTATTTATCTTCGAAAAATGATTCGTGACAAGTGACAACGTGTATTTGATATGCAAATACACGCATGGTAGTTACTGTGGCGACGTATTTCTTTTTACACTTCATTCCTACGATACATTCTTTATAATATTCTTTCATTTTCATTCTCTCGCTGAAAAAAAAAAGAAAAAAAAAAAATTTTATAGTGCATTATTTTCTTAAATTTATTATTTTGTCTTCTTCCTTTTTAAATGTGAACTCTTAAAATATTAGCGAAGGATGAAATTGAATAACAAATATTGCCGAAACCTTAAAATGAGTTTTTGTTTTTGCAGTTTAAGACCTCGAATATGATTATTGTGAGTCCATGGAAAAGTCATGAAAAATTTATGAATTCCACAAATTTTTACCTATTTGGTGGACACGGTGTCTGAGATCCTAGAAAAATGATGAGGTAGATTAAAAATCACTGTACTAAAAATCTGCCTCTCTATGTCGAAAGAAACGCCAAGTAGATTAGTTACTTAAAATCATAATTTTTTAAAGCAGATCTATTAGCTCAAGATTCACCCAAACTCAGAAACAGGCAGACTGCCTCTGATTCTCGCGAATTCCCTGGGAGAACTCCTTGATCTAAGAGATCCTATCAGTTTAAAGGCAGCTGGACAGAAAGTGAGGGGTTGGCCCCTTTTGAATGTTTAATGCGCCAAGATTTCCACGCTGTATTCACTTAATGTGAATTGGTAAAATTTAATTTTCAGCAAGTAGATAGGTACGTAGTTTGAAAAACTTGAGAAACCAACTATATGCGTATTCAACTTCTGAAACCAGCCCGGATAAATTATACATTCTCCACAAAAAGCTTCCTCATGACTTCGCCTCCAAAATAGTATACATACGTGTGTAAGATCTCAAGACCGTCATAGAAATTAAATATCAATTCGAAAAAGAAACGCGAACAAGTTCAGTACACGTGTTTTAGAACCCTCTCGTTTACTGTTCGTTTTTCGTTAAACATGGAATGAGTGTAAAATACGGGAACACGTACCAAATAAAAATGTACCTACTAATTTTTTCAAGTAAAAGTCTTGCTTTAAAACTTAAGGATGTTGTTGGATCATAATAGGCATCCATTTTTTCATTTTCAGTATACGAAAAAATACTAATCTACAACAACAAAATGAGAGTGGTTTCTCAAATTCAGCGTTTTGTATTCGAATTAATCGAATAAGAACACGTTTATCATATTCTGCTCGAATCAAGTTACTGTAAGGCGAAGCCTTTTTACCCAGGCAAATGAATATTTTTCTTCATTTTCGAAGTATCGTTCACGAAATTTTGATAATGAGAGCGCGTAAGTGGCGGTACCTACTAAATAGTCGACGAGTAAATGTTGCGTTCAACTTCCAATTTTCACGTGTAGGTAACACTGTGCGGAAGTTGAAAAATCGAATTTGGGATCGAAGGGTGCATGCTGCATGGTCAGGGGGCGGGAAATGTAGGAGTAGGACTCAAATTGGTGGTCGTTGCTTAGGTTACGGTTACAGCATTCAGTTGTCATATTGAAGTTCGAAGGCTGACGGTAACGTTTATTTTTGCTCCTCGTCATCTCGCGAGTGCAAATTTGTTATAGCCTTCGAATATGGAGCTATATCGAGGTCGTGTGTTTGCGAAATTGGCCGTAATTCAGCCATGAAACTGCTGAGAAGAAACGACAATCTGCCAAAAGACGAAACGACATTAATCAATGATCTCAGATATACCAACGATCCTCGGCCTATTCGGAGGTTACGTTTTAACCTCGATACTTCTATTCAAGTATCCGACCATTGTGCACAAGAAAAAAAATGTGGCTTTTATTGCCAGACACATTAGCCACCGCGGAGGTAAGTGATTTAATTTAGTCCAAAGTAAGCATCGTATTTTAGTTAGTTTGTTTTTGTAAGATTTTATTGCGTCAGTATAGTGATGAATCATGGCTTCCCCGCGACGAGGCTGCATTGATGTTCGTGTGAATTCGCCAGTCGACCCTGTAGTAACTAAAAAAGTGATACTCGGGTTAATAGTGGACTTGTCGATAATTGAGAGAGCATTTATGTATGCGTTTTGTTACCGTGTATTATATGATCTTCATGGCTGGTGGGCGTGAGTGCATAAAGCCACGAAGAATGTGAAAATTCGGGAGGGGGGGGGGAAGAAAAAAGACAAAACGGCTGTTAGCAATTTTTATCGAGCTTCGTAAATAGACGAGGTTTTTGAACTTTGGTATTAGAAAGACGCGTATGATTGACGTTGACTGAGTTTTTGATAATCTCGCGCCTCAGATGTCCGCTGATAATATTACGCGACCAATTGGTGGATTAATATTAGGAACATAAAGACGGATGGAAAGGCCGAGTGCGGATCGGCGGTGAAAACATCAGCAATCTGAGGTTTGCAGACGATACGACTCTGTGTGCGGGGACTGAAGAGGAAATGAAAGAGCTCCTGGAACGCGTGGAGAAGACCGACAACAAACTCGGATTGACGCTCAACAAGGGTAGATCGAAGATGATGGTAGTAGATATAGAGCAGGACGCCTTCCAGTATCAAACGTACTCCAAGATTTTGATAAAGTAACCAAAGTTCACCACTTCGGTTTAGTGGTTGACAGCAATAGTAGCAGCTCTGCAGAAATACGAAGGAGAATTATCTTTGCAAGGGAAGCAACTACAAAATTAACACGTGCATGGAAAGATCGAGCCATATCACGTAACACAAAGCTAGGTACGTCTGCTAAGAACTCTCCTTTTCCCCGTTCTCCTCTATGGCGCCGAAACATGGATGACCATAAAAGCTTCAAGATCGAAGGAGAATCGACGTCTTGGAAATGTGGGCCTACAGCAGGATTCTCCGCATAACGTGGACAGCCAAACGTACAAATAAATCAATATTAAATGAGCTCCAGATCAGACAACGCTTGTCCTCTGAATGCTATACTAACGAATCCTCCGTTTCTTTATTATAAGGAGACCAGAGGACAACCTGGAAAAAATTGTGGTTTAGGGTAAAGTGAAAGGTACTCGATCTCGTAGCCGATCTCCGAAAAGTTGGTTGGAACAAGTGGAGGAAATATCGAATCGGAGTTTGGAACAGCTGATTTGGGAGGTCGAAGACCGTGTATGTGGAGGTTGGCGGAAAACGGTGTCAGGGATTCGTGATGGATCACCAAGTGCTCAGTCATGAGCAGTGGACAAATTAATTAATTAATAACAGACTCCTATTTCGTGATTTTATTGCAAACTGTTAAAGAGTCTCATTTAATTCTCAGGATCAGCAACTAATGTCCAACTACATACACTATAACGTTGTACTCTAAGTATAAGATGAAAGATATTAAAACATAATGAATGTTTTTCTTTGATTACAGGAGCTGGAGAATATTATGAAAATACGATGACCGCATTCAAAAGGTAGAATAATCCACTTCTTATGTATTTTCATTCACAATCCATTGAAATTACTTCTATTATGCCAATGGTACCAATTTTTACAATTTGCACGGGCCCTAAAAATTTTGAGTGGTCGGTAATACTTACGCTGTGACACAGGATTTCGGCGTATCGATTTCAGACTCATCCTGGAAAAGGAACCTAGTAAATACATTAATTTTAGGTCTTTTCCTAGCACATTGTTAAATATTTGAAAATTTTTTAAATTTGATCGGGACTCCACCTCTGAAATTTTTCCTCATCACATATAAGTGACGCCAACTTTTTCCAAGTTTCTGAATAATACTGCCCCTCATACTGTGGGGGCCTTGAAGCTTAACAAAAAGATTTATCTGTACAAGAATTTTTCATGAAACATTTCGTCGCTCTTAAACGACTTCAGTCATTGAAATGTCGAACTTTTTCTTTAAATAAGAAAATATACCTAATTATTTCAGCTTAAATAGTACTTTTGGAGAAATTTTGAAATTGGACAGTTGGAGTATAAAGACCTCAATTTTGTAAAAATCCATTTAGCATAAAAATGTATAAAGATAAGTCAACTATTTTTTAGGTGTTATTGTCTTTCTGATTTCTGACCTGTACTTTATGGTCCTAACTTATACCCGTACTTACCTACAGTTCCCTCTTAATTTTGGCCTGTAGAGCCAGTAATTATCAAAAGGCAATTTTGAATTGAAAACAGAGTATCAAAATTCTAATGTTAAAATTTCTGAATTAACACGAAAAACTTGATCTAGGAACACTCGTTTGGTTTTTGGATGCTTAATTTTTAGAGTTTCAGATTCAGCGTAAAACATCGCAGGTTGTTTACCGTTGAAAATAAGTTTTTTTTTTCGCAGTTCATTCAAAGTTATGTTTTTTTTTACTTCTCAATCAGACATTTTTCTAAAATATAATTTGGAACCTGAAAGTGATATTTTAAAAATATTCACGGTTTTAATTGCTCGTATAGGATGTATTAAAAGATACCTAAATGTTTTCAAATAAACAATAATTGCCAGCAAATAAATACCGTCGACTCTATGAAATATTTAGGAATAATAATTGATAAAAATCTAAATTGGGAACAACAAGGCAAATATTTAGCAAAAAACTATTAAAGTCCATTTTTATTGCAATTCAATTCAGGAACATAATCTCCCAAGAAGTAAAGCGCATACTTTACATAGCAATAGTTCAATCAAAAATACAATACGGAATCTCAAGCTGGGGGGCAGTCTATAAAACTAATTTAAAACCAGTTACAGTTAACCAAAAAAATTCTTGAAAATACTTTACAAAAAACCAAAAAGATTCAGTTCCGTACAACTTTTTGAGGAAACAAAGGCGCTAACTTTGGAAAAACTACATGAAACTTAAGTGCAATAAAATTCGTGAAAATACATAACTTACTAACGAAATACAGCAAAACTAACACTAGACTGACGAGTAACATATTACCAAAATTTAAAAACTAACATCGGTGAAACAAAAAGCATTTACACTGGACTCAAAAACTTTAACAAACTTGATCAGTAGAATAGGGAAAAAATAATACAAACTAACAACAGAACTTACATAACTTTGATACGAAATGCAGTTACTAATACAACTACTAATTACAGAAACAAAAAACAGCGCAGCATACAGTCCGACTAATAACGACCGCAATATGTGTAATTATTGTAAAGAAGAAGTAGTGCACTGACTAAAGAAATTGTAGGAAGAAAATGGAAGGGAAAAAAATGTAATTTAGTGCCGTTGCTAAACACGAGCCTAGCTCAGTTGGCAACGAAATACACCATTTTTCAATTTCAATTTGAGGTAATTATCTAATTTTCAACGAAAGTATTTTCTGAAAAATACTAATGTATTTACTCGTTGAGCTTATGCACTAGCGATACTGATTGTATTTGCCCTCAGTGGATTCCAGGGCCTGAGGTGCGGTGTCCTAAAGGTCAGTTTAGCTTGTGTGGATAGGCATGTACCCTAACTTTTTTTTCTACTAGTTATACTCGTGTTTTCGAAAAATCAGAAAAATTCGGATGTTACGCGCATGTGATAAGGAAAAACTTCGGGGCAGCTCCCTACAAGTTTTGAAATCTTGCTTTTTAGCATGAAAAGCGGAGACAGATTTTTAGAGGTTTTCGTTAGTGAAGTCGATTTAATACTACCGGAGAGTTTGTTCTTTTTCTAGAGTGATCGACATCGGTACTGACATGCTTGAAATCGATTGCCAGATAACAAAAGATGGTAAAGTAGTTGTATCCCATGACAACAATCTGTTGAGATTAACTGGAGTGGACAAAGATATTTCAACGCTGCGTTACGAAGAGTTACCAATTTTAAAAGAAATCGTACCGATTGATTTTGAGCCAGGTATTCGATAGTATCAAATATAACTAAGTACCTATTAAGATTAATCTACAGCATCGCAAGGCCGTAAGTATGATTGCCAATGAATTTCAGAATTTTTAATTAGATTCGTGGAGCCAAAGAGATATGCTTCTAGTAGAAGACTGTAATTATAAGTAGGTATCATACTGCTGAAAGTGACCAGGAAGACGAGAAAATGCTGCCACAGCAGGAGTGTAGCAATTCTGATTAATTCTGGGGAAAAGAACTCGGTTTAGGTCAATTTTCGTGAACACCCCACGATGCATATGCGTCAAAACCAATTACTATGACCGAATTCGGTTGTAAAAATTCACCACCATGCACTCACATATAGTTCATGAAAAGTAGTCCTATATATAGCAACGTACATGATTGTGTTTACTTCGCAATAGTTTTAAATGCTGATCTGCCTGACATTAGTCTCAAAATTAAAACGTGACCAAGGAGCCAAACCGTCTAGTGTATACTGAAAACCTCTCCCTTACCGCCTCCGAAAAGAAAATCGACACAGGCTGACAAATACGCATGAGTTGAGCTGTGAAGTGTAATAATAATAATAATAATAATAATAATAATGTATTTTCCTCCAACAGCCTTTCGGCCAATTACAGGAGGAGCAAGGCAGAGATACAATAAATTTATATGATAAATGAAACAAAAATAATACAAAATAATAAGAAGTAATGGGAAAGTAAAGTAATTAAAATATTTTAAAAGTATATCGAAAATAAAAACATTAAAAAAAAGAGAGAAGAAAAAAAAAGTGCACGCAGGGTTACCATTTGCCCCCCCCCCCTCCTGTAAGGAGCTCGGAGCACGCGTCTGGTTATTTTAAAATTTTAAATTTGGAGCCGCTATGATTTTGGTTATTATATTTTTGAAATTATCACGTTTTAAGAAAAATATATCGACGTGGGTATTTTTAGATACTATGTTATTATGCAGAAGTGCCGCCCTATTCATAGCGGACTCCCTGTGTCCATTTTTGTGGGCAGTTATTGTTTCGAATAGATCTTTTGATCGCGCTTGGAACGAGGGTACCCGAAAGCAGATTTGTCGCAGTAGATTTTCATCGCATATTTTACTATGAACAATGTCATATAGCAGTAATTGGGAGGTTATTAGTCTGCGTTTTTCTAGGCTGATGACCCCGAAACCTGTTCTTAATTCTGTGTGGCTTACATCATTAGGGTAGTAAGAGAATAGTTTGAAGTATAAGTATTTCAGAAAACGGTTTTGGATTTTTTCTATCAATTTCACTCCCTTTTGCGTTGTTGGGTTCCAGAGTCCAGACTAATGACGCAAATTCTAAATGGGATCTCACAAGTGAGAAATATAGTACTTTGAGCGTATCAACATCAATGTAATTTCGTCCACTTCTGATTATAAAACCCACCATTTTGTTTGATTTCAATGCGATGTTAGATAAGTGGTCCTTATACGTAAGTTTTGCATCTAGAATCACCCCCCCCCAATCCCTTACCCTGTCAACTTCCCGTAACGTGGCTCCATCTATATGATAGTAATGCTCGATTCTTTTTAGTATTCCTCTGAATGTAATTTTTTCGCATTTGCTCAGATTGAACGGTAGTCCGTTCTGTTGACTCCAAGTGGCTAGTCGATTTATATATCTTGTTGTAAGAGATCGCTGTCTCCGCAGCTGATTTTATTTGTCTGAAAATTTTGATGTCGTCTGCATAGAGTAGAAATTTTGAATCGCGGAGGACCGTTGCGGCATAATTATTGAATATCAAGAATACTAAGAGGCCCAAAATGGATCCTTGTGGTACCCCCGAGGTACAGTCAAAGTATTTAGACTCGGCTCCTCTGAACGAGATAAACTGTTTCCTATTTCCCAAATATACGAGTTGAAAAAGCTAATCAAATTTGTCGAAAAGCCAAGCTCCTGCATTCTTGTTATGAGTATACGATGGTGTACTTTATCAAAGGCTTTACTGAAATCTGTATATATAACGTCTACATGTGTTCTTTCATCGAGGACTTTCAGGACGTATTGAGTAAATTGAATTAAGTTGGTCTGGACAGATCCGCCTTCCATAAAACCATGTTGAGAAGAAACTAAGTAGTTTTTTATCCTTGGATAAAGCTTATTATAAACCACAGTTTCAAATATTTTAGCTGAGGCAGGTATAAGGGATATGGGCCGCCGGTAATTAGTTAAGTCTTTCCTGTTGTCATTTTTAGGCACTGGTATTACTTTAGATATTTTCCATGTTTCAGGGAATTGCAAGTTTAGAAGGGAGATATTGAAAATATGTGTCAACGGCGGAGCCAAGAGATCTTTACAAAAGCCTTAAAAATGTATGATGGGATACCGCCTGGTCCGCTTGATAGTTTAGGTTTTAGGGAACCTATGACACCTTTCACTTCGTCTCCAGTGATAGTTTTAATATGCACAGTATTTAGTGTTGAAATCGGAACGTATGTATACGTACACACTCGTATGTTTACGTACACACTCGTAATGTTGAAGTTTCTATGTAACAAAGTGTTTAAAGTTTTAGTATGTGAGTTTTATATATATATTCAGTTACGAATTATTAATTTCATTAGGTTATGGGTTCAGACGTTTCGTCTCGCGTTTAATATGCTCTGTAAGTCAGTAAAGTAGTCAGTTTTTCGTTTCGAGTCGTTATTTTGATGTGGAGTGTTGCTCAAGTTCATGGATAAGATGGAACTGGCAAAACATATCAAACCACTCGCTGGTGAAGCAGACTGGCCTGTGTGGAAGCGGAAAATCAGAGATCTACTTGATTACCATGAAGAGCCGTAGATGCGATTGATGGCAAGTTATCAAAACCTGATCCACTCGGAGAAATAAACGCTACGAAAGAAGAGAAGAAAGAGCACAAAGCAGCTTGTGACCTGTATCGTAAGGCCAATAGTTATGCCAAGTCTATGATCACAAGTACTGTTTCAGATTCAGTCTACCAAAAGATTATGGATAAGACTACCGCTCAGGAAGCCTGGGAAGCTTTGAAAAGTCATTTCGAAGCTACTTCACAGGATCAGCTTTTCAAGGTATGTGCAGATTTTTTTGCCTTCAGTTGGACATTGAGTGATGAGGTTTCAACCCATGTTGCGAAGCTTCGAACTCTATGGAATGATTTGAATAATGGATTAAAAGCAAAGAACCAGAATCCCTTACCAGACCTAATTTTGGTCTGTAAGGTGATCCATATTCTTCCTAGCAACTTCGAGAACTTTAAATCCAGTTGGATGTTACTCTCAAAAGATGAAACGAGAACATTCGATGAGTTATGTTCGCAGCTCATAGTTTATGAAAGAACTCGCAACTCAAATCAGCAAAGTAGTAGTAGCAGTATAGATCAAGAAGCTCTTCTTACTAGATCGAATCAGAAGAAGAATAGTAGTTCTGCTAAACCAAAAAATCACTCAAGTTCAGAGTCCAAACCGAGTAATAATTGTAATTACTGTCACAAAGCTGGTCATTGGGTTTGTCAGTGTAGAAAGTGGATTGCTGATGGACGCCCAGCTAGAGATTCAGCTAGTAGTGCTAAGAGTAGTGCTCAGAGCAATTCAGTAGAAACTCTTGCTCTTGTATCGATTCATAATTCAGTTTTAGCTGCTGAACCGAATGTAGAGGATTGGTGGATTGATAACGGCGCTACTAAGCATGTCACAAACCGTTCCGATTGGTTTAGTTCATTCAGTAAGTTTGAAAGCTCGCATAGCATCAAAGCAGCCTGTAACGAGCGATTGGATGCAGTTGGTAGCGGTATCATCGAGATCGTCTCATCAGTTAATGGTCAGCGCCGGCATTTACAGCTTAAAGATGTTTGGCTTGTCCCTAGAATCGCCAAACATTTATTTTCACCATTGGCAGCGCATGATAAACAGCAAAATAGCAAGTTTGAATCTACCGTCACCTCATCCTCCTGTACGTTTTCTGTGAATGGTGCTGCTGTAATCAAAGGTGTTCGAGAGAAGAATGGAACGTTGTACAAGGCAGAGATTCAGACTGTTAGTTCGAATAACAGTTCCACAGTCAACATCGCGGAATCGAGTGATCTGCTTCAGCTTTATCACGAGAGATGGGGTCACCAAGATAAACGTCATGTCAAAGAAAAGCTTGAACGAGAATTAGAGATTAAAATCAAGCTAGAGAATAAGATTTGTGAACCGTGCTCATCGTTTAGGTACCGTTTGGTACTAGAAGAAAAAAGTTTCAAAACCAGGAGAGCTCATTTCTACCGATGTTTGTGGTCCTTTTTATGAGTCATTTCAGAAGAAGCGTTATTTGGTTGTATTCAAGGACTGTTACACTAAATACAGATATGCTTTTGTCATCAAAGAGAAGTCAGATGTCAAAGGAGTTTTAGAACAAATGCTTACTCATGCAGAAAAACAAGGACACAACATCAAAGAGCTGCTCAGTGATAATGGTGGTGAATTCGACAATTCAGAGGTTTGTGATATTTTGCAAACAAGGGGTATCACTCAGAGATTAACGGCTCCCTACACACCAGAGCAGAACGGCAGCAGTGAACGAGAAAACAGAACAATTGTCGAGATGGCTAGAACTTTCATGCACTCGAATTCAGAGATACAGTTTCCACAAGCAATTTGGGCTGAGTTTGTCACCACAGCAGTCTACATTCTGAACAGAACAGGAAAATCATCAGAAAATGGTGTCAGTCCATACGAGCTATGGTTTGGTAAGAAACCAAGAATCAGTCATCTGCGTATCATCAGTTCAGCTTGCTATGTCCATGTTCCAAAGCAACAGCGTCGCAAAATGGACAGAAAGGTTACCTTGTTGGTTACAATGCCGAAGAGCGTTATCGAGTATACATTCCAGAGAAAAACAAGGTCGTGTTGTCCCGAGACATTCAGTTTCAAGAAACACTTCATGATTGTGCAGAAAAAGTAAAGGTACCTTTTTATAGTCCACCTGCAAAATATGAAGATGAAGAAGCAGAAAAACCAGAAACTGAACCAGCCTCAGATTCCTCAGATTTAGAATCAGAAAAATCAAAATCATCAGAAAATAGTCGAACTTTGCGCAATAGAGATTTTATTCACGCGTCAAAGTACTACGATGATTTTGTGTGTGTGATGACTACTGAGGAAGAGCCACAGAGTTACGAAGAAGCGCTCCAGCGACCAGATAGCGCATCCTGGCAAACAGCAATGGATAGTGAAATGTCTTCTTTGAAAGAAAATCACACATTTGAGTTAGCTGATCTGCCTCCAAGTGCCAAGGCAATACCTTGTAAATGGGTTTTCAAGTTGAAACTAAATCCAGATGGTTCTGTTTCAAGGTATAAAGCTCGGGTTGTTGCAAAAGGGTATGATCAAAGAAAAGGCATAGACTACAGTAAAACGTTCAGCCCAGTCGCCAAGCTACAGACTATCAGATTAATGCTCGGCGTTGCAGCAATAGAGAGGATGCATCTAGTCCAGTTTGATGTGTCAACTGCATTTCTCTATGGCGAGCTTGATGAAACCATTTTTATGAGGCAGCCGGAAGGATATGATGATGGGTCAGGCAGAGTTTGGAGACTTGCAAGAAGTCTGTATGGGCTCAAGCAATCGCCGAGATGTTGGAATAGGCGAATTGGCAGGTTCTTGGAATCACTAATGTTCAAAGTCAGTGATGAAGAGGCATGTATGTTTATCCGAGAAGAGAATGGAGTTAAGATTATCCTAGTATTGTATGTTGATGATGGTCTTATCGCCTCCACCAGCCATGCAGAATTAGAAACGTTTTTAAGTCAACTCAGAGCAGAATTCAAGATCATGTCAGAAGAAGCAAAGTATTTTCTAGGACTAGAGATTGAGAAGCAGTCAAATGGTGATATTAAGGTGTGCCAGAAGTCCTATGCACAGAAGATACTCGAAAAGTTCAATTTTGTGGGGTGTAAGCCAGTTAAAACACCTATATTGAGCTCTGTGCCAGGGAAAGCATCAGAAAAAGAAAACATGTACCCGTACAGACAGGCTGTAGGATCATTGATGTACTTAATGTTGGGCTCGAGACCTGATTTAGCTTATGCAGTTGGTTTCCTATCCAGATCACTTGAAAATCCGACCTCAGATGACATCGGCAGACTAAAAAGAGTGTTCAGGTACATTGCTGGTACCATCAACGTCGGGTTGTTGTATCACCATAATGCAGAGAAAGGTATTCTCACCTATTATTCAGATGCAGATTTTGGTGGGTGTATCCAGACAGGCAGATCAACATCAGGAGTTTTAGTAACTTATGCAGGAGCAGCCGTCTCTTGGTTAAGTCAATGCCAAGGTTCAGTTACTGACTCCACTACAGAAGCTGAAATAGTTGCAGCTAGTGAAGCCGCAAAGGAAATAATTTGGCTTAGTCGTCTTCTGAGTCAAATGAGCGAGCTGTTGGAAGTGCCGATTTTGCAGATTGATAATGCAGCAGCTGTGAGGTTAGCCGAAAATCCAGAGAATCATAGAAGAACAAAACATATCCAAAGGAAACACTTCTTTGTCCGAGAGAAAGTGTCAGAGGAAAGCCTAGCAGTCGAACAAGTGTCATCAGAGAACCAAGTGGCTGATGTGATGACCAAACCAATAGCAGCGCCCCGTTTTCAAATTTTGTGTAATAAAATGGGTCTTTTATAAAGCGCTCCTCTTAGTGCCTTAGTATTAATTCTTGTTGTAGAGTTTAATAGTTTATTAATTTTTTTTTTTTAAGGTTTATTTTTACCTTTAAACAAGGGAAAGTGTTGAAATCGGAACGTATGTATACGTACACACTCGTATGTTTACGTACACACTCGTATGTTTACATACACACTCGTATGTTTACGTACACACTCGTAATGTTGAAGTTTCTATGTAACAAAGTGTTTAAAGTTTTAGTATGTGAGTTTTATATATATATTCAGTTACGAATTATTAATTTCATTATTTAGATTTAAAGTTAAATTTAAATTTGAGGCACGGGTTAAACTCGTTTGCAGTTTCTGATTGGTAGTGATAGTTCCTCATCAGCGAGGAACACTGAGGCAAAATGTGAGGCAAATACCACAGACTTCATTCGGTGAGCTAAGTATTTGCCCTTTAAACTCAATGCTAGTAGTGTTTGAGCCCATATTTTTACGCGAGTTATTTGCGTATCTCCAGAACTGTGACGGGTTGGATTTGAGTAGTCCTTCTACATTACGATTATGCCTCTCCCATGCCTCTTTGATTAACTTCTTGGTTTCTTTCCTGCACATGGCGAACTGTTGATGTACGCTGGGACATTATGTTTTCTTAAATTTAGAGTGCAATTTCCCTTTTATTTTAAGATTATTGATTATTTCTTTTGAGAACGAAGAAAGATACTTGATTTTTTTTTCGATAGGTTCTAAGGGGAACGGTTCTCTTTATAATATCGTGTAGCGCTTTTTGATAATAGCTCGCGGCTTCATTGCTGTCAGTAATTTCATACAATTCTTCCCAGGATGTCTCTTTCAACAGCAGATACATGTTAAAGAAGTCTGCTTTGGCGAAGTTATATGTAGGCTGGAGAAGCGACTGGAGGTGTCGGGGGGTTCATCTCATGAAAAATTCGAGCGAGTGATAAATCTATTTCCAAAGGAGGGTGATAGCTATCGGAAGGTGTTGACAAGCGATGACCTAGATTGACCGTTAAGGACGTGATGTTGCTCAGGACTAGGTCTAAAGTTTTGCCGTATTTATTAGGGACCCTGTTGTACGAGACTAGGTTATGGAAGTGCATAAAGTTGTTCAGGTCTTGAATTTTATTTTTGTTCATTGAGACGTAGCTAACGGGAGAACCGTCATCGTCGACAATCTGACGCAGATTAAAGTCGCCGATCAGTATTAAATTTTCTACTGAGATGCTGTGTCGTGTTATCGTTTTGTAAATTTCTGCATAGTGTTCTCGTTCTGAGACTGGAGGAAAGTAAAAAGCTCCGACATAAACTGAAGTACTTCTGTTTAGCGGTTTTATCTTTACCCATACCTGTTCGTAAGCATTGTTTGGTGTTTCTAACCAGGATATTCTCTCTGCTATGAAATTATTTCTCACCGCTACAATTACTCCACCTCCTGTAGTTTTTCCTACGGCCCCTAAATTTCTGTCCTTCCAAAAGACTCTGTATGTATTATCAAATATTTCGTAGGTATGGATGTCTTCTTGTAGCCACGTCTCGGTAATCACGATAATATCGTAGTTGTTTGCGAGAACATTTAATTTAAAATTATTGAGTTTGGTTCTGAGTCCCCGAACGTTCTAGTAGAGGGTGTAAAGTGTATGCTGGTAAAACCCCTTAGTCAATGCCTCTCAATAATTGAAGAGGATTTCTATTAGGTATGAATAGGAAGAGGATGTCTTGTGCAATATTTGCCTGGGTACCTAAATTAGTATTCATGCGGTATTTTTTGATACGTTTTGGTACTGCGATCATTTTTGTTTACGCTTATCCAATATGAAATAAGTACTTGAAAATTCTTTTTGTAGGAAACTATTACAGGAACGACAATCCGGGAAAAGCCGACCGTAAGATACCACTTCTGGAAGATGTATTCAAAACGTTTGAGAAAATACCAATTAACATCGACATCAAGCGAAACGATGCCATGTTAATAGAGCAAGTATCGCACTTGATCAGACATTATAGGAGAGAAAAACGTTGTGTATGGGGCAATATGACCGGCGAGGTCACCGAGAAGTGTTACAAACAAGTAAGTCGTATTAAGTTTACTCGATGATTTCGTTAGCAATTATACATGGCCTATGTCTGATTTAGAATGAGCAAGTTGGATAAATGGACGCTGTTAAGCAAAAGGGACTTAGGCGACAAAATCTGTTTTTTGAGAAGATGTAACATTTAATAGCTTTACGGACAATAGCGTTTACTGATAAGATTCCTTCAACGTGGTTACACATATTTTTGTGTTGGGTGCCCAATTTTGAAAAATTCTACTTTTTACGTTATTTCCAATGATAGGTACTAAGAACTCATTTTGTCAACAAATGTCGCCCAAGTCCCTTTTGCTTAACAGCATCCCATCAGGAATTATCTTTTAACATTTTGATGATCAGTTTTTGAGAGGAGCCTGCGGTTTCGGTTGTAGGTACCTGGAATGCTTATCCAACAATTAAGTCTAAATTTTGCATTGTAGTCGGTCCACGCTAAAATTTCAATTTTCTTGTTCGTACATCTGAAAACTGTCGCATATGTAAGATTCTATTGCTCGTAAAATGAATTACAGATTTTTTTAATGGTTCCGTTTCTATTTCGGTATCTTTATTATTTGGGATGAGTTTGATTCAACCATTCAGTTACTGTAGTGCAAGATCATGCCCGGCAGCCGAATTTTCCTATGAGGTGGGATTTTATGGTTTTGACCCCAAATAATGTTTAAAAACACTTGTTCGCTGAGAAACTTTCAAATTTTAGAAAAATTTTAGTGACAAAACCCTCGTAATACTGGGGGATGTCATGATTCCAGTGACACGTGAGTTTTCAAGACCAACAAATTCCGTTTCACAAATTATGCCAAATACGTTTTCTGATTTCAGAATCCGGATGTAAATTTGCTATGTTCGAGACGGAAAGTCATTGTGATACTGTTTTGTTATTACACTGGGTTACTGCCGTTTATTCCATTGAAGGAAACACACCTGGAAATATTCTTGCCATCTATATATCTAAGGTAAGTATGGACCGTCAATCACAAGTCAGTTTTCGAGTGCAATGCAAACTTGTGTATCAGTGTGTAGTCAACGGAGATAATTATTTCTGATCTTGTAATACTGATGAATGTACATTTTTGCTGACAGTCGTCGCAGCAGGTTTACAGTTTAATAAAATGATATTTTCATACCCTCATTAGGTGGCCAGATCAGTGGAAGAACCGTCTTTTTTTCAAGGCAGCAATAAGAGCGTTGGATTTCCTGCTGATTCGAAAATCATTGTTTACACATCTGAAAAAACGTGGAATACAGGTGACGATTTATTGAAAATTGAGGCAGGGTTGTAGCAACGGGGATCAGTCCTTGAGCCTCTACAATGTTGTTTGAAAACTCAGCACGTGGCAAATTCCAGTAGCCAATCGCCAAAACAGAACAGTGAAGATTTCCGGTGATTTTGACTGAAATTTTCCATATTTCAGTCGACATTCTTGCATTCTACCCCGTACCCCGCCCCAACCCCAAAATAAGAAAACATGCTGGCTACGGCACTGTGTGAAAAGGTATCAATGGAATTTCGGATGCGTATGTGGTGTAAGCCAGTGAACAGTACGCAACAATTCGCCGTATCTTCTCTGCTTCTTCATAGACCTTTTGTAAATTTATGTGGTCTAACGCAGGCATGTTAAACTAAGGAACCTATAAGGGCATTACAAAAGCTACTTGATCAAGTAACTGCACGAGTAATATGTAATTTCATTTACTAGTCGCAGATTCAGCGTGCGTCCCTTCTGTGTTGAAGATGGTTCTTCGCCATCGTATACTACGCGTATTTCTGGGTTTCTGATTCCAATTTTTGGTGACCTGCACTAAAGCAAAATGTTGACAAAAATTATTTGAAACCGCGTTTCATCACTTGTCGTCTAGCTATTTAAGTATATTTTTCAATTGCAAATCATAATTTTTACCAGCATGTTAGAAATTGCAAACATTTTTGGAGTGATATCTCAATGCAGGAACTGCAACCGAACCAAGCCCTCCAGTCTCCACTAAAGCTTATTGATTTTAGTAATTAATAACTTATTAATTTGTCACAGGTGTACCTATGGGTGTTGAACGAAGAGAAGGAATTCGAAAAAGCATTCCAAGTTGGAGCAACTGGGGTGATGACTGATTATCCAACTCGTCTGAACCACTTTATACACGCCAATAAGAATCTCGTGTACGCTGAAAACATTCAATTCAGCTAAATACGTATTTTGTTATTCAATTAATAGTGTGATATATTTAATAGCCGATAAATTCGTACGCCGTGATAGTCAATTTGACAACATTCGTGCACATTTGTTCTTTTATATTGATCCTACAGTGCAGATGAGAAGCACAAATGGTCTGGTACATACATCGATATTATGAAAGCCACTATAACGTACCTCTGAGGTTACATACTCGTAGTAGTGTTGATTTACAACAGATATATTTTAGGGGTGACATAATACATTCAAGAAAAATTAATTGAGGACGGAAACGAACGAGAATTTCAAATATACAATGTGAAACAATATATTACACTGGTCTCATGAGTAATAGTGGAGCAAAAGATTAGAAACTTCACTCAGCATGTCAACACCTAATGCACCAACACCAAGAACCCACTAATTTTGTCCACATTAGCTACTCTTGCGTTCACAATTCCAGCAACAGACCAGGTTTATCTTCATGTTCAGCATTTCTGCAGAACTTTAAGAACCGGAAAAGATTGCGGATATGTTCTGTCGGTCGGTACCTTTCATCTGAGGCTAAAAACATACATAATTACTGCAGGAGGCAGAAAAAGAATTGAGAAGTACAAAGTTAAAACGTTCTACGAAAATTCGCGAGAGTAGAGCCGATGTAAGGGCGGAAAACACGTTGGTGGTAAGGAAAACACGGAGGGGGAGGGGGAATAACAAAAATGGTAAGTTGGGCCAATGTAATGGCATTCTCCGGTAGCTACTTGGGATTCAGTTAGAGGTGTTCATTGGGCTCTTTCGATATTCCTAACATTGAGACCCGAAGGGATCGGCACTATAGATCGGAACCCGACTCGATCCCAACTTCTCTGAAGAGTTATTTTCCAAAATCTTTCGACTCAACTGGGGGGTGGGGGGCAAGCTGAATTCAGCCTGCCTATAAGTCAAGCAGCGATAAGCTATTTCTGGAAGCCATTCTGAGTTTCAAAAATGGAGAAAAACGTTTAAATATCCCAGTCATTTTGTAAATATACTTGTAAGATGAGATTGACTTACGTACAGAGATAATTGGGCATAATAGTACTCGAATACTGAGTTATTCATGCATTATGAATAACATTCCAATAATCATGAATCACGCAAATAATGAAACAACAATAATACTTGATTGCGTCTACATTCACTTTTCACGTTATGATTATAAAATAAAAATATAGAACAAAACAGACAACTGCTACAGACAAAAACAAGAAAAAATTGAAAAACAGGAAGATGAAAAACCAATGTGAACGAAACTTGTCCCCGTGTTATTCGACGCTACAGATCGGAGGGGCCCCGTGCAAGAAACTAAACAAACTGGAATGATGGTTTTCATTTATGATGAGATTGTGATTATGTTAATAATCAATGCAAATAGTCTTATTAAAAGGAAAATAAAATGCTACCATGGAGGCCATACCACTTCAACTGCTCCAGGACTGGCGGTACAAGAAAACGATTTCTGGAGATTAAAGATGATAAGCACATACAGTATATTATGAAAAATGGGCAATTCATGAGTCATAGAGTAAAAAATGGACTGAATAGACAGCAATGGGTAACACTATGAGAATTCTCCGGGATTAAGAATATCGATAACGTCAATGCAGTTGCAAGTTGCAGGTGGATTTATGTTTGCGTATTTACTGGCTACTGGTGACTACGTAGCATTGTTAATGAGCTCGCGATATTACAAGTTTTGCAATGAATAACGATGATTGATGAATATTAGTCCCATTCTCACTTTATCGAATACTGATTGATGAATAATTTTACGTGTAATACGAAAAATGAATAACGAGTACTGAATGACGAATACCGAGTAAACTTTTATTCACTATTCTTATTTGAGTAACGCCCAACTCTGCGTCATCCGAGAACGATGCTCTAGCATCGGCTTATAAGAGTTAGTCGGACGATACATCCTCCTTTATAATTATCGCCTATATTACATTTATACACGCGTACACAACGTATTGTTAATCAAAAATATTATCTGCATTACGTCAACGTTCTTTGAATACCTATGTTCCATACAGTATTCTGAATCATTACAGCTTCTAGCATTGCGTAGTATCTAGTATGCATTGCTAACTTGTTTTTCCCTCTCCTGTAAAATCTGTTTTTTATCACTTAGCGTACTTCGCATTTCTGACATTCACTTATACGATTCCGTTGAAGATTTTTGTTCTTAAATGACAACACTTTCTAGAAAAACGACTAACATGCCCAGCTGGCACAAAAAAGTCATCGGCCAATAATAATTTGGCGAGAACGAAGAGGTAAGCGCGCCATCTTACCAACATATAATATAGATGCATATCGTGTGAAGTATTCCAAGGGTAATATTCATCGTTATTTCGGCCAATCCTTCAATGATTGATTGCAAAAGTCAGACCCTGATTCAACTCCTTTTCGATACTACGCTGCACTGCATTACTTAGACCGAGAGTTCAACTTACCATAACAAATAATGAAGACGGTAGAGTACGTCTTATTAAATCCGCGAGTTCCGTTTGCGAAATCAAATCAGAGTGAACGTTCAGCCTGATGTACGGTAACGGCACGTAACCGGCTTGCAGAGGGAAAAGATTATATCGAACCAAATATTTGCCACCTGGTACGATATTGAAGCTCATCTACAAAATAAGTACTGTCAATTAGTGCCGGCGAATTCGACTAAGAGCAAATAGTATTCGATTGGCGAGTGCCCTAGTAGTTTGTCCACAGACATATTGTCCACGAGACATTTCGTCTAGTAAGACGGTTAGTCCGTGCGAGTTTTCGTCCAGAGATTTTTTACCCACAAAAATGTTCGTCCAAAAACAGATCAAATATGGTACATGAAGAGACAAGTTGAAATATGAATTTACTGAAAACATTGGCCACTAATACGAAAAAAGACATACAACTTACAGGGTTATGCAGTTTGAAACGCAACATAGGGAAATCCCGTTCGTTATGCATTAATATTTTTTTAATTTATAATAATAATAATAATAATAATAATAATAATTATTATTATTATTATTATTATTATTTGTGCCCCCTCCCTCTCCCCTCGACAGGTACCCGAAGGTCCCAATAATGGTGAGGGGCAGTACAGAATGGAAAAATAAAAACAAAAACTAAAACTAAAACTAAACTATAGAGGGGAAGAGGTTGGCACCGGGACAGACATATGGGATCGGCTGCGAAGAGGGTCCAAGGTCACCACCGAGGGGCCGAAAAATTGAGGGGTTTAATAGCCAAGGCGTGTACGAGTATACCAATAGCCTGAAATGCGCATGGGAGCACTACAAGGGAAACGGACCTCTATCCTACATCTTTTGCAGTACCCGCCTGCTAACAGAGCCAATGTACTGGCCTCTAAATATGTAAAATAAGTCAATCGTAGGATCACTACGACTAACATTATTATGCAGAGCAAGGGTTTTTCGTATCACTGATGATGAAATCCCCCCCCCCACGTATCAAATAATTCTGAAGTTCTTCCACTAAAGGATGGAACCCTAAATCGAATGCTTGCCAAAATCGTGGGACATAATATCCTATTGTTGAGAATGACTCTTAGAAATATTAGTTTTGCTAAGCTTCTTCTATTTTCTAGGCTCAAAATCTCAAACCCAACCAGAAGTTTATTAGAAGTGATGTCAGAAGGACAGTACATGAAAAATTACAAAATAGGTATTATTTTAAAAAACTTTTTTGAAATTTTTCAATTTTATTAATACTTTTTTGAGTTGTATGGTCCCAAATAATGGTAGAGAATTCGAAAATTGATCAAACAAATGTAGTATACAATATTTTCACAATTTCAAAATGTTTATGTTTTTCATTTGTTTTTATAAAACCAACTATTTTTTTACATTTCAAGGATATGTACTCGATATGCAAGTTGAACAATAGTTTTGAGTCTAATGTAACTCCCAAATTTTTCACAGAACTCACGCTTCGTAGTGGCACCTTTTTATTTTATAGTTAAATGAGATAGGCCTTCTTCGTCCTCGTAAAACTTATTTTTCACATTTACTAAATTTGAAAGGTAATGAATTATTGCCGCTCCACTGAGTTATCAAGTCAAGGTCATGCTGCAGCTTGGTACAGTCGTTTTCAGAAGTTCTCATTTTATACTATCATCTGCATATTATATGGGTAGCACTACTGAACAAAATGAAATTTGTTGTTTGCACAACGCATTTAAGGAGGTGATTCTTGAGTACTTTTCAACGCTGAATACAGTGCCGTCGGCCGTTTTTCTCTATCACGTCTAGTTTTTCTCATCAAAAACTATAAAAAATTCAACTAAATGTGTTCAAAAAGAGGTTTAGGAACTGAATGTGGTCATACTGATTCGTGTTGTTGTGTTGCGGTCGTGTGTAGTGGTGTGTATTCCGTCTGTTTGTTTTCTGTTATTGTGGTCTGATAACACTGATAATATCAGTCAGTGGTACCGCTTATTCCAATGCAAAAACAAAATGGAAACGAATTTCAGTCGTTCAGAACTCCGAATCGTGACGTGATAGAGAAAAATGGGTCGCAGTATCGTGTTCAGCGTTAAAAAGTACCTCAGAATCACCTGTCGAAGTGCATTGTGCAAAATAGTTGTTCAATAGTGTAGTAAGACATACGAGTATGGAATCATTTCTGCAATGACTAAAGCGACGCAGTGCGTATTTGTATTATGATAGGCCAGTGCAGCGAAGAAACTACTTCTTATTCAATTTACAACGCAACATGAAAAATCTTGTTTACGGCGTCTCAGTGTAGTAAAGCGTATTCAGCGCGTTTCTTATTCTTTCAAAAGGATGACGATGGAATAATTGGCGGGGAAAATGTCCGAAGATTTTCGAAGAATTTCATCAAAGAATTATTATTATTATTATTATTATTTTTTTTTTTTGGAGGGGGGGGGGAGAGAATCCGATAATTTTCGAAGGAACTTCAACGAAAATCTTCAGAAAAAATTTCTTGTTCTCCGAAAAATTTCATCAAAATTTATCGAGAAAATTTTTTGGTAATTTTTGAAGAATTTAAGAGGGACGGTTTTCAAAGGATTTTATCATGAAGAATTTCATAGAAAATATTCGGGGAAAAACTCTAGCAGTTTCTAAAGAATTTTATCAACAATCTTCAGGTAAAATGTTCTGCGAAGAACTTCATCGAAAATCTTCGGGAAAAATCTCCGATGACTTTTAAGGAATGTTATCGGTAATTTTTGGAAACAAATACCGATAATTTCCGAAGAATCTTTTCAAAAATCTAATTTTTCAAAGAATTTTTTTTTGAAATCTTCCGCAGAATTTTCGGATGATTTTGAAGGATTTCGTAGGAAATATTCGAGGAAAAACTCTGACGGTTTTTGAAGACATTTATCTACAATCTTCAGGCAAAATGTTCTCTGAAGAATTTCATCGAAAATCTTCGTGAAAAATCTTCGGAAAAATGATGACTAGGAATTTTATCAGAAATTGTTGGAGAAAAAGTTCCGATAATTTCCGAAGCATCACTTCAGAAATCATTAGGAAAAATTTCCAATGCTTCCACAGAATTTCTTTAAAATTCTTTGAGAAAATTTTCCAATAATTTTTAAAGAATTTCGTAGGAAATATCCGGGGGAACTCTGATGGCTTTGAAGAATTTTATGGAAAATCGTCAGAGAGAATAATGTTCGATGATCTCCGAATAATTTTATCGAATATCTTCGGAAAATTTTCAACAATTTTTAAGGAACTTCATCGGAAATTTTTACGAAATTTTTAGAAAAAATTTCCGATAATTTCCGAAGAACCTCATAGGAAATCATTGGAGAAACATCCAATGTTCTCCAAAAAATTTCATCAAAATTCTTCGAGAAAATTTTCCGATGATTGATTTTTGAAGAATTTCATGGAAATACTCGAGAAATACTACGATGGTTTTTGAAGAATTTTATAAACAATGTTCAGGAACAATATCCGATGATTTCAAGGAATTTTTCGGAAATTTTTGGAGAAAAATTCCAATAATTTTCAAAGAATTTTATAGGAAATCTTTGGGAAAAATTTCATCAAAATTCTTCGAGAAAATTTTCCGATGACTTTGGAAAAATTTCATGGGGAATATTTAGGAAAAAAACTTCAGGAAAAAATCTCCGACGATTTAAAAAAAAAATTATCGGGAATTTTTGGAGAAAATTCCGATAATTTATGAAGAATCTCATCGAAAATATTTTTAAAAATTTCCACTATTTTTAAAAAAAATTTCATCAAAATTCTTCGAAAAACTTTTCCAAAAAGTATTAAGAATTTCGTAGGATTTTTTTTCCACAAAAATTTCCAATGAAATTCTTTGAGAATCATCGGAGATTTTTTCCGAGGATCTTTGATGAAATTCTTTAGAAAACATTTTTTCTGAATATTGTTGATAAAATTCTTCAATAGCCGTCGAAGTTTTTCCCCCAAATATTTCCTATGAAATTCTTCAAAAATTATCGGAAAATTTTTCCGAAGACTTGAAGAAACTCTTTGGAAAACATTGGAAATTTTTGGTGCCGTTCGAATATGCTATCTATCTACGGACTATTGTCATCTACCACGGATAGAGTGTTGTTGTAGTATGCAATCTACTATTTTAAAACATTATGTAGAATTAGGAAACGCAAAATTAAATTCGCAGTTTTACTTGTTGCATTTTGATGAAAAATTATATCTTCTAGAGGGGGGGAGGCAATAGTTACATAAGGCTTAACAAGCCAAAACAAGGCTTGAGGGATAAAAATCGCGCATGAAGCTGGACATACTCTTTTTCGTTGATAATTGGACGCTATTCAGCAAAAATGGAACCAACTAGCAAAATCCGCTTTTTGAGAACACGTGATTCGAAGTTAAGTTCAAGAGCCATATAGAAACTATATGACATAGCGTTTACTGATAAGCTTTTCTCAATGTGAGTACACATTTTTGAAACGGGGGCCCAATTTTGGAAAATTCTACTTTTTACGCTCTTTCCCACGATACTAATAACTCATTTTGCTTACAAATAATTGGTTCGTTCCCTTTTGCTGAATAGCGTTCAATTAAGCTTGATATTTCTGTAAGTATACTAGCCAAGGATACACTAGCACGCCTCATGCCGATAAGCAGGATCTGCGTATTAAAATCTTTTAGCAACATTTCGCAGTAGCCGAAGGAAACGCTGACCAAGGAAAGGTTTTTGTTACTGTTTTATTGGGTTACTGCATTGTTTATCACAACCCTGACGATAGGGGGGGGGGCAATATTTTTAGAAGGCCTGAATTTCAACGTTTACGGCTATATCATACTGTAAATCAAATCAGCGACCACTCCTTATACCATGAAAGAAACCTCCGTAACTTATAATTTTTCACCATCTGAGAAAAGAACAAAATGAACTAGAAGGAGACGAGGCCCGAAGAAACTCCCCCTCCCCCCTCCCCGACCCTCTATTTATCTCTAAGAGGCTGGTTTATCTGCGAGTAGTAGATCGCATACTAGAACAAACGTACTACCCGCGATTTGGTAAATAGCATATCAGAACAGAAAAACGACTGGTAGATAGCATATTAGAACAGCACCAAAATTTTTTCGAAGACTTTCGAAGAGATCCTTCAGAAATTATAGGAATTTTTTCTCCGAAAATTTTCGATGAAATTCCTTTTGGAAATTTTCCCCGAAGATTATTTCATCATTTTGCAAGAATAAGAGACGCACCGAATTACGCTTCACTTATTACGACGCTGTAAACGAAATTTTTGATGCTGCGTTTTAAACTGCATAACCCTGTATATACATATACATATACATATACATAAAACGGACGGTTCGGTAGTCGGTACTATGTTTTACAAACATCGACAATGATTATTGTACATCTAAGAAATTAAAAGAGAGGGACCAATATAGTATTACGCATAGTATGCTTCCTCCAATTCAGCATTATCACTGATATTACGCAATTTTATATTGTACGATACAGCTCTTGAATACTGGAACAAATTACGATCAACTTTGCACTTCTCGCACTGTTGTACTACATTCTTGGTTCATTCTGTCCTTTTTTCGTCGGGTGTTTCACATTTGAGTGGCCCTCATTCAACTGAGTTACGAGTACCTCATTCACATTTTTGGTCTCTGTGAATATGTTTCGAAAATTTTCATAAATATGGAAGCGTGGTGAGTGGCAATCAAGTTCTGAAATCACGAGTGCCATCCCTCGACTACATTATTCGTTCACTCGTCACCTTGCAGAACTATATTGTATACGTTCCATACTTCCGGAGGACAGCCGCACATGACGGCAATTGGTGCAGCACTTAAGACACCCCATCTTTCCATGCAAGTAAGCAGATTGGACCAATTGTTTTTGGACAAGTGTCTTCTGAACGAAAAGACGCTGGACGAAAAAAGTTGAATCAACTGTCCCTGGACAAAATATTTTAGACGAACTGTCGCTGAACAAAAAATGTCTCTGGACGAACTGCCACAAAATCTTTTCCCGATAATATAATTCATTTACTGTTCAACTAAGCGTGGCACCGCGGTCCGAGACTTTGAAAATATGGGCACTGCCGGAATGATTTATGAAATTGAAACATAATGAAACTGTGGGTGGTGAATGCATCCGAACTCGTGATTTTCCTATTTTAGCCTGAATTTTTCCGGTAATGCTTGCATTTTTGAGATCTCGAACTATTGTGGAGCACTTCGTTTCGTTTTACCGACCCCCCTTCGATATTTCGCCCTCAAAATAAGGAACACGTAAAACTTACGTAAACACGAGAATACAGACCAACCAACCCACCTGTTTACATCCGGAAAACATGAAAGCGTCCACTTCGTTATGCTCGATACAAATATCGAACGACATCAACTGCTGCGAGTTATTCTGTAGCTCCAAGCTCATTGGTAACGGAGTTCGTACCCAACTAGGCGACGAAATATCGACGTCAACGCGCAATGGTAACGTTTCTACTTTCATTTGCGGTAACTGTACTTCGGTGCATACAATCGACGACGTTCCTTCGTCGGCTTCTCTGCAGGAAACATACAATCTCGAATTATTAAAAAGGGCGAATTTTTGCCGATTCACTCGCAATCGATTTTGCTGACCAACAAATCTTCACCTCTTCCAATATATCAAAAACAATCCTAACGCAACGCCGTTTTTATCGGACGAATTTTTCATGGTGAATGAGATAACTTCGGCGCCCACTTCCTTGTTTCTTAACACTCGGCCCTTCAAGTATGAAGTGTACAGGTTAGCGTTCCAATCGACATGATCATCCTGAAATCAAAATTGAGATCGGATCAAGCAAGTTTTACTTCGATTCGAAACGGTGGGTTGAATTAAGACAAAATATGCAAAGGGAAAGGGCAAGCACGGTGGTCTACTTTCGAAGGAAGGCGATCACATATCGGATTTTCTTTTAATTTCTTTTTTTCTTCAAATGGCATAGTCAAATTGGAATCACGCTATATGAATACTACATTTCACACAAATGATACTTTTTTCTCTTACTCCTTACAAGTTTCACGTTGGTAACTGCATCAGATTCAAAATTAGTAATATATTATTCGGAATATTCACAACTATGATCAATACACGTACTTAAGATGACCACGGTTAAGGCTGTTTATAGTATAAATTGCAACAAGTGCAAGAAGCGCAGATTCACCAGACTCGTGAAGTGAACAAGGAAAACCGATACGAGGAATATTACGAATCATATTTCCGCATTTGTGAAGAACTGAAAAACATAGACGTAATTCCTTGAAAACAGCCACATTTTGACAAAGTGTAATTTAGGTTTTAAAAACTTGATTTTTCAACATTCTTTGAGAGGAATAAATTACTTATCCTGGAGAGTATTGATACTATTAGGCTCAATTCATCACCAAGAAGGAGGGGTTAAGAGCAATTCAAAATCCATCAGCTACGGCTGTGGAAACCCCACCGGCATGGTTAAACACGGCTATGGAAATTCCACCGACATAGTTAACCACGGATATGGAAATTCCACCGGCATAATTAGCCACGACCATGGAAACAGCAGAAGAAATCTCGAACATTACATCTTTCTCTGACCGACATGGTTAACCACGATCATGGAAACAACATAGGAATTCTCGAAAATTACTTAAAGCACTTAACGCGCTCCGAATGAAAGGTAAGCTGAAATACTTTTGGAATCCTATCATCGACTGCTCTCGTTAATAATTCAAACAAGTTACACTAACAAGAGAAAAACACTTTCACCTCTATAATTTGAAAAAAAATAAATAAAAATAATCAGGTAAATGAAATTTTTGAATGATTAGAATAACTGATTTATTTTTTGGAACCTTTTTAGCCGCAAATAGTATGGCTTCCTTTTCCCACCAAAGCACCTCTGTTCCTCAAAGGGCCATATATCTAGGTATAGCAAACGTACACAAGAACTGTCATTTTGTCAGAGGAACATTTCATCTTTCGTTGTTATGTCATAAGTAGAGCTCGGATTTTTATAATTTGTCATGTTTTCCTACATTGGAGAAGATCGCATATATCGTGTAGATCTTTGCGAATCATAACATTCTGAGTAAAATGAGCCCAATTTGATAGCGCATATTTTGCATATTTTGACACTTTTTTTCATTTTTCAGCCATATTTTGGAAATTTTGGCCAAATTTTTTTTTTCAAACCATTTCTTTGCCATCAGGAGATTTTTGGAGCTGAATTTTGATGTACCTGAAAGTCATCTGATGATGAAATATTGTTCCAGCGGAATTAATTGAAATAAAATCGAAAACATTTAACCTCTTTCTTTCTAATTGTTTAATTTTCTGCACACTTCTGTTTTAAAAAATGACCTTCAAATTAAAAAATCCTTTCAAAAGATACCCATATCGATGTTGCATAAAAGTATATTTTTGCCAAATAAGCGCATATTTTGTCATATTTTGACGAAAATAAATGCATGTTCTATGGGCATAAAACAATTTTTTAAACACATGAAAATCCGAGCTCTAGTCATAAGTTTGGTCATTTTATTTTTTCATGGTTTTATTATGTCTTGACAAAATTATTTTCTCATAATTGTCTTTCTTTTTATCATGTTACTTAGCATAGTCTACTATCAACTGAACTGCAATGTCGCTTAGCATAATCTGTTATCAATTATCATGTCATTTAGCATAGTTTATCATTTAATCGTTGACGAAATGCCATAACATAATTTTATTGTTACTTTGTTTGGTCATTGTATTCCTTTTTTTACGTCACTGACGAAGCGGTACTGACAAAAAACTGTGAAAGGTTTTATCATACTAACAAAATTTTGAAAATTCAATTATCATTTTGTCATTTTGTTTTATAATGTCTCATAACACTGTTATGTTCTTCTACCGCTTTTCTAATTTACTCCCAACCCGAGCCTTGGGATCCGTTCTTTCGAGCATTACCGCAGAGATGTCGGGGAGCCGGTTAGGGCTATCTTAGCCCTCTTCCCTTCTTGCCGAAAAGCCGGCCTAGGTCGAAATGTAGCGAGTGGCTAAGTGGGCTCGAACCCGGGACCTCCGGATTTTGAGACCAGCGCGCTATCCATTCGGCCACTAGTTGCCCACGTCGGTGAAGAAAATTTTTTATACTACGTCCGTGGAAACAGAGTTGAAATTTTGAGATAATACAGTATTAAATAACTTTACTAATCTATATTATTTGCGGCATTTTTAGGTCACACGAGTCAGCTTTGCCGAACAACACACGCCGGTGGAGACGCGAACTTGTAAATTTGGGAAAATTTTATGGAAATGTCTTGCCCGAACGACTCGATTGATATTATTACGAAATTTCATAGAAGCATCGTGTACATACCACAAAAATAAAGCCATTCAGCCAATGAGACATCTGACAAGAAAACCCTTCCTTTCGCCTAAAGGGAGCGGCGATTGCGCCCTGTACAGCCCTCAAGTACCTCGAGCTGTGGTTCGATGGGGAACTGAACTTCCAAGAACACGCTAGGAGAAAGCTTTGAGGAATCTTAAATGAGTCTTGAGGTGTCTTGAACAAGAAGTATAGAAGAATCATCAGAAATTTCAATTAAGTCCTGAAGAGTTTTAAAACAGTTTAGGAGTCTTACAAGAGAGTCTCAAACATATCTGACCAGAGTCTAAAATGAGCACTGAGGAATCTTAGCAAGCTCAAACGAGTCTCAAGGTCTTATACGAATCCTGAAATCTTGGAAAATCATGAAAGAGTTTAACAACATATAATTATGCCTTGAAGTTTTAATCAAGTATAAAAGACCTAAGGAGCTGTAAAAGAGTATTGAACAGTCTCAGCGAATCCTAGAAATTCTGGGATAATCTTGACACTTCCCAAACAACCATTGAAGCATTTTACATACTTTCACGGACGGTTTACCCCATACTCTTTAAGAGATAAAAACTGAATAGAATTGCAAGAACCATTAGAAATTTTCAAAAAATTATTGGTCAGTAAACCATCGAGTTGAAAACATATGATAAGTAACACAACCTGAGACCATTCTGTTTTTACATAATCTAAATTGCCTCTTCCACGACTACTTCTTACATCCGTCATTACAGTAAGTACTATAACCTTATTACGGCTAGTCTACCAAAACTGCAACACCTTATACACTTCGATTTTGAAAAGACTTCAACGTTTGAACGACTATTTTTTTTCTTGCATCAGTAAACCGGAGAGGGAGGAGGGATACTGAACAAGTCGTCCAACCAATCGTTTCGTACTCGATTTGACTTTTTTGAAACTACTTCGTTACAAATATCGATTCATTCGGAACTAAATATTCCCAATATCCAGTAGTTAACGTTCTTGTAATCTAAACGGCTCGCAATTTTTCACGAACACCCGTACAACCATAGAATAACAACGTACATACGAACCAGCAATTTAAATTGCGTGTTTTCGACGTACAATGGCCACGGCGAAACGCAGTCTACTTGCATTCGCATCAGTACCGGTTGATCGACGTAGATTTTTGAAAGATGCTCGCATTTAGGTGACAGGAACGAGGCGGTAATTTCGAAAACGTTTACGCAGTCAAGTTTCACTGTTTCTTCTTTAGCACACGACATCACTTCTCCGGCTAAGTTCACGGTATTGTATACGACCTAGTTGGACACATCGAAGCAGCTGAGAACAAAAGTTGAGAAAACGAAGAGGTACTATTACTGGTTCGAGTACCCCAAACGCTATCTTACCCTGAAGGTAACGTTTTTCAAGTCCACCGTGCTAGTTTTGAAGAACCAAGTTTTATTAATGACCGCGTCAACTGGAATGTCGCCTAATGGTATGACACACGGTAACTGACAGGCGACTCCGTCGATGCTCTCGTATACTTCAGCTAGAGGAGAAGATGAGAATTACAATCAACTATCAAGTTAGAAAAGTTATCGAGGAAGTATACTCAGGGACGTACCGACAGGGGGGCAGGGGGGAACCTTACACCCTAGGAATTTTTCACTCAGCAGCGGGGAAAATTTACCATTTCAGTCAGGCGAGTTGGGAAAATCCAACAAGTTATTTTTTTGTTTATTTTACTTTGATACTTGGGGATTCTGAGTTGAGTGAGTTGAGATTTTCACAATTTTACCCCCCCCCCCCTCTTGGAAAAACTCTTCAGCACGTCCCTGAGTATACTTATGGTTTCAGGCTAGAAGAACACTTCGAAGGAATGGTTTATCATTCCAGTGCTTCTAGCTAAAGTCATGCATTGGATACTCGATTCATTAGAAAGATCTCACCCATACTTTTGAACACAGATTCGAACCCGTCTGTGCTGACTCTTATGGGTGATATGTCATTCGAATAACTCAAATATCCAGCCAATGCGAGACTCTGCTAAGACTCGTATCACTACAAATCCTTTTTGCCCTTCTCCCTCTAGCTAAACAAAATTCTTACAGTAACTTACTCGTAAAGTTTTTAATGCTACCGGCGATCGGCTCAGAAGGCGACGGCGTTGAAAGTGGCATATTTGAAAACGAAGGCGACAGCGTTACATACATAATGCACTCCTTCGCTGTCGACGTTTCTTTGTTCCCAACTATAACATTCATCTTATACCATTCACCCACCAAGCTAGGCGGTTTGTGTTCAATCGACAGTTGCAACTTGGAAACTTTCAACTTAACCTGAACTGTAAGTTTGGATTCCAATCGCATAAAACTGGAATGCATTTTCGACGATAACCTGAAAACAAGTTCATAGAAGCTTACTGGAATGTGTGTGATAGAAGCTCAAAATACTAGCAAAATTTTTCAAACCATTTATACGGTGCTATGAAGTTTCGAGCCGTCACTTCATGAAAATTTAAGCACAGAGAGAATACAGGGTGTCGACCAGAGGCTTGAAATAAAATTCCCGTATATTTTCAAGTTATTGGTGAGGTAATTTTGAAGTTTTCTGAAGTTTATTTTTATATTATACACACAGAGCGCCTTTATCGATTGCTTGGGCCGATTTCCCGTATCGATTCTGAAATTTCTGAAATTTCCGTATATTTCCCGCATTTTTACCGAGTCCCTGAAATTCCTGTACATTTCCCGGATTTCCCGCATCGGTCGACACCCTGGAATACTACAAATGTTACTAACATCAAGTGTGAGTCTTTTCTCTCAAGGATATCCGATTCGCTGCAAATTCCAGAAAACCGTAAATTGATGATTCGATCATCGTCATTCTTGCTACCCAGAGTCAACGAGACGTACTTCAACTGAAAATAAAAGCACGGTGATAATACAACTACTCTAGTTTTCGTATAGAACACCAACATCAATCAACGTCCTTTTTCACTCCACCGAAAATGAAACCGAGAGGGACTCTGAATACGGTCAGAGTGCCTAACGAAGACTCCGAGTACTTACTTGAATTTCGTTACCTATGTCGGAAGCAAAAGGTACGAACGAGAACGGAATGCATTTGATTTCGTTTGGATTCAGTTGCACCATATTTAGCTTTTCGTTCGTCTCTTGAACCACCACGAGTTCTGTATTTCTAGTTGTACTGGCAATGCTGACCGAAATCTGTGAGAAGGTTAGAGCTGTAGGAAATTCATTTCTGAAAAAAAAAGAGAAAAAAAAAGAACAGTCGTATACAACCGTTTCCAACATCTACTACGCTTGTCTGATTATCTTATCTGTCACCTGACTCCAATCAAGCCTACTTCGGAAGAAATAGGTTCAAGAATCAAGCACTACCTACAGATTTCCGACGAGAATAAGCGAAAGAGACTGCATCATCCGTTCTATTCAATTAACTGCTGATTTCATCGCCGTAAAATTATTTTCTCACCTCAGCCAGATTTCTAGATTAACGGCGTCGCAATTCGCCTCACAAAATGTAGCTTTGCACAGGACGAACGAGGTCGTAGCATGCATATCAACGTTAATGCATTTCAGCGGCGATGTACGCATCACAGTCGACCACGCCTCTCTCAGAGTCATCGTATCCGTCTCAGCCAACATAGGTTCCGGAGTAGGACTCGCATTCTGCAATAGATTGCCGCCATTAAAACTGGTTCATTGCAATCCACCTTCGCTTGTTCGTGATAGCGTCCTAAAATGACTAAATCAAACACTTACCCTTATCACCGAATTAATGTTTCCCATAATCCGCAACTTTTCTTCATCTGGAAAGAGATAAGCGGATTCGATGCTACGTTCCACATATTCTTGCAGACTAGCTGTTAGATAGGCGCAGTTTAGTGCTTTTCTCAACAGATCCACTGTCAACACCCACCATTTATCGTTACGATATTCCCAAAGCATATGAGTGAACAACCTGTAGAGTAATAACTATATTATTTGCGGAACGAAAATTAAGTAACTAGGTTCAAGTCGAGCATCACAAAGGGAAAAATCCTTCGGGTAAGAACTATTTCGTTATGACGCACATTACTGGAAAAGACGAAATTAAATTTTACATGCGAGGAACGAGAGAAGCGACCAAGTTAGTAAAAAATTGTTTTAAATATCGCCGTGGTGATTATTAATGATGTTATATAACGTGCACCACAATTCTATATCGAGTATTCGAGAAAAGATTCAGTTCATTGGAACAGTCAATCATTCAGGTTCAACACGAACTGTCGAAGGGGAAGTAGGGAAAAAAAATATTCAACGCGAGAATCATCCGTCGAATGATTCGAGCATCTCTCAATTACTCGATGCACGACCCTGCCGTGTATTAATTATAAAATTATTATTTTAAAAATAACGTTTTTTCATTTCTTTTAATTAATGGAACTCGCTACCTTGTAGCTACCTCATCTAAACTGTAGAAAGTAGTCGGCAATTCTCTCACATCTTTCAGTTCAATCTCATCCCAATATAGATAGAAAATCGTACGTACGTTAATGCTTTACCATAGTCCATGCAACTGTAGTATTCATCCGCCATCTGCACAGCTGCAAGAAATTATACGTACTTTATAAAAAGAACGTCACGAACATATCATATTCGAATGTAAGAACAACCAACTCGATACGTACGTACCTAAACATCTTCGTTTTCTCGGAGATCTGTACATTTTAAATTGGGTGATAGCGCTGCCCAAGTAACTAATGACCAAAGCCTGTAAAATTTTTCATACCGGCATTCAACGTCATTCGGTATACTCTTAATTAATTAATATTTGCTAAAACGCGAGATTAATTGTAAGGATAGACAATAATTAATTTAAAAAAAACAAGGCATACAAAAGCTCGTATACAATACTTACAGAATGATTGACAATATTTTTTTCTCGGTACTGCAAGGCGATAACAGCTGCTTGTTCTCTGGCCGTATCCAGTGGTTCCGATCTGTTAGATGGACGCCACGGACGCTGTCCATAAAATTCCACCCTATCCCAGCCAATAAGTGGATCATTTTCAGGATACTGAAGAAACTCCTACAATAACAAAATGAGGTTTGTTTCTCAATATCTCGGTCACACAATTACAGATAATTCACGAGGGTTACGCAGCTGACTGACAGGTGGTAGTCTGGTAGTTATCTGCTAAACTTTGGGAACTTGATCTGAAACAGCATTACTAACCTTACACAAACTGTTCACCAACTGTTTCCGTTGTACTGCGTACTGAGCGGCTTGCTCATAATAGAACCCAGGATGACGGGTTTGTACAGCGGGTAACCCTTGCCTCGTTGCTTCTTCGAACAAACTCCCGAAGACCACGAACCTAAATGATTTGAAGACGAGTATATCCACATCAGTCATTTCCAGATGTTTTATAAAATATACTCGACGTTTCCAATTCCTTACTGTTTTGAAAGCCACATATAATGTTCGAACAGTAACTCAGCAGGACCAGTTCTGAGACGAAATCGATCTACGTGCGTGTTAAACTGGCTTATAGCATCGCGAGGCTGATTCAAAGCAAAATAGATTTTGCATAGTTTATAAGTGATGAACGCGGCGACGACTTTTATTTCATTCATATTGATGTCTGTCATTCGTATGTCAATTAGACTGGCATTAGCTAATGTGTAATGTCTGTAACACAAATAAAATTCGAATTGAGGAAGAGAAAGCTAGAATTTATACAAAGGCATAGCAAGTTGATCCGTGCGAGAATAAGACAAATTAAAGCAGGGTGTCTACCAAATACGAATATGAGAAATTAATGACTTTTTCACGACCTTTCCATGACTTTCTTCATGAGCTCACAACACTCATGTTAGTGGTCCTAAACTGCAAAAACCGAAACTAATTTTGACGTTTCAGTGATACTTGTTCAATTTTTTCGTTTTCAAATACAGTAGACTTCCGATTATCCGGTTTCCGGTCATCCGGCACGCTGTATCACCCGGCCTGAAAAAATGACTCCGTTATCCGAACATCTTATTACCCGGTCGTTTGCTGTAATATTCGGCCCTACAATTTAAAGTGCAGTAGGATTGTATAATCTGTCTTGCGTTTTCGGCAGACGTAAGCACACTTCAGAAACCACTTACACTAAAAAATACAAAAGAAGGAAAGCATAAAACACAAATCCCGAAAAGCGCCGTATTATCCGGATTTACAGTTATCCAGCCAACTCAATTCCTAGTTCATGCCAGATAATCGGAAGTCTACTTATGATGTTCACATCTAAAAAGGAAGATAATAAAATAATAAATTTAAGAACATGTACATTAAAGATTCATCCACAAAATCACAAACACAGCAGGCCGGATCATGTCATCACCATACCTACCCTCATGTTAAGTATACGTCGTCACTCGTCAGGAATCACTTTTCGAGAATTGAATAATCAACAGTTAGACGAACTATGCTGCTGCCCACGCTCCATTCTTTTTAATTTTTTTTTTTTTTTTTCCCCAGAAGAACTTGGAGAGAATTAATGATTTTTTGGGAAAAGCAAATCAAATATACAATTATTGAATTAATGATTTTTTCACGAATTTAATGATTACTGACTCGTATTCATAACTTTTTCGTAACTTTCATGTCTGGTAGACACCCTGTAACTCAGTAATATCCATTAAATATCGTGAGCTGGTTCAGCAGGAAAAGAATAAGAAAACGGCTTAGACTATCAAATCTAGGGACGGAATGCAATTATTCATTGGAAATAAAATTTCAATTTCCCAGTTTTTATAACTTCATCAATCCTGCAAACAAGAGTTCAGAAACAAATAAATGAAACGTTAAAAGGGGAAGCACAAAAGGTTTTGAACTCACTTATGAGCGGTGCTGAAATCCTGTTTCATTTCATTTAGGAAAGCTGTTTTAAACTGATGCCGCACGAATAAATATTGATGCGAACTTTTGTTTAAATGATCTTTGTGCATTTTGATGTTTCGTATTTCCTGAGTGTAGTAACTTTGAGCCAGTTCATAAAACGCGCTTTCCAATCTGTAATACAAGAAATGGATTGTTACTCAGTATCAACAAATTAACGTCAGTAAAAATTACTAAGCACTAAGAACTTAAAAACAGAACATCATTAAGCGCAAACGAATGACTATGTGGTTAGTTCGTTTATAAGTAAACCATTTTGAGTATCAATACAACAATTCCAAGATTTTCAAAGCCGAGAATTGGACCTACCGGACAATATATCCTTGTAAATGTTCATTCTGATGCAGTAATAACAGCAGCTTAGGATTCAGATCACAAGTTGTACACAATTCGGATGCTCGTTCCGTTGACAAATTATCTTCAGTGACTACGTTTATAAAGTGAGCACTTTTCTGCACCAGAACAACGGCTATCTTCACATTCCGCCCTTCAATGGCAGCTCTGTATCAGTGACAGTAATCCGTCAACATTTACAATGAATATAATCGCAACTTAGATTAAAAAGACTAAAATTAAATTTACCTAATAGCGTGAATCTGGGACGCACATTCCAATTTTTTTTCCGGCCAACGTGGATCATCCCAATCCAACTCGTAAAATAATACCACGACAGATGGTATATGTTGCAGATGTTTCATCATCCAGTTGGTTTTCAGTACACCCTTAGGTACGTACCATTCGTAAGAAGCTCTCTGTAAACGGCAAATCAAATAATTAAGACGAGAAGAGAGAGTGTGTGGAAGTTTCACTCGAGAGAAACTGGGTTTCACCAAGTACTGCTAAGTATTACACACTAGTGTCGAATCTCATCCACTTATTCTTACAGAGTTCCTCAAATTCTTTACCGTACAGCAATAGGCGAAATAATCTTACTTTCGGTTTTAAGACAGGTAGAACGAAGTCAGGAGGCAATAATGTAAACTCAATTGGTACGCGATCGCTGTGCCGGTTCATGGAGAACACCTCCCAAATATTTCTATGGCCAGCGTCATTAGCGACGTCCAAACCAACGAATGCGACAAGAGATTGAGGTTGACGACATAACTCGGCAGGAAAATCGAAATCTTGATAAGAATCCATTTTAGATTGATATTTCGTAGAAGATAACTCACTCACTATGCATAGTCGATAAGAATCTTATTATCACGTTGACTTGATTTCATCATAATGACAGACATGAACATTTACTTAGGTAATCATCTATGCTTTATTCAATCAAATTACTTTGGTTGCTTAAAAGTATAGCAGTTATCCGTTGACATAACTGATAAGGAAATGAATGTTGTTCTTCTTGTTCTTACCTATTTCTTATTAAGGTAGGGCTCTATAGTTTCACCTGGGTATACTAAGCCACCATTTTGGTTCATACTGCGTCCGTCGATGCCGAATTGACTACGCGTTTACGCTCCGCATAGTCGGATTCAGGGATGATAAGTCAGCCATAAGCTATAAGATTTAAGCCATAAGCTGAAGGTTTTTGGGCAATTAAGTCAGCTAAGTTTAAGCCAAATGTTCTGTAAGCTATAAGCCATAAGCATAAGCCATATTTTTTCGGCTGACTTATGATTTTTTTGTTTGTTTCTCAAATCTAAAAATTTTAAATATATAAATTTTATCTTAACATTTTTTATTTTATGATTTTCAAACCAATATCCCACACACAATGTTAATGGGCATTCATCACCATTTCTTCCAAAATTGATAACAGAAAAACTTACCCTGACTATAGCGCTCATACCAATTGCTGGAAATAGAAATAAGCCATAAGTTTAAGCCAGCCATAAGTTTAAGCTATAAGCCATAAGCTTAAGCCAATCAATTCATAAGCTATAAGCTATAAGCATCAGCCATATTTTCAAGGTCGTAAGCAAAAGCCATAAGTTTAAGCTTTATTGATTAGCTTATCATCCCTGGTCGGATTCGGCATCCACGGGCGCAGTATGAACCAAAATGGCGGCTTAGTATACCCAGGTGAAACTATAGAGCCCTAATTAAGGTTTATTTATTTGTAAATGGACGCTGGTCAACAAAAGGGAACCAACTAACATTTGTAAACAAAATGAGTTATTACATTAGTATCGATGGGGAGAGCGTAAAACGTGGAATTTTTCAGAATTGGGCCTCCGATTCAAAAATGTGTACTTACGTTAATAAAAGCTTATCAGTAAGCGCAATGCTGAATAGTTTTTACATGACTCTTGAACTTCGAATCAAGTGTTCTCAAAAAGCGAATTTTGCTAGTTGGTTCTCGTTTGCTGAACAGCGTCCAAATAGGCCACAAAACCTGCACTAGAGAGCGCTACAAAATCACCTACGCGGGTCGGCGGGTGAAACTGTAAGGTGGGCTGACAGGGCGAAAGGGACCTCAGGGCAAAAAAAACATTTTTGTGATAACAACTGTTTTTGACTAATTTTTGGCCGCTCTTTCGCCTGGTATTGTCGAAAAAATTCTAAAAAATGTTTGCAAACGGCTGTAAGTCTTCAAAGTTCAGTGTTTATTTATTTATTATTACGAGACATTTAATGCCTATTGGCTATAATCCCGACAGTGGGTAGAATTTATAAAATTTCATCTAATTTAGAATGTTCGATAAAATGAGGTCCGTAACATGAAAACATAAATTTTGTTTATACGCTCTCCTGTAAAATTTACATTTTTTGCGCTGAGGTCTTTTGTCTCCCTGTCAGCTCACAAAGGGTGATCATGGATAATTTTAAATGGAAATACTGCTATCTTTAGGAAGGCAAACAACGGCTCAAAATTATTCCACCCACTTGCTTCAACTGTAATTCTATTGTTTAATTACAAGACAATAAAATGTAGGACGAGATTTTTTTCTAAATCAATTCCATAGGGATTTAAAGACGTTTAAAGTTTGCTGTAATCTTATGGAAAATTGCACGTGATCACCTTTTCAGTACGCAAGGCTACCAACTTTGGAAACTACAAGTTTTAGCGCCTATTGGTTAAGCAAAAAAACGTTCAAGCGACAATTGTTGACAAAATGAGCTCTCAATCTCCATGCAGTTGATCCATTGATCACCCATCAAGAGAACAAATCTTGATCAGGATAAGACGCAATCGTTGCAACTCTAATCCAAAAGAATATGGATGAGACGTGTCACAACGTCACAAGTAAAAAACAAGAAGAAAAGGAAAAATAATGCAGTACGTTTTCTGAAATTTTTCTTGTTCTCCTCTGTTTTATAGAATCAATTCATTATCTTTGTAGAAAATAGAGATACTTTCAAACATAATTGCGTTCAAAAACGAAGGAAAACAAAATAGCGAAGATTACGTTACATCTTTCTTTTTGTCTGATTTTGACATTGATATTATCGATATTTTTAGTTTTGATATTGATATAACGATATCCACAAAGTACTTGACATGCCATCTCCATCGAATACTGGAACTTGTTTAAATAAAAACAACTGAGCAAACCGTACAACGAAAACAATGTACATACAAAGAAATAATACCAAGATTTATTTAATTACAAATTATTATTTAAGAAGGAAACAAAACTGATTTACAAGAAATGAAAAATTATAATAAAAAATAAATAAGAATTAAATCTAGTAAAACAGTTGAAATATCAAAATAGTAAGTATTACTATTTCGTATTATAATATTACAATATTACAAAAAATATATAACCGCGTCATAATTAAAAAGTATCATGTTTCAAGTTTTTCATCGCAATATTAGGACACGAATTGACCGACTTAGTTCGGATATGTAAAACATTACAATACAACAGTCGAAATAAAAAAATTAATAATTCTTCCAACCATATTTCATCGAATACTCGAAACATCCCAATCCTCTCAATAGACCTCTCACACAACTACGCTACACAGTGAGTTACTTTTAGCAGAAATACTCGTCCTTGGGTTAACGAACGTATTAATTCCCATAAGAAAAACACACGGAGCAAAAATCATTACGTTGCTACCTGAGAATACGAAATTTGTTAGAAACCAAAAGTTTATTAGCAAACGCTAAGAACTTTCTGAATTAAAAATATATACCTTTGGTTTCCAACAAATTTCTTATTCTCAGGTAGTAACATAACGATCTTTACTCCATGTATATTTTTTAATGGGAGTCAATACGCACGTTACCCAAAGACGAGTATTTTTGCTAACAGTAATTCACTGTGTGACCAAAGACGAAACTTGACTTTCTATTTGGAAGGATGGAGAAGAATAATCTGCCGATAAATATTTTTTTTTAACTAAAAATTCACCGGCAAAGTTTGTAAAAAAACTGAAAATTTGCCGACTTTTTAATCAAAATATTTTTTAATTGAAAAAAACCACAACAAACAAACAAACGTTCTTAAATAATGAAACATTCAAATAAAGAACGGTTTCAAAATTTGCGACGGTCAAATTATTGAGAGGAGGGGGTTCAAACCCCACAGTTTCGTCCCTGAGTGTGACGTCACGAAGTCCAATCACGGAATAAAACTGAAAATTTAACTATACCCGTTCCCCATTAAATCAAACCACGATGACGGTAACATGGGGCTCCTAGAATCAATATTGAAATACTAAAATTTAGAAGTATAGATTCCAACATTGTCATTATCTTTACATCATGTCGAAAAAATCGGAGGCAAGAAAAATAAATTCAGTGAACTAGTCACAACTGCAGTTTATCACTCATACATGAATTTTAAATTGATTGTCCTTGGAACAAAGGAATATTGAGAAATAAATACACGAAAGAAAAAAATCCGATTAGTTAAGACAAGGAAAGAGAACGAAAAACGAAATATTAACTAATTTGAAACTTAGTTGTCAAAAAAAAAATGTATATTATATATAATAAATAAAAAGAAGTAATGATAAAAATGAATGCGACTGATAACTTCTAAGATTTTAATTTAACGAGATCGTACTTGACTATTCGTTGTTGGATGCGAAATAATTAGTCTTTTTTTCTCTTTCAGCCAGAGCACATTTCAGAATGATCTTCCCAAGCTTGTACCTGCACATAATTAAACAGTCAGTGCGATTTTTCTCAAATGCACGTACAATACTAACTACAAAAAGTAGAGTCGACGAATTCCTGCATTACATGAATACTGTTAAACAAGCATGAAACTATTTACTGTGAATCATAATAATGTGTGCCAATAATAGGACTACAATCGCAACCGCAACGATTCCTGATGACATCACACTAAGAATACAAGATTTGTTACGTTACAAAGTAACCAACTAGAAGAACGACGGCAACATTACAACAAATAATTCCAGCAATAGCATCACAATATAACCGACAGTAACCAAGAGTGTAGTGAAACGAATAACATTCCGAAGGGGGATAAGTAATCTTTTTTAACGACTGCGCGCGAGTCCCTCCTAATCCTCCTGCTGCTCCCCGCCCCTATATAATTTTGCACTTTTTAAGGCGTTGACAAAAATATCATCCGCTATTTACGAGTAGAAGGAAATAATGAAATATGATTCTTCCGTGGCAACCCTCTTCTTTAGCTCATGCTGTAAACTCACGATCGTCGTATTTCACAATTTTTTCTCTAGTTGCGTAATATACTATTTTGAAAAATTGCTTATTGCGAATCCAAGTCATAGTAATGAGGAAAATTTGGAAAGCTTTCACCTTTTTACGGCAACTTTGTCTCAGTCCGAACAATATTTTCTCAGCTGTTCTTACCTCATCGATTTCGTAGTTAAGGGAAACTCACTTTCCCCATTTTAACATTATGTCGATTACATTACGTTGATAATACAGTAACCGAATACAACGCAACATTATAACATACGAGTTCGTAATGAGTAATGCAATTTTTCAACTATCCAAGGTCCTTTCTCATGGTTACAATTACGAACACGTGCGATGAACAGTGGGCGAAGCGATTCCGCGAGGCCATCATACAGGGACGTATTTAAAAGGAAGAAATGTGAAGGGGAGCTTCCAGGACGATTGAGTAAGCCTAGTGCGCGAGTCCACAATTACAGCGAGCCCATGGGAAATCACTCCTTACACCAACGACATAACATGCCATAGAACAGTCTTAATGAGTCTTTAGCAAACTTCATTTAGTCGAAATAAAGTTTCCATTAATCTGAACAGTCCTAATTAGACTTCCTTATATTTTAGAGGGCCTTAAATGCCTTACACATAGTCAGTAAATTCTAACAAAATCTTAGTGAGCCACCAAAGAGTCTCCGTCAGTCATAACGAGTCTTATGACTCAACCGGATCTTAGTATTATTCTTAGCAGGGTATCGAAATGTCTGAATCAGTCTCAATATTGATTATGGTCTAACCGCTGAAGACGATCTTGTCCAATAAATATACTTTCAAGTGAAACACTGGAAGAGAAGAACTTCATTTGAAAGTTTCATTTTGCTTAAACCGAGTTTTAATTAGTCCTAACGAGGTGATGAAGTCTCACGCGATCTGAAAGGGTCTCAGTGAGTCTCGACGAAGTCCTGTGAAGTTTCAACAGGGTCTTAATCTATTCGACGGATCTTCATTGATCACGACAAAAATCTTAACGAGTCTTAGAAGAATCTTCATCAATCATAAGAAACCCTAGTGAGTCTCCTTTGACTCTCAAGCAATGTCAACAACGTGCTGAGGGTTTTAGTTAGTCGTAACAGGTCTGGGTAAGCTTCAATGTCTTCATGAGTTTCAACAGTCTTAATTCGTCTAACGGATTTCGCAGGGTCACAATCCTTTTTAGAAAGTCTTGAATCAGCCTTAACGAGTTCGATTTTTTATCGACTCATCACCTGATGAATCAGAGGGCTGAAGGGGCCTAAATTAGTCGCCTAGTGTTTCAATTTTTCTAAAACTTAATGACCGTCAACAAAATGTATCTTTTGAGGTCGTAAACAAACCCACGAATGTCAACTAGGTCTTAACGAGTTTTCCAGAGTAAATTAGCAAGTCTCAGCCATTGAGTCCAATCTAAATCCTGGCGACTAAATTAGTCGTAACAGGTCTCAACAAATCTCGGTGAGTCTCAGCTGTCTCGATCAGTCTAGATTTCAATAAATCGAAAATCGAACTCGACAAACTTCATGTTTCAGTTCGATAACCCACCTGGCAATCTCTACTGCAGTACCACTGATTTCCGCAACCGGCGCAAACGAATTGAGCAGCTTTTTTATGACAACCCTGGCATTCCGGAACTTGATCCGCGGGAATTACATTGGACGAGGGGTCTGCAACTGTGTCGCGTCCTTCGTCAATTACCAAACGATCAGTGGCTTCGGACTCGTCGTCATCATCCTGCTAACAAAAGCGAAAGGTTGTCAAAATAAGAACCCGATACGAAGGGCGTTGTCACAATCGCATTTCAATTCGAAATTGTTTCTCCGTTAGAACTGAAAACGTTACTCACAACCATAACCACGTCGGAACCATTCTTGGTAGAGCACGTTGTGCTCGTCGTCACTGGAGTGATGGTGACCTCGGTACGTGTTTTCTAAAAAACAAAACAAGAAAACAAAGCGTCATTAATGCGAGCAAACGAGCAACAGCATTTCATTTACCGACCAGTTTTCGTCGGTCAACCTTGAAACGACCGCGTCGTCGAGATGCTCGTTATTTTGTTTTCTAAACAACGCACGCCGGCCGCTTATAGCAGTAACACGAGAGTTTCTGGAAATGGGACCTACATGCGAGTGTTTTGCTCACTTTTCGAGAAACCAACTTCAATTTAAGATTCCGGAACTCGCTCAGGCAACGAAATGCTGCGTAGCAGTCCGAAACCACAAGAAGTTGTGAACTCACGATGCCCAGTCCACAAAACGGCACAAAATTTCATGTACGAGCAAATTTCACGAAAAATGAGCGCTTTTCCAAACATTCTCCACTACACATTCCTAGAAAAATTTCGTCCTTCGGCGGCTTACCTTCGAATTTAGAATTTCGCTGAGCGCCGACTTCGTATTCCTACTCGACGATCCAACGTTCGACCGATTGGAGCGATTACGTTCTGGCGCTGTGAGTAGCCTGGCCAGGGTAGGTGAGAAGGTGGTTGGCCGATGCTGTATATTACTGGCGGACACAGCACCCATACCGCTCGCCACGGTGCTCATCGAGCTGCTAGGATGATGCTCTCGCCCGACTCCGCTCGTAGACTTGGTCAGTATGCCGTGCAACAACGAATTCTGTACGGGCGGCGAACTGGAGAACTGATTGGCCGACACCGGATGTAGCGTCACCTCAGGGTACGGAGGCGGCGGCGGAAGATGCGACGAACTCTTACTTGGTGCCATACTGTGCATCGCGGAAGATGCGCTCGACGTAATGTCTCGCTTTTCATTCATCTTCGCGAATTTCACCAGCGCCTCTTGGAAGCTGCTACCGGCACCACTATTGCTGCTACTACTACTGCTATTGGTAATGCTGGCTGGAGCGATGCTAACTCCACAGCCGCTATTACCGCTGTTGTTGACTATACTGCTACTGCTGCCACTATTAGAGCTGAGCATTAGCTGACTAGAATTTCCGGAGGCAGCGGGGTTAACTGACAACATTAACGAATCTAAGTTCGCATGACGTATCTGCAAATCTGGACGACCGATAGCCGTAGGAATGGGATTATCTTGGCCTGCAATCAGAAATAATTCAAGATTTATAGGCAGGTACAATAGAAACTAACTTACTCAGACATATATTCGAGAAACTACGAACGGGCATCATCTTCGAAGAAAAATAAACATTTGAATCATTTCCATTATGTGTAACTTCCTTCGAGAGCAATTCATATCCCCGTCATTAAACGCTCGCCAACCACATGGCACCAAGAAGCAAACGTAACTGAACTCACCTATAAAGAAATTGGCAGGACGATGGTCGCCATGCGTGGTCGAGGACACATTGGTTCGCACGTGAGAGCCGGAGCCCAGCGCCATGTTAGCCATACTCAGCAGGGCGGTGTTATGCAGGAATCTAGGACCTTGTGTGCCATCTGGTCCGCGGCTGCCGAACTGCAAGTTCCGACGACCTCGCCTCGGCAACGAGTCTGGATTCTTCGAGCGAAAATCGGCGATTATAGATTTCACGTCCACGATCGGCCCTTGTCGACCTTCGCCTATAACCGAATTTTGGTCCACCAGTAACGAGTTGGCGGCCGCCGACTGTAGTATGGCCTGCGTCATCGGTTGCCCAGTATGCGCTTGCAGCGGGATCGGATGCGAAGCCGGCTGCGGTTGCAACGACGTCGTCGCTGTCGTCACCGCGGCTGATGTCGCGGTCATCGTCGATCCGGGCGGCGGCTTCGGAAGTATCGGACGGTGAGGTCGCAGCTTGTTAGCCGCGTCGACCGCCGTGATGAAGGCGTTCGCCGAGTGCGACATCGGGTTCGGCATACCGCTGTTGGTGGACACCGCGGACGAGGTAATAGGAACAACGGTTACGTGATTGGTGATACTGGTCGACGTGCTCGTTTCACTGCGACTGACCTGAAATGACGATAGGGACAACAAATTAGTGAACAGATCCTGGGTTCGATTCATCCACGTTGGCTCTTGACAAGTATTTCAACATTACAGTGGAATACTGCGGCAAAAGATAACTTTTGATAAGTACTGCCAGCGATGTAGACGATCTATGCACATCTTGGGTACAGGAGGTAACTCGTAACATCATCAAAGTGGGATATATGAAGACCGACGAAATGGAAGGCTAAACAAGGAACTCAAAAACCTGTAAGAGCTCACTTTGGTGCGAGGCTTGGATCGCCCCCCCCCCCGCCTCTCCATAACGCAATAACGCAAGTCTTGTTAAGACTAGTCACGACTCAGTGAAATTTCGTTGACGCTCGTAAAGAGCATTTAAAGACTATACAAACTACAAAGAAGCATCGCCTTCTATGCCACCCGCCAACACTTTACTCGTGTTGGTCTTCAATTCCGGAGAAAGCTAGTTGAGTCCCGTCTCTTCAAATATATACTAACTAAGTCCCAGGTTCTTTTCCCTCATACACTAGTTGAGTCCGTATTTTATACCATTTGAGTCCCTTATTGCCACACGACATTTCCCTTCCCACTTTTACTTGCTTAGGACTGTCACCGAATTTAGAGAAATTTGAATTGCTTTTTCGACGTCAGCAAAAACTGTGATAGGGTTGAACGACAAATGTAGTTTCCGCATCACAATCCTTGTGTCTCAGATTCGAGTTCCACAACGCCCGAAAAGCTCGTGATATTCGTACACCCCTGCTAACATCCTAGCGAACATGGCGAGGTGGGAAGATAGCTTCCCCGGTAAACCCTCGCCAGTTCGAAGGAAGAAGGCACTACAATAGCAGGACATGTTACCAACAGATCAAACAAATTGGTACTGTGCGTGTGTACGCTGTAGACAGCTTACTCTAGGACTGAACTGATACATTTCTTATCAGTTCACAGATCCCGGACTCAACTAATATACAGCCTGTTCAGATCACGGTTTCTGCCTATCTGTGTATCCATCAGTATATATTTCTCTCTGATTAGCTGCTGTAGGGACTGTCTGACTACTGACGCAGCAGGCTACGCTCCATATCTGCCCAACGGTGAAGATTTCTAACTTTATTCGTATTTGGAGCTTTAGAACTCATCAAGATTAGGTTCGGGCTTATCAAGACAATATTAGACTCGCTAAGACTCATTAGGATTCCATCAAAATGATAACTCACAAGGACTCGTTAAACCTTCTTCGGATTACACTGTTTTACGATAGCGACGGGAAAAAACCTTATCCCTAGCTAACCTATCGCCCTTCCCGGTTTCATCACCTAGTAGTAAAATCTCTTTCAATCATGTTTCGATATCCTAATTTGGGCGCACAAAAAAAAAAAGTGGAAAATCAGTCTTCACGTAATCCTGTGAATCAACCACATCTATTTCTTCAGTTTATACTCCGAGCCCTTTCACGCACTTATCAAAAATAATCACCTAATGACGATACTGGCAATCATTCCAGAGCATTTGCGGTTTTCAGGAACTCATGGTACTTACTTTACTTTGCTCAGACGAGGTAGAGGATGTTACTGAGTTCTTGTACATTTTGCTGATGTTCGCGTCCACATCCGCTTTGTTTTGACAATCTAGATGCCGCTTCTTGAACAAAATTCGTTCAAGCATTTCTTCTTTCAGCTTCAGCAGTCTGAAACAATAATTAACGTTAATCAGTCGGATAATGCGGTTCGTACAATGTCGGATATTAAAAATGAGTTTAGCTGAAAATTATTTTAATCAACCTCTTCAAAATCCGCTCGGAGCATTTCCCTTGCCTATAATTCTTTATACTTAGTTCAGGGATAACTCACTCCCTCTGCTTGTCAATGTCTTACAGGAACTCGGCTCTGAAACTGTCCGTAAGAATGACACACGCATATTTCCTGGACCACAAACAATAGAGCAAAGATGCGATCTTTTCAAACGAGGTTTACTGTACCCATCCTCAAAACATCCGATGAGCATTATTCTGGCCCTCAAAAATCATGAAGTTAGAGAAATTTTCTTCCCTGTGATGATTAATTTTCGGATACTGGTCAAGGTGATATTTTCATTCATTTATTTAACCTAGGTTAACGGCTGACCGACGCCTAATTAACCCGCCCAGTTTTGGGCATTGATGTCTACCACCCTTTTCCATCTTGATCTTTTTTGGGCCACCCCCATCCGACATGGGCCGACTCTCGCAACCGGCTCGTCCCACCACCTGATGGCGGGGCGTCCACTTTTGCTTCTGCGGGAACTCCATTGTCAGGCAAGAGACCGCGGGAAACCCCGTCGACGGGACCTGAGAAGGCAGCGCCAAAAAAGAGTAGGACGACGACCTATGCTTCGGCGGCGGCGGAGGACGGACGACGGGGCTCGCCAGCGGGGTGTGACTGGGGGAGGAAACTCTCAAAGTCGCACCCTGGGAGGGTCTGCCGAAGCTGACCAGCGCGTCGGTCTGGCTGCCTACAAGTGGGCGAACAACGCAAGTGCTCCTAAAGAGGCTGGAGCTACAGAATCAGGGGCTGTCTGCTGGGTCCTGGTACGTTGCCCATTGCAGGGAGGAACCGAAAGGTACACTTCTGGCGGTGGGTATCGACGAGGAGTCAGTGAAGTACCTGAGAAGAAAGGGCAACAAGCTGTTTTTCCTGGACCGCCTGGTTGATGTCAAGGTGACAGTCTGAGGATAACAGAGAAAAGCTATACACGGAATGATAAGAGTATTGCAAATTAATCTGCGCCAATGCAAAGCAGCCTGTTACCTACTGAGCAGGAGGCTGCAAAAGGGGCAAACAAATATATGCCTGTTACAGGAACCATGGTATCATCGGGAACAAGTGAGAGGCATACAGATGGCACAGGGGCATCTCATTTATGCAGAAAATGCAGGAAGACCACGTGCAGCGATATTTACATATCAAGTGAGCTGCACAGCAATACCGGGATTTACCCTACGGGATCTTGTGGCGGCCACTTTGGAATATGAGGAGAAAGGGAACAAGAAGAAGATAGTAATATGCTCAGCATATTTTCCATCCGACTCTCGGGACCCTCTCCCAACTGATGAGCTCAGGGAACTGGTGGAACACTGTGTGAGGGAAAAGCTGGACCTTTTTGTCGGATGCGATGCCAACTCGCACCATACTATCTGAGAGAGTACAGGCACAAATCCGAGAGGGAAAGGGCTAGTAGACTACCTTGCGACACAGGATCTGCTTGTTCTAAATGAGGGAAGCAAACCAACGTTTGTCACAAAAGTAAGGCAAGAAGTTATAGACATAACACTCTGTAATTCCAAACTTAGGGATCGAGTCCAGGGATGGAGAGTGTTGGACGAACCGTCTTTATCGGATCACCGATACATCCAATACCAGATCCGGGCACCTAAGGAGGAACAAAGAGCTATTAGGAACCCTAGGAAAACAAACTGGGGAGGCTTCAAGAATGACTTAGAAAGACTGACAAGTTACAACTGGCAACGGATTCAGAACGTGGACGACCTGGAAGCACAAGCCAACATACTGGATGGTGCACTCAGGGACGCCTACGAGAAGAACTATGAGCTTAAGATAATAAAATTACGTAAAATCATCTGGTGGACAGCAGAGTTGGGGAAACGTAGGAAAGACACTCGAAGAAGGCTGAGGGCTGCACTGAAAAATAATACACCGGCTTACTGGGAATTATATCACGAGGCCAAAAAAGCATATAAAAAGGCGGTAAAGCAAGCCGAAACAGAGGGGTGGAGACGTTTCTGCGAATCTATAGAAAAGATACCGGAGACGGCACGCCTGCAAAAACTTCTCAGTAAGGAAAGGTGGGTGGCAGAGGGGCCGCTCGAACTCCCGACGGGTGGTTTCTCCACCGTGAAGGAAAGCTTAATAAACTGGATTGTATCTATGCTAAAAGGCAGGGAGATCCGGATAACATACCAACAAGAACGGATCCATGCAGCTACCATTGGGGGCTGCCCACAAGGGGGAGTACTCTCGCCCCTACTGTGGAGCCTGGTGGTGGACAGCTTGCTGGAGGAGTTAAATGGGCAAAAAAATATACACACAGGGCTACGCTGACGATTTGGCTGTGGTGGTAACCGGCAAATTTCCGGGAACCATCGCGGAGATAACGCAGTGGGGACTCCGATGTGTGGAAAAATGGTGTGTGAAAAAGGGGTTATCGATAAACCCGGACAAAACGGAGATCACTCTTTTCACTCGTAAAAGGAAAGGCAAGGAGTTGATCAAGGTGCAATACAAGGGAAGACCGTTAGCCCTCACAGGAAAGGTGGGAAGTACTTAGGAGTATATCTTGACGAAAAACTCTCCTGGAGGGATCACGTTTCAGATAAAATAAGAAAAGGGATTGAGGCTCTTTGGGCTTGCCGCACCTATGTCGGCAGGACCTGGGCACTCTCTCCCAAAATGATGCACTGGATATATACCGGTGTAATACGCCCAGAATCACATATGCGGCCATTATGTGGTGGGGCCGGGTCCACCTGACCAACGTCAGAGAGGAACTAGACCACCCGCAAAGGCTCGCGTGCGTGATGACAACGGAGGCAATGAGTACGGTGCCGACAAAGGCACTAGAAATGCTCCTGAACTTGCCACCACTTCACACTGCTATAGAAACAGCGGCGATAATGGGGGCTTATCGTCTGGGTCAACCAAACCTTCGGGCCTATAAGACAGGCCACGGAAGGATATGGGAGATGGCCAAGACGATAGACAAATGCTTTGGGATGCCAATGGATAGAATTGCGATGGAACATTTCTTTGACAAACCATACCGTGCGCTAATACCCACACGGGAGGCTTGGGAACAGAGGTGGCCAAGCATTCTAGGAAAAGAGGAGAAATGTGTGGTTTGCAGATGCCGTAGGAATCGGAATAACGAATGCAAAAGGCGCTGACAACTGTTCAGTGGCACTGGGCCAGAGCGTCACTATCCTCCAAGCGGAAATAATGGCGATCACGGTGGCCATTGAGAGAAGCCAGCAGAAGGGTCTTGTTAATAAGCAGATCTATATCTGTACAGACAGCCAATCAGCTATCAAAGTACTATCGTCACACCAAACTACATCCCTAGTAGTGGCGGAGTGTGTTAACAAACTATACACCCTTGCTCAGGAGAACCGGGTCGCCGTACTATGGACACCGGGACACTGCGGCATAAAAGGGAACAGAATCGCTGACAAGCTGGCGAAGGAGGGCACCAAAAAGGAACTGGCAACGCCCAGGCCGTGTCTTCCTGTAGCATACAGCGTCATAAAATTCAAAGTAAAGGCTTGGGTAAGCAAGCAGACGGAAATGCACTGGCGGTCGGCCAGTGGCATGAACGTCAGTAAAACCCTGATAGGGGACACCCCCAGTAAGTATGCCAAGTTCCTATTAGGGCTTGACAGGAAACATGCAGGCTCATGGTCGAACTATTAACCGGTCATGGGGCCACAAAACACATGTGGTATAAAATAGGAGTGGTAAGAAGCGACTCCTGTAGGTACTGTGGAGAAGAGGAAGAAACCTCGATCCATATCATATGTCGGTGCCCAGCAATAGCCGGGACAAGACGCGAAGCACTGGGGCTAGAATATCTAGCATCCAGTGAAGTCAAAGGGATAGAGCTAAGTAAAATTCTCACTTTGGCTATAAAAGTGAGGCTACTGAGCTGATCCTTAACAGCAACTTGAGGAATAGTGCAATGGACTGCAAAGTCTGAGCGCTCGGTGCATGTAGCGCCACCTCACACACAAATGTAATGTAAAGAACTCTTGTGAGATGTCAAGGACAAGAGAACAGCTGGTGGAAACCATAACAATTCTTCAAAAATTTCTAGATCAATACACTTAGAAACATCAGCGATCTTTCAAGCAGCCTTGAAAAAGACTCGATTTCAAAATAATCTTCATGCAGAGGTTACATAAGTGCTCAAACAAGCGGTCTTGAAAAATGAGTTATCTTTTAACTAATCTAACACAGATTTAAAAAATGTGATCACAATCCGAAATCGGTTTGTAGCTGATCGTGCCCATTACTGCAAGAAACCAATACCCACCTCATAATCGAATTCCACTCCAGTTCTTTAGCTCTGGCCAGGTCCGAAAGAGCGGCTATCTCATGTTGCAACTTATCGCAATTTTTTCCAATTTCTTCCGTACCATCGGTCGACCGGTCCACAAATTCGCGGATCAATCGTTCCCGTTCGTCTTCCTCGAATATCGACTCGTCAAATCGTATTCGCTTACAATCTTGCGCGTTCTCCGTTTCGCTGCCACTTCCACTGGCGCTACTACTACTGCTGATACCGCCATCACGTTCTGGTTCTAGCTCATCCGTTACATCCGCTTTTCGTTTCACACCAACAATGGCGGCGCTATGGACCGTACTGGTGGAGGTAGAGGTGGCGGTGCCATCGTTGGACGTAGCGATGGCTGTCGTAGTGATACTACTGCTGCCTTTGTTGTTGTCGTCACAGGCGGTGGTAGAGTCGGTCGTGGTGGTGATGGTGGTGGTGGTGGCAATAGTAACGGTGGTAGCAGGCTCTTCTTTCACGATCGGCTCCACTTTGATGCAAGGCTTCGGGTCCGGTAAGCCCTGCGGATAAAATGAAAATTGTAAGCAAAACTGCAAATACCGTCACATACTGCCAACCAATACACAATTGTTGCAGATTCAGATAAACGAGCGCAGTATAGTTTACTTGAAATGACTCTTCACATCGCTGATCTTTCTTGTCATTCCTACCCCTTACTACATAGGCAACCAACCATACACTCGCGGAATGAAGGGTTTCCACTGTGGTTAGTGTGGATTCGGTCTTCATAGAACGTACAAGCCCTTTTTTGAGATGTGAAACTTTTGTGGTATTTGTGAGACTTGGAGAGATCCTGGGAAATACTTTACTGCTCAAAAAACTAGACACGCCCCGCCTATCGCTCACTGCAACCTTAACAGAAGCGAGCGCTTCGTCATCAATTCACAACTGATGAGTGCAGAATAAAAATCACCCGTAATGTACACTACGCCGACAAAAATGGTTTGAGCCGAGCTCGCGAGCACCGCTTGTGATAATTTCAATACAGAACTACACATTCGAGGCCTGCTACGCGGATTTTCAAACACAAAAAACTGACGTACAATTGAAAAGTCAATCAACCTCTTCAATTCAGATGTACTTTATAGATATGGTAAGAATATTCGATAACCACTTACTTCACTAACAGCTTTTTCGGTCACTTTAGCATCCTCCGACGGAGTCATCGGAACATCTAGTGATTTAATTTCGATCTGAACATGTTCGATGGCTTTCGTATCAGTTGTAGGTTCGTTATCGAGTCGTTCTTTCGCAGTTTCATTTTCATTCGTCACTAGTAGGTTCGTCTTCGGCATGGTCGCTAAGTCCTCTTCCGTTTTTTTCATAATCGAAGTTAATATCTGCAATGGCTCCTCCTTATTCGTCTGTTCCTCAACGTCCTTCGATTCTGCCTTAGTAGCGGTCGCCTCCTTGCCGTTTTTGGCGTCGTCTGTCGTCCCAACGGCTGGCGGTGAAAATTCATTCGCAACATCGATCGGTTCTTCTTGCACCTCCGTTTCGAGTTCGATTTCCGATTTCAGTGCTGATGTCGCCTCAACGTTACTCGCGAGATCTTCTTCGACAGCCGTTTCGTCTACTTCCATCGCGACTTCATCTTTAGTCATTTCCGGCACACACGTTGCAACCTCTTCGGTATCGTCGACCTCCGCCTCTTCGATATCCTCCTCCTCGATGTCATCATTCACGTCGTGACTTACGCCGTTCGACAGCGCAACGGTCACCTGCGCGGCGACCTCTCCGCCGGCTTCCTTATCCAGGTCATTCTCCTGCTCCTCGACATCCAGGTTTTCGCCGACACTGACACTAACGGCGGTTTCTTCATCGACAGACAACGTGGTGGATTTGACGCCATTCAGACTGGGAAACAAATCGTCTTCGGATTCGTTGCGCGAGTCTCCTGTCAATTTATCGGTGCTGCTGTCGCTTTCGCCGTTCGATTTTTCGCATTCGTCTGTGGTCACGGGAACCTCCTCGACGCTGTAACAGAAAAATTCGAAGTTAGAATAGTTCGTCACCACGATGCGCTTTCAAGAACTGCTGAAAGAGGTGACATCTAACGTAAAAGGGATGACCAGCAACTGCGAAGTACTGTGCAATCGTTTTGAGACCTCTATGCAGCCGTGAGTGGCTCAGTAAACGACCCACAAACGAGCTTATTTTATGAAAACTGAACCCCGGTAATTTTAGATCCCTTTTACGAAACTTTATTCTAATACATAAACGTCAAAATCAAGTACTACGGTCGTATGAACTCTGACTACGAATTCTCAACATCAACGATGAATACACCAACTGCAGTCAATTTGTCCCATTACTCCGCAAAGATGAAATATAAACATTCATAACGTGAGAATTATAACTCAAGCCTAACACAAGGAATCTGAATGCTATCAGCAGTGGCACAGCGAAGTTAACCCGAACATACCTTAATCGTTTGTACTCGTATTACATTTGTACAGATTTGTACAGATCCACCGCTCGTTTGTACACCGCCGCCGGTTTATCTACAGCTTAGGGACAACTCGGAGGCCGAGAAAACGAGAGCCCCTAAATCGGAATTTTGACCCCCGACAAGCAGCATTCGTTTTTACTTCATTTGTACACATTCGTTCCGCATAATATGCCTTCGTTTATACACAAACATCCCTCTCCCCTCATCGACAATATCACGAAGGAATACGTATACGAGGGCAGTGGAAATGTAGCCCCGAGATCTGAAACAGTATCATTCATTTGCACTTCGCATGTGTTTATTTATTATATACTCCCAATGTCTATTAATCGACCCCCACCCTCCTCCTCCATATATTCATCATTCAAGGGGTGGTTTGAGGTTTGTGGAAATGCAGCCCTATAAAACGGAAATTTTGAGACATCATTAGTACACGTTTGTATAGTATTTTGTTCGTACATCAATCCTTTCCCACTACCTGCCAGTATCACGCAAGGTTGTGTTCAAGATTTACGGGGGTACCGCGGTTCAAGTTAGAAATATGACCTCTACCAGCGCCAGGAGTTTGTCTGTTTGTCAACGTGTATACATCATACCCCTTCGTTGCAGGTAAATCCACTTGTCCATTCTCTTATGAAGCAGGGTGTACACGGTCAATAAAAATAACGTTATGAAAAATGATCGTTTTGAATTTTTAATGACGCTTGGATCATTTCCATGATCTCTTATCATTATAATGATAACGTTGTTCTGTGAGCACGTTCACTAATATTGACGCAGCGCTCAATAATGATAATTTTTATTGACCGTGTACACTCCGCTTTTCGCAGGTTTATGTCCAGGGGGTGACAGAAGTATGGATCGCAATAATTAGAAATATGCGGCGAAACCGTTCTATCCTAAAATGCTACAGAAAGCAATATTTAAGTGTTCAATAGACTAATTTCTCAAGTGTAAATTTCGATTTCGCCGGTCTGCATTTTCAGTTTCCAACCTTCCCCTTGGTGATTACTGTATAGGGAGTGATGCACAACAACGGAATATGTCATTATATACAAACTGTACAAATTAAGTACAATCAAGTTCTCAAATCAAATTTCGGGGAGAAACAAACATTGAACAGAGAAAATTTAGTTGCTTCTTCTAAGGAAGAAAGTGAAGATAGAAATTAGAAAAGACTTGAGCAATACGAAGGCAATTAATTGGGAGTATCTTGGCAGATAGTGGATCTATTAAGAAAGTAAACAAAGAATATCGTCCGGTTAATGCGATTTGGAGCTATACTTATTCAATTTTTCTCGAAAATGAGATTTTGGTATCATTAGAGAGGTTATTTCATGCTGCATCGAATGAAACACTGTATTTAATGCTTTGTTGAATAATGTTTTTTCAAATTAAAAATAAGTAAAAGTGTCATATATCACTTCTCTCAATAAATTTCGGCAAAGAGATGCTATATTCAATCATTTGAAATTTGTTGGGAGTATAACAATCTCGCAGTTGAAGGTTCGTGCAAAAACATACCATAATATTACCTAGATCAATTGTACTTTTGTCAGTAAACTCTCGATGTTAAAACTTTTTTTCCCTCTGTAGCGAAATTAAGTTATTTTGGTTATAGCTCCAAATCGCATTGACCCGATGAGTTATTTACAAGTAAGAAACTCATTCCGGGCATGCACAACAATCAAGGTGAGCCGGTGCTTGATCGAAGCGAAATTGCAAAGGTGGTTACTGATTTCTTCAAAAAATTGAATAAAAGCCAGAGGATTTAGGTGAGGAGGAAAGGACCATGGAAGGGGGAAACGGGATCAAAACACCAGCTATTTTCCAGCTATACTCCAGGCTGAGGTGGAAAAAGCGTTAAAATATATTAAAACGGATAAGACTCGGAGCCAGATAAAGTAAGCAACGGGTCCCTTAAGCTGTTTACAGAGGAGCATGCTCCCACTTCGATGAAGCTGTTCAACAGAATATTGAACGATGGAGCAAGCCTCACCCAATGGGAAGAAGTAGAAATCATTTTATCATTTAAAAAGGGGAAAAAAGATGGTATAAATTACAGACTCATTAGTTTCATTTCTAATCTTGGAAAAATCTTCATGAAAATTCTGAAGGACAAACTGTAACCCCCCCCCCTCCGCTGGATCACAAAAGCCGATGGTACAAGCAGGGTTTCAGAAAAATTATTCAACAATTGACCAAATTTTTATCATCAAACAAATTATCAAAAAAGCCAACGAATATAAGTTTTCTTCTTCGACCACAAATTTTTGTGGAAGGCTATGAAGTCCCAAGATATACATCAGAAAGCAATCAGCATTACTCATGAGCCATACGCGAAAGCTACTCTACTGCCTATGTAAAATTAGACAGACAAGAGGAAGGTTTCAAAATTGGAAAGGGGTGAGGCAGGGGACCCGTTGTCACCAAATTTGCTCAACTGCATTCTGGAGAAGGCTATACAACATCTGAATTGAAAGGACAGAGGTATAAAGATTAATGGAGATTCTACGAATAACTTTAGGTTTGCCGACGATATCGTTCTAATGGCTAATGATCTATTCCAACTCATCCAAAGCGTGAAAGAGTTTCTTGATGCATGTGAGGAAGCTGGTGTACGGGTAAACACCAGTAAAACAAAGTTTTTGTCAAATGTCCCGAAATGTAAAGTTAAGTTGAGGAACGAGTTGCTAACATGGGTAGACGAGGTATGTTATTTTGGTCACATAATCTTCTGTGAAAGTGCCAGATCGAAGGAAATCTCGAACCGCATCCAAAGTGGGGGGAGAACGTATAGAAATCTGTAAAAAGTCTTTGAAGGCAAATTTCTAATTTCAACCAAAGTGGAGGTTTGTCATAGCTGTGTCCAATCGGTGTTGACATATAGCCTAAACATGGGTGCTAAACAAAGCTAATGTGAGGAGAACGTAGTGTGTTAAATGTCAAAAAGCTAGACAAAGTCAAGAGGTTGAGGGCAAAAACGCAGTTGTAGGACATAGGAAGGGTAGTCAAGACATATCAGTAAAAATAACCACAGTAGAAAAAACACCCTGCGATTATCTGAGCAGTAGTGTATGTTCTGAATTCCCCCCCCCCCCAAAAAAAAAGAATAATTTCCAGACTCTCCAGGGGATAGAGAATAAGATCAAAACTACTTCTAAGATGCCCAGTAACAGACCCTCCACACTGAAACAGCCGAAGGATGAAATTTTTACACTGGATTGCGTTGTTGAAACCATCCTTTTCGAACTTTCAGCCAGCCACCAAGAGGTAGCTGAAATCGTTCTCCAAGGAATATCAGCAAAAGTCACTACAGTAAAGAAGACACCCTGCGATTATCTGAGCAGTGGTGTATGTCACGATTTTTTTCATCAACAGTCTCTGGTGCAGGAGCGGATTTAGAAAGAGGAGATGGGGGAAGGGGAGTATAGTAGCGGCGGTGACCTGTGTGGCGTGTATGAGCGTACAATTCATCATTTTTATTCCTCTTTTTCCTATTATTGCGTTAAAAATATTCAGCCAGGGGGGACATGTACCCCATACCCCCTGGATCCGCCACTGCTCTGGTGTATGTTCTGAAATCCCCCCCCCTGAAATACTCATTCCTAGACTTTTCATGGGATGGAGAATAAAATCAAAACTACCTTCAAGACGCCCAGTAACAGACTCTTCAGATTCAGACAGCCGAAGGATGAAATTTTTACAGTGGATCGCGTTGCTGAAACCATTTTGAGCTTTCAGCCAGCAACCAAGAGGCAGCTGGAATTGTTCTCCAAGGAATATCAGTAAAAATCATCACAGTAAACAAGACACCCTGCAATTATCTGAGCAGTGGTGTATGCTAGATACCCCCCCCCCCCAAAAAAAAAAAAGTACGTGTCTCCTGTGTAACATTTTAAATGCTTTCGTATCCTAATAAAAAAATTTGCATGGAAATTTCTATTAACAATACGGCTGCAGACTGTAGTCGGGCAGGGCGCAGCAAAAATCAAGATCATTGGGCACATGGCTGGAAGAAAAAAGAAACTGAATTGTCACCATGAAGAGCTAAAGTACTGTGAGTTGAACTAAGTTGGAAATGAGAAAAGAGCCGCGACGTCTCTGCAGTATGCCCCGAAAGGACGCTGGCTTTGTGTCAGTGGGAGCGTGTCAAGGGGGGCGTTAAGGTTTTCGCTCAAGTATACTCCTGGCTGGAAGAAATAAATTTCCATGGAAATGTATGAACACGATTTTCGCTCAAATCATACTCAATAGTATGACGTCATAGTTACAGAAGCGTTACGGGAGGCTATTATGGGGGGGGGGGGGTTACAGTTTTCGCTCAAATATACCCAGTAGTAAGACATCATAGTAACAGAAGCGTTAGAGGGGGCGTGTAACGGTTTCTGCTCAAGTATACCCAGTAGTAAAAATATATAAAATGCTATTCAGGCTGATCAGAATTCTTGAAGACTCCGTTAAGACTCATGAGGCACCAAGATTGATTAAGACTCCATTAAGATGCATAAAGGTAGCGTACAGATTCATTGAAATTCGTTACAATCGATCAAAGCTTTTGAAGAACCCGCTGAAATTCGCCATCTGAGAAGACTCTATGAAGACTTATTATGATTTCGCTAAAGCAACGTGTGGTCCGTACATGGAAGAACCGCCGAGGCCTCAACTCTAAAATAGGAATCCGGTCGAGGGGGCAGTGAGAGAGGGGCCTACAAACTTGGCTTTTTATACTCATTTTCTCACTTCTTCAATCTGAACGCATTCTTGTTGGATACTCTTGCAACAGTGTACGCCACTGACGACGGCGCCTTCGAGAAATGAACGCAGCACGCGATACACGCCGAAAACGAGTAAGGTCCATGAAACCGTCATCAACTTCCAAACGTGAAACAAAAGCGTGCACTACCACTATCGCGAGTGAAAAATAAAGCGTACACGCTTTTCGAGAGAAAGAAAGAAATTGAATATATAAAGAAATAAAAAAAAAATAATGAAATCAGGAGGCAGTGGGAGTCGCTTCTGCTGACTCGCTGCCAAACGCCGAACGAACCATATGACCTTCTGAAGCTTCACAAGGAGATTCGACTGCGAGTCGGGAGTTGCGGTCGTCTTTCCCACCCCGAACCTATTTCTGGAACGGTTCACTGAACCTCATACTCGCGCGTACACTAATCTCGTCTCGTATCTGCTGCGCTTCTTCACTCCGCAGCCCGCACACCACCCAACCACCACAGTTTTCCGCTGCGGCCGCGCACTTCGCTCTACATTTTCGTTGGGCAAAACGCGGCGTTTTCACAATCAGTTCCGGCAGACGGGTGAAGGCGCGGGGGTGGATGAAAAGCTATCGAGAACCAGAAAGCGAAGCAGATCTACCACAAAATCGCTCGTTTTTTGTGTTTTTTTTTGGTGGTATCGAAGCGAAGCTCGCGTTTTCTTCGTTGTGCAAGAAAGTCCTCGCGATACCGATAAGGAAACATCGCGCACCGCAGCTTTACCAGCTCGTCGGACACTCGAAAGTCGAAACGAACTTCATCGAGCGTCACAGCTCACCCTTTGAGTTGTTGCGTAACTCGACGTAAGTACATGAACTTAGACGATGGGTCTAAAGAGCAGAATTCACAAATCAAAACCGACCTTTTCACCGGTGATATATACGTATACGTATTTAATACAGATTACCGAGAAATGCACAACCGAGACGGAAACACGACGACCTTACGAAAAGTTCAAAGTTCGAGTACGCAATTTTTCTCTTCTTCTTCTCCGATTACCGGCGCGTGGTTGTAACAAATTAACGAGCATTTGAGGAAGCACGCACAAGAATTTCCACTGCTGAACGAAAATATCGATTTGTCTAATTACACACCGTACCGTAGTACACGACAAGCTATCGGAAAACTAGGCAATTTTACACGTACTACGTGTCGGCGAAGAGGGGGCAGCGATATAATTATGCCAATGTCAACTAAAATCAAATACTACGACAGAGAACTTCCGAAGGACAGCCGATGTACCGAAATCCGAAGATTCACTGGAATCAACAACGGATTTGCGATAAGGGATGAAAGCAAATGTGTCAATCGTTCACGAACTAATACAGATTCACGCGATGTCGTACAGGCAAGATCTTCCAGGGGGGAGGGCGAGGGTCCAGGCCCTACTTCCATTTTTTAACACTGGACTGATAGAATAGCAAGAATTTTCTTCAATTAGGAAATAAATAAAAAATTCGATTTTTCGAAGTGAACTGCTCTGTTTTTCACGATTCAGCACGGTGATTTGGTTTCTTCAAATATCTCACATTTTGATGACATCCGACCAATTTTGTATCGATGACAGGATAATAAGTTTGGAAAATGAAATACATACAAAACTCTTCAAAGTTCGAAGATTACATGAAACTTGAAAAACGTGCATCGAGTTCCAGTTCTGCACTCGTCGACCGGTCGACAAAGAAACGGATGAGTCAACATCCAAGAGCCAAGTAGTGAGGAGATTCTTCTCGTTTCTTCTTTTGGATCCACGAAAAAGAAAAACAAATTCAGGAACAATATAAATGAGTCTCTTACAATCTTTTTTTCGAACTACATGATGAGTATAAACGCAGACGTAATGAGCCTTCAGGAAATCTAAATTTGTCTAGTGAATCATAAAGGAGTCTGAAACAGTTTTAACGAGTCTCAAGTTCTACGGGTCCGTAATGGGATCCCAATGATCTTGACAACTTAGCAGTCTTAACGGGCGTTAGTCGAGTCTTAACAGGTTTCAACAGCTCTCAGCAATATCTCAATTTAAACGAAGTCTGACAGAACACCAACGAACCGTAACAGAGGCTGGACCTGTCTTGGTCAGTATTAAAATGGCTTAAATTGTTAACAGCTCTTAACAATGTCATGATGACCATGAAGGGTAAACTCAATAACGCTTACAAGAAATAGTCGTCATGACTCATCAGAATCCTCATGAGTACGGCTAAATCTAAACGGAGTCCTAATTGACTTTTTCAGAATCTTTTAATTGAGTGTCAATAAACTCTAACACAGTTTCTAGTTTCTACAGGTCCTACTAACACTTGACGTGGTCATCACGACTAATCCTGTTACTTATTCACGTCAACTATTTTTACTAGATACATGCATTGGGATCGAGCTAGATCCCAATCAGTAGTACCGATCTATTTTTCCAAGCCTCGATATCCCAAATATCACTTCTAATTCCGACCCCATGGCTTTTAGATACTCATAGGGCACCTTGTTAATTTTATCAAAATCGTGAATAGTATTTTTCAAAGTTTCAGCAATTTTCAAAGAGTTTAAATGGATCCCCACGATTTACAATAGAACTAAATGAGACTTGATGAGTTTCAATAGGGTCTTCAGAAGCCTTAATGACCTTAACTAAGTCTTAAATGGTCATTTCTGTAGCTTAGAAGCTACGTCGACGCACAGTCCTGATGCCAAAATTAGGAGGCGCGTAGATTTTCACATTTTAGTTAAAGCATGTCACTGGAAAATATGGTCTCCATCCGCCCCAAAAAGTACTGATCTTATTCTTTACGCAATCTGTTGATTGGAATTCATCTAAAACGAAAATTCGGAACTTTTTCACAAATTTTCGTGGTCGAAAGTGCGTTTTCAAGATTTCTAAAGAAAATAATCTAAGCCTACGTATTGTGGACACCTGAAACGTTGAAGCCGTCCGGGAGAAGAGCCTAGCATTTGACTACGCTTGATTACAAAAAGGGGATGAGGGGAGCTCAGGTGAATGATTCAACTGTCCAAGCACTATTTGAGTTAAAATGTGACGCAGCGACTGTAGACCTTACTCTCTAAATCTGAATAGCAAAAATCGCTGGTTTTTCAGTCAGTCTGTAACCATTACTTCATCCCAAAAGGGTTTTTAGCTTGCCTTTTTGTACAGGTAATTTGGGCTGAAACTTGCAATACGGTCGTCGAGTCTCTTGTAAAATATCGAGTTAGCATCAAATGGCCTGAAAAGAGATCTTAATGACGTCGTTGTGCCTGAGCGGTTACTCAGTGCTGGCTAGCACGGTGAAGGTGCAACTAGCTATACCCGCTACATAGTAGATACATTCGGCCGTTTCTGCCCAGAGCTGCATTTATTGCGATGTTACGCTCTCCTACCCCTGGTCGCCGATGCGCCTTTGTGACTACGATCTGGTCTTATATCGTTATGGCGAATCCCTCTGTTTCCAGGAAGAGCCAACCATTCTGGAACAGATTGGTTGACACGCTGACGTCCATTGCTTCATTGCTATTCTACTGATATTTTCCGTGCAGTTTTCCGCTGCTTCACTCTTTGGCATACTTTGGTAACACGATTTCATCTGTTACATCTTTCTGTATCAGACACGGCGTGGCATTCTCCATGTCTCGGGCTACTATTCCCCCCGCGAGTATTGACGAGTTGCTTGTCTGTATGTTGCATCTCAGCTTAAGAGTCTGAACTGCAGCACACAGTCCTAGGATATGTATCAGCCCTCATCCTCTGTATCGCTTCGGAAGATACAACCGGACCATCGAGGAGCTGAGATAATACATCCTCTCGGCTGTCATAGCCGCCTTGCTTATTCTGTCGATTTGTTCGCGAGAAGTTTTGGGCTAGCTCATTAATATGCAGCTGTAGACCAGAACCAGAACCAGAACCAGAACCAGAACTGTCTATGTGTTGATCGTTTCACTAGTTGTTTACCATCCAGCTACGTGCTCAGATTTAGTCTCAGATGTTTCTTGAAACTTCATCAGGTGCTCCTTCAGGTACGTTCGCGCTATGTTAAGATGCTGCCGCATGCTAAGGTACTGGCAGAGTTTCCCGCTGGCTAATTCTACAACTTTTCCCTCTGACACTTCGATGTCTCCTTAGTTGCGGCTTGCCCTTTCTTGACGCGTAGCACGGCGCCTTGTCCAGTCCAAGATTCATCGATATCGCTTTGCTCTACATGGAGACCATGTCCAGTATATTTTGCAGCTGACTGGCGTTCCTCGCGTATAGCTTCAAAGTCATGAGTCATCCATGTAAAAACTGTGCATGATGAGCCGTCGAGGGAACAATTTTGTCACACCACTATCCCTTCTTCAGTTTAGGCTCCAACTTCAACAGAAAGATTTGACAATCTAATGATACAGCTGTAGAAATGCACGAAGCGACAAACAGGTTACTAACACACGGCTGTTACCTTCCGATCTGAATGCCTATTTATCCGCCGCAGTCACTATCGTGCGCTCACTTATTTGTAGCCTAGTTTCGAAGTGCAGAATTTCGCCAGGAATACAGCGGCAACCAACCTCGCGGTTGCCGTCGGTTCGGTTAGCCCGGAAAGGATGTGAATCAACACTACTCGACTTCCCGGAATTCGAATTCAATTTTCCGCAACGGCGATACACTCTCCAATATACGTCGCAATTACTGTGGACGTCGTGAATCACTTGGACGAACAAAGGCATCGATTAAATTCGATTCGAGGAAAGAGCGCCGACTAGCACGAGAGCATCGTATACGTACACGTGCAAAAATTACGTACACATAAAAAAATTGGTGCCATCGCGCTGCAAAGCGAGCTCGATGTTGGAGCCAATTACTGTTCCGGTGGCCGGACGAATATCGCAACCCACTTTTTAGCGCTGTTGCGCTTCGAGGCTCCGTTTGTTCCTTCTTTCATTCCGACGTCGATACGATAAGAATGGAAATCGTGTTTCATTTTGTCTTATCGTGTACCTAAAACGTGTACTCTCAGGGAAATACCACAAACTGTACCGCGGACTTCAAAATTACAATAAGTATACGTAGATTGGCATCCCTATTGCGTAAGAATTCGACCAGGGTAGGCATGTAAAGAGTTAAAAAGATGACCTGGCACTTACAAAGAACTGAGATAAAAATTAGGTCAAGTTCAAGGAGCAAAAATGACCAAGGAAATGGAGAACTACCGACGTGACAAGAATGAGTACACGAAAATTGGAGAAATGTGGCCCAAGGCCCACCTAACCGCACTAGAAACGCTAGAAAAGCTGATTTTTTTGGAAAATAGTACATAATCAATACATCGAAGGTCTACATTAATAGTTACCCCATTCCTACAGGCCGACTACGACAGCATTAGTACAAACAAGACCAACAGCTGAGAAAAGGGACGTAAACCATCTGACCTTTAGATCCATTTTGCTAGACTCATTCCAAGTGAAATTTTACAACCTTCGGAATCTTCTCGAATTTAGAAAGGTGAATTCTGACTAAATTATAAGGGTCCGAGCCTCTGAGTTCGATGATAAAATACGTGGAAACCGAATTTTCTCCAACTTTTTCATTACATCTGGCATTAGTATAAAATATTTTTAAAATTCCCCTCTCCCCTCCTTCTCACACTCTTTTTCTCTATGTGTGCTACCTTGGCATGACGAGGGGGCTTACTGAAGAACTAAAGGTACACAGGTGAAGGAACACTCCGGCAGGTGAACCTTATAAAAGCAACGGAAAACTACATAAGTATTCTTTTCTGGAGATGCGTGTCCACCGCAACAATACGATGACAACTCACGAAGTAAATAATGATTCTGGACGTAAAATTTTTCCCATACAGATGTCCAAGCCGAGACTACCTAGTAAGAAACTATCTGAATTGAGAATAGAGACATAGAATGTAAGTACACTGAATGAGGCAGACTTTACGTTAGAATTTTCCTTCTCTGTAACAAAAAGTGTGCGTCCACAGTTCGCTTACTAGCCACGGGTTTCACAAAGTTGAGTAAGCTGTCCACGACGCGCACACGCACAGTACCAAACTACCAATCTTTCTGATCCGGTAGTAACACGCCCTACGACTGTAATATCTTGTTCAAGTGAACTGGCGGGGGTTACAGGACACGTTACACTTCCACCTTGATTGATACCCAACATAGTGAGAGAATATTAATGCTGAGAATTTCAGTTAAACCAATATCTTTAGTAATAGTCCAAGTTCATGTATCAACACGAAGTTATGGTGACAAAGTAGAAAACATTTATTAAAAAATCAACGAAGTATTAAACAAGGTAACAGGAAAATAAAATTTAATTATAATGGGAGACTGGAACGCCAGAGTAGGAAGAAGTAAGGAAAAAGGGATACGCGAAGAGTATGGTTTGGGAGAGCGAAATGAAAGAGAGTCGTGGCTCATAGAGGTTTGTGAAGAATATAAATTAATTATTGGAAACACTCTCTTTAAAAATCAGGAGAAAAGAAAATATGTACATTTGAAAAGTCCAGGTAATAGATATCATCAAGGCCAGAGGAAGATATAAAAATCAAATATCGGATTATAAGACATACTCACGAGCGGATGTAGATATAGACCATAATTTAGTAGTAGTGAAATGTAGGCTCAAATTTAAGAAGATGAATAAAGAGAAAATAATATGAAATTTAGACTTATTGAAGAAGGTAAAGAAAATAGAAGAATGTCAGAGTATTGAAATGACTTCGTGAATTAAAAGGAGAAGCACTAAAAAAAGCAATAAATCGGGCAGCAAATAAGAAAATAGGTACTAAAATAATAGAAGGGAGAAAAGTATGGATACGTGAAATATTAAAGTTGATGGGGGGGGGGGGTACCTATAACAGGGTGTCTACTGGATTTGGGAAACAAAATATGACTTTTCATGACATTTTTCCATGACTATCATGGGTGGTACAAAAAGGAAGTGAACGAGGGGGAGGGGCGACAAACTCGGCGCTTCACGTCTCACCGGGGGCTCAATACAGAGCACGCTGAACTTCCATAATAAATATTCACTCAATACTTTTTTCTCATTAAATGAATAAAGATGACTGATTTTCTTTTTTTGGTAATGGAAATATTGTGAACTATGACTGATGAAATATCATGACTTTTCATGACGGTTCAGGCCAATAGACACCTTATTATAAAAAATTAAGAAGAAATATAGGGCTTTCAGAAATCAAATGAAAAAATGCAAGAAGGCAAAAGAAAAATAGATTAATCAACATTCTAAGGAAACTGAGGAACAAATGAAAGCAGGAAAACCGGTCAGGCATATACCAAAGTAAGCAGATAGTTTGGAGAAAGAAGAAAGGCAATAATTTAACGGATACACGTTGAAAATTATGAGGACTAGGTGAATTATGATCTCTAAAAAAAGCAGAAGCAAACAAATGTTATGATTATCACACTGTAAGTTTACCTTCACACGAATCAAAGATTCTAAAGAGGATAATAAATAAAAGAATACAAAATAAATGAAGGAAAGTGTAGGAAAATTCAGAGACAGTAAAGACAAGATTGTTGTTTGTCACCAGTATTGTTTAACCTATTCATAGAAAACGTAATTGAAGAAATTTGAAATATGGCGTTATCGGAGGCAGTGGCGGATTCAAGGGGGGAGAGGGCATGTGGTACATGGCCCCCTTGGTTGAATATTTGTAACACAATAATACAAAAAAAAAAAAGATGAATTGTATTCATCATTACGTATCTGACATTAGATAAAATATTTTTATGGGAGCACCCCCGCCCCCACCCCACACCCCTGCCAACATAATAGCAATAGCTAATAAATATGCACCGCCGCTACTATACCCCCCCCCCTCAACTCCTTTTTGTAAATCCGCGCCTGATAGGAGGATGTTGAAAATTAAATGGATAGAAAAGATCAGGAATGAGGAAGTATTGAAGCGAATAGGAAGGGAACAGAAATTTGGATACTTGTAAAAAGAAGAGTTGAAATGAGAGGTCATAATATAAGGCATACGGAGATACTATTATTCCTGCTAGAGGGAATGGTTGCAAGAACTGGAAAGGACGGGTAATGTAATGTGTAAAGGCAAAGAATGAGCTTTGAAGAGCATGTAATGAAAGAAACAAAGTGTGAATCCTTCTCAGAAATGAAAATATAAGCACAGGAGTGAGAAAGGTGGAAAGACGCAACGTACTGATGAAGAGAAGGATTATATCATCATTATCAATCGATAATCAATAAGTGAACAAATATCTTCCCCATTCCCCGCTCTCCGCAGTTTTACACAAACAAAATTAACAGCTAAAAAAGGGACGTAAACCGCCCGACCTTTTGGTCCATTTTGTTACGACTCCTAGCGAAACTTCACAATCTTCCGAATCTCTTTGATTCTAGAAAGGTGAACTTTGAAGAAATTACAAGGGCCCGAGCCTCTGAGTTCGATTTTGAAATACGCGGAAACCGAATTTCCTCTCAACTTTTTCACTAGATCTGGCATAATAAAAAGTAAAAATAATCCAAATCTTACGATTCGACGATATCACGAGCACGGGGCATCTGCGCGTCGAAATAAACCAACGACTAACAATGGCAACGGCAGGAGGTTAGAAGAGAGAGAAGGTCCAACGTGACTCAGATTAGCAGAACGAAGCAACCAACCGTCTGAAGTGCACTGTGAATCTGTGAAATATATTTTCAACATTTTCAACCTCGACGAGGCGGTGGTCCGCAAAAATGTCTATTCAATTTCCGTCTGCTGCGACGAAACGCTATTCCTTCAGGTTCGCGACTCGAATGCAGGAGAATGGAGAAGAAAAATAGAACAATGCCGGCGAGATGAAGTGGGAGGACCGATGATCTGGACCAAGATCCCTATTTCTTTTCAAAGCATAAACTTCCACTTCCACTTCCAGTAGTATATCTCCAGCCCGTACCGTACCTCGCGTTCCCACATTTGGTACATTCGCTCGATTCGTAAACGAGTGAAAGCAAATATTCGTACGTTTTCACATAACTTAGGTATTTTACACAAAAATCAGGCCGGGTACTAGAATCTTTTTTCTATAGGGAAAGAGAGAGGGGCAGATTTTATGGAGCTGATGGTCTCAAAAATGCTGAGAAACACTCATACGCGAGCAGAGCGAGCTAACATTTTTCAATTATTGTCAAAGAAATTTTGGTATAAAAAAAAGGACTCGATTATGGACAATTTTAAAGAAGGGAGATTACTTCAAATACCCCTCCCCTAAAACCGACCACGAAAAAAATGTTCACACTTCAAAAGTACAGGGAAAGAAGCAAGCAAGTCACTTTTTTGGCGAGACGTGAGTTATTAATATCGTTGGAACGGGAGTAACAAGTAAGTATCTGAGCTATGGTAGGATGCCCGAAAGGATGCAAAAGGCCCGAAAAACGAGTTTCAAAATTCACGTACAAGTAAGAGACCACGTATGTACACAAACTGTTTTTCATTTTTCTCGCTTCGCCGCAAAAGTGACTTACCTGCTTCTAACCCTGTACCCTTCACTTTTTCCGACACTTAAGACAGTCGTATGTATATTAACGATGAAAACAATACAGGTCTCAATATTCGCCCATTCAACCATCGGCTTCGAAACTCTAATTTGATCGCATCGCAGAGGAACTACATAACTAAAGATACATTTTTTCTTAATTGTTGAAAATCTCACTGATACAAGAGAAAAGTACAACCTTCCATCTAGTGGCGTAGTGGGGGGGAGGGATTAGGTGGATGAATCCCCTCCCCCCGTGAGATGAGAATTTTTTATACGCTGGCAGTATCACAGTAAATATGCGAAATGAAATTTAAATTCAGATACATAATTGGACGCTGTTAAACGTATCAGAACCAACCGACATTTGTTGACAAAATGAGAATTTTTCAAAATTGACCCCCCCCCCCCCGATTCAAAAATGTGTACTCACATTGAAAAAAGCCTATCAGTAAACGCAATGTCATATAGTTTCTACATGGCTCTTGAACTTCGAATCACGTGTTCTCGAAAAACAGATTTTGTTGGTCGGTTCTGTTAGCGTCCAATTCAAGTTGAAAAGCACAACATACTGATACGTCAACGTGAAAACATACAGTTCATATTAGGTGTCCCCCCCCCCCCCAAAAAAAAATGCTGATCCTCCCATTTGGAAAAATCCTGGCTACGCCACTGCGTTCATCCGTTACTTATATCGGACGCGTGAAATACTTTTCTGCAATGGAACTCTTTATAAGCTAAAAACCAAAATGCACGTATAGCCGGTTGACTACTGAAAGTGCCTCAGTTGGGAAGTTATCTGTAAGAAAGGACCTCCGCTCAATGTATTTATCATTGTATCCCATACACCACTGCATTAACTCACTCTTTCTAAAAAAAATCTGGTCAGCCTGTAAGACGTTCGATTTTTTTCTTCTCACAATAACCGAATATAATGTACAATTTCATATGCATGTATTGTCAACATACCCGCATCCTCTTGCGTCGAGGGTGGCTTATTGCGACAGTGAGGGAGTGTTATTAGATTTTGCTTTGCAAGGGGAACATTTTCTCGGGGGAAAGGAAGAGAGTTATTAGCTCCCTTTTGATTACAGGCCTAACTGCAGATTGTTTGCCCAAATTCTAAACGTCTCGAGACTGAACTTGGTTTCCAAAAAAATTACATCCGTCTGCATCTATACTAATATCAGATCTACAAATTAGTTACATCGTGCATTTTCGGGGAATGTAACGATATTCACTTCTTCGGAAGTGTTGACAAAACCCTCGCTGTTTCGCTTCGATGAACGCGTTCAACGCGGCAGATTGCATCATCGCGAAACCGTTGTCAAATTTCGATTGGCCGCCGTCATGTAACGATTGAATTCCGTTCCGCTCATTGGCTGTTCCGTTAATCGGGTAGTCGAGTAACGAAAATTCGAAAAAAGGTCGAGCTGGATAAAGCGCAATGCAAAAATCAAATGCATCACGAGTTGTTCGTTGACCCACATCAACATCGTGTACTCGGTGTGATAGGCGTATGAGAGTCCTGTACTGGTGCTCGAGCCCGTGTCGTCGTGTAGTTTTTGGGCATATTCGTTCGTCGGTATACATACAATTACCGTACAGTAAATGCACTCGCCATGACGACCAGCAACCATTTCCTTGGATGTTTTAGTCAAATGGTGTTTTGTCCATCCCTCCTTCGCAATGTTGAAGACCACGCTTCGTACCAGCTATCGGCTACTGCATAAATATCGTCTACATGATGTTGTGCACTAGATCCTAGATGTATGATCTACCATGAGCGAGGTGGCACGGGGTAAATTAGTAATGGCTAGTGTTGCTCTTTTCATCTCTGTGTCAAACCAGCATTGTTCCTTCCAGAAACTGAAAAGCAGGGCATGGAGACCGAATGATAAAGCTTCCACTTCCAGCTTCTACTTCTGACCTTGAAAAATAAAACTACAGGCTTCAATTGGCTTCTGCAATTTTTCAATGGCTTCCGGCTACTCTGCATGCCCTGCTGAAAAGTGGAGGTGGAAAGGTGGGAAACCCCACAGGTGGGCTCCCTTCGCGCACGTTGCTAGAGCACTATACATCCGCCGCCGTTTTCAATCTTAATCTTACTTTTTCCGTTTACTAGCGAACGCGTCGCGGGCAGCCTCGACCATCGTCCCGCGACGCGTTCGCTAGTCAACGGAAAAAGTCAAATTGAAAATGGCGCTTTAGTATACTCGGATGTATAGTGTGTTTTCCACATGTCACTACCGACATGAATTTGCCTGAATAGTGCTTCTACGAAGGTTCGGCAAAACCTAGGTCGCCTATTTTCCGCGTCGATGGCGCCTCGCTTGGTTCGGGTACTCGCCGTCGACCTCGTAGCACCGCCCTGGCTAAACGGTTACGTGCTCGAAGAGGACGGAAACAGCCAGGGCGGGCAAGCGCGTCGCCCTGGCTAGCACATTCTTTTGTTTAAAAAATACATAATAATCATGAATTAAAACAGCTTCAATTGAAAGCAAAATTTATGTTGTACCCTTATGGCCCGTGCCCTGGTTGAATATCAAATACCTTGGCACGCACAAGCGGGTAGCTACGGGTCTAGAACGGACGAATGTAGTGTACTCGGCCGAAAAACGTTCTCTCCGAATAATACAATGTCCGGAGTCCGGTGATTGTGGTCGTCTGCTTCAGTTGACGTCAATTAAGTACGATACAAATTCACGTGACGCACGTGCGATTTATCAAATCACATCCTTCCTAGGCGAGCTTAAAATCTAGCCTGTGCCACGCAATTCTTATCTACACAAGGGAGGATTTCCCCGCCTCTGGTTTTTAGTGATTTCATCGCCAGAAATGTTGCAGGCCTAAATTAATGCACAACCAGTCGAGACATTCTTCGGGTAACTTGAAATTAGAAACGATTATACTTTCGTCCTTGAACAGGGAAAATGTCGCCATTACTACTTGTCATTCGAAAAACTGATTCCCCTCTGTTCAACGAATGCACGTGTGTACGACCTTGAGCAGTTCGTCAGGTTCTCCATCGCAGTTCGTCGTTCTGTAGTCGATTAAGTTTTCTTTTTCTTTCTCTTTTCAGTTGTAGCGGTCGGTTTTCTGTGAAATTTGACGTTTTTTCACGAAATCTGATTGGCGTTCCGTATGCTTCTTGGATGACCAAATTCGGTGAAATGGCCAAAATTTATTCGAAATAACGAAAAAGTGTCCGTAGCACAACATAATATGATTGGGATGCAGTGAAAACTATGAAAAAAAACCTTCAGAAAATAACCAATCTTCCAAAACTTTCCAGGCGACAACTACATCCCACTTCATATTTCTAAATGAACGCGTGTTCTGTGACCTCGCGAGACTATTCCGTTCAAGGCCTCATACAAGTCTACTACTACATCATTGCACTCGCTTTGACAAATTTCGACACTGTTTCAACAGTCTTTACATGCATTAACAGTGTCTTGACATTTTGACAGGTTTTGGTGATTCTTTTTATACGAATCTTAAACCGCCTTAATGTGTCTCACTGAGTGACGGAGTTCTAACATACCCTAACAGAATCTTAATAAGTCTGAACAACAAGCCTTAACAAGTACGAACTAATATCAACGAATCTCAAGAGTCTTGACGAGTCTTTATACAGTCCAATAGTACTGAAGAATCTTGAGAAATCCTGACGGAGCCGTAATTTCAAATACATAAACTCAACGAATTCTAACAAATCTGAACTAGTCTTAACCGTAACTCGAGATCAATGTCCTAGTTTCACTTTAAATCACATTGGTCAGGACATTAGTCAAGACACTGATGACGAAGTAACATTTGCAAGCTTTTAACCAATAACAATACTTTCAAGAGAAATATGTACATTTTAATCGGTCATTGGCGAAACCATTCAAGTCATTTGTTCGAAATTTTGCATGAGGCACAAAAATAGTTTTACAGCCTTCTTTATAAAGGTACAGTTTGACATAGCTTCAAACTGTAGTCTATAGTACCCTCTTCTAGCGCTCAGACATGAATCTTTTTGTTATAGTAGATGCATCTTAGTGCATGGAATTGATTTGCGCGAAGAAACAATTTTCACAGAAATATGACTCAAGTGGTTTTGCCAATGACCGATTCATTTATTTCAAGTTGTGACAAGTTTTTCACTGATACCTCAAGATAAATTATAGATTTACAGTCTTAGCCAATCTTAAAGAGTTCTGACTAAATGTGAACCAATATCAACAACGTATAGATAAGTCTGAACGTATTTAAACGTTATTTTAATTCGTTTTTTTTTTTTTTAAATACAACCTTGGAACAGATATTTTGGTCCACCCACTACAGGGACATAGACCTCCTTGATCAATTATTTTTATACAAGACTTGGTGATAAGCCATTACTGGGGAATGGTTATGAAAGAGTTTTCCTTCTCTATAAAGGGCATGCAACCTGCATGGCACACCAGACTAGTCATGTCAGTGGCGGATCCGGGGAGGGGGGGCATGTGATACATGCCCCTCCTGGTTGAAATTTTTAACGCAATAATAGGAAAAAAGGAATAAAAATGATGAATTGTACGCTCATCACACGCCACAAAGATGTATAATAACGCATCTATATATTCGTCATTACGTATCCCACACATTAGATAAAATATTTTTCTGGGAGCACCCCCGCCCCCACACCTCTGCTAACATAAAAGTAACACCTAATCAATATGCATCGCCGCTACTGTACCCCCCCCATCTCCTTTTCTAAATCCGCGCCTGAGTCAGGTGTTCGTAGTCTGTAAGTATGGCTAACCCAATTGCGGTCTTTTTGAATTCCGGCGAAACAATGAAATTGAACGCCACCCATTGCTACAATTAGTGTGGCTTGGTCGGATGTTAAAAGTTTTTCATATACTCTTGTATTTTGTTATTTTCTTATCATATTTTAATCTTGAAAATTCGCCTTCCGTACTGGGATTCGAACCCGCGTTCCGTAGTTTATATGAGGCAGCGTTCGAATCCACTCGGCCATTAAGCCACGTCTTTAATAAGTATAACGATATCTAGAAGACATAACAGCGCCTTGAGGAAGTTTCACCTAGTCTTGACCAGCAGCATCCCGAAAGGGTGGCAAAGTGGGTGCCTGTGTAAGGCCTCACACAAAATGTGATATTTGGAATTTTAGAACACGGCCTTCAAATTCGGTATTCCACTCCCTTCTCGATTATTTCAGCTTCCCTATTCTTCTACATCAAAAATCGCGATTTTCAGTTTCATGTAATCTCATTTAAAAAATGTCCATGGAGGTAATTCTTTTTTATCCTGATAGCTCAATGTTATTGCTGAAATTATTTCAACCAACTTTTCTTTCAAAAAAGATTTTTATAACCTATCAAAGGCGTTCAAAGATCACTCCTTTTACACGTTTTTTATATGAACGAGTTAAATTATCCCCAAGCTGTAGAAGCGGGGCTACCAACATAGGTACTTTTGATAACTTCCCAATATGAATGCCCTGTACCGAGGAGGTTAACGCACACCAAAAAGATTGACAACCTCGCTGAATAAAACTTGTCGAATTATAGCAGACTGTCTAAAACCCACCAGAGTGGATAAACTTCACCTAGTCAGGGGAACAGCCCCACCAGAGATACGGCGGAATGTTATCACAGACGCAGAATGGACGAGACTTGAGACAGATCAAAGGCGGCACCTGTACGTGGTCGAAAGAGTGTCACGCCTAGACTGAAATTTAGAAAAATCTTCCTCTATAGCTCAAACCCCCTAAGAATACCACTACCACAAACTCGGTTACCGAGATAGAAAGAGAAATCTAAACAGGATCAACGGCATTGTCGGATCTAGAAAATTTCCAAGGAGGGTGTTTTGAAAATGAAACTTTTTCCACCTCGGCCCCCTACAAAACCAAAATGTATGTCATTTTAAATAGTTCCTGAAGACAAATGTCATAATGTAGTTATATCGTTTCAATATGAACGTACACGGTAACTACATTTGTACATAATGTGCTTTCGCAATGTTTTTTCTTCTTCTTCGGTCCCGGGGGGGGGGGGGTCTGACACCCCCCATCATAGAGCCGCCACGGATCAATGATGCAGAAGATCTAGAATTAGTGGCTGCAAAGCTGAAACCATCGCAATTACCAACTTGGCAAGAATAAAGAACCCTAAACCGCCTGTGTATTGGATGTGCAAAGACCAAAGTGAACCTACTCAAATGAAACTTGGCTGAAGACGATAAATACTACTGTGGGGAAGTCAGGACCACAGTCACCTGTTCCAGTGTAGTCTAGCACAGACACAAGTCACAGGAAAAGAACTACGGTGGATAGAGCTGAATGGAGAAGCGAAACAATTGGTTGAAACTTGGACAGGAAAAATATGACTATTTTATTTTTAACTTTTATAATAAAATTATTTTTTCAATATTTATACTAGTCACCCCATTAAGTAAGCGTCTCCGACACGATAAGAAGAACAACAACAACAAATCAAAATATTTTCATAGATCCTGGTAAAAATTATGGTATTTCAACTAAAAATTTACAACAATCTGTCGGTACACAGTATGTGAATTACTTAACGTCAGGAACTTACTAAAATTTCCAGTGATTATCGCCGAAATTTTTTCTCAGCCGACTGCCTGACTCACATAACAAACGCCCAACATTTTCTCGACTAAAAGTGGCGCAACTAAAGAAAAAAGGTACGACCCGTCGACACATTTGCCAGTTGACTGAGTCATCCTTCAAGGCGTAAAATGTCCTCATTTGCATGTTAATTTTGAATACTCCCTTCAGTTAGCAAAATAGGATCTTAAATAACAGCATTTTAAATACGAGCACTTTTTTTTCATTTTGTTCGTCGATCTCCAAATTTTTCTAATTACATAGCAAAATTTACATTCGGAATTTAACAAGCCGAATTCTTATCTTTCCCTCCCCGACGAACAAGTCGCTCGGATACGTCCATGTTCAGAGTTTGATTTTCTACCCTGACTTTGTTTTACAGTTCCATCATTATCAGGGTTTATAATTATTCCGAAAGCTCACAATCACCATCATCTAGGGTGTCCACCAAATACAAATTTGTGAAATCCATGACTTTTTCATGGCCCGTCCATGACTTCTTTCATGGGCTCACAATACTCATGTTAGAAGTCCTAAGTTACCAAAACATGAACTATTTGTGTCGTTTCACTGATACTTGTTCGACTTCTTCCTCTTGATATTTTTGAGTTCACATTTAAAAAGGAAGATGATAAATCAACAACTAGGCACGCTGTGGAACAACCAACGCCCTATTTTTATTTATTTACCTATTTATTATTATTATTATTATTTTTTTTTCAAAAGAATTTGGAGAGAACTTATCATCTTTGGGAGAGAGCAAATCAAATATACGATTTACTTCATGGCTGGTAGACAACCCTGTCATCATCAGAGCACACGACGAAAACGACTCGCAGTTTCTCTGACTGGGGTTAAACATATCGCAAACCGGGTTTCACAATTTGTAAGATGTCCATTAGAATTAAAGTAAAAACTACTCGATATTTGCTTTGCTTCCATTAGTTTGTTCAATCTTCCAACAATAGTTAAGACTTCAATAACAATGAGGAGGAGGAATTGAGACTTCCAAAAAGTTTTCAAGGAATGGTCGCACTTTTTCTTCATAATTTTTAAAGTAAAATGAAATTCTTGACATATACTCGATCTCTTCATGAAATTATTGACTTCTATTCGCCTGTTTGACTTCGTTTCTCCGGTCAACACCCTGGAAAGTCAATGATACATCCCAGTTTGATAGCTTCATAGATTACTTTTCCTACAATCGCACACACAACTGCAACGCAGCTACACTTCATGAGTGAAGTAAATCACATCTTCAAAATCAGTCGAGTTTAGGTCATTAACTTCCAATGGCAATCGTAATCGCACCAATGGCAATTTGAATAGTATCGGTGTAACTCATTTATACCAACTAATATCTCATACCGTAAAACTGAAATCTATGGAAAATCGAATATATCTGAATTTCTGGTATACTCGTAATATGCTTCCGCAGTCTTCATTTGTCCTGTGTCGTCCGTTTAGCTGGGAGAAGTTACACGGAGCAGTAAAAATACTTCCGTCTATAACAAATTCGTAAATACTCGCGGTTTGCCAAGTCAGTACATTTGAGTTAGAATCAGCAGTGCCTATAAATAAATGTTATTAACGAGACATCGATGCGTATTTTCTCTTTTTCCCCCAAGAGTGTTATTTGTAAAATAAATTAGGCCTCTTTTTTACGGAGTAAAACGATCTGCATGGAGGACGAAGAATACTATCTCATATTCCAATACTGCCTCGATAATTTTTAATTAATTTCAAAAGTTGACCTTAAGGAAATCTATACGTCGCTTCGTTCACAGGCCTACAAGGACAGCGCTCTCGAAAGCCGATGGCCTAGTATGTCGCCACTGCTGTTACTTTCAATTCCGCGTTTCACAGCGGGAAAATCTCGTATTTTTCGAAAATTCATATTTTTTCCCGCGTCCGTTACTGTTTAACGTTTATCATTTTCGAAGAAAAAGATAAAAGGAAATATGATAATCAATAATTCTATAATGGTCAGTAATGTCATCGGTATGCGCTGCACAGTTGTGCGGCATCTCGAAGACATGAACGCTGACGGAAAAATTAAGAAAAAATCGTTGAATAATGACCAGAACCGAGACTACCCACGTGGCCTGTCTGGTCCAGCCCCGTAGAGAGAGAATGCGGGCCTGGAAGAAATCTCCATGAGCCCCCCTCCTTCCAGTTCATTTTTTTCTTTTGTCAGATGGGAAAAAATTATAAGCTACGAGATAAGAGCTTTCTTTCATCGTGTAAGGAGTGATTGTTGATTTGATGGGCAGTATGATGCAGCCATGAGCGTTGAAATTCAGGTCCTTTAGAAATATCGGTCCTCCTGAAAGTCCGAGCCCGGGGTATTTCCCCCTCCCTCTCGACAGGGTTGGTCTGGTCCCATATTAGTAATCAAAACAGGGGACCTCGAGTTCGAAATTTTCAATATTTATATCGAAAATGCAATCTTCAACAGGCTCTGTTTCACTACTACTCTACGCCTTCAGAATTGGATGCAGACTAACCGCATCAGCAGTAACACATCGTGTCTCGGGACAAGCGATCAGGGATGAGAACCGGAATAGGGGATTCATTTATGAAGTTCCCATGACCTTTCCATGACTTTTTTCATGGACTCCTAAGACTCGTGTTAGTAGTCTTAAATTGCAAAAACAATAACCAACTTTGACGTTTCAGACATACTTCTTCAATTTCTTCCTTTGAAAATATTTAGGAGTTCAAATTTAGAGAGAAAGATGATAAAGTAAAAAATTTAAGGAAATGTACATGAAACATTCATTCACAAAATCACACACACACACACACATACACACAAAAAGCCGGCTCATGTCACCCCACTTTACCTACCATGACAAGTACTCGTCACCACTAGTCATGAATCATTTTCAAAGATGAATAACACTAAACAACAATTTGAGATTTTTTTAAAAACAATGATATGAGAATATTTATGATTCTATACGTATCTTCAACAAGGAATTGAATACCGACGTTAATTTTTTGATTATAGGTATTTTCCCCCCTATCTCATATCTTTAATGTAAATTTTATAAACATCAAGATGATATCACTGATCATACAACTATAAGCATGTGTAACATTGTCGATTGTTGTTCACATTGTTACCAGTATCAGTATAGCTATTCTTAGACGACAAATAGGAATAAAAAGCGAGAAATTTAACCCTTAAACAGCACACGCCACTTATAGTTTTTTATTTCAGAATTCTGTTATATTTCTAAGTGGGGAAACTCACCTTAATATGTTACTTCATTTACAGAAATATAAATGATCTTTCCAAAAAGAATTGCCTATTCTCAAAATTGAAGGGGTCATATGTTAATTAAAGAATTGATATGTTTGGTGAATTTGTTGCGCCTTCAATAATGAAAATAGACAATTTATGTCTACAAAGTATTTTGTTACAAATAGTATGAACAATGAAATACCATATTTGAATTTTTTATTAAAAAATTTTTGAAATTATTATCAGCATTTTAGAAGAAATAATAATATTGAATGGCCCATTCAAAATATAAAGTATGCATCCAACTCTGTAGCGGAGATTGAAGTTTTATTTCAGGCACACCAACACCGAGCGTACATAAGCAGCTGAGTTCTCACCAACAGGGCTGTTCCAGTACTCCATATTGCATACTTATTCGCTTCACCTGTTACCAAGTTGGTAGAGAATGATAACGGAATTTGATGAGCGAAATGGCCTAATACTTGGTTGAAAATGCCGGATATCAGAATTTTTTGAGAAAGTTTGAAATCTTTCGGCAATGCAAACGTTGCTAATCTGCGTTGCCGAAATTGTAAGCCGAAAATTGAACTGTTATTTAATTAAATCGATGATCATGCGATAAGACCATCACGAATGATCGAAAAACGAAAATTTCGAATTATACAGAGGACGGAGAAGACAGACAAGGTATCATCTATCATAATATAAAAGATACGAGCATACGACACAAAAGACGAAACTCAAAATTCACTGGTATGACCATATTACAATTATATCCTTATTATATACTACCAACTTGATTCCAGGGCAGGCGAATGGAATAAGTATGCAATATTGAGTACCTACTGGAAAAGCCCTACAGCCGCAGCGCGTGGAGTTATTAGAGCAGTAAAGATGAACAAAGCCACGTGTGCCATTAAAGGGTTAATAAAATTTTAATTCTGAAAACGGGAGATTCTTGAGGAAAATGGTCAACGCCATCGTATTCAGCATTCAAAATATAGTTAAAATCATATAATCTCACCCATTGATTTTTTTGTGCTGTTGTATAGTGCAATCAACAGGTAGGCACGCAGTACAGCCTATGCTCTATTTTTTTCAACTTTTTCTTTTTTCCGGAATAATTGAGAGAGAATTTATGATTTTCGGAAAAAGCAAATTAAATATACAACTTAATGCACGACCTCTTCGTGACTTTCATGACTGGTAGACACACTGCAAGACCCCAGGAAACTCGCAAAATGAATAGCCTTTCATCTGGAACCACGAATGTAAACGAAATAAGAACCTTATCTCTAAAGTTCCACACTCCTGGTTTGAAAGTATCAAGACTTCATTTTCAGAACCTTACGAAATATGAAAAAACAATTAGTATTACGTAAATTCCAACCGATCTCCAGGGTGTCTCCTTATCATCCAGTCACAGTTGTAACTTCCGTCCTGCATAATACAGCTGCGAGATAATGTGCCACCCACACAAATACACGATTAAATTCCACTTATATGGGGAAATCTTGCCGAGCATTTCGCGATACTCGTCACCGGTTTTTATAAATATTATAAGTCGAAGATACTACGAACCCATTACTCACGATCTGCTAAAGGAGTCAATAATATTGTAACTCAGTGGAACTCACCTGAAACACAGAAAAGAAAACATCAGAATAGTTAGAAACTTCAAAAAAAAAAAAAAAATGATTTTAGAGGATTTTACATGCGAGTAGTAAGTATGGATTCTTAAAGTAGATATGAATCAACATCGATTAGATCATCGGCCCTTGCAAAAATCTACGTATGCAAATCTGCACACGTATAATTAGAACTGGCCGTCTAGTACCTAGTTATAACACACAAATACAGTGAAAGGAATCCACACCCACCACACAATCAGAAATTACTGTCAACGTTGAGCAATTCGCAGTATCATGTTTCAACGTAGTCCAGCATTCCAAAATTTCAAACTTCGTTAAAACTTTCATAAGTCCAATCCGGTCCCTCTGGCCGTATTGCGGCTCAAGCACCACGCGAACACTCACTTCGTCCATGCTCTTCTCGCTCACTATCCTATCTAGGGATGTCAACTCATTGCTCAGTTGCTGAACCAAATCCAACTACTCTTGCTCTTTTTGCGAACCAGGTTTCTTAATCTGCTCACTGCTCTAATGTTGCTCCGTGTCGTTCTTCATCAGTAAAAAGAGCAAGAGCAGTGTCTTAGCGAGCAGGTTAGAGATCAACTATTCTCGCTCGGTTCACGAATTGGTGTGTACTCCTTCCGTATGTGGTACGTGGTATGTAATACTATATCAGAACTTGGTAGTTGGTTCAACGGTTCAACTTGGATTCAACCTTCCTACTCACAGATGTGACATGTTGACTTACTGCTCTCGCTCCGGCACTGCTCACAAAGTAGCGGTAGGAACCAGAATTGCGGAGCAGTGACCAGATGGTTTGTACTCGAAGTAATCCCGCGAACTGCTCTTTTCATGAACCAACTCATTAAATTAGCTCCTGCTCGGAGTCGAACAACGCTAATCCTATCAGTCCATGCAGCTTTCTTTCTCGCTATCTAGCTAGCCATTCATTTATTTGCGAGTTAATTTTTGATCCTGTAGTCATTTTCTCCAGCTGCAGCGGCCAGGATCTTTTGGATCTATTATTCCTCTTCAAGACTTCGCCCACAGAAGTCCCGCCAAGGTACTGTCTGCCCCGCTACTACCCCACGGCCGGCAACTTTTCATAATCCCTTGTGTAGCGGGGGAAAACACTAATTCACACAAGAACGTTTTATTAACGTACCATTAATAATTTCCCCGGTGTTGCCATGTGTAGCGCAAGTGTAGCATCGCCACATACGAAATTTCCCATGCGTAGTATTTGCTACACATGCTATATAGAAGTTGCCGGCCCTGTAACTAGCTTGTTTGTCTATCCGCCTGTCTGTCTTTTTGTCTGGCAACCTGTTTTCCTTCAAAGGGTGTTTCCTGTCAGAATGCTTCCTTGTCTGTACGTCCATTAGCTTGGTCGTTTGTTGGTCTATCTCGCAGGATTTCAGGCTGTTAGCAGTAACATTCTCCGCTATAAGTAGAGCACAAATCAGGTAGTAAATCAGAACGTGTTCCAGGGATAAACATGATTCCAGATGAATGTTTAGCCCGCATCCCATTCCTCTACTATTTCCATACAATTTTAGACCTTTGCCGACTGGACTAATAAGCAGAAATCGTGTATCGACTATCTCTGAGGACATTTTGGGCACCTCCTATAATGCACAAGTTTCTTATAGGCACTTACAAAATAACGCACACGTCAACCAGTTACAGGAGGGATAATCCTACGCATGTGAGTGTGAACTTAAATTCGCGCAACGTGTATCACATAAGAATACGGAGAGTGAATGCACAGCCAAACGTGCGCTTGCCGTTCAATTTGAAAACAAGAAAATTCACCGATGACTTTGAAAATCGAAGTCGATTTGGCCAATAGACAATTTCAGTCGGCACTCAGCACTCGGCGCTGAAAACGCACTCTGAAGAGAATTTTATTTGATTAATCTCGGCGCAATGATTTTTCTTTTTCCAATAGGTCTCTCACCCAGTATTACCAACCCTCCGGCAATTAACGGAGATCTTAGGCAATTCTACCTAGATTCTTCCGGCATTTTCCCGGCACTCAGGTATTTTTTATCCAATGTCAGGCATTTTCTATACCTTACAATTCTGTCTACACTTATTTTTTACATTTCACATTTTTGAATGCTGACAACTTTGCTGCGTGCTGAGAGCGACGAACTATCATTCTTTCAGTCATCAGTTGGCTGCAAGTCTACTGTCTGTTCTTGTTGATAAAATGAAAAATCACAGTTAGTCCAGGCATTTTAGGACATGAAAAGGGAACAATTGCGGCAGAGTTGAAACTTGGCATGATTCTCGAGGACAACTCCCTAATAAACATACAAAAAAAAAAAAAACCGCCCGCAAGGGTAAGCGTGACCCCCTAGCTAGAGCTGAAAAACCGTACCGAGAAACAGTTTTTTGACCGTAGTTTCACAAATATTAATTTATATGCGAAAATACTTCTTACCTAAATTAAAGAACATACGATTTTCTACAAAAATGGTCTCTTATACTTTTGTCGTAGGATCAAAACTGACTGAGATAATCGACTAAGAAACATCCTAAAATCATCAGTACCTTATAGTACTCGTATTATAATAATGTACTAGGAGGCGGGCCAGCGAAATAATAACAATGTTGTAATGCATGCAGGCGGTAATAGAAAGATATGATTAGTATTTAAATGCGGTATAAGTCGAGAGGGGAGATATAAAGTGATAATGTTAGAAAAAAAAATTGTATCTTACACAAAATTTAGCGCAGAAAAGGATAAAAAAATTATAATACAAATAGATCTTCAGTGTCTGAATCGTCTGAAACTGCTCTCTCACACGAATTCTTTTAACTGGAATTTTTTGGAACTGTTTACATTGAACTTCTTCAAATTATGTTAAAATTTGGTAGCGGTAACTGTCTCCCCTCAGAAATTATTAGGGAATTGAAAATCTGAAATTTTCAATAAAAGCTCAAAACGCCTTCCATGTATTTAATTGGGTATTAGAAGAAATATTTAGAAAACTAGAATGGGAAAATATGGGGATACATATAAATGGGGAAAAACTGAACCATCTAAGATTCACGGATACTGCGGTACTGATAAACGAGGATACAAAGATGCTACAGGAAATGTGAGAAAAACTGACAAAGGTAAAAAGGTAAGAAGTGCAAAGGCGAGTTTAGAAATGAATACAAGTAAAAAAAAAAAATTATTACCCAATATAGAAGGGGAATGTAAACCACAATACAAGGAACTGAAATAGAAAGAATCTCCGAATTCGACTATTTGGCACAGATACAATCGTTCGAAGACAAAACAAATAGAAAGATAACTAAAAGAATAAATGAAGTACGGGCAAGCTTCTGGACTTTAAAAAACGTGTATAGAGGTAAAATGAAGATTGAGACAAAGACGTAAATAATATTGAAAATATGCACGCTACCAATTTTCACCTGTGGAGTCCAAAGGTGAGCCCTAACGAAGAAGCAAATAAAAAGGTTAACTACCACAGTGAGAATAGGGACGAAACTGAGGGGGGAGCACGGAAGTTCGGCTCCCTCCAAGCCTTCGCCAGAGTTGGAAAATTTTAGTAGATGGATCAAAAGTTGGAAAAATGCAACAAGTCACAAGAGATTTCGATTTCTTTTCTTCATAAGTAATCTAAAAAGTATTTTATACTTGAGAATTTTGAGTTGAGTCAGTTTGGGAATCTAACAATTTTTGCCTCCCTAGGAAAATCTCTTCGCTACGTTCGTGAGTAAGAAGGATGGAACAACGTATACTACGGCGAAAAATAAAAGACAATGAAAAACAAAAAAATAAGAGAAAACGGGTATGAAAGAGGTAAGTTGAAGAAATTAAAATGGGATTACGTGGGACATATCACACATCAAGAAAGGACGACCACGATAGAACAAAATTATCAGTGAGTGGGAATCTTACGACAAGAAAAGAAGGAGAGAAAGCCCAGGTACAAAATGGCGTGATGATATAACAAAAATTACGGAAATAATGTGGGGACAATTAGCCCAAGACCGAAGAAGATAGAAAAAAGCTGTGGAGGCCTACACCCAAAGGGTTTCAGTAGTTCGGAGTACGAAGTGTATATCTTCTATTGTATGTATTTATCAAACTGTAAAAATACACAAATAAAAGGCTGACATTAATTACTATCCTAAAGATTTTAGTATGTGCAAACCGTATTCAGCATCTATATTCTAATTATCCAATTGAATTTTTAAGAACCCTGACACCTTTGTCTGAACAACCTGCAAATATGAATCAGGACACTCCGAATGAAAGCAATATGGCTCGAAGAGCAGGTATCCCGGAGGTCTGAAACCCCCTTGCAAACTTTTCGTCAAAATTACTTTTGATCTTACTAATTTTTTTTAGGGGCCCCCCCCCGCCAATCGCCTTCTAACCCAACGTTAACCCCCAACTCACTTTAGCCCACAGTCTAGATGAGCCGCGAAACTGATACATCTCTCTATATACTAAAAAAGTAAAATCCGCCGCCGCCGCCACCGCCGCCGCCGCCGCCGCCACCTCCGGGGGAAAAAAACGCACTGCGGGTTGCCTATCTAAAAATCCGAAAAATTGAAGGGGCAGATCAGCTACTTTCAAGGACATAATCTGTTCTAATATAAAAGATCTCCAAGTTTTAAGACATAACCGACATAATAAGACATAAAAAGACATAAAATGACATAATTACCCATAATCTTCAAGATAACAAGTCGCTGCAGATTGCCTACCCGGCCCCTTAATTACTCAATTTTCCAGGGGTAGCGGTTGTGGAGGAAGCTCCTGAAGGGGGAGGAAAGCCCTTGGAAGATTGCAGGGGCAGATCAACTACTTTCAAGGACATACTCGGTTCTAGCATAAAAGATCTCCAAGTTGTAAGACATAACTGACATAATAAGACATAAAAAGACATAAAATGACATAATTACTCATAATCTTCAAGATCACAATTCGTTGCAGGTTGCCTACCCAGCCCCTTAATTGCTCAATTTTCCAGGGGTAGTTTACCCTCAGGAGGGGGTTCATGGTTGAGAAGGGAACTCCTGAAGGGGGAGGAGGGCCCATGTGGGGGCGTGGGCTGTGGACGAAGATGAAGGCCCTGGGTGGGGCGGGAGTAAGAGGACCTGGTGGAGGAGAAAGTCCTTGGTGAGAGAGGGCACCTTGGAGAGAAATGGACGTGGTGTAGGAGGGGCTGGTGGCGGGGTGGCGTCTTGAGGGGAAGGGCGCTCGGGAGAGGGGTGATCATGGTTGTGAGAGCTCCTGGGTGGATGGTCAGGGATCTTCAAGGGGGTTGGAGCGCTATAGTGAGGACAGGGGCTCTAATGGGAGATGAAGCCCAGGGGGTAGTGGTGGGTGAGAGGTCCTCATGGTGGAGGAAATCCTTGATAAGAGAGGGTGGCCATTGAGGAAGCTGGAGGTAGTGCTGTTCGAATCTAAAAGATCTTCAAGTTTTAAGACATAACCGACATAATAAGACATTAAAAGGCATAAAATGACATAATTACCCATAATCTTCAAGATCACAAGTCGCTGCAGGTTGCCTACCCGGCCCCTTAATAACTGAATTTTCCAGGGGTAGCCTACCCTCAGGAGGGGGTTCATGGTTGTGGAAGAAGCTCCTGAAGGGGGAGGAGAGCCCCTGTAGGGGCGTGGGTTGTGGACAGAGATGAAGGCCCTGGGTGGGGCGGGAGTAAGAAGACCTGGTAGAGGAGAAAGTCCTTGGTGAGAGAAGGAAACTTGGAGAGAAATGGCCGTGGTGCGGGAGGGGCTGGCGGTGGGGTGGGGTCTTGAGGGAGAAGGGCGCTCGGGGGAGAGGTGGTCATGGTTGTGAGAGCTCCTGGGTAGATGGTCAGGGATCTTCAAGGGGGTTGGAAGGCCATAGTGAGGACAGGGGCTCTGATGGGAGATGAAGCCCAGGGGTAGTGGTGGGTGAGAGGTCCTCGTGGCGGAGGAAATCCTTAGTAGGAGAGGGTGGCCATTGATGAAGGAGGAAGTAGTGGTGGGTGAGGATCCTAGAGGTGCAGTCAAATTTTGGTAGATAAAGGCCTGGGGGTGTAAGAGGTACTCATGGTGGAAGAGGAAGCTCCTGAAAGGAAGGAAAACCACGGCAGTGGCGGGGACTGTAGAGGAAGATAAAGGTCTCGGGGGGGGGATGGTGTGTAAGAGGTCCTGATGGAGGAGGAAGTCCTTGGTGAGAGAGGCGGCCGGGAAGGCGAATGAAGGCCCTGGTGCGGATGGTTCTGGTCCCGGGCAGGTGGTCTTGAAGGGAAGGGTTCTCATGGAGGAGGGTTGGTTATGGTGGTGGAAGCTCCTGGTTGGAGGACCAGGGGATCTTCGTGGTGGTTGAGCGAGGAGGCCTTAGAGCGATGGACCCGCAGAAGGGGAAGACTGTAGAGAGGGACTAAGGCCGCCATTGGGGAGGTCATACTGATGGGTGAAGAGGTCTTGGTGGGGGGTGTGGTATGTGAACAAACATGAAGGCCACAGTGGTGTGGGGTGGTCGAAGGACGTGGTCCTAATGGAGGGCACTCGTGGCGGAAGAGGGTGATCAGGGGAGACTAGGTGGAGGACTATGGCCACTGTGGGGGAGGAGTTTGTGGCTGAGGAGGGTTGCGACTGTTGAGGTGTGACCGTGGAGGCGGAGAGCAACCATGGTCAACGACGGGGTCGTGGTGGAGGAGGAGGAGGATCGTAATGAAGAAAGGATGGAAGAGGGTTCATGATGGAAGATTGAGGACTGCTGATAGAAGAGGGAGCAAAAGAAGCATAAAGCAAATCTCAACTCAGGAACAAAATTTTCAGACAACACACTGAGGACTGTGGCGGTTGGACGAGGCGCGAAGCGCCGAGTAAGGCCGGCACGAGCGAAGCGAGTGACGGCGGGGGGGTTGGGCCGCGAAGCGGCCAGGGGGCGAAGCCCCCTAGTATAGGCAATAGGCCTATATGAATACTATTGAGGTATTCATGATTTTGGGATATTTCTTGGTCGATTATCTCGGTCAGTCTTGATCCTACGACAAAAGTGAAAGAGACCTTTTTCGTAGAGAATGTTATGCTCTTTAATTTAGGTAAGAAGTATTTTCGCATACAAATCAATATTTGTGGAGCTACGGTCAAAAAACTGTTTTTCGGTATGGTTTTTCAGCTTTAGGGGGTCACGTTCACCCCTGCGGGCGAGGGGTTTCAGTATGTTCATTAGGGAGTGTCCTTTAGAATCATGCTAAGTTTCAACTCTGCAGCAATTTTTCCCTTTACATGCTATTTTTAGGTCTAATATTCCTAGACTAAGCTTAGAAAGCCTAATAAAGTAGGTAATGTTTTTGTTGTTAATTGACGGTGTGCCTGTTCTAGTACTAGATTCGAAAAATGTATTCCAAAAATTTCCTACAGTCTCCGGCAATCTTAGGTATTTTTATGATACAATTCCAGACAATTCTGAAGTTGTGAGTTGGTAACGCTGCTCTCACCTCACCCACTGTGAGTCCACATCGTTGCTTGCTTTTGCAACTTCCACATGCCGCAACGGCGTTGCTCGAAAGCTGATCTAAGATGTAGATTATCATTAAACTGTCTTCCACAGACGTAAAGAATGAATCGAATGAATTTATTCGCTCCTTCGATTTTCAACAATTAAAAAAAGAAACAGCCTCGCCAGGATAATTTAATTAAAACTAAGAATATTACTGAAATCAAAACGTTAAATTGCCCTGACATCCTCGCCCTTATCTCAGAAGACCTCAGATGAAAAGGAAGAATCTAAAACCTCCAGAAAGTTCTTCACATCTACTTGATCCCTACTGTTGGACTTAGCTAGACCGACGAACACTATGGGAAAAAACAAACGCGTATTCGCCTACAAAGGATCTATTTGTGCTTCGCTTGCGCTTATTATTCGTTTTTCCACTCGAGCCTGTATCTTACACGAATGGTTTGAAACTCCTCGTGATACATTCGCCCACATTCGATTAGCACGTGTACATACATCAAGAAAGGGCAACGTGATGATGGAAAAGACCGTATTTGGCTCCAATACTGAACACACACGCAAAAATGGATTTGCAGTGTGCGACGCCAGTTATACCTTGGAATCAGCACGAGGTTCGCAACAACCAAACGCGAAAAACATAATTTCCACAGAAATATTTCGAACAACCCGAACAGCGAGCCGAGGGGAATATCAGAATACTAAGAAAGAGATCCGAAAACCTACATCTGGACTGGGAGTAACGTACTCCACGGAATTTTCAATTGCAAGCTAAAGCCGTTGTACACTCAGTAATCGTTATCTATACGAATATCAGCCAAGGGCGCTGCAACTCAAGACTTACAAAGGTACTAAGAATTACAAAAATAATTCCAGAAAGTTGCTAAAAACGTTTAAATCTTCAGAAATCGTCAAATTTGCTCAAAGAAAATGCCACCCGCACTTTCTCGAAAGTTGCTAAAAAAAGTTCCCAATTTAAAAACGATTCCACAACTTTTTCTAAAAATGGAGTGCGAACAATACGGAAAAAAATGCTAAATTTACCACCAAAGTTGCTAAACTGGCAACACTGCTCAGAGCAAACCAAATTTTATTTTCGCGTTGCACTTTCAATGGGTTCCAGCAGAGATTTCAAACTATCAAAAAAATCAATACCGATAATTATTGATAATTTTTTTAGCATATTACTATACACTGATAACTATCAATTACTTTGTTTTTCTGTCATTTAGCGTTCTTAGTCTATAATTCATGTACGTCGCATAGTCCACCATATCCAGGATATGTTATGCCCTCATGTCAGGATGTCTACAGACTATTCAAAATTATTCTTCCTGACTTTCCCTGACCTCTGTTTCTGTATTTTAAGAATTTGCCACCACGGCATAAGATTGCTATGTTGCGTAAACTGAGTTGTGAAGAGAGGGAGGGAAGGGTTTCCTGTACGAATTCATTACGTCCATACAATATTATTTTCTTGATCCTCATTTATTCATATTATAAGATTTCTTACAGAATCATCCATTGGATGGTAAATTACTAATTTTTTCCTGACCTTACAGTAAATTCCTCGAAATTTTCAGACGTTTTCCTGATTTCCAGATCTATTTTCACAAATCCTGACTTTTCCTGACTTCCTGACCCTGTAGACACCCTGCGAGGATGGACTACTTTAGTTTAACCTATAGTCATCGATAAGATGGATAACATATTGATAAATTCAATAACGATTTTCAGGTAAAGATATCAATATAATATATCGATAGTTTCACACTTTTAGATTCCTGTTGGATTCATGCCTTCATTGCCTTCCTAATTCTTCCGACAGAATAAAGAATAGTTCTAACATTCAATGTAGAAGCAAGGAGTAACTTCAGTTCTGAGAACACAGTGACTCATTCCAAGAGTTGAAATCATTATAGTTGCAAACGAGACTATGAATCATTCCAACGCTTGTCATACACGTTTGAAGCAATACCGTTACGTTTTGAAACAAAAATTAGATTCGTTACAAATGGTTACGTACGTCAATATGAAGGAAACAACTTCAAGATCTTTTGAAGAACTCAATATTACCACAGACTTTACTGAACAGTAATTTACACCGCCTTCTCATTCGGCCGGTGGTACGAATAGAAGGGATCTCGATTTTCTCAATCACTTTCTTATCACCAAAGCTTTTCATCCCTGATCATTAGCAGAGACGAATTAACGCTTTCTGGCGTAAGAAGCGAGACTCTATCGCCTGCTTTTGTGTTGAAAATTTCCTTTTCACCATCCCTTATGGCGCCCTTTTCTCCACGCCCTAAGCAAATGCTTCCCATGCTTACATGTTCATCCGCCCCTGATCATTCGTTTGTATAACTCGGATACGCCCAGTGTACAATTCTCTGCATTTTAATCGTTTCATTGGTTTTAGGAAACAGCGTCATACTAGAACTAGAACTAAACTAATGAAACCAGAATGTGAACTATTCAGTTCCTGATGCAACTAAATTCACTTTCAATGCAAATTTGCCCGAAGCTGAAAACAGAAGCATCAACAGGAGGGGCTGTCCAGCCAAGATGTCTATCATCCAATGTGGATTGGGGTCACTAAACTAGGTTTAGATACTGTTTGCAGTGATCTTCAAATACAGTGAAATGAGAACACCATTGATATGCGAATTTCGAAGGTCATTAAATTTAATAATTTTTGGGTCCAATCAATAATTTTTTTATAATGAAGACTGAAACAGCCGGCGTGCCGGCGGGGATCTGGAGAGGGAGTACGATTAAAACACGGGACGTCAACATGAACCACCGTTACGTATGCAGGAGAGCAGGAGGGGTGTCATAAAAACATAAAAACCTCTCTTTTCAACCGAAATCATTTCCACGCATATATTTAAAAAGAATAGCAAGGAAGAAAAATTTTCACTCGTAAGTTACTGCTGTTTGAGCTATTCACCCCCTCTTCTCGAAATTGGTCTAGTTATGGCATTACGTAACTGTCCAAAATCGTACATCCACATAAATCTAGGGAAATATCACGTATTGAAAGTAAAAGTGTTCTGCACAGATACTATACCAATCATGTACTTGGAAATTCAAGTATTAATACTGTCTTTAGCTGTAGGTATGTTCGCAATCATATGTTCGACGTTCATTGAGAGCGAATTTCGAACTTCAACCTTTACGCGGAAAACATCATCCAATCTTTGCCCACGAGAAAAACTCCAGGATCACCGGCGGACAGCCAGCTAACTAGTAACTATTTAGCCAACAGACCAGGCACGCAAAGACTCCCTCATATTTTCTACAATAAACAAACAAACGAGGGGGGGGCGAAAAATGGCTTCCCTACTGAGAAAAATGCCAAGATTCTAAAGAGACAGAAAGGAAGTTCGTTATATATAGACATAGTTAGCAAGCCAGCCACTCAGTTAGCTGGACTGACAGATAACATAGGAAGACTAGTGGTTACACGACATCCATTTCCTGGAGGTTCAAGAACTGATTTTTTCAAAACATACTCAGCTTAATTTGCGAAGTTTCGCTTGCTCCGAATACCCTAATATTTCATTACCCTTGTTCGAAAGTTCTTGAGTAGACTACTAAGTTTATCTTCTCTTCTCTTTCTCTACATACTAAAAACCTGCTTCCTCTTCTGAGAAAAAATTGTACAGGATGTCTACTAGAATTGATAGTCTACCGGAATTAATAAGTAAAAAACTTTAGACGACCTTTATTCAATTTTTTAGTAGCCTCAAAAAAATGTTTTCTGGCTCCGATCACTTACTTTTCTGTTGCTTCCCTACTTTATATGTTTCATTTAAATATTACTCTTATTCTTTCTTTCTATTTCATTCATACTCGCTAACTATTTTACTCATTAGCTGATGTCTGCACAATAAATTTATGTTATTTTGATAGTTTTTTTCAACTGTTTAATAGAATAAACATTTTTTAGATGACTACAGTGAAAAAAGAGGACTTTGGATGACTTAGAACGACCTTTTTTGAAAACAGATAATTTTAGATAACTTGAATGGCCAGTGGACACTCTGACTATACGACTCAAAACAGGCAAAAATAATATAGAAACAACCGATCAGCCATCCACCCATACAAAAAACATCCTCGTTAAAAACAGCACAAAAATCGCTCATCGTTGTCCCTTCGTGAAATATATTTTACATTCGAGTAATCCGAAAGCAGAAGTGTGAACAGATTGGACAGACGACGATATTCAGCGGGATGGAATGTTCTGGATGTATAAAACTGACATCGAAGGACATGGAAATTCATCATCCAGTGTCCGTCCAATGCCTCGGAACAGGGGGAAAAAACGAAAAAACTAACGGTCAATGAAGTGTAATACTATAACAGGTTGTTAGGCCACAACGCCCTTGGTGATATGACATTAAGGCAGTCATAAATATGATACATACATCACAGTGGTGGTGACTCAAGTTGAATAGAAAACACGTCAGCTGTATTTCGGTACCAACCACCAAACCTAGTTCAGCTTAGATGTGCACATACACAGAAAGGCATACGCTACACATGTGGTTCAAGAAATGCGCAGCTATGAACAGGTTTACCGCACCTTTATACCTTCATATTGACAGGGCCAAAATTATTCAGTTACGCCTTTTTTTTAGCACATCTAAATTGCCGCGACAATGTATGTAGTACATGCATACATTTTAATTAATGTCTAGTCTCGAGAAACAGCGATTTTAAAATATTCCTCGAATTCGATAGGTCTCGCAATTCCGAGAAAATTATACGTTTCAACGATTTCACCCCCCGCACAATGGGATTTCAAATCCATACACGACACTTCGACAGTTTCTTTAAAATTCTTACTAACAGATAGGAAGTTGAAATTCGGACGTCAAGTTGTAAAGATGAATGCCAGGTTCTGAAATGAGGTCAGTCGGATTAATAGGGAAAAACCGGGGTCAAAACGTGGTATTTCTGAATTCGCCACTGGAAGATAAATCTATGCGGATGCAATTGAGCTATTAAATGAAATGTTTTAGGGTCAGCTTGTAGAATCCTTCAAGCAGTGGCACAACCAGGATTTTTCCGACGGGGGGGGGGGATCAGCAAAGTTTTTCCATATCAGATTTTATCTGACTGCAGTTACCCAGTTACCCGCTTAGACGGTGTTTAGTCGTTCAGTCTGTCCCTTCATATATCATATATGTATTCTGGCTTTCAAAAGGATCAAGAATTCGTCAACTAATTGGACAGCGAGGGGGGGGGGTACACCTAATATTAACTGTGTTTTTACATTGACGTATTATAGTACGTTGTGCTTTTAAACTTCAATTATGCATCTGAATTTAAATTTCATTTCACGCATTTACTGTAATACAGCCAGAATAAAGAATATTCTCATCTCAAGGAGGGAGGGGGTCATCCCCCTGATCCCCCCCCTTGACTATGCCACTGCCTCCAAGACGACCAAATTTGAAGGTTAGTAAAATTGGTTTATAAACTTCTACTTCTTTTCTAATTTTCTTTCAACCCGAACCCTGGAATCCGCCCTTTCAAGCATTACTTCAGAGACGTCGGGGAGGCTGTTAGTACTGTCTTAACCCTCTTCCCTTCTTGCCGAAAAATCGGCCTAGGTCGAAATGTAGTGAGTTTCTACGTGGGCTCGTACCCAGGACCTCCGGATTCCGAGACCAGAGTGCTATGCACTCGGCCAACCAGAACCCCCGGTTTATAAACTTGAGAGTTCGGTTATTCGTAGGGGAAAACTGTGATTAAAGTTACGAAAAGTGTCTTGAAGAGGCTCAACCTCCCACTCTCCCAAATTGGTAGCCCTCGAACTTCCCGAAGCTACCTCCTTCAGAGAATCAGATTTTTACCGGATTCCAGATATTTTCCGAAAAGGGAAGAATTTTGGAGCTTAAGGCGGCCCCCTTTCGAAATGTCACTCCGCCTCTTGCACACTCTAGACTTTCAGGCTAGGTCAAAATGTGGTATTTATGATTTCTTCTTCGGCCGATAATCCGGTTGGATGTAACTGAGCCAGTGGATTAAATATTTCAAGGTTAGTTTTCGGGAATCGGACTACTGGCAATGGAAAACACGTGGCGGTGAAGCCTTTTACCCGCCAGTATTTCGGAACCTAAGCTAGTCCTGTTAAAATATCACTTCTTCACCGCCATTATCACATTTTGATATTCATAGCTCCGGACGATTTCAAAGTTAGGTTCTGCTCTATTACATCGGCCCGACACCCGATCACTCAATTTTCCACCAAAATGGGTTCGTTCCTTCGACCTGTAATCCGCCAGCAGAAAACGTAATCGTATTTGCACGCGACATCATTCCAAACTATTCATCTCTTAACACCTTGTAGCGGCGGTAACGCCATTCATTCGTATCCCCTCCACCAACAATCTAAATGTGTCGAAAAATTTGCATAAAATTAAGTTTCGTTCCTTTTTCTTCCTCTACTCGCCGATTATAGTGAAAGTTAACAACCGCGAGAAATAAAAAAAATAAAAAAGAATGGGAAATACTCTCCGGTATTTGTCCGTAAAACGTTTGCGTTCGACGGGTCCGCGTTCGTTTCTCGGCTCGAGAAAGTTGAGCGAAGGTGCCAGAGTTTCTCTTCGTCGTGGCTACATAATACACGATGATAACAAATTACGAACTAATAAATTTTCTGATGCACGTCGTACCGCACACTCGAGATGCGCCCGGCAGTATCCAAAAAGACGCTGCGGCGCGAAAAACCTTTCTTTCCTCGGTGACCCAATTTGCGATGCTGCGACGCAATGGTCGTTGACATCGAGGCGCAGAGCAACTGCATAGCACGCTGCCATTTGTCAAATTTCGAAAATACGACGGCCGCACACGGCGACAACGAACCCGATCAATCGCCCCGCCGAGGATTCGTTCGGAGGTTCGGGTTCGCGGCTTCACACCGGCCGGCTCTCCCTCTGCCAATCTTCGTCGCGGCGCCATTGTTTTTTTTTTTTCGGTTTTTCGACTCGACGACGAAAGTTTTGAAAGCTGGCCTCGGAATTTTATAGCTGACCGTAATCGGGTCACGGCGGCAAATAAATTAAAAAATAAAGGAAAGAAAAAATCGGACGGACCTTGAGAGCTTTTATTCGTTCTCTCGAATTTATTGCATAGAAAACCGTATAGAGCAGAATCGCGACGAAGACAAGGAGGAGGAGGAGGAAGAAGTACAGCGGATTTTAGAGGTGGTGCACACAGTTGTTGAAGTTGGGTGTAAAACGAGGTCGTACACGAAGGCCGATACAATATCGTTTTATAGTTCGGTGAAGGACGACGTTGCTCTTTTTTACTCTTTCTGTCTCTCTTTCTCGCTTCAACGAGATAAAGATAAAACGAACGAGGTCATCGCCTATATGTCGTTCGGTGAAGTTAGTTCATTTAACTCGGGCAAGCTCCACCTCTGGCCCGTGCACCGGATACGTCGTCCCGCCGACCTCCGTATTTCGCCGTCGTCGATCAAGAAAAGCCGAATGAAAAATTTGAGTGACGGTGACTTACGCGCACCTTCCAGCGTTGCATCGACTTACGTGCCCGCCCGGCTCCTCTAAATTTCACTCGTCGGAGCCTTACACGTATCTGATTGCTCGATTGCGTACATGTCGTCGTTTAAGTACACTCCATTTGTACTGGTCTTATCTTATCAGTATGCTGGCTTAATAGCGAGCTCGTAAGCGTCGTGCCAAGGTTTTCACGCGGTCGAAGAAGCCGCAGATAAGGTGGACCAAGCCACGACATCGAGAAGCTCGATGTCCTGGGCTTGGGCACCGCAAGCGGTGGCGTGACAGTCGATAAACAGACTGTGAAACCGACTTTCCGTATGTATCTTCCCACGCAGATCCTGCCTGCGGTGAGTCGGTGAATGGGGAAACACCGATAGATCCGAGAGTTGCAACGGTACAACTCTATCCCAGCCGGTTCGTCTAGACTGCCCTGGTTAAAAAGCCTCACTGTTGTTTCAGTTGCAAATGCACAGCACGCTAAGGTAGTTCGTTGTTTGCCACTTCCCTGGGTTGACTGACTGGCTATCAAACCGTCCCGCCTGTCTGACTGTTATCTAGCCAATACTTGACCACCTGTGTAGCTCCCGCGTAATCTGTTACCTGTCAATACATCTGGACGTTTGGCTGATCTGAACGACCTGACTATCTGTTGCTTGCTTCCCTGCATAACAGTCTCTCTGTCTCAAACTCTTTTTCCTTCGTCAACGGAGAAGATTCCAACCCTGGAACTGATTATACATCCGTAGATAAGCTTCTCTGATTCGGGTAATCTTCGCTGAGCCAATGCTAAGCTCTGTGCAATCTCTCAGCGACGATCAGCCTCTGAATTACCTTGTACTGTCTTCATGCGGTGCTTTACACGATCTATGTTCTTCCAGCTCATCATTCCGAGTCTGTCAGACGAATTGTCTTACAGAGATTGACAAGATCATAGATCATAATATTATCTTTATATCAACATCATACAGATTATGAAATAGGATCATCAATAGGTCATTAGATTGTGATCTGAATGATCGTGATATTTTTTGATCTCCAAAGTGATCCAAAGTCAGAGGGGCATACTGAACGGAAATAGCCAGGAGAAAAAACACGGAATTTTTCAACTGAGAAATTTATGAGTATATTTTTGCACTGGTCTGAGTTGAAGAGACAGGCTAAATTGTCCCAAGAAGTGTCAAATTTTCCAATCGGCGGCCACTGATTTTTCAACCGAAACCAATAGTCGAACCTTCGGGCGATGGTTCCTCCAATCAGCCCCTTCGGTACACACCTGTCTAAGACTGGAATCAACGATTACAACGATCACAAAAATTGGACAAAATTACAATCTCAAGATCGAAATGATTACAAGGGCTGGTAATGAATTGCGTCCCGAATTTTTATGAGCATAAGGAGATCCTTGAATTGCGTCCGAGAGTAAGCAGCGAGATCCTTAAATTGCGTCCCAGGGTAGGCAGCGAGATACGTGAATTCCGGTACAGAGCCCAATTTCCACACCTTTTAGGACAAGGTGGTTGGGCTGTACTTACGTCGCTTCGTGAACAACACAGCTTCCGTCTTCTGTACCGCTAAACACAGCTCTGCCGACTCGATCCGGTGGGTCAACATCTCGAATGCCTGGTTAACTCGTCGCGTGACTTCTGTTGTCGACTCTCGGCTTGAAACACCACCAGCGTGTCTTCGGAGTAGCAAATTAACTTGACGCTTGGTGGTAGTGCCAGCATCAGCATTCCGTTGAAGGCGACGTTCCACAAGGTAGGTCCGAGTACTGACTGATTCCTGCGGAACGCCGCAGTTCATCTCCTTGGTGACGGGTCCGGCCGCCGACTCCATCTCTATTCGTCGGTCGTCGAAGGCACGAGGTACGCCAACTCCAACGCCACCATGATACGCATATATGGAATCGATTTAATAAACGAGAAGCAATTATTCATGAATGTGAGTTTTATAATTGTTAGGACACAATTCATAGAACTTCTTACTCTCCGAACGAAATTAACGAATTCCCATAACAAGATCGTAAGTCTTTCATCATCTACAATATACATCCCCCACCCCCCACCCCCCACCCCCCTCCCAAAAAAAAATCTTTTGACCTGATTTTTTAAATGACTGGCAGATCAGAATCTTCGTTCACTGAATACGTAATCTCGTCCTCGTCCATCTTTTTTGTCTAGTCAGTTGGTATAACTAATCTGTTGTTCCAGGATATGGACAACAGAGCTCTCGGTTCATGAATACCTGAACCTGAGCAGAGCTGCAAACAGACTTCCGAGCACGTACTCGTATGAAATCTCTTCGGTGCACAGTGTTCCAGATCGTGAATTTAGGACAAAATCAGATTCCTTGGTTTTGCTACATAATATGTCGGATTATAAGTTTTTGAGGACGCCGAGCTCATAATGACATCAAAAATGGAAAATTGGGCTATACTTTGCTCTCAAAGGCCATTTTAGTGAAGAAAAAGTTCCGCATCCAAATTTAAGGATCATCTTCTACATTTACACGAAAAATTATCCCAAAAATATGTATCTTTCATTTTTTTTTCTTACTAATTTACAAATAATGGTCTCAAAGTAACTTGAAACCACGTATAACGGTCCTTTTGGCCATTTTAGAAGTCATTGAGTACTGCTGATGCCCGATTCGGATTCTGTGTATAAAATTACATAGGAAACCATAAATATCAGAAATTTTTTGATGTACCACAAGCGTTATTCATCAATTAATGGCCTAAGAACATTTTGACACTGTTTTACGCCATTTTTTGTACAAGCGTGGTAGTGCTCGGTGGCAAGCAAATCTAATGCATTTCAAAAAAATGCATTTTTCAAACCGTGCACGTGTGTTCTGTCTTTTTCCAGCACACAGAAAACTTATATGAAGTGTTTACAACACGTTTACACTTTCATATTATTATTAAAACGAAAATACTTGGTAAAATTATTTTTTGTCTTCCTAAATTAGTCATCTGAAACACTGTGCGCGATGGTGCTTTGATCTGGACGCCCTAGTAAAAAAATCAACCATTGGCACCTATAGGAATAAAAATTTAGAAAGTGAACATGGAGGGAGTGTGTAAAGGGTCCGGCAGGACAGAGAAAAAAATCTTTTAGACCCCCCCCCCCACAATAGAGTAGTCTACGCCCTTGACAATTTCAACTTTGGTTACGATGATATGAGCCGTCAGAGTCAGGAATTTATTGAAACAGTAGATCATCAGGATTCGAAAGCCCTTCAAATCAATCATGGAGCCTTCTTGATCATGATGATTTTTAATTCTGACAATGATCATCGAAGGCCAGACACTAAAAGATTTCAAATCCAAAAACATAAATTTTTCAAGAACTGGAAAAACAAGCAAGATAAAGAGTAGCCCGTTTGTCTAAAAACGTGAAAAAAGGAGACTAGGTAAATTAGAAAGTGACCAAAAAGTGACTGAATTTTTTAAAAAAATGACGAGAAAGTGACTTTCTGCAATAAAATTTCAGACAAATGTTCTCAAAAAGCAAATCTCTCGATATAATTTGGATAATGGCCAAGGCTGTAGCTGTGGGAGGGGAGGGGGTGGTCAAACCCGCTTACTCAGGAGGCAAAAATGCTTTTTTTTGTTGCTCAAATCTGATAGAAATTAAAAGAAAAACTTTCACTCACAAATAATACTTTTCCCACCGTTTTTTAGTTTCAACTTCCTCGTTCAGGTAAGCTACCAGCAAACATCGAAGACCATTTAAATCAGACTATAGAGGGAATCCTGATGTTGTTCTGAACAAAGAAAACACGCACTCGCTCTTTAATTAAAGGAAACCACGGGGAGTGGGGTGAGGAAAAAACCGTTATCAATTCCACTTTCTGCTCCGTCCCTTCTACTTAGCATTTTTAAATTTAAGAAAAAACAATTTTGCAAATCTGCTCCCTATACAGCACGGCTCATGCATACACCTACTAATAAGTATTGTCTCAGAATGAAGACAGAAACATTAAGGAACCAAACAGAAATTATTAGTTTCTGCAGTAGGAGGTTGTCACCCACGTGGACTTGCTAAGTATTACATATTTTCTAAATAGAAAATTTGAAGGGGAAAAAATAATGAAAACGAATAAAAAAAATAATAATTTAGGGAAAAAGCGACCAAAGTAACTCGCTTCCACACTGAAGAAGAATTTTCATACAGCTTCTAAACTGGTTTTTGTTCTACAAAAATTTCTGTTTTCAAAATTTTGTCATCTGTAGCAATAACTGCACTAATTGATTGGCGCTTGGCGACTGAACTACTCTGATACTAGTGGATTAACAATATTTCAACGGCAGGCCTTTCATAGTAACTGCGAATGTTCAACCGCGATATAATGAACACATATTGTAAGCCTTCAAAATTACACATCCTAGTCATGATAATTCTGAGGACCTGAGCCCTGGAAATTGAAAGCCCAATAATGATAATACCGTGAAACCTGTTGAAAATATGTCAGACATATCGAAACAACTCTTCTGAACGAGGAGGGGAAGAGAATCCCTAATTGTATCGATTTCGAAGATTCAATTTTTGAACGGGAAAATTATATAAATCGACAGAATACATAGAAACCACGATCCCCGGCTCAAAATCGTCAACTGAGAGTCCCTGATTTTCTAGCTAAGATTGATTCGAACTTTTTGAAGGGAGGTCCCTCCATGTTAATCCTGGAAATCGTGAAATAAGGTCACGATAATGATGAATCCAGATAATGATAGTAGCGAACTCAAAAGTATGTCAATGTTAAATGCAAACACAGGAAACCCTGGTATGATAATGACACCTGGTACGATAATACAAACAGAGTGGTACCGGTAAAAGAAAACCTACCCCACAATTTTCATCAATCGACGAAATCACCCTCACACATTGAAAACAGAGGACCAACAACGGGCAAATTAATTAAAAAAAAAAAAAAAAAAAAAAAAAAACTTTCCCGCTTACTGATCTCGAAGTCGTTCCATTCAACATGCCGTTCAAATTCTTCGATATACAGCGGACTTTCTTCACAAAAAAAGTTTCTGCTGGACATTCTATACAGTAAACCCTTAAAACTGTGAACTCTCAAGATTGTGAACTCAGATAATGGTAAATATGACCGTGTGCAAAACCCAACAAGTCGTACAGCGGAGTCTCGAGTACACCACTGGGAAAACTTGCAGTTTGATCGCCCACGTAAGATTAATTCCCATAAGATTGTCCACACCGATGAGAAAGCCTTGGGAAAGGACCAACAACTGCGGGTTCAGCAGGCATAGTAAAATCGATATGATCATAAAACCAATTTAGACAGCAATGCAGTACTGCAACCACGATCCGCCTTCATCAGTAATGGTGTTCAATTGTTGGAAACGTGAAACTAGGAGTTTATACAAAGACAGGTACGGACGGCCGCCATTTTCTTTCCAGTTTGTTCCACGGAACGAAAACTGGTCACGCGGTGTTTACTGCTCCGTCGATTTTCTTTTGACGGATCAAACTGGAAAGAAAATGGCGGCTGTATTTACCCGTATGAAGTATACAGAGTCTTTCCGATGTCGGTCCGACGACGACGGATACAAATCGGACACGTGTCAAAAGGCTCTTAGTGGAACTGCTCAACCAAGTTTTGCCAAGTCACGATCGTTTTCATGTTTGAGCATTCTTGATCCATGAGTGAAAAACTGGATACGGGGGAAAGGGGCTAAAAGTTACCAAATTCAAGACATAACAACACTTTCTCCATAATACTCTCTGATTGGCAGATTAACAATATCGCATTATCTGGTTAGTGTTCGAAAAGTATTGTTACAGAATTGAAAAATTAAAAAAAAAAAAATAATCGGGCACGAGGAGCCGCGAGAGCAATTAAAATAGAAAACAGTGAACTACTTCGAGAGTGTGATTCTCTCTCTCCACCTACTGATTTCTGAATCATCAACCAATATACGTCGCAGCTATTCCGTATCGTCAGTAAACGGTTGCTCTACTAATTGCAGTTGTTGAGCTGATTTCGGTAATTTATTTTATAAATCACCAAAACTTACGCGCTTGTGACGAAATTCGTAGCGAGAAGGACGAGTGACGTAACGAACAGGGCATTGACTTCTTCCGCCCGTGTACACAAGGGAGGATGACTGATGAACCGCTGACCTTATTAGTCTATTGATTCGAATTCGATGTATGGTTACTCGTCCAACTGGCAAACTAATTTGTTACTATCGTGCGCCGAGCATTCCTAGTTTCATTAGTACGCCGAGCATTGAAACGGACGCAAGTGTTCGAGGTAGTCAGAGGGGAAGAGGAGTAAGAGACTATAGATAAACATTGGTCCCCATTTACGTTGGAAACGTCTTCAGACCAATGAAATACTGAACGAAATTTGTCCGAAAAACTTCAGAAAAGTTGAGTCCTACTGAAACCACTGCATTGCAATTGCAAAAATCAGCTCGACAAACACAGGATTTCCTGAAATGCGTAACCTCCTCCTGTGACCCACTGCCTTCTCTGTCAGTTTGTTTCACTGTCTAGCAGGTGACTTCTCTACCTACATGTTTGTTTGGATAGCAAGTCAGCGACATAACTGACTGTCTTCTGCCCAACTGCCAGCCTATTTGACTGTCTGGGTAGCTCATCTACTAGTCGAAAATCTGCAGCTGGATCTCGAAGTACGATACATGAACTCGCTATTTTTCAGAATATTCAGGTAAACAACCTCTGTAGCTTTTCTGAGGAGAAGATAGGCGAGTCTGAAGCCAGATTTTGAGATACAGGGATTCGCATGTGTTAAAAAGTTTTGACAAGCCTCAGCATGTCTTACTATATTTCTTCAAACTTTTAAATTTGTCTAAGCTCAGGTTAGTGCTCTTTTAGTTTACCTTTACAGCTTGATCAGCAGTGAAAGTAGACCTGTCAATAAATTTAAATAAAACAAAAATTATGTCAAGAAATGAGAGCTTCGAATTTACCCTGAATGAAACCAAAATTGAAAATGTCAAAGAATACTACTCCTTAGGCCAAAAGATCTCTTTTACAAATAAATTTCAAAATGAAATCCAAATTAGAATCTCACAGGCCTGAGAAATATTTTGGGCTTTAAAACCATTTTTCAGAGGTAATACGAGACTACATACAAAATGAAAGTGTTTAAGAATTGTGTAGTTCCAACGCGAATGTACGGCACCTCAACCTAGGTCCTAAGTAAAGACAGAATCAAAGTCTCTTATCAAAACAAAATAGAACGTCAAGATCATTACTACAATTTTCCTAAAAGAAGAAAATTCGAAATAATGCTTTAAGAAAGAAAACAATAGCATCCAATATAAACTACACTGCCAAAAAGCTCGAGTTCAACTATGCAGGAAATAAATACAGAGCTTTCCAAAAGAAATGGAATCATAACAGACTGGACGCCGAGGGGGTCTAACAGAGGTAAAGGTAGACCAGCCTCAAGATGGGGTGAGGAAATAGCCAATTTCATAAGCATGTTATGGGACTGTACGGCCAAGAACAAAGGACCTTGGCAGAGGGTTGTGTTGGCGTATGCCCAAAGATGGGTGGACGTGGGGAACTGATCTACGCATCGCTTAATTCAAACATATGTATTGTAGTTTTATACAACTCAAATTGTCCTCTACTAGACGTCGTCATATCGCTGTTCAAAAATAAAAAAATACTCTACCGGCTAAGGATAGGGGTCTGGTTGGCCGAGTGGATAGCGCGTTGGTCTCGGAATCCGACGGTCCCGGGTTCGAACCCACGTGTAGCAACTCGCCAGATTTTGACTTGACCTAGGCCGGTTTTTCGGCCAGGGCTAAGACAGCCCTAACAGCCTCCCCGACGTCTTTGAAGTACTGCTCGAAAGGGCGGATTCCAGGGCTCGAGTTAAGAGCAAATTAGAAATAGTACCGGCTAAGGATCAAGGGTGGGCTTTTCTCAATAAATTCCGAATCTGTAGTATTTCTGCACTAGGATAAATACATCACTGCTCATGTACTGTATTCCTTCGTTGGTTGGTCGTCTAGTTTAGCACTTCCATTATGCTATGATCATTACCCTCGTAACAACATTTTGGGTAAGGGATGAGAGGAAAGTGCCGTCGCATACACTCGTTTATGGAGGCAGGCGAGTTAACGCCCATTCAACTTAATTTTGGAACACTCTGTTTCTTTCAAGAAACCATCTTATTTTTCGGGGGGGGGGGGGAGGGGAGAGAACTACCTGCGAGCCGAAAGGCGAGGTCTGTCGTACGATTAGAAAAAAATGAATTAACCATAAATTACGGCATTATCGAGTTCTCTGATCCAAATTATTGGAGTATAGAGGCAGGCAAATTCATCAAAAAAAAAATCTGATTCCAAATTTTGGACTCGTTTCATTTTTGGCTAATACTGGAACTGATTCCAGAATCGGTGCTTTCAATCCTTCGCACAACAGAATCGCCGATTTTCAATTCCGGACTCGATTTTGCCTAATTCGGAAGGAATCGAATCTCGCCCATCTTTGCTGGAGTATTAGCTACGCATTCCGACATTCTTGGGTCAACGTATAGCCCGTCGATGGTACACTAAGTAAATAGCATGGGTTTGGCACGTAAACCCTTCTAGACTTTGATTCGACACAACTCCGTGGAATATTCACTTCTATTTACGCATACTTGCCGGATGATACACACTTCGGCGTCGTCATTAATAAATCGGCTTTATTTGCTCTTCATAAGAATCTCAAACCTTAAATTAAAGCCCATTACGCGTAGTCATTAGTCATTACTGAGAATATGAATCATAAAGTTATTAGGAATAGTGTTCACATCCCCTCTATCCAGAGTTGGGTTTACGATAGGGGTTGCAAACTTGCTCTCTTCGTTACCACAAAGTTTTTAATCTCACATGGCTGTCATTCTCATCCTTGGCCATTCTCATTTTCGACATTTCAGATTTCACAAGCTATGGCGTAACAGACATAAAGAGACGACCAAATCTCGCGCTGAAATCTGACGTAGGAGTCCATTTTACCTATGAAAGTTTGCTTATGTTTGTCACCAAATATTGAGATGTAATTGTGAACGGTCCGCACGAATCAATTTGTTTTCGACTGCTTACGAGGAAAATATAATTCCGCGAAATACCAGGACAAATATTGCAAATTTGATCGTTCATGACTAGAGCTCAGATTTTTTTCATGCGCTTAAAAAATTGTTTTCGGTATGCGTATAAAACATGCATTTATTTTCGTCAAAATATGACAAAAAATGCACTTATCTACCAAAAATGCATTTTTATGCAACATTGATATGGGTATCTTTTCAAAGGATTATCTAATTTGGAGGTCATTTTTTAAAACAGAAGCGTGCAGAAAATTAAACAAATGAAAAGAAAGAGGTTAAATGGATATATCAGTACGAAAAAAAATGTTCAGAATTTCTTGGATTTTTCAGGTTTGCCATTTCAGTGAGAAAAAAAAGACAGTAAAAAAAAATGTTGGCCAAAATTTCCCAAATATGACTGAAAAATGAAAAAAGGTCAAAATATGACGAATATGCGCTTAAAACGTCCAAAATATGCAAAAACATGCATTTATACCCAAAATATACAAAATATGCACTATCAAATTAGGCTCATTTTACTCACAATGTTTTGATTCGCAAAGATCTACACGATATGCGCGATCTTCTCCCATGTAGGAAAATATGACAAAAATCATAAAAATCTGAGCTCTATTAATGACTAACTGTAAAGTATGTCAATTTCATCCCCTGACGTAATTTGTTGGTCCGAGAAATTCTACATTTCTACCCTCAGAGTTATGGGCGTAGCTAGAATTTTTTCCAGAGAGGGACAAAAAGTACAATTATTATACTGGCGCCATCAGTCACACATTTTCGTTATCTAGCGTCTAGGCCTCTAGGCACATCTTATTTTTCGCGAATTTTATTCAGTTGGCTTTAAATATTCAAAAATAATCTTGCGAGCACTGGAATATAATTTGTTTTCAAAATCCAGGGCCTCCTTGACCCTTGCTGGCTATGCCCATGCTCAGAGTCAATGAATTGATTAGTACGAGACGACTTCGAATACCTGCACGAACCATTCAAAAAACCGAAAGCCTTCTAAACGAGTCTGAAACCTCGAAAACGTAAGCATTACTGAAAAATTGCAGGCGCATCAGCGGTGACATCAGTTTCATACTAAATTTCTCCGATGAACTCGCATTTTTAAGACCTTGGACCACTGTACGACCTCTTCCACAGGGAATAAGTGATGGAACGACATTGAATGCTCGTTCAGCGAATAAGATAACGAAACAAACATTGCACTGAGGCCTGTGGTTCATACATCGAAAACACGAGCATTACCGAAAAAGATGGGGTAGATGTAGATGTAGGTACATACAACGAAGGCGTACCTATAGCATTATGCTTTTCCAATTTCATCAACGTCAATGAGACAGACAGACAAAAAGACAAACAGACAATTAATCAGACTGAAGTACGGAGAAAGGGCAAAAAAAACCTACACCAATGAATTCAATTGACTACTCCCTCCTCCTCTAAATAAAGAAAGCATTTACAACGTATAATATCGTAATCAGCTAGACCGCAAATTACTCCCCGACTTAACCCTATGGGTACAGATGACAATTTCGAAAACCGATTCAGTCGCTCGCACCCACTCTAGGTCCTTCAATTTTCTCAGTCGGTCCTCGAGTCCCAGTCTTGGTCTCTTCATTTTCAAATCAGTCGATTGCTCCAGGCCTACACTGCTCCAATTTTTGATCATTCTGTCTCCGTCGTGGTCGCAAGCAAGTGAATCAATGTGTAGAACGCTCGCTGTAACTGTTTCGTGTAATTTATACAATAATTTATCACTTTTTCGCCCAATTATGGAAATAGACGGGATGCCCACGCCCCAAACCAAGAAAAAAATCCTCTCGTTAGCCAAAACAAAACCACGAAAAAATAATGGGTTGAGACCAGGGTGTCCATTCTTATTCGGAAATGATTTTCCCTGACTTTTCCAGGTTTTCCAGGCCAATTTTTCCAGTTTTCCAGACCCTTCAAATACAAATTACAAATGCAAGGGAATGGGGGGGGGGTCAAATTTTTTCGAACATCATGAGCAGCAAATATCGTCAATCACTCCACAATTTTTTTTACTACCGTGTGTTTATGAAGCGGTGGCAGAGGGGATGCAAAACTTTAATGATGGAAATGAAAACGCGCTCTATGGGGTGCAGTGTGGTGCGACGACAATTAACGACTTCATAGATTTTTTTCTATGTGACTTAATGCCGACTGTGAGGGGGGTGTGTGTGAATGAATGAAATTCGAAAATTGGTTTATAGGTTTTCGAGATCGCTGTATTCGATTTTAGGGGTAATTTGAGGATCCTGTCCCTCCTGGTACGACCAATAAGGTAGCAAGAGCGTAGGACAAGCAACAATTAACTCGGAATTCACCCTTTCTAATTAAAACCACCGAATAGGGTGAAAATGCAGTTTTATTTATTCAAAGTGTTGTTGATAGAAAATAACGCCGTAAAACTTCTCAACTGAAAACGCACAGGAGCTTTTTGGTCAAGCGATATTCGAAATCAGCGACACCAGACCACCCCTACTTCGATAATTCGTGCAATTTTTCGCCGGAGAAGCTGAATTCGTAATACCACAGTGCTGTGGAAGGAGTCAGATAAAAATTTGAGGCGATATTCTGAATCAGCGACTCAGAGCTTGGTTGGCTATCCTGTCCAAAAATTGACTTGAGAATCTCGTAAAGAATTTGGAACCTAAGGAAACCAAGAGTAACCGAATTTAGCCCTTCCCTCGTGGAGCCTGAATGGTTTAGGGGAGTCGCCACCACCGCCTCCGAGAAAAACATTCACTGCGGGTTGCCTATCCTGCCCCTTAATTGTTCATTTCTCCTGTGGTAGCCTACCCTTGGGAGGGAGTTCATGGTGGAGGATGGAGCTTGGGGGAGCAAGTCGCGTACAAGACGAGGAGTTGTTGTGGAGGAGGGCTCACTATACACTGAACAGTAAAAGCCACCTCCTCCTTTCCCTCCGTGGGTATAAATTCCTGGCGGCCTCCCCTGTACCTTAATCTCAAGTTTCACCAGAGGTACCCTACCCGGGGGGGAGGGTCTTCTCAGCGGAGGTGGGAGCTCCTGGAGAGAGAGGACGGCCACGGTGAGGAAGGGCGTCGCGGTGAGCGCGGAGAAGCATGGTGGGGGAAAGTGACTGTGATGGAGGACAGCTGTAGTGGGAATTGGTAGAGGGTAGCCCACCCCAGGGGGCGGACCTTGATGGAGGAGAAAGCTTCTGGATGGTGTAGCTCCGTGTTGCTTTCATATAATTTCCATGGGAATTTTTTATGTAGGGTAAGATACACTTATGTTATTATGACGTCCAGCGCCGTATTTACATATAGGAAACATAGGCACGTACCTAGGGCGCTAGATTATGGGGGATACTGCAGGCCGGCACGAGCGAAACGAGCGATGGCGGGGGTTGGGCCGCGAAGCCCCCTAGTAAAGTTATATTTTTGAAAACAATGGACGCTTTTGTAACGCGACAGTTATTATTATACGGTCTTTAGATTTTTTTTTCAAATTTTGTGTATTAGTTACTCTTTTCCCCAGAATCTCGGAAATCCCTTTCATTCAGCCTTATACCTACATTTGCGAAGGAGAAGGGAGCCGAAAAAAAACCGATGGCAGGGTGTTCCAGAAGATGAATTCGTTAGTTTTTAAATTTTCGTTTCATTACGAATTTTTCAAAAAAAAAATGTACTGAAAGATGAGAACACGAAACAGCTGATGTTGGGAGAAGTGTATATAGATTGGTTTGCGTTTAGTCATATTTTTCGTGAAATGGTTCGCGAAGTCACGAAATACGTTAAAGTGTGTAGCCGCCTTAACAGAAAGATATAGACGCGAAACGAATATCATGAAAACGATTTCATCACACCACTTAACAATTGTGATGGGGGGGGGGGGGTTGTATTGCCCACATCCTTCTACTGTAAAAGAAAAAAGAGGGAGCATTGTTCTTTTAATTAGGAAAAAAAATGGGGTAAAATCTGTTTGAAATACTACAGAATTTCGTAGTCGATTTTTTTTACAAAATTCCCTGACTGTTGGGTGAAAAATGCTGAAAATTCCAAAATTCCCGGACTTTTCCAGGTTTTTCAGAGAATGGACACGCTGGAGGCGAAGAGGAAAGCGGATCTGTGTCTGAGCCCCCCCCCCCCAAGAAAAAATGTATCTTAATTGCACCCCCCCCTTTTACTTAAATCCTGGGTACGGCCCTGCCTGGGTATGTATTTCCGTTTATAATCAGTAATGAAATAAAAAGTTTGAATGCCTTTTCATGAGAATGCACTTTCCGGGATACGGTTGTTTTTCCACTTACTATCTCCATTACGTATTACCACTACATACTGCCCTCCTCGAAAATCGAAAGAAATACGAAAGTTAAAATACGTGCATTCCGACAGATTCATTAATAAAATTTTCAAACAGGAAGAGCTCCTTCACTATTAAAGGTAGGCAATGCAATGCGACACATTTCTTTAACCTTTTCAATGTACCATCCATTATTTTCGACAAAAAAAAAAAATTAAAATGTGCAATCAGACTTGCTGTGGAAGTTTGCTACTTCCAAATTACGAGTATGAAGAAGACTTATTAGTCCTTTTAATTGCAAATATAGGACATACTTGTACACAACGCTGATTGTTTCTCTTGCCGAGAACTTTCACCTCCTACCAGTTCGGCATACTGAGCTGAATACGATCAAATTTTGGACACGACCAACGGACTATTAAGAACACCCTGTTAAAACTCGGATTCGGTTCTAATTTCCATTTTTCATTCTTGACTTTCTGAGCCCTAGCATCAGTAACTCAACCAGGCAATGATCCACTGACTTATAATTTCTACACTAATAAAATATCAACAGCCGTTAGCGTTCGAAACAATGTTGAGAAAAACTAGAATGGGAAACAGAAAACGAGCTGAACTACCCTCGACTTCTCGCCGGCCATCAACAATAATGATGCCGAAGATCACCATTTTTCAACGTTTGTTGAATTAAAATACAAGCGAAACAAATCCAAAATATCAAATCAGCTCCCATTCGAAATATACAGGGCGACTGAGACAGCTTTCAATACTATTCAGATTCCTGTTGAATCTGGATTGACTAAAAACAGGTCTTCAAGGGAATCAATTTTTCAAGTCATATATTATAAATTAGAATATTTTCATCAACGTGTTAACGCAGATTTTATTCTGAAAATGAGACTGATCTTTGCTCTCCATGTAAAAGAATAGGAGCAACCTAGATGGTCTCTTTCGCTACCAGATCTGAATTTATAAATTTTCCTAAATTAAACGCAAACCACGTGCAAAGTCAACAGAACAGTAAAAAAATCCTTTCGTTGTTTTCTTTTCAGAAAGTGTTCAAAACACCACTTCGGTTGCAGGTAGGTGACGGCGGTGTGGCGGGCGGCGCAACGCCTTTAATTTGACCTAAAATCGTCCTTGGCGAAAAAATTCTACACGGCGCTTTACTGCATGTTAGAAAATAAGCGTGAGTGAGACGGAGCGCCCCAGCGATGGAGAAAAAAGCGATCGAGCCAGAGAGTGAGCGAGCGAGCGAGAAAGCGCGATACAGCACGAAAGAAGAGAGAAGACGAGGAGTACGGAGTAGAGTAGAAACTTTAAAACAGCCAATCGGAAATCATTGTGCACCACGGTTTGGAATCTGTCAAGGTTGCACAACTGTGAAACGGCACGAAGAAACACAGTCATATAATGAATGTGTACATATCCATTCTACTACCACCGCGACTCTTTCTGCAACCTCTAAATAACACACAGTACACAGAACTCCCTTCTGATGGAAATCACAGTGGTGACTAAATTAGGAATGCGCGGCGGTAGCGGAGGCGAGTTGATTCAGACCCGTGCGATCCTGCAACTGGGATGTAGAATGAAATATATATAGAGCGCTCGTAACACACACGCACGCACACCAACACAAACGTAAGAAGGTTACAGTGATCAAAATCGATGTTCATTTTATCCCTTAGCACGGGGAGTAAGGATCGGTCTCGTTTTACGAGAATTCTACCAGTTCGTTTGGAATACCGTTTTAATTTGGAGCCAATACTGTAGAAAAATTATCTTAATAAGCGCATTACCCTCAAATAACTTTAAATTTTCTAACATTTAAAATACCGAATCATCGCCTGTACATTTCTTATGAGAGCGATTAATTTTTGACCACTCAAAACTGGACAGGTTCTCAACTCTGCCGCTAGGTGTCAACTACCACGATCCCGAGTCCCAAGACGAGTGGAGGACACGGCAGGGCAACGAGTGCACGAGTAGTTTCCCAGGAATGGCGCACGAGAAGTGACCCAGTCGAGATCGAGACCATTATACCAACTGCAATACAAGGTGAAATGGGGTAAAATAAGAACGGAGGAGGATTTCAAATAGTGCTGGCGAAGGCGTTAATGAACCCGACGATTGCACGATGCCGATGTACCACCCCAACGTGACCTACGTAGCTGCGAGAGCGGTATTACACCAATGTATACTCATAGATACGGGAAACAATGATAAATGAAATTAGGGGGGAAAACGCGGAGAAAAGAACAAAATATACAAAAACAAGCGGTATTTTAAGCACTTCTGCGAAACGCTGCGACGACACACAATATATTTACACTGGTACTGGTAATCGGTTCAAGGCCGCACACTCCAACAATCTGCTAAGGCTCAAAGCTCAAAATCATCCTGCGTTACGACTAAGCATAAAGCCTGTTAGCTGTTACCGAGCAAATTAAAAATATGCCGCCAAGGTTGTGACAAGGTTTTCCTTTTTCTTTTTCTCCTTCTCTTTATATACTTACCTTGGTTTCAGAATTAATAACAATTAACATTCCAAGTTCTAAATATTATTATATAAAACTAAAAAGAAGCGAGGAAACGTAATAGTAATGCCGACAGAGTGGCGCATCCAGCAGGAAAATATATCGGATTAGTAAACATTTTCCCCATTTGTCATCGACGCTGGCGAGACCAGTCTACGATGGCCAATGAATTGGCAACATTTTCAAATTGAGAACAGGATAACCCAACTTAGGACTCGGGGAATTCCCGGCAAGAGAATACTGACCGGCTGAATTTCGGTTATCATTTCGTGAGTTCATACACCTTTTCTATTCCTCAGCCACTTTTCGTGCACTTGAAGAACTGCATGCGCCGTTTTTCCTCTCTGATAACATTGTCGGTTCTCGGGTTGTCCTGTCAATGAATCGTGTAACGTGTATATCGTACCTAAAGCGTAGTCGCTTGTGACCCACATACCGCAATCTCATTCGTACCCTATTGAAATTGTAGAAGGAAAGACCGCGCAGGTAAACATAAACAACCAATACTTCTAGGTGAAAATCAGATCCTTTACTAGTCTAGTACTCGACTTCACAGTTCACACTGATACATTCACCCATCACGCCATCAGCAATCTCGCCGGCTGTTTCTAGACAAAAACACGGGTACTTTTCGTAACCTCTTTTTCTCAGTCCGCGAGTTCGTCTACCTACACGCGGACATTTTCGCCATACACCAAGAACGTATATAAAATCATTAGTCTAGTCTTTGCAACTAAGTTAAACCGCGTGGAAACTCATCTTTTCGATATATATACTACTTACCTAACAACCATTATTGTTTTCGGAAAACTCAACTGAGCTGAACGTTACTTCAACGGGTAACGTTGGTAGAGTTTGTAAACATAAGTACAAAATTTACGCGACTACAGCTGAATCCTCCATCACAACCGTGAGAACTTGTAGAGTCAAATTTCTAAATTTCATTTAGTTTAGTTATATAGTTCAATAAACTGTACTTCCTGTACGATGATTGATCACATGTTACACGCAGTAAATATACCACTTCGACACAACACATTTACGATTACAAATTCACTGGCGAGTATGTTCGCAATTCGAAAGTTTGTAAGATACGATCGCATTAATCTGGCGATAATTTCAAGACTTAAAACGCACTACAGTTTCAATTGGACGAAAATTCGGATAACAAATATCGCACTCGGTGTGTTTACTCGGTTACTTCACTGTTACTGGCTGACGCGTGTTTACTCTTTTTTCGTCCTTCGACATTCCAAAGCACAGAATGAATGGCGAAAAAAGACTAGAACGCGATTTGTGATTTTTGTTTTCTTTCAAGGACGAAACAATAATCATAACTGAACTGAAAATCCCGGAAAATGAATCATAAATGAATCGAACTGCACGTAAATGGCACACGAACAAATGAATCACAGTTCGCTTTGTCGTTTCCGAGAACATACGAAGACGGATAGATTGAACGATCGGATTAGGTGCTCTCTACGAAATGCGAGTTCAGAGAGTAGACGCTTGGAGCGTTAACATCGGAATAAAACCCGTAGAAATGTAAATCGCATAACGAACATACAGCCGACGCAAAAATGTGCGGCAAAGGATGAATCAAAGTCATATAGATACCCAAGTTAGACGACTCTCCATTTAACCGTGATTAACCAATGTTAAACATCGTATGTTATGATAATTTATCCCAATAGGAGCGTTGGCAATGTTCTACTGCCGTGAAATCAATGCAATCATTTGGAGCCCTAACAAAGTTTTGCGATATCTCGATAACGGTCGAGTTTTATGAAAAAGTGAAAAGAACCAAATTTATTTTAACTGTCATTTTCTATCAAGTAAGATCAGTTTCAAAATTTTACCCACAAAAATTTTGAATTTACTCGCATTTGATGGGAAATTCCAAAGTAAACAAATTTAGTTCTTTCCGATTTTTCATCAAAATCGATAGTTTTTGAGCTAATCCGGAAAAACGTAAAAACGTCCATACCTATAAGCGCAATGCAAACAAGGAGTTCAGCGATAGCAGCGCGCTGGCATGACGGCTAGACGCGGAAACGCGCCAGTCGTCTTAACTTGGTGTACAAAATGAGTTATTAGTACCTTTGGAAAGAGAGCGTAAAACGTAGAATTTTTCAAAATCCAATTCAAAAATGTGTACTCACGTTGGAAAAAGCTAATCAGTAAACGCAATGTCATATAGTTTTTACATGGCTCTTGAACTTCGAATCACGTGTTCTCAAAAAACAAACTTCGCTAGTTGGTTCCCTTTTGCTGAACAGCGTCCAATTTACAACCCCCACCCAGTCCCAGGCTCCCACGATGTTTTTTGGTTCAGCCTTAAGACCCTGAATGATTGAACCAACAGAAAACAGACATTTTTAGAAAAACCTTTCTAAATTCTATTAAATTCTACCGCAAGTGTAATAATCAACTAAGCAATAATATTACATATTATATTCCTGTACCTACTCGTAGGAAAGAACATAATAAATAAATACGTAAAACATGCAACAGATGTTTTAAACAAGCATGTTTATTTCTCATTAGAAACAAAAAATGATTTCGTTGGACCAAAATGTTTTCTTTTTCAAGTTTTAACAAGGAATCGAAGAATTTACACTTAATGCTTATTAAACATTTCCACTTATCATCCCTTAATTTGGACATTAGAAATTAGAGTTTTGTGAGATTCTGAGTAGTAAATAGAAACTAACTGAATACAATTTTCGGCTGAATTTTATCTGATTGAATTACAAAGCTACCATCAAATTCCCATTGTAGGTATAATGATTAATAACGACTGGATAACCCTTCGTTAACTAAAGGAAACTGATAATGTAACCCTAACCATTCGACTTATGAACGAATAACACAACTTCAATCGTAATAGTTAATCGTACGAATGAAATAATATACCTAACCATCATGATGAGTTTTTCATGACTGCGAAAGTATAGTGTTCATGTCTACCTTTTGAGCCATAATTTGATTAAATAAAAAAGGTATTTGTCAGAGGATAATGTAAATAACCATTATAACTGTATTTTTACAGTTATGCTAACTCTGATGGAATTTATATGTTACCTGATGTTCTACCCCCCCCCCCCCCCCACCGGTGTGTAAAATATTATATGCGGGTTTTCAATAGTAAATACCTGCGTAAAATACATTACTTATGTACAAAATTATATTTTACAGACGATCAAAATATATATTAATACTGCCCACTGAATACGGAGAAATATCACATACAACCCCACCGCACCCAAAACTCAACTCATCAATATCACTTTGTCGACTTGCAAAAAATAAATTTTCCTTCATGTTATCACCATATTTGATACCTAATGAAAAAGCTATTTTCGAAAACGCAGTAAGTCCAGGTTTTTACAGCTTTCTTCAGCTGTCGCGAATATTTTGATTTCGGAAACTGGAATGAAAAAATCAAAATTGAGATCTGAAGATATTTTTTTCGTGCTTCATGATCAATCTAGAAATCTGACGACTACATTATTTAGGAAAAGCACTTCCCATGGATTTTATTCCTAAAATGCCACGTGCTTTAAACCCTTTTGTTCAAAAATCTTATCATGCAAACCTCGTGATTTTCTCTCAGCCTCCTATCTTCACAGTTTTGAGTTTGGATTCTTTTGTCGTTTGCGTTTTTACATTATTTATTTTTTCATTTCGGTCTATTGATATTTCATTTGAACTAATGATTGCTAACTCACTGATATATACGATTCTCACGGCACTATATTACTCATCAGTTCAACACGTTTCAGTTTCCATATTCTATCTACAATCAGTTACAAGATATACTTATCATGCTTTCATCGTATTTTCTATGTTAGTTCTGTTGTCTATTCTTTTTAGTTAACTTTTGTTCATTAATATGATTTACTCATTCATTTTATCTGTTTTCGGTTCATATTTCAAATACAATTTTTTTCCTATAAAAGAAAAACATGTATTTTTTGAAGCGTATTTCATCTTCTTTTTTCTATTCTTTCAAAATTGATACTGAAACGTAAAGTTTTTCGAAAAACTTGCAAATACTAGGTATATGATGTAATGTGATACAAAATATGATACTGATGATGAAGGATCAGGAGCTGAGACTTTATATCACACTGTTATATTTTCGGTGGTATTGAAGATTTACCAATAACGTCTCCTAACAACCACAAAAAGAAATCATAATAGAAGCGAAGAAAGTTTACAATCACCAGGATGCGCCTATACTTGATCTGTATTCAATTTCATTTTTGTAAAATAAATCCATGTTGTAGCCAACAGTCACACATTCGAATTGAGTGCCTAGAAGGTACAGAAAGAAAATATGTTACCTACGCTAGTTATTGTTCATTTCAATTCTTTTAACAAAAAAATAAATAAATAAAATAAAATTACACGTAAACCTCCATTGGCGAATAACTCCTATTATGTACCCATTTTCTTTTTCGTTTAGAAAGTTCCTTTTACCGTATTTGAAGAAGATTAAAAATGATAAAAGTATTTAAGTAAGTAGTGTGCACTGCGTCCTTGTGTAGGATGGGCCTCTTAATAAAGTTAGTAGGGGTAGGGTGGTAAGTACATAAAGAAATACCTACTCTAGTGCAATGAATAGCTACGAAGGTAGGGAGGTAGGAATTGCAGCCATCTCTTCGGTCACAACTAGATAACCTCTTTCGTTAGAGCAGAAAATGAAAAGTTCAGTCAATTTATTATACACGCATGCAGTTGTAGTATCTTCTCGAATAATAATTAATTTAGGATAAGTACCCAACTGATTTCAAAACACAAATTTACGAATTAATTTGGTCGTTCTTTATGCATCCTTTAATACAGAAAGGTACGCACTTACGTACACACCTATACAGAAAAATTTCAATAAACCATGTTTCTGGTATTCAATCTATAAACTCTGAAGATGCAGATTAGATACCCACTTCACAAATGCAGATGTTCTAATTGCGTTGAAAATCGGACTGAAATAATATTCTAGTGTAAATATGACTGACAAAAAGGAACGATTAAAAATCATCCTACCTACGCTTAGTACCCGATATTAGATCCGTGATGCAAAATAGCAGCTTCCAAGTTCCAAATAAAATGAGTCCCCTGATTTTATAACAAATTTGGATTTGCATATAATCTGTAGATCATGGTTGTACGAAAATTCAACTAAATTAAACTTTGATACCGAAAAACGAACACAGTATAATATATTAAAATGCCATTTTTCGTTATCAAAGTGATTGGGTTAACCAACAATAGAGGTAGCCGGGGCCGTACCGATAGGGGGGGGGCTTCCTTCACTGTAGGAAATTTTTTACTCAGCAGTTGGGAAATTTTTCGTTTCAGTCAGCCGACGTTGGGAATATTTCGCGGTAGAGTTGGAAAAATCCAACAAAAAGCTTTTTTTTTTTTTGCTTTGATACTTAGGAATTTTTAGTTGAATCAGCTGGGACTTTCACACTCCCCCCCCCCCTTCCCCAAGGAAACCTCTTCAGTACTCACTTGTAGGTAGCTACTTTAACAGTTAGGTTAAATTAATCAATAAACAGTCGTTTAACTGGTGCCAGTGGCTTTTTAGTTACAGTACCTGCCAGTACCGTCGAGGCTGTTGGAAAAGAGAAGGTTTCAAATTGAAAAGATGTAAGGAAATATGTCTATGAGCGAATGTACAACAATTTTTGGCAAATTTAAGAGGGGGTTTGAACTCACAAAACCCCTCCTATAACTACTGCCCTGATGACTTCTGTTAGTGCATACCTACTTTTAAAAAAATGAATAACTAAAATGTACTAAAAAAATTTTCACGAAACCTATACATCACAGATAAATAACATTGGGTATTTATGCGCATCATGCTCCCGTATTCCTAATGTAAGTATATACAGGTAGTACCTACCTTTTCTTCTTGGTAAATTTAGCATTCCGAGGTAGATTCTCATTCACTGTTATCACGCTAATTTGCGTCGGGCGCTTCTTGAAGGGCACAAAGCTCACTGGCATCACTGGAATAATCTCTAACTCGGGCTCGACTTCGGACTGCTGTTGTTTGTCCGAGTCGCTCTCCGAAGTCGTCGTTACCGCTTCTTCGTCAGGCGATGCCGAAGAATTTACGGTGATAAATTGTATGTACTCCTCGCAAATTTCATGTAGCGTGACGCTCTTCCGGTAGCGAATTTGGTCGCTGGTAATGAACATGTTATCCGTATTCTGCTGACTCATCAACGGCGAAGTCTTTTTGACCGCTTTCACCTGCGAAGCGTTCTTACTTTCGTGGAGCAAGGCGTCCAACGAATTACCAATTCTACGAATGGACGCGGTCACTAAGTCCTGTCGATGCGGACACGGTTCGCTGGTGTTGTGCATCGAAACGTTTAAAGAACTTGGGAGACCTAGGTCGGTTGTGGACACTGGATCTTGCTTATTCGCGGATGCTTTTTTATTCTCGTGGATAACGGACGCATTTTCTTTGTTGACTTCCGAAGTAGAGACATCGATGGGAGACTTCATTGGCGGAGATGAATCACACATCATGTATTCGCGTATTTTATCTTTGATTATTGAGTTCACACACACTCCATTCGTCGAGCCCAAGTACAAGGAATTGGTGGACATTATGGTTCCAGAAATTACTCCGTACTAGTAGCAGTCACTTTCGCTGATGGAGAAAATTCAGCATTTTTCATGCGTAACCTGAAATACAGTCCAGTAATATTAGAAAAAGTGAGACATATTATTCTTAGTTCGAATTTGGAATCACTTGTAACAGGAAGAGACTTAAAATTCTAGCAAATAGAATGAAAAAAGACTGCATCCAGAACACTCACAGATTAATAGGTACAGTGTGGTGATCAAGTCTTGAAGAAAGTTTCAGAAGACATAAAAATACACCTATGTCATAGGTATAGATAAAGAAACTAAAGAACGCAATCACGCAATCAAAATTGTAGTACTGGTCTACGACCTCGCTATAATCATCGAAATCAGACATATCCGGTAAAACTGCAAATACTGAGTGGTCAGAGAACCAACTGCAGCTTCATTTCCATTTCTCCGATAAGCACCGACTTTCAAATAATGAATCGTTTTAAAGCATGTGAATGTCAGAGTTAAATTAAGATCATTCCCGGAGTGGTCCAAAATAACGAACCATGCTAGAATTAGGTCACGGTCAGCAGATCATGAGAGAAATCTTTCGTATCATATCGACCATTAAGTGGAAAAAACAGTCTCGAACCAATCACTGCGGTTGATTGGATACGAGATGTGTCCTGAACAAAACACAAGACGTTCGAGTTACGTCCGTCGGAACAAAAGTGGATGACGTCCTATTGCAGAATAAAAAAAGGAATAAGAGTATACCTGTTCAGACTCTGCTACGATGCCATTCGGGTTCGTTACGACTTTCTCAAAGACAATAGGGTCTTGCCCAGGAATTTTGAAAAAGGGAGTAGAATTATCCCATTATGAAAAGTAGGAAAAATAGGCTAAATCAGCATTTTCCGGAATCGGGCGAAAAATGTATTGAAAAAACAATAAATTCTGACATTAGACAGAGGATGAGTGTGTTCGAAACTCCCCTTTATATACCCTTACACTTAGATATAATTCTATCCTTAGAACTCGCTAAGATTTATACTAACTTTCTTAGGACTCATGTAGACGTTGTCAAGACACATTGGTTTACTCGAAGGACTCTTTAAGGCCTATTCAGACTCTTTTAGTAGGTCTCGTTAATACTCATCAGACACTTGTTTTAAAAGTTATTCAGTTGTTGTTGTTGTTGTTGTTGTTGTTTTTTTTTTTTTAATTTATTCAAACTCATTCAAGATTTACTAGAGGTTGCCCACAAAACTCGTTAATGCTCATCGTACTTTTCTGAAACTCATTTAGACGCTGCTATCAGTAAAAGATGCATTCAACTACCCTTAGGACTCTTCAAAACTCATTCAAATATGCTTGGGTTTTGAGAAAACTCATTCAGACACCATAGGGCTCGTTAAGAATCATTTAGACTCAAGATAAGACTCATTCAGACACCCTTAGGACTTGTAAGAATCATTTAGACTCTGCTAAGACTCATTCCTTATGACACGATTTGTTACAATAACTCACCCACACTCCACTAAATTCATTTAAACTTCAGGATTCGTTAGAACTCATTCGAACTTCCCCCGGACCAGTAGAGCCTCATTTATACTCTACCAAGACTCATTTGACTGACTAGGATGCGTTAAATCTTTTCAGGCTCTTTTGAAAATTATTCGGATACTTTTAAAATTTATCATTTTATATAAGGCTCATTTAGAAATCCATAGGATCTTAAAGCTAATTCGAATATCTTTCTTGAAACTTCCTATAAAGGCATGTTAAGACCCATTCAGACTCTGTTTTCAGCTGTCCTAGAATTCCTTGAAACTCATTAAAATACTTTTAAATTTCATTCAGACGCTCTACTCCAAGACTCTTTTGACTGCCCTTTAGGATTCCCTACATCTTAAAATACTGATAACAACAAAATCTGTACCCCTCCCTCTGTAGGATGCATCACAGAGATTTAATTCTGATCTTTTTGATATTCATAAATACAATGACAAGATCACATGCGTGATTCCATTACGAGCTTTGATCACGATCTGAATAACTGTGAAATTATTTGAAAATGAAGTCGAAAATCATTCAGAAAATGTGGTGACTGAAGTGATCCACTCAAGATATCTTCTTGCCCATCTCCTATTTGATTATAATGCAAAAATACATCTTCGAACCGATCCAGGTTTAGAATTATTTTTCAAGTTCAATTTGCAATGCGAAATTCATCTCAGCCAGTACTTGCAGTCGATTTTCTGTTTCGGGCAATTCTCATAAAGAAAGATTCTGTTCTTGTACGTACCTGGATTATGATCAATTAGAGGGGCAACTACTCCCGAAGAACCGATGTAGCGAAGATCTCATCTGCCTCAGACATATCAGTAGACGTATGCCTTGTGTGCTAAACAGAATTAAGTTTAATCACTATGGAATGGTTTTAATGAACTAAAAGTAATTTACTACTGTTGTACTCGACATTTACCTTTGAATAGACGTGTGCATTGATTGAAACCGATAAGAGGCACCGATATGAAATAAAATTCAGTGCGAATTTAAAATGACAAAAACGAGTTCCGAATTTCTAACATCGCTCACCGGTAACGAACACCATCAGTGTTACCCCGAATTTGGGAAATAAAATGAGAAAAAAAAAAAAGACGGTAGAGGGAAACCGAACTGCGAACGATGGATGTGTAGTGTGTACACGGGTTCAAATAAGTATACTGACGGGTGAAATGCGACTGTTGCAGGGATCTGTATTTCGCGACTTTGCATACTTTCTTTTTCTTTTTTCATTCTTCCATGTATCTTTTCTGGTTCATGGTAATCCCCCATCTACAACCTTTACATAAATCTCCCCTAACTTTGGAAACCTGAAGGACGCTTTACGCCAATGAAAATGCTTTTACGTAGAGTGTGTTAACCTTGTCTTTTTGCCGCTCTATCGATTTACCCGATGGAGTATGCGCCGTTTTGTCGCTGCACAAGTTGAATTCTGCTCCAGATGTGTAGCATTTTCCGCAGCTGGAGCTGCTGCGGCGACTTATCCAGGTATTCAGATACGCGTTTCACGTTGCCGTCGGTAAAATGAATTTCACTCGTGCATTCGATCGAACGCTGCAGCGACAGACCAGCGTGGTCACGTGATTATCGTGCTGAGACGAGACAAGAAGGGACGTTGGCTCAGCCAATGATACCAACTTTAAATGAGGATCTTAGCAATAAATAGGTCGGATTTTAATCAAAGAATATATCAAACCTGTGGCCTTAGTGGGTGAGTCTTGAGGACTATATGAAACATGCAAGCTCCTCTGGACATTGGTTAAATTTCATTTATTAAGATTTCAAACTCGTACCTGCGTTTTGGTCGCTTGTTGGAATTTTGGTCTTCATTCGAAAACACGACAAACAGCCCGCTTAAAAAAGCAATAACTTTCAGAAAACTTTCGTCAACTCGAAAAACAGAGACAAATTACCATTTGCTGTGAGATACAAACTATCGTACTCGATGAACTTTCCAAATCTGGGATCTTCACAGGAGGCAGAAGGGACTTCTGTTTTCATTCTGGTTGCGATCTGTAGAGACTGTCTTCTACTGTAAGGATAATACATACACGGCGAATGATTAGGCAATTTTTCTAACTTGTTAGTTCTAGAATACAAACCGAATTATCAGACGTGAAATAAGTTGCCTAATACGGAGCCGTTGATACGTATAGAAATAAATTCCTCTCGAAATGGAAAAATTTACCATTTTTATACGGAAAGATCAGCCTTTGTTAACACCATCATTGCTGTACATCGATCTTACGCTTAAAATTAAAAATTAATAATAATCTTGAATGGAACATCTACGATAACGTAATACCTAGAATCTTATTGCACTTTTCCCGTAACTGTGTATCCGCATAATGCTCGCGGACACAGAACATACCCAGGGACGTATAAGAAAGGAAGGCTTTCTCAAATTAGATAATAAGTAAAATCATACGTACTACGAAAAAGTTAGAAAAATCAGGGCATCAATCGGCTCAAGAGAGCAAAAACTGATACTGTTAGTCGTTCTCGGAATATTTCCGTTGCTTGGGAAATTTAGCAAGCAAAAATACCGTTATCTTTCTTTTTTATACGCACACACACATTTAAGTAGGCCAATTGTCTGAATGAGAAGAAAACTGCAAGTTCTAAATAAGACTTAACGAATCTTCATCGAATTTGGAGGAGCCTTCATGAGCATGAGATGACTTAATTTTAAAGACGCCTTGATGAATCTCAAAGCAGTCTTAAAGAGTTTTGTTTCAGCTTTAACAAAATTCGAAACGTTCTCAGTATAGTTTTAGAGAAGTTCGGAAGTGACGGAAAAACTTAGAATTGCAAGAGTCTTGAAGAGCCTCAGCGAGTCTTAGAGGAGTCTGAATGGCTCTTAAATTGTTCTCAAGTTTGAAAGAATTCTGAATGAGTTTAGACGAGTTTGTAATGAGTATTAAAGAGCACTAAACAAGTGTTAAATAGTTTATCAGTTGTAAGACAACTGATGATGGCATAACAACCGAAAATATTCTCGTCAAAATATGATTTTTTAAGGAAAGTATTAAATAGCACGGAATAAAAAGTGTGATTGAACGAAATGTGAAGCCACGAAAAAAAAAGTTTAAATGACGAGTTTTAAAATCGATATCACGAAATGACTTGCATACAGTATATTATGTTGTTTAAACACAAAAATTATACGTCATCGCGGATAACGTACACACTCGTGGAGATAGGAGATCCATGAGTTTAAGAGGGATCCAATTTTCTATAAAAACCGTCATTAAGAATTTTTTCTTAAGTACTCTAGAAACGCCATAGAGGGGAATTCTGAGGTAATGCTTGAAAGGGCGGATTTCAGGGCTCCGGTTGAGAGAACAAAAAAAGAGTGGGCGTGTAAAAATTACCCTTCATTACAGTACATTAGGAATTTTTAGACCTATTATTTATGAGAATGACCCCATCGAGATCATCGAGGGGTTTCGAACTCAACAAATTCGTTTTTGATATCGGTTTGGCTCTTAGTCTGAATTTGTGGCTCGAGGAGGGGGAGAATCGATTCATAGATTTTTATTGCTCCAAAATTTGATTTTGACATTAATTTGTGCGCGATTGTAAATTTGTGGCAAGTATGAAGGAGGCCGAGAATTTAAACTTTTTATTTCGGGCGCAGTAATATCGTGTCTTTCTTTTTTCATTATGTGTAGACGGTATTAAAATTCCGGGCGTATTTTATTTTATCGTGTAAGTGAATTATATTGTGTTCTGAAATTTAATTTTTTCTTCAAACTATTTCTTTTTCTGTTTCGTACTTGTTATTGCGCTTGTCATTTATATATTTCGTGCAAACAGCATATTTCTTTCGTGAATTCAACATTACCATTGTGGGCCGATAAATGGGTCCCATTTTTTAATAACTAGTGAACAAGTCATGGTACTTCATCGAAGAATTGACTTGAACCTCAAGACACTTCACTACAAAAATGAAGTCTTCAACGAGTTTCGATACATCTTAAGGGGATCTTAAATAGACTTAATCAAGTTGGGAAGAATTTTAAACAGATTTCAAAGGAGCTCAATGAAGTTTTAACTCTTGAAGAATCTGATTGCGAGTTATAAATAAGTCTGCGGGAAACTTAAGAGTCTTACGCGAGTCTTAGTGATTCTTGAACACATCTGAAAGAATCAAATAAAAGTTGAAACAAGTTTAGAAGAGCTGTAAGCGAATTTTGAACATTTTTATGAGACCTCGCGAGCTTTAAGTAGATCTAAATTCTAGAGTCCTGAATCAGTCTGGCAGGAACTTCATCAATTCTAGAAAAGCCTTGAAGATGTTCAAAACAGTTTGAAAAGGTATTGAACATTGATTGATTCAACTGAGGCCCACAGCCCCATACGAACACGTAGAAAAGGGACACCTGAAAATATATAAAGTTAAAAAAGAAAAGAATGAACGAAGGAATAAAAGAGGAAAAGTATTCCTGAAGGCGATGCTCTTCAAAGATTTTTCCCAGGATGCACATAACCAAAATTCGGTACTGGCCAAGTACCTACCGTCCTCTACATCAGGAAAATCTGAATAGCTTCTCAAAACTGCCGTTCATTATGTGCGAAGAGTTTCGTAATTCTTCGTCTAGAGAGCGTTCGCTGTCTGAAAACGAAAATTCAGCTCCAATGTATTTCAGTACGCAGCACAGAGGGTGTGCGATTGTCCTTCACCCGAACTAGAAAAAATAACATAATAGTTTTTGAATTCAAATGAGACTTCTCAAGCCACGTAACGTATTTTAAACATATTCGCATAGTTCTTAATCAGTTCATTCAACTTGACTTTGTCATTGTATTCGATTCCCAGTATGAAAAAACTAATTCAGAATCGAGCAGAACACGTTGATAATAAAATATATAGGTGTAGCATTTATACCACTAACTTCGAAATTCGCACATCGAAATCACTAAACTCAGTCAAATATGACTTTCTGCCATCAGTATTCAATTTTTGTAAGCCACCCTGACCCAAAATGTCAAGAAAAACTATTTTGAAACTAGCATCTTATTAGTCCATTAAATTCGCATTAACCTGAAATATGATGCGAACATATACGATGCTCTGCAAATGAGTGGAGAAACACTGTTGACATATTTGGCTACGAGCCGCATTTCTTCATTGAAAACATTCGACGAAACATTGCACTGGATCCATATATACAGCCTGCGTACCGTAAAACTATTAAGAACACTTACAGAAAATAATAAGGCCTCTCTCTAACGTATTTTTGGATATTTTCGTCAATCCGATATTAGTGTACTTGAGATCATATCTTAACTATCGAGATATCCTTTCAATTCATTAGTAGTGACGATGTACATTTAGGAAGATCCCATTTTTTTTTATTTTTTTTTTTTCTTATGATTTCTTTCCTTTCCAGAAGATATGAGAATTTTCATTTATTTAGCGCAAAGAGTATGGCAGTGATGTAGTTCTAGCGCCATGCTACATCAGTGGTTCATTTACTTAAGCTGCGAGGCTGAAACAAGTGTATTCTGAAGCTGTCTTAGATGGGAAAATGAAAATTCCCATAGGTACCTTCTTGAGAAGAAAAGAAATCTATGGGAAATTATGGAGAGAAAGGAGAAATGGAAGGAAAAATACTGCAGAACTTCTGGGTTTCAGTACTATAACCCGCATGTCTACATATGCTACATGGAGTTGACTATACATTGATGCCAATATTCCGGTTAAAGAGAAATACCAAATCTTTACAAGGTGGACTTGAATCTGGGCCTCTCATTTTTGACATTTAGAAGTTTTTGTACACGGACTGCACCACCAAATTGAATAAAGAAGGAAGTTCGCGATCCTGTTGCCATATTGTTTCATACAACGAGATCTTGAATGTCGGATGAAATAAAGATTTTAAAACGTCGCGAATTTATCGGAAAGAAAAGATAAAATAGGTTATAGATTACTTCCTGAGAATGTATCTCACTATTCACCAACGATACTGATTTTAAAATTTTGGATTAATTTGTTTATAAATGGAGTGGAGTTGAAAAACGCGAACGCTACAGAAAAATCATGGATAAACGTTGTAGACGTACCCGATGTTATAGGACCATTGTGCGACGCTCCGTCCTCACTATGTAGTTCTGGCATTTTCCATTTCATTTATAAATCAACGGAGTAATGAAAGAAAATTAAATTAATGACTTGAAAAAAGGGCTGTTAATACTTTGGGAACCCTTATTTTCAACAGTTTAAAATATAAGAAAAGTAAGAGAGATTAAAATTTATCGCGGTCTATACTTATGTAATTTGCAACTGACGCTCACCTTCAAGCAATTGTAATACTACTTCATGTACATGCTAGTTCTGCGGAGTATATTTGTACCACTACAGGAATGACGTAAGTACTGGTCACGAGATATACCGCCCGCCATACCTAAACACAACTTAATTACGAAAATCTATGTTCAAGTTAAAGAGAAACTATCAATTATTGCTAGTTCCCTTTTGGAGTTTTTTCTTCATTATTCCACATTTTTCATCTCTATGAACCAGAGTCATCCCCATTTCTCAACTCTTGTCACTTTTCTTCTCTACTTGACTAGTGGATTCAAGACAACTCCATTTTCAAATTACCAAGACTTCTTATACCTCAGCAAAATAGTATCCATACTGATGCCAGGCCTTTGGAATATAGAGTACGATTAGGAAAATAATATCGTTTTCACTCCCCATTTTCATAATATACGACGAATCAATTACCGACAAGATATTGCGCTCTAAAAATGCACACAGTTCTCGCCACTCTCGTTAATAAGACATCTCTCTCGCAAAATATCCCAAGGTATTTGCCCTTTTTCACTCCTAGTATAAATCCAACCTCCCCCGAATCCATAGCCCGTGAGTGTAGCTCCGTGGCTCGATAATAATAAAATAAAAAGTGTGAAAAAATAAAAATTATGTTTTAAGAATCTACTAGTCTGTATTAAGAATCTATTAGTTTGTTTTAAGAATCTATTTGTCTGTTTTGAAAATCTACTATTCTGTTTTAAGACTACGTGATTTCATACGACTTGCTAGAGCTCTTCTTAAGATTTCATGCCAAGACTCACCAAGATTCACTAATACTCTCGTCAAGATTTTTTATAGAAATTTTTTTATACCACTTCTTAAGAACCCCTGTCTAGAAATGACTGTCAGAAGTATACTACGTTTTTATTTTCTATCTTAGAATCGGTAACAGCCATTTACGGTTAAAGTTTGGTTCATCTTCCAAGAAACACTCCGCCTATATTGTACACGGATTTCTATTCTCTGAAATTGGTTCACATTATATGTAAGTAAGTTTTTTTCCTGGCGTATCAAAACAGAGAAATATTAACAAGTTCGTGAAGATTACTTTTATTATTTCTCTGAAACGTCTGAGGAAATCCGAAGAAAAATTGTTCAGATTTATCACTAGAAAAGTCAGACCGTGGAGGCCGCTCAAACAGTGGCGTAGTGAAGGGGAGGGGGAGGCTCGCGTGGCTGAAAACATTTCCAGAAGGTCTTAATTTTTTTTTACCAATACTTCCCCCTTCTGTGTGGGCTACCTTAGCGCGGCAAGGGGTCTTTAAGAAAAACTAAAGGCACATAGAAGAAGAAAAACTACGACAGGTAAACACTGATGAAAGCAAGGGTAAGCTACATTAATATTCTTCTCTGGAGATGCGTCTCCACTACCACAATTATGATAGCAACTTAATACAAAGTAAATAATAATTCGGGACGTAAAATGTCTTCCATTCGGATGTTCGGACAGAGACTACCTAGTGAGAAACTATATCAGAATTGAAACTAGGGACATGGAATGTAAGGGCACTGAATGAGGCAGGCGAATTAGAAAGCTTGAAGAAAGAGATGAAAAGATTAAAATTAGATATAACAGGAACTACTGAAAAGAGATGGCCAGGAGAGAATGATCTTTGGATGAGGGAATATAGAATTGATACAGGAACGAAAAGGGGATAAGTAGGCGTAAGTATTATTATGAATATAAGACTCGCAGCAATAGCCGGGACAAGGCGCGAAGCACCGGGACTGGAGTATCCAGCACCCAGTGAAGTCAAAGGGATAGAACTTAGTAAAATTCTCACTTTAGCTGTAAAAGTGAGGCTACTGAGCTGATTTTCTGAACAGCAGTCTGAGGAAGAGTGCAATGGACTACAAGGTTTGAGCATTCGGAGCATACAACGCGACCTCACACAAAAAAATATATAAATAAAACAAAAGTGATGGTAGTCAACAGATGGAAACAAAATCCAATAATGTGGAAACAGGAGGTGAAAAAATATAGGAGGTCAAGGAATTTTCAATACTTAGCTAGTCTGATAACGCAAGATGGAAAAAGTAAAACAGAAATAAAGAGTAGAATGGAACAAGCTAGCTTTTTTTTAAAAAAAGGAGAAACATTCAGGGCAAACATAGATTTAAAAGTAAGACTGAGATTTCTTCAAACGTATATTTGGAGTATAGCATGGTATGGATGTGAGACCTGGACAATAATAGGAACACAAGAAAGAAAAAAGAAAGAAGCTTTCGAAATGTGGTGGTGTTATCGGAGAATGTTGAAAAATCAAATGGACAGAACAGATCAGAAATGAGGAAGTATTGTAGTATATTGAGGCGAATAGGAAGGAAAAGAGAAATCTGAAATATAATCGTAAAGAGGACAGTTAAAATGATAGATCATAATATAAAACATCCAAGGATATTGTTATTACTGCTAGAGAGTGAATGGCTGAGAGAAAGAACAAGAAAAGAAGCAGAGAATGAGCTATGAAGAGCAGATAATGAAGGATACAAGAAAGTGTAAATCTCTTTCAGAAATGAAAAGATTAGCACAGGTGAGAAAAAAAGTATAGAGAGACGCAAACTACTAGTCGAGAGACTAAGAATTACATATAACAAAAACTAAAATTTAAACACAAGATTCCAAAAAATAAAATGAAAGATTGAAAATTTTACCCTCCACTGTGTACTGCCTGTATTTTGTTATATGAATCATATAAGTCAAAACGCGTACATTTGGCATGGGATGATGTAATCTTCTTTTGAACGTTGTTTGAATATTCTCGAATAAATTTTGTTGCATCCAGTTAAACTTATTTCCTAAATTAATTTATTTTTCATCGGTTCGTTTTCGTTCCCAAAACAGAGGTAATTGGATTGGCAGGTATATGTGCATAGTAGACGGGTAATACAGTGGGTTGAAAAATAAAGAGTACCCGTACTCCAACGATATTTTTTCAATAAATAGGTCGATAACCAAAACATTGAGCCAATGTAGATAGGGCTCTATAGTTTCACCTGGGTATACTAAGCCACCATTTTGGTTCATACTGCGCCCGTCGATGCCGAATTGACTACGCGTTACGCTCCGCATAGTCGGATTCGGCATCCACGGGCGCAGTATGAACCAAAATGGCGGCTTAGTATACCCAGGTGAAACTATAGAGCCCTAATGTAGACATAACAGTTCAGTTATTAGCGACTTACCGAAAATGTCTCACTGGGGTACCTAATCGATGTTCTTGAACACCTTGTAGGTATACTAAATATAGGAAAAACCCAGAGTCCAAACTACCTCATGTGAAAATCCTGGCTGCGTCACCGCGCTCAGAGGACTTAAAATGACACTGTAGGTTAGCAGTTTTGGTTTGGTGTGATGAAAAGTAGAAATATCGATTGAATACCGGCTGAAACCTTAAATATCATCAAACTGGCAAAAAACACTTATGCAACTAGTAAGTGACCAGCTGCCACCAAGATATCTTCTGGTTATATAAACTCTTTTTACTCGAAATTTGAAGCTAATCGTATGTAGAATTCTATGAAAGCTTACGTGAAATGAAAAGAGAGAAGTTCATTCGCAGAGAAGAAGTAAAATAATTTATTTATCAACTCGTATTTAGGTTGTGCGACGAACGAAATCCGCTTATCTGGGTGCGACAGAATATCGCCATAGTGCCGCAGATTGTTTTCTAGCGCACTTTCCTTTCTCTCTCTCTCTCTCTCTCTCTCTCTCTCTCTCTCTCTCTCTCTCTCTCTCTCGTTACAGGCTACCTATTAAGTGTGTCGATACCTATATCAGTTCTCAGACTGCATGTGATTGCCTCTATATAAATATTTATATTTTTTTTTTAGCAATGTAAAACTAGAAACATCTCCACACTCAACTTCTCAAAGTGATGCATTCCAGGGGCGGAAATAGAGCGAAAATTTTGGGGAAACTAAAGCCCCAGCACCTAGAATAACTATAAAAATCCAAAATCATAGCCCCTCCACAAAAAAAAAACAAAAAAAAAAAACTAATAGATATTTTCTCTGTGATACTTCCTTTGTAAGAAAAAGAAAGAAAAAAAAGTCGTACTGTATTAAGATTAATTTAAAAAATAAAATTTAGAGGGGCTAATTTTGAACCTGGGGAGACTGTGTCCTCTGTAGCCCCCTCCTATTTCCGCACCTGTGCATTCGCTTATATTTCAGCAATGTTTTGTATGCTAAGGAAAACTTTATCGAATTTTTTCATTATTCGGGAGTAGACGTTTCATTATTTAAATAATTTAGAAGAAGATTATTGAAAAATTTTAATCGATTAAGAAATTTTAATTCCGAGTCGAAGGGGCTCCAAAGTTCGGGAATTTCGCTAACATCGGTCAGGTATACACAAGAAAATCATACGTATAATAATAAAATAAAATGCACCAATTTCCATAAAACTCGGTGCACTTATACGTATACATGTATGGTTGATAGACAGTGTATGGAAAAATTATGGCTGCACAGTTGTTAAAATCATCGAATTCTCGCTACTTTAAGTATATCCTTGGACTCTTGAAGCTTCGAAATTTCTGAAAAATTATAAAATTTTCACTACCCAATAGGTATATTTGCAGTCAAGAATCAAGCCAGAAACCCCTACCTCATCAATGATAGGACTCGTTTAAGCGGAAAATAATATCACCATCTAAGCGTAGAAAATTAATATGCCAATGGCCTCAACTCTCTTTAAGGTATCTCTTTCTAGTGTCGCCTTTTCCATAACTACGAATTATTGAGCTTGGTTGTGGCTATTTTCTCCTTAACAGAGGCTATGTTTAAAGTGGTATGGATTCACCCTGGAGCCACTGACTTCTCACTACAACTTGCACGCGGAACTAGATGCATTCTTCATTTTATTTTCCCCCCTCGTTCGACTTTTCAATTCGACTGAGTCTCATGAAAACAATGCAAGTTTTCCAAGGAATTTAAATTGGTATACGTTTTTGTTAACTTATCGGCGTCGGATCCGAATTAGAGCGTTGCATTTATAAAGGGCAAAAAAAAAAGTTGGTGGTGGAAGGTTCCGATGAAAAGGGACACCTGAAAAAACGAGACAGAAAGAAAAGCAAAAGACAAAGGAAGGATAGAATAAGTTTAAGAAAACGAAAGAAAAATAAAAGAAAACAATAACGAAGGAAGTTCATTTCATGAGTTTGGTAGGGGGGAGAGTGAAAGTTTTTCTATAATTTGACCCTGGGCGCATACAACTCAAGTCCGGCGTGTTCTAGATGAGTCATAAGCAAATCCTGAAGAAATTTGGCGAATCCTCTAATTATTTCAGGAAAGTCTTCCATAAATTTTGAAGAACCTTACCCAAATCCTAACAAGTCTTTAAGAAACTAAAATTGATCTAGAAGATTGTGAAAACACTTGAACAAGATCAGAAGCTCGGAAGCGTTAAATAATCTTGAACGAGTCTTACGGCGTACCATCAGTAGATACTTATTGTATGTTCTGGTGCACTATTCTTGTTTTTCTAAGCATTTTTACGCTCTTTTAACCATTTCTCAATATTCAATCAAACTAGGGGGGGGGGCTTGAGGTGGACATGAGGGTGGGAGATTCTGGACGTTATAATTTCTCTGATTCTTTACTGCAAAAAATAACGGAATTTATGAACTAGCACAATAAATATTTAATCAGGCTAACCTCGAATAAGAAAAAATCGTTTTGTTTGCGACATAGTTTTGCGTTTTGTAGCTTATACACAATATGTGGTCAACAGAAAATTAACTTATTCTTCTGACGGCATATATTTTTCGATAGTAGAAGCAATTTTCAACCTATCAACGCTGTTACACCATTTTCACGCTTGTAAAAACGAGGCATGTTCTAATCTATGTATAGAATAGAGAAGTATCTAGATTCTCCACCATTGTATTTGTCCAGAACCTCTTCAACACAACTTTAATATTGTAATTCATGAATATCACTTACCTTGAATCGCAGACATTCAAAAGTCCGAGTGTTGGCAAGAGAATGACGAATCCAAAGAAATTTTCAGAATGGATTTCGCTCTATTACTTTTCATGATACATTCCTTTTTAAAAATTAAAACGCCGGTTTGTTTTAGCGCAAAATTATAGTAACTGATAGGTATTTTGTATTCTTTCATGAATAACACCAAAATTCCTATTTTGCTCTAGGTATAGGTAGGTAATACAATGTTACACTATGCCATCATTTTCCCGACTTTTATTAATCACTATTTATTTGGGTAATATTGCTTGGATATAACCACCACCGCACCACCCTTAAGGCCCGTATTACGCTACACCTGTTTATTTACTAGCTCAGCTAGCGAAGCAATGCTGCACATTTTTGTTATTCGAGAACAAAAAAATGGACGCTGTTCAGCAAAAGGGAACTAACCCACAAAATCCACTTATTGAGAACACGTGATTCGAAGTTCAAGAGCCATGTAGAAACTATATGACATATAGCGTTTACTGATAAGTTTTTTTCAACGTGAGTACACATTCTTAAATCGGGGGCCCAATTTTGAAAAATTCTACATTTTATGCTCTTTCCAACGATTCTAGTAACTTATTTTGTTTACAAATGTTGGTTGGTTCCCTTTTGCTGAATAGCGTCCAAATGGACGTTATTAGCCAAAAGGGAACCAACCATCAAAATCTGTTTTTTGAGTACACGTGATTCGAAGTTCAAGAACTATGTAAAAATTATATGACAGCGTTTACTGATAAGCTTCTTTCAGCGTGAAGTACACATATTAAATACAAAGACGTTTATACTACACTAGATACCTAACTTCCTATACTACATAGTAGAATAAGCGTATCTAAACTTCGTGCAAATGTTGCATAAGCGTTCGCCAGTCACCGGTATAGTCATTTTTCCCATTTAAAATACATGGTAAATTTCGCGTAGAGGTGCCGGCGTTCAAATTAAAAAAAAAAAAAAAAAAAAATTGAAGTGTAGAATATTGTTTTTTTTATATTTTCCTGCTCCCAAGATATGAATGCATGATCTGTCCAATTTTCAGATCGTTTTACCCAGGCAAAATATAATAAGCGCGACTTAAAAATAACCAATTTCCCATTTAAAATGCATTGGAGCCGATTTTCTATACCGGCGACGCGCGACGCTAGCAGATGGGATTCTAAAACGCGAGGTGGATGAGAAGGGTTCATACTTTATACTACTAGCAGGCTGAAGTCAGGTATCTACCGTATCTAGTAGTAGTATAAACGTCTTTGATTAAATATTATGGGCGCTGTTAAGCGTAAGGGAACCAACCAACATTTGTAAAGAAAATGAGTTATTACGTGAGTATGCTAGTTCCATAGGTAGACTTCTCCAAAAACCTAGTTTTCCAGAAAACGCAAAAAACTGTTTCTCAGCTAATGTTCGGGCTTAATGGTTGGATATAGGTGCGATGGATCACTTTTTGTGCTCACATTGAAGATAATAGGTCGAAAATTTTTTCAAGTACTCCGATTCATGTTCAAAAGGCGTTCAAAGATGGAGAAGTCTGGGTTTGACACGATGTTTTGAAATTGCTTATCAATTTTTGTTTATTATTACTATAAAAGGCTGCAAAAGAGGAATAACATGGAAATTTATTATCAGTTGTTATCACCTTTCAAAATGAGACATTTTTATTATCAATACACAAAAAATGAAAACGCAACATGATTCAGTTTTTGCTATATAGTTATAAAAAATTGAGCAATAATTGAAAAGAAAAGACTACTAATTGTTTTACATTAGTACACGATGACAATAATTCATTATCAAAAACATAGTTTTGTAAACAAAACAATAATCGTGTCAGACCCAGACTTCTCCATAGGATAAGTCTACCTATGATTCTAAACCAATTTTCGTTTGCATACTGGAGCGCTTCTGTTGTTGTTTTTTGAAAATCGATGACGTCACGTTGTAGGCAGTGTTGTACAGTAACCGAAACGATACTTAACTCAATTTCCCTAAATTCGGAGAAGTCTACCTATGGAACTAGCATACTCACGTTATTAGTATCATTGGAAAGAGAGTAAGAAGTAGAATTTTTCAAAAATGGGCCCCCGATTCAAAAATGTGTACTTACGTTGAAAAAAGCTTATCGGGAAACGCTATGTCATATAGTTTCTACATGGCTCTTGAACTTCGAATCACGTGTTCTCAAAAAACAGATTTGGTTGGTTGGTTATCTGTTTCACTTAACAGCGTCCAAATTTTAAGTACATAGCTCACTTAGCTGAACTTCGATTGAGTGTTCCCAATGTTTACAAGGTAGCAGAAAAGTATTAGTTTGTTCTCGCATTCAAGTTTGCTCAACTCAGCCGAAGAATTTGGATTCATAGCTTAGCTCGCACGGTTTACCTCAACTGTGCAATTGGCCATACTCTCAACTGTGGAGTATTCGGACTGGCCACGTGTAGTGCCATGTAAAACTGATAACAACGAAGTAGTGATCCGGAGATTATCATCGCCTGCATTTCTTACGCATTTTGTTATTTTCAAGAGTTTTTTTAGTCGAAAAAGCGTTTTATTTGCAGTAATTATGTCTGAATTTTCAATATTTCGGCATACTAAAGGGTATTCTATGCGTTCTTGATAAAACTTGGAGAAAATTATCTTCCCATATAAACCAATGTAAATAAGCTTCTCCAGATCACTACTTCGTTTTTATCAGCAAGCGTTTCCTATCTACATAGCTGCACTGAACTGCCCGGTCTGAATTATGTCATTCATACCAAATACTTCATATTCTTCAATTCTTGAACGTTTTTAACTTTGAGAAGTTGACGTTTTTATCTAGCGAAGGTCTTCTGGTGAGGGTGTAATCTCTAATGAGTCAATTTCCCAGCACTCTCAATGGGTAAGCACCAACTGAATCTGCGTAATCTGACCTAGCGACCTGCGGGTAGTTTTCGCAGTATCTAGCTTATTGACACTAGCCGATTTGCGTCGCGACGCGTACTTGCAATGTTGGTAAACTGAAGTTGATTCGTTGAGTGTCAAACAGATCGTAATTTATTCCATCGGCGTATAAACTTAACACGAATAACAGCTCGCAATTACGTGGAATACGACATTCTATGCAGCGTTGCCGGATATAAAAAAAAAAATGCAACACGTCGATTTCCAAAACACTCAACTCAGCTGAGACGTGTCCGTGAACGCGTCGACCCGTCGGCTTTCCCGATAAATCGAGATGCATGTGAGCAAGTAACACACAGGACATAATATAATCTAGTCTACTTATACACGCGGGAATAAACGTAAATCAGTATGCAAATTTAACAAAAAAATATATTTACATTGTTCACTGTACAGAAAGAGGATGAATTACGGCGCGACGCCCACGCCTTCTTTTTCAAAACGTAAATACAATGGCACTAGTTGAAGGAGGAATGGCTACTGCGGAAAAACATTTAATAAATAAGAACTTTCTATCAACTTTTTCTTTATAAATACATATAGTTACGAAATATTTGTAGCACCCGAAAATACCAATGGTAAATTTAGAACATGAAAACGGCAAAAAAGAAAAAAAAAAACAAACAAGAAAACAAGAAACGAAATAATTTAAACGATAACTTCAACTTGCGATAAAAACAAAAATTTTGATAAAATTTAATAAATTATTAGAAAATAAATAATATATAACTAACAGCTATAACATAATATAGGAAACGTGGCACCAACACGCGATTAAAGTGATATCGCTATTTACTTCGCCATTCTGTATATCATCCCTACTTAAATTCTCACCTTATAGGAATACGATACTTTACACTAAAAACACAGCCTTTTAATTCCGTTAATTTATGTATAAAAATATTATTTTTAGCTTTTTTGTTTTTCTTCGCCAGTTTTCCACGTACGTAGTAGGTATCATTAGAAAAACGCAACAGAGAAGATTATATGTATGTCAACGGCCGTTCGGTGTTGCCGGTGTGGTCCATTGTAGTTTCTTGTAATTCCGTTCCACGTTACTGCAACAAACAAAACCGAAAAATAATTAGTCGAGAGAGTTCGAATATCACAAATACGAGTAGCAATTATCACGATTCGAGGAATCGAAATCCATTACAAGAATTGGAATTAGAGGCAACGAATTTCAGATTAAATGGGATACGGTGTAAAAGGGAATGAAAATGAATGATATACTCTTATTGTAGTTCGTTCGTGATTTATAAATTGATTTACACGCGATTCGTAAAAGGAATTCGAGTCATTTCGTCAACAGAACTCTTGGAGCGTTTTATCCCTTCCATCGACATTCGCAAGGTAGTATGTCAATCTTTTTTTTTTCTTTTTTGAAAAACTCGCATACTTCGTACACACGTATACGTAATAAAACCATCGTATACTTGACTAAAGAAAGTATATATAAGCAGGTATACACACGAAAAGAGTACCTTTCCTGTAGTCCGAGAGAAGTTATAATTCGTCTAGTGGTCCGAGTGGTTTGGTTGGTCGTTGCCCCAAACTCGGATGTTTGAAAAAATGAGCACAAATAGGCATTCGCATTGACGCGAAGAGTAAGTCGTGTGCACTAATAACGCAGAAGAACTGGAGGACGAATGAGGTGAGATCCGGACTTACCCGTTAAGGGGATACAAAGAGAAAAAAATACCCCAAGACACTTGTATCAATCAGTTGACCAAATCTCACCATTACTGGAGGGAAGTTGGCAAACGAGATCAGTAGATAAGTATTAGAGTGCCAGTAATCCAGACATATATATTTCGTGAAAATTTTTTTTCTGAATTTCAATAAATACTAGGCGGATTGTTGTATAATTTGGTTAAAAGCCTGTGGAAATGTTAACTCGATTGGACTATATTAGAAGGCGAGGCATCGATCCCCTTTTTTTATTTATGGGAAAATACTTACATTAGGTTTTGACATTTTTGAAGACATTTTTTTCTCAACTCTCAAGAGCATTGGGGACCTGTAAACTTACGAGTTTGCTAGGTTATATGACACTAATTAAATATAATACATATACATAGACTCGATCCGCGATATAAGTCAGTAATCTCACGAGGATGGTTCCGAAACATGAATTCAAGGAGGCAATGGAGGCGAAATTCAATATAATATTCGACGATGTATAAATTTTCAAGATCGCTGAATTCGATTTTGAGGATAATTTTAGGATTCTATTGGGATTTATCCAATAGGGTTCTGGTCCAACTAGCGAACTAATGGTCAGTATATTGAAATTGTACTAAACGTATAGATTTTCGAGGCAGTTGGATTCAATTTTGAAGGTATTATTCGAAGCTGATCCATTGGGATCCCAATAAAAGGATTCCGGCTAAATAAGGACCATTATTTCGAGATTGTATGTATGTATTTCATTAATAGAAGTGTAAGATTGGTGAATTCAATTCTACAGATGTATTTTGAATTTTATCCTTCAGAAGGGGTCAAAATCAGAAAATAGTTCAGTTTTGGACATGGTTAATATAGGATGGAACGAGTACGGCTAAAACAAAAATAAATCAACTCGGGAATCGGAAGAAGCTAAGAGTTGAGCGAGGAAATAAAAATAAAGTGGTCAAAATTTTGTTGAAAAACATTAAAATTTTTCCATAGCTTAACGCGAATAGAGTCTTAAACGGAGTTATACATTTAATTAATCTGGTACTTCGATCATTATATTTAATTATTTTCATGTAAATATTTATAAACGAGGAAAATTAGCTTTTTATTTATATCTTACGGGGGAGGGAGGGTGCTAGATTCGTTTTCGACAATATTTTGACTGAAAATCTTACCGTAATGTTGCAACAGGGAGCTGTGACCTGCTAAAATTGGTACAGTAGCATACAGTTTTAATCACATCGTTCGAGTTTTTTTACCACTTATTTCACCTGTAATGCTATTTTGAATGTAACCCCTGCTCCGGGATCTTGACCTAAATGAGCGGAATTCCAGTCTTTTTTTGTTGTTTTTGTTCCACTTTAAAATATTTACGTCACGATCCTACCTGTTGTTGTAGAGGTAGGAGTTACACTCAAAACAACACCAAAAATGAAATAAGTGGCCAAAAAAAATAATAATAATCGAACGATATGCGATTGAAGCTGTTATGTGTTACTGTACCAATTTTAGCAGATCTCAGCATCCTGTTGCAACATTGGAGTAGGTGTTATAGACAAAATAACATCAGATACAAACTAAGCGAACCAAGACCCCTCCCCCAGATGTAAATAAAGTCAATTTCTTTCACTTATAAATAATTAGATGGAAATAACAACTTACAGGACAATTGAATTGTCGTCTTAATTACTTTATACTTGTATTAGAAACTTCATTTGCGTTGGGCTACAGAAAAATGTTAATACTTTCCAATGATATTTTACACATTTTACTTTTATCCCCAAATGCAATTTCAATACGAAAAACAAAAATGTTTCCACCCTGGTGCGGTTAATCTGCACATCGAATAACTATCACAAGGAAAATAAGAATAATAGTCCAATTAGATCTGAAAATGAGCTATTCGATGTTCCCCAACTTACAAAGTAAAAATGGTTAATTTTCAGGGAAGAGAATCCGAAATTTACTCCCAGAATTCAGTAACCTCTACATACGTGTGAATGGAATAAAATCTCAAAATAACTATCACAGGCCCGTAACCAGGTGAAGCGAGGTAAACGGAGCAATAACCCCCACTCCTTAAAACATGTTTGTTCCCCGACACAATCTTTTTTTTTGTTCATCTTTTATTGTTACTTAAAACATGTGCGTTGTTGAATAGATACATATTTAAAATAGAACTGCATCTCTCTTTCCATTCTACATTACACAATTTTGACCACCGAATTTCATTGAAGAATTTGAAAAGTGAAGAACAAATGTATACAAGGAAAATTTTACATTTCGCCAGTGCCCCCTCCCCCTGAAGACCTGGGCTGGTTATGCGCCTGAATGGCCCTTTATCAACTGGAACTTTCTTTAATAGATCCCAGCAGGCTAGATCAAAAAAATTGCCCACAACATTAAATTCAACAACCTCGAAAAACTGTAAATTAAAACAATCCCAAAATACAATGATCAGTATTTAACCGAAACCCCCTGTCATTTTTCTATCGATGGGGGAAAATTGAAACATTTAAAAATCTTATCCTTTTGACTAAGACTTAACCCCTCTAAGAATGAAAATAGACCGACATATCTACCGATGCTCCGGGTGAATTGCCTACTTACAAGGTTGAAAGGGGATTATTGCGGCTGAAACACCCTGTATGGTCGTTTCAGGAACCAAAGAATTTCCAAGAGCATGAATTGTAACAGGTAATATTAGAAGGGTGGGGGAAAATGCCATACCAGAAACGAAAATTTTTTTAATTGATGGTTATACAAGAAATCTGGCTAGAACAATAATATTTCTCGAGGTTTTTACATTAGCTGATGGGGAGGATTCAAACCGTCCCAAAATACTCAGTCAAAGAGATGTGAGAGCTGATTTAGAATGTTAATCGAGAGATCCACCTCGACAATTTTCCTCAATATCGCTTGTTATCCGGACTTTACTATTTTGGTTTATTTCATTCGCCTATACTCATTGGCCATCGGAAATATTAGCGTCCTGAGCAGCACGAATTTGGTAACCCCGATAGCCGCACATCCTGTAGAAATATGAACGCTACGAGAAGCAGACAAGAATCGCATCGATGCCTCTGGAATGAGACGCTATCGCAAAATGCTCCGAATATTGTAGATAGAACAATCGAAAAACTAGAAATAAAAATGAAAACAGAAGTTCTGTACCAGAAGTATTTCGGGCACGAGGCACACAGGAAAAATGTAATGAAGTTACTCGTAGGGGAAGGAAAAGGTCCAAGAAAAAGGAGCCGAAGAAATTCCTCGAAAAGGTGCGGACGGACTAAGCAAGACAACTGATGACAACGCCGATATACCAGTGCCTTCAAGCAGCAAAGGACGGACGAATGGTAAAGTGATATGCCCAAGTATAACTATACCCTCCTAATAGAGTGGTGGACAGACGAGGAGGATACTCATTAGATATAACAGTAAAAGTCATTCGCCAATTAGTATATTACAATCAACAAGTTTCGGGTACTTAGCCTTCAAGAATAGGTTGTCAGCTACTCTGGTAGATTTGTAAAAATAAAATTGTTTCCCGCAAACGTCCAAACAATAATAATAATAATTGTTCACACGAGCTGCCCAGGCCCGTAGCCAGCCACCTGCTGTATGGGGTGCTGACTGTTTACCAAGGAGGGCTTGAGGATACACATAGTATATATAATGTGAAGATTCCTACAAGGAGTGGTGTAGCCCAGGGAGGCAAGGCACCTGAAACTGAATGTGAAATATGCAAAGATGAGTAATTTTTCGCCCATAAAACACGTTTTTTTTCGAAAAATTTTTGCTTAGACAGTAATTTTACCTTCAATTTTATAATACTCTTCTTAATATCGGCGATTTTTAAAAAATACCTCAATTCTTAACTTTTTCTCCCTTGAAAATCTTACATTGCTCCCCCCCCCCCTGGGAAGATCTGGCTACGCCACTGGTATAAACCACACATTCTGGTAGGAAAATAGCAAATTTTTACAGTGTTACAATAAGAACGTTGAATTTGGTCTCAAAATTCATAATCAAAACTGGTAATTCAATTTCCCGACAAACCACTGAAAAGAAAAAAATTGAATACATCGCGTGGAAAAAAGATTAACACTTTTACAACGATCAGATTTTCGAACTTTTGGAAATAAAAAAATTCTATTTCTGCGGTCTTATCAAGTTATCAGTTCACAAATAGCTATTGATATTCAATGTGAACTGGATCGCGAGCCTACTACTGTGTTTGTGAATTGTAATGTGACACAAGAAAAAGGCCTGTGTGTCTGAAACTGCTAGATGGACACTCGGGCCCTTTTCTTGTGACACGTCACGTATAAAGAACGACCAACACACGATTTGTCTATCTTTTACAGCAAAATCAGGGTTGCCAAGTTTATAAACCTTAACATGTAGTGGGAAAAAAAGTTTTGAACAAAATTAGTGAGAGAAAAAAAATAGAGATTCCAGATTCGTTATTTTTATTCACGAAATTCTGCTGGAGGGGCTCCGGCAAGCATCAAGCCTGGTCAGTAGCTGGTTAAAAAGTTCCCATTCTCGATCATAGATAATAGATTTCGTAATCTAACCTACAGCCGCTAATAAGAATTTGCGAAAGAGGTAGCACTTTTCAAATCTATCTAAATTGTCCAGCAACATTGCAAATCCGATTGCGGAGAGGGTAGTGCTATGCTGTACAAATTGGCGAGTGAAAATGCGTTTAGCTCTTTCTTGATATTCACCCCACCCCCCTCGTTTTTAGGAATATTGGTAATGAATGTATCGATACTTAGTCCAGGAGAATTAGCTAAAAAGGTGGTGTTTGATGGAATTAATTGCAGCACAGCTGAAACTTGATACGATTGTTTAGTACCCTCATTGGAAAAGCCACGTGATCCCCCCCCCCCTCCTCCTCCAATGTGAGCATCACCCCTCAGAATCCAAAAAGTGCCACCGGAAACAGTTTTTGGCTTGTATTTAGCTTAAAATTGAGTTATAGGTAAAAATATCCCTTACCAAAATTAAAGAGCGTAAAATTCTCTACAAAAATTATATCCATGTTTTTTTTCGTGAATCCCATACCAACCAAGATAATTGTCGTTCCAGATCACACTAGCATGTAAATATGGAGTAACCTACAACCAGAGATGAGCGTTGTTCACTATTTAATGAACTTGCTCTTGCCCTTGTTCTTTTCAATTTTTTGTGAACTAGTTCTTGCTCTTGTTCACTTGGTCTTCCAACTGATCTGGTTCATCGTTTGTTCATTAAAAAGAACCTTTGCTCTTGGTCTTGCTCATTTAAAAATAGGGTTTTTGTACAAACAAATTGCGAATAAAATTTGTTTTTTTGGTTATAGCCTACAACTGAAAAGTAGGCTGCTGCCTAAGCAATTTTTTTAATCCCCCTTGAAAACCTATGAGATTGTTGATAAAATTTAAACATCAAATAGAAATTCAATAATGTTATAAATTGTAATTGTAACTCTGAAACCATTATGAAAGTTGAAACTAAAGTCTGGAAAATGGAAATATTCATAGCGCCCCTGTCATATGCTTCATCTGTGCTAAGGTTTGGAAAACTTCACAAACTGTCAACCAGAAACGAGTGCTCAGCATAAAGATTTGAGGGTATCACGAGTGCAGTACGATAGAAGGGATGTTCAAACTTTTATAAACTGGCTGAGAGCCCAGCATCCCTTCCCATATGTATCCGAATTACAAGAGGGGATCTACCCGGGTTTACGGAGGGGATTCATGAAGGGGATATGGAAGGGCTATACGACGGGTCTACAAAGGGGATCCATGCAAGGGGAAACAGAGGGGCTATACGACGAGCTTCCAAAGGGCATACATAAAGGGTATTATACAGAGAGGCTTACGACAGTTTACAAAGGGGATACTTAGAGACATACAGAGGGGCTATAAGACAGGTCTACAAAGGGCATATAAATATAAAGGGTATAGCACCGGGTGTCTCAACGCCGGTGTATGGCTCGGGTAGTGAGAGGGCTACACGTAAATGAAGCGCTGTGATTGGCTAACCTGATGGCTCCCCTCGAATGGAGCGCTCTGATTGGCTATTGGAGGGGAAACATACCGGGTTGAGACAGGGCTAACGAGGGTCGATTTTTCAAGGGTCTCGAGCGGGTTTACACGAACCTAAATTTTCCACATCGGGATTGCGAGCTTGTGATCTCTTGTAGCCACGCGTTTGTAGAGGAGGTTGTTTAAACACAGAAAATTGAATACATGTAGATTCGGATGAAGATGAATTCTTATAATAATAAAGAAAATAAGTTGAAATTATATCATGTAACATTCTATGCACCCAGTCATGTGTTTTCGTGATTATTTCAGCGTTCATATACCGCATACGTTGTAGGTTACTCCATATTTACATGCTCGTGTGATCTTGAACGCCGATTATCTTGGTTGGCATGGGATTCACGAAAAAAAAAACATAGATATCATTTTTGTAGAGAATTTTACGCTCTTTAATTATGGTAAGGGATATTTTTACCTATAACTCAATTTTAAGCTAAATACAAGCCAAAAACTTTCTGGGGGAATTTTTTGGACTCGGGGGGGGGGGGGTGATGCTCACACCGGGGAAGGGGGGAATTACGGGGCTTTTCCACAGAGGGTACTAAACAATCGTACCAAGTTTCAGCAGTGCTGCAATTAATTCCATCAAAAATGCTAATTCTCCTGGACTAACTGGACTATTCATTCATTTTTCGATACCGACGCGTTTACAACTGAAAATTTTCGGGTGTATTCGATTCGAGTCTGTGTTCTTAAAAATGCATTTTTGGTGTTTGCCTGACTAAGGAAATGCATGTTCTAGAAGGTTTATTACTCCAGCGTTATCAGGGTACATAACGCAGTTTATTTTTATTTGGAAACGTAGAGGGCGTAATCACGGCTACCCACTTCAATCCTTTAATTTGGCTGATTCGTGGAAGTTATAAATCAAGATTAGGGTGAGCGGGAAACGCGAGAGGAGGAAACTTTTTTCGTTTGTGCTTTTCATTTTTTTTTTTTCTTCTATTTCTTTTTGATTCGTCTATACATCATTACATTGTTTTTCGTTCATCGTAAATAGCCGATTGGCTGATTTCAGTCGATTCGAGGCCGTCGCTTTTATCGATTAGTTTTCAAATTTGTAAAATACGTAAGTCGGTATACTTCGCAATGCGCGTTCCTCGTATTCCGTCAAAATCGGCCACCCAGCTGCAATCGGCAAAGAACGTGGGTAGGCGTACGCTTTTCGAGCTCTTGGACTCTTTTACACGTTTTGAAGGGCTTCATCAGAGTGCTCACAACATTACGTACTACAGGAACAGTTTCTTTTCTCTGTCTTATTTCATCGACCAGAAAAGCTATAAGCGCTCTACGATGTGCATACGTAAAACTACGAAAGAGGATTAATAAAAGCCGAACCGGTTTCCGTATGGTACGTGTGTGGCATTTCATCGTGCCATCTAGCGAGCAGCTTTTGATGATTTTCCAGATACTATACTGTATCGCAGGCTACCCATACGATACGTGAAATATAGGTATCGTAGCTCGGTACAACCAAATGATAACCTCGTAATAAATATACGCGGCAGAAATACGACGCAATTTACAGCGGGCGAAAAATTTAGGTAGCCCTGTAAATTGACGCTTTCTAGGATAGTAGGCTGAAACGGCATCGTCGTCGGTATCGGACGCGGACGTACTGTATTTGCGCCTGCTGCACCACGACCATCGATCGAGCTCGTTCGCGTACTCTTCACTCTGTGGCTGCGTACGTACACACTACACAGTAAAGCGTCGAAACGTCAAAAAAAAAAAAAAAACACTTCCCATTGTGCCCCATTTCCTTTCTGCACAGATACGGAGGTACAAATTGTGCGCGAGGATATTACGGCCCTCCTCAGGTTTCATCCGTTCGGGTTTGACGCGACCAATAGAGGTGCAAGGTAAATTTTGGTTTCTTTGGTTTTGAATCCGAAAAGCGTTTCCCAGGTTGGCTCGTTCCGTGATACTTCAAGAATCGTAGCGCAGAATACGATTGAATTTTCCCTCTAATTTTCCAACATTCGAAAAATTTCGTCGAATACGCAAAAAAGTTGCGGGATAGCTTTCTGGAGCTAGAAAAGGCACCCGAACTGCAAAATCGCTGTCTTTTGTCATACCAAAAAGCTGTCAGAACTGCCAAAGATCTGTAGCTCTGCCCAAATACAATTACCAAAGTGACTGGCTGTGATTTGACAATTCAAATTAATGCCAAATGTAGAAAAAACAGGCCCCGTCGGTCACACGGTGCAATGGGCAACTGCCCACGACGCCACATTTTAGGGGCGACAAAATATTTTTTTTTAAAAAACACACACACACTTAAAAAGGAAATTTTGGGAAGGGAAAAAAAATGAATGAATGAATATGAAAATGTTTACATTTATTGTTTGGGTATATTTAATGGCGTAGTACGTAAAACGCCGTATCTCCAAAAGGAGAAGTTTTGAGGTAAAAGAAGAAAACATTTGAGCAATTGTACATCAGTGAACTGAAATGTTGTCAATTACGAGGCCAGTTGTAAAAACTTCAAACATCTAGAGAGAACAAGGAAGTTTGCAATGGAGAGCGTAAAATTTTTTTTCAAATGATTGAATGTCTTGAAACTGCAAAACAAAAGTGGATATAGGATAGGGCCTTTATCCACTATAACATCCCTACAAATGATGAGGACCTCATTCGCGAATTACCGAGTACAGTGCGCTGCAGGTAGCCATTCTTGGAAACTGGATGGGAAGGTCACAATTATGTATGTCTGTGGGGAAGGTGGTCTCTTATCAGTTTGCCATTTGGTGAATGTAAAATTTTATTAATTTTGCTGAATTAATTCAAAAATTTGCGAAGATACAGATTTAATTATCATTATTATTATTATTATTATTATTATGATTATTTTCGTTGAACGAGACACTTACTGCCTGGTCGTTATGTTACCGACAGTGGGCACTATTTACAAATATTTATATAGGTAATTCAGTATTTTCAATTAGATATACTAAATCCGCGATGTTGTCGAATCTGAGGCTGGGAGATAGTGTTCGGCGTGTCTATATGTTGTTGGTATTTAGGGCAGACATTTTTGAAAATAGTAAGGACACATTTCTTCCTTGAAAGGATGAGATATCACAAAACATGTCCGTAGAACTCACAGATGCTTTTCAAGAGGCTGGTCCTTATCAATCCTTCATCCACGAACAAAGCGAGCTCGCGAAAGTGTTGTAGCGTCTTGCGTTCTTAGTTGTAGTAATCCATTCGTATTATTAGTTCAACGGAAGTAGTGAAATTGTTGCCTTCAGAGAACATATACATGAATTGCAGAATAAAATAAATGAAGCCGAGAAAATTTGTGAACCAGTTATGTGAAACCAATAACATAACACTGGTCCAAGATACAATTTGATTTGGACACTATTCAGCAAAAGGGAACCAAGTAGTAAAATCTGTTTTTTTAAGTACATGTGATTCGAAGTCTAAGAGCCATGTAGAAACTATATGACATAGCGTTTACTGATAAGCCTTTTCAACGTGAGTACACATTTTTGAATCGGGGGCCCAATTTTTAAAAATTCTACTTTTTACGCTCTTTCCAACGATACTAATAACTCATTTTGCTTACAAATGTTGGTTGGTTTCCTTTTGCTGAATAGCGTCCAAATCAAATTGTAAAAATTAAAGTTGACATTTTCTGATGTTTTGCAGGATAACAGAAAAATATCAGCGTATATAGGGTAACAGTTAATGTTTCAGTTCAGGGAACTATGTGAAGCTTCAGGAGTTCGTAACGTGAGTTCCAGTGAACGGGACAAGAAAGTCGGATGTCGAAAGCAGGATTTTATTAACACTAATGAAATTGAAACTAAACGTATCTTTGAAAAGGCTGTCATCATTTTTTAATATTTCTGAACCTACTGCTGTCAATATTTCATGAGATTACTGACATCCTTTGTACAGTGCTTAAAGATTTCATAATACGGTTTCCAAAAAATCAAATTCAAAAGAATATGCCCCTTTATTTCCCTATGTTTCAGGATACACTAGTAATGCTGGATTGTGCAGAAACACCAGTTATGTAAAATACCTGTTTAAATTGTAATGTTAGAACGTATTCCTATTATAAGGGAACCCACGCAGTGAAATTCATGTTGGGAGCTGCGTCTTTCCGAAACTACCTTCATGAGCAAAATGTTTTGCGGAGAAGCGTTCGACAAATTCACAGACAAAGATTCCAAGATTCTGGAGAAACGTAATCCTAGGGAAGGTGTCGTGTTGGACAAAGGCTCGGCAATTGAAGACGAGCACTCAGCTGGGCGAACATTTCAGCAGAAGTTTTCTTGTCACTCTGCTTCATAATTACATTGAAAATGTGACTTGCTTTTATAAGATGCACGGCTAAAATGAAGGGTCACTGGTATTCTTGACCGACCAAGTTAAATATATTGTCCGCATCGATAGACACATTCATTTTGGATGACCAATACATAAATAAAAAATTCAAAAATCTGCTTAAAATTAAAAGATTAAATGTGACCTGCAGGAAGAAAGGGACTTGTGCGCAAATATTATTTTGACTAATTTTTGCCCGCTCTTTCGCGTGGTGTTGTCGAAGGAATTCTAAAAAATTTTTTCAAGCTGTTGTAAGTCTTCAAAGTTGCGTGTCTGCATATCGTGAAAACGTTATCAATTTTGTTTATCCGCTCTCCTGTAAAATTTACATGTTTGTGCTCAGGTCTCTTTCTTCCTGGCAGGTCACAAATCCAGTCTTATCACGTTGATAACGAGATCACCTTGTCGTCCAGAGATTGCAGCACTCCTACAGGGCATGTAATTCGCGAATACCAGAATACGACATACCGACAGACCTTATAGATAATATGGACGCTGTTAAGCGTAACAGAAGTAACAGAACTAACCAACAAAATATGTTTTTTGAGAACACGTGATTTGAAGTTTAAGAGCCATGTAGAAACTATGTAACATAGCGTTTATTGATAGGCTTTTTTCAACGTGAGTACACATTGAAGAGAGCTCAGTCATCAGTAAGCGCTATGTCATATGGACACTGTTAAGCTAAACAGAACGAAGCGACAATTATTAGTAGGTATTGCTGGAAAGAGCGTGAAAAGTAGAATTTTTCAAAATTCGGCCTCGATACAAAAATATGTACCATATAGTTTCTATATTATGGCTCTTGAACTTCGGATCACCTGTTTTCGAAAAACAGATTTCGTCGCTTGGTTCTGTTTTGCTTGACAGCGTCCATATAGCCTGAGCTTAGCGATGAAAATTATGTAGTTTACATCGTTATCAGCAGAGACTGGATTTTTCGACATTTGTCAACTTTTTTGCTGAAGGGGCGGAAGGGAAATTTTCAAATATGAGCACCAATCAATGTGAAGGGGCACAGAAAGAATTTTATTTTGCTGAAAATTGCCGGAAAAGAGCAGAAAGTATGAGAAATGCAGAAGTTGCATACTTGCTTCCTCTGAAAGAATAAATTCGAATGCTGACACAAGCTTCTGTACCTATTTCAAGTCCTATTTTAATATAAATGAATCATTAATTCGAAATAAGTTGATTCATCACTTATCTACCAACAAGTCGTAGAAATTGAAAATGTTCGAGCTAAGGTAGCTAGGATTCCTGAAGCTAAAGAATTCATTCTGAAAGAAAAATACCTATGATTCCGTCTTTTCTAAAGACATAGGATTTGGGCAATTAAAGCAATTAGCGAAACAGTTATTCGGTCATGGCAGATTTATTCAAAAACATTAAATGCTATGTTTTGTTTTTGTTGCAAATTATTCAATAGAATCTTCTCTTCAGTGTGTACTACTCAATCAAGAAATTCAACAATGGCAAACAGTTTTGGAGAATTCAACAGCTATTATCATCTTCCTTGAGAGGAGCAGTGCCTCGCATTTAGAGAATCTTCCACTACTCTCTTAAAAAATAAAAAATAAAAAAAACGGTAATTTTGTGGAATAAATGGAATTGTTTTCCAATTTCGATACTGTGATGAGGGAACATATTCGTTGTATCCGACATGAAGAAACGAGAATACGCCATTTGAGCCCGGAAATTCAAAATCAATTAATAGAAAATACAGCAGAAGGGACCAAAAAAGAAATTTTAAAATAATTGCATGAGGCCAAGTACTACTCCATTACAGTTGAATGTATACGAGATATACAAGTAAAACTGAGCAAATGACTTTAATTTTGCGTTTCGTTAAACTTGGGAAAAAAACGTCAGAATATGCGAGTATTTTTTTGAATTTTTTCATGTATATGAGACAGCCGGAAAAACTCTAAAAGATGTCATTCTGGATAAGTCAGAGAAGAAAGAAATTCCACTCAGCAATACGAGAGGCCAGAGCTACGACAGTCGCTTTAATATGAAAGGGAAAAAAAACAGGGGTTCAAAACCGAATTTTGGATTTAAATTACCGCCCCCTCTTCAGTGCTTGTAACACAGAAAATAAATTTACGTGTAAACGATGCTGTTAGACCTTCTACATACGCTGTTTCAAATTTTGATTTCATTTTGAAGCAATAACTTTTTGAGCGAGTCAACTCAACGTTGGGATAGACTGAAGACAAATTTAGAAGGTGAAGGATAAAGCCCCTAGGTGAAATGCACTAGGAAGCTAGAATTGATGCGATACGACCTTTCAAATATTCTATGGAAGCAATTTACGACACTTTATTTAAAATACGTGAAGACTTGGAATTGCCAACAATGATGCTTGCTATTACTGTTTCTTCACTATGTAGTATAATGAACCAGATCAATAGTGTTAATAAAGTCTTACAAAACATTTGATACAGATATTTCTGATGCTGTAAGCCCTTACATGCTGCATTGAATTATTTGAGATCACCCGGAACTACACCAGTACAAGTATCCTCTAAAATATTAACCTCACTCATAATACAAGAATTGTTCTCCGGATCCTGTTAACTTTGCCTGTATACAACTGCTGCTACAGGCGAAAAAAGTTTTTCAAAATTGAAAATGATGGAAAATTATTTAAGGTCAACAATGTTTCAGATGAGGTTAACAGGGTTGGCAACTATGTCAACTGAAAGTTCGCTTATGAAGCACTAGGATTTTAAAATTACATCAAGACGTTTCGCAGAAATGAAAGCACGAAAAGTTGACTTTTTGTAACAGTTAATTTTAAATCAAACATTAACTTTTTTATTCTATTTCTGTCAACTTTTAAATTTTTTTAACCTTTAATGATTCTGATTTAATGTGTATGGGTGAATCTCTGAATAACCTGAAAATTCAGTTTCCAAATTTTAAAATTTGGAACATCATTGAACAAAATTTTTTTCCTGCGGATCATATAGTATACCTGCAAGTAAGTACATGTATGGGGTAAGTCCCACAAGAAACGCCACATAGGGGGTAGAAGGGGGCTTTTTGTATACTACGATGGAATTCCATCGTAGTATTCTCTATTCCTTTGATACTATACGATGGAATTCCATTGTAGTATTCTCTATTTTTTTGATACTACAATGGAATTGCTTAATATTACGATAGAATTGCTTGATATCACAATGGAATTTGAGGAACATACAACCAGATGTATTCCAATAGCGAGGACGACAACTGAAGAAACGAGAAGAATATTCATCTGAATGGCAAGGAGTACAATTCAAGACATAAGAAAGAAGCACTTCAACATTGTCGGATTGAATGCATCAGTGTCTGCCTCTGAATATTTTTTCTCGACAAGGGAATATGAGCGCATTCTCCTTCGCATTCGAAGCAACTCAATTTGTTGAAACGGAGGATGCCACATTCTTGTGCGTTCCATATGTGACCTGGTGTACGGACATCGTTCCATCAAAGAGAAAAAAAAGGTTATCTAGGATGAGTATTGACAGGTCATGAAGATGTGAAACAACGAGCTGAAGAGAAATCATCACCATTCAGCTGTCTCTTCTGGATAATATGGCAAAAGAAACGATAAATTCCATTGTAATATCTTCTTTTCCATCGTAGTATTCTTCAAAATTATACTTCGATACTACGATGGAAAGAAAAAATGTATACCACGATAGAAAATTTGAACATCTTTCTTAATTCAACAGAGTAACACTGGCCAGCATGCAGTAATGAAGCACAAAATGATGATAGGCAGTGTTCCCTTGTATGAAAAAGTCAAAATCGTTTTTCTCAGACTAGAACTTCATGGCGTATAATCGTATACTACGATGGAATAGAAAACAAATAGAACGGGATTTTTGGACAGAAATTTGGCAAAAAGTCTGCAATAAGTTCAAAAATAGACAAATTTTCAGGATTAGATTGCTGTACTTCTGTGTTAAATAAAAAGATTCAGTACTTTTTCCCATCAGTAAATCTAAACTAGTCCCATATTAAGATGATTCAAATTTGTATACTACGATGGAAAAAAACTAATTTCATGACTTCTTCCTCCCTTGTAGATGTACGTCTCAGTTCAAAAATTTTTTTCTCCGCTCTTAACTTATATTCTATTACCTCTTTTCTCGTGAACCTTATAAATTTTGATTGTTTCTTGATAATAATGGACCTACGGTCAACTACAGTCGAAAATCGAAGTTGGTTACAGTATACTACGATGGAACTTTTACTCTATTTGAGTACCTTCCTCAGTTCTAGTGCGATGGGAATGACTGAGAGATTGTTGTCGGTAATAAGAGGCTCTCGCTATTGATTAAAGTAGATGAACGAAAAAATTAAGGTAGACTAGTGTAAAACAATGACTCTGGTATTTATATTTTTTGCCTGTCAGTGTTGGTTTTTTAACTCGTTTTATTTTCTGTTCATGCGCACTCATCAGACCTGTCTATAAAACATAAAACAAAATAATTCAGATTCACAAACGGTGACGCAAACGAACCCAAATTCCGATCATTTTGAAACGGAGAGGCATTAAAATCATCGAAATGCGATCTGCCTCTAGAACTGGCAGAAGTTATGAAGGTTTTTAGCACTTAGTACGGCTGATGGCTCTACGTAGTTCGTAAATTTTATTGTAAAAACAAAGTACGTTCGCCGGTTCAACAAGTCCTCCAGAAAAGTAGTTCTCCTCATTGTCTCTCCCGAAAACATTACAAAAATATGAATATTGTTAAAAATCAGCCATGCAAAATGAAAGAACAAATATCGATTTAATTTTTGACGTGACTCGTACACGTGCCCGTAGTTATATTTGAAATGCTGCTAGCGAAGACATAAAGTACATTCCCAACTGTAGGACCCTGCATCAATCAGAGCCACAGGAAGGTCATCGAAGAGAGAGTGGTCTTTTAAAGTTAAGGAGGAATAAAATCATGCAAGGATAGCGAAATGGGCGAGTGTCCAAGCCCCGCACCTAATTAATGTAAGACTCATTTTTGACATTTCAATTCTAAATACGCCTCCCCTTGATGAACTCACGCGATTGCTACATCGGGACTCCGCGAAAGTCAATCTAGCAGTATTCACAAATCGAAATGCAGTCTCAAGAAATAAGAACGAATCTTATCAAAGTTATCAGTTCAACAGTCTCAACGAGTACAACAAAGTCGTAAAGTCTTAACACAATCCGTGGCAATGACGAAATTAGAGGGTGCCTCGGGGGGAGGGGGCTCAATCATCCCAATACTTCCTCTAGCCCTTCCTGAGAATTCCAGTTCCTCACTAAATTTTCCCTCTTCTGGAAAAGTGAGTAAACAAATGCCAGAATTTCAGGCTGAAGTCCCCCTTTCCTAAAATGTCGCACTTCGCACTATCTCCCCCTCTGATCGAAAGAAGTTTTCACTCAGTCTTAATAAGACTTGGAAGACCTTCACAGTCTTAAGAAGATTATAATATCACTGTTAGTCTTATTTGTAATGTAGTAATTAATATTATTTTATTTGTTCCAGAAAACTCTGTCCTGTGATATCCATAATGATGAGTGTTTCGTTTTAGGAATGAATAATTTATTTCAATAACAATGCTAGTCTCTTAAGTACTATAATTTTGTCCCATTTTTTGTACTCGCCATGAAATGCTACGACTGCATTTCCATGGTGGTGGCGAGGGGCGAAACGTTTTCCAAAAACTGCCAAACGAGCGCTAAATTGCTGTCAAAAGTGAAACAAATAAGGGTCAATGTAGTGCCACAAATCTACCAAAATGCTACCAAACGTAAAACAAATAAATGCCGAAATAATGTCATTACAGACATATTATACAAACAACTAACAAAATTCAATCAAATTATCAACATATTTCGCACAATCAACCAAATGGATGTCATAAATTTACCCAAATAGACAAAACTAAGTCAAATTGTTATCAAAAATGTCTAACAAACGCCTGCCAAATGGCAGTCAACCAGCCTAACGTTGAACAAAAAGCAGTCAAATATTTGTCAATTAATTTGATAGATTTTAATAGTTGTCTGCCTTCTCGATGCGCAATCAGTTACCCTTTAGTTCTCAGCGGAAGAATTACCCATTTACAACCCATGGTTACCCTCAGATTACCCAGAAACCCATCAGTTACCCTCGGTTCCCTTTAGTTACCCTGGTAATTATGGCGGGAATTTGCGCATCCCGATACGTAATCAGTTACCCTCTAGTTACCGGTGGAAAAGTTACTCACTTGTAACACTCGGTTACCCTCAGATTACCCAGAAATCCATCAGTTACCCTTGGTTCCTCTTTAGTTACACGGGTAACTGGCGTAATTTTGCGCATCGAATTTTAGTATTATTTTGTCACATTTTAGGTAAAATTGTTACTGCGTTCTAACTGGCTGAGCCGACTGCCAGATATGACAAATTTGGTCCATTTTGACAATCGGTCAAATAACTGTTAGTCTGCAGATAATGGCATTCAGGTGTGAGAAACAGAGGCCGTAGACGAATTGTGGCCTCGAGGTCAACAATAACGGACTTCTGTGGACATATTTATACGCAACAGAAGCAGGAGGTGTTTTTTTGTTTAGACAGACAGGGAAAAGATGAAGATGAAGGACATTTATTCTTTCTTCTTTCTTTGATTGATGCAAGACCTATATCTGACGATAAGTGAAAGCAGTAATTAAGAAGCTGACATTTTGACAATGTTGTTCGCAATAATAAACAAAAGTCGAGTTCGTAGATAGGCCTAATCGGACCATTTGTGGGAAACCGGGGGATAAAATGTGTATTCTGGAGGGAAATTGCGTTGTTCAATGCTCTGGACATCTATAATTGACCAAGTTAGCTAAATTTTTACAAAGAATCTTCAGAACCCTAATGTGGTTCCCGTTTGAAGATAAGCCCCATCGACTAGTTAGGTCAGACATCTGGGGTGCTTGAAGTGTGTGAAGTCGAGTTTCTTTACAAAATTCTATTTCGAACACTGTAAGTCCTATCGAACTTTCGATGACAAACAGTATTATTTTTTGTAAATCAACAAATTTGGTGATAACCATTTTTTCTGTAGGATCAACGGTTGATGAAACTTTTGACATGTATGAGAAGTCGTTTGGCCCACCTAACATTTGTTCAATGAAATATTACAATATAAATCGCGATATTCTGCGCAGATATGTTCCTTTCTCATGTTTATGTTAAGCAATGTCAATTTCTCTTTAGTTAGGCTCACACTGAGAAAGGGGGTGCCATTATCATACAATTAAACTAACTAATCTTGTTTTAAGTTTATCAAATACACAGGTGCTATATGTACAGCGAGCATTGACTGAATTAACTAGATATCATTGTGGCCTAATACATAGTTATAGAGATAGTCGACTGTATCAAATAATACGAATGTCGTCGGTTACAACTCCGGAACAACAATTTTTTCCTTTTCGTTTACATTTTCTTTACTTTCTGAAGAACATTATTCTTACCCGATTAATCAGTCCTGTTTTATTTAGTTATATACTTTGAGACAGTCAAACATTCAGTTCTCCTTCGCTCTACCATGGAAGTATAGAAGTTGAGAGCAAAAGTTCAAGTCTTGAAAAAAATAAAATAATCGAGTCTTAATGCGACATGAAGAAAAATGAGGAGTCTCCAACGGTTTTAATCACTTTATCCACTAAGAATCTGGTCTCTCTCTACTCCCTTTTCCATGAAAACCTCCAGGATTTAAGACGTATAAATAAACAGAGACACACAGACAGAAAAAAATACAGGCAGTGCAAAAGCCAGCTAATCAAAGAGAAAGACAGGGAAAGACATTCAAAAAGAAACTGAAAGTTCGACAGATCGTTGGGAAGACAAAGTAGCAAGACTTGAAGCCCGAAAAGACAAAAGAGAATCGACTTTTAGGTTTAGGCCGTTGGGCCACGATGCCTCTTAGCCCCTAGCGAGTGTGAACTCTGCAACCAATCTTAACAAATCTTAGTGAGTCTTAACCTAGCTTGTGAGGTCTAATGACCTCAAATCAGACATCGGCAAAGACATAGCGACACGAATGACACTGAGAGGGCATGCCAGCCAATTTTTCCCTCTGAAGTTCATGCGTGAAATAATTTTGAGCGCCCCCTCCACTTATACGCTAACCCGCTTATATCGTCCTGTCTTTTATTCTCAAATGCACCGGCTTATCGGTTTTCGACTGCCATCAGCTTAATCAGTTCACTTATCACGATATCACGAAAACAGACTTTGTTCAATTTTCAAGTTCACTGATTCTACAAATCAATGAGAACGAGTAGTCGAAGGTTATTACTAATTGAAATTCTCGTTTAATTTGTCAAGTCTAATGAACCATTTTATTGCATCAAAAATTCCTAATACAATTGCAATCAACTCGAGCATATAGTTACTTATTTATTACCATGAAGTAGTCGATACGACCACGCCCTCGAAAGTTTAATGTTTCGAACATAGTGATTCAGAATGGCCCCAACTCCCAAGTACTGGCCTCTTAAAGAAGCTGTGCAATGATGCAGTACGAACCCTAACCTTCATTGCTTTTTAAATAACGTTTGTCTCGAATTTATTTTTGTCAATGGAGGGTATAATTACGCGACTCGCCTTGCGTGTTCTGTTTAATTAGAAGTTGTAGATCATACGAAGTTGTGTGGGTTTCGGACTAAATAATAAATTCTGATGAAATTTCACGGTGATGACCTGCTGACCTTTTTCTACGAAGCCCCGTGGATTTCAACCTATCATTTTTTTTAGTTATTAGGATGCTAAAATTGTTAGGATTAGTATGCTCCCGAGTAGCCACCACCGCCTGATATTTGAATGAAGTCGACAATAAGATGACCTGAAAACAAAGTTATCGTTAAAAACTTGGCAAGAACTCTGAGAAGAACTTCGAGTACAACTGCTAACCCAACTGTGGTCATTAACCCCAACCCAAGTTTTCTTTTTCGTGGGATCGATTCCGTCGGAGCACTGGAGCACTAAGCATTACCTACGTCAGAGGATGGCCCGTGTCCGAGAAAAATGCGTAGGCCTACACTATCAATGTTCGTTTGTGCCAGAACGAGCGAATCGGTCGCTTAATGACACGTATAATTCAATTTAAATAGCGTCAATCCAAATATGGAGAGGCGGTGGTGTCGGCGTCCGAAGCGATGGAAAGCAGCGGCGAGCAAGGCGGGTAAAATGCGAAGTCTTCGGTACTGGCAACACTGAACGATGAGGCGAAAGTTCAAGGCCCATGCTCTCATTTAATGCACACACAAAAATCGCCATGGTATATACGACTGTGTTTTAATGGTTTATGGGTCTAGGCTGTCGAAATTATAATGCATTTTGACCATGTCCCCTTCATCTTTATCTTTTGCCAGCGAACGAGGGTGACCGTTGGAAACTGTTTTGCTTCCCAGGATGGATTAAATGTTTTTAGCTCGATCTAGGCAACGAAGCACCATTCAATTCACCGAGATTTCGTTCCAAATTTCAATTTGAAAAACGTTAATCTCCGTTGGCATCGATGCGAAACAGAAATGTATTAAAAAATCACCCAGAAATACCTAAAGCTGTTATGATAGTTAAGGATACTGCTGTAGCTACTTTTTGGCTCAAAATCTCATTAATATTGACTACACTTTCCATGTAAATCAGTGGTCACGATATTTATGCTATTCATTTTTGATTTTATTCATTTTTTTTTGTGTGATTGACCTGGGCCATGTTCGATACTAGCGAGAACTGTAAAAATTGTGATACGTTATTCACAAAAATAAAACGGAGACGTAGTTTGTAGACGGGCTTAATAGGACCATTCGAGGGAAGCGAATGTCAAAATGTGTGTTTCGGGAAAAATAGCGTTGTTACGCTCTAGTCTTCTGTAATAGACGCGAAAATGTTTATACTTATTGAACTTTTACAACCCTAATGTGCTTTTAATTCGAAGATAAAGTCTAATTGGCCGGTTGGATCGGAAGCCAGAGGTACTGGAAGTGCGCAAAATCCATTTTTCGTTTTATTTCTATCTCGCGAACCCAAGTCCTATTGAACTTCTGATGACCAAGAGTAACATATTATTCTTTTCAGATCTACACATTTAAAAATGACCATTTTCCCCCATAAATAATCAACGATTGATGAGATTTATGGCGAGTCGTGCAGCCCACTTAATATTTGTTCAGTAAAATTACAGTATGGACGGCAGTATTCTGCACAAATACGGTTAACTGGAGTATTATTGCACACTGGTGCTAATATCTACCACTCGTGACTTGTAGGAGCGCTAGTATCGTTATATGCAAAGTCAAATAGGGTAATATCGGACACCGGTGGTAATATCAGCTACTCATGACTTGTTGTAAAAGCGCTAGTATCGTTATCAGTAAACAAGTCATGAGTGACCGATATTACCACCGGTGTGCGATATTACCCCAGTTGACGGTATGTTCGTTTCTAATATTTAGGCCATTCAATCTCTGTTCTTCATCAGTTTGGCTCACACTGGAGAAGGATAGGAAATCATCGTACAAAGTCAATATTATTTTCTTTACCATATGCACTGATAGGTCCCTTAGCATACTTTACTATTCGATTTTATGTTACTCAAACATTTCGTTCGTAATTCGCGGTTGAAACGCTCACCAGGAGCGCTACAGTCGACTGTAATATACACACACATGCACACTAACACTAGTAAACAACAAAAATCCGGTATGACATGAAAATATCGATTTCTCCTATACTTTTACATGGGGAGCCAAGATCTTTTTTGCTTTACGAACGCTTGAACGTTCATTCTTTTTGGAAGACCATTTTTATTTGTAGTTTATAGCCCACAGAACTGCATTCGATTAATAACTATTGTCAAAAAACTGAAATTTTTAAGAATTTCAAAATATCGAATCATCGCCTGTACATTTCTTATGGGAGCGATTAATTTTTCATCCCATAACTGTGAAGTTGCTAGTTCTGCCACCAGATGTCAGCCACTTTGCTTTCAATGGCGAATACAGCGCCAAACTCTCATATGTAAAATTCTTTACTTCTTTATCTGCAAAATCTCTCTAGTAACCACCTCACCACGTACAGGAATTTGCGAACGAGTTTCCCGAATAACTCTATTCGGTATACCCTCGTTTGCCCCCTGAACTCACGTGCGAAGCAAGCGAACTCTGTTTCTTATTACAGTATAGTTGAATACTTGATTTAGCTCAAGAATACGTAAACAGGAGTACCTCAAACATCACTTAGATGCTTTTACGGGGGGGGGGGGTTGCCCAAACTTTATGAAAATTAAACGCTGCAGTATGCTGAAGAACAAGAAAGCAGGTCTTCTATTCATTAGGTATAATTATTATTCTGTCGTTGGATTTTTCATAGCATGTGAAAACTTTTTCTATAATAGCGTCCATCGTTTATATCAGATGAATTGAACAGTTAAATAAATTAGAAGGTCAGTTTCAACATTTCAAAGAATCGTAATTACATAATCGGGCATCGGTTTCAACAAGCGAGGGAACGCGGTTATTTCTTCTCAGAAAATGAGCTTCAACCTTCCTCAGTATTGCATTTTTAATGAATTTCGAAAATTTCCAACAAACGCAGGGGAGAGGCTACATTACCCTCTTCAAGGGTTGAGCCTTCAGTGGCCAATTAATTGGATGACCTCAAAAAACTTTCATTAATCGGACACAAATCGCATCACGAAATTCCAACTCGGCGTGTTACATTAGCTAAGGTTTTGGCCACCCGAAAAACATTTTGAGCAGTAGCACAACTACTCATTCCTTCTGGGGAGAGGGGGAATTGAAATCATAGAATAAAAAGTAGGTATATTTTTTCACCAAGTTCAAAAAAGAAACAAAGTTATATACCTAATATTTAAAGGGTTCTTGGAGGGGGGTTGTCCCCAAATCCCCCCCCCCCCGTATTACGCCACTGATCTTCAGTCATTAATTTCGAATGACTTTCGAGTAACAGCAAAATTTCAGCCGTTACGTATTCATAACTGTTTTACTTTTTTTTCCTATGGCATGTCATTTAAAATTTGCGGCTAAATCAAAACAGACTTTTTTTGAAAGTATCTACCACGAGTGAGAGAGACGAATCTTCTTATTTCCTTACTCTAAGATTTGTTGCTTGATCATCAAGAGTAATCTCAAGCTCAGAATGAGGAATTTTTCTAGTTTTCTCGGTTAAACTGAGCACATCAAGTGAAACAAACAAACAAAAAAAAACTTCTACATTGCTCATATATAGAAATTTGAAAAAGAATTGGAGGCACCCTTTTTTGTTTGGTTTGCAGGTGGTAGCTGGGGGAACAGTTGAACTTCCAGCAAATTCACAATTAATTTTATTTTTTGTTTTCTCAATCAGAATATGGAACAGAACAGAACTCGAAGCAGCACTTCTGATTGTTCTAGTGAACCAAAATCAGAGAAAAATTCCAAGGGAATTACTTTATTTTTTTATTATCGTTTTCCTACCAGTCTATCGTTCGAGTTGAAAGACAATACGCGTCCTGGGAAAAGGACCTAAGCCCATAACTTTAAGTCTTTTAACAAAAACGTTGCCAAATCGAATGTACTTACACTTCCAATATACCTGTGTAATTCAAATTGAATAAATAAATGAGTTAAATGGTGGAATTGCTGCAAGCGTAATATCTGATTATCAGTTGTTAAAATTTAAAAGTGAAATAAAAATACTGATGCGAAAAAAAAAGAAGGTGGACGTACGAGTCTATCACGCGAGTATAAAAATCGTTTTTTAACTAATGCATAAAAGATGCGATTTTTCCCAAAACAAAAACACAAAACATGGCACATTTTGATACAGCTTTAAAAATTGTGTGAAAAACACTCAAGCTGCGAGTAAAAATTTCCAAATTTGAGAAAAATAATAGAAGCGTACGTAAAAATTTTCTTCACAGGCGTCCAGTCGTTTTCGCACGACAATATGGTGCAACAACTAGTTTAACCGCACGAAAATGACTCCAAGTGTGCGATATTTGTTTTCTTGGGAACACGTTTTGAAAGTGCTCAAAATTGCTTCGTTTTCACGCATTAGTTAAACAAAAAATAGCGTTTGATACAGGTACTAAAAGGCATTTTTAATTCGCGTGATTTTCTCTATTTCCATTCGCCCTTTGGTTCCTACGTCTAAATTTACACTCATTGAAATAGTTGGCTTTTTCACATTTGTACTAAAATATACTATTCCATACTAGTTTTACTTTTCCGCACAGTTTCATCCTAATACGATTAAAACGACGTTGTCTGTACAAAAAATAAACCTGAAAAATCGCGTTTTTCGTGCATGTGTAAGAAAATAATACATTTTGATACAAGTACGGAGAGGCAAGAAGCTTTTTACCAACGATTTGATTGTTTCTTCACAGCAGGCAATTTTATGCACGGCTTGAGTGTTTTTCGCAGGGTTCTTCAAACTGTGCCAAGAAATGCCATTTGCTTCTGTTTTGCGGGTGAAAAATCACTTTTTTATGCATCAGTTAAAGAACTTTTTTTTTCTTCAAATTTTTCCCGCTTGTTAATTGCAACATTCTTTTCCAGTACACCAAATTAATATTTTGTAATTCAAAATATAAGAATTAATATCCCCCCCCCCGCTTACAGATACCGATAAAACTAGTTTCCTTCGCCGTACCGAAGTCCCTCACTGTTGATCAATGCTTAGTTATCATGGCTAGGGGCTATTGTGTTATAAAGAACAATGCTTCGGTTGAATTTTAAAAAATCATAATTTCAAAAGAAGTGCCTGATTATGAATCAAATGGTATGAATCCTCGTTCCTTAAGTTCAGGTTCTTTAAAAGTAAATGTAGAGCTTTGCTGACACACAGGACCCACGCTATGGGAGAGTGGATGACATCTCCACGTCATTTTCGGCAAAATCCAGTAACCAATTGGTAAAAAAACTTGTTGTTGTTGTTTTTTTCCTAGCTCGTCAGTAAAATATTTTGTAATTTTAGTCGATAATTTTTACTTTCTCCACCCCCTTCAACATATTTCGTCTGCTCCGACCTGGCTGGCATAATCTTACCACTACCCCATGTCATCTGATTCGCTTCAACTGGGATGTTAATCTAACCTAGGTAGCACTAGTATCGTGGTATGGTGACAATGGCGAGAACAACAGATAAGAATTTATAAGGGGAATAATTTCGTGACATCATCCCCTTTATGTACCTTATCACCTCGTTATTACCGGCAAGGATACCAACTTTGGAAATTCAGGTTAACACCCCAATTAATACGGCTATAAGACTTCCCAGAAATAGGTAACAACTGAAAATTGGCTGGATGCAGTTATCACTCTTTTTGATTTGATCAGTTACTATCAGGTATCAGATAGCGAAAGAAGTATAGCTTTTTAAGGTCAGTTGGAGGGATCGTATAAGGGTCTGTCTCAAACTGCTACTGTCAGAAACACAGGAACAGGGACTAACTGGAAAAGCCGGGCCCGAAGCCAACATTCCCAGCTACTCCTCTCGTCAGATTTGCACAGGGATCCCATATTTCAATGCATTGTACGTGTTTATAAGAAACTTATTTCAAATCTACTACGAACACGCAGTGTTGCCAGATGTGGTCCTTTCAAACGTTATAAAAATATGTGGTCCATTTCGTGGTCATTTCCTGAGGTAGTAATCCTGGTGGTCCTTTTGTGGTCCTTTCTCCTTGAAATAACTATTATTGAATAAATATATAATGCAGTTTGGACTTATGAATAACAACAATCATTTTTTAATGACAACTCATGACGTCAAGAACGTAGAAATGTCACAGATCAATACATAAACATAGACATAGACAATTTTAAGATCATTGAAATATTGAAACGTTCGTGAAATCATGTGAAACACTTGATCTTCAGTGATTCCTAACAGTTTCCTTTCAAATCCTCGCACCCCTACTTTTACCACCTTGTAACATATATAATATAGCTATTTTAGGGAGGTGGTCCTTTCTTGTGTTGTGTGGTCCTTTTTTTTTTTGAGCGAGTGGGCCCTTTTCACAGCTCTCATCTGGCAACACTACGAACACGTAGTCTAGTCCTCATTCATTGATGATTCCAATAGAGCTTCGTATTTATTAATCCCTTTGTTTCCTTCATATCTTACCAGCGGTGTAAATAACGAATGGAAGATCGGGATATACCAGTCCCAGAACCAAAAGGAAAAAAGGTTATGTTCACAGCTCAGATGGTTTAATAATTTAAAAATATCGTAATTCTCTCAGAAAATTAAAAGTTATCCACCCCTACTCAGCAAAGTTTTCAATGCACACTACTATATCTGACTTTCATTGCGCCAACTCCGCGTCATCTATGCCAATTTTTGTAAAATCTGAATCCGTCTCATCTCTTTCCATAATATTCGATTTTGGATTTCGAAAAGCAAGTTCAGTTATTTGGGCCAACACCTGAAAACGTGATACTGGGATTTATTTTACCTAGTGTCTGAATGTACTAGAACAGACACTCACGAATCACTATGTATTATCCTAATTTTAAATACACTTCGCATATAGTACAAATAAATACGAGGGCTGGATCAATGTTGAGAGGAAGTTAACCAATAAGTCACGCTTCCTCATTTCCTAGCCCTTCTCGGTACGGCCACCGCTCAACAGGAAGCGAAATGACAGTTCAAATTACTCTATAAACCAACCGCGCAGCAATAGGTACAAAGATAAATAACTCATGTTTCAACGACGAAATGCAGTATCTAGCCAGTTTGTTGAGCTGATGAAACGACTTTTAAACGAGGAAACCCATCAACAAATAAAGTACTCAGAAAGAAGGCCGTATAGCTGGGCATCACATGCAGAAGTGAAGCACTCTACGCTTTCAGTATCGATTCTGGGGTATTCGTTCTATTGTCGCAGTTTCGAAAGAAAGTTCTGGCAACTTTTGGTCCCTCGCTTCGCCACATCACCCCTAGTCGGCCGCTTTGAGAAAATGGCCATACTTATCGATAACTGCATGACCGACGACTAAAATAGCCGTGGGCCAATGCGAAATCGTAATTGCTAATGGCTATGGAGACATTACTCGCAAAGATATACCTATACACATTTATAACTAACAGCTTAACCCGATTTAGATCGACTCATTATTCAAAATATTTCTCAGGAATATCTCACGAAAATATATTTAACAGGGGTTCGTAGAGTAACAGAAATGTGACACAAATGTTGTTATCAACAATACTTTCAGGGCGTGTATTCATAAGCGTCACAATAAAACTATGAAAAGATTGTCTAGAATTTACGTAACCTGTTTACATGTCCTCTCAATCAAAACTTAATTCTCGAAAGCATACAGCAATACAGAACTTTTCGCTCTAAGTCCATCACTGTTTGCACAGATGCGGAATAACAACTTCCATGTGGGAGAGGTGGCAACGCAATGAAAGTTGAAGATAAAATATGAAAATCAAGACGTCAAGGGTGTATCAAAACTTTAATTTCCATTCCACTCCGAAAATTCGAGGTAATGCTCACGTTTTTGACATCTCGAAGCGCTTGGGACGCTACAGACACGTACGCCACAGTAACAAACAGATGTAAGGAAGTTGGGTGATCAAAATCGATATTCCCTATCCTTTAAAACAACAGAGAACAAAAATCGATCTCGTCTTAGAGGATTCTACCTATTACCGTATTTCAATGAATCTAAGATGCACCGAGAGTGCATTTTTTGAATTTTCAAATGAGGGACGTGTCTTAGATTCGAGTAATAATTTCAATGATAATACGTACGAGATGAGTAAGATAAGTATGGCTCATGTCAGATAACTTACTGTTGACCCCATCCGGCAAAATGAGAAAAGCACCGCAGTTTTGACAGTCGCCCACTGGGGTCTCTCGGGCATGGGAGAAAGTACAACTCGCAAGCATTGGAAAAGCTTTCAAGAAATACTGTATTATTAATGCACTCGACGGTACAGAAGACAATATGGTATGGGAAAACTCTGACAACGACGATCCTGATGATCCCTCATCATCCAGTGAATAAGAATCTAACATCGATATTTCAGAATGTAGTGCTAATGATGGTGACGATGAAGTGCGTCTTATATTAGTGTACTTCAATTTTCTTCTTAAACGCCTCCTTTAAATTTTGGATGCATCTTAGAATCGAGGGTGACTTAGATTTGATAAAATACGGTATTTTGTTTCGATTACTATTTTCATTTGTAGTCAATGTTACAGGAAAATGATTTCAATCAGCACAATCAGCATTTACCCTCAAATAACTCTAAATTTTTCAAAATTCAAATATCGAATCATCGCTTGTATTTCTTACAGGAGCGCAGGCCCGTAGCCAGCCCATCATTTGTGACAAGGCAAGTTAAATTTCGAACACGGCAACTTTTCCAACTCTCCCCCCCCCCTCCAAACATGTTTTCTTGAAAAATACATTTATATAATTAGGTATGTATTTTTGTAAAAATTACATTCAACAGAATGAAACTTACAGTAATTAATATAATTGATTTTGAAATTCACGTCAGAAATTTTCGACTTCAATTTTTTCTGTTTCCAAATAACATGCTTTGTCTGAAGGGGGTAAGAATTCTATTTAAAACGCTGAATGTAGCTTCACATGTGGACGAGGAACATGCAAATACACAAATGGTGCTATATAATTCATAGGTCTTTTTAAATGCAACCTTTTGTTTACATAATTCTATCACATAATTATTTGTAGAAATATTATTGTCGGCAAAATAACGTTTGACACAGATAATCTCCTCTTGAGAAAGTTTTTGAATATTACTAATCAGACGCGGGTCGTCTTTAAAAATACAGAAATCAGCGTTTATGTGTCGCGTCTGAGCAAAACGCGAGACAAAATGGACGCTATTCAGCAAAAGGGAACCAACTAGCAAAATCCGCTTTTTGAGAACACGTGATTCAAAGTTCAAGAGCCCTGTAGAAACTATATGACATAGCATTTACTGATAAGCTTTTTTCAACGTGAGTACACATTTTTGAATCGGGGGCCCAATTTTGAAAAATTCTACTTTTTACACTCTTTCCAACGATACTAATAACTCATTTTGTTTACAAATGTTGGTTGGTTCCCTTTTGTTGAATAGCGTCCAAATGTTCTGATATGTTTCATCATCGCAGCGATCTCCTTCGAGAAGAAGAGAGAATGAAAGCAAAGATGGAAGGGTACGCTGTAAATGGCAATCAGTGTAGCCAAACGGGGATGCTACGTCGCTACTTACTAGTTTCGCCAGGATGGTTAATTTGAAATTTTTTGCTTGAAAATAGCAGATAACAAATTTACATTTTCTATGGCGGCATGGAAGAATATAACGACACAGATTCTTAACTTTGCTGCTAGGTGTCGGATAGTTCGACTCCGAGTCCCAATACTCCTGATGACCTCCAGTTCAGCTTTGTCAGGACTTCACGCCTCATCTACAGTACAATACAAAGCCCAACTTATCAAATCTTTCTCTTTATCCTTGACAAGTTTCTCTCCAGAAGGACGATCATAAGCTCAAATAACGGATCCGGAGAGGAAGGGTTCAGGAGGGTGGAAAAGGCTGACAAGTATTAAAAAAATACTAAAATTCTTTGGCTTACATAGTTTTTCAGTCTTTTGGGGGAGCTGTCAGTGAATTTGGGAAGCTCAGCTCTGACTCCTCTCTTATTTGCGCCTACAGGGACGACGGTGCTCGGAAATAAATACAAAGAGACGAGATTAACTTGAGAGTTATATGAGAAATTCATAAAAGGGACTTATGAAAAGAGATGAAAACTCAGTTGAGGCGCCTAGAATTAAAGGAGTCCAAGAGATATTTTGAATTTCGAACCGTGCCCGAATTCGCGCCACTGCGGAAGCACATATGCAGCTGTTACGTCATGACTTACTAAGGTTCGTTAAGAATTATTCGACAATTTTAAAATTCATTCATTCCACCTCCACTCCATTACGATTCATTCAGACAAATCAAGATTTGTGGAACTTATTCAATCTCATTTTGTCTGAGATAAAACTCGTTATAGTACTTATTCAGACCTCTAAAATTCGTGCTATACTGAATTTCTTACGATTCAAACACGCTCCAAGAAGAATCATTCAAATTCTATCACGATTTTCAATAAGGCTCACTGAGGCTCGATAACCTACTTAGATTCAATTAGACTCCGTCAAAACTCAGTCAGATTTATTTGGATCAAAATAAGATTCATCAGACTGATTAACAAGACACCATTGATACTCGTTTTGATTCAGCTAATAATCATTCAGACTGTATTAAGGTCATCACTGTTAAAGCCCTCAGGGGGGGCAGATTTCCTATAGGGCAGACTGGGCAGCTGCCCTAGGTGCCATCCGGATGAAGATTTTTTTCAATTTTACTTGTTTACGTTTGACCAGGGCAAAAATAGTACACACACACACGTTCACTCAATTCAAATTGTTGCGGCACGTCATTTATCATTCATATAGGTACCGTAGGAAAAGAATTAGTGCAACTTCAAAGAGAATGTCCCTTCGAGGGGCAAAGTGACGAACCTGCCCCGCCAAACGGCATGTGTCAGTCTGGTACTGAAATTAAGTCAGATTCAATTGAATCATGTTAAGATTTATTCAGATTCATCAAAACGGTGTTAAAACTCGTTACGACAGAAGCATGACACCTTCAGACTACGATGAAATTCATTAAAATTTTGTTAGATGCCCGTAAAATTGAGACTCTGTAGAAGCTTTTTCGTATTGATACATAAAATGAAAACGTTGAGGGGGTCACCTTCACCGCCCAAAGTCTTAAAATGTCACTGATTCCATTGGGACTTAAACCGAAGTTGCATGTGTTGGCAGCACTGTTCGTATGTTCATCGTACTCTTATCACTTTGGTGATTAGATAACCTCGAACTGATAACACTACCCACAAAACGTTTGCCTATGGTAGCGCTACCTAGTTGAGGTGTAAACCCCAATAACAAACATGATTTTCTCACTAAGAACTCAAAATTTTCAACTCGACTCACTGATCCCATCCTCAACAATAAACGAAAGTTGAGAAACTAATACAATACCTAACGGAGGACGTAACAGCAATGCAGTCATCCTTTTGTCAATAAATTCCAGCAGCAGTTTGCTAGATAGTAGCTGCTAGGATGAATGGCCATGAACAGATGTCTCCGTCCGTGGCATCTCTCTGTATGGTTGAGTGACGTATGCCAAACCTTATTAAAAGTGACAAAAGAAAACAACAATACATTTAAGATTATTTGAATTATCAGGACTTCTAGTTGGAAAGACTCATGAAGGAGGAATCTTCCTCATGCATAGTAAAACGTGGAAAAACGGAATCAGGTATGACTCGTCTTTACTCATATTGTCAAAGTGAAGAGCTTATTGTAGAAAAGGACGGGCTCGTCTTCAATATTTTATACATTTTAGTTAATATTGTGCAACGTGTCACGCAGTTCGCTTATCGTTAAATTTCAATACATATATCGTCCTATTCCCACAAAATTTCACATCCTGTATCAAATACCTTCATTCGAATGGCGTTGGGAAATTTGAAGAATGTGGAGTAAATATTTTTCCATTTTAAATTCATTGTTATCAGCGCACTCGAATTTTCCCATAAGCGGCGGAATATTAAAATTCTATAAATAACATTTTAAAACTGTGTCAAGAATACCAATTTTTCTATTCCATTCGGCATTACCGCGAGTAGATTACATTTAATGACCAAAATTGATTACGTGCAGAATAAACGACGTACATTCTGTGCTGCCGAAGTCTTCCAGAATACGGGGAAGAAGATGAGCTTGATTTCTTCAAAGTTAGTGGGGCAAAAAGCAGATCTAAACAAAGTTATAAATAATTCCTCTCTCAGTCGAGGTCCTTTCGGATATTTAGATCCTCATCGAATATTCTCGACGTTTCAGGAGTCATGGTCTTATTAGTTTTTTTTCTAAATTATTTTTAGGTACGTCATTTTGTGAATGAATTTGTTCTCAAAATTAATATTCGGTCTAAGTGTATAATAGGCTCTTTACACTCACCCTGTCTTTCACATCATGCCTTCTTGCAGATTTCTCACATTGTCTGTGTCACAGCAATATTGCAGGCTGCGTCAGTAAGATGATTTTTTGTGAGAATTTTCCAACTTCTAATCATTCAATTTCTGGATTTATTTTGATTCATTCGCAAAGCAAATTTCACTAAGCAGTTGGTCGAATCACAATCGGGGGGGGGGGAGGGGGGGGGGCTCTACGTGGAAACCTTCCTTTATTTAGCATTTTATGGTCACTTGGCTCGCAATACCATTAATACAATTCTTCTACGGGGGAGGAAATGGTGTTGAACCTTGAAAAGTGATTTAAAAAACTCATTTCCAAACTAAACGAGTAAAATTTCTTCACTTCTTAGGAGAATTTCTGCAAAAAATTATACTTCGAAGGGTCACTGAGGTGGAAAATTATGTTCCAAACTATCGTCTCCTCTTAACACTGGCGATGGCCTATGCTGCACGCGAGGCTAGGACAAACTGAGACCAAATATACTATGGACAAAATCATATTTCATCTGGCAATAGTATTTGTAACAGACCATCCGAGATTACTGGTTAGAAAGGGGACAGGGGCAGACGGAGAGTGATAATAAAAGTTCAAGGGTTCAACTTCAGACGCCACATGATTCATTCACGCTCACCCACACTGCATTTTTGTCCTGCCAGCAAAGAATGACTCCCATAGTATCACATCAAGTATAAGAGAGGAAATATCTTGACATGCAAAGAAGTATCCCGCAATGATCCGAAGCTTCGAACATGCACGAATGACTAGAAAACTTTGACAGCGAAATCGGAAAATTACGTGTTCTTAGTTTGTTCTCAAGGTCATCGTTTTCAATTTTCTTCACAAAAGTTTGGTTTTTGAGGTCTCAGACCGCTGTATAGAGTATTCATTTCATATAAGTACTCGAGTAAGTGCACCCGCAAATTGTGGATCACGAACAGTGTTCGTGAGCGATGTGACTCGCAAGGTACGACTAAAACGTTTCCCAAAGAACGAATGAAGAATGAATGACTGAATAAATAAATATAAAAAATATAAAGAAAACATATGAAATGAGGATAAACTGATGGATTACGCGTTATACTAGCTGCAGTTTACCCTCCAATATAAGTTTCATTAGAATCCGTTCATTCGTTTTTGACTTATACGGAGGGCAAAATTTAGTATATAATTGAAGGGTAAAGAATCCCGGAGAGGAGGACACGCCGTGGCATACGCTGTTCGAGTGCGACGCCTGGGAGGAGGTGAGGCGCGGGGCGGTCATGATCGATCCCGGAGACGGCGTGATCGACCGTCTTGCGCCGGACACCTTCGTCCCGGAGCTGTTGAGGAGCCGAAGCGGTTGGAACCGGGTGTCGGGTTTCGTTTCGGCCATCATGCGACAAAAGATGGAGGCTGAGTGGTCGAGACAAAGGACGCAAGGAGGAGAAGCGGATGTTGCTGCTGCTACTGCGGCGGCGGATACCATCCAGCGAAGCTCGCCCGTAGCACTAGGGCTGGAGCAGAGCTCGCCCGCAGTGCAAGGGCTGGAGCTTGGAAGAGTCTCACACGATGAGTGAGTGAAGAGGAAGAGGCAGCGCGTCCGGCTGCGGGGGACCTGAAATTTCCAGGCGAGTGCTCTGGGAGCGCGGACCTCGGTCAGTAGGGAACCCCGTGGTGGCCCTGGCAGGACGCGCGCACCGTTCCGGCCAGGAGAAATGGGGGCTCGGGCCCGGCCCCAAAGCGTTCCCCTCGGTACTGATGCGATGCCCGAAAGGGTAGTTTCCGGTGCCGGGGGTGCGGTGTCTCAGGGGCCACTTTGGCATGCGTGCATCGCCATACGTCCCACAACACCAAGGGTAAAGAATCAAAACTCACATTTGCTATTTTACTTCAAAGGCGCAAATAGGCAAAATACTGTACACGGGTGCAGGAGGAATATCTTTGCTGCACCTAGGAATGTGCGATATGTATAACATACTCCACATTCACAGGCGCAGCAAAGATATTCCTGCACCCGTGTACAGTATTTTGCCTATTTGCGCCCTTGTAGTAAAATGGCAAATGCGAGTTTTGATTCTTTATCCTTCAAGTATACAGAACAGTTGGCCAGGATCATGATTGTTTGAGAAAACTGACTGCTTCTCACGTTTCATTACGTCATTCTGTTTGTCTTCTAGCTGAACAAGCATGAATCCGTTTGTTTTCCTATCTGCCCGTCATTTCTTCTGCGAGTCTGTCCGACTTTCTGTGTGCCTCTCTATACGATCCAAATTTTGCAATAAAAATAAAGAAAATGTGATAACATTATAAGTAAAAAAAGTTGAAGGCCGGCAGGCCAGAGACTTATAACAAGATTTGACCCCTTTGCTCCTGAAGTCAGTTCACCCTCGACACCGTATGTTTTTATAGGATGGAAGTCGAACTTTAACCAAACACAAAATGTTTCAAATTAAGAAAACATGCAAACGTTTTTTTCTCTCGTTAATCTCAATTTATTTATTTATTTATTTATTTTTATTTTATTTTATTATTATCGAGCTACGGAGCTGCACTCTCGGGCTATGGGCTCGGAAAAGGTTGTGGTCCATAAGTCGCCGAAATATGTTTATCTAATTTCTTGTTCATTTTATCGCCAATAATATCACTGGAATACACGAATGAAAAGCTCAACATTCGGGTAGTAGTACAGTAAAGATGGACGCTAAAAAATATGCAAACAGAAAAATTTGTTGTAAAAGATTTTTTTTCACAAAGATGTTGGGACCAACTCCCTCAACAACATATTAAAAGTCCCCGAGAATCCCGATGGAGTTTTGCCCCAGGGGATGGAACAGCCCTCTGAAATTGGATTTTTGACGGTAAGTCGATGAATACTGATTTTACTGAAAGCTGTTTAGACAGAAAATGTTCCTCACTTAATTTCCAATTGAAAATGTACTTTACAGTTTTTCCGTAACTGCCTTAGAAATGCCCTAAATGGTGGTTGAAAATGACTTGTTTTTCACCAAGTATCTACACAGGCTTTACGGAGGAAAACAAGAAAAAAGAGGACAAAAGGGGAGGGAGTTTGTGAACCAATCTGAACCGTTTTCAAGCATTATACTATTTTTTTAAATCGCTATAATTGTGTCTCTGCTAGGAAGATAAAGATTAGGCTGAAATACAATAAATTATTAAAACCCATTCAAAACCTCAACCCCTTAGGGCTGAGGAAAAATTTAATATTTTACAATTAAATTTTGAATGCTCTATTTATAAACCGAAATGCAAGTTTTTGGCAAAATTTAACCTTAGTATGAAATTTTTTTTCATTCCACCCTAATCAACCATGCAGTACTTCTAGAACATCATAAATACAAGTACTAATGGCATCGTCCTCGAATCATCATAACGAACGAAAACAATCGGGATTTCTCCCGCATTCGTATCTGATGTTACATCAATTAAACCACTTAAGAGCCACGTCGTCAAAATTTGACCTCCCTGGTATATTCATATTTAAATCTTCCATTCTAACATGCAAGCATACGTTAACCCTTGGGAGAAACATTTAACCCACGATAGTAAAAGTGACCCTCGGTTTCAATGAAATTCTCGTCCAGGTCAAGATACTGTTAAACTGTAATCGCTACGGATAGTTCAAATACTTCCTCATTCAAAAAACGAGAACCTTCTAGTACAATTACAGTGTCGTGTAACTATAGCTGGACCGTAGATTTCGATAGAGGCGCCAGAGAGCCGAACAGCACTAGAAAGTTCTGTTTCTGAAGCCAAATTTAGAGTAAAATTAGGGACAGAGACTATTTCTTGCGTATTTGTACTTTCTTTTAGTAGTTTTCAAAATTTTAGAAGGGATAAAAGACGAGCATACAAAACATACACTCTGTGGTTGAGGTTGGTCCAGTCATTGTGAAGATCTTCTCACGTTTCTTCCAAAATTTTCCGAGTTTATAAAGAGACGATATATCCCACGAGACGGGGAAGGAGACGGGGGTAAATGAAGGAGTTGTAGTCCGGTTGCTTCTTTTACCTGTGCCCGTCGAATGTGAGTATGTGAAGGGACGATGCATACTTTCAGACAGAATACCATAACCAACAATAGAGGCGTCCCAGAAGGAGAAGCCAAATGTAGATGTATTTTTTACGTCTATTTTCTCGGGCATTGTTCAACGTTGGTTACCATGCTCTGCCGGGAAAATCTCGATATTTGAAAAGGTACAATTTCAGATTTAGCTGAAAAATCGGCAGTGGTGTTTTGAAAAAAAAAAAAAATTATTTTTCGGTTTTGTAGAGAAAGAGATGATTTAAAAATATTCCCAGTTACACTTTGTAACATGAACTAGAAAAAAGGTCATTTTCAGCAGAGTATTTTAGCCAAAAATATTTTGTCAACTTAGAAGACATCAGACTCTCTCTGCACTATGACTATGCTCATAAAACATCAAATTTGGACCTCTTGGTTCTTATGACCGCGTATATTACGTTTCTGAACAAATGCTCAAATGCTGCTCATTTTCCTTCTTCTAATATTCCAAGCTAACTGTTAAAGCCCATGTAATCGAAGGCTTACATCCTACATTATGGCCTTTAAGGGAGAAGTAAAGCAAATAAGACGTGTGATAATGTGGATGTCGATTCGCTCCTATTCTGACGCAGGACCATTCGGGGCTTTTCCGGGATAGGGGGTACGGTGTCCCGGGGCCAATTACGCATACGTGCATCGCCATACGCCCCTCTATCATCGAATATGGACGTCGATATTCATCGAGATGAACAGATTTTTCGGTGGGGAGTAGAACGTTTATTTAGGCATTAATTTCGGCGTAAATTTTTTCGGTGAAAAAAATGTTTTTTAGGAGAATAAAAAAGGTGTGATGGTCAGAGTAGTTCCGCAGTGAGTTAGATTCGCTAGGTTTGTTTTAGTGGTCGTTCGAATTCAGCTTTTATTTTTTGTGAGTAAGCCAAAAGTAAATTTTATACGTTTTGTTTTTGTTTTTGTTTTCTTTCTTTTCTACAATACCAATTTTTTCAAATTAGAACACCGAATAATAATTCATATAAGAAATAAGCTTACCTCACACTAGGGGAACCTGCGAACGGAATTCAGTCCGCTCCCTCTGAAAGTAAAACCGAAAACATGATTTTTCTTTTTCTGTTTTTGAAGCCAAATTTGGAATAAAATGAGAAGCGACATACCTTTTTGTTCAAATTTTTGACCAAGTCAGATTGGCCCATTTGAATACGTCAATTTAGATTTTGGGCTCCAAAAAGGGAGTCCGTTCGAAAATGTGATCGAATAATTCAATAAAGATAGAAACAAGGTTCTCACTTAACAAAGAGAAGAAACGTTTTCCTCATCTTTTTATGAAGAATAAAACCGGGTTTTTTCCCTCAAAGACAGAAGTGACGTTCTTCGCATTCAGAAAACAGAAGGGGCACTTTCTTCTCATTCTTCATGGGGAAAACACGTTTCTCTTTCTTCGAGAAAAGAAACCAGATTCTCTTCACTCAGGAAAAATAAAGAAAATTTTCCTGCCTCTTCTAGAAAGAAGAGAAATTTCATTCGTCAGTAAAAGGAACGAAGTTTTTTTGGTCATCGAGGAAAAGGAGAGAATTATACCCCTTCATAAAACAAAGGGATAAGTTTTTCATTTCCCAATTTTCTCTTATTTCTCAAAAAAATCCTCAAATTTTAGTTTTAGAAGAGCAATGGTTTCTCTATTCTCGAAGAACGGAACGACGCCCCTCTCATTCAGAAGTAAAGAAATAATGTCCTTCTCTTTTTTCTAGGAGATAAAAACAAGATTTTCTTTCTCAAGAAATGGAATGCAATTCGTCTCATTCAGTAAAAAGAAGGGACTATTTTCTTCTCTTTTCTCAGAGAAAGGAACAAGGTTACTGTCACTCAGAAAAGAGACGGGGCAATTTTTCTTCTCTTTCCTCAAGCAACGGAATAAGTTTCTCTTCATTTCTGTATTTTGATAATTAGTTCGCCCTTACGTAATTTTGCTTATTTCAATTGTGAGCCTTAGATTTTGGGGGTCAGAATACAAGCAAATCCAAAATTTGATGGAAAATCGTAATCAGAACACAAACCATCGTATATTGATCATTAGTTCCATTTTCTCAAGTCAAACGTAACATATCTTGATGCTGCTGCAGCCTTCATCCAAGTCGGATTAAAAATCTGAAATCGGTGACTCAAGAAACTATGAATTTTGATAGTTTGTTCAATTTCCCAAAGTCGAGTTGATTTTCCTCTTTCCCACAGGGTGAAATTTGTATTTTGGAACCCAAAACTGGGTTCATCAGTAAATCTAATGCTGATATTTAAAATCAGTGACACAAAAGATCCTTGTTTCGGCAGCTTTAATTTTTCAAAATCGAGTTAATTTTACCCGTTTTCAAGAGTATATTTTCAATTTTAGGCCTAAATTGCGAACGGATGACACATCTGTTCGTAGTTTTGAAACCAAAAAACCACAAATTCCCAACTCTGGTACTCTATTCAATATTATTGGCTAGGGCAATCGGCCCAAGCCCATTTTAACGGGTTAAATTTGAATGGGAGAGGGGGGGGGTCTAACTCTAGTTTGGATCAATAAGCTGATGAAATTTTACAAATCACTGACCCAAAAAAACCAGATCCCTTGTTCCGTTTTTTGGTAACGTTAGTTAGCCTATTTAGTGGAGTTGAATTTGAATTTTGAGGCCCGAATCAGAGTCGAATCAGAAATCTCTCTATATCTCATTATATTTTCGAAATGAGGGATTTAAGAAACGCCTGATGTCGATACCTTGATCAGTTTTCTTGGCGAAGTCAATTCGGCTCATTTGAAGAGTTCAAATTTGGATTTCGGGGCTGATATCAGCTCAGCTCGAAAATCGAATTAGATTTTCGAAATTAGATAAATCAACTTTTCCTCTTCCAAGGGATCAATTTTGGATTTTAGAGCCGAAATCGAGATCGAATCGAAAATCTGATTCAATTTTCGAAATTAGAAACCTAAAAACCCTCTATTCCGGTACCTCGTTAAATTTTTTCACAAATGTGAATTTGGTCCCTTTAAAGCGGTCAAATTTGTATTTTTGAAAAGAGCCCAAGCTCAGATCGAAAATCTAATTGAAATTTTCGAAATCAGGGGTCCAAAAGACATATTCCGATTATCTTACTCATTCTCCATGGTAAAATTACTTTGGCTCTCCAGAAGGAGGAAAACTCAAATTTGGGGCCCAAATTCAGGTCGGATCAAAAATCAGTTTGTATTTTCGGGATCAGTGACCCAAGGAACCCATATTTCGATATTTTGATCAATACGTTTCCATCTAAGATTCCAAAATTGGTGGAACGTTTCAGCCTCCCTTTCACGGAAGAGAAAATATTTTCACTCTAAAAAAAAACTAGATCTTAGTTTTTGAAGATCCCCGTTTGTTCCACCTTAATTCGACTTCGCAATCAAATAAAACTAGGTGGAATTATAAGGAATTAAGAAGATTGAAAACTGGCGCAATTAACTTCCTTTTATCATGGATCGTCGAGAAAAGTCAACTCCGACCCCCACTTTCGGTATCAGTAACAAAGTCATTAGCTGATTTTATAAAATCAGCTAGAACATTCAAGTCGGTGTTTAGAGGCGATTAGATGCCGAGAAATCGAAAATTCTCTCCATGCTGCGATGGATCAGACTGGATTCCGAGCCCACAACGTTAACAGATTTAATTTTCAAAAATCCGGATTTGAAAATTTTTCCGGTGGTAAATACAGATTTGTCCATTTTTCTTTACGGATTTTTTTTTCGCGTTAGTGGAAGGGGGGCTAAAATTTACTCCCAGTGTAGCCAGTCATGAAAAACTAAATAATATGGAAATATACCTCCAGCAAGTCCAAAGATTGTGAAAGGAAAATCACAAGTCTAAATCTAACAAACAGATACGGGAACCGGGTGGTGATCTGATATGGCTTGGAAATGATATTGCCACCAGCTTTGGTCGTCTGCTCAATTTGATTTCATTTTTCGAATTCCTCGTAATTACTTTAATGTATAACATGCACTTGAGTTTTAAGTAACATAAGAAATCAAGACTGCAGTGCAAGAATTGACACAATTCTAAAGATTTTCAGCTCATTAAACAACAAAAAATCTGTATTTTTTTTAGCTCCAGAAATCAGTGCAAATACGGATAATAATGACCCCGATTTTCGATCAATCGATTGAAATCGACCATAAAACAATCAATTTTACAAGATGATTGATCTTTGAAAATCGAAACTAATCGATCTTCCAATATCAGCAGATCAGTGGCGTACGCACGGGTGGTGTTTTGGGTGTCTAGACATCTCCCTCGACCCCCCCCCCCCAAAAAAAAAGAAGGAAAAAAGAGGAAAAAGAAATAGGTACATCAAGATTACGAAGAAACTCCGATTTTATCACTTTTTAGCTATAGTGTACCATACTATCATAACATTATGTTGGTGCCGGACGGCCCGCTCGTCTATGCAGTGCAAGTGAACGTCATACTCTCATACTCCAGTGTGGCCAACTCGGAGCAGCCAAAATTTCCCGTTTCATCAAGGGAAATTTCGCACAAATCCGCACTCACCAGAAAACGCTAGAAAGGCACATTATAAACAAATTGGTAATCCCCCCTCCCCCTCCTAATTTCATGTAATAGACAAATTGAAGATACGCAGACTATGTTCCAGCTTCTTAATACAAACATAATTTATCAAATAATTTACTACTTCACGCAGCTAATAAATAAATAACATTACTCTACCCATAGGCGACAAAACCGTAACCAGGTTTGCTAGTGTCGACTCCTGGAAAGGTGATCAAGCGATCAATGTTGATGTTCCCATAAGAATACGTGTAAAATTGGTATACTTTAAAGCTTTCATAATTGCTGAAAACAGGTTTTCTTGAGTCATATAACATGTCAAGTTGAAGCTTGAAGTCTCTAGTTTATGATGAAAGGTAATTTAATGCACTTTATTCGCTCTGGGCAGATGAATAAGTTGATTTTCAAATTACTGTTTTTCTTACGGAAGTTATTAATACCTGTCTGTTCTTCAGAAATTGACTAGGTATATTCTTTCAATTCTAAAATCTTTTGTACTCATTCCTAAGTACCTAACTATATCGAGCATAACCGTTGTCACTAAGTATGAGTCTTATTACCCCTCAGAATTTCCGACAAAGTATGATACAAAAAAGATGTATAAAACGCTTAAAAATTCACTTTTGGGAGAAAAAATTTAAAAAAAAAATTTCCGGGTGCGGACCTCCCTTTTTCTCCCCACAAATTCCCTTTAATTTCTCTTAGACATCCACCTTGACTAAACACTGCGTACACCACTGCAGCAGATTGATCGCATTTTTCTTATTTTTATTTCATTTATTCTAAAATGTGATGTGTTGCGTAAAAAGGTACCTTGTGGTGATCTAAGATTTTTTTTTTTAGTAGTATGATGCCTGTTATTGACAAGGTCTACAGAATTGAGGTCGCTTCCACGCAGCTGTCAGATCTTGGGGCATTTATGAGTCAGCATGTCAACATCCTTCATTCTGTGTACTCTGCCAGTCAGTGTTACAGGACTTACCAACTCAAGATTTCAAATCACCTCAAAAGACCTTTTCACGCAACACTTTCACATATCACAAATATTCTTATAATGAAAAATAACCGAAGTATTCCAACTTCTCGTTTCATCCACAGACCTTACTGATTCAGGGAATTTAAGCAGATCGATTTTTAATTGATCGATTTTTTTCGATTTCATGATCGAACTTTACAGAAATCGATCTCTTCAGAGACAAAAATTGGGATCACTAACGGATAAATCCGTACGTCTGGCAGCACTGATTAAACCTCAAGTAGTCTCCATGCATAACTCGGTTTTGTTTCAGTCTTCAGAACTGTCCGCGGAATTCATTATTTATTACTTACGTGGGCACTCTGGTCGCTCGACTCTCTCGACTGATCCGGAAAATTATGAACGACTCCTGCGAACTGATAACGATGTGCATAGCCTAAAATTTCTCGAACGGTCTTTGCGACGAGCGGGGGTACAATAGAGGATACCGGGTATGCGATGCCCCACGAGTCCCCCTTTCGGCGGGTCGCTTTTTCGAGTATTTTATCGCAAGCACTTTGAAGTTTACAATATTGTGCGTGGATGGGCGGTGTGTGAGTGCCCCGAGCCCGAGCGCGTAGCTGGTTTAATTTACGATCGAGTTCACCTGCATGAGAATTTGCAATGCAACCGAGTTCAATTTATCAGTATACTCGTAATGCGTTTACAACTTACAGCGTAGAAACCAGTGTGCTAGTGTGCTAGTGTTTAATGAACAGTACGAACAATATTCTCATTCTGCATCCTGTACTAACTTTAAGAGTTTCAAAATACATCTGGCAACGTCGCGGCGTTTCATTTCACCGCCGCTCGATTCTCGAGTATAGCTGAGGTGGAATAGCATAGCTCGCATTACGGTACCCAGCTACCCACTACCCATCCTACCATCCATCCATTAACGTCTTCTCGTACTCACTCTTTCTCTCTTCCTCTCTCACTTTCACATAGTACCTTTCTCACTCTCAGTTCATGATGCAATTCACGTATACAAAATACAAATACAAGTTCTGACTTTTTTCTTCTTTTTTTTTCCCCACAAATTAAGCTCGATATAGTGGTACGCAGTAACGCTTATTCTGAAAGAGACTGAGAATATCAGCATAGGTCTCGGATGCATGCACTAAGAAAGTACTTCGAATTTTTAAGTGGAGGATGGTATTACCAATCTGAGGAGGATAATCATCCGCAATTTTGAGATTTTTAAAGGGTACAACTGGCGTATCGATGCAGTCTGCAATTTCGCAAAAACATTGGCAACAAGCTAAATAGGGAGTAGTGGAGTTTAGGGGTAACACCCATCTACCGAAAGCACCCCGAAAACTGAAAATTTTTACTCGCTAAAGAATTTTCAAGATTATTTTTATATTCATCAGCCTCACTATCGCCTCACTCCAGGTCGGCTATTCGCGCTAGGACATTGGTTCGGTTAACTTCCTTTACACTGAAAAGTGGATTAAATATGGGGACCCTAGGACCCTGCAGATCACAGAAAATAGTGTACAGTTTGGGACACCTAACGCCAGGAAGCTGAGGTGCTAGAAAGGCTGATTCTGGCATGGAGGCCAAAAATATGTTTGATTTGCGCCAAACTCAGTAGCGTCGATCGACTGTCCGTGTAATTTTCCGATTTAAAAGGAGCCAGCCCCAGGCACTACATTCGGGCCACCGCCTTCTGACATCTAGCCTCCGGAGGTGTGTTGAAAACGACGACGCCATGAAATGGATGAGTCCTCCAGGCCTCGAGCCCACGATATGATTTGCAGACCTTGCCAGACGAGGCTATAAACTTACTTTTCCCGCTTTCATTTGTTTGCTAAATTATCCTGATAAAATTGCTTCACTCAAGACCATGCAAAAACCTACTAAGGCATAATGACTTTAACAGAGTCCGTACAAATCTTAACTTTTAGACCCAATTAGAAGCTGATCCAAGGAGCCATCCTGGAAGAGGAAGTTAAATTCACCCTTCCCTCTCCAGGGTGCACAGATCATTTTCTCACCCTCGCAATGATCACTGAATGAGTAAATATGAGAGACGTACATCGACTTTATTGACTCGTTTTCTTATTGACATTGAAAATAGAAACGCATTTTGCAAAGTTTGGTGTCAAATTCTTTTAGGTTATTGGATTCCCGATCGAGTGACGATTTTCGAAAAAATTTCAGAGTTCATCCCGAAACTATCCAATTTTTTCATTCGCCGAAGGAGGGGGAACAATTCTCAAGGCTATCCAAGATTATTCAATCGTCAGTGCTCACATCTGAGAATTTTCTAAGCTTTCCAAACTCTTTAAATCTTTTTCAAACTTATTTAGGGTTTGCAAGAAACTAATCAAACCTTGCTTGCGACTTCACTACTCTTCCATGCTTGATTATGCTCTTCAAGACTTGATCGAGACTTTTTGTATCTCTTACATCTATTTAAGACTCACATAAGGCAGGGAGGGAAGGACGGACAAATCCATTCAGGCCAGGCTGGTAAAGGGCTGCTGGAATGTCAAAAATCAACGTATTTTAATGCCTGAAAAAAGAGAAAACGGACAGCTGAAAATGCACGTATCTTTGACCTTCGCAGAAAAAAAGTGTTAACACGGAACTGCTACTAGAATTTTCCCCCCTGCTCTGTATGAACTTATCCGCCCCCAGGGATAAAGATTCTAAGAAACTCCTTTACACTAACTTAAACTCTACAATGCTCATTTACGACTCGCTCAGGCTCGTCAATGACTTCTTCAAGCTCTTCTTTAAAACTCATTGATGACTGTTCAAGATTCGTTTAAGACTTATTACAACTCTTCAAGACTACACCAAAATTAATAAAAATCCTTCCATACTTCTTTAAACCAAGTAAGTGCTCTTCAAGATATTTTCGAACTTTTCCAAGATTCGCTGAGACTGTCCAAGATTCATTCAAGACTCTGTATGGCTCTTCCAAACTTGATCAGGGTCCTTCAAGACTTGATCATAACTTTTTGATTTGCCTCAACTTTTCAAGACTTGTTGGAAATCTTCGAAAATTTTCTAAAACTCTTTTAAACTTGTATGGGTCATTGTTCAAAAATGGGGCATCTTTTGTCAAAAGGTACAATGACATTAATTGGTAATACTTGTACATATTTCTGACTATAAATTACAAAAATTAACCGGGCCCCACCTCCCCTTATCTCAATGAGAAAAAGTATTGCCAAACTCTCATTTTTTCATTTCCCTGGCCTGTCACAAGCCATGGTATCATACTATTCAATTCACGGTTGACTTCAAGCACATATTTTAGAACAAATTTGGCACAATTCAGGAAGATTGAAGCTAGTCCTACACGATGAGAAAAACTAAATATAACTACATGTAGAAAGCGAAGTATGGCATAGAAGTTCGCAAGGAAAAGGCGTTTACAAACTTGCAGTTTTTTTACGTCATTGATTCAGAAAAGACGTTTACATTCATGTTGTCCCTCAGAACTTTTCAGAAGTTATGACCGAATGCTCTGTAGCGGGTTTTGCTGCTATGGTTTTTCAACGACTCATTCACGTGGCGAAGATTTCCGATTTTAATTGAATGATTTCAGCATTTTTTAACAAAGTAGATTTTATCATCAATATTTTCAGATTACTCGGTGAAAATCTTCATACCGTGGTAGCATTACACACGGAAGTACGATATTTTTACCGGCATTAACTTCATTCCCCTGTTCAAGTGCTATGAGGAAGGAATCTTATGCATGTACGTGTTGTAACGTCAAAAAAGGGCCACCTTGCGATTTTGACTTGGAAATAAGAAACCATAAGATACGTAGAAGAAAATCGATCGAAAAGGCCCTCCCCCCCCCCCCAAGAAAAAGGAGAAAATAGAGGTTAAAAGTTGAAGTCTAAAATGCCCACTTTCTTGGAGAATGGCTTGTTTACAAACTCACGACGACGCTTGAAGGCTCATTCAAGACTCTTGAGACTGATTCAGACTTGTTTAGAATTCCTTGAACCTCCTTAACAAATCCGAGCCGACTCGTTTCAAGATTTACGTTAGTAAGACGTTTCTATTCGTGAAACATTTCTAATTTTAACATTTTTCTCCACAAGGGGCATTTCCCCATTGCCTCCCGGTGCATTCGCGCCACGTCCCAACGAAACGTGGCTAGTATCGATCACAGTTCAGCAAGTCCGAATAGTGTCTCACTGTCAGTGTCAGTCTCAGCAAGTTTCGATAATGAGCCCTAATATTGTCTTGAAAAAAGTCTTAGCAAGTTTTTAAAAGAAGTATCAAACCAGTCCCAATGTGTTTTTACAATATCTCTATTTGAATTTGTTGTGACATGCGTTAACTGAGTCTTGAGTATTGGCTGGTAATTAGTTAGCTATAACGAGTTTTGATGAGTTTCATTTACTTATTTGGTCAAATTTAGGACAGTCCTCACGTACTTTCGGCGAGTTGTAACAATTCTCAACAGGTTATTATCGGGAAGTCTCAACAAAAACTTAACCGCGTAATACCAAATCATAACACAGTCCTTAAGGAATTTTCAAAAGTTATAGTAGTATAGTAACACGTCTTAACAGTGTCTTAACGAGTCTTACCGAAGTCCTGGCAGTGGAGTCTCAATGAATCTGAAAGTGTACTATAGTGTTTTAAGAGTCTCAACATAGTAATAACGAGTCTTTTGGTAATTTTTGATACAATGTCAACGAATTTGAATGAGTTTCAGCCGAGTCTTCCACAGTCTTAAAAAGTTTAATCAGCGTTTTAAGAATTCATGACGAGCCTATATAAGACTCGTCACTTAATATGTAATAATGAATAAATCTTAAAGAGTCTGAAAAGGTTTCCACAAGCTTTACTTAAAACAATCTCAAAGATTCTTGAAGCGTCTCCACTTAATCTTTAGTGTGAGTCTTCACAACTGTTAACGTATTGAGGAGTCTGAAAGTGTTTTAGTAGAGGCTGAATATAGTTTCAGAGTCTCCAACAGCTGTCAACAGTCTTAACTAATCTAAATGAGTTTTGGCTGATTCTTTAAGTCTTCGTAAAATCGTAAAGGGTAATAGGGAGTCTTAATAAAGTCTTAAAGGAACACAATGAGTTTTACAAAGGCTTAATATAATCGTGGAGTCTGGACAAATCTAGACGAATCTTAAGGATACTAACGTGTCCATACAGTCTACTCTTGATCTCATTTGTTTTATGTAGTAGAGTTTCAGTGGCTTCCAACAAGTCCTCGCGATTCTTAAATGTTTTAGTGAGTCCTTAGAAATCTTTATGTTTAGTAAAACAGTCTTAACGAGTCTCGCGTGATTCATGCGATCATTACCGGAAAATCCAAGGATGAAATTGAAGAATGGTGGCGGTACAGATGCGTCGGGAGTATCCTCAAAGTCATCGGTATATGATTTCTGATGTTTTAAGGCCTAGGATTAGACAGTAGAGTTTCATTGCCAATCAAGATATTTACCATGAAGTACATTGTGGTGTTTCTTGTCAACAGCAAAACCTTCCAAGATTCCTATGGGAATGACTTTGTGCTCCGATGTCCATTCCCGTCTCGAAAGTGAGCACATGCTACCGACCTGTTTTCATACTAGTGCTGTTTTCTTTATTAGGTCCAGTTATGAAGAAAGTGGTAACCTCTTCCCCTCGGGCCAAACAAATATTAAAAATGAAAGAAATCAGACATTACTCCGAGCTACGTGATGATAGTAGTATGGTGCCTTAATAAATACCATTTTCAACGATATTCCAAAATTCAAGAAAATGTCGCCCACTTTACCCACCCGAACTAATTATCTTGTTTCTCCTTCTTTTTCAGTGTTGTGCTAAGCAATCCGAAGACAAACAATAAGGAAGAAGGAAAACTGAAGAATCGTTGTCTAATCTGAACCCATGTCTCGCGGAAATCCTACGGGGAGGGTACCAACTTTCGACTATCATACAAGATACACAGGCAAGCAACCCGGAACATGGTTCTATCCCGCGCTCCCTTACATATTTTCATGACGTCAACATCCGTAATTCCATATCCATGTACATATAATCGCTCGCAATTAAAACTGTACCTAGTTTACTAATTAAATTTCTGTATCAGATTGCGATTTGAACACACGTGCAATAAGAGGCGTGCATTAATCACAGAATACGTTTTGATATACACCAGAAGGCCACAATAATATTGGAATATTTTCGCAGACACTGACTGTAAAATATTGTCTTCTACCACCTTTACGCTTTTACTGATTAGAACACAGAGGTTCGAATTAATTTTTGAAAAATTCGAAATTGATTCGCTTCAATGTTATACGAGAAAATGTCGCCTTTTATCGTGCCATATAACCTATTGTCCGCTCGACTTGAACGTCAAGGGCAATAGATCAACTGCGTCAAGTTTATAATGGTTCATGTCTATCTGTTCGGAGTATCTGAAAACCATGGTTTCAAAAGCGAAACGAGCGTGTCTTATCGTTCTTACATTAACGTTAACCGCAGTTATCATTCTTTTTTCTTAAGCTTAATTTTTATTTTCAGGGGTTCGTAAGCATAAAAGTTAAATTTGTGCCGAAGATAGTCAAATGTCACACGAGGTCTGTCAGACGCTCTAAATAGTCAGCCAGCCTGATTGAAATCTGTAGGCCGCATCTCATACGACCAAGTATACCGACCGTATTTCCTTATTCGTCATTTTCAATATCTCGACAATTTGTGCATCAGATGTTTACCATAACCGTCCTGATTGGCTGTGGCGACCAGAGTATGAGTGTTATCATAAGTGGGACACCGCAGTCACCGGCCCATCGGTTTCAACGTTAATTTCGCCAGAATTATAATGAATATAAAATACTAGAATATTATCGCCATCGCGATATTTGTATAACGTGATCTGTTCCGTCGTATCAATTCAAGAAATACCTGTATACCTCAAATTCAAGAGTTACAGTGCACTACTGCAAGGACGTACCAGAGTTTTTGCGGGGGGGGGGAGAGAGAATTGTGAAAGTCCCAACAGACTCAACTTGGAATTCTCAAGTATCAAAGCAGGAAAAGGGGGAAAAAACAAAAAATCTTTTTGACCGGTTGGATTTTTCCAACTGACTCAACTAAAAATTCCCAAGTATCACAAAGCAAAAGGAGATAAACGTTTTGCCTTGTTGGGTTTTCCCAACTTCTCAACTCAATTCCCAAGTATCAAAGCAAAAAAAAAAAAAAAAAAAAAAACCTTTCAACTTTTTGGATTTTCCAACTCGCCTGACTGAAATAGTAAATTTCCCCAACTGGTGAGTGAAAAATTCCTACAGCGAGGGTGAGTTACCCCCTGCCCCCTACCGGTATGTCCCCGACTATTGCTGAAACGAGGAAGTTTAAAAACACCAACAATTGTATAGGTTCCTTCGGATAACGTTCTTCAATACAATCGAGAATCTGAAGAAATTTTCAGGCTTGAAAACAGAAAAGGAGCTGACAGTGGCGGGGCATAGTCCTGGCTATACAGTTTAGCAGAATTAGGTATGTTCTTGTACGACTGTTTCTTCTCGGGGAATGTCTGCATAGCGTCCAGCAGGTTGACAAACCAACTTTACGAGCCCTTCTGAGTCAAACAACAAACGCAGAATATTGTTCAAGCTCATTCTGTAAAAGGAACAAGCAACAACAATTTACATGGTCTTTCAGCATAAACGCTTACGCGAAAACCATAACCCCTTCTGAAGATTTTTGTGCTTCACCGATGGTAGCACTGTATTCCCCATTTAATAACGTTGCTTTAAAAAAAACAAAAAAACTAGTAGGTAAGTCAGTTTGCGCATTTAATTGCGTCACAATGTACATGATTGAAGAATGTAATTTTTCGTTAAGGCCCATAGTTCGTAAATTTAAAGCAATTTTTTCCCTTTTATGGTAAAACTTTCTCGGTGCAAAGGCATTAATGGCCAAGAAAGAGAATATCGACTACTTTCTTCGGAATTAGGTAACAGATCACATGTACATAAGCAGGCCGATTACGACAGATCAATTAAATGAAGAAATATCGCGCGTCCTCAATAGTATCGAAGTTGAAATGTTGGAGCATTGCATTAGGAATCTTTTGACTAGCTTACTGCGTATCTATAGCTACAAAATTGCTCTCACCGTCTTCAGCGCACAGAAGGGATGCAAATTATCCATCGCGGAACTTAATTTTGACATTCAGGACTCCAGTTTGAGAATTAATGTAGTTTGGTGCTGGAGGATGTCATTCATATAAATGCTGAAAACTGAGTTCTGCGACCCCAAAAAATTGTGAATAAATATCCATATTGTAGTTCAGAGGATTTTGATCTCAACTCTCTCCCTCACACCACAATTCGCAAATTAGGATCAATAAGATACCAAAAATAAGGCAGCGAACCCGAGAACCTCCGAAATGACATCCATATTGTATATCTCAAAATTTTGTAACTTTAGCTTCACTCCTCCCTACTCTAAGTGCCTCAATTTTCAAATTTGAATCAAACTTACATAAAAATTTAATTAAGCGACCTTGAACTCAAATAATGTCTATATTTTGTTTACTGATAAATTTAACCAGCGTCTTCATTCCCCTTACCTTTAAATGCCACGATTCTCAAGATAGGACGGAATTAATATTAAAATCGAATTTGGGGGAACCTGGTTATCCACCAAACTTCCATATCAGATTTTGTGAGAATTTTGAGCCTCACTCACTCAGCAGTTTGCTAATTCAACAGAAGCAGCAGCAATGAAATAGAGAATCTCGAACTTTAGTGAAAGGGCTACTTCAGATCTTGAGTTTCGGATTTATTAAAGAAAAAACTCCCTTACACAATTAATGAATCAATACTTGCCATTAGCTTTCATCTTTTTGGCGATGGAATTAATTTGTTTTTCCTTAGTTTTCATATTTTTCCTTTCCGTAGTTTAATACAACAAAATTCCTTTCGCACCTTTTGGTTGAGTTATCGTATTTTCGTGAAACCACCAGACCTCGCCGTTATTTCGTGGAAATGCTGCCTTAATGCATACGTCGAGAACAGCTGTTTTTGGATTTTCTCCCTAGACGTTTGAATCTATCGAATTTTCCAAATTGGTACGTAATTTCGATTTTCATGGGATTGGAAGACTTTGAAAATGTTATGCAATAAAGAATATAAAAAGAAAGAAATTAATGAACTGGTTCAGTTTTGTACCCGCCATTTACATTTTTTTCGTGAGCGTTTATTTCAAAGACCCTGTATTTTACCCTTGCTCGTTTTCAGTTGAATCTGATTAGTCTTTAGGAATCGAAAGTACGCATTTTTAATGCAGGGGTTGATTTTTTTTTAAATTTCGTTAGGCACTACCAAGGTGTATCTGTAGTCAGCATTTTCGGTGTGCCGTCAACAATCGACATCAGGCGGATAGATATGCCGAAGTTCGGTGGAGAGTTCACGATTATGGACTAAAATATGTTCACTTATAACAAAATATTATATATTACGTGAAAAATTGACACCAAGTATATATTTTCTTGGCTAAAGAAATAATCCCCTCATCCTCACCAATAAACTTCACCCAGATCTGCGCACCTGACTGGCACCAGATGAAATAATAAGGCACGATCTTTTAAAGCTAATAGGTACATATTTTATGGGATAGGTCACAATTCGTTGAAGGAAAAACAAAGACCGATAGAAAAGACATGAAAATCACCAACTAGAAAATACATACATAATATAAAATAGTTGTAGCATAGGTAATGAAGCCTCCTGTTTCTGGTTAGTCACACTGATAGAATTTGGAATTTTGAAACACACCAATGGAGGGCCAATCTCAGGAGCTCGTGTCAGTAGGCACGTCCGTTGTTAGTAAAGATGCGGGAGAGTTGGGAAATTTGGGAGCATCAGCGGAAGGGCGAAGATTTTTCCTCCTTTCTTTTCTTGGTTGGATTCAGGGACGTACCGATAGGAGGCAGAGGGCAACTTGACCCCCCCCCCCTTAGGAATTCTTCACTCAGCAATTGGGAAAATTTACCATTTCAGTCAGGCTAGTTGGAAAAATCCAACAAGTTTAGAAGTTTTTTGCTTTTTTTTTGTTTTTTTTCGCTTTGATACTTGGGAATTGAGTTGAGAAGTGGAGAAAACCCAAACAAGTCACTAGGTTTTTCTTCTTTTGCTTTGATAGTTGCGAATTTTGAGTTGAGTCAGTTAGAAAAATTCAACAAGTCAAAATCATAAAAAAAAAATTTTTTTTTCTTGCTTTGATACCTACTTGGGAATTCTTAGTCGAGGCAGTTGGGGACTTTCACAATTTTTATCCCCCCCTGGAGAAATTCTTCGGTACATCACTGGGTGAATTTGAACCTTTGCATCAGTTGCAAAAATTAAGACGATTTTCCCGTTTTTCACGCAAACAAAGTAGAACCGGATTTAGGAATTTTGGGTCCTGTCAACTAAACTTGTGGAGCCCTTTCCCACATTTTGGGACTGGCAATCTTCCAGGGGGGATATGTTATCAAGGTAGGTGTTTTTCATGCATATGGGTAATCGTTCGGCAATCGGAAAACAACTTGTGTTTTTATTTCTTATGTTTTAAATTTTTTTCTTCATTTTTCTTCATTTGACAGGGGCTTGGGGTCCGCATCCCGCGGGTACGCGCCTAAATACAGCCCTGAAACGAAGTGTAGCCTTCGGCGATGGTTGCGATGTTCATTTTACTGTATTTAACATTTTATTAGACAAACGAACGGCAGCCTTATCTTTCTTTTCGTTTTTTATTACTTTCTGAACAACTTTTTTTCTTTTTGGATTTATTAGTACCAATTATTTTATTCTTTCAAGTTTTACTCATTGTTTTCATGATTTGAGCCCGTTGTTATTCTACGATGATGAGAGTTCTATTGCAACTATATGAAGCTGAAATCTTAATACGTTGTGTATCGTTCGTGTTTGCACTGGCCACCTAGTTTTGAGGAGAAATAAAGTCAGTTCATTAGAATATTTCCAAGGATAGGCAACATGCAGCACATAACCGGGCACTGTCGGGAAAGAGTTGTTCGGGTTGTACAAAACCCACAATATACGTAGAGTATGGTGTGGTGGACGTATGGTGATGCGCCCATGCCAAAGTGGCCCCTGAGACACCGCACCCCGGCCTCGGAAACTACTCTTTCGAGTATCACATCAGTGGCCAGAGCATAAGTATGCTAACAAACATATTTTTCATTTTTTCGTTCTGTAGGATACTCTGATATTCGATTTCTATGTCACTTGAAACATTTTCTATATACTATACCTAGCGTCTAATTAACAAGTGAAATTTTTTGTCAGCAAAATCTTCTGAATAATCATCCCACTACACATGGGAATTCGCGAACAGAGCGGGCGCATTTCCTGAGTAACTCCGTTCGGCACTTTTTTCCGTAAAAATAATGATTGGTCAGCATTTTACGTCTAATGTTCTGGAACTTTTTCCAGCTGACGTTCTCACCCTACTAGGATTTACATCAGAGACTAAAAAATTTTATCTCCGTCCTGTCACTGCAGTCTTATCACCACAGATTTACGAGGTCTTAAGTCCTTGGTCAGTATTCTACGCCGAACTTTTTAGAACTTTTTCCAGCAGGCGTTTTCACGCTACCAGGATTGATAACAGAGGCCAAAAAATTTTATATCAGAAATCTGTCACTGCGGACTTATCACTGAAGATTTATAAGTACTAAATCCACATTTTACTGCCGGCAGACTTCTAGACTTTCTTTGATCTTTTCTAGGAATTGAAAACTGCAAATTTATGGAAAAAGATACACCGAGCGACACAAGTCATACAGGTCTCGTGAAGCAGGAACTTTCTGTGACTACTGCCAAAATTGCTGGGAGGGGAACTTTCGTGAAAATCAATTTTCCTGGGTCGCTTTTCTAATATATTCAAGTTTATCGCCAAAATTTATTCCAAATTGTCGTATTTTATGATAAAACAGATTTGAAAACCTAATAAATTATAACAACAATTGACACATTCCAAACCATTGTATTTCATCTAGGGTGATAAAGCTCAAAGAAAATAATTCGGATGATGGAGTCGGTTCCTGGAAATGGTAATAATGTGGCCAATGATGAACGCGATTAGTCTAAAATATGAAGATCAGGGATATAACGGGTCCATTAGCTAGCGTAGGCGAAGGCTTATTAAAAAGCTTCGATATCAGATCGCCATAATCAGCGGGGTAAGTCTACAAGAAGTCTTGATAAAACATAATGAGTCTTGAAAAGAAGTCCACACGGGTCTACATTAAACAATTCTTCAACAGCCTTACCAAGTCTCAGAACTGTGGCTTGGAAGGTTTTTCTTCAGTGGGTAGTTTTTAAAAGCCGAGTGTTAATCTCTTCTTCGTTTTTTGTTGGTGTTGCTGTTATTGTTGTTTTTTCTATTTGTGTGTGTGGGGGGGGGGGGAATAATGCCTACCGGCCCTTGCCGTTCCAACGCAAGACAGGGTCTTAAACAAAGCAGGGTAAGTCTGCAGAAGTCTAGAACATATTCAGTTCTGGAACTGTCTTGAAAGTCACAGAGCGCTTAAAGAAGCGTCTGATTTGAAGAAAAAGGAAACGCCGCGGAGCACTCAGCTGAAAAGAGACCACTTGAAAATTGAAAACCCAGGTTATAATTAAGATAAGATGAACAAGAGAAAGACAAAAAAAGGAAAGTAGTAAGGTGAAAAGGACGAATATCAGTTATTTTTTAGGCTGAGGGAATGTTCAGTAATTTATCCGGAATAATGCACAATGTAACCTCCAAACGTGTTGAGAAGCTTGGGTCAAGCGCGTTCCAAATCCCTCAACAAAAAAAAATTATCACGGAATCATATAAATTGGAAACTTACAATTTTTTCATTGAATGACGAGTACTGTCCGACGACACTAAGTGTCCTCCAGCACCAGGGCACTGAAAATTACCTCGTATTTTTATTGTTCATTATTTGTCAGTCAACATTCACAGTTCCCCACCCTGTAGATACATCGGACAACTTTCGAATAAATAAATTTTACATAAGAATAAGTCATGAATAGAGTCTGGTAATCTAATGGTACGGCCTTGTGGGTCGCATTTCAGATAGTGGGATTCCGAGATTCAAACGAACAGACGCAGAAACGAGTAACATACTACCAGCAAAACCTTAAGAGTCATCTACGAGGCTGGACAAGTCCTGTTTACACGATGCAAATGCGATGACAGCGAAATCAATCATCGCACGTATGATAATTTAAATTTCTAGATGTATGATGTGACGTCCTTACAGTACCGAGAATTGCACTCAAGACATATAACATATAAATTAATGGATACAGTATCATACTCAATCCGCCATAATATTGATATCGCGGTTGTCAATTATTTATTCTCTACGAATGAGATACGTATGAAATCCACTATCCACTTATTGTATTTTACTTGTACTTCGTTTAAAATTCCCCAAGAGAACTACATAGTTCATCAAGTACCTACTCGAATTTAGAATGGAACTAGAAGTGAGCCTGTTGCCGAGCCACATTTCTTGGCGGTTAGAAACTTCCTCATAGGAAATTTTAACTGGCGAGCAGAAAAGAAAAATGAGAAATTTGATAAGGTCTCAGCTTCAATTTCTAAACCCAAATTTCAAGTCATTAAGCAAAATGACGACTACTAGGAAAGGAAATCAACAACTAGCAGTGTAATATCGCGGTATGCCAGACTGCTGCTATATCTCTTCCATTGACTGATATGAATGTACAATCTAGGGTGTCAAACTTTTGAATACATTCTAACATTCATGTTGTCTAGATGCACGCTAGGCATTGCTTATTGTGCGTGCCTAAGTAGAAAATATCACTATTTAAGTAAAACTGGACGCTGTTAGGTAAAAAGTCCTAGTGGCGTTAAATATGAATTCACAAAGTATTCTAAGCACCAACTGCTTCCTTCCTTCTTGACTATACTTTGTCATCTGATTTTCATGTAACGTCATATATTTTTCGCTGTAGTATCCAATCGAGAGGTTAGGACTCAAAATTCTAACTTATGAATTGGTTCACGAATAGGTCCTGCTCAGCCTCTTACATATGAGTGACGAAAGATATGCAGACATTAATTAACCATTGAATTATATAAATCTCTACAGTAATTCTTTTTAAATAATCCTGTGTAATATAGCCGGCCCCGCAATTTTCCATTTTTGTTCGTAAGTCAATAGCTGACCTATTGAGTGAGGGAACTCATAGGGGCGGGCTTCAAGATCGAAGTAATGCTCAAAATTCGTTCACTAAAATAATTTTTGTTCATTTTCTAAGGGTACATTTTAGCGGAACCCCCTCCCTCCTATTTGTACTTACGTATATTGAACTAGATTCTTCATATGAATACTAAAAAATGTACCGCAAATGTGGAAGGAGAGAACAGAATAAAAAAATTGTCAATTGGCAAAAATCACTTTTTGTTAAAATAAAAAAAAAAAAAAAAAAATAATAATAATAATAATAATAATAAAATCAAGCCCTGCGTAGACAAAATCGAAGACATGAACTTTTTTTTTCCCTTTCAACTTTCAACACCTTTGTGATGGGAAAACTAGAATCCCTCTCCATACAGCAAGAAGAAATAACTACGGCACATCTCTGAAAATGATTTATAAGTTACAAACACTTTCTCATACAAGAGCCAGAAGTTCAAAAGTATTTCAATACATGCCATTTCTAACTCAACTTCTTCCCCGCTTTAGAGATAAGCACAATGCTAGCAGAATTGTGCCCCTTTGTATTTTCGGAAAATAAATACGTACTAGAACAGTTGTCAAGCCTCTACAAGTACATAATATAAAATTCAAAAATTGACTGGGGATTTCAACATCGAAAAATTCATTCTTCCTATTATAACTAACAAGTTAGACAACCAATAACTGAAAATTAAAGCACCTTGAGGCGCTCAAAAGTCTTAAAATATGGTGAGTATAAAAATATAAGATACTGGATGTTGAAATTTATCAAAGTCAAGTTCGATATTATTTCGAACCCATTACGAAAAAATAAATGCATGTACATAGGGCAAATATGAAGGCTTGGGGAGGACGGCTTAACCCCATCCTTTGAAAGCCTCCCAAAAAACGAAAGAATTTTCAGCATTATTTCGATACTTGTCAGCCCCCCCCCCCACGAACCCCTAACTTCAAGTCGGTATTTCTGCTGATGCGCATGCAAAATTTCAACCCAATTGCATATAGTACGATACTGCTCTCAGCTATCCCTTTTCCTAGCAGTTTTAAAATTTCAGACAAGGTTTCCTTTTTGGTCCTTCATGCTAGAAGCAACCTCCTCTCACTTAACGTTCTTTGATAATAAAATACTTTACAGTATCATCTCAGGTTAATCCCCCATCAGAAAAATGTAAAATGAGGCTAAGGACTCTTTCAACAGGACTCGTGATTTATAAATCTTCGCAGTCACTCAATCCAAATTTGAGAATTAATTCACTGATTAAACCATCTTCCTCCTCCATTCAACCCATCAACAAATGCCAGCATCTTAGACTAATAGTGAGCCAGGCAGTCAGCCAAACAGACAGACAGACAGGTAGATAGAAGAACGAAAATAGACAGAAAACAAGGTGAGTCCGCGAAAGCAAGGCCTAGATTGTAAACTATTTTGTTAATAATTGAGAACTATTTAGGTAGGTCAATCGAATTTTTCTCAATGGAGAGGGAACTCATGTTTTCCATGCATCCCTATGATTTGAATCAGATCCCATTTGTGGAACATTCGGTGACTTTTGTTTTCTGATTGTTGCAACAATCATCACTCATATATACAGCTTAAATTCTCTTCACAGGGCGTATGGGCTCAAGAATTAGAGCACCTTCCTCTCACATCGGTATTTCATCTTATTTCCAGAACAAATACGAGTATAAAATTTCAGTATTATTTACCTGTTGAATAATGGGTGCCACAAATGACTACCACCATTGATGGTGGTGGCAGAAGCCATAGGAAAAGGTGGATTATGGAAAATATGACTATCCGTGTTCAGCAGTCTCGTCGGTCGCTGATTTGGGTCGATCAAGTGCTTTCGTACTTTAATTTTCGGCACTAAAGGATGAATTTGTTTGGTTTCGGGCTTCAGCTCCTTTGAACGACCATTTTGTAAAGTGCGACTATCTCTTTCCTCCTTAACCTGAGGTTTTTCCTCCACAAACGTTTGTTGGTGTTGATGATGATGATGATGATGTGATTGCTGTTGTTGATGATGCTCTTGTTGCTGCTGCGATGGATGTTTTTGCTGCTGTGGTGATTGCGACTGTTGTTGCTGCTGCTGCATTTTTAAATGCTGCAATATGTCCGCATTCTCGGAAGAACTGCTCAGCAGTTGGCGAAGCGAGTCGTATGGGTCGAGATACTTTGTATCCTGACCACTCATACTATACTCAAAACTGTTGTCCAAATTGGGAGAAGAATAGTATTCAGTCATTAATGGATCAAATGAATGAGGTTGCTCGGGTAGCTCAAACGGCTGCGCAGTGTATTGCATTGGTTGCAAAAATGGAATGGAAAGTTTACTTGTCTGGCCATCGCAAGGATAGCATTTCGCAGCATTCACTTTGGTCTTGGCTGGATTGGAATTAGTTCGCGCTGGCGGTGTGTTTGGTGATTGATAACACCTGTAGTTGGTACACAGGTCTTGATGGTTCCACATCAAATCACAGACGTCTTTGCCTAAATCGCAGTTACTAGGAATACTGTTATTATTGAACTGATCAAACGGGGAAGACGTGGACAGTTGGTGTAGGGCAGCTAATTCTTGCCATAACGCGGCCTCTTTCTGATACTCCAAACGTTTATGGTAATCAAAAGCAGAGTTCGGTGTACTTGGCAGTGCAGATGAATCGTCACGACAACAGGAAGTAGCCGAGGGAGGGAATCCAATATTCAAAACTGAAAGTAAGTCTGACGACATGGCTGGATCACAGCTTGCAATAACATCAGAACGCTGGAAACTAGGCAACCAATAGCATTGGTTCCAGTTGCCCAAAGCCATATTTTCGTAATTATTATTAAAGCACTCTTGTCGCATACGAGAACGTATTTCTTCTGTTTGTTTTTGGTACTTGAGGATCTCTTCTTCATTGATGGGCTTCTTCAGCAGGCTCTGTAAATGCGATAGAGATACAACCAAGACATCTGGATCAGAGAGGATTGAGAAATAAGACAGATCTTGAGCACGATGAGCCAACAATCTGGGGATCTCTTTGCCAGGACAAGTGACTAAAGCCGATAAGCGAGCTTTAGGCACCAGTAATGGATCCGGTACTGAGTACTTTGGGTTGGCAAGCACGTTTTTCAACTGCTCCAGCGGATCACTATTAGTTCCTTCTTGAGAATGGAAAGCTGGACTATTCTTTGTGGTTAACAAATCCAATAGACGGGATTTTTTCACAGCCTGTCTGTCATTGATATCTTTCTCGACAGAAGGCCGTTTACGACACACTGGAGGAGAGATAATAGGAGATGTAGGCACTTTAACACTAACTGGTTCTACTTTCTTCTCAGTGTGAGCTAATTTCATCCGGCAGCCTGTTCCCAAGTCCAGCGGTTCATCCTGGTTATTGCAGGAGAGATCATGCCCAATTTCAATTGGCTGCAAGCTGATAGAGTGCATGTGGGCTGGAAGGGGCTCGTTTTTGAAATGTGGTGATTTCTTTGAAATTAGTTGCGAGCGACGACACAGAGATGGCAGTTTGTTTGATTTCAGTGTTTGGCACAGAGGAGTTCGAAGCAGTTGTAGAGCTCCTGAAGATTCATGATGCGAGTCACACTCATATCCAAGGTCATGTTTTTCATCTTTGATAACAACAGGTACTAAATTATCAGTAAGATGGTCAGGATGTTGCAAATGTATTTGTTTCTGCAGACGCAAGCATTGCTTTTGGTTGACTTCGATGGGTTGATACGTATGCGAGTTCATGCAGTAGTTGGAGGTATCTTTGTCCGATTGGATTACATGGGATGTCAATAGTCTTGCTCCAACAACCACTTGTGTTTCTGATATGCATTCCTGACTGCCAACTGCAGCTGAATTTGCATTAGCAGTTTTGCCGCAGCGAGGGTCATTCTGCATGACCTTGTGAGATGGCTGGACAATTGCAGAGTGATTTTCAGTTACAGAATTGAAAACTTGGGTCTTTGATGTCTCTGTTGCTTCTTGTTCTACACTTGCAGTTTTGGTTTCAACAACAGAGAAATTTCTAATTAACTCGGTGTTATTTAGGGTTCCAACATTGGAGGTTTTTAAAGCAGTTGTGACTTTTTCAACGTCACCCGTAGTGGCTGATTCAGAGCTACTTGATACATCTCCAGTGGGACCTTTGTTAGAAACGACACAGTCGCTTTTGTTTCTTTTATAAAGGTCAACAGACTTGATGTTAATGACTGGATTAGTAGAAACTGTATACTGAGTAGCGCCATCGGTGACATCTGCCTGTCTGATGTGGTTCTCTCGACTGTGGTCAATATTTTGCAAGCTAGATAGTCTTTCTTCTAATGACAAATCACTGGCCGCTGGTTTGGTAGTTCGAACAGAGCTTGACAAATTTTCCATTTGTTCTGCTTTGATTGTCAATTGATGGACAGGCAAAGCAACGTTCCCAGTCAGCAAATTCTCAAATTTTGACACTTCATTTTTTGTAGGAGGTAGTTCCCGCCAAATAAAATCATTGCGACGGTGCTCAGTGAGTGAAACAACCAAGTTTTGTTTGGAGTTTGCAGATGGAATTTTAACAACAAAACTATCCGAATTACCTTCAGCATTTATAGGTGGAACTTTGGCAATGGAATCTTTGGAACTATGTTCAGTGTTTACAGATAAAACTACATCCATAGAGTTGTCTGGGTTATGTTTGGGGTTCATAAATGCAGATTCAAGAACAGAACTACCAGAGTTATGCTCAGCATTTGCAGGTGAAAGTTCGGCGTCAGGACCTCTCAAATTCTGTTCAGGGTTTACAGATGGGATTTCAACAATGGAATCTCTCCAGTCTGGTTTCTCATTTACACGAGAAATTTCAGCTGCAGGCATGCTGTTAACATTTGTAGATACAGCCAAGGGGTCCTGTTCATGAGTCGTCTCACCCAAATAGGAATCGTTGCTCTGGTCGCCTTCTGTATCACACCCACCAAATGCTGGTGACATCTGATGGCAGGAGTTTGGTACATGATTGTCAGTTTTTTCAACTCGATTGTTTGCCTCTGACGAGTCTGGTTTATTGTCATTGGGATCACAAGATGGGGTGCAACCACGGTAGTCATCTGGTGTGTAGTCATCATCCAAATACAAAGTATCAGTTTGCACTTTGTCAATAATGGACCGCAAGTCCTCCTGATTACTTTCATCCGAATCAAACGCATTCAAAGGCAAAGTCGAGTGACGTGTACCTCGAGGTTCTTCAGATGATCGAGGTTTGATATCTTTGTTAGGTGCCTGAACTTGGCTAGAGGAACTTAAGTTATCAGTCTGCTGCGGATTGTCAGTTGAAGATAAATCATTGACTAGCAGCGATTTAGCAGCAGGCGCGCTGTTGCAGCTCGAAAGCGCATGCCATTGCCTTTCCAAACTCTCAGTCAATGGGATGGAACGCCATCCAGTAGCCGTTTTTGTAAGTCGGATGCGATTGCGAAGATCGTAATCTTCGCACAGGACTTGCACAATCCGCGTATCATCCTGCTTGATCCACACAAAGATCGGATTCACAGTAGGCTTTGGAGGAGTAGGAAGCGCGTTCACATCCTGGTAAACATCGTTGGCTCTGTTGCTGCGATGACGGTGATGATGTTTATGCTTCTTCTTGCGCTTCCGTCTGGCATTGTTTTTGGAAGACGGGGAGGAGGAGATAGTCGAGTTGGATATGGACCCGGTGCGCGAAAAATGCCTCCGACGTTCATCGGCTACAGTTTTGCAAGACGGTGATGCGTCGCCGTTGGTCGGCTTGAGGCCAGAGTCATCGTAGTTGGTGCAAGAGTTACGACGGAGCCGTTTGTGGCTCGGTCGGCATGTCGGGATGCTGGTCTCGCAGACGGCGTTAGCGAGGCGCGAATCATTCTCGGAAGTAAACATACCGCCGATGGATGGCCGACTCATATACTCCAAGTAAAACTGGTTGCCTACATTCACATGGCGGCGAATTTATGCAGTCTGAGTGCGGGCTCAGAACTCAACGCATCATCGAACCAGAAAAAGCCGCCGAGGCCGGAACACTCGGTCGAAACAGCGCAGTCCGAAACGTAAAAGACACGCGAACAAGTTTCAAAATGGAGCACGAGGGCTGAAAGCGGCGACAACCGCCATAACACCAAAATCACGATCACTGACACTGCACGATCGGGAAACGACACTTTCGGAGAAACGCGATGTCGATCAGCGTACGCAATTCGCGAATTCGGAACAATTTCTATCAGCCGGCGGTTGGACGGAGAACGCGATCGGTTGCCGAAATGCGGCCAAAGCTGGGGGGAAAATTCGAACGAGGAAGAGCGGCGACCAGCGGCAGCGAAAATGTAAGAAGGAAAAAATGAAAACACGACGGTCTGGAACAGCGACGCGTATAAATAACATTAACAGCAATATCGTGGAAACACTAGTACAAACTACAAACGAACGTTGCTCCGTAGTATAGGATGTAGTTTACGTTTTTTTCCCTTCTTGTTTCTTTTTTGGAGCAGACGAGGAAAGGCTGGATAGCAGCGCTACCTACAACACTGGCTCGAACTTACGGCGGCTCGTTTCGAGTCCCAGCGGCGTGGCGGGAAATTGAAATTAGCGCGTAATCGCGACTGCAAATCGCGGCGACGAGTACGAGTTTCTCTCTGGGTCGAGCGCGGCCCTGGTTGGAGGATTACGGCGATAGGGCGCGGCTTTTTTGGAAGTACTCGCTACTCGGCACGGGCTTATCTCGCGGCCGTTGTCGTTGTCGATTGTCGCCTTGCTGGCGTGCTCCGTTGCACGTCTCGCAACGAAGCTCGTTCTTCTAGCCTCTTAACCTTCACGCGCCGCGCGAGTCTACCTGATTGTGCTGTGATGTGCAACGCGTACCAGCGCAATGCATATTTAATACATATAAATACCTACTGATACACGTTCATTGAACAGCTCGTTGGACAAAACATGTTTACCTGTGGGGCTGTCGAGAGAAAACCAGAATCCGAGGGAAAGCAGAGTTCGAAATAAAATGGAATTAAATGGAGAAAATACGGGCACTTGAAAACCTAGCCTGTTGGAAAAATCCGGGCCCGGTGGAATCTCATTTCCCTCCTCTCGCGACACGTCTGTTTATACTACGAGTAGCTTTTGTTTGCGGGGATAATATTTGAATGCTGGTATACCGGGCTTCTGGTGTGTTTGGGCAGTATTTGCTTTGGTTAGGCTAGAGAACCTGTCAATCATGACAGCCATTCTGGTTTGCACAGAGTCCGTTTGTTCTCGATCACGATCGGCTTAAGGTGTTTTCGAATCGCGCGGAGGATGTAAGAACCAAAATGGCGTTGCGCCTACACTCATTTTCATAGGTTCTTTAGTAAAGCTTCAGGGAGCTAAACATAGCGTATAGCGTAGGACAGACTCAGTGTTACCAACCCCCGGCAATTGCCTGAGATTTTAGGCAATTTTAGATTTTTCCGGCATTTTTTCGGCACTCAAGCAGCGGTGGCAGCCTAGATTTTTTTAAGGAGTAGCAAAACCCCATTTTGACGAGAGTAAAAAATTGATGATTTCTCGGGGTGTAGCAAAAATTTCAAGGTAATTTCAGGGGCTTCTATCACCAAAATCACCCTCCCTCCCTTCCCAAAAAAAGTGGTTCTTATTTTATTTTAACAGTACCTAAACGAACAAACGAGCGAAAATAAATATTACAAAACGAACAAAATTGGCGAACATTTAAACTTAAAACTAGGTAGGTACAATAATTACAACTACTGTAAAGCAAATGTTGCTAATCGATATTTATTTCTAGAAATCGACTCATTCATTAAATTTTCGAGCTCACGCAATAATTTTTCAGCATATTCATAAGAATAGATGGTAGCAATAATGTTCAATCTTTTTGCGATGAGTACCGCTCTCAGGTACGATTTCAGAAATTTCAGCATGGACAACGATCTCTCACATGTGGCAGAAGATGCTAGAATTGTCAAGAATAGAGCACACAACTTTTTCATTTCGGAAGCCACTCGCCATAGACCTTTTTCAGAGACAAAAAAATTTAGAGCTTCTTGTAGAGAAGTAGGAGATTGGCCTTTTTCTTGTTTGAAATAATCCAAAAAAATATCTAAATGTTATTTCAGTCTTTGTCCATTCAAGTCTGATTGCAAAAATTTGTAATACCTTCGATATCATCCAATTTCAAGGTAACAAAATTTTAAGTGCATCTCAAAATTTCAACTTCTTTAGTATCATAACGATTGCAGAGCGATGATAATAACACACCCAAAACTTCCAGAATATTTTTCCATAATACTTTTTTGCTGATGAAAAAACATGCCGACTGCTACAGTTTTCATAAAGACGAGCTACTCTTCCTCTTGGGAGTTCTGGAGGTTCTACACAAAGTACGTCAGCTTGCTCTGTACTTTCTGTCCAAAATTTATCAAAACCAGTTTCTCGGTATATTTGTAAGGTTTAATCAACGTCTGAATTTCAGAATGTGACATATTCATAGTCAACGTTTGTTTTTGAAAATCTTTATTCAAGCTTCCAATTCTAGAAAAAGCTAGTAGACGGTCTAAGTAAACTGACACATGGACTTGTGACAACCTTTCAACGCAAAAATTCTCTACTTATTTTACTCCAACTGCAAAACCTGTCTGTACTCAGTACTCTTAGATGAAGATGATTTTGGATTAAAAAATTCTACAAAAGGGAGAATTTTCGGGGTGTAGCAAATATTTTTGAGGCATAGCAAACGTTTTTCCGAGGTGCAGCAAGCTGTTTTGGGGTGTGTAGCAATTTGCTACATACGCTATACAAAGGCGGCCACCGCTGCACGCAAGTATTTTTTATAAATTTCAAGCATTTTCTTAAATCTTAAATTCTGTCTACACTTATTTTTTACATTTCATTTTTGAATGTTAGCATTTTGCTGCGTGTTGAGAGCTACAAACTATCATACTGTCATTCATCAGCTTGCTGCAAGTCTGCTGTCTGTTTCTGTTGATAAAACGAAAAACCACAGCTTAAAAAGCCTAATGAAGTAATGTTTTTAGTTGTTAGTTGGTGAGTCAGTTCTAGTGCTAGATTCGAAGAATAAATGATTTACTCGAACTCGTGTTTCAAAAATTTCCTACAGTCCCCGGCAATCTTAAGCATTTTTATAAAAACAATCCCAGGCAACTCTCAAATTGTGAGTCGGTAACGCTGAGGACAATAGCTTTTGAAGAGCCTCTAGCTTTTCGATTTCCGAATTTTCATACTATTAATGATGGTATTCAACAACCCTGTCGAGAAGGAGGGGGAAGGGAGAATACCCCGGGCCCGGACTTTCAGGAGGGCCCGATATTTCTATGAGACCTGAATTTCAATGCTTACGGCCACATCATACTGTACAACAAATCAGCAATCACTCCTTACACCATAAAAGAAACCTCTTATCCCGTAGCTTATAATTTTTTCCCATCTGACAAAGGAAAAAAATGAACTGGAAAGAGGGGAGCCCGTGGGAATTTACCCCAGGCCCTCTTTTTCTCTCTACGGGGCTGGTATTCAATGTATCGCAAGTTCGCTACCTCCATTTTGCAAGGAATTGCTTCTTTATTCTTTGAAAATTATTATTTCTTTGATAACAGCACCCTCGGGGATCTCAAGGTAGACAAAGCTACGGGTACAGATAGAATCGAAAATACCGAGAAATTTGAAATTTTGAGGAAGAACTCGCACCATTTTTAACTGCTCTATTTAATGCAAGGTTCTCATAACTAGAGAAAGTCGGCTCATTCAGGTTGGCAACCCGCAACAATTCTACCCGCCTCACGTAGAGACGAAACTCGACTTCCAGTTTGAGGATGTGGAGAAGAAAAATCTGCCGACAAATATTTTTTGAAAACTAAAAATAAAGAGGGCTAAGAAAGCCCTAACAGCCTTCCCGACGTCTCTGAAGCAATGCTCGAAAGGGCGGATTCCAGGGCTCGGGTTGAGAACAAATTAGAAAAAAAACTTCTCTCATCCGATCTTCTTTCTTTACTCCCAATTTATCAGACGGCACTTGACGCAATTGAGCGTCCTGACGCATATCTCGTCCTTTTAAAAACTTCTCATCAAAGTTCAACGCTGCGCAAAACTCTTATTTGTTTAAGACTCTCTAGATTTCTCGAGTCAAGATTACTCAAAACTTTTCAAGTTTTATTAACGACTTTTTAAGGAATCGGATTAGAGTTACATTATAATGGTAAGGACGTATAAAGAAAGGAACTTTCGGCGAAAAATGAAATTTTACAGGAAAGCCATCAAAAGTTGGAGTAAATTATTATCTGAGATTCGTTTTTTCAGCGTTTTTCAGTTTTCAAATTACAATCCAAGAAACTGACTTGAATTAAATTGTGAATCGTAAAAGACCTGGAGGCATGCTATGACGTCTCATTAAGAGTAGTATATCGGTCACGTCATCACGCATCGTAGAAATATGTGCCTGCCAGAAAAAAACGTGTATTTGGTTCAAAAAATCGATTTTTCGATTTTCGACGTTCTTGATCTTTTAAGCGGAATTATCGGAAAAATTAAAATAAAGAAAGATCCAGTTCCAGATCAAACAAGAAACATTATCTTGCAGACGAGTCTGCAACCATGGGAGAGTATTTTCATGTCTTTGCTTCGCGGACTGCGACGACATGAGAATGTCATCGTTGCAGTCAGTCAGTCAGTCAAGTCAGTAGTTTTATTATTATTATTATTTCCCCTCGACACTGATGCGATGCCCGAAAGGGCAGTTTCTGGTGCTGGGGATGCGGTGTTATTGGGACCACTCTGGCATGCGTGCATCGCCATACGTCCCATCACACCATTATTATTATTATTATTATCATTATTACTGATACACGGACCAAGACGAGGAGGTGAGGGGTGAGTGAAGAGAGGCAGCGCGTCCAGCCGTGGGGGACCTGAAATTTCCAGGCAAGCGCTCAGGGAGTGCGGTCCTCGGTCAGTAGGGAACCCCATGGTGGTCCTGGTAGGACGCGCGCACCGTTCCGGCACGTAGAAATGGGGGTTCGGGCCCGGCCCCAAGGCGTCCCTCCGGTCACTGATGCGATACTCGAAAGGTTAGTTCCTGTGGCCGAGGGTGCGGTGTCATAGGGGCCACTTTGGCATGCGTGCATCGCCATACGTCCCACCACACCATTATCATTATTACTATTAACGTGACGCATAAAAGTAATGTTTTTCCAGTTTGTATGCCAAACTAAAGACATAAAATGTGAAAAAAAAAAATTTGAAATGCTACGAAAAGACTTGGAAAGACAACGAAAAACGTAGTCATATTATAGATGTCTTCATTTGGTTTTAATGCAGAATTCGCGTTTTGGACCAAATACACGTTTTTTCCTGACAGGGCACATTAGTGAGCTATCCAGTGGTTATTTATTCCATAACTGTTGTTGTGATAAGGATGTTGCGAGTTCTTCCTTTATTTTATATCAATGCACTTCACTCTTTCCCTTTCCAACAATGTTGGCCTCATTATCTTAAAAATTTAATATCTCCCAGAATTTTGAAGTTAGGCGCTTGAGGGCACTTTCATCCGTTTTCTGCGGGGGTTTTACATAAAATGGGCCGAAAACGTGAAAATCAAAATTTTGGTCAAAAAGTCCCTTGGTTCCTTTCTTCATACGCATTCACATTATGTGGTATCTTCGAACGCGTAATCATGGCAGGGAATCAAACATGACCCGTAATGAAATGAATTCATATATTCTTGAAGTCAGTATAGGGGAAAAGGAATACAAAAAGAACTAATAATAATAATAATTTTTAAAAAAAAAGGTTATTGTCTTCTCGATACTTTTTTACTCAGCGTCTGTTGGTGTTGCGCAGGCAATCATTTGAATTATTGAATATTTATAAATTCTCGAGCATGTCAGCGCAAATGGAAATGTACCAGTTGAAATAGCCTAGCTTGCTATTCGTTCAAGCATTTACCTACTACAGGTATGCATAATGCATATGCATATCTAACTGAAAAAATATGGGGGAAAAACTTTAGGCGGAAGATCTGGTGGTTTCATTACTCACATCACTGATTAAAACGGCGGCCTACTTTTTAGTCTACTCCTCGTTAGTTTGAGCGGTTCCGAAATTTATTTCGTGTATAGATTCCAATAAATTAGAAAAACTGAGTAAGTCACAGAAGAATAACTATTAACAGGACACTGTGAATTAATCGACCAATAATCGATAACTTTTCCTTCTAAACGTTTCCTAGGGATCGAAATTGTCGATTTCAACACCTTTCAAACAACAAGATAAATCAAATAAATCAAAATTTTCCATTTGTTTCATATCAGTGCCGAGTATAATATGTATGCACAAACGTATTTTTCGAGGCAACAAGAGAGAACTATCAGTAACAGCAAATACGATATAATTTAATTTTTCAATTCAACCGCTCATTATACTGTATAAACGTATATTTGTACAACTGCTGGCATTCGTTTGCCTAGTTGACATACGCTGACGTATGCGTGGTATTTGCTTACAGTTCTCGTTAGTTCAAGTAAGCCGATTTGGTAAATCGTCTGACTGGTGCTGACTTACATATGTACGCTGTGTACATGTACATATCCTTACCCGTATCTGCGGTTCATACCGAACTGCACGAAGGTGAGACAAAGAAAAGCATTATAGCTCCATAATTTACATACGCGGTCTGTCAATTAAGTATACCTCATTCACAAACTTCATTTTCACTGGCACATAGTTAATTCATGTAAGCTGAAATTCATTTCTAACGATCATGTTGAGGAATCAACATTTCTAAGCCAACCACGAGCCCACCAAGCAAAATGGGGCTAGAAATAAATTTGAGAAAAACAGAACTGTCAACGAAACAGAAAGATGTATTTAAAATAAGCGGGTGAAGAGATTACTATAGCCGATGGATACAAATACCTTGGGCAAGTAGTATCGTTAGAAAATAGGCAAGAAAAAGAAATATCTGCGAGAATAAAAAACGCATGGAAATGTGTTTGGTCCCAAAAGACAATCCTAGAAAGTCAAATAAGTATATACAACAAGATCAGAATATTAGAAAGTGTCGCATACCCAAGCCTGACTTACGGAGAACAGACAAGATCGCTTACCAAAAACCAACTAAACAGAATACAAGTGACACAGAGAAAACTGTTGAGACGTGTCCTCGGAATAAGGCAGAGAGAAAAAATGTGTATTAAGAAACTAATAGAGCAACCAAGAAACCGTGATATAGCTTACAAGTGAAAGTTGATTTTGCGGGGCACTTATACAGATCTGATCCAAATGGCTGGGGAAGAAGGTGGAGACGCTGCAGGTACATACTCAAAATATCAAATTGTCTGTAATTGATGAAGATGAAATTTCCAGTGTTCAAGCTCTTCTAGCTCCCAAAATCCCTACTTTCAACAGCACAATGAAAACGCACCAAGTTGTATATTCTGAAAAAGGCCCCTTTGATTCAAAGTTGCGATCTTTGAGCTCTGTCTAAAATGCCTTGATATGCGAAAAATTTCAGATCGAAACCCCATCTTAAAACCACGATGATTCCGAAACTATTCAGAATGATGAATCGTACGATTTGCCTATAAAGGTTCAACTTGACGAGTCAAACGTTTAACTTGAGGAGCCAATTTCGACTGATATTGATCGTGCAATACCTACTGAAGAAAAATGTTTTTATTTTGGCCAAATATCTAATGCAAATAAAAAAACTAGTCCTTATCGATACGTACCTATGTCGTATAATCGAAAGTTTGACAGTTCTGAGGATTTAGAAGTTACAACATGAACTCTAAAGAAAACTCGTTCTTTCAGAAAACGATGTGACACAAATCCGTCCCAATCCAAAAGTGAGAAAAATCAAACGAAAATCTGTTTTTGTTTTCCCTAAACGCACAGATACTTATGAAACGACCTAATTATACTTTGTACGTATTTGAATCAATGTTATTTACATACCTTATATCTTAGACTTTTCCTTCCTTTTTTACGTTATTAAAAAGGCTGTTAGGATGAAGGACATAGAGCTGGAGCTTGAAGCGAATTTCAGAATTTTAACAGAACCTAGGCCAATTTTTGGTAACGGCTCCAACTTTGGTTCGGCCATTCAAGCTCCCCCTAACAAATAACCGAAGCCGGAACCAGTGGCGTAGCCAAGGGGGGATTCAGGGGACGAATCCTCCCCCCTTGAGATGAGAATTTTTTATATGCTGGCAGTATCACAGTGAATGCGCGAAATGAAATTTAAATCCAGATACATAACTGAAGTTGAAAAGCACAACATACTGATACGTCAATGTAAAAACATACAGTTCATGTTAGGTGTAACCCCCCCCCCCCCGCCCAAAATTTTGCTAATCCCCTTACTTGGAAAAAATCCTGGCTACGCTACTGGCCGGAACCGAAACCATATTTTTGTTTTAGCCGGAGCCAATTTCAAGAATTTTCGCCCGAGCTAAGCCGGAGCGGAATTAAATTCAATTTGCTCCGCCACTGGAGTCAGGTCGCACTGGCTCCAGTTTTGAAGCCAATAAGTTACTGTAATCGTTCCCAAAGTCTTTTTTTTTTTAAATTATATTTCTTATTTCATGTGTAGTTTTTATTGCTGCGTACAAATCAACGTTATCGCATTTTTTAACAGTATTTTCTCATTATGTGATCTAATGAAGAGAAAAAGTCGTTAATTGAGAATTTTTTCTAATCAAAGCTTTTGACATTTTGTGACGTATTCTGAACGTTTTCCTACAATCTATTTTCAGAGACGAAACTTGACTTTCAGTTTAGGGAAAGGAAGGAGAAGAAAAATTTGCTGACAAATATTTTTTGAAAACTAAAAATTCATTGACAAAATTGTAGAAAAATCGGAACATTCCCGATTTTTTAATCGAAATATTCCTAAATTAAAAAAAATAGACCAGCAAACAAACGTTCTTAAAAATTGAAAAATTCAATTTGAAAATTTGCTGACTACCAAATTCTTAAGGGGAGGGGTTGTTACCTCCCCCGAATAATTTTGTCCCTGCCTATTTCATTACGGTTCCAGTTTAGTGTTATTAATTCCAATACATTCTTATTGTGTATTAAATCTGAACATCTTTTTCATTATCAAAGTGCGCTTCTCATTACCGCGTCAAGGTAAAAAAAAAAAATCTGCTGGAAAATTTATAGTAAAAAATTAATGTTCGAGTATGGATATGTAGACTTGAGAAAATAAAGAATGAGTTCATAGAAAAACTGGACAAAGTGGTTCAAAACAACTCAAAAAATTGGATCGTCAATATTCCCGCAGATGGTGAAATCACCCACATGTGAAAGAAAAAATATGTTTAGCGATTTTACGCCTATTTAGTGGTGGCAACATTTTAGGAAAAATTTTCCTAATTTCATTAGTATGAAAAATGAAAGGTTTTTGATCCAAATTATTGGATTTTACCTCTCTGAGGAGAGAAAAGTCAACATGGGATACGAGCTAGAGACTGATAATCCACTTTGAGTATTACTTAAATAGCAAAGTGGACCCAAAACTTTCATAGGTTTCATCTTCTTTTTTCTTTCTTTTTTTTCCAGTTGTCATCGAGAGTTTAGAAAAATAAAATAAAACAGTTGATTAGAAATTATAGATGATAAAGAAGAATTGGACAAACACCTTAAACCATCTCTTTTAAAACAATTTTATACCCACAAGTGGATTTTTTGTTCAATCACGGTTTTTCCGTTTAGCAGTCTCAGTTTTCGTCTTTGATAACTTGGTCATGTGATTACCACCAATACGCCAAAGCTTTTGCCTCAGAACAAGTACATCTGAATTCAAAGGGAAAAACTTGAGCGATTCGTTTTCACTTGAAAGTTACCAGTACGTACCTATGGTGTTTTCAGACACAGTTTAATTCTAAAAAAAGCATCAACTACCAACGGAATTCCTAATTTCGATTATTCTAAAAAGAATATACCTACCTACGCAGCTATAGATTTATTTATAGAGTGCACTTACTAATTCTTTTCACTCAGCGAATAAAATTAATTCTCAGCCAGTCACCATCAGAAGGTTCACGAAAATGATCGTAACCAGTAAATAGACAACCAGTAACTCTACTACCTCGTTCTCTATTGGTTCAAATAAGCTTATATTTATGTGGTAGGTATTAGGTATGCACACAGATTTTATGTTGTAAACAAAGTTAATCATCAATTTTAGTACAACCATCTGTATGCTGACATAAATATGCACACTCAAATTTTACAAACATTTATGCAATTGCGAGTATATTGAACTCATTTCAAAACTGGATCTTAGTTTTTCAGGAAAGACATCGCACATCTAAATTCCAGGTAAGAAACTGCCATTGATCCCATTTCTGTAATAAGACCCATCGCATATTTTACGTGGAGAGCTAAGCTCTAGGTTTCTTCTTACAGCATGATATTAATCATAGCTCTATTTTGGTGGACCATTAACTAGATACTACCAGATATTCTTGTCAAGTGAATTGTCTACAATATCTTGACATAGAGGATGAAAAGAAGTGGACATTTATGTCCACTCCTTATTCCCTGTGGACGTTTATATCAACACCATTTCGGCTCCATGTGTACATTCGTGTCGGCTCGTTTTTAAGCTCGTTTAACCTATGTTATTCCATAAAAAATTATTTTATTGAAATAATGTCTGTCTAGTTGTGGTAACGCGCCTCTAAATTTACACTACTGATGTAGAAACTTCGTAAGAAAAACAAAATTGTCCCCATTCCAATTTGCCACCAGTAGGCTAACACAAATATGCATTCTTGCCAGCGGCGTAATAGCCCCCAACGGAGGGATCGAAAATTTTTTAGGTCTTTTTTCAATAATAAGTGCGTTTTCTCTCCAAGTTTGCCGTCCTAGACTATGTCTAACGTGGTTTATGGAAAATCCTTTCCTGGGGAGGACATTAAGAATTATTCTGAAAATGCTTTCTGCTCTATGCTGTTCTTCGCAGTTCCTTTCCACAACATTCTACAGCTTTCAATGAAAGATACGTACATATTTCATACATGAATACTGACAGTGTGTCTCATCAAAAACAGTACTCGAAATATGTCGCACAGTCGGGAAGAGTTTGAGATTAGGACTGGACACGAGGGATTTGGCGGGACAATCAATACACGAGAAGCACAAACAAGCAAACCAGAGCAGAAACCGAGAATCTAAATCGAAAACTATTTTCCGCTTTCCCTACACAGCGTGCACATCATAGGTGGAGTCAAACAGTTCAAATCCCTTCGAATCTTGTTTGTTTTTCTTTTTTCCCCAGAACTTTCTACAGTAGGTATCCGAGCTCCGAGCACACTTATTCTCGTTCCGCGTTTTGTTAATCACTTGTGAGACAGAATTATGTTCACGAACGAACTCATGACATTAGTGGGTCACGGATGAGCTGAACCGAGTTGGCAGGTCGTGCATCATATTTTATGTTCGGCTGAAGCTGAAATTACCTATCCTAATATTATAAGCTCGATAAGGGGATTACGAAGCCATGACAATTTTTATTTTTATACCAGTCGGTGAGACAAGCCACGCTGAGTATTGTATTAGTCAAATCGGTGGACTACATTTAACGATCAGGGATGCCGTAAATTACTGGCCGGCAATTAAAAAACGATAAACAGTGTTCTTCAAACCGTAAATTATACCCCGAGCTGGGCCCTAATCCGGTTAATTTCTAGCTGTTCCTCGTACAGATCGAACTATCACAAATTAGGTTCGTTATGTGTAACCAGCAGGCAGACTGAGGCTTGCAAAAGGAGGATACTTTTCATTCGTGAAAAAATTTGTATTTCATATCGGGATTCAAAAAGTTGCAGAAATTTCACAAATGTAGGAAGATCAGGACCTTAGCTACGGACGGAGACCAACGCTTCAATCTGAAATTGTTGGAAATTCCAGAGACATTCGCATGCAAACATATTTCTAGCTACTGCACCCCTGCTCAGTGTTTAGGAGCTCATCAAGAAAAGATGCCATAGATCTACAAGTAAAAAAATGAAACGAAAAAAGAGAGATGATAGACAAAAAGAATGAGGAGAACCTGAGATCCAACACTAGTCTTAAAACGTCCACGTAAGCCTGGAAGAGTTTAAAACACGTACAGAAAATTCTCGTAAACAGATCTGAAAGAATCTTGAATGCGTCTTGAAGAGTCTCAACTCAATTTTGAAAAGTTCTAATGAGTTTGAAGTAAATCGGGAAAAGCCTCAAAGAAATCTTGAAGGTTTCATGGAGTCTTCAAAGCGTCTCGAAATATTTGCGAGTCTTGAAAAACTTCAAAGAAGCACAGACAACTTTTAAAGAGTCTTTTAAGCAATTCTGGAATCACATGAAGGGCAAGAAAGGAAACTGCCTGGGACACTCACTTGGAAAGAGGTACTTGAAAAAACGGGGTACAAAAAGAATGAAAGAACGAAAGAATAAAGAAAAGGTATCTTTTTTCAACACCGCCACGAAAAATTCCTCATAACCTCATCGCGACTTCCAACTTCCTAGAAGTTTTACACTTTCTAAGAAGACGTTGAAGAATATATCGTACACTACTCAGGTGGAAATAGTGAAATAAGTTAGTGCTAAATTTTGATCTAGGTATCGATAAATATTCGTTGGAGCGCTCGCAACTTCTTTGCGGGGGGGGGGGGGTGTAATTATATAGAGTGAAGCTTCACCTGCCTTTCTGCATAATTTCAGCTGTGAATACGTGATTTATGTGATCACGTGATAATTATGAAATTCCGGTGTTTAAAAATGTACTAAATCAGTGCCGTCCCCGAGGGGGGGGGGCAAAGGGACATTTTGTCTGAGGCCTCGCACCTATCAAGGTCTAGTGCGGGCTTGAAAATGTGCTCCGGTCTTTTTGCAGAGAAAAAATTTGCCGCGCTCTGTGTTGAATTTTTGCCTTAGGCCTCGCAAAGTTATGGGACGGTACTGCCTAAAATTAAACAAGTATCGAATGTTGACCAGATCTACATTTGATTTTTTTTTTTTAAATGTGTCTGAGAAGGAAATTATTGTACATTTTACCACCTAGGAAATCCATCAAAGGATCAACATTTGACATCACCAAGTGTCAAAGGTTGTTTTTTCGGACGTTTTATGAAATCTCCGTAGATCAACACTGCATGGACTTTAAAAAAGTTCGACTAAGAAAAGTGAAAGCAGAAAGTTGAAATTTATTATTAATCGCAATTTCGGCGTTCAATACTGATATGGAGAGCAGCAAGGGCATCTGAAAAAAGTAAATCAACGTATGGCACTTTACTAAACTACTGTTGTGCTGCAGATTCGCCTGCAAACTCAATCATAATTGATAATTCACAATACCCCACCCCTTAATTAGGTAATATACCATTTGTACGTTAAGAAGTGCGCTTTCCCGTCATTATCTGTCTCAGGGAGCATATCGTCTGAATCCAGCACGCACCTATGTATATACAACTTCCTGACGTTAGGATTTTGAACGGATTTCGAAAATGTAAAATATATTTCGATCAATATGGAGCGTTCCTAGTTTACAATGCCATATTGCTACAGAGCAGTATTAGCGATTACTTTTACAGCGACAAAACAGGAGAAAAATGTTTACATCCCCTCGAGGGAAGGGTGAAGAACGGTCGAGATAATTATACCTATAAATGGCAAACTCTGCAACCCCAGCAATTAAGTTGGTTTTTTTTTTTAAATTTTTTAAGCTTGAAGAAGGCAGGAGGCAGGCTCCATTTTTATTTTTTAAATTTGAGAACCATTCTGAAGGACACCTCGTATACTAGAAGTTTGATATTCAATAGGTGAGGGGGAAAAAGATGACCGATCCACGTGGCATGTAGACATCTTTTCTTCATCTTCGGTAACTATTTATTGAACATTGGACGATAGTAAATCCTGAATCAGATGGCGATGAAACTTTAATGCTATTCGATATTATAGAGTTGATGACGAATTCTACAATGAATTATTTGTAAGCCGTAGTCGTATTTCGCGATCATACACAGCGCACACACAACACAGCTTTCATCATAGTTTTGACTTTGTAAAGGGCGAACGAAACTCTATTTTTAGACTAGCTTTTGGGACACTTCTCGAATATTTCTCACTCGTACATACATTTTTGCGCATACTCGATTCTTATTATATGGAGTAGTGGTCGAGAGTGCTGCTAATACATCGTGTGAGATAAATACACGAACTCGAGGATCGTAAGTTAATATTAAAAAAAAAAAAAAAAAATTAATAATACTGAGGCAAGTTGAAGCATCGAATTTGAAGCATACGTTACAAAAAGTCTACACGCTCCACAGATGAATCCATATTTTATGAATTCTCATCATATTTTAGGCGGCAAATGCATGAAAAACCCACGAGTTCGCTCTTTCACGCAGAACACCTGATAGTAACTATAGGACTGCCAGTATGTTCCTTACATTCGCAAGATTACATTGTTGGTAATGACTAATGAGGCAGATGAATTGCAGAGGCGTTTTTAAATTCAGACGTAAATCAAGCACATACTCGAGGAGAGGGGGCATCAAATAAAAAACAAGAAAACTACCTTGAGCAAAAAAATTGTAAAATTACGCAAACAGCATACAAATAAGTTTCTTCTGCGTGCATGGAAGGGGATAGAACTGACTTTCATGTTAGTTCAAACAAGACTGACAATGATAAAACCGTTCCGAGGACATACAGTCGGCAACATTACTCTAAAATGGACCCTAATCTACTCCTAAACTTCAAGTAATTTCTTGCAGTCTAAATGATCACAACCGTCTTTCTACTCCCTCCCTCCCCTCCCACTACAAGGCCGAACAGACGTCTGGTTGGCCGAGTGGATAGCACGTTGGTCTAAGAATCCGGAAGTCCCGGGTTCGAGGCCACGTAGCAACTCGCCAGAATTTTCGACCTAGGCCGGTTTTCCGGCCAGAAGAGAAGAGGGCTAAGACAGCCCTAACAGCCTCCCCGATATCTCTGAAGTAATGCTCGAAAGGACGGATTTCAGGACTCGGATGGAGAGCAAATTAGAAAAAAAAGATGCAAGGCCGAAGAAGACTGATAGAGCTGAACGAACTACTGATTCCAAGGATATGAAGCCCGACCAATGTTGTTCAAAGAACTGCACAAAAAACTGTCACAAGACAATATATTATACGTCTGAAGGTCATCGAGTTCATTCTGATCTACTTCGTAACTGATAGTATAACTCTTATGCTAGATGAGGACTCAAGACACCCTGTACTCAAAACTTAGTTCATCTTTGCTTCTGTTTTTGATCGACTAAAAATCGCGTCGACTAGATAAAAGTTTTTCTTTTTCCAAACCCAAATATAGTCATTGATTTAATGAAGAGATTGTGTGAGGGATAGGGATCCAAAATTTTCTAATTAGAACGTTGCACTAGCAAAAATGTTTTTATACCTTTTGAGTAGTAAAAATAGGAAAACATTTTCAAATTTTCCAACTGAAGACCACTGATTTTCCACCAACTGAAGCCAATGGTAGAACGTTTGGGTATAGGCAGCCGAGAAAGCGTACATTCATCGCTCATTCTTCGCTGTAATTCAGTAGAAAGAGAGAGAGAGAGAGAGAGAGAGAGATGAAAGCTGCGCAACTTTCACTAATAAATACCAAAGCCAGCAGGCTACACACCCAGTAAGAGTTCGCTTCCTGCTCCCATACCAACCTGGCCAGGAAAGGTTCTTTTAAATATCATTTCACATTATCACATCATCATTTTCTGTACGTCAAAAAGTTTCTCACATAATCATCACACTTCGTCACACTATCGGTGTAGGCCTACAGACTCGGCTGGACATTTTCATGTTATATAGTACAATTACCCTATGTTTTACAGAGTCGCCATAACGAAAGTCATTTTACTTTGTTACACCTGACTGCATGGGTTATCTTTAAAGGGTCCTTATCTCATATGAGGTAGGTATACCTACAGGTCTAAAAAATTACTTTTTTGATACGAAGTTTGCCTAGTCGGTTGGTTGCTCAGATACGAATACAAGTGTCAGCTTACCTATTAGGCAATCCACATTTTTAATTTGAATGTTGATAATAAGTAAAACTTCTTTTCTACCCAATTTAAAAAGAAAAATGTAAGCATAATTGTCCATTTCCTCGTCAATTTTGTCATTTAACGTAACAAATAAGATTTGTTCACTGTCCACGACTATTACGATTGGAAGATCTATATTTGTGGACGTCCACGAGAAAAGGGACATAGTAGTCAATAGCAGTTTTGCCGCTACAATTTTGTAAAAATGAGTGAAAAAATCGATTTTGAGATTATGACTGATTCTAATAGGAAAACTTGTGTACTTCCTTATGGTTTTTTGTCGCAACGCTGTATATAGCTTCGTTCTCGCGTGAAATCGAAAAAAGTGTCTCGAGAAAAAGCTAAGGGACATAGATGATGTCGAGTACACTGTTACCAGATCACAAATTTTATTGACGCTATATTTCTTTCAAAAACGCGCCAAAGAGCGCTAGATTTTCTCTCAAATAATCTTAAAGACAGAGGTAAATTTTTTCTGAAGGAGTTAATAAATTAGGCTACTTTGTACTCTCTTTAAATGATGGAAAATAAAAAAGTTGATCAGAATTCAGAAATTGTATTTATAATATAAATATGACAACTTGGATACTTGGAATAATTTCTTGACGCTAAAATTTTTAGATCACAAGCCTAATATGGAATAAAAGATGTCATAACATTTTATGGCACTGAAATTTCAGAGTAAGCAATCCATTTTATAATTTATAGGCTGAGTCCCTCAAAGAATGCGAAAGTCGTGAGTTTCGTTTCGTTCATTTTGTTCATTTATATTCGTTCCCGATGTTTTTATATTTTTATATAAATAAGCTGAACTTTTCGTATAAAAGGTACCTATACATAGATGTCGATTTTGTTCTATACTTTTTCACATGGGTTCTGATATATCAAGATGATTAATTTCAATGCGGTTACCCGTTTTTGATGATGCCTCATCCATTCCATCTATTCCCGTTTCATTTCAGCTCTTCATCGTTCCCAAAATTTGCATTTTCACTTTGAAAAATTTCAAACCTCATTTCCGTAAAATTCAGCTTTTTGAGTACTCAACGTTTGAATTCCTCTTCTCCATCGAGTTTTTCACCTAGCAGACTCGACAAGGGCTTGTTGGAAAGGTAATTCTCGCTAGTTTACTGTACTGTGCTTAACTCCATACCGACAACTATATCTCTTTTCTCGTGGACGTCCACATTTGATATTCTCGAATTTTGAGTTCGCTTTCACTACATTCAGGCAAAAAGGAAAGAAGGGAAAGTAAAAAGCAAAAAAAGTCATGCTGGAAATTAAACATCGTTACATTGAATTATCAAAAGGCATAGCTGATGACACGCGATTATACCAGTTAGAAAACATTTGTGGAAAAAAAGGTTTTGATGCACAGTAGATTCCGGGTTATCCGACCTAATCGGGGCTGAAGGTTGGTCGGATGCCGAAAAAGGTCAGATAATTCGAGATGAATATTTTCAATGTAAAAATAAAGAGCACAAAATTGAAAAAGACAATGTTTATTCAGAAAATTGAACTTTGACTTTAAAAAGGATTAAATAAGTGAAAAAACAATACTTATGTTGTAATAATAAATCACAAATTATAATTTTTTTAAATCGTCGGTGACCAGTTTTTTTTTGTTTTTTTTTAAATCACGATTCTTTTTCTGGCCGTGTGATTCCGCAACGCCGCGCTATCACGCCGGTCGAACAGCGTACGTAATGTATCTACGTACATTCCAAAATCAAAAATTAGGTGTCTAATGTAGAAATTCGGATTGACCGACCTTAGTAGGGCGGATAAGTCGGAGGGTAGGGTCGGATAAATGTGAGTCGGATAATTCGGAGTCTACTGTAATAGGTTTAGCGGAAACAAAAAAATTTGGCGAAAAACTGGTACAACGCAAAAATGAGAACTATTCATTTTTTGGAAACGCCGTCACCAAAAAAAAAAAAAAATATATATATATATATATATATAAGGACAGGCTTCTATATTCACCAGAACTGGACTGAAAAATCACGGACATCAAATACATTTCGGATAGAATGAAATTAACGTTAGAAAAAGACTTAATTTCGAGTGTCATTCAAGTTTATGCCCCCACAAACATAGCCGATATAGAAGAGAAAGAGGAGTTTTATAAATTATTGTCAGATACCTCTGCGAAAGAAGGGGGTTATTATCGAATAGTAATAGGGGATTTCAACACCAAAGTTGGGAAAGACGGGGGAAATTTGGAGGTAGTCGAAAAATTTAACTCAGGTGAAAAGACGAATGAAAATATGGAAAAATTAATAGAATATGCGGGGGAAAGAGATTAAAGGTTGCGAATACATTTTACAAAAAGAAACCCTCAAAAAATAGACTTGGCAACCACCCAATAAAACTACTACAAACGAGATATATTACTTTCTTAATATTGTCAAGGACGTAGGAATCTGGAAAGGCCTGACCTTTCCCTCAGACCATAGGTCGTTACAGAGGAAACTGGAAATTCAAAAACGTAGTAAAATCAAGAACTGGGTAGTAAACAAGGATAAAGGGATACACTACGAAATCCCACCCTATAAAATTGAATCTTGGACAGAAGAACTAAAACGTTCCCGCAAACCATCGATACAGTAGAGGGCTGTGATGTACAAAAAAGTTATGACGATTTTGAACACGCCATTAAAAGCACTAGCAAGAAGGGGATTAAAAAGACAAGAGAGGAACGAACAGATGTTAAGCTCTTATTGGAAACTAAAAAGCTAATTGAAAAGAGAGTGGCGTTGAAAGCCAGGAGAGGCCTAAATAAATTGGGTAAGATTGAATTAGTAGAATTAGGAAAAACGATTAAGAAAAAAATAAGTAAGGACACCAGAAATGATGATACAACAAAAATTTTGGAAATTATGAAAGAATCACGATCGTTAAAAAAGGTTAAAAGGGAACTGTATCCCCATAGGCGTCTAATACCAGGAATAAAAAATGAAACTGGTCCACAGCAGACAGGGTACTATAAATGTAGCAACCAAATTTTACAGCAAATTATACTCGGCAGAGGGGTTCAAACAGGGGATAGACTCAGCAAAATTTAGGAAGCAGTCCAAAAACGATGAGCTAATCCCACCTATCCTCGAACATGAAATTAACATAATACTGACACAGATGAAAAGTGGGAAGGTTGCGGCTCAGATGGAATAACTCACTACATGTATACTGGAAACTTGCAGACGAGATAACACCAAAACTAACTGAAATTTTTAACAGAATATTAGAACTAGAAAAATTACCTACACAGGGGAAAGAAGTCGAAATTATCTTACTATACAAAAAGGGAGCCGTGATAATGTAAGCAACTATAGGCCCGTAAGCTTAACCTCAAACGTAAACAAAGTTTTTTCTAAAACGCTAAAAAACAGAATGTAGATATAACTGGTTAGATATGGCGTAAAGCGTAGAACAGGCAGGAGTCACATAAAAAAAAAAAAACATTCGACAACGGATAATATTTTTACAACTAAGCAGCTGATAGAAAAAACTAACTTAACCTTGCACGCACTATTGGTGGACTTTGAAGAGGCTCTTGATACGGTCAATTTATCCTGCTTATGGAGGGAGGGCCTTGGCACGGCAAGGCATCCCACAAAAAAAAATTTATTAACATTATAAAAGAAATGTGTTCGGGGAGTGGGTGGGGGGGGGGGCAAATCCGCATATCAAACTGGATAAAGTTGGGCCAAAATTCGAATTAAAAGGAGGGGGGGTAAAAAAGGAGACCCGTTGTCTCCAAATTTATTCAATAGAATAGTATTATAGAAAAAGTATTTTGGGAAATAGGATGGGAGAGCAGAGGTATCAAAATAGACGGAAATACTTCAGTAATTTACGTTTTGCAGATGATGTTGCACTATTTGCATAAGATCTAAATTCTCTCCAGGATGTGGCCCCAGAATTCGAAGCAGCCGGTAAAAAGGCAGGTCTAATAATAAATACCAAAAAAACAGTGTCACTTTCGAGACAAAATGACAAGGCTAGTATTATTCTGTGAGGAGGGGGGTAAGCACTAAGCAGGGTAGAGGAAACTACATATTTAAAACAAAAAAGAGCTTGGGAGATCTCCAGTAGAATTTCAAAAGCCTGGAACAGTTTTACGGCAATGAAAACTGTTTACAAATCATGCCTCCCAATAAACCTAACAGCTACTGTCCCGGAAACCTGTACCTTCCCAGTTCTAACATACGGGGCGCAAGCTTGGGCCTCAACAATAACATAATTAAATAAAATCTACAGAACACAACTGGCCGTGGAGAAACTCAAAGACAGAATTAAAGGTACAATAACAAAACTAAAGGAAACAAAAAACTTAAAACATACGATAAAGAGACCCAAAATGAAGCACGCTCATGGACATACAAAAAGAAACGAAGAGGATAGACGGGAAAGAAGGGTTTTAGAATGGACACCATATACGGAAAAGAGGTGTAGAGGGAGACCTAGAAGGAGATGGATGAGATAATACAGTATGGCGGAGTAGCTTGGGGGAGGGATGCAAGGGTTCGTGGCAAGTGGGCAAGGGTGGTAGAGCATTATGCCTAAAGACGGGCGGAGAGGGACTAAAGTTAAGTTTGTATTAAAGCTGTTCAAGTTTGTACAATAAGCTGGTTTGAGTTTCCCTCGATTAAAGCAAATTTCATTTCATTTCAATCTCACATCTAGCTTTCTAGGCGATCAGTGTACCGGATTTAAGGGAAATGCGCCGCAATCTGAATAAGCGCTCCCTTATTCTCTTTCCTCGCATTTCTTTCTTTCCCTTTCTCTTATTTTCACTTTCATTTTCTAGGCATCCCTTTTCGGTCAGACGCCCCGGGGCAACGGCCCCTTACACAAATCCAGCGCTGGTGATATTCGTCGAACTTAGAACATCTGGTAACAGATTCAAACGCACTCGAATATCTGTTTTTAGATGGAGTAAGATAATAAATACAAATCAATACAACGACGACTTGAATGGCTTCGTATACATATGTGTTCAGATGGCTGCCTTTAATAACCACTGTTAGGTATAATAATAGCGGAATAGGTCGAAAGATAGTACATACGACACCGCGTAGGTGTCGAGATAGACGTTTCAAACCCAACTTCACTCTTTACGTTTATTCGCTAGTTAGTTGAATTTGGTGTTTTCGAATATGTTATTCGTTTGCCATGAGGAACATACTGTATTAATCGCACTCAACATAACAACCTTGGGTACGGTACGCTCAGCCAACTTCACGTGGGCTGTTGATGGAATTTGTTATCGAATTACACCCGGGGAAATGCAGGACTACAGAAGGCGTATTTCAAGTTTCCAGGCGTCACGGAAACAGAGGACTCTCGCAGACAGACAGTGAAATCTGGAAGTTAGACTTGGGAAAGAAGAAGAATATTTTTAGATGGGAAACAATAAATGAAGAACAACTTCAAGTACTTTCAAAAGGGCGTTTTTTCCCATTAATTTTACAAAATGAGACTATTCTTGATTAGGAATCTTGAAGTAACATTTTCCAAGTACAGGGCAGACAGCTCGATAGGCTTACTTACCCAACATACTGAAGAATAGTTGGAACATGTTTCGGCAGTGATCAGTAGTTTCACATGAACATTTTGATTGCAGAAAATCGCTTGAAAATTCAATCATATCTCAAAAAATTCTAACTATTTCGAAATTTTAATTCAAATATGCTCCGGAATTATGGAGCATGTATTCTGATAATTTATACTAAAAATTCTCTATAAAACACAACACAGAACAACAGAAATCAACAAAATCAAACAAATAGCCATTAATAACAAATACCAACCACAAACAGTAGACAGAACAATTAACAAATTATAATACAACAAAAAAGTACAGACACAGAACCCACAACCATAAAAACAGACAAATACGCAGGAGCAATGCCATTCACAAGGACATATACATACAAAATACAGAAAATATTCAACCAATACAAAATAAAACTCGGAATCAGAAACAGACCACCTCTGATCAAACAAATAAGCAATGAAAAAACAGGAACAAAGGACAGGAACAACAGCAACGGAGTATACAGACTGGACTGCGAACATTGTGACATGAACTACATAGGAGAAACGAGCAGAAAATTCACAACTAGAATAAAAGACCATGAAAAATCACAGAGGCTAAAGGATGACAAATCACTCTTTGGAAAACACTGCAACGACCAGGGACACCACAACCACATAAGTTGGCAGAAAAATACAAAATCCTACACATAGAAAGCAACACAAGAGAAATAAAATTAAAAGAACAACTTGAGATAATAAAGGCAAAAACAAAACAAAACAACTTAATAAACACATAACTAACTTCCAAGGCGAGAACCTATTCCAATTAATTACATAAAACTCACTGATTGGACAGACTACACAACCACAGACAACCAATAGGAACACACCAAATAGGTTTACCATACAGTACTACACACCACTATAAGTACAGGACGACAAAGAGAAAAGCGTGTTAGGGTAATGCACTGAACAGATGGCATAACAGCCGAAAGCGCCCTGGACTACAGAAAAAAGAAACTGTAAACTGACACACCCTACACATAGAATTTAAAACCAAGTTCACGCACACTCCAACATGCACACTAATCATACAATAATATATCAAGATGAATAAGCAGATCACGAAGAAAAAAAACGAACTCGTTCAGTCCAAGAGTTTATGAACGTGTTCACACAATGTTCGGCTCGTTTGGAAAAAGAACGCGTTCACTCACGTTCACACCCTGTGAACTAAATTCCTCCGTGAATGTGAACTGGCCCATGTTTCGAAGGGCAATTCCATTTAAGTTTGTCAGCTCAAAAAAAAAAAAAAAAAAAAAAAAAAAGTAAATGTGAACTCGTTCACTCATCCTTCAATTTATTAGAAGATTAAAGCGTTCACTCATTCACACCCGATGAACTGAATTTGTTTGTGGTTTGTGCAGATGAACTGTCCACCATGTTTATTGATAATCAACAAAAGTTTGAAACAAAAAGCGATATGAAAAAATGGGTTTGAGGAAGATTTCAACCCTCTACTCACACCTATACGGATTCGAGGAAGATCTCATCTGTCTACTTATACATAAGACATCTAGTAAGTTCTCGTCAATGAATAATGCTGATCGGTAAGCGTGAGTCACTTTACAGGAAAACGTGATTTGAAGGGTAAAGAACTAACTCACATTTGCCATTTTACTTCAAGTGTGTAAATAGGCAAAATACTGTACACGGGTGCAGGAATATCTTTGCTGCGCCTGTGAATGTGCAATGTGTATAATATACTCCACGTTTACAGGCGCAACAAAGATATTCCTGCACCAGTGTACAGTATTTTGCCTATTTGCGTCCTTGAAGTAAATAGGCAAATGTGAGTTTTGTTTCATTACCCTTCATTTATCCAGTATATCAAGATACCTGTCCGTACGAGAGGCACGATGACAGAACAAGAAACGCAAATAAAATACACTTACAATGTTAGAAACAAAGACGTAGGCCTGAGAGTAGGTAATCCGAAACAGAGAGAGAGACATGAAAATAAGGAATCGGACAGAGAAGGATAAACACAAATAACGCAATGGTAAAAGCACTTGCTAAGACTAGTTAAGCCTCTCGGATTCTTTCAAGATTTATTCTTTAAAAATACGAGTAGGTTAAAAAATTCATTCAAATTCAATTAAAACTCGTAAGAACTTCAGAGACATTGTCAAGTGATTCATTCTGACTTCAAAACTAACATATCTAGGAGAACCTCGATTATCCGAGGTAGGTGGGGGAAAAAGGTACCTCGGATAATCAAATGTCTTTTTTTTTTTTTTTTTTTTTTGTCAGTAATAAACTCTTGGATGCTCATAAATTCATGGATTTCATTCGAGGAGTGTTAAAATGTTTATTTCAATCTGTAATAGCCATGAAAACTCATGAGGAATGTTTTATTAAAAGAAGCACTACATTATAAAATCACATTTTCACTGAACCACAACATGTAGTACCCTTATTGCAGTACTATCTACACATTCTTCGTAGACTGTCCTGTATTCTACGTTCTACTTAGCTCATACAGCTTCAGCTAACACAATATTGTACATATGTACTTGCAAAATAATATAAGAATTGGATAAAAAAATTAATCGAGTTTTAATGTCGGGTAAGCGAATGCTCGATTGGCAAAAATTGATCTCGGATAATTCGGACTCCGCACAGGGGTATCACGCTGCAGCGCTAGCGTCGTTAATGTTTATACTTATTGTTTTCCAACTCCGAATTGAAAGATTGGTTAATTAATGGTTGGATAATCCTGGTTCTACTGCATATTTAGTCAACATTCACGTAGATTTCTATTCAGGATTCCTTTATTCATTTCAGTTAGGACTAAGTTTAACTCATTTAGACTTCAAGGCTCACACGGATCCGCCAAGACTTCAAAAAGACTCGTTCACACGGCCGTCACCAGCCTTTCGTATCGGAAGTGGTAAAACATATTTTAATGAGACAAGTCCTACAAAGAGGGTGTGGGAAAGGGGGGGGGAGTAATGAGCAATAGCCAATTTTCCATTTTCCTGAGAGGACGTAAACCAAGTTGCCAGAAGATAATACCCCCATTTGTACACCTCTGGTTACGGCCCTACCAGTTCAAATTCCACAAAACTCAGAACTTCTTTCAAACTGTTAGTAGTACCACATATGATCAAGGTTATAATCCACATTTTATCTTCTTACGTTTTTTGTGGGCAGTTACGGTTTTCTCAATTTTTCGTTCATGTTTCGCCACGTCTAAAAATTCCAAGAAATCCACTATTTTCCAACAGACAATATTTGTTCAGTTTTAAATAAATATCACCTATTTTACCCCTATTTTTCATCTGGCTATACTAATTGAACTTTTGTATCCAACATTAAGTAATTTACAAGTGTTTTTTTTTAAAAACATATCTGTAGAGAAGGTTGAAAAAAACAACAACTTGAAAATTGATGAAAGTTGACTTTTCAGCTTTCGAGATGAAAAAGAGAAATAAAATGGGTAATTTTTATTCAAAAACGAATAAAACTGTCTGCTGAAAAATAGTCGATTTCTTCGGACTTTTTAAAATCTATTTTATTTATTTGGAAACCCAATGTCTAAGTAACGACAAGCGAATGAAAAATTGAAGAACCAACTGCTCTACAAAGATTATAGGAAAAAAATGTGGATTATAACCTGACCGTGTAACATATAACTGCAACTGTTTAAACTCATAGTCATTGACGCTCGGTTTACAACCTAAGACCCAGTATAATATAGACTTTTTAAGAGCTTTATTAAGATTCATTACGGCTCCTTCAGATTTTCTTGTAACTCCTGAAGACTATTAAGGACACTTAAGAAAACCCATTCAACATTTGATTATTTTTATCACTGTTCGCTGTTCGTAGACGGGTCCAAGTTCTAGATCATTCAATTATATGTAGTACAAATCGAAGTACTTACTGGAATGCACAGGATCTTCTCATTCAAGTAATGGCTGATTCAATGTCACTCCTCAAGAATATTCGGATCAAGTTCGAATGAGGCGCATTACCTGCAAAATAGCGATAATTCTAAATATAAACCTATTAAAATACAAATATCCATTTTTTTAACTCCCTAATTTTACATTTTATCCACTCATTAATTCTGCAACGTCAGGTTCTATTTTCATACTGGGCGTTAGGCACATAGAAATATGTACACCTGTGTAGAATTCATAAAGAATTATGAACAAGTAGTTAATCTTTCCAAATCTCGCACTGAAAATTCATGCATTCACTTCATGTCAAGTAACCTGATTTAGATATTGACACGAACAAAATAAAAACTTAAGTCATTAGAAATGCCCGTGACTTTCTTTAATAGCAACTTATTCTTTCGTTGTGCTGCGTAACATCAGAAACACTCTCAATCATATAAACATGGCAGGGATCTGTGTCATCAAAATTTTTCTGAAGTCCCAATAATTAGGTAATTAACATCATGAATCTGAAGTTCACCACAAATCCAATTAGAATTAGAACGAGAAAAGTGAAAACCGTTTCTAACTCAACCGAATTCATGAGTATGCTTCAGTTGAATGTTGACAACTCCAGGTAAAATATAATTGACATCCTAGGTCACAACTCAACGTTTCCAACCCATACGTATAGTTGGCACTATACTGTTCCATTCTGAACCGCAAGTTCGACCTTTTTCGGTCTTATCCTCCATCAGTTATTGCTTCTTACAAATAACCTAAGACCCATTGTTTCAATATTCCTCGCTCCCTTATCAATGCTTCCATACTGAAAAGATAATAAACTCGTTCACTTAATGTTATACATCCGCTACTCGGAAACGTTGAAATTACGTCGGTGATAACGACATGCGTTCAACTGAACTACAACTAGAGTTGGTGTACAGGGTAATGTTCCTCGGTACTTGATTATCGTGGGTAAAACAAAAATTAGTAGTGTTCTTCGACCAAGTTCGACCCGAAAAATACAACCATCAGTCGTACTCTTACGGTTATCATATCAGTATTACACAACATGCGTGAAAATTTAACTGAAATACTGAGCAGTTTTTTCAAGATGTTAAGCTCAATCAACATTTGGACGCTGTTAAGCAAAAACAGACCAAACGACAAAATCTGTTTTTTGTGAAAACGTTATACCAAAAACCAATGAATAATGCGGTTTTACGGACATAGATAGCGTTTACTGATAAGCTTTTTCCAACGTGGGGACACATTAATGTATCGAAATTCCAATTTTAAAGAATTCTACTTTTCACGCTCTTTCTAACGATACTCAATGTCGCTCAAGTCCTTTTTGTGAAGCAGCGTCCATTTGGTCCCGAGGAATTGGAACTTGGAGTGAAAACAGTGCTGGATCCAGGGATGCATGGGGTACATGGCCCCCCTGGTTAAAATTTTTAATGCAATAACAGGAAAAAAGGAATAGAAATTATGAATTGTACGCTCATTACACGCCACAAAAAATGTATAATAACGCATCTATACATTCGTCATTACGTATCCCACATTGGATAAAATATTTTTCCAGGAGCACCTCCGCCCCCCACACCCCTGCCAACATGAAAGCAACAGCTAATCAATATGCATCGCCGCTACTGTATCCCCCCCCCCCCTATTTCCTTTTTCTAAATCCGCCCCTGAGTGAAAACGAGTCAAAATCAACTTTTTTACTGATTTTGATAAAGAATTGAATGACAAATCGAATAGTCCAAAAAACTGAACTTGAAAGTAGTGATCAGTTATGTTTCTAAGATTTCTCTTCACAACACAGAATATACTATTTAGGCAGTCTAGAACCCATTTCCAAGTTGAAAACTTTGAACTCAGTACGGGTCACTTAACACTGTCAGGTGTGATACATTGCCTGCAAGTCGGGGAACAATAAACGGAGCAGAAAATCGAATGAACTTACAAACCATTTCTGAACCACAGAGAGATTTTACATTCTGACAGAGTTTGTTTATATGAAAAATTAAGCCCTAAAATAAACCGAGTTACTAAGAAAACAGAACTGAAGTGAACTTAATAATGGGTAATAATACCTAATACTTACCATACTCTATAGGTATTCGTCACTGTCTCAAAGGCTATACATGTAAGCTGACACGTTCCTAATGAACAGCTTGGTAACGACACATTTCAACTGGAACGAGATCGTCGTCTCTTCTTATGCTTTTTATCTTTCTTGTGTTTCTTCTTCTTTTTCTTTTCAGGTCTCTTTTCTGAATCAGTAGAACATTCCGATTGTTCGCGACGTCGTTTCTGATGAGAACTAGAAATATTTTCATACATTTGCTCTGACTTCAATTCACATTCTTCTTTTTTAGCAGAGATCGAACCATCACTTCTCAATGGTGTAATTTTTTTTGAGTGATCGTTAGTACTTTCAAATTCAGCTTCAGTTTTAGTCTCATCAGACTTCGCAGTCATTTCCGAATATTTACTCGAAACGTTTTTCGGGTATAGCTTGACTTCTTTTCGATAATCTCGTTCAACTGAATAATCTGTTCGTTTCCTACGATAGTCAGGTGATCTTTCACGTCGAAAATCTTTTCGGAAGTCAGAAGTCCGCGACCAACTAGATTTATCGTGTTTGTACGAACTTGACTCCCGCCTGTCCGTTTTATTCTCGTAATTAATATCACGACGAGATTGATATTTCCGAACTTCTACACTGTTTTTCTTCCGTTCTTTCATGTCTGTACCGCAATCGTAGCTAGGTTTAGAATTGAACGAAGCCTTTTTTTCATCTTTTTTATCATCAGTAGCATTTTTAATAATTTTCAAAAAGTTTTCTTCTTCCTGTTCTATGGCCATCCATCTTGTATATGGATTACCGGGATAGTACGATTCGCCTACACCCAGGAACGTAGTTTTCTTCGCCTGAGATTCTTGAGTTTCGTTTTTCAATTTCATGGGAATACTATCTTCATTTTCGACAGCGGCATCGTCAGTTAAAGTAACCATTTGATTGGCAATAAGTTCTCGCAAAATCTAGGAATTGAAGAAATTACCATTAACTTTGGATATTTTGCATTCGATGATATAGTCTCCGAAACAGTACCAGTAGAATATTGAATGAAATGTCACAAGAATTTTACAGCGTACTTAATTTTGTATCTCACAGAGTTAACTTACTTCACTATAGGACTTCTTGTTCGAATGAACTCGTTTTCCGCGATGAGCTGCCCTTCTACGCTTTGCATCGCGTTCGGCATTCAGTAAATCCACCAAATCCTTCGAGGTTGACGGCCGTTCATTTTGTTTCTCATTCCTTCAAGAGAAAATACAAATTACATCAACTAGAAAACAATGAATGTTTCAACGAGAGGTCAAGTTAACAGTATGACGTCACGCAACAAGTTATTTGGTTCGTATATTTATACTCATCACCGATCCTCGCAACATTATCAAGTATATCATACTTACTTATTGGTATCACTCATCAACTCTTGATCGGAATTTATTAAATCATGAGAGCCGATACCTGAATGAGAACCTACAACATCAAATCAGTGACATACAGTCATACAAGTATTGACAAGGTTAAAAAAGTAACGATAACAAAACGATAAGTAACCTGAAACATACATCTAAACATTATACAGGATCAAGTAAGAACAAAACAAATATGTAAAGGATATCGGGTTTTAAAAAAAGGATATTGAAATCCGCAATTAATAAAACTCACATTGACGGCTACTCCTGAAAAATACAAGAAATATGAATGCCATCGAATAACGATTCAGTCAGATCATTGAAACATTGATACAATTGGAATAATGAAACAATTTAAGATGAAATTTCTGAATACTTACTCGAAGGGCAACTCAGGTTATCATCAACTATTTTCGGATAACTTCCGTATTTATTTTCGCACTTGATAAGATGCATTTCTAGGGAATCGGCTGGCATGCGATGTTCGGAATTGATCGGACACGATACTAATTCTACTCGCTGGGATTCCGCCTGAAATTGTTTATATGTATGATCAGAACGCTACACAGTGAACTAGTAAGCTGGAATAGGATCTCAGCATTCAAACAGTTTCTTACTTTGGCTAAGGGTGATAAGGTTTGTAAGCTCCATCCAACAGTGTCCAATGTATTCTGCAACCAATTTTGCTCTTTTTCGATGAATTTCTCCAAATTTTGAATGAAAGTTTCTCGTGCACTCCCCGACATCCTCAGATGATTAATAAAAATGTCGAATTTATGCAGCCGATGAGTCTTCAATATGATGTAACCACGATCCTGTAGCTTAAATTTTATATTTCTACTTCAAATGAAACATGTAAAATTAAATATAAAAACTATAATACAGCGAGAAGCATGGAAAAATCATAAAAGAATTCTACAATATGATAATTTAACAGAAATGTTGGATCGGCTATCGGCTTTTTCCGCTTATCAGCTTCACTTCACATCGGCACAACTCAGTGCTGCCATAATAGAAACATCAAAGCCATTTGGACGCTATTCCTAGCAAAATTGCAAAATCCGCTTATTGAGAACACGTGATTCGAAGATTCGAACGGTGTTTGGAACCGGAACCGAAACCGAATCCGGAACCCATTCAAATTCAACAGTTTCATGAGACCGAAACCAAAACCCTTTAATGTGCCAAAGACCAAATTAAGACCTAAAACCTTAAACTCAACTGGTCATTAACCAAAACACAAACCAATTATGGCTGATTTGACTATAGAAATGATGAGATTTTTATTTTGTTTGAGAAAGATCTTTTGAGCACGACTGAAACCGATTCATTATGTGAAGTGAAGACCATAACCAAAACCGGCTTAGCAATGAAAGACCGAAATAAGACCCTTTCAGTATTTTAAATCGGTCTCATGACCGAAACCGAAACCTATTGAGAAATTAAATGGAAGTTCCGAACCGAAACCAACCTAAATGGAAGCTACAAGCCCGAAACCAATCAAAACGAAAAATTGAATCGATTCCAAACACTGCATTCGAAGTTCAAGAAAGAGCCATGTTGTCATATATCTAGAAGTTTTATGTATGACAATATCGTTTACTGATAAGCTTTTTTCAACGTGAGTACTCATTTTTGAATCAGGTTCCCGGTTTTGAAAAATTCTACCTTTTACGCTCTTTCCAACGATACTAATAACTCATTTTGTTAACAAATGTTAGTTGGTCCTCCTTTTGTTGAATGTTGATGAACAGCGTCCATATAGAAAGTTGGGTATCATGATTATGCTTGAAGAGTTAACCCTAGGTGAATTCTAGTAACCAATCAGCAAACACCTTTGTTAGGTTCAGCTGAAATTTATTACACTTCAGTATGCAGTCTCGTTGTCTAGATACCCTTTCCCAAGAACCCTTACTAGCTACAGCTCTGCAGAGATGAAGCCGTAAGAGACAGGTTGCAACCTATACAGCTACTAGAGGAATGCCATTTTCATTTTTAATATTCCCCTATTGGGTATTTCTTTCCTCCTCCCATTCTTCCAACTATTAAGCCAGCCTAAAACACCTTAATACACCAGCCTATACCTTCCGAATTGGACCTAGCACCCGTAAAAGTTCACAATGACTTATATGCAGCCAATCTATCCCTGCCTGACTTACAATTGGACGAACGTTCTGGTTTCCTTTCTCAAGATGTTAGCTGGTGTCTTGAGTTCTGGTAGGTAAAATATGAAAAAATTAAGTAAAAAATAATAAAATAGCGACGGGAAATATTTCACTGGTCACGTGGTCACTGCTTCCTGATTCAATTATGATCTGTAGACCACCCTCAAGTAAACTGATTTCGACTTCCTAGTATCCAGATCAAAAATCCAGAAATCAAAAGGACTTAACTCATAAAAACAGCTATCATTCTGAAGCCCACAGGTATCATAAATATTATTTGAGAGGGGGGGGGGCACGGAACTTCCAGAGAGGGATAATAACCTTCACTTCTCTTAAGAAAAAGGCCAACTCCTCCAGTAAAAGAATGCAATTTTTTCTTTAAAAACATTCGTTATTTTAATCCACCCATGGGGGAGGGGTTAATACCACATTTGTCTCCTCTAAGAAGCATTGCACAAGAAAATTTTCGGCCAACAGCAGCAAGTATTAGATCACATGGGAAACAACAAATTCATTTCGGTTTAAATTTCTAATGTACAAATCTGTATTAGGTATGCAATTACTGCCACCGAAATTGGTACATCCTTATTACATGTATTCGAAGTTAAGAATCAAAAAATTTATTTGGTTTTAAAAAAAAATTGATATATTCTGTCATATTTCACGCACCATTCAACACTACACGAATTTGGAAGCCATGTCCAATGAATGGGTTGAGTTATCAGGGTATCACTTTAAAATACAAGTTCTTCCAACCAACAAACAACAAGCCATCAACCAGTAATTGAATTTCCAAACTGAAACAACATGTCTATGTTGAACAGAACTTCGTCAGATACGTTAGGAAAAATCTGTTATTCTCCATATGTTATAAAATAATCACGAGATAGTTATGTCTCCAGTCGAATAATTGTCATACCACAAACACTGAGCGTGGGGAAAAATCTTTCCTGCGAATAAAGTAGCACAGATATTTGAAGAATAATTTCAACAATTTCAATCGTTATCCAGGGTAACAGATATCCATTTTTATCCTGGGGAAAAATGGATAAAATTAATGAAATAACCTGTTGCAAATCGAGTTACATTTCACAAAAAAGAAGACAGTTTATACCTGTAAAACTCCTAGTAAAAGTGTAGTGTTCAAGATTAGAATTATGAACAAACTCAAGCAAGATGCTGAAATATTTTTCGAGAATATTTTTCCATCTACAAATAGAAGTTTAAGATACAGAAAACACTCGTCGTAAATGTTCCTAATTCATAAATAACATATATTACAACTACTATGTGCCAAGACACGCTGACGTCTGACTGATCCCAGAAAAAATGGACATTTTCATGTTTTTGGAAAATTTATAGTTACATGAATGCCTGTGTTTAGAAAGCCAGGATTCTTACAATCGATTTACTGGATTTAAAGCGTTCGGAAATTCAATTATGATACGAATTTAATGGGATCAATATTGCACTATCGTAGAACCTAATGACAGAGAAAATAAGGATGGAGCAATACCGTAATACCAAAAACGAAGTGAGGAAAGTCTACTGTATCCCAAAATCTGATAAACATCATACAACAGCATGGACTAGAAAAATATTAAATATGGCAATTAAATCTGAGCGGAAAATATAGAATGGATACAGAAGATGAAAATTTGGCTACAAGTAATTCTCCAATAAAGTAGATTCGTAAATATTATTAGTTTTTCCTACTTACAATTCGAAAACCACAGCCCAGTATTATATACAAAGGACAGTAATAGAAAAATGTGTGCGTATAGTAGAACTTACAAACGCGAACTTGCAGCTATAACAGAAATCAATCCAGTTTCAAAAATAGTGAATTTCAAAAATATACATCGAAGTCATAAATGACACAAACTAACCTGTTTGAAAAGCATGATTTATTCACAAAATGTTTTAATAAAAATTCTAAAAATTAAACAATTATGATTACACTGGTAAGATGTTCCTACAGACTTACGTATGGAAAGTAATGTTAATAACCAACAATTACTGTTCAAAAATTATACGCGCAAAGGACGGGGAAAGGGCGCGCGAACTTTACGAAAGATAAAGATAATTCGGACCTAGCAGCGCGGTGTAGCGCTAGCATCGAGTCTTCCCCTTTGCCGCACCAACGTTACCAACGTTAGGATAGCGGAGAACGTCTCCATGCATTTAAATGGGAAAATCGTGATTTTCATTTCGTTCCAATTTCGTCAAAAATTCATTTATGATAGCAATCCAAGTGAAAATAGGTAGCCCAGTAACGATTAAATAATATTTAGGACAAGTTTTTGCAAAAAAATGTATTGGAATTAGTACAGAGTCACTCGAAAATTGAAGTTTTTCACGGCATGTTCTATTAGCTTTGATATTTATCCTAACGTTGATAAGAGCGACATAATATGTGCGTGCGTTAGTAATGGTGTGTAAACGGATGTTATTAAAAACTTTCACCAGATGTCAGCCACTACGCTGCTAGGTCCAAATAGCGGTATAACACAAATATGTTTTTCAAATTTCTGGCAGATCCGTCCCAAATGTTTTTCATCAAATTAAAATAATTATTATACTCTTCATAATTCTCAGTTAATTAAGGAATGTATGGAATGGAAGAAAAATAAACAATTTGCAAGACTAGTGAATAACATATGAGTAACATGTACTCTATGGTTAAGTGTTACATTTTAGCAGGGATGAGAAGTTTAAGCCGATAACCGCTTAAGCTCATTATTGAACGGCTTTTAAGTGAATGAAAAAGTCAGCCATTCGCTGTTCATTAAGCGCAAAGCCAGCCAAAAAGGATACGCTGAGCAGCTTAATTAAGACATTCACATTTTCTATCAAAACGCCGAAAAAAATCACACCACTTAATTTTTTAAGTTGAAAAATCATGTCAGCGGCCGCGGGTTCTGGGTTCCGGCTTCTGGGTTGTTCTTTGTGTTCGCCTGTTTCCTTGGTGCTTCCTGCTTCAGTGCTTCAGTGTCGACTTCGCTTCACGTTTCACGTCTGACTGATGTTGACGTTGACCAGTAAGTACTAAGCATAGATAACCAATATAACTTCTACATACGAAGTTCATACTTGATGAATTATTCACCAGGGATGATAAGCCAATCAGTAAAGCTTAAAATTATGGCTTTTGCTTACGACCTTGAAAATATGGCTGATGCTTATAGCTTATGAATTGATTGGCTTAAGCTTATGGCTTATAGCTTAAACTTATGGCTTATTTCTATTTCCAGCAATTGGTATGAGCGCTATAGTCAGGGTAAGTTTTTCTGTTATCAATTTTGGAAGAAATGGTGATGAATGCCCATTAACATTGTGTGTGGATTATTGGTTTGAAAATCATAAAATAAAAAATGGTAAGATAAAATTTATATATTTAAAATTTTCAGATTTGAGAAACAAACAAAAAAATCATAAGTCAGCCGAAAAAATAAGGCTTATGCTTATGGCTTATAGCTTACAGAACATTTGGCTTAAACTTATAGCTGACTTAATTGCCGAAAAACCTTCAGCTTATGGCTTAAATCTTATAGCTTATGGCTGACTTATCATCCCTGTTATTCACTATGGTCGATTTCATGCGGAATTGAGTATAATGTTGTTGAAAAAAAAGCCGATAGCGAAACGCTGAAAAGCTAATGATAAGGGCAAAAAGCTGAAGCTAAGCGAATGAGATTTTTGGAAAAACTTTTAAGTTTAAGCGAAAGTTTAAGTTTAACAGTTTAAGCTTCTCATCCCTGCATTTTAGGAAGTTTTGTTACGTTAATTTTGTGCATGATTTTACTTATAAATACTTATAATTATTACGAATAATTATTCAGTCGATACATATATGGTACTTTTAGCATTTAGAACAATGCGATATTGGTGGGAGAAAATGGAACCTCACGAAGTGGATAAAAGAAAACGAGATTCTAAAAGCACAAATCACAGTTTCTCTAACACCGAAGATTAAAAATCTTACAACTAAAATCACAATTTGGTACTAAGAAAAGTACCACATAGCACACACTTACTTATAATGTACAATTAAATGAGTGTCTAAAAGAACGTACAAAAATTTTTCGTAACACTGATTCATGGATCATTCTCTGCTTATAGATAGCTTCAGATAGCGGGTAGTTTTTTTGAAAATAAGAACCTTCTCAAATTATTCTCCACACAATGCCTGATTCAAGAGAAAAGCGCCCCGGGGACCAATCCTTGAAAGGCCCCCGCATAAAAAAAGTTTTCGGAGTTTCTCATTCTTTGAACAATTTGTTCTTCACTTACCGTTACCGCATGAAAATGGAGCTAAAAGCAGAAATAGGCAAAATCAAGAATTAAAAAAAAAAACGCGTGATTTTAAAAGTTCAATACCTAAAATGATGCTAAGAGAAAGCGAAATATTCGACAGGCACGAAATCCTGGTATTACAGTCTTTGTCTCGCACAGACATACTCACGTCTGAGGAATGGCGGTAAAAGGATGGCATAGCGGTTTCGAATGTCTCACAACCGCTATTCACGATTATACCTGGAAAACGATTAATAATTTCAAGAGTAAGCAGGCTCTCCATGAGGTACCAGCAGAACAATTTGTAAGTGGAAGTCCCCCTTCGAAGGAGAGAAAAAGTACAGAGATGCGGGTGAGCGGCTTTAGAAAGTCGTCATAATGTAGTCGAATAGCATGAATATTGCTGATTACATTCATGGTGTAACACAATACATCATATTAAATTGAACCCACCACTTCCTTTCATTGTCCATTCATCATCTAATGCTATCTTTTGAGGAACCACAAAGCCTACTTCCTTGTAGTTCTTGGATAACGCTAAAAGACTTCGTTTTCTATTATGAAACACTAGCATTTTGAATTCACCGCGCATTCGAGTGTTCAAATTTATCGGGCGGTGAATTTACCTAGTTTTATCTCCCTGCAATGAATTTACCAAGGACAAAGGTCGCCATCTCCTAAGATGAAAATCTCAAGAGGCATAACTCATGATGGCAGGAGGTATATCGCCAGCGTTCACGGTAAATCTTTATTTTCTCCATGTGTGGGCCAACAACTATAATAAGTTGAATATGATAATTTTACGAAGGAACATGCTCTTTGAAACTTCGTACGCACCCGTGTATTCAACGTGTAGGGCAATAAAGCCATACTCTCACGACACTCATAACAATACAGCAATAAAGAACCCATCAAACTACAGACTAGAGAAACTGATGAAAATCAAGTTATTCGCGTTATGTTACTTATTGCAACTCTAAAACGAAATAAATATTAAACTTTTAAGCGAGAAAGACAATCAGTAATTTCGTTAATCAACTTGCGGTTTGGGGAATCGCCATTTTCATCTTCGCTGCAAATACGGGACACGCATGACTGTATATCTGCAATTCGATCTCCATACACGGAATCGTCTGTTCTCAAAACAATTTGCTTGATCAACATCAATCGTTGGTTCGTTTCCTGAAATTTGAATGAAATGACAGAATTATGATAAAATCTCTATACGACACAGAAATAACTCGCCAGGCAGGCTTCCTACACAACATTCGCCGGAATTCCTCCGTCCCCAATAAGAAGCTCTCCGTCATCACCGATGAGTCCATACATTACTTTCACCTAGTCACAACATCCTCATGTCCAAATTAACTCGTTCGCTGTTCAGAAAGTCTTTGGGAATAGATAGTGGTATCAACTTACGTTATTTGTGGGCGCATCGTCCATTAGCTGACGCAGTACAATATCAATCAGAACTCGGACATCGTTATTGTAAAATAAATTTGACGTCGCATCATTCGAAAAAATGTCCGTGATCATTTTCAATAATGAATTAGGTGAACTCGACTCGTGATTAAGACATTCAACTGGGTCCTCTGCGAAATACAGACTCACTTAAAAGATCTCGTAAGTACTTTTTCATTTCAGTAATAGAGTTAATTTAACGCTGAAAACACAAAGCTGATGTACAGGCAACAAATTCAAACAGTTCAACTGACAAATTCTTAAAGACCTTGAGGATCATTTACACACGAGGAAAAGACAAAACATAATAATTTGAAAAATTAAATGACTAAATTATATCATTAGTATCGCGCGAATGCCACGATTACGGAACAAATGAGTCGAGTAAAATACTAACTTGCCCTGTTAAAAAGTAATAACAACGTTTCTGAAAATATTTTCGGATTTTCTGCTTCTGACAATGCTTGGATGGTAAGGTTCTCAGAGATCGGTCTATCACTAGGAAACTGCAGGTTGTAAACCAATATAAGGTTGACCAATTGAACAACAATATCCTCTCGTTCAGGATCATCATTAGACGATTCTATCAACTGAAGAATCAGCAGTAAAAATTTTTTTCCTATTGAATCTGGAAGAAACGGAAGAATTCGTATAAAAAGATACACTGTATTTCCAGTCAGAATGAAATAATTTGCAGTAAAATGAACTATTTTGCTCTACCGAAGTAAATCACGGGTAAGGGTTCACCGACGGCAAAGAGTTTTGTAAGAACACTTATTGCTGAAACTAGTTTCGTTTTATCTTCATGTTCATTTTCTATGTCTCTGAGTAAAATGAAAATTATATACACATATATATAAGAAACAGTAGTATACTGTGTGGAAAAAAACACCCATTGTTTCTATTTCCCCTCGTTCACTAACACTTCGTAATTTAACACCTACCGGGCGAGTTCAAGAGGAAGCATCGATTGGAGTAGAATAACAATGGCGGTTTTCGATAATGTGCATAACAAATCCAATGTTTTCAGCAAAATCAACTTAATGGCCCAACGCGACTCCATTTGATAGTATTCAGCTAAACACGATATTATGTAATAATCAGTAACGAGCAGAAATCGTTTGCTAATCGCTACATCAGCGTCCATCTGAAATTAAGTGGGTGTATTACTAGAGAAGTAATGAACAAGGTAAATAGATTAGACGATTCATGTAACTATATCAGAAATCTTACCAAAATACGATTCAATTCGTTCAAATATTCCATAATAGCAACTTGATCGTCGAATAGTTCCCAAGATCGCTGCTGCGCATCATTTTTCACAGAATTCAAATTTTCTGAAATAACGAACAAGCGAGCCATGTCCTGGGTTTCATCGATCAAAGAATCGGAAGCTTCAAGTGGTGTCTCGAGTCTATTCGAAATCTCATTCAGCGGCGTCGATACGGAAGGAACCAGAGATGAAAGACTGTCAATTACAACGTACACTGCATGGCAGGCAAGTTTATGTGACAAATGCGTTTCACATCGTACCTACAAAGCAATTAATTTATCAATCATACGATTGAAAAATTGATGCAGTATGTTACTAGTTTACTTACCTTTTCCACTATTCTATACACCTGTTCCGCGCTTATAACACTACTTGTCATAGGTTCATCCATGTAGCCCACTACTCAAAATAGTATACCCAATCAAGTTCACTGATTAGCGCTGTAATTTAACGAAGTTGGTCATTCGGAATCAATATTGAATACACCATACCCGAAGAACAATTAATAGGAGATACGTCAGTCTTGAATAATAGTTTTACTCACAGGTTATCCGAGACTGGGACAAGTGAACATCCAGAAGATGAACTCGATAGAATATCAAAAACTTCCGGTTCCCGCACACTTTTACATTAGAAGAATGTCAATGTTGTATACCAAAATTTCTCAATTCCAGACAATATTGGACAAAAATCTTATCAAAATCTATACCTCCACCGCCACCACTCTTTCTCATCAAGTTTTACTATTCAGTGCTGCCAAATTTAATTTTCAAAAATTCCTATTGGTAAATTTTCCCTCTGCGAGTGTCTCGGTCTGATGATGATAGGGCTCTATAGTTTCACCTGGGTATACTAAGCCACCATTTTGGTTCATACTGCGCCCGTCGATGCCGAATTGACTACGCGTGACGCTCCGCATAGTCGGATTCGGCATCCACGGGCGCAGTATGAACCAAAATGGCGGCTTAGTATACCCAGGTGAAACTATAGAGCCCTGATGATGATTGATGATGAGCTGACGACTATAGGGCTCTATAGTTTCACCTGGGTATACTAAGCCGCCATTTTGGTTCATACTGCGCCCATGGATGCCGAATCCGACTATGCGGAGCGTAACGCGTAGTCAATTCGGCATCGACGGGCGCAGTATGAACCAAAATGGTGGCTTAGTATACCCAGGTGAAACTATAGAGCCCTAACGACTATAGAGCACTGTAAACATGGGAATAATCGTCCGCCATTTTGATTCACGCTGCGCCCGTCGATGCCAAATTGACTATGCGGTACGCTCCGCATAGTCGGATTCGGTATCCACGGGTACGCTGTGAATCAAAATGGCGGATGATTATACTCATGTTTGTAGTGTCCTAACGACTAATGTGTTGCGTAAATAAAAAGATCCCCTTGTGGCTGGGCTCTGTCGTGACAGTGGCTCTGTAAACTTGTTACAGGTAATCTCAGCTACAATTTTTATCATTTGATTTTCCATGTAACCTGGCTCATCGCTTATAAGGATCGAAATGGCGGATGAGGATCCCCATATGAAGTCAATAGCTCAATACCACCTGTGGTGTTGATGAAGTTTACCTGCAGAACCTTACTTATAGGGAAGAGGTTGTATAAAGTAATATTTTACATTGTCCTTATGGAAAAATTGGAGTTTTTAAAAAATTGTAATTAATTGAGAGAATGAGTTAAACGTTTAAAATTTTGACTGCTAGGTCCAGATGCATGGGGGGCAACATACTTTCCCATTCCAAATAATTTTTTTTTTACTCCTGAAATTGATAACTCTATTTTACCCTTTGAGCGCCTATGTATAATACATACTTAAAAATCTTACCCGAGGCCAAATGGACGCTATTCAGCGTAAGGGAACCGACCAACATTTGAGGAGTTATCTGTCAAAAGGGCGTCCGTTTCATAAGAAACACATTGAACGGACGCCCTTTTGACAGATAACTCCTCATTTGTAACAGCGGTGGATTTACGCACAGGCTGACAAAGCTGCAGCTTCGGGCGGCAAATTTTTGGGGCGACAAATTTTTGAGTTAAAAAAATGATACCTAAATACCGAAATTTTATCCATCAATCAATGCATTTAGGTCGCCAACCAGAAATTTGTTTGAGAGAACGCTTCGAAATGATCAGAAAGTAAAACGAAACTATCTCTGCTTTTCCACGAGTAAAAAAGTGTATTCTTTGTCGCCTATTTGGTAATATAGTTTCAAAATTAGGGGACCGCAGACGGCTATTCTGACTATGGAATAATGTACGTATCGTGCTTTGAAAGAACATGAAAATTCTCCTGACCGTATGAATTGTGTTACGGCATTCTTGAATCGAAGTAAATCATGGAAGGGTCAATGCAGAGCTTCAAATGCAAATTCAGACTGAAAAAATTTATTGGCGGCAGAGAGGTGCTCAGACGTGTTCCTGCAGTAGTGAAGAAACTTTCTAGTAGACGATTACCGTTTCGGGGTAAGACAGAAGCATTTGGATCAGTGAAGAATGGTAATTTAATGATGAGCTTAGAGCTCATAGCCGAATTCGATCCATTCTTGAAAAATCATACTGAAACTTGTGGTAACCCGGGTAGTGGTTGAATCTCTTACTTATCCTCAACGATCTGCAATAAATTCATTCATTTGATGGAAGCCAAGGTAAATGAAACGATATAATCAATGAAATTAAAATTAGCAAATATTCTTCGATTATAGTTGATTCGACTCCTGATATAAGTAAGTCATGTTGATCAACTATCGTTCATAATTCGGTACAACAATGCAGATAAATCTGTTGAACGTTTTTTGAAATTTCTTCTGAATGTGAGCCATATAAGGCCAAAGATATAGAGGAGGCGATTCTAACTAACCTCACTGAATGCAACTTAGATCTGCAGGATTGTCGTGGGCAGTCATATGATACAACGGCAAACATGTCCTGGCTTTTATTCAGGTTTGCAGGCAAGGATCAAGAATTTGAATAATTTGGCAATATATTGTCCTTGTACCACATATAAATTGAACCGTGCAGGGGTGAACACTGTTGAATCAGTTTCTGAAGCGTCATCGTTTTTTGATTATTTAGAAGATATGTATAATTTTTTGGTCGGGTCTACTGATCGTTGGGACATACTTTTAAGTAAGTTGAAGCCTGGTCAACGAGTATCAAAAAGAGCTAGTGGAACCAGATGGTCGAGTCATTATGACTCATGTTCTGCATTCGTCAGTATGGTTAGAAAGAATTTTTGGAAGCATTGAAAGAAATCGAAAACAATGAATTTGAAAAACCTATGAACAGAAACAAAGCTAAAGGCTTGATAAAGAATATGGAGAAATTTGAAACTGTGTTGATGGCTGTTTTTTGGACTTCAGTTCTGGAAAGGTTCAATAAAACTATTGTTACTTTGCAAGCCGTAGATATCAATTTGAAAGATGTGGTCCATCTGTACAAATCTTTACTTGATTTTGTAACTAACCATATAATGTTTGAAAACTTCATAGACCAGGCCAGCAAGATCACGAAGGAAGAATACGATCGAAATCGTACTCGTAAACTTGCACCAGATAAAAGCAGAGAACATAAACTGGTGTTGGCTGGCAGAGAAAAATGGAAGATTAATGTATACTTTGCTATATTAGATAAATTGAAAAGTGAGATGGAAACTAAACTTTTGAGGGCTACACCTATATTGAAATTTTTGAGAAATTTCATTTTCCAATTAATATTGAAAATGAGACTTCAGATGACGCTGAATTTATTCTTAAAGCGAACTACAAGATTTTTATAATAAGGACATTGAAGATACATTCCCTATTGAATGTTCACACTTCAGGAGCTTCGTTCAGACAGCAGAAAAGAGGCCACCCAACACTACTCTGCTTTCGTATTTAGAAATGCATAATTTGAAAGAAGTATTTCCTAATGTGACCATTCCTCTATGAATTTATGCGTGCGTGGCTGTAACTAATTGTTCACTGAAAGAGCCTTTTCAGTCCTAAAAAGGATCAAAAATTATCTTCGCGCTATGATATAGGGCAGCCTGTCCTGAATGAATTGGCTTTACTTTATATTAATTCCGACTTACAAGACGAAATAGACTTTAAAGATCTCATAGATGAATTTGCTGATTCAAAAAGTCGTGAAGTGATGTTATAATCTAATCTTAAATTTATTTTTATTTTTTTAATTTTTTTTTTTACGTACCAAGTTACTCAATTATTCATACATATATTCGTAATGTTGAAATTTTTTTCAGTCATTTCATACAATTTATAAATATATTTGTAATGTTGAAATTTTTTTTCAGCTATTTCATGCAATTTATATATAGGTATATATATCCAAATATATTCGTAATGTTGAATTTTTTTTTCAGTTATTTCATGCAATTTATATAGAAATTATGATCAGATCATCTAGAGATGTGTTGTTTCGAGTTGTAAAAAATTGACATAATTTGATGCGTCACACTGTGGTAACCGAGAAATGGGTTGACGCACTGGGGAATGGAGAACACCACACCCGCGTTGCTCACGACTAGCTCGAGCGATGAGTTTCACAGGGGGTTGGAGGACGACTCTAGACTTGAGGATTACCCGCAGTAGTGATGAGGTAACTCAACGGGAGAGAGGTACCGAAGCATGGAGAGATCCCATTCAATTAGTAGCCCGATCTTATCCTAACCGGAAAACTACAACTAAACAAGTATCAAACCGGGAAACAACGATGTCGAGTGAGTACGCTGATCCGCTCTGCTGGGTTGATTCCGTTGAGTGTACGGCGAGAGAGACAAGTTGATCAGTATTCGTGTAGTAAAGAGATTCACGTGCCACGCGGTCACCAAAGGACGGCGTGGGCTAACTGCAAGACAGCTACTTGAAAGACGAGAATAAACGTACAGCCGGCACTCCCTATGTAGATTCGACTCACGAGTATCACTCTAACAACAACTTCTTACAAAAGACGAACACGGAATATATTTAAGCTTTAAAATAGCAAAAACTAAAAAGAGAGACTACACTTCGAACCGATTCCAGAACACTCTCCTTGAGGAAATGACGATCGGTCTACCTTTAGGAAAAAGTGACGTCACGAGGTCAAGGAAAAATAACGGTAGGTGGAAAAGATTAGGAAAAAGGAAAAAGCAAGGAAAGACAAGTTAGAGGATTTTCCGATAGGTTCGTGACAGTGGAGTGAGTGAGAGTCACGGAATCTGGATACCACATGCCCCGGCTTAAATCGCAAAGATCATGTCTTTGGGGTTTAAGCAGAGTTGGGTAATTACATAGAAAAAAAAACAAAACATCTTCTACGGGAAAATACGGTAACAAGGTAAAAAAAACATAACAAAATAATAAACGAGAAAAAGAAAATAATACAACATACGGGTGGAACATTACAAGACATACATGAAAGAAAAACAAAAAAAAATAAAACAAAACAACTTCCACATCCATCGGGGATGGGTATATCTTAAACGCTAACTATACAAAATTACGTAAGGGGACAATCATGACACATGTACGAGAAAATACGTTAACGGAAAATTTCTTCTATCACACAAGTTACGAAATATCACAACGAAGAGAATAAATTAAACTAAACATCTTAAAGTTAATTCAAATCGAGAAGAACGGGAACTAAGGAACGTAAAAAGGAACGAGGAAAACTATAACTTCAGATGGCAGGGGAAAGAGGAACTAAAATTCTTTTTACTGCGGATACATATTTACAAACATAATTATAAATAACGGAAGCGAAAGGGAAGATATGTGGAAAAATTGATATGTACAAATACATTATATACATTATATACATTTTTAACGTATCAATTATTTACATATCTACAATAATACAGTCGTGCCCCGGGTACGGGAAGGACGGGAAGAGATCAAGAAATGAAGTCTCGGGAGCACATAAGGATTTTGAACTATGTCGGGAGAGATGTCGGTTTAGGATCAGGAGTCTTCACGGTGGAGCAGCCTAGATTCTCGGGTCCCTGATTTTCGTTAGGACTCATCCGAAAGATTAGGTTCCGGACGTTTTGAGTCTCCGTATGACCATCGTCAAGATCTTGGACGATGTAGCAGTTCGGCGTCTTCTCCCTGACGACGCGAAATGGTCCTCTAGCTTTCCGGCAAAGTTTAGCCGAGATGTTGGGTAACTTCGATGAGACAGGAAAAGTCACGACGTATACGTAATCGCCAGGTCGGAGTTTTCTTCCTTTTTCGGTGAGGCGACCGTCACGATATTTTTGGTCGTCTTTGCGCCCGTTAAAGACTCGGGTATATACCTGGTTGGCCTGGATGATGGGCGTCGAGGAGTTCAAAGTATCGACCGACGGTTCAGAGTGGACGTTCGTAGGTGCATTTCTACTAGTCGTGCAGATATGGCAAGATGAAACAATTTTCTCCACGGGAGATTTCACGTTCGGGAAGGTGAATGTTCGCAGAATGATATTCGTGGTTTTTGAAATGCCAACATGTCCATAATAGACGTGATAGTATTGACATATCTCCTTTTGTAGCGGGAATGGTACGATTATCCGCCAAATTCTGTCTCGTCCCAGGCGTTGAATAAGTCCATCTGCTATCCGGAACTGGTGCGGGAATCTCGTACGGAGATCGTAAATCTCGACATCAGCTTCCTGTGCCTGCCGCAAATTACGGAACGTCTTTGGGATATTAGGGCTCGGTTTTATCCCAACGTGGTGAACGCCCTTATCTGGTGGTTTTCTGGTTTTCCGGGGAGTCTTAGTTGGTACTGGACTCACCGGGTTGGTCGGTTCTTTGTGAGTTTCATCCTCAAGAATGCCTAGATGATCTTCAGTTACCGATATGTCGAGAGGTTTACGATTAGTACAAACATCTGGAAATATCTCGACGATCTTTTGAATCAATTTGTTCAGTTTGTCTGGGTCCGGGTTCCATTCTCTTCTCGGTTCTAGCCGTGCGGGAAGATTTGGCGTTTTTCCCCCAGGTGGTTGCACGAGGTCGTGCCCCGGGTCGGGTTCTTCCTCCGGAGATATTCGGCCGTCGTGCCCCGGGTACGGGATAGTACGTGGAAGCGAGACATGCTCTTGATTCTCGGCAGGTGGATAGGGTTCGCTGGCGCGTGAGGAACCAGTGTACGACACAACCGGTGGTGGTCGATGTTCGATCGGAATCTCGAAGACTTCTCCCCGCGCTTGAATGGTCACTTGATTTTCGGCAATGTTGATAATCGCGAGAAAATGGCTGATAAAATCGCGTCCGAGTAAGCATACGGGAGCGAGATTTGTCCCTATCGTGAAATCATATTCAAACAGATCGTGTGGCGGGGCATTCTTAAAAGTGAACCGCAGCGTCACATCGATTTCGGCGTCGAGGGGATCACCGGTGGCGTTAACTAGATCACCATTATGCGTGGGTCGGGTAGGAAAGTCTATCCCCGAGTTGGCTTGTTTCATCTGATCGAATGCGGTTTTGGAGATAATAGATGACGGGGAACCGGTATCGAGTAGGGCAGATAAGACATAATTCCCTACCTCGAGGTAGATGATACCGTTCGAGCAGAGTTTACGGTACTTGGCGCTCCACGTCTGTTTGATCATGCTTACGACGGTCCGATCATGTTCGTTTGGTGAGACGTTCTTCTTCGATATCCACGGTCGTACTTCGTGATTGAATATTTTCCTGATTTCGGGTTGAGTTTTATCAGTCCACGCGAATGGGCATGCGAAACCGCGCGCGTCGATTTTACGATATTCGTCAAAGTTCAAACGTAGGTTCTTCTTCGGGATGGACTGGTTCCATCGTTGAATGCCGATGTATGGTCGAGGTGGTTCCGTTCGGGCCATTACGTCGAAGATCCGCATGACGTAGGCTAGGCCACTCATTGCTTCTCTAAGGTCCCACAGCATCTTGTTGTAAAAGCAAATCCGGGACCAGAGATCATCGGGATGATCTCCGTATGGCGGGAACATTTCAACGAATACAACCTTCTGGCATTTCGTTTTGTTAATTAGATCTTCAACGAATGTCTTAAAGCTCATTCGAAACGCTCTTAAATCGAGGTCGGATTTCTGCAGGTCGTTCACTCCGACAGCGAGGATTACTGTGCTCGTCACTTCGTCGAAGTGCGACGGCATCTCCTTCTGGAGTTTCTCCAGTGTCAAGTGTTGCATACACGTAACTGCTCGGCGAGGAAGAAACGTTTTCGGATCGGTTCCGAGAAGTGCATTGGCTAACTGCACAGCGATAATGTCTCCGAGAATCGTGATATTCTCGTTTTTCAACACGCCAGGTAGACTGGGTTTCGCGATTGTGTAGACAGCAGGCTGATCGTCTTCGTGATCGTTAAGTGAAATACGAAATTCGCGAGGTGAGTCGTTCGATTCTTCACTGGGTGGAGTGACTTCGTGAAGTTCCTCACCTTGATATTGATGTTCGAGGACGTTGACGTTTCGACGATTCGTTCTCGGCGGTGATGTTGAGCGAGTTTCGCGACGGGATGTATCGGAACGAAGAGTACGTTTTAGTTCCAACCATCGGCTGATAATAACTATCATGTCTGAAATCGTTGCCGGATCTTTGCGATAAATCTCTGTTTTCAAGTCGAGTGGTAGTCGAGATGCTAACTCTTCGATCAGTTCGGCGGGATTGGAAAAGAAAGTGGTATCGTTCAAGATGAAATACCATTTCTCAATTTCTTCAACGAGCTTCTCATGGGGAACGTTACGAAAATCTCTACCCGAGAATTCCGAGTAGCATGACAATTTCTTTTTAGATGACCAATTATTATCTAAGAATGTTCGCACTAGGTCATCATACGTCATGTCGTTTCGGTACAGCGAAGTTAGTCGCTTCCCACCATGTGTCAAGTGGTTTTGAAATCGAACTGCTCGTTCGGCATCGTCCACGAAGCGGCCGATCGTGTTTTCAAACTGATCAAGGTATTGGGGCGGAGTTCGTTTATCTTCAATTTGATAAATCGGGCAGTCTGCGAAATCCTTGGCCATCGATGGTAATTTCGTAATCGTGGTCGAAAGTATTGATCGGGATGTCGAATTCGAGTGCAGTGGGCTGTCACTAATTCGAGGAGTTCGTTGCGGCGCAGGATTCTGAGTTCGTTGTTCCGGAGCCGATTTAGTTCCTTCAGAGAAGGATACTCTCGAACTACGATCAACTATTCTCGTGGATTGTGCCTTCGGGATCGAGAATGTCGAGTTTAACCGGTCGTCCGATTCACTGTGTCGGGATCGTAACGTGTGTTCGATCTGGTCGGGAATCTCATCAAGAATTTGTTCGCGAAACGTTGAGAGGAGTTGTTTTATTTCGATCTGGTTCGAAACTTTTTCTTGTTCCAGTCGAGTCTCGATGGATCCGAGTTTCGATTCCATTTTTGATTGGTTCGCGATCACTTCTTTCTTCAGCTCATCTTGGCTAATCTTAAGCTCAGCTTGGCTGGTATTAATCATCGTCTCAAGATTCGCCTGATTCGAAGTTTGATTCTCAAGAAGACGTTTCATCATGTCTTCGAGAGATGGTGTCGGCTGGGTTTTCGCCATCGTGTCTGAGGAGATCGAAATGTCTTCGTTCGTCGGGACTTCGTTTCCTAATGCGTCGTATCGTTTTTCGAAGTTTTCGTGTATCGCAATACGAGGCTTTGGATTACGAGACTTTGACGACTTATCAGGTGAAGATTGGGATTTGGACATACGAAAAGCGTTTATTTAAGGAGTTGGAATTTTGACTTACCTAAGTCGAAAAGTAAATATGCACGCGGGGCGTACAATGTTGAATAGCTACGAAAATTAACGTGATACACAGTACATAAGATAAATAATACTGAAAAGAAATTGAGACGTGACGAGCGCGTAATTACGAATCTCGTCGAGTTAATTGGGAGATCGACTTTCACAAAAAGAAATAAATGAGTATGAAAATCGGAAATGAGAATCAAATAATTGATTATAAACAGAAATACACGATAACAGAAAATAATACGAGTACTTGAGTTTTCGAGCACCGCTTGTCGGCGAATTCGATTTACCGCACGTAAACTTTCTGGGCTTTTTGTTGTCCCAGTCAGTTATTCGGTGGAAAATGTGGCTCTCGGAGATCGCGCAGTCACTTCCCGTAGATGTTGGCTTCACTTCCTTATCACGGGTCGTTTGACGTGGCACTTTCGCCAGAGGGCGTTCCTGTTTACTTGATCCAAATGCACAGATAAAACGATGCGAGACGATCGATTAATCGAACACGAGTACGAGTAAACAGAACAGATAATACAAATTTAATACGCGAATAAGACTTTGATCGGGTTCCTAATAATGGGATCTTCCCGATCTCGGCTTCTCATTAGCGAATTTAGAGTTCGTAAAGCGAAGAGAGATAGAGAGAAATCGCGAAAAGAAACATCAAGAGTATTACGAAGCGGCGATTTAACACTTCGGAACAGAGTTTAAGAATTTGGAGTCTGACGTTACGAAGATACGCAACGACAGAGAAAGAGAGAGTATCCGAGTGAAGAGAATCCTGATCTGAAGTTAATCCTCGGACGAAATTAACTCCATGAATTTTGAATCAGGGAAGTTGGACGCCACAGACTTTATAGCTGGGAAGTCTGAACTTGTAAGTGAATTTGGTTAAAGTTTGTACACTTTCGATTGAACCTGAACTGTCCGTGACGTATGCTACAAACACAACTTATAAGACAAGAAGGTGATTGAGATACCTCGCGGATGAAGAACTAGGTGGTACCTTCGGAAGAAATGAGTAACACAATTAGGTTATCAGGAGACGGTTGCTCGCCGAACACGATATCAGATTTACGATTTCGTATTCGTGAGTATCCGTAGGATTCACTACAAGAAAGGATAACACAAGCCTCACGTTCTGGGTGCCAAAATATATGTGGTAACCGAGAAATGGGTTGACGCACTGGGGAATGGAGAACACCACACCCGCGTTGCTCACGACTAGCTCGAGCGATGAGTTTCACAGGGGGTTGGAGGACGACTCTAGACTTGAGGATTACCCGCAGTAGTGATGAGGTAACTCAACGGGAGAGAGGTACCGAAGCATGGAGAGATCCCATTCAATTAGTAGCCCGATCTTATCCTAACCGGAAAACTACAACTAAACAAGTATCAAACCGGGAAACAACGATGTCGAGTGAGTACGCTGATCCGCTCTGCTGGGTTGATTCCGTTGAGTGTACGGCGAGAGAGACAAGTTGATCAGTATTCGTGTAGTAAAGAGATTCACGTGCCACGCGGTCACCAAAGGACGGCGTGGGCTAACTGCAAGACAGCTACTTGAAAGACGAGAATAAACGTACAGCCGGCACTCCCTATGTAGATTCGACTCACGAGTATCACTCTAACAACAACTTCTTACAAAAGACGAACACGGAATATATTTAAGCTTTAAAATAGCAAAAACTAAAAAGAGAGACTACACTTCGAACCGATTCCAGAACACTCTCCTTGAGGAAATGACGATCGGTCTACCTTTAGGAAAAAGTGACGTCACGAGGTCAAGGAAAAATAACGGTAGGTGGAAAAGATTAGGAAAAAGGAAAAAGCAAGGAAAGACAAGTTAGAGGATTTTCCGATAGGTTCGTGACAGTGGAGTGAGTGAGAGTCACGGAATCTGGATACCACAACACCTCTCACACGCAATATTGCTCCTGGAGGGGAGGGGGCACGAAAATGTTTTCTTGGGGCGGCAAATTTTCTACAGCTTGGGGTGTCCAGAGAATTACAATCCGCCGCTGATTTGTAAACGAAATGAGTTATTAGTATCGTTGGAAAGAGCGTAAAACGTAGAATTTTTCAAAATTGGGCCCCCGATTCAAAAATGTGTGCTCACGTTGAAAAAAGCTTAAACGCTATGTCATCTAATTTCTACAGGGCTCTTGAATTTCAAAATAACGTATTCTCAAAAAACAGATTTTGTCGCTTGGTTCTGTTTTGCTTAACAGCGTCCAAATAGAGAAGTGTTGTCTTCCTATTGTCTGCAGTCCCTAACCTGTATGAGTCCATCGTTTCCTTGAGTGAGTACTTTGATGAATTTTCTCTGTTCCTTGTCTATTGTGTTCTGTTTGGTACTGTTCCTATTCATTTTCATTGCCCATAATCTACATTCTTCAATTATTTTATGTTGGTATTCTGTTTGATTATTTGGAGTACCATGATTATATTCAAATTTTATTATTTGTTTTTCATTTCTATTGCCACTTTGATGAGACATTCACAGAATAAAGACAATAAGACTTCTTTATTACTTGAAAGATAAACTGAAATCTATTCATACAATTGCGAAACTACATTTTCTTCAAATAACGCAGTTTGCTTCACCAAGTTGTTAAACCAATATTTTAATTTTTTTGCCTGATCTACAATCAAAAACTAAAATAACATTCGAAATCAGCGAACCTGTGAACCATATTATTCTCTTATAATTTTGTTGAATAAGTTTATTTTTGAAATTTTCAAGTTGAAATTTTTCAATTTTCGAACTTCCCAGTGTTGACTTTGGTACTTCATTTGATATTTTTTTCTAACTCCGCTCATTTACGATACACAGGGCAAAAGTTTCATTTCAGCACCTAGGTCGCAGCTGGATCAAAAATCTGACGGGATATTCGCAGTCAGCGTTCCACGAAACCCCTATTTCGGTTAGTTTGCTCGATGTCTTCTAATTTCAAGTTTTGACATATGGATGGAGTCCTTTCTATTTGTTTAGGTTTTCAAAAACTATAGACATTACCACTTCAAATTCAAAATCCTCCGTGGTCCTAACAGTTAATCCGAAAACGTGTTAGGAAATTGAAATAATGTGCTCATGAGATGAATGAATTAGTTTTGAAGATCAAGGGACACATGCAAATGTTGTAACTTGTAAGAATGTTTGAGAAGCGAGGTACAGTACAAGTGTAATTCTGAGGGCTAAATAGGTATTGCTGATAATATATTAGAACGAACGGGAGTAATGGCTTGTCACTTATGGACAAGGTAGTTTAAATTACACAGAGCATATTTTAAAAGGGTAACCACTAGCAGAAACGCACGTAGTATGCTAGCCAGCGTATTTACCCATCGCATACTATTAGAAATAGCGTGAGTGAGCTGTTATTACAGTTTCCTTGGTTGAAACTAGAGTAAGATGATACTAATGCCCCATACCCACACGAATGGGGGAAATTACCCCCATTGCCCTTTTGCTCCGGCATCCCTGCTGGGGAATACTTTTTGTAAGCGTGATTCGCTATAAATGTGCTTCGCCATATAATATACATCATGCATATCAAACTTCCTATTCCTCTTTTGTCCCGAAAAAGAGAAGTTTCCCGCAAAATCCCAGGTAGGTCGGAAAGAAAAAGAAAATGCATGCAGCGAAATTACTAGGCATCGAGTAAGTATATTTTTAAATTTTAATACAAACTGAATTTGTTATAGGTATCAATACATCAAATACGAGTACATAGGCCTGCGGCAATAATGATCATTAAAGATAAACAAATTCAGCGGTTAAAACCAGTAGTGATTTCTAACGGGTATCATAATCATAAGATTATAAATCGAGTTTCGAGCACAAAGTCGAATTATTAATTCAATATTCAGGATGAAGGAGTGAGGAAATTATTTTTTTTTAAACTTCGAAGTTCACTTGAAAAAAGCAAATCTACTCGGTACATGACCATGTTTTCGTTCAATCTACGTAAATAACACATAATCTTCACTTTAGTTAGCAATGTGTGTAGGAAAAAAACCAAAATAATTCCACAAAATAATAATCAAGTCGCATTAAAATGGTAAGATCACTATTCGCAATAGAGGTATTCGTAATTGGCAAACAGAACTGAAACCGTGGATATAGGTACGCTGACGCTACATCAACGCCGTTCTTACCATAATTTACATAAAATAAAATGGGTATTATTTAATTTTATTTTCTGTAATATTTCCTGTTCGGTGCCACAGTGAACTTCTTCCTAATTTATTAAATAAACGTACGGGCGAATCACTACCTACTGCAGATTATTTAGTCTATGATCATGAAACTCGAATGCATTGTAGTCGATGTGGATAGATTAAAATAACCAATAACAATGAGTAAGAACGATTCAATTTAATAGACACGGGACACAAAGAAAGTCTCTGTGGGCTATTAATTGAAATTCCTAATTCGATCACAGATTTTGATAATCACTTCCAGTGCCATATAAGTCGACTAAAAAATCTTTAACGAGTAGCAAATAACCACAGACCGGAAGGATGGAAAGATTTTTACGGATCGGATGAGCTTCCTTATCCGCTGAATTTCTATACCCTCGATACAGATTTTTCTAATGCTAATTTCATGATTTTCCTTTTTTCCATTTACAACCAACGCAATGTCACCAGTTGACATTGATACTGGTTATCGAAACCATTGTACGTACCTCCTAGTTGACCACCTTGATCGTCAAAATTTTAAAAATCTCTTGGCGTGTTTACACTTTATTCCCTTCGAGGAAACCAGTTCGCTTGTTTGTATTAAGACGCTACTCGGTTTACAGGTGATAAACAGATAAAGTTAATCTGTCTTTTACATGAGAACACTATTTGACCTTAGAACATTAAATATTGGTCGGTCGTGTACATATTTATAACTTCTATCGACCAGTAGTAATTTCACATCTCATTTCATATTACCTTCATAGCTCACCAGTAACGTTTTAATGTTCACTTAATCAACTTACCTAGTTTTCACCAGGAAAAAGTAGTCCAGTAGTTTCTTATTATTAATTTTTTTCCTAATTAAGTGATATGAAGAAAATATTTAGGCAAATCATTGTTTTATGGCTGGTAAGCTGCGGTAAGTGAGCAATTTTTTTCGAGCGAATTAGTGGTGGATTTTTCAGATTAGACATATACAGAGCAGGCAGGTCTACCCCAACTCTTCTTCTACCTCTTCATTACTCTAATAACTCCTTTACCGAAATTTAAAATAAAAAATAAATAAAAAATGACAAACCTCTTACTATACCGATTTCGTAAAGTAACCGTTCTTTTACATCTTTTTTCCGTTATGCAACAGATCTCAGTTTCTTGCATAAGTTCTGATATTATATAAATTTTTTCTATTAATTTTATAACCAATTACAATAATATATAATTGGTTTATAATGCGAGGAATTTTTAGTAAGTAGGCAAGCTTAATTAATTTCTATTCACCTAATCTTCAAATCATTTTTTCTTCAGCCGAAATGAAGGTTGTTTCGTCCAATTTTCATCTTCTCAGATTCTCAAAATTTTGACTTCATCTTGAAAACGATAAATTTTCATTTATTTCTCTTTAATTTTTCACTATCCCAAATGCTCAAAATTTGGTCTCTTCACTTTTGAATTCGATTAATTTTCTCTCATTAGTTTTAATCCGGTACAAATTATACATTTTAAACATTTTACCTTCCTTTCAAGCGAATAAGCAGAATTTTTTACCAGTAAAATTTATTACTAAAAATTATTACCATATGACTTTTTTTCAATCTTTTTGCAATTTCTCATAACTATTGTTGGCCAAGTTTGTTCTTGCAATTATATTCAAATTTATCCCTAATACCTTTTTATTTTTGTAATGTTTTCTGTTACATTCATAAGCATGAATCAAATATACTTACGTTCCGTATATTCAATTATACACTGCAGAACAACCAGGGGAAAATGGATAAAGTGACTTTGAGGCTAAAGAAGGGGAGAAGCAGTGATTTCCCTAAAATTGCGTCTGTGTAGCATTTAAGCGTTCTCATTACACATAAAGGATACTTAAATACTCATGGATACAAAGACGGTGCAATTGACTGATACATGTAACAAACATACACTTTTATTCAATGATGTACCCCCATTTTTCATTACGTTGAGTGTGTACCAAATAATTTGAAAGGGTGGCAGTTGTCGTTAATAGTTAACGTGAAATGTCAATCTTCGAAAGGCTAAAAATAATGAAAATGCAAGAGATAAAGAAGTTGGAATCATGCAGATGACATGTTAATATATGGCTCTATTCAAAAGTACTTGTTTCAAAAGGTCACAGAGTCGCATGTAGCGAAACTGTTTGGAACAACGTATGTAGTTCGAACGCAGTTTTGTAAAACTTATATCGAAATTTCTGATTATAACCTCACAGTTGGTTTAAATGCCAATTTCAGAAGGGGACATTCATGTTTGAGACCGTTAGGCAGTGGTCACTGGGAGCCTGTAAGTTTTGGAGGCGGTGGGTTTTGAACCAACATTCTTAATATCCCCGTTTATGTATTTTAGTTCATCTGATCTCCGAGCAGGAGGCGCACAGTAATTGTCGCGACACTCATGAAAACTGTGTCGAGCATTACAAGACCCCGGAAGAAAGTTGCAATTTAATGACAAATTTTTGGAAAGCTTGTTCCGAAGGTAATGTTCAATTTTAAAAGTCTAGAATTCCTGCAGCAACAAAGCATTTGTAACTTGCTACACGACTTTTTTTTTTTTTTTCGTTTATGTTATTCGAACTTTTAGGTAACGCCGTTTCCGCGAAATGGTAGGACTCACGTTTAGCTAACAGTCTCATATTTAAATCACAGAATAAAGTTGATCTAGTATGGGATTAAATTGTATCTGGAATAAGGTCTTTGAATAGTTTTTCGTATTATCGTATACCTGTATACGAGTATCACGAGTTGTCAGATAATTCATATGAATTTTCCGAAGCTCACCGAAAAGTTTTTCGCTCCAAAAGCGTACGATGTATAGTAGGGAGAAATTTTCAAAATTCAAAAAAATCAAAAATTCTTAATTAGGGATTGTTTTCTACTCAATTTTTACGCTCAGTTCAAATTTGGCGGTGACGCTCCGTTCCCGAGAAAGGCTAGAAAATGTTCGAGATATTGGTGGAAAAAATAACTCAGCTCAATTCTGACACGACGGATTTGAATAAATTTGTCTCGAAAATTTGAGTATAATTAGCACCAGCGCCGACGCCAAAGCTCGCCGAAAATTTTTCGCCCCAAAAAGGACATGATGTATAGAATGAAAAGATTTTCAGAATTTGAAGAAATTGGGAATTTTGAATTAAAATTAACGTATTATGGTATCGTATCTATCAAGTTCGGCATATTTTATGGCATGAAATTTTCATTTTTTAATTCTGCCCTTCTACCGTATCTGTATATTCACGATGCCTTGTATTACGACAACAACAATTTTCTTCTAAATTCTGTGTAGGCCTCATCCTTTCGCGAATACGCGAAACAAACATTAAATTTTCGAGTTCACTCCGAGAAGTTTTCCTTAAAAAGCAATCGGCCTACCTGTGAAGACAGACTGTTTTCGCTAAGATTTTTCCAGCATTCGACTTTTCAACTGTCTTTGCTATTCACTTCTTTAGTTCCTGTGTTTTCGCCGATTTGTACAACATGTTGTTTATATTGTAAATAGTTCAAATCCGGCAATATCTTTTTGTAACCATTAAGTCGCGTTTTCAATTCTTGTATATTATAGCCATTATATCCTCTTGTTCTTTTTTACTCTTTTCATGTCGTTGACTTTCCATTCCATGTTTTCTAAGTGAGGGTCAATTTTACTAAATTGAACAACTCTGGAAGACGTTGTAGGAGGCACCACTCCATCGAGCTGACCGGATTTTTATGTCGCCGAGATAAAAACGGTTGAGACCAACAAGCACACAATCGAAATTGTTTTCACTTTTTCAATTTTGACCATTCAGACTTCGACCTAGTCTGCTAATAAACATTTTCAAACTTTACAAGTAGTAAGAAAAGATTCTGAAAGTAAATAATATACAGGTAGCAACAGCGTCTTGCTTCTATTTCTCCACCTGCTGAGCCATTCTCCTGAATTATCAAGAAATTTGAATTTTGAAATCTGAAGAAAAAAAATATATTTTGGTATTTTGGCGAGATCTTTCTCCAACATTCTTTAGTGGATTTTCTTGCTTATTATTTTTAATATATTTTAAGATTCTTTAAAACTCGTCAAGGTTAATTAAGGTTCGTAAAAACTCGATTACAACATTTTAAAAGACCCATTTTCTGTTGTGAGGAAGGGAATTGCAGATCAAATATTCAATATTGAGTGCGATAGTATACGTATACAAAAGGACAGTCCTAAATTGATGACATTTTACCATATTTCTCTATAGTAGGATGGGCTGTTAATGGTAGGAAGTAGGATGGGGTGTTAATGGAAGGAACAAAAACTCAACAAAGTTATTAACATTTCAGTGTTGCTTTTGAAACAATAGGTTAGAATAATAATTTTTTTTTATTCTCTTTAAATCAGAATAGGACTCGGGTGCTGTACGCGTAAATATTTTGTGCTTCTTGTATATAAAGAGATTCTTGTTGATTGTCTCTGAACTCACATTTCTCTGTGCATAAATTATATTTCTTCTCTCTACCTATCGCAGAAGATAATAAATCCAGGTTAGGCTCGGATCTACCACTGGAGACTGAAATACTTTTGCCGCCCTACTTGTGGTATGCCCTGGAAAAATGGCGGAGCCTTCCCACCAATTACATATATTTGAATAAGACTTAAGGTGAAAGCGGAAGAAAAATATAACGGGTTTTTAGGATTTGCCGTCCCTTTGTCACCCGAAGCTGAAACCTCATCAGCCACGGGAAATCAAGGCCTGGTTTCAAAATTTCTAACGATCGAAAATATTTACATGGAAAATTTTTTTTTCCAAAGATTTAAAATGATCGTTAAGGGTTTTTCTTGTTTTGATATATCTACACTTGGGTAGTTTTTATTCAGTCTTAGTAGGAATTTATAAAAAGTTAAACACAACAAGGAATATGCTCGCTGCCACCAGCAAACCAAATCTGTAGAAAAAAATTTCAATGTTTATTCGAAATGTTTTCCTAAAAATTTCCGATGAAATTCCTGGAAATCATCGGAGATTTTCCCCGAATATTTCCTAAGAAATTCTTTAAATATTATCGGAGGGAGATTCTTATCGAAGATATCCAAATAAATTTTTCTTTGGAAATCATTGAAGATATTTCCTCAAGATTTTCGATAAAATTTTTCAAAAACTGTCGGAGTTTTTTCCCAAATATTTCCGATGATATTTTTCAAAATTTAACGGAAAATTTTCCCAAAGATTTTTGAGGAACTATTCTTTGGAAGACATCGATGAAATTCTCCGGAAATCATCGGAGATTATCCACGAACATTTTTAATGAAATTCTTCGGAAATCATCGGTCATTTGTCTCAAAAGTTTCCGATGAAAATCTCTGAAGATCATCGAAACTTTTTTCTGAAGAAATCCTTTTCACGATGAGTTCTGATAAAATCTTTTAGAATCATTGGAGATTTTTGCTAAAATTTCGGACAAAATTCTCCTGAAATTATCGGAGATTTTTCTCAATTATGTCCAAGATGTCCACTGATATTCTTCGAAAATGATCGGAAACTTTTCCTTAATATTTTCGACAAAAATCTTCGGAAATCAAAGGAATCTTCTCGAAAAGTTCTAAAGAAATTCTTTGAAAATCATCGGAAATTTTCCCTAAAGATTATTTCATAGTTTTTCACTAAATTTTTCACACTGAGTTCAAATTTGTTGTTCAAATTGGTCGGCAAGCTTTGTTTTTGAGATACACTTGAGAATGTTAGTAAAATTGGTTAAAAAATGACTCTACATATAGCTCAATCTTGATGACGGATTTGAAATTTTCTTATTATAATTCTCAATAAAAGGGGTTCTCACAATTTTTTTCATATGTTTCTGCATTCGAATTATTTCGAAGTTAGTAATGTCGAATAGAGCTCAGTTTGAAATATTGTCAAATATTTCATTTTTCAAAATTATTATTAGTCGTAACTATTTGATTGTTTTCCTGAGTGGCAGGGACCTTCTTCAAAAAGAGAAAAAAAAGAAAATGGACCTGAATCTCACCTAGCAGAGAAATAAAAAATGAAATCGACCATTTATTGATCAATGAATTAGCTATAATAAAAGATATAACAGTTGTTTCGATATTTGAGTTCGCACCTGATCATAGAATGTGCAGGGGACTATTAGTGTGCCAAAAAGAGCCGAATATACAAATCATATAGGAAAACGAACAAAACTGGGAACTCCATAATACTGCTACACAAAATGGAGGAGGCAAGTAACTATTTAAGAGAGAATCTCACAACAAAGATGACACATGTACCAAATTATTCTGAGAACATGAGTGTACAAGGAACTATCCGAAAAATTGATCGACGTATGTAGCTCAACAACACAAAAGTATGGCGCGAATAAGAGACAACCTAACACCGATGACAAACTCACAAACGAAACCAAAAAGCTAATAGAAAAGAGGGAACTATTAAAAAAGTTACGGAAAATGACTCACAAACAGAAAATAGAACTAGCTCAAATCAACAAACTAGTAAGAAGGAAAATCAGAGAGGATTGCAGAATATTTGAGGAAAGAAAAACAAGAGAAATAATAGAGGATACATGGTCAACACGTAAATGGAAAAAGGAAATAAGCAGGGGAACTAAACTAATTATGGAATTGTATATTAGTGCAGGGAATATAATCACGGGGAGGGACAAAATTATTAAGGAAGCAACAAAATATTACGAGAAACTATACGTAGAAACAGAGAAAAAACAAAGCGACGAGATCAAAATACTGAGGAAGGTCAGTGAGTATCTGAAACGAAACGAAAAACTGCGGAACCCCTCCCAAAGATAATAAAAGCTGAGTTAAGCCAGACTGTGAGAGATCTAAAGATAGGAAAAGCTTCAGGACCTGACACTATAGAAAATTAATTCATGAAATTATTCTTGAATGAATTGCTCGCCCCCCTGGAAGTAATATGCAACAAAATTATAGAAGAGGAAAAAATACCTAACCAATGGAATGAAGCTCAAATAATTCTATTACATAAAAAAAGGGGATAAAAGAAAACTGGAGAATTACAGACTATGTCGCTGTATTCGAAAATTTAATCAGATTTTTGATATCACCCCTGTTGGCATGCTAATTTCCAATTTTGTTCTCTCCGAAGAAGTCAATTTGACTATGCAAAAAAAAAAAAAAAAAAAAATTGGACAAATTATTGGAATAAGGATTTTTTGATCTAGGTTGTAGTTTTCTTTCTCTTACAGATTAAAAAAAATGCAATTTTTTCACTAAAGAATGTGAAGGCATAATTATTTTCTTCATTTTCCCTAGGAAAAAGGCTGGGTTCCTTTCCTGGAAGAGAGGAAGGAAGTCCATTAAATTCGCTAAATTAAAGCGACGATAGGTACTCTCAAGGAAGGAGAGCAAGTTTCTCTTTTTCCAAGAAAAAGAGTGAAAATCAGTTCATATTATTATTTTTTTTTTTTGACTTGGATATGTCCAAGTCTGACATGTATAAATTACAGTAGTTGTCATGCTCGTAAAGTTATCTGAATTGTGGTGTGTTCGCGTAATTAAATTTTAAATATGATATTTTATTCTGAATATTTTTATCTGCATTTTTCAGTGACCTTAATACTTAAGCAGTACCGCCCATATTGGGCAGTACCAAAAAACAGCAGTACATACATACAGTGAGATCATCACGCAACATAGGAAAGTCCCATAAAGTGCACGTTGATGTGTACCACTGTGGTAAACGTCATACTGGTGCAAATCAACACGCAACATTGCGCTAGTTTGGAATCATTTCATTGAAAATGTTTGAAGTTCCGATAATTTCCGAAGAATCTTTTCAAACATCTTTAGGAAAAATGTCCAATGTTTTCCAAAGAATTTCTTTAAAAATCTTCGGGAGAATTTTCCGATAATTTTTCAAGAATTTCGTGGGAAATATTTGGGGAAACTCTGATGGCTTGAAGAATTTTATTAAAAATCATTAGAAAGAATGTTCGATGATCTCCGAAGAATTTCATCAAATATCTTCGGGAAAATTTCTAACAATTTTAAAGGAATTTCGTAGGAAACTTTTAGAAAAAATTTCCGATAATTTCCGAAGAATCTCATGGGAAATATTTGGAAGAATTTCCAATGTTTTCCAAAAAAATTTATCAAAATCCTTCGAGAAAATTTTTCTATTGTTTATGTAGAATTTCATGGAAATATTCGGGGGAAAACTCCGATGGTTTTTGAAGAATTTTTATTAGACAATCTTCAGGAAAAATGTTCGATGACCTCCGAAGAATCTCATCGAGAATCTTCGGAAACCATATCCGATGATTTTAAGAAATTTCATCGGAAAGTTTTGGGAAAAAATGCCGTTAATTTCCAAAGACTTTTATTGGAAATTGAAATTCTTCGGAGATCATCGAACATTTTCCCTAAAGATTGTTTCATAAAAATTCTTCAAAAACCATCGGAGTTTTCCCCCGAATATTTCCATGAAATTCTATATAAACAATAGAAAAATTTTCTCGAAGGATTTTGATAAATTTTTTTGGAAAACATTGGAAATTCTTCCAAATATTTCCCATGAGATTCTTCGGAAATTATCGGAAATTTTTTCGAAGGATTTTTTTATGAAATTTTTCCAAAGATTTCTTCTGAGATTTTACCTGAAATTTGTTGATAAGTACCTTTAAAAACAGTCGTAGATTTTTCCCAATTCCTATTATTCTTCAAAAATTAGCGAAAGATTTTCTCGAAAAATCTTCATGAAATTCTTTGGGAAAGATTGGAAATTTTTTCTAAAGATTTCCGTTGAGATTCTTCGGAAATTATCGGCATTTTTTTTTCAAACATTTTCGATGAAATTATGCGTAACCTATACCATTGTTTCATATTGGTGTGAACGACCCCGCGACATTTAGCCGATCTTGAATACCACAAGATTGACAGATGAGGGCTGAACGTGTTGCGTGTTGATTTGCACCAGTACGACGTTTTCCACCATGGTACACATCAACGTGCGCTTTATGGGACTTTCCTATGTTGCGTGATGATCTGTTCCACACTGTATACGTTTAAAAATTTATTTATTATTAAAAAAAAAAAAAAAAAACTTAAAAATATTAACGAAAGTGAAAGTAGAAAAATACGATACTGAGTAATCAAAGTCGAAACTGAACTTGAGTAGTTAAAAGAATAACAAACCACTTTTTTTTTTACTCTCTTGTTTCTTTCATTTTTTTTTTTTTTTTTTTTTTAATGAGGGGCGATATTTTTTTTCTCGTACATAATTATTATTTTGAATCTTCGAGTAAAAAATATCCATATTATGTACTTGTAATATGGAAAGGGAAGTGCTGAAACAAAGAATAAACCGTCAATTTTCTAGTTTTGACAGGTCAAAAGAAAAGCTTAGAATAAACACTGACTTGAAACATTAAACACCATAATCCAAATTTCTCACTCAACAAAGACAAAATTTTGTAAACTAAACAAATGATCGAAGTTAGTAAATCTTCTCATTCAAAAAATGAAAATGTTCTTTTTTTTGTCTTCGTGGAATACCTCGCCCATTGGCCCTTCGGATGCGAGGGAAAAATGCATCCGGGGCACTGATTTGAATCGGATTAAATATCTGATCGATTATCCGAATACAGGGATCCAAAACTGAGTTTGGACCAAAATCTGATTGAATTTTTGTAACCGGTGACCCAAAAAATTCCTATTCCAATAACTTATTCTGTTATTTCAGTAAAGTCAAAGTGGCCCATTTGATATGGGATTAAATTTGTATTTTCAGGCCCAAATTAGGATCGAATCAAAAATCTGATACGATATTTGAAATCAGCAACCCATAAAACCTTGCTTCGATACTTCGTTTGAGTTTGTATTTATTTTAATGGGCAGTACCAAAAATTTACGTTTAAGACTTTTTCATAAAAAAAAAAAAAAAAAAAAAAATGTTAGAAATATTAACAAAAATGAAAGTAAAAAAAAATTGAAATTAGGTAATAAAATCAAATTTGAACGTAAAGACTTGAAATGATGGCGAACGATTTTTTTTAAAGGGAAAGGCAAAATTTTTTCTGTCGTGAACAATTGTTTCACGAATAATTATTTTAAACATTTTCGAGTTAAAACCATTACACACTGGAAATTGAATAATTTTTTTTCTAGGCGAGGGAGATGGTAGAAATAAAGAAAAATTGTGATAAAATCAGCAGTTTAAGAAAATCTTAGAATAGACGCTGACTTAAAAAATTATAATCCAAATTTTTCACTCGATTAGTAAAATTTTGTAAACTAAACAAATAATCAAAGTTGGAAAATAAACTAGACACTCCTTCCTTTTCTAGAAGCAAATAGAGCCCTTCTTACCTCAGCATGTTCTCTGCAGGAGGAGGAACAAATCGGCCCTTTCTTCTCCTCGATGTAAGGAAGAGAAAAAATTTTATTTTTGGTTAAGAGAGGAAAAAATTGTCCCTTTGGCTTTCTTGTTATTCAAAAAGTAGAACAAGTTATTTTCCATACTTCAAAAAGAGGAATGAAATTCTTGTCCATCCAATGAGGCAAAGGCCGTTTCATTTTCCTCTTCAAAGAAAGAAACAGTACTTCTTATCTGCGACAGTTTTGTTCTTTTTCTTCGAATAAAGTTGCAAGTTTCCACTTCGTTTTTTAATTCTGATTATTTATCTCATCGAAATCTGTACGAGCCTCAAAATCTAAATAACACACGTCAAATGAGCCAAACTGACTCAGCATGAAACAACGCCTATTCTAAAGGGCTGTACCGCCCATATTGGACAGTACCAAAAATTTTTTGGGCAGTTCCAAAAAACAACAGTAAACACATAAGTTCAAAAATTTATTTATTTAAAGAAAAAAAAAGTGAAAAAATATTAATGAAAACGAAAGTAGAGAAATTTGAAATTAGGTAAATAAATTTAAACTTTCTTTTTCTGTCATGGATGGTCATTTGTACTATTTTCGAGTCAAAAATATCACACACTTGAAATTGGAATTTTTTTTTTTAAAGGGTGGAAGGGTGTAGAAACAAAAAAAACTTGTGATATGATAAAACTGCCAACTCCCTGATTTTGGCTGTGCCAAAAAACTTGCAATGGGTGCTAGCTTGAAATACTGGGCACACCATAATCCAGATTTCTCACCCTTCAAAAGCAAAATTTTGTGAATTAAAAAATAATGAGCAAAGTTAGAAACTGAAGATTTGTTCTTTCCTAGAAGCAAATAGACCCCTCCTCAGTCAATCATTCCGTGAGCTTTGGTATCACGTCTTTTCAGGAGGAAAAAGAACTCAGCCCTTCCCTCTCTTCAATGTCATGAATGTGAAAAAAAGGGAAACATTTTATTTTTGGTCGAGAGGGAAAAAATCGTCCCTTCTGCTTCTTGAAAGAACATCGTTTTTGGTTTATCTGTTCCGAAAAATATATGCTATCAATTTTAAATGAAATTACTTTACCGCTTTTTATTCCCTTTCCTTATGCAATGTCATTTCAGTTGGAGAATTCGTAAGAAATTAGGAATTTAGGGATGTACTTACAGAATTTTCTCTTTTCTGTCCAAAACGAATTTATTTTGCCACAGAGCCCATTCCTTGATTGCCTAGAATTATCAATTTATAAATGTGGTCAGCTATTGGAACACGGTGTGGTCAGTTACTGATAGACCTGGTCAGGCATTCATGAACTTTACTGTCAATTTTGTAGTGTGAGCGAACTTGCTAGTATTCTGTATGTAGGGTGTGCCAATTCACTTTTCTTCGGGGTATTCCACTGGAGACGGCGTAACAGCCGAAAGCGCTCTGGGATACAGAAGAGAAAACAAGTGAATTGGCACACCCTATGTACAGAATATTCATGCAATTTTATACCTCAGAAAAAATTAATTATTAAATTTTAAAATGAATGTAAATTCAAGTAAAAAATTTAATTAATAAGTCGAATCAGAGACGTCGCTGGAAAATTTTTTGAAAGGGTAATTTTTTCAGTAGTGTTGACCTACATTCATCGGCTTCGGTGTATTTTTTTAGGCGATGGAGGAGTAATTTTTTTAATGATATTTACTCACGTTCGCATTTGAATTTGGGGGAGGGTAATTTTAATCATTTCTACTCACCCCAAAAAAGAAACATTTGAGGGGGCAAGTATCACCTATTTACCTTCGCCCCTAGCGATGTTCATGACTTAAGTGTCCAAATTTAAAAAAAAATTACCAAGTAGGTACTTATGATCAAAACACAAAGAGAAACAATTCATTATTAGCCAAATACGGCTTTTAAACAGACAGCTACTGGTACATTTACCTTGCATGACCATTGACATTAAAACTATATATATATATATATATATATATATATATATATATATATATATATATATATATATATATATATATATATAGGAAACCTGAAATTCAGCCACTATTACAGTCGTGTTCTAAACACTCTGAAACGCAAAAAAAACATTGCCCCCGCCCCCAACTTCACAACTGTGACGAGTGTAATACCTCCCTTTTCTTCGAAAAGTCGGTAAAACCTCTACCGCAAAAATTCAATTTTCCCATTACTTTCTTATGAAGTGAACTCCGGCGCGGGTGAGACGGGAAGATTGTTGCGGGCTGTCTACCCGGATGAGTGAACCTTCTCTTAAAATAATCTTGAGTGTTATCCATCCCGTAAATATTTCAGGTGAACAAGAACATTTGTGTACACTGTTTTTAGGGTGATAACCGCCGAAAGCGCTATATGGACAACAGAGACACAATGTGAATTGCGGCACACCCTAAAAACAGAATATTACCAAGTTCACTCACACTCCAACATGGACACTAAGAACATTTGTGTTCAATTTTTTTTTTTTAATGTAATTTTACCCGGCAAAGAACACAAAAATCATTGTTTTATTTTCATTTTCTAATTCAGTATGGCTTGCACCGGAAACAGAGCCTTTTGGCAATAAGTAACTCGTTAATATAAAATTACAAAAAAAAAAAGTTGAGGACTCCCTCTCCTTTTGCTTATAAATCTTTTCATTATAACCAAGACACTCATTTTATCATGTTGCACGCGTTTCGTATAAATTTGAACAAGTTATTAAAATTTTTTTATCTTCTTAAATATTATAGAAGAGCTGCCAACTACGAGTAATGTGAAGTTTTGCACACTTTGAGCGTTAAGAATGTTAATAAGGAATGATCCGATCTGCAAGGATCCCTAATGTGACGGTTCACATAAGTGTAGTCAGTGTCACATAAGGTCCATCAGGCAGTAAGTCCCGCCTATTTTTGAGGGATTATTGGAATGCCCCATATAATACACACTGTGTCGGCTCACAAAGTATCAACTTTACCATCACATCCGTGTTTCATCACAACAGTGAGGTAGACTACCCTTGTGTGAGCGTTCAAAATATTGCAACATGTAAGTAGTCAGTGTTGTCAGTCACTATTCCGCATTCTGTTACGCCTTTGTGACTGAAGGAATTTTTCTAAGTCCTTGCTGCTGTTAGTAGGCAGTTACCAGTTTCAGTTAGTCTCGTTCTCTCGTGATCAACGCAAGTGTAGTAGCCGTATATTGTTTTTGTGTTTCGCCTGTGATATAATTCCTCATTCAACGCCGTAATTCATGATTGATTCGAACTTTGTAAGTTGCTTTGATTTTATTTTCATATTCGTAGTATATGTAAACTGAGTTGCAAGATGGCACCGACTCATGCGGCTAGTTGAGTACATTTTGCAGAATATACACCATACTTATGAATTGAATATTGGTTATTTCCTTCATAATTAACATTACATACTATTGATATTTCAGTTGTATTTCCGACCTTCTACTGAAACCCTTGCAGCGGACTGTTGGCTAATAGTCTTCAGGTGTTCCCACCAATCGGTAAGTCAAGTAAATATTGCGATTATTAATGTGTTATCTTTGTATGGGCGTGGTAGCCTAATTATTAGTGTTTATGTCTTATACATATTTGGTTTTACAGCCAGATTGTATCAATTCTTTAGATTCTCTCCCTTCGTTTATAGAGAGGCAGGAAATGAAAAAAGTGGAATTTGATTTATGTGGAGGAAGAGAATATGTAGGGGAGGTGTAGGATGTGAGGAAGATAGAGAAATGTAAGGAGTGGGAGAGGGAACAAGTGTGGATGAAGTACTTGCCAGATTTTATCTTTGGTACCCCGGGCCAGATTGTCAATTTTCTCTATTTCTCTTTTTAGGGCACAAATATGGGGAAACTTGACGCATACCCTAATTCCGACTCATTTGCAGCAACATCTGTTTCTTCCTCGAGCACTCGAAAAAGTTTAATATCATGGGGTAGGGGTGGATTAAAAATTGTTTTGAGTCCATTAGGGGACCGAAGAAAAAATTAATACGGCATTAAAAAAAAAAAAAAATCGAAGTCTACTGTATGTTTTGTAGATTATGTTACTTTCTAATTTGGTCAGTTTTGGACACCAGCTTCCAAAGAATCAATAATTTTAACATATTCCTTCAGAGTATAAGCTTCCATGCCTATGTGCATACTACATACATGCACTAGTTTTCTAATGTAGAGTCTGTTTTAACCCTCTTTGATAGGGAGTGAGAATTTTTTGAAATCTTCAGTACCTACTACTTGAGACAAGAAGATCAGGATGAATAAAGTTGTAGCGTGTTTGGAGCTACAACACGAGCGCGTCACCACCATTAAGATGAAAAAAAAAAGTTCAAAAGTTCGTATTAGGTAGTACGCGTATATTTTGAAGTTTCGCGAGAGAAAACGGAGAAGATGTAGCGAGAGTATGAGACGATTCCAAAAGACGATTGACCTATGAACATCGAGTCACTGCCTAGCCGGACAATTAGGTTAAATAATTGAGGGTGAAAGATATGATGGAAGAAAGGAAAGATTCCTGGAAAAGAAAGAAAGAAGCGATTCGGTGTAGAGATGCTACACAGTTAAAAGGCACATTGTTCGTAGGAAGACTGGCTTGACGGGACAGGTAATAAATATACAAAAAAAAACTATTTACAAAAGAATTCTAGAGCCTTAAAAAAGTCGACCACGGCGGAGAGCACTGCAGTACTCCTCCCCTAGCGGAGCGGTATATAAAAAAAGAAAAAAAGAAAAAGAAAAGATACAAAGAAACAGAATGTAAATGTGTGCTAAAATAGGTTCGAACTATGTGCTACCTATGTGACTAATGTTTTATAAATTGCAACACGAAGAAAAGATATACAAAATGATCGAAATATAGGTACAGGGTAGGTATAATACAGAGCGATGACCGAGAAGTCGTGAAGGTAAAAGATGGAATAGGATAGAATACAGGCAGGATGCAAAAATGTCGGAAATGATGTAAAGAGTAGACAGTGTATGAACATGTTCTTTCCAAATGTGCAAGTTATAGGTAGAATATAGGAAAAGTAGACAACGTATGAACATGTTATTTACAAATCAAAGTAAGAAAAAAATGAAAATTATAAAAACGAACTAGGCAGTATAATACAGGAAGGAAGAAAGAAAAAAAATTAGAGAAGATTTTCGGTACTTCATATAATTACATTTGAAATCTGACTACTGGCTTCACTACGCGCCCTGAGCGAGTTTTAAGTTGCGCAGCACTGGCGGAGGCCTGGGTAGAGGTAAAGGATTGCTGAGTTTCAGGAGAAGTCAGAGAGGAAACTGAATCATCGGGAGTGAGAGGGACAGGAAAGGAATTCTTTGGAGGATGAATCAATGGAGAAGTACTTTGGGAAGAAGGGTTGCCGGTTTCAGACGATCTAAGGAAACAGAGAGAGGCTTACGAGGAGGATTGTCGAGAATGAACACCTTATCGTAGTGCTTCAATACTCTGTATGGACCTTCGTGTGCCGGAGTGAAAGATGGGTGCTGGGCATCATTCTCGGAGAAAGACAATTTCTGGGAATGATGCTAAAGCTTACGGAAGGAGTCCACTCGCGTACTACCTAATACGAACTTTAGAACTTATTTTTTTTTATCTTAATGGTGGTGACGCGCTCGTGTTGTAGCTTTATATGCGCTACAAAGTGATCGGGACCAGAAAGTACAGTATTATTTCTTGCACCATCAAGCTGATAAAGGCCTAGTGAATTAAAAGTATATTATATTATATATATTTTTTTTTACAGATCTTAACTCCGCACCAGAGAATGCACCAGGTGAACAACACATGACTGACCAAGAAATTTTTAATGCCTGCAAGGAAATCGAGCAGCAGGCAGTAAAAAATGCAGCTGCTGAATGAAATTTTATTTCTTGTTTTTGTTATACTTGTATACGTTTGTATCGAAATTACCTACTATCTTATTTTTGTAATAACATTACTGAATATATTTTGGTATGAAAATATTGGTTGTATTTGAGCTTTTTGGTCTTCGAACGACATAACTGGTGTCTTACATATGGGAATAGCGACCCTGCATCACGGAGAAGGGGTGCCTCCCCCCCCCCCCAAAAAAAAAACAACACAGCGTCACAATCGTGTAACCAGACAGTTTCAGAAACGTCACAGTAATGGCACAATACTGTGATTTTTGTGTGTAAAAAGAGTATCAAGCAGTGGTCGTCAATACTGTCACTATATCATCACATTAATGTAGTCAAAATCCATCGACACGCATGTGTATTCCTGTATCGTCACATATGCGCCTTCGTTGCTCTCCTGTGCACTTTATGTGATGTTCTCTGATTGGACGAGTACCATCACAACTGTGGTAAATAACCTGCAATCACCACCTACATTTTTCTAAGCCGTCACAACGCTGTTTCATTTTGCAGATCGGAATAATAAAAGAAGGTCAATAGTCGGACAGTGAACACTCGATATTAAATATACGAATCTGCACTGTTAAACGTTTAGGTTAATTCTGAATTCTAATTTTAATAATGATCTGAAGATCTACAATATAATTTTATGCCTTGACGGTCAACAAAACACGTTCCTCAGCTTTTTCTATAATAATTCAAGCTAACCAGATTTTGAAATACTGCCAACAGGTATCGCAGCAACTGCTGGCGCTTTAAATACAGCAAAACGTAGCGTGAAATTGCCGGACATAAAAGCACCCAGCATTAAGATTCCAGAAATTAAAATACCAGAAATAAAACTACCAGACTTGAAAAAGCCTGAAAGTAATGCCACGGGCGCTCTTAGTCCAGATGTTGCTGACACCTACTACCAGAATGTGAACAATACACGTAAGTAATAATATGAAGCACAAAAAAAGGCATTCTATATGAAGCAAACTTTATGTTTACATATTTTCTAAGAAATTATATGCTAAGTATGGCACCCGATTTCATAAGTGCTTCGAGAAATTATACCTGATTGTCAAAACGGCCACTTATATCTTGAAAAATGAATATCCCACATACTTGTCTCGTCAAAAGTTAGAACACTATAACTTGCAAGTTTACCATCTGTGAGAGTGTTGAAAAATTTTAGAACCTCTACAATAAATTAATTATGGAACGACTACATCACCCCTACCTCTTCCTATCTTTTACCGACTTTTCGGAGAAAAGGGAGATATTTAGTATTATTCGCGTTTTCTTTCATATTTTAAATTTCATTCAACTTTTTGAAGTTCGGTGTTATTTAATTTTTCAGGTATTTCATTATTATTATTATTATTATTATTATTTCTAACATTTGATAAATACGTTTTCAGCTCTCACAGATCAAGAACAACCTGGTACCTGCTACGACGAGTTAGGATGTTTCCCTAATAAATTCCCCTGGTTTTCAGTTCTGCGACCTTTCCCTTTACCAATGGAACCTTCGAAAGTCGACACGAAAATCTATTTGTACACAACGTGAGTAATGTAATTGAGCATGCTTTTGCAAGAGTGTTATAAGTTAGTCCAAATTACCGATTTCTCACGGGAGGAAAAACCAAGTTGCCATAGAAAACGCGAGTGTCGTACAAGACGACGAGGCATCAAAATATAGTTGGAATAGAGGCTAGAACATGCCTCGAGAATATGTTCAGAAAAATAGGAGTAGCCTGCATTTTTTTTTTTTTTCGCGGTTATTTGAAGCGTAACGTAAAACAGTAAGTTCAGGACTAATAAAATTATTACAGAAAGCGCCACGAAGCCACGAACGCAGAGGTATTGTTCTAAGTCCAGTAATAAATCATGAGAAATAGTTCGATATGTATTATTGATATTACATTGGGCAGCTTTCAAATCATTTAATGACGTTTCACTCGTTTGATAATCACAAGTTGATAATCAAAGTTGACAATGCGAAGTAAAGGTGCTGGACTTCTGACTTTAACAACATGGCATTCTTGCGTCTGAACCGAGGTTCAGGATGTTAATTTCGGCTTAGCGATGCTAAAAGAAAATTATTGGGATATAAACCTGCACTAGAGTGCGCTGCAAAATCACTTGTGCGGGGAAAATGAAAAGGTAATCATGTGTATGTATTTTCAAATAGAAACCCTGGTACCTTCAGGAGGGGAACAAACGAGTAAAAATTACTCTACCAGTGGAACTGATTATGATTCAATTTTTTAGTGATGATGCAGTTAAAATTTAGGACAAATTTTCTTTGAAAGGGAATTTCTAATCCACTTAATGATAGTTGAAGTTTTTTTGTTTTTTTACCAAAAACGTCTTTGTTTTTTACACGCTTATGGATAAATCTCCATGATCACCCATTCATACCACTGATAAGACGCAATCATGCCAACATTTGCAACTCTATTTATATTCAAATAGTACTATTGGGATTTAAACTTGCACTAGAGTGCGCTGCAAAAACACCTGTGCGGGTGAAAATGAATGAGTGCATGATGTGATCATGTGTACTTCCAAATAGAAACACTGCTATCTTCAGGTGGGTAAAAAAAAAGCAGGGTAAAAATTATTCTACCAGTAGAATTGATTATAATTCAATTTTTTAGTGATGATGCAGTTAAATTTAGGACAAATTTTATTTGAAAGTGAATTTCTAATCGACTTAATGAAAGTTGAAGTTAGCAACACGCTTACGGTAAATCAGACGTCATGACTCACACATATATGCAGGGCTGCCAATACTTGAAACTCTAGTTCAAATCCCAAAAGTTTCCCTCGGGGTGCGATAGTGTGCGATCGCAGAAAACCAGTGTTACCATCGTGTGCAGCGTTAAATTTCCTCTGTATGAAACCATGCCTAACTACAATTCCCAAAAATGTGACTTATAATGTTATAACACTCTTGCAAAGCATGTTCAATTCGACGGTTGCTGTGAAAATCTTAAGCTTTACAGTCAGATGCACTTCGAAAAGATTATCAGCACCAATACAACGACAACTTTAAGATCCAGTGGTATTGGAAGCTTTATTTTGAGATATTTCGGTCAACAAGCAATTTAAAAAAAAGTTTCCTTTTTGTCTCATTGTCTCAAACGTTGTCTTGGAAACAAGAGTAATAAGAAAGTAACAAGCAAGAAATCTTGATAAATCTGCAAAAATCTCTTAAATTTCGTCTCTGAACTTTCTGAGTGTGCCTTTGTTCTTCCGACCACTTACTGAATAGTTTTTCAATTTTATTTTCATGATTTATTTACATACATACTTTTTCAAGTGAGGGAGGGGAGAAAGGGCACGAATGATACTCTGTACTCCAAATTTTTTGGGTGGGGACAATGTACCTCCTCCCCCCATTACGACACCACTGCTAAGATCGAATGCTGTAATGCGATTTTAAGCAAATATTTTTAGAAAGAAAGAATCTAAAATTCTATATTTCCCACGAAACACATCATTTAGTAAAATGAAAAGTTTTTACACTGACTCAAATCCTCCGGCAAACGTCTGTGTACGTGAGAAATATTAGGGGACTGAGTATGAAAGTTGGTCCAGTCGATTTTTTTCAGTGAAAGACTATGTTAAGCAAAACCTGACATTATCTTGATTAGCACAGTCCGTTATTCCAAAAAAACTGACAGAACCACTTCTTGCACTGAACCCGCCAATATCATTATTGAGAACCACAAATTCGCAACTTGGAGTAAAATACTAAAAATTTCGGACAAACAATGCATTCAGCGTAGCCACGCCACCTCAGCCCCTTCTCCACTTACACAGTGCGATAAATATTCTTAAATTTTATAAAACTTTATTCATTTTCCATATGGATAAATTTGAAGTTATTCAAATGTTTGGATGGTGGTGGAACCGAGGGAGAGGAGGGCTGCCGTTGGAACTTTATATTTTCTGCGAATAAGGGTGAATAAAAAGGGAATACCTACATTCAAATATAACACCCAATTTGGTCAACATTTCAATGAGCTAGGTATACTTAGCTCGGGTCTGTCAGATATTCTCAAAGGAGATCATTTCTACCGAGCCGACAATATTAACGACATCCAAGCTTCCTATTTTCTTGTATTGCAGCAAGAAACCAAAAGAAAGATTTACAGTTACTCTATGGAAAAGCATCTCAGTTGAGGGATCCGATTTCGATCCAAATCGACCATACACTGCATTCATTACACATGGATTCTCAAGTAATGGAAACGTGAGCTGGGTGGAAGAATTGAAGGATGCTTACTTGAAACAGGTTAATAACACTTAATTTCATTTTCAAAATATTTCGACGCCTCATGTCTAATAGTGGTGACGGTTCATTATTTTTTGTGCATTAACTTCGAAGAACGAAAGAAATAAAAGATGAAAGTAGTTTATTCTTAAAGCCATCGCAATTAATGATACCAGTTCTTTTCGTTTTAGAGAGATGCAAACGTTTTTGTGGTCGACTGGGGAAAAGGTGCTAGCAACTGGAATTATTTACAGGTGGCGGCTAACACCAGAGTTGTGGGTTCTGAACTCAAACGGTAAGCATTAGATTTTATAAATAAATTTGAGTTTATAACAGTCACTACAGCAGGTCAATGATACAGCATATCAATATTAATGCTCAATTAAGTACTGCGGGGTAGTTTGGATTAAAAAAACGGAAGACACATCAGAACCAATATTTATAAGTATGGTTCATTTTTGACCTTTTTGCAGATCAAGCAATCAAGAAACATATGAGAAAAGTAGTAGGGAAGTTTGCTATGGATTCAGCTTGGTTCATTAGGAATGTAAATATACAATACATAGATACATGTTTCTGTACAGAAGTCATTGGTCATTGAAAAACTGAGCTATGGACGTTTTCTCTATTATCTGAGTACCTACGCTATGTGCAATAAAAAAGAATAAAAAATATCTACGTATTGTACATTGCACACCCATAGAATTTCTAGGAAATTAATTTTCTTGGTGTACCTACTTTAGACGCGCTGAGAGAAAGGAAAATAATGCAAATTTTTCATTTTCCCCCATATTCTCCATCAAAATATTCAGGAATGAGCCCATTTTGAATGAAAATGAATACCACCCCCTCCCCATTTCAATGATGTTTTCAATTTCCTGATCACTATTTCGAATACAATGTGAAAATAAAAAAAATACTTTATTTCTGGAAATCATCAGATTTACAGTATTTTTTCACTATCCATCTTCGATCCGGCTTGTCGCTCTGATACATAAGCAGAAAAATGCAATTCATTCCCACTCTGAAGGGGCCCATTACAAATGCTCAATGCTTTAAGGGGTGATGGATAAAAGGTGATGTTTTTTTTTTTCTTTCTTTAATTCAACGTCTCTAGTACACCATATGACCTACGCAACTAGTACAGAAAATCAGTTGACCTTTCTCGAGTTGTCTCTTCGTAAATAATAAAAGAAACGGAGAACTAAAGTAATTTCCAGAAAGTTTATTTTTGCTAATACTAATGACTTTCTTTTGAGGAAGATATCACTTCTGTCTCAAAATATACATAAATGTCCGATGTTACATTTTACCACACCATCTCTGCTCGCTTACTTTTTTCACTAGCATTAACAGTTTTGATAAAAAGATTATTCTCCAGTTGTTTTGTGACCTTACAAATTTTCTGGACGAGGGCGCAGGACCAACCTACTACTGTCTATAATCACATTTGGCATCGTACATAGCAAAAGTTCATGATTTTCTTGTTTGGTTTGATAGATTTGGTCAACACCTTGTATCGAAAACAGGTCTCGATCCAGCCAGGATTCATATGATAGGTCACAGTTTGGGAGCTCACATATCATCTTACATGGCAAAAGGCGTCCCAGGAGTTGGTCAATTAACAGGTAAATACGGCACGTATACATATTACTTTGACCTTTCGGTAAGAGTATCTTCCAGTTACGACGATAACCATTTTTGTTCTTCGTAGCTCTAGACCCAGCTCAGCCTGGTTTCGAATACTGCCCAGACGAAGTCCGCTTAAAGAAAAGCGATGCCGTATTCGTTGAAGCTCTACATACGAACACTAGACCAGTCATACCGTTGTTAGGATTCGGCCTCATATTACCTACAGGTACGAAGATTTTATTTATTCTACATTGGCGTCCGGTACATCCGCATGAACACATAGATCTAAACTAAGATATCATGAAAAAACTTAATCGGGGGTGCGGTGTCATAGGGGCCACTTTGGCATGCGTGCATCGCCATACGTCCCACCACACCTACAATAGGAACTTGACACTCGGTTTCTATCTAAGAACATATCTGCTAAACAAAAAGAGTAATAAGGCCTGTGACAGGGACTGGCAACAGAATTTTATAAAGATCTATATCCCTGAGGGGACCTACGGGGCACTTCGTCACGATCAACTAGAGTGGACAAGTGGCCAGAACTTTCTTTTTTTTAATCAGAAATTAGAAACGCAACTAAAAACTTAAAACGAATAAAGCACTAGGGAGCGATGGTATAAAGAATGAGCACATAATACATGGAGGAGAGAAAATGATTAGTACATTAACTCTTCTATTCAAAAAAATTTTGACATCAGGTGGAGTAGCCATAAACTGGAACCTCTCGGATATTATCCTCCTTTACAAACATGGTAATAGACAGTTAAACACCGCATTGAAAACTACAGACCCATCAGCCATTCTCCCATAATTTCAAAAATATTCTCTAAATGGACAGAAACAAGATTAAGATATTTTTTAGAGCCTTTACAATCCCCTGACCAAGCTGGATTGTAGAAAACGTTATTCTACACCAGATCATCTCCAAACTATCAACCAAATTACTGAAAAATCATGAGAATATAAATTTGATATAAACCTGACATTTATAAACAACAACAAGACTTTACTTCATCATAGCTGCTTTAAAAAACCAAGGGATTCCCGATCAACTCTCCAAGATAGTTAAAAATACGTATTTAAACCCACAAAATAGAATCATTACTGACAAAATGGGCTCATACTATCAAATCAGAAAAGGAGTCCGACAAATCCCTCACTTTTTAATACACCGCTCAAGGAAATCTTTAAGGAACTAAGGTAGACAAACAATGATCTGAACATAAACGGTAAAAAATCTCTAATTTAAGGTTTGCACACGATATTGTGTTGATCTCGAAATCCAAAAGGAAGCTGGAGGAAATGTTTGGCGAGTTGAATGAAATAGGCAAAAAAGTGGGATTATCAATTATGTAATTTCGGAAAATTCAAGATTCTTACAAACTCTAAAATCCTTGCTAAAATCTTTCTGGAAAACAATGAATTAGAATCAGTCACGGAAACAGTCCATTTGGAACAATTAATTTTTCTCAAAAATAGAAATGGAAAAGAATACGTAGAATTACGCTAGCCTGGAAAAAGTACTTGGGTCACTAAAGAACATTTTTAGGGCAACTTCAACAACAATCAAAAATCTGGTGTGTTTAATACGAGTATGAGCGTTGCGCCAGTGCTAAGTGCTAACACACGGCTCACCCACCTGGACACTCACTTCTACATTAAAAATATAGGTGTTATGCATCAGACATCCATGAAGCACTCTATTTCGGAATAAAACTAGGAGACCACGTCAGTTTGAAAACTATCCAGGAAAAACAATCAAAAATGAAAAATTGTATCAAGACTATACACAACTTAAACTGGCGGTGGGCGGGACATGTCGCATGACTATTCTCCGACAGTTGGGCCTACCAGGAGACCTTCTGATTCCTAGATCACAAAACAAGAGTAAGAGGCAAACCCAAAGCTAGGTGGAGGGACGAAGTCGATAAATTTCTATTCAACGAACAATTCCAGAGAATCGCCTTAAGCCGTAAAAAATGGGAGAAGGTAAGGTGCACCTTTGCCTTCTGTGGCTGGAGGTACACTCACGAGACACGCCGCCGATGAAACAAAAACCTGTAAAATACATATATTATTCCCCAAATTATGTACTCTGTCGCTAATGTGTGTACTTACTGAAATAAAGATTATATATATACTCGTATATCTAAATCTAGACTGTGATATATGAGGTAATTTGCAAGATAATAAACATAAGAGAGTGAACTGATCATTTATGAAATTTATTTCTTATTTTTCAGGACATAACGACTACTATTTAAACGGCGGATTAATTCAACCTGGTTGTAAACTACCACCTATTGACCAAGTAAAACTCAATGGCATCACCGATTTAGGGAAATATTCAGTGGATGGTAAGCTACTACTGGATCCTACAAGCGATTTCCGAAAAATGAAAACATTTGATATTACTGCTCAAAGCATATCTGCGTATAGCTAATTTACTGATAATTTTTCTCAATATCTAGTAATTAGTGAGTGGGTAGCCTGTTCCCATGGACGCTCCTACCAATATTACACGGAGGCCTTATTGAATGACTTCTGTACGTTTTGGGGTAGATCCGCCGGTGTCCTTTCGACTATAATTGAGTAAGTTCAATTTCGATTATCACCATAAAATTGTATGTTCTCCTAAATTCTTATTACCAAAGATGCACTTTTGGAATAGGCAGGTACTTAATTTCCATTATCAACTACCTGCTTCAAAAGCTTTCATAGCTCATTCAAGCGAAAAAATAATACAATTTTTTCGAAGTCAATAATGAGCTTTTACGGTCTTCGTTTATTGTAACGTATCCTCTACATTCTCAGCCTGCAATAAAACACATTATTCAAACTATTGAGAATTATCTACTTCTTTTGAAAAAGTTTCAGTGTAAGTAGGTACTCTATCAACTGATCATTAAATAACCAACGCGTTTATAATTTCAGCGTTGCCAGTTTGGGAAAATCTGAAAAATTTTTACAAAAATTTAACGAATGCAGTTTGAACACTTGCTCACCAATCGGACTCGAATCAAAAGAGTATCCGGCTCGGGGAACGTTCCTAGTATCCAGCCACAGCAACAGTCCATACTGTCGTAAGAATATTAATTAAATATTAATGACCAGACACAAATTAATAAGCCGTCAACGAGAAACACCCGAATAAATACCTGAATTAGTATACATTCATCCATGTATCTAGAGTTTAGTAAATTACAGCAGACTGCAGCATAATGAATACTATCTCATTTCTTTTCTGTCGACAGAAAGCGATCCAAAAATAACAACTAGCATGAAACAGCAGAGAGCAGTGCAGGAAGAGAACGCAAAAAAAGGGTAAGTCTGTAGCGCAAATCTTCAAGTACCAACAACTTTGTAACGATTAGAAACAATTTTATTTACAATGTACCCAGAAAGATCATCATGTTTTAACGGTACAGTCTTGAAAAAGAGTCTTCTTTCGGCAGCATCAAGCTGGTGTTGTTTATCTACAGTTAACGCCATATCTTCCCTGATCATTTCCTTCCCGCGAAGTAACTAATATTTCAACTTAATAATTTGACTACACTGATCCGACTGGCAAATTCGCGAGTTAATGAAAAATTACGCCAGAATTGATAAATTAACGTTCATTTTTCTTTCAGTTTCTGAGTACATTTTAAATAAAATGTCATACACAAGAGAGTCGCGAATAAGGGTCATCACTCGTGCGATTGCGCCTTCCATCTATGGCTCATACTACAAACTTCGCACTTGTGAAAGCCAGTGGCACCCCAGAAATTTCATGGCAGTGAGACCGAGTAGACTAGGGCGGGCCAGTATGTAGCCTAAGCACCTACCCTAAATATACAGCAGTTTCATTTTGCTGTTCATTTTTGTATGATGAAGGACCATTCGGGGTCGAGTGAGTTTCAAACTAGGTCCGGTCGGTCCACCCTCTAGGGTCGCCACTGATGAAAACGCTTTCTTCCCTCCCTTGTTAGGTGATATACATATTATTAAATTTTCAACTTCATTCGTGTTTATTTATTTATTTACTGGTATTTATTTTTTTATTGCATTTATTCAGAGTGACAGAGAAAAATAACTTAGGAGGTTTGCAGAAAATTGTTGGTAAAATCATCTAAAACGTGAACTAACTAATGGGCACGCGGAGAACGAGTACAACTTTCAGAAAAATATTGTTAACTACCTGTTGCTGATTTTGTTGAAATCCTTGAACTATGTAATTGATGGACAGACGGAAAAGAATATAACTTTCAGAAAAATTCCAGAAAAATATTGTTAACTACTTGTTGCTGATTTTGTTATTTTGCTATCGAACATTCTTGGTATTTTTGTTAGTTTATGCATACTTTGTAGATACACTTATTGTTGGTGCCTTCGAAATCCGGAGAAAATATAGCATCATGTATTCACCTTTACAAGGATAATGATTAAGTAGGTAGCTATTTTGTTTCTGTATTCGTCAGGGCAGCAATTTGTAATATAAGATAATAACTGCAACGAAGTGAGTTTTATTCAAAAGGGAGGAGGTGCTATATGTACAATATACAAAGGTTCTATCGGTTTTGAGATTTCGTTCATTACTCCTTTGATTCCATTTACCGATCCTACCAGTCGGTCCACTCTGCGGGTCTACATGGGTAGAGGGACAAAAAGGCGAACAGTAAAAATAATAGTATTAGGTATATTAATCACTTGATGGAGTAAAAGTACGTTCTTAGAACTGAAGACAAGTTTTAAACGATGTTGTCTTCAAGGAGAAAAAAAGGTCTAAAATTATAAGGTATTTTTCCACCTTCTATAACATTGTTTTGTATACAAATTGCATTTTTAATTAAAAAGCTCTTTCAAGCGTCTTATTTATTTTGCTATAGGAAAAATGGTTAATCCGAACAAAAACCTCTCTGCTGAAAGTGTCCGGATTAACCGGCGCCTACTGTATAAGGGAAAACGATTTTATGATTTCAACTTCTTTTTATTGTCGTGTGCATTTTCTGTCATAATTTTGGAAAAAAGTAATTGAGAAATCTTTTCGACTGTGTCATTTTAAACCCAAAGGAAACGATTCAAATGCTAATGGGATTTAAACCTGCACTAGAGTGCGCTGCAAAATTACCTGCGCGGGTGTTAGCGAGTGAAAATGAGTGAGTGATCATATATGTACTTTCAAATAGAAACACTGCTATCTTCAGTAGAGTGAAAAACCGAGTAAAAATTATTCTGCCAGTAGAATTGACTATAATTTAATTTTTTGGTGATGATGCAGTCGAATTTAGGACAAATTTTCTTTGAAAGTGAATTTCTAATCGACTTAATGATAGTTGAAGTTTGCTACACGCTTACGGTAAATCATACGTGATCACTCACACATATCGCAGGGCTGCCAACACTTGAAACTCTAAGTTTAAATCCCAATATTACAGTTTTTCGATTGAAAAGGTTCAGAACTAGCAGTAAGTCATATTGAAAAATGTTTGTTTTGGTATCTCAATTCCAACCGATCAGCGCTAGTATCGCTATTAATGATAACGCTGATATCATATGAAAAGATGGATGTTTTTGGCACAATGTACAAAAAGGTTTACCTTTTCATAACTTATTACTATGGCCAACTGCAGCGCTCTCTGTAGGATGGACGGCCCGAATATAAACCACCTATATGATTACAAGGAAATGAGCTTGGTGTGGTGGGACGTATGGAGATGCACGCATGCCAAAGTGGCTTCTATGACACCGCACCCCCAGCACACGGGAACTACCCATTCGAGTATCGCGTCAGTGACCGGAGGGGTTAATTCTTACAGATGGCAAAAAGTAGCAAATTATGGACCGAAAAAAATGCAATCGGCTGTTCTCAGCGTTATAAAAGAAGAAACTTTTTTTTTTTTTTTTTAATTATTATCGAGCCACGGAGCTACACTCTTGGGCTATGGGCTCGGGAAAGGTTGTTATTTATACAATGTTGCAGAGGTATCCAGCAGCGGAAAGGTAGGTGAAGGTGTTGTTTATGTGCTCGCGAGAGGGCCAAGATTCGACTATGGGGGACGTGGTGAGAGTTACGAAGGCAGGTGAGGGAAAGGCATGAGAAGAGGTGGTCCACAGTGAGAGGGTCTTCATCTTCACAGTGTGGGAAATTGAGGGGATACAGGTTAGTGAGAAGATTCATATGTGTGAGGCATATATGTCCGATCCTAAGGAGGGTGATAACTTCTTTGCGCCGTGAGGAACGTTAGAACGTTCTTTTTCTAATTTGCTCTCCACCCAAGCCTTGGAATCCGGGCGCCCTTTCGAGCATTACTTCAGAGACGTCGAGGAGGCTGTTAGGGCTGTCTTAGCCCTCTTCCTTTCTGGCCGAAAAACCGGCCTCGGTCGAAAAGTCTGGCGAGTTGCTACGTGGGCTCGAACCCGGGACCTCCGGATTTCTGAGACCAACGCGCTATCCACTCGGCCAACCAGACCTCTGACCCGGGGACTGGATGTCTAAAAGCCTCCAAATTATATTCCGTTCCTTTGACGACTCTTAAGCGATCTGCTACGAGCTCAACATGTTTGAATTTTTGAATTAATGATACTTATTTTATTTTTTAGACGTGATCTATATTGGAAGTCCAAATTTTCGATGTTATAAAATCATAAAATTTACAAACAAACAAAAAATCATTAAAAACCCAATTTTTATTTCTTTGAAATTCTCTTTTAGGGGGTGATACTAGGATCCTTTAGCTACCATTCAAAGCCATTAGCAACATTTTTAGATTCTTAGGGGCTGATTTATAACGTTATAACCAAGAAATAAAACGTGGTTCATATTAGGCTACTTTTGACCTTATATGCATGTACGAGAAAAATTGCTCCAGCGATCCATCTTTCCCAATAAATTAGTGCGAATACGAAAAATATACCAGAAAAATACCAGGCGTTGCTTTTCTTGACAATAAATTTGAAGGACCTCAACTAAAGAAGAATCCGAATCCAGTTTTAGAAGTAGTGTGATGGTGCATCCACAGAAATTCGGTCCAATCCTGCAGCATTTCCGATGTCGTACCACCGTATTAGTGCAATAAAATTTGCCCACTTATCTAACTATATATGTAGGTGGTGATGGATCATGTTGACGAAGAAAAATTTCCAAATGGGAATCAAGTTCTTAGTGCAATCGGAGGTCAATAAATATCCGTTTCGTGGTTGTTTATCTGAGTGAGTAGAATGTGTTAAACGTGCGTTATTGATTCTGTGGCTATGTTTTGTAATTAAGTACTTCTAAAATACAACTACTTTGTGTGAAGAGGAGGTAGCTTCCGAAAATTTGGAAATATGTTCCTTCTCATTAAAATAATAATCGTTTCATCGATAGCAACCCAAAGTACGTAATTTTACAATGTTATTTTTACGTTAACTGTATTAATTACCTACCCATACGTTCAAGTTATTCTCATAACAAAATTAGCTTCTACTTCTGTCTCCGCTTATAAATCTTATTTATTAATGGTATTTTGCACCTATATTATTCATTAGCGAAAGAATACTAGCAGATCATAATGTTAATACTGGAAATGATCAGCAGTGATGTGTCAATAATGAAGGTGTAACCAAATAAGACGAAGAAACTCGAGACACAGCAACATTACCTTTTTTTAATGGGCTTTCCTTTTTGTATCCAAATTCCCAACTATTTAATATCTGTCATGTTCGCGTAAGAGACAGCACGAAGTTCAAAGAAGAACAAATAAGAAACAAAGAGAACCGAATAAAGAGATACAAGTTGGAAATGAGAGCCTTCAAATCGCATTCAAATTTCTGAAAAATTTGTCTTTCCAGTTTCGGCTCATCAATATCGATCTGGACCTTGCTACGCGGAATTGGGATGTTTTCCAGGCGAATTCCCATGGGTTTTCATTCTTCGACCTTTTCCAGAGCCTCAGCAGCCTATAGAAATAAATACAAACATCTACCTATACACAACGTAAGTTTTTAAAAACAGTTTAAAGGCAATCGAAGCGCCCGAGTTTAAATTTACCGATTTAGAATAGGTAAGAGTGGAAATCGGTTATAATGATGCAGCTCGCAACGTTCGATACGATTTTCAAGTTTGAGCAGAGATAATTTAAGGGAAATACTATCGGTAAAAGGAATATACTTATGGGTTTAATGATCAAGAAATGAGTTCCTTTCAACATTGTTGTAATCGATGTCTACAGAATGTACCTACGTCGTACGAATAATTTCGATGATATGACATGGCTTTTAACCAAGCACATCAGGTAAGGTCAATGATTGAAAGAGAGTCTACCGTTTAGAAAGTTCCTGGTTCTAAAATGTAAATATTTTAGGAAACTGAAACAAAACCTTTAATTTGCATGGACTTTATAGTTTCTTGTTTTTCTATAAGATTATCTGTTATTCGGTTTTCGTTTCGAATAAAACATAATTCCACCAGTCGATAAGTGAGTGGACTTGGACCTCATATAAAGACAAACTTGATTCTACGCTTATCATTAGATTCACTGCAAGTCTCTGTAAGTATTGCACGAAACGTTTCGGCGGGTAAAATGTAGGGTTGCCAGATTCAAAGTACAAAAAATCCTTACAACGGCTTTAAATACGTACAAAATTGGAGGGAAAAAATTCCGTACGAATCCTACGCTTTTTCTTTCAGGTTGAAAAATTCGAGTAGTTTAGCTTGTTTTTCAATAAAAGGTGCTTGTTTTCGAGTTATTAAGCATTCTTTTCGAAAAAAAAGGGCTCGTTTTCCAGTTGTTGAGGTTTTCTTTTTCGATTAAAAGTGCGCTTTGTTCTTGAAAGTGTTTTTTAAAAACTCAGACAATTCTGTGTTTTCTCCCCAAGTCAGGAAGCTAGGAGTAAGCTACCGTTTTCTTGAAACCTGCTGTACATTTGACATTGTATGTTGCAGCAAGAAACCAAAAGAACGGTTTGCAGTAACTTTGTGGAAAAACATTTCACTAGCGCATTCTGATTTCGATCCAAATCGACCATACACGGTATTCATCACCCATGGATTCGCAAGTAGCGGCAATGAGAGCTGGGTCGAGGACTTGAAAGATGCTTACCTAAAAAGAGTATTAACAATAGTACAACTTTTAACATGTTCTTCATTAAATTTCGTTTACTACTATGTATACTAGTGCCCCAGTGGCGAATCCACAAAGAATTTCCAATGGATATTTTAGTCCCGATAGTAAAAATTGCGGCAGAGTACACTTTTCTTTCCACATTGCCTTAACGTATGGAAGACTTCTTTCTTACCCCCTCCCCCTTCTACCGTACAATCCTGGATTCGTCACAAGTTTTCGCTTCAAAAGATAAATCAGAACTTGTACACGTTGAAGTATCGAATAGAGCACTGCACGAGTGGGTAAAAAGTAATCGGATAAATAATCGCCAAGTATAGACCTAACAATGCCGTGTATACTCGGTATTGTTTTGGAAAGTATCACCGATTACATTTACCCAGTGCGGGGAGGGGGGTTGACCTAACATATGAGGTATTATAAACGAAATTTATTTTTTAATGTTTCTGAGATCCACATTTTCCTGAATTTTTAAGCGCGAGGTCGTACTCAAGGGGAAGGGGTCAGACCCCTAACCCCCCCCCCTGTATACGGTCCTGCATTTACCTCATGATTACAAATAATAATAATAATAATAATAGTCAGAACGGCATTGTGGCAATTAGGCATCGTGAGTAATTGCCGGGCGGGTTTACCCCATTTAGGATGAATAATGCATCATGCATTCACGACAAGTTGACACAGGATAAGCAACAAAAGATAAGGCAGATAACGATCTCGAATACTTTTATACTCGGCAATGCCGATGCGAACGAGTAATCCTACTCATAATCACATTATGCTGTACATGTATGTACTCGTGCAGCGCTCTGGTATCGAATGAAAATTGAGACAGCGAAATCGTTTCTTTCAAGATCTGTAAAAAAATTTGTTTTCACCAATGGACAAGTTTTGACAAAGTCAAAGCATGTAATAGTTATTTACTCAACACATACAAAAATATTGCGTTTTCCTCCACAGAATGTACGCTATGGAAGGCAATTTTCCTCCACTAAATTACTAAATTAATCTCAAATAACACGTCAAAAATTTGAAGTGTAACGAAAATATTTTCTTCACTAGTGGAGGAAAAACGCGACCATACAGCCTATCAGCGCGCTCTTCCTTCACTAGTGGAGGAAAAACGCGACTATACAGTGTGTCAGCGCGCTCTGTTAAATCGAGTACAATGATTGATATCATAGCGGAGGAAGCAATCATCGCTGCTGCCTCCGCGAGTCCAGTACCAGTCCAGGTACAACATTTTATTCAGCAAATACAAAAAAATTTTCGTACGACTCTTTTTTTAAACTATAGATATCAATATCATTGTACTCGATTCGACAGACAGAGCGCGCTGACAGACAGTATAGTCGCGTTCTTCCTCCACTAGTGAAGGAAGAGCGCACTGATAGGCTGTATGGTCGCGTTCTTCCTCCACTAGTGAAGGAAATATTTTCATTACACTTAAAATTTCTGACGTGTTATTTGAGATTAATTTAGTGGAGGAAAATTGCCTTCCATAGCGTACATTCTGCGGAGGGAAACGCAGTATTTTTGTATGTGTTGAGTAAAATTTATACCTAATTACGAAAACATTTTCATTTTTCAGAGGGATGCGAATGTGTTTATAGTCGACTGGGGCAACGGTGCAAGTTCGTGGAATTATTTGCAAGTGGCTTCGAATACGAGGATTGTAGGAGCTGAACTGAAACGGTACGCGACAAATCGACAACTCAGTTTTTAACACCACCACAATTAGATATACGACGCTTCCCCGCTACTATCCATTACTTCTATGCAAATCTTTTCCTTTTAACATTTAAAATAAGAATAATAATAATAATAATAATAATAATAATAATAATAATAATAAGTATTAATTTTGAAGTTTCGGGCAGTACCTCGTTAACGTGAAAGGACTTGCTCCAGTCAAAATGCACCTGATAGGTCACAGTTTGGGAGCCCATATATCATCCTATATGGCAAAAGGTATCCCTGGAGTTGGTCACATAACAGGTGGAAAACATAATAATATGCATCTATTTCCGTTTCTCATACGTGCTTGCAATCATAATTATGTACCAATAATTTACGTTTTTTATTTCAGGTTTGGATCCAGCGAAGCCAGGTTTTGAAGGTTGTCCAGACCCAGTCCGCCTAAATAAGAATGACGCCGAATTTGTTGATGTCATACACACGAACACAAAATCAATTAAACCACTGATAGCATTTGGACTGATGACACCCGCAGGCAAGAGACATCAGATAAGTTTGGTTAAATGATAATCAAGTCCAATTGTATCCACAGAATAATAAGTAAATCCGTTTTTCCATAGGACATAACGATTATTATGTAAATGACGGATTAACACAACCTGGTTGCAGTTTACCTCTGATTGCTGATATAGAACTTAATGCAACTCTCGAACTGGGAAAATATGCGATACAAGGTGAACTGTAATTTAAGAACATAAAATAATACAGCAAAAAGAATTTCGGAAGCAGAGGGAGGTAGGAGAACCACAAAAACTATTTCAAGAAATTACCCAAGGCTTTTCCCTACAGAAAATGACTAGTTGGAACCACTGATGCTAATAAACTTCACTTCTAATATAACTGATTCGGGGTTACCATTTTTTCAAAATCAAGAATGAGTTTCCATGACTTTTCAAGGTTTTCCAGGTCTATGTTTCTAATTTTCCAGAATTTTTCCTTTCGAGTGGGGAATGAATTATGGATCTTGACAAGACTTTTTTTTTTCTTCTCAAGATCCTGATCATAACGCCATCAAGAAAAAAGTATATGACACTGTTATTTTCTAGGGGGAAACTTTTTCCTTTTTTAAGCAGGATTATTCAGTGACAACAAGTGTTGATAGAATATATAAGCCACACCTTTAGTTTGTCATTTAAAGAATCACAATTCCACGATTCGGATGAAAATTCCATAACTTTTCCAAGGTTTCCAGAGAGTGGCAACCCTGTGATTATGTCTTTTGACAAAAAAAAAATCTAATTTTTCCGCCTTGAGGTGGAACGATAAGAGTTTTTGTGGGCCCCAGGTTCAGTTTTATCTTTTATGAGACCACGTACCTTTAATATTTGTCTGTTTTGTGCACAGTTGTGAGCAGCTGGGTATCATGCTCCCATGGACGTTCCTACGAATACTATATCGAATCTTTATTGAACGAAGACTGCATGTTTTGGGGAACATCTGCTTGCCTCCGTTCGGAAATTTTTGAGTAAGGACAGCTTTGAAATACTTAATTGTTTTTAATGGTTCAAAGATACCCTTTGTAAGCTGGCATTGAATGAATAGCAGAAGTTTATACACATTACAGAGTGTCCATTTCATAATAAGTAGAAACTGGAAGGAAAACTATTTCAACAATCGAAAAAGTGATACGTATGTTACCGTTAATGTGTATAATCAGTTAAAGTATATATTAATTTCATTAAAAGGCTCGTTAGTTTCTAGCCCACTGATTCTTCCCCTTACGAAGTATTTGTCTTAAAATTTTGGAGGTCTTTAATTTTCATTTGTGTTTACGCAACAATTCAAAGTTCCAGTCTGGTTGCTTTGAAAGGACGCCTTCCAAGGACTGAGACTTGTGAGAATCCAGGACTTTCATAGTTTTTGGCCTCTGTAGGATGCTTTTTGAAGTCAACACGGCTGAAAATTCCCAATAAGGTATAGACAAATGAAAATTGCAGATTTGCTGCATTTCACCCTGATCCGTCAATAAGAGAAATAATGACGGTCAGAATATTGGTGAATATTTTATGAAATTATAAATTTTAAGTGATTATACACATTAACAGAAACACACATACAGGGTTAGTCAGTTTTCCTTCCGCCATAGGAAAACTCCGTTACAATGAAGATCTGTTATCGGTTTCGTCGCTATTCACGAATAGCGTATAGCGCGCATAACCGATAACAGAGCGAACTACGCGTACATTCTGGTAGATGACACGTTGAGTCATACTTTTTGTTCAGCGTAACGGAGTTTTCCTATGGCGGAAGGAAATCTGACAAACCCTGTATACATTTATACATAATTAGATCATTTTCAACTAATGTCCCTACAGCATTCACCATTTAGGAAAATATTTCAAGAAGATTCTGCAGTGGTTTAGTAAATGCAAGTTGAATAACTGTTCGCCAATTGGGCTTGAAGCAACAGAATACCCAGCCAGAGGAGTCTTTATAGTACCAACAAATCCCAGGAGTCCATTTTGTAGTAAGTAATTGAGAAAAATCATTCGTATTCAGTGTCAAATATTCGATCACCTAAATAAGGCTCAATACTTCAATTTCGTTATTTTCCTACAGAGGGTGACCAAAAAACCACAAGTATGATGAAGAAGCATCACGCGCAAGAAGAAGACAAAAAAAAAAAGGGTAAGTTTTGAATTCATATACCTAAACTGGTTATTTTGTCGAGAATAGACCACTTTAAAATAGAAGAAAATTCAGAGAACATACACCTAATACCTCATAACCTCGTGAGTTATTACAATTCTATAATAGCTGTATTAAAAAATTAGTTACTGAGTACGAAGGAATATTTCGAAGCATTACTTTTAATACTTTTCAGAGTAACCGAGAAAAATGAATCCCGCTGGAAGAGAATTAAAAAAAAAAAAAAAAGTTCAAAAGGGATGACGGAGGAACCAAATGATGAGACAAAAATTTCATTGTTCAATTACTTTGTTTACCGTCGTCTTCCTCAACGTACTCTAACTTTAATTATTTTTTGTCTTTGTGGTATATGTATTCGTATATGCGTTTCGTGCAACGATTTTTTTTTTCTTTTCAAACTGCTAATTAACAGGTACTATAGATTACCAGGAAGTTATTCTCAAATATTTTATTTATAATATACCGACGTTTGGCATTCTCTTAATTTATTCCGAAATAAGATTTACATTGTAGATTGAAGAATAGTGCAACATGAGAGCAGTTGTTAGTTTCTCAGTCGTTTGGTTACTCATCAGTGGTATGTCAATATACTTTTGTAATATTACCTCAGATAATATATGAAACTGTGGAATTGTTTGGTTATTTCACACGGTCACACGTAGTTCATAGATCAAATTACTGACAAAAATGATTTTTCTGTAGTATAATAAGAAGTTGATATAGGTATCGCGAATTATCTTCGGTTTCCAGGATATTCATTTGGGCAGTTACAAAGCAGATTTGAAAAAGTGTTGGAGATCCTAGGTAAGATTTATTAATCATCATCTTTGCAGCAAGTTTCAAAGAGTTTCAATGGGGCATCTTTGCACTTATCTCCGCATTCATAGTACAGGTTTGAAACGTGGCAGTACGGTCAACTGTTACGAAGATTTAGGTTGCTTTGAACATATAGCTCCATGGTACTCGTTAACCCGACCCTTCCCAGCACCCATGAACCGAACCGCAATAGGTACCAAACTGCGTTTATACTCCTCGTAAGTAACATACGCGGCGGCGTTTTCACATGTTATCTCAAATTAGAATTTTTTGTATCGGTGTATTGTATTAATTCAGCGTAAACCCGATGATTTCTGACAAAGTGAACCTCCACGGTCAAATCTATATCGAGGGTTCAAATTTTAATCCGAACCGTCCATACACGGTAATTATAGTTCACGGGTTTGCGAGCAGCGGCTACGTGGCATGGGTACATGAACTGAAAAACACTTACCTCAAAAAGGTAGGTACCGCCGATGATGAATACCAACTATAAATTCATTCTGATCGGAGAAAGAGAGAATCAGCTCGAATGGTATCGTTGCAGAGGGATGCTAATATCTTCATTACGGACTGGAGCAGCGGTGCGAGTCAGTGGAATTATTTACAAGTGGCCGCCAACGCGAGAATAGTGGGCGAGGAACTAAAAAGGTACAAAACGAAACTGTAAGTCCAATGCCGTAAATTATCAGATGTATTGTATAACAAAAGGGAAATAAGACGTGTACTTTTCAAGTGATTAGCTGACGAAGGATAGGACCATTCATCCTTCGCCTTTACAGCATAGGCTTCAAAAATTTCAACGGAAATTCTTCCTACTCATTTTATCTTGCAATAAACTAAACACTGGTATTTTCAAAACGAAACAACTGTTTCTGAGGTTTTCATCGTTTTTTAACACCTACAAAAAAATAAAGCTTCATTACTTGAAAGTTCCTTACATCTACTAATCTTCAGGTTTTCTTTCGGACTTACTACTACAGAAATGTTTCAGATATTCTGAGAATTCTAATCCAAGAACAACGATGTTTAGGTTCGGTAAGTATCTGATTCAGGAAAGAAATGTAAATCCATCCCACATACATTTAATAGGCCACTGTCTCGGAGCTCACGTTTTAGCGTACGTGGGAAAAGCCATACCGGGGATAGGCCAATTAACAGGTGACTATTTATTATACGTACGTAACAGGCTATAATATCTTTCATTAGGTGAATAAATAGGTACGGTAACTTAATGATTCCTTTCGAACCAAAAGTTAGCAGTCAAGTTGTTGTCAACTCGACACAACTCAACAGCAACTAACATAAAAGTGAACGAAATAAAGACAATTTTTCCAGCTCTCGATCCGACTCAACCTGGTTTTGAAGGATTTCCAAATGAAGTTGTGCTCCGCAAAGGTGATGCAGACTTCATCGATGTCGTCCATACGGATTCTAATCCATTTATACCGTTGCTAGGATTTGGCATGACCTTACCGACAGGCAGGTCCTCTATAAATACTCACATTATATTTTGGTTTAGAAGTGAGAGATGTTTTTAAAGATAGCTGTTGGTAATCATAATAGATTCAGGGTATTAGCTTAAGAGAAGGGTTCCATCCTGTATGTATCTATTCAGTTTGGTCTCTCTAGAAGGTAGTGATTCAAAGTTTAAACCAACGAATTGGACGCTATTCAGCAAGAGGGAACCAACTAACATTTGTAAACAAAATGAGTTATTAGTATCGTTGGAAAGAGCGTAAAAGTAAAATTTTTCAAAATTCCCCGATTCAAAAATGTGTACTCACGTTGAAAAAAGCTGATCAGTAAACGCTGTGTCATGTTTCCACATGGCTCTTGAACTTCGAATCACGTGTGGTCTCAAAAAGCGGATTTTGCTAGTTGGTTCCTCTTGCTGAACAGCGTCCAATTAAAGGTTTCATTTGAAAAACAACCGTCGTCCGTTTTGAAAATCCGATTTTGTCGACAGATAGCGTCATAAGTTCTCTTCGGCTATAGTTGTTTACCGGCAAATGTTGCCTTGTTCTTGTTCAAATTCAAATAATTGCATTATCACTTATCACTGTTGAAGCTATTGAAGCACGGGAACTGGGGACTGGGGACCGGGAACCGGGCAAATTGTAGGTTCGCTACCATCGATTGAAGGAAAACTGATAAGGAAACGGGGTCGAAAAGGGGGAGTACAGCGCAGCAGTTTATGGCAATTTTAATGTTTTTTCAAAATATCTCGGGAATGAATGCGGATAACGGAATATTGAAAAGAACATGTCTTGTAGCAAAGAAAATTTCCTTTCAGATGGGCTTATTTTTATCGAAATCCGAGTGATTTCCTTTTTCGCACGAAAATAGCATTGCATCGTAGTTGTTGTTTGCCCGGTCCGAATAATGGCTGTGAATACGACACTACCTGTCTACAAAGACGGAATTTCAAACCTGACTACGGTTGTTTTTTCATGAACCCTTCAATCAATTCCACAATTTAAAATTTTAAGCACTTGAAAACATCGTACCATAACAGTTTGATGATTCGTTATTCTCTCTCATCAGCTGACCCCCTTCGCGAATCATCTTGTTGAGTTGACAAATGTAAACCTAATAAAGTAGAACGACGAGGGTACGAGTGTACCTCACTTAGGTATTTTCATATGCCAGATTAGTCTATTTTCGTTGGCGTATCGCATTAAAAAAAAAAAAAAAAAAAAAAAAAGAAGATGAAACGTGAAAATAGTTTGGCCTAACTAAACTCGACTAAACTTTAAAGAAAAGCAATCGAAACATTGGTAATTCGGTAGAAACTTTTCGCAATGGGTGTTACAACTTACAAGTTACTATAATGTTTGTACCTACACTAGACAAATATTTTCTAGCTAAAATGATACGAATACCAAATGAATTGATATAAATCGACTTGTTCGATTTAGAATAACTGGGTCTAGCGAGTGCGCCCATTAACAAAGCATCATTTCAGACCGATGTAACATTGTTAACCTAGGTTGGGAAAGTCGTGCTGGACATGTAGGGCTCGTGTTACGAGTATCCTTTCAAAGTTGCCCATCGAACAGTGTTTTGATACATTCAATGCAAGCCTTTACTTTATTTAAAGTAATTTTAACGTAATCATTAACCGCAGCAGTGCATTCTTGATTATGTACTTACGATTAAAACGATGACAGTAATTGAGTTTAAACTACTGAGCCACCGATAATGCTCGATAGGAACATTGTTTGCATGCTAATTAGTGTTCGGTAAATTTATTAGTATTTTCGTTAAGCGTGATTATTCCTTAACAATATGTGTGACAAAAACGTTGGCAATCCCTTAGAAATTTTTCATAGAGGTCAAATCTAACCGAGATCAATTTGATCTAACAGCGGCGATAGAAATATTCGATTTTGGGGCTCCAAGAGCGTAGATAGCTCCGTTATAAGGGAGGGTGGTCTAAAGTTATGTACTCATATGAAAGACATGCTTATTTTACTTTCTAGATTTCTATTCTTATAGACGCCAATGGTTCATTTTTTTCGCTAAAGAGGAAGGTCTCCAAACCCCCAGGGCTTCCCCAAATCTACGTCCTTGTGCGGCTCATGAGACTATGGTACACTGGCTTATATTTGGTTAATAAATAATGCAGTCTCTGTACGACTAACTTGAACCTTATAAGTTTTTCTTTGGAATTTTTTGTGAATTCTCCTATCTTTAACATCAGCAATTTCTGAAGGTGGCACTTGCAAACACTAAAAAATATAAACGTATAAAAGTACATCAGTGTAACAGGTTTACTGAAATTTCGGACAAAAAGTAATACTAGAGGGTCACAAAGGGCAACATTTTATAGCTCTCTCCTAACTAGGGTGCGAACATAACTTTTAGCCTAAAACCTAGTCTGCTCCCAGACGAACATATTCTAAAAGTAACATCCTCACCAAAGTTCTCATGATTCGTGCACTAACCTCATACAATTATACAAATAACAGAACGATTTTATACTAAGGCCAAAATTTCTCATCCTACTAAAATTAATACTTAATGCTTAGCTTTTACAATACCACAAAATTTCACTTTATTCATACATAATCTGACCTCACAGGGGACGTTGATTTCTACATCAATGGCGGTTTGTTCCAGCCGCAATGCGTCATTCCACCCACGACTGACAAGATTCAAATATTCAGCATAAAAAGTTTGGAAATGTATTCTGTTGAACGTGAGTGTGGATTTCAGATTACTGTGTAAGCGTGTAAACTCTATCAGATTCGAAAAAAAAACAAACCTTTAAATACTTTGTTAAGCATTGAAAAAGCCAGGGCAGAACAGTACCCTGAAAGAGGCGTTCACCAAGGGGTACTGTCAAGTTGAATCTTGAAGACTAAAATGGGCAACTACCCCACCTGGTGTTCTCTACAAATAGGCCATAATAATAATGGTTATGTGTTTTAAAAATACAAGAATTACGTATTTGTAGTGAATATCGAATTATCATATGACATACCATATTTTTAAAATCATAAAACAACTGACAACTGTTTTTGTCCCCCCCCCCCCTTCTTAAACAGGTCAAGTAACAACATTACATACAATTTTCACTTTTTACGATTGTACAAAGTCAATAAGAAAATGTATAAAATGGGGTTAAAGTTCCCGAACTTTTTTTTTCTTTCTTTTTTTTTTCCTTTCTTAAACAGGTCGAGTCTAGAACTTGACCTTTTTGTGCTGTACATGTGTAAGATTCACTCTCTCTGCTCGTTCTTTCTTTCCCTTATCTTCGTTTCGTTCATCCACTCCGCATGTTTAATCATGTTTTCCGTGCATCACCTTTGTATTCCAACAGACGACTTCGATTTCGTATTTCAGCTGGGTTCCCAGTTTCTACTGCTTTCATGCTATGCACACGTTCTCTCTCTCGCGTTCAATTATTCGTTTAATATTTTCATATTTGTTTCCACGTTTCGCGTATACCGTCGAAACGGACTTTGTTCGAATTCGTTGTGAATAAACGCATTCTCAATCGTTTCACGGTTTACTCATTCCAAAAATCGTCTGATCTTACACATGTTAATAAATCTTGGAGAAAACTTAAAATTAATAATATTAGCTACCAATGAAATTTGTTTTTCTTTTCAGGTTTTCATAATTATACTTTTAACAATCATTATGCTTTAATAGCAGAAAAAAAAACAACAAAAAACACCACAATTTTAACCTCAAAAGCAGGCTGTGTGCTAGTGTTTTTTTTTTGTTTTTTTTTTCCTTTTCTTTCTTTTTTAGTACCGAAATGTCTCGATGGTGACTACGATGATAGAATAGAAATTTCAATGTTACCATTGGATTTGACATGAACAGTACCATCTGAATGAATATTGTACTCACAGTTAATGCTATTCTGTAAAGCAGGAAACTTCTTTTTTTAATTTTTTGAAATGTGACTTGCTTGACCTGTCGAGGAAAAAAAACGAATTAATTATTAAATACATATTTTTCAAAGTATATTTTTGCCCAACGATACATCGAGGCCCAGTTATACCCTTGGTTATGATTATCAAATTAATAATCAGAAACGAACATCTTAAATCATTCCTCCATTAGTTGTTTAACACAATGGATTTTTTTTTAAACAGTACTGAGTCACTATATTTCATGTTCCCATGACAAGGCTTATGCGTATTATATTGAATCACTCGACAACGATTACTGTATATTTTGGGGCCGAGCTGGCGGAGTTGTTGGTACAGCAATGGAGTAAGCTTTTGAATTAATACATTATTTCTGGCTACAAATAAAAACAATGTATATACTATAACGTAAATGTATTGCTTCTTATATAACAGTACACAACAATTTGAAATTTTTCAAAAAACAATGGCATGAGAATACAGGATTCCATATGTATTTTCAACGAAAAATTTAACGCCGATGTTAATTTTTTGATTATAGTTCATTGATTTTTCCTATCACGCAAATTTTAGTATCATCACGATGATACTACTGATCGAACAACTATACGCATACGCGTTCAGTATTGTTATCAGCATCAGTGTAGCTATTCCTGACCGACAAAAAGGAATAAAACGTGAAAATTTTAATAATATTTTAATTTTGAATATGGAAAACGAGAGGTTCTCGAGAAAAATAGATAACGCCATCGTATTCAGCACTCAAAATACATAGCTAAGATCACATAATTTCATCCCATTGTTTTTTATGCTGTTGAGCAGTGTAAGGGATAACACTTATAGAAACGACTACTTAATTAGAAGAAAAATGTAAATGAAAAAGAAAAGTTCTAAGGCCCCTTGTACGCTAATAATCAGATCAAATTCTGATAAAGAGTGGTTATTGCACGCAGATACGACGTGAAAACCGATATTTTAAATTTGAAGGGGGAGGGGACCATAGTTTTCAAAGCTGGTGTTTGTCCCCGCTTAAATAGCGGTTCTCGAACTTGTTGGTTTTCTCTATCTCCAAGCATGAATACCCATCTGTTAGGTCGTGGGAAGTACTGAATTCCATATTAAAATAGATTTTGGCATCATATTATGCAGCACCCGAGAGTAACATAGTGCATGATTTGAGAAACTTCACCCTATTTAGGAGATCCGAGGTATCGAGGTTCACAATGTAATCGCGCAGATGAATAATATAGGAAATACATAACAATAAAATATTCATCCTTTCTATTTTTCTTTTCCTAGTAGTATTAGAAAAATAATAAGTAATTATTTTGGGAAGGAATGTCTTTCTTTCACGAAGTAAGACTGATTTACTGCAGAACGTTTTCGGGTGTGAGTCCATCATCAATGCTTGACAGTTATCCGGCAGCCGGATAATTGTCAAGCATTGATGATGGATTAACACTCTGAACTACTTTAATGAAATAAACAAATAGACTCCTTCCAAAGATAGATACTTTCTACGTAGTATCCTGGATTCATTGTCACAAATAAAATAGTTTCAATTGTTATTTCAGTCTTGTGTCATTTGGCTTATGGGATTCGATTGCAGAATACCTATATGGATGCACGTTGGACACGTGCTCGCCTATGGGAATGGAAACAAAATACTATCCAGGCCGAGGAGTTTTTTCAGTATCCACGCACACGACAAGCCCATATTGCGGTAATTATTCGGGGTGCTAGCGCTAAAGCTAAATTACTAATGGCCATTACTGGGTGCGGGTCAATTTTCAAAATTCATTATGGCATGCAAGCTAACTAACATTGAAAGATTTACTTATCTCATTAGAACGTACTACACTCTTCATTTATATGACCCGTATGAAAGGAGAGTGGTATTTCAACTTTGTTACAAGCATCAAGTATCCACCAAATACCGCTGGCAAAAAAGTTTTTCAATATTATATCAGGGCCGTACCGACCGGGGGGGGGCGGTCCAAACCCCTTCCATTGGCAAAAACAAAAAACGAAAAAACGATGGGTGACGACAGAGAGGAGGGCGGATCTGTGACTGAGCTCCCCCCCCCCAACAAGAAAAAATGTAACTTAATCGCAAACCCCCCCCCCACTCAAGGGGTGCGGCTACATAATCGAAGTTCAGCAATTCTGCGCACAATTAGCCTTTTGGATCGTGAATTAAAAATGCTTTGTAATATTTTCATGTCTGCAGCGAGTAATCCCAAAATAACAAGAAGTATGCTCGAACAAAGAGCCGCACTTGCGAAGCACGATAAGCCCAGGTAATTACCATATTTTAATCGTCTTACTCTCACCTAAATGAGGTGAACATATAAACTACCAGTACGTAGATAAAGTACTGGTTGTACAATTTGTCCCGTTTAAATTTTATATCCATAATAGGGTGTCCCAAGGTGAACGATACTTCTTTTAACCGGGTAAGGAAGTAAACAACCTTACAAATATATCCACGCAATCAGCGGATATGTCTTCCTACCCTTATATCTTCGTTTTGAAGAGACCGAGATACGATCAATGGAAGAATTTATTTACTATTGGCCATCTGTAACTGATACCTATATTTCACAATTTATATTTGGACTGGATTTTGTGACATGCTGTAATTTCAAAGTTAACATTTTGGTACATTAATTCCGTCTTACATTGTGATTTCAAGAATTAAGATCTATCACATCAATTACGATCAAAAATTGTTAACTTCCAACATAAGGCATTCGTGTCCTCGAACACGTCTTTTCTGGTGTGTTAGATAGTCTCACTGGAGCAATTCACGTATGCTTTCAGATCAAATGATGAAAATAGAAGAGGCCTAAAGGTGATGATCAAACGTTTCATCCAAACGGTGTTTTTTGGAGATGAACATAGTGAAGACAAGACCTAATTTATGTACATGAGTTAATCAACTACGCAAATTTTCCAAATTATTGTTGTTATTGTAAATAAATGAACCAACCGAATAGTTATTACATACATATTTTTAATTAGACTTTTCTACTTTTTGTGCGTTGGTCATCCAGAATTCTTTAAGCACAGAGTAATGCTTCAGGATTGCGGTTAGTTAACAAAAAGCAAGAGATGGCTAATCAAAATGGAATTCATTCCAATCGGACTTGTTATATTATTTACGACACGAGACTAAGAGCGGTCTGTAAATGATCTTAATCACGTCAAATTACACGTTACCGCTGTGAAATTTTAAACAAAAAACGAGCTCGTAATTTTGGTGAACAGCGTACGATTCGTATAAGTAGGTGTTTTAACTGAGTATGACTAGCCACCCAACACAGGCTACTTCCGGAGTAGAGTATTTTACCTATATAATATGATTCAATGATTATCTATCATTATTTAGTGAAGTAGGTATCGAATGACGATGCGGCGACCTGGTGATTTTATTCATGTTTTGGGATTCCTTTTTTTGAAATGCTGTGAGTATTCTGTTATATAAAAACATGTGGATGATCGTCACAAATAAATTTTTTTTTACGATTAGGTGCGGGAGCGAAACCTTGCTACCAAGAACTGGGTTGCTTTCCTACTGACCCACCGTGGTTCTCAGCGCTACGCCCACTTCCACCTCCATCGACTCCTGAGATAATCAAGACCAGGATGTTTCTAGTTACAAGGTAGGTAATATTTTCGTATAATTTTCCTTTAAAACTTCGAAAGTAATTTGAGTGTAATAAAGACGTAGGATATTTTAAACATTTTTTTCACAAGGGTAACATTTCTTTGGTAATCTCGTAAGCATCATAAATGCAACTGCAATTATTTTTGTTTTTCGTAATAGCTCTACATAATAGTCTGAGCAATAAGTATGAAAATTGTAAGTCCCACAGGTTCGAATACTGATTATGTAGCGAGAATTTTGAAAAGAAATGCAAAGTACAGAGCGCTTCAGATTTTGATGCCTTCCAACAAAAAACTATTAGTGCACATATGTACTGAGTAAAAATATAACCGATTGAAAATACTCTAAATAAAAATGAAGTTATCTGCCCAGGAAAAATCTTAACAACCGTCATTTAATTGAGTTACATCCAACCATATCTATACCTCGCAGTGGAGATTACAAATGGACTCGTCCCCATGCGTTCATTGTTCATGGTTATGTAAACAACTCTACGCATCCTTGGGTAGAGAAAATGAAGAACGCTTATTTAAAAAAAGTAGGACCATAAATACCAACACTAACACTTATTACGTAGTATTTACTGCGGAATGAACATTTTTAAAGAGATTCACGATTACAGGAAGACGCTAATATGTTCCTCGTAGACTGGGGAGGTGCATCATACAACTTCAATTATTTTCAAGCTGCTTCTGATACTCGAGTAGTAGGAGCGGAGATGGCAAGGTACAGATATCTACAATATTCAATTAATTATATAGTTTGTTCTGAATGGAATGAAAGCCTATCTGATGTATGTCCGCATAATTTTTCATGAGGGTTCACATTTTGAGTCAGCCCTCCACTTTTGAATGTAGACCCAAAAGCGGTTTCGTTTATTCATGTCCGAATGTTTCCATCAATTTTTTGGCTTTTATTTCACCGCACCTATAGAACAGGGGGAACATAATCCTCTTACTTCAATCTTTGAGGGGAATGACTAAGCTGTTCGTGGGCAAGAGAATGAAGTAGGTACAAACAAAAATAATGAAATTAGGCTGCACTGTAATACAAACGAGGTGCAAACGAATGGTACCATTTTTTCGTTATAATTCAAAAATGAGAAGGGATACATCTCTCCTTTCAACAATTATAAAAACGAAAATACGCAAACATACAGTGGAATGCAAGCGAATTTGTGAATTTGAATTCAAAATGGGCGGAGGGTCGACTAAGGAAAAATTCTTCTTTAATTTTGAACAACGAGGCAATTATAGTCAATTTATGGATATCATTCAAAAGTATGAAAAATACGAAATATTCCGTATTTTTCAACTAACTGGAACTAAGTGATATCTCCAGCAGGCCAGAGAATAAAGTCATTTGTCCAATGAAAATGTCAATTAAAAAAGTCAGCTTTATCGAAGCAATGATTTTAGAACTGAAAAAAAAAAACATAATTATTGTGCTCTCCAAGATGAAATACTCTATCTTAAGTCCATGTTTTGAAATCTTTCAGATTCGTGGCTTTCCTTTATAAAATGCACAAAGTGAATCCGAACCAAATTCACGTGATTGGTCACAGTTTAGGTGCTCATGTAGCAAGTTACTGTGGCAAAAAATTAAAAGGAAATCTAGGACGGATAACTGGTAAACGATATGCTTGTTAGCTCGGTCTAAATGAAGTAAAATGTTAGAAATTACCGTTACTCCGTTATTTTCTGCACGAATAAACAGAATTTATATTTTTCAGGACTCGATCCAGCTCAACCATGTTTCGAAGACTGCGATCCTCAAGTTCGAATACACAAAAGCGATGCCTATTTCGTTGACATTCTACACACCGAAACGATGCCTTTTGCCTTCGGCGGATTAGGAATGAGTTTACCTTGCGGTGAGAATCCATCACCTTAATACAGTTTGAACCTATAATATGAACAATGTTAATAATGCGAGTGAGTTGAATAACACACGTTCTCGTTGATTCATTTGATGAATTATCATAATTCCATATTTTAGGACATGTTGACATCTACGCCAATGGCGGATTATTTCAGCCCGGATGCGCCCCTAATCCCATCAACATAAAACTGAAGTTCAACACCCAACAAAATTACGAAGAATCAGCCGAATGTACGTGCGAAGCAAACATGCACTAGAACTACTACTTCATTCTTAAACGATAAATGGATGACGTACATGTGAATAGGTCACTTTATGTTACAGCGTTCGGAAACTTCATTGGGTGCTCGCACTTGCGAGCTTTAGAATATTTCATCGAAGCTTTAAACAGTGAGGACTGTATTTTTTGGGCTAAACGAGCAACTTCCATGCCACTCCTACGGTACGTCATTGACTATACATAATCTGAAAGGAATTAAAGGAGATAAGCGAAAGGCCGCGAATAACCCAGCAAACGTGTACAGGTATGTTTTATTACAGATTGGCAAAAGGAGTTGTAACGCAGTACTTGCCAATTTACACGAAAATTGCGGACTGCTCGATTCACGAGTGCACTGCACTCGGTCTCGATACAGTCAACTATCCAGCAAGAGGAATATTCGCTCTTAAAACGAATGCACGTCATCCTTTTTGCCGTAAGTTGGTAATCTATTATTATTCAATATACATGCATGATTAAAATTGTTCCGAAGAAAACTAATAACCATAAATCTAACAGAACAGAACGAAGAAACAAATACTAAAATGGAATTAGCGAGAAACATTTGGAAGAATCAACTATTGCAAGCCTCTTGGATACTAGGACAGAGTCAGCCAGCGTCATAGTGAATTACATACTTCAGTTTCCAAATTAGCTATTTTCCGTTTTTATAGTTCTCAAATCAAAAAATAGCTTCGCTGATTCCGCTCGCTTTGAAAACTTAGCGCAATATATAAATTAATAATTCATAACCTTGGAGTTCACAAATACTAACGTAACTGAGAACACGCAAACGAGATGAATTAAACCAATCTTATTTCAGAAAATAATGCACGACCGACGTAACTGTTTATTTTTATAACAAATTCAATTGACTACTGTAGGTGTAATTTCTTTAAAACTAGAAACACGTAAATTAAACCGGAGTAAAAAAAAAGTAAACGAAACAATTCAAATTATGAAAATAGTTTATGTGGTACGATAAAATCATCGGAGAGTATTCAAGTTGCCATAAATAAAGTAAGAAAAATTGCGACCAACTACACCAGTTAGTATGAATCTTGAAAAATAAAAAATTCAGAACACAGCTCAAAAATTGTTTCATTAAAGATAAGGACGGCCGTAAGGAAACTTACGTAATCATAATTAATACTGTAAACAGAAAATAAGAACTGTCCATTTGCTCGAATCGGATTTCCTTGCAATACCATATTATGCAAAATAACACATCCAAAATGTGTTGCTACAACTTCAAGTACTACTTCACCTCACTGCTCTGCATTAAGTAATTAATAAAATTAATTATTTAGAATTTGGAAAACGTATCGAAGAAGAAAACCCGAGCACGACTTGATCCCATTTAAACCGATATTTGACAAAATTCAAGTTATTCGCTTTCCTAAATTAGACTGGATTCAATCTAAATAGGAAGATTCGATTAATTCCCAGGTCGGGAGTTCGTGAACACGCTCCTACCAAATGGACGCTGTTGACCATTTGTTGACAAAATGAGTTATTAGTATCTTTGGAAGGAATGTAAAAAGTAGAATTTTTCAAAATTGCGCTCCCGATACAAAAATGTGTACCCACGTTGGAAAGAGCTAATCAGTAAACGCTATATCTTATAGTTTCACCATGGCTCTTGAACTCCGAATCACGTGTTCTCAAAAAACAGATTTTGTCGCTCGGTTCTGTCTTGCTTAACAGCGTCCAAATATACTATACTAGAGCTAGATATGGGGAGTGCGGACATACGCCATTTTGGATCCAACCGCGCCCATGGATGCCGAATTGACTACGCGGTGCGCCCCGCGTCGTTGGACTCGGCATCCACGGGCGCGATAGGATCCAAAATGGTGTATGTCCGCACTCCCCATCAAGAACTCCAACTATACAAAGGCGACTCTCAGGGGAGGTATAACGGACAGCAATTTTGATAGTAAGAAATAAATAAACCCTGTGTTGAGAATGAGAAATCGTACACATGCTTTTCTTGCAATCAAAATGGCTGTCCGTTATACCTCCCCTTAGAGCCGCTTCAACTATACTGCCAATATGCGAAACTCTCATTTCAAATACATTGAGCGCTTTTGCACCGCGTTTTGAGCGCTACCTAGCAGCGCGGCCTGATGTAACATTGATGAAGCATGTGTAGTCGTATGGGAATTTACAATTTTCAGAAAATTCATCATTAATATTCTGGATTACGCATATCATCCAAAATTAAATCGTAATTAATCGCTAATGATTATTAATGAATATTGAAGATATTGTTGCAACTACACCCAGTTAAAATTAACAACAGCTCACGAACACACATCAAATACACTATCGGACTACACACACCCTTGCCAATTTACATTAGTTACAGGCCACGCCGATAATCGCTGCGGTTCAAAAAATGTATGAGTTTCGCGTATTGTCGTTGATGGTATTTGCTCCCACTATACGACCCTAATAGTGGTCATAAATAACGTAAAAGCCATAACACGAATATAGGATGCACCTACACATACCGACATCCGAGATCCGACACGAAGTACAATCAAGTCTACAATACCTCCACCATACAACAGCACAATACATATAATGAATACTTATGCCATAATACTCAACTTACGTTTTCCAAGTTTACATTAGTAAAAAAATGACTAGCATACACCGCGGATGAGATACCCATCAGCTGACTGGTATAGATGTGAGGCAGTTACCGTGGTAAACATGCACAGGACCTTCGCAACGAGCAAAGTCATCGAATACGTCCACATAACCGTGGTGCTTCCACCACTGGCAGAGCTGTCGATTCCAGGAACATGGTAAAATATGCACTAAGTGAGGTTTCTCCATCGCCAGCAACGTGTAAAAATCTTGATCTCCTAAATGACCCTGTAGAAGATTTGAACGTAATGAAGATACACTGGGAATAAAATCGGGAGTTTTATTCTAATTCACTTCTTACGAGGGTGTCACAGCCTTCGAGTTCAGTAATGAGTTAATAGTGATCTTACAATAACCATAAATATATGCGACCTTATAGTACGTTCTCATTGTTCTTATAAAGTCCATCATTACCTTGAACATGTATTTTTCGGTAATACTATTCACGTACGCCCGAGTAAGGCACTCCCGATACTCATCTGATTTTCTGATACGCTGCAAGTCCAGCAGCATTACACCGCTATTCAATCCAGAGTACCCTTTCCAACTCGGCTCGCCGAAAATACTGTCTTGATGAGTCTGTTTCCATTTCCAAAGGATATGATGATATACAGGAGTCAGTTCGGGAGCCAATGCGAATAGTGTTCTCGGGCCAAATCTATGAGAAAATGAAATCATGGAGAAGTCGAAATGTAGACGAATATTTTTTAACAATTCAACACTTACTTTGAAAAATACTGATGAAGTTCCACTATACTCTTTTCGAACTTGAGGTCCACATCCAATAAAATTACGCGATGCTGGTATTTGGGAGCGATTTCGTGCAAACCCAGAGACATGTAAAACAGGGAATCGCTGTAATAAGTTCCCGGAATAGAACTAAAATGTGACTGCATAGTTTGAGTGATGTATTTGATCTTTTTCGCTGCGAATTCGATTGCATAGAATTTAATCTGCAACACAATTAAAAATATACAGTTCGAGGATATTTATTATTTTTGTACTATCCTTGATTCAAGAATTTGAGATCGGAACGATAAGTTTGAGCAGGACGAACAACGCAACACGCTCACGAAATAAGCAAATGACAAATTAAATCTATTTACCTACCTTGTACAACTTGTATTTCGCTTCATTTTCACTACTGGCAATAACAGCATCCACAAACGGTCGACTTTTTTTATCGGTGAGTATATTCAGGAATAACCTGCATCTTGAGTGATATAACACCGACTGAAAGAATGTCTTAAATTTTATCAGCAATGCTGAATGGTTATCTTCAACTTTGACGAGGATACACCAAACATATATGACCGGCAAAGATAATGTATCAGAATAACGTTTCGGTGAATGTTCATCGAACCTGAGGGATGCATTGGACTTCGGTGCCTGCGTGTGGGTGTTTTTCAAGGGCACATAAAAGTAAAATAAAATAAAGAAGACGGAGAATATGATTAACCGGAGAAGGATGTTATGCAAACGTTGCATGGTACTGGAAACTAAAACATTCGGCAAGTACCTTGGAGCAAAGTAAATGCTTCATGTTAATCGAACAGAATATTTTATTCCAAGAAATCATAACGAAAACACTTCAAAAAACACTGAATAATGATTCACATACATGTTCAAAAATGTGATCTCTTCCTAAATTACATGCAAAGAGCAAAGATGCAAACTGCAAACCGACTACCAAGTGCTTATCACAAAGTAGAAAAGAAACCTACCGACTACCGAGTAGCCGAGTACCACAATTAAGTGGGCTCTCCACGAGACATTTAAAAGTTAAAACCAGGGATGTAAGTCAGCCATAAGCTATAAGATTTAAGCCATAAGCTGAAGGTTTTTGGGCAATTAAGTCAGCTATAAGTTTGAGCCAAATGTTCTGTAAGCTATAAGCCATAAGCATAAGCCATATTTTTTCGGCTAACTTATGATTTTTTTGTTTGTTTCTCAAATCTGAAAATTTTAAATATATAAATTTTATCTTAACATTTTTTATTTTATGATTTTCAAACCAATATCCCACACACAATGTTAATGGGCAATCATCACCATTTCTTCCAAAATTGATAACAGAAAAACTTACCCTGACTATAGCGCTCATACCAATTGCTGGAAATAGAAATAAGCCATAAGTTTAAGCCAGCCATAAGTTTAAGCTATAAGCCATAAGCTTAAGCCAATCAATTCATAAGCTATAAGCTATAAGCATCAGCCATATTTTCAAGGTCGTAAGCAAAAGCCATAAGTTTAAGCTTTATTGATTGGCTTATCATCCCTGGTTAAAACCATTAAAACCCAAGTGACTCTTAATTCTTCAATCAAGATATAATACAGATACATATAAAAATATCAGGGATGGCAAACGAAACAAAACGAAATAACGAAACAACAAAATAACGATTGATTTTTGTCTAATATATTGAAACGAAATAACGAAACGAAAAAAAAAAAACGTTTCGTTTGCCATCCCTAGTTTTCTGATTTGTGATTATTGCACCCACTTTCTAGGGTCGGGTACTAGTAGCCGAGCCTACTGTAATTGAAATTTTATTTCTTTCCCCAGGTGAGTTGAGTTAGGGTGAGTTAAGTAAATAGCAGGGATGGCAAACAAACGAAACAAAATAACGAAATTACGAAATAACGATTGATTTTTGTCAAAAATATCGAAACGAAAAAAAAAAAACGGTTTCGTTTGCCATCCCTGAAAAATATCTTGCCGGCGAGTGCCGAGTAGCCGAGTACCGACCAACCGACCTAGATTCGGACTCTTCTGGGCAGTGGCGCGTAGCCTCCTGCAGTCGGACGTACAGTGAGACGTGTTTGTACGAATGAACGTACCCGTACACATTCTTATCTGTGAACGTTCGCACGGACAATTCTGAAAAAGTGTACGTTCGTACGTACAGTTTTCAATAAATGTACGTTCCTACTTAATGTGCAGCTTTTAATGCCTGTCTGTTCGCGTTCGGACGGTTTTCATAGAAATTGACGCGTGGCGTTCTGTGCACTGCCTTTGTATGTGGTTAATGCTCCCAATAACTCATAATTTTCTGTTATTTTTTTGGCTAGGATTTAATTGCACGTTAAAACAGATCATATTGTGAACGATAACAGGAGCATAGAAAAAACCAAAATTCTGTGACAAAGTGTAATGAACGATAAAACAGAGTAATACACGATAAAAATGTATAATACCGGTATCTAAAAAATATTAGTCACGTTGAAAAGTGTTAATGGACTATTAAAAATGCACATTAGCTATAAATGGTGCACGTTACAAAAATTCAAAAGCAAACGTTAGAAAATACTGCTGTCGCATCACCCTAGGTACTACACGTTGAGTCAGAAAGAAAACTTTAGTTAAATACTGGAAAGCTATCCTTGAAAAACGGTGTCTTCATTGGAAAATTGCGCGCTTTCTTCGCCTTGGCAGGCCGACCCCTCTTTCTTTCTTGACCGAGGGGGACAACTTTTGCCTCCTGCAGTATATGCTTACAAGTTTCAGTCTAATTTGGAGACTGAGGCCATGCTTGCAGAGCAGGCACTTCTGGAAGTACGGAATATTATTCTGCATTGAAAATTATTTTATCAATGTGTTAGGGCAAGTCATGTCGAGAAATGTATTTTCATGAGAGTGACGCAAATTATCCTATCGTTTAAGCTACTCGTCAATTATCGTTCGTTCGTAATTATTTTGTTGGCAACATGTAACGGGCAATAATTCATTTTACTATCTTTTGGACCACCTCTTTTAACGTTCTGTATACTATCGTTCATTCGCATTTTTTTATCGTGCAATTAAAGTTTATCCTATTTTTTCAGCAATTTCAAATTCTTTTTTTTTAAAGGAATTTTTTCCATGAAATGTATAATGTATACATATAAGTATGTGCCGTAAGGCGTGCGTGAGTTCCAACACTCTGCCCCCCCCCCAGTTTGGGCGGGGGATACGATTTGCCAACGACAAAGAAATTTCTTACGATGAAAAAGGAATTTTTATAGACCACGAAGGAATTATTTTTTATAGACAGTGAGGGAATTTTTGTGGACAACAAAGAAGAATATCTACTGATTCTGTACCATCACAACAATGGATACTGATAAAAAGTGGACGCTATTCAGCGTAAGGGAACCAACCAGCAAAATCTGTTTTTGAGGACAAGCGATTCGAAGTTCAAGAGCCATGTAGAAATTATATGACATAGTGTTTACTGATAAACTTTCTTCAGTGTGAGTACACATTTTTGAATCGGGGGCCCAATGTTGAAAAATTCTACTTTTTCAAGGAGTGGAAAAAATTCTGGAGTCTAAAAGATATATTCAAAGGAAACTTTAGCTATGAAAACAAAAGCGAATTTTTCAATATGTGTGTTTTGCCTGTCCTAATATACGGATGTCAAACATGGCCATTAAGTGCAAAAATTTTGAACAGAATTAGGGTAACTCAAAACTCAATGGAAAGATCAATGCTGGGGATAATGAGAAGGGACAGAATAAGAATCTCGGTTATCAAAGGAAAACTAAGATTTAATAATAATTCCAGTTTGGCAGATCAAAAGAATGAAATGGTGGTGGACGGGACACATCTCCCATCTCAAAAACGAACAGTGGACCTATAAGGCCACCTTTTGGCAACCGCTGGACGGCAAAAGAAGAAGAGGCAAACAAACATTAAGATGGAAAGACGATATACATAAATTTCTAATAAGTAACAATTTCAAATAATAGCCAGGAATAGGTATGAATGGAAGCGTCTACAGGAGACCTTTTCCCGGCATGGGTCAGGGGAGGAACGAGCCTCACTTTGGGGCCGCTAATTCATTATAGGTATTATAACTAATATTGTTTAAATAAAGGTTTTTTGAACTTGAATTTGATGCAGAAAAGGAAGGATTAATTTTACGAGTACGTTTAGTTTACTTGTGATTTTTTATTGGAGACAGGGAAGGAATAATTTTAGGTTTCACCTGTTTCCATTCCCTCTTTTGCTTTTTTTTCTTTTATTACAATGAATACCAAATTTTGTGACTATTGGCTAGTCTGATTGTAATACAACATTATGTGGCAGATGCCTAATAAAGCATTATTTTTATATGTTTCATAATTCCATAGAGTTTGGATAAATAAGTTGTTGGGGAGTAAACTGAGAAAACAATTTCAGATTTTGTATTCATCACTTCCATTGTGTGCGATTATTTGAATGAAATGTCCCCTTTATTGTACTGGAAAAATTATACTCAGATGCCTGAACTCAAAAAATTAACTATCCATCTTCTCAGTGTACCAGCTTTGAGCGTTGAGGACACCAATCAAAAGAACTTGCTGCCACATAATGTTGTATTACAATCAGACTAGCCAATAGTCACAAAATTTGGTATGCATTGTAATAATAGAAAAACAAACAACAAGAGGGAATGGAAACAGGTGAAACCTAAAATTATTCCTTTCCTTTCTTCAACAAAAAATCGCAGGTAAACGAAATGCAAAATGAATCCTTCTTTTTCTGCATCAAGAAATGGCGCACAAAAATCACAAGTAAACTGAACGTACAAATTATTCCTTCCTATTCTCCATCAAAAAATAAACACAAGAAAATCACAGATGAACAAATGAAGCCTAAAATTATTCCCTCCCTTTCTCCAACTAGAAATTTCAGATACATGTAAGGTAAAATTAATCCTTCCGTTTCTGCATCAAAACATGAACACAAAAAATCATAGGTAAGTAAGCAAAACTTACAAATTATTCCTTCCTTTTTGTCATCAAAAAATGAAGACAAAAAATCACAGATTAACAAATGAAACCTAAAATTATTCCTTCCTTTTCTGCATTAAATTCAAGTTCAAAAAACCTTTATTTAAGGGAATAAATAAACAATATTAGTTATAATACCTATAATGAATTAACGGCCCCAAAGTGAGGCTCGCTCCTCCCCTGACCCATGCCGGGAAAAGGTCTCCTGTAGACGCTTCCATTCATACCTATTCCTGGCTATTATTTGAAATTGTTACTTTTTAGAAATTTATATATATCGTCTTTCCATCTTAATGTTTGTTTGCCTCTTCTGCTTTTTCCGTCTAGCGGTTGCCAAAAGGTAGCCTTATAGGTCCATTGTTCGTCTCTGAGATGGGAGATGTGTCCCGCCCACCACCATTTCATTCTTTTGATCTGCCAAACTGAAATTATTATTAAATCTTAATTTTCTTTTGATAATCGAGATTCTTATCCTGTCCCTTCTCATTATCCCCAGCATTGATCTTTCCAAGCTGCGTCTCTCGACGCTCACTTTAACCCTGAACATCTACAGGAAATGTTGTTCATTCATCGTGATCACTTTTTATAAGGCAGTAACACATGATGTCACCGGAACACTCGTTATCAATACTGGAGGAAAGAACCAAAATGAAATATATATTATAGTCTAATGGGAAGTTGACAAATTTTTCCATTTATGTAGAAATTTCTCTAAAATAAGTGAAATGTTCAAGAAAAGAAGCAGGTAAGTCACTTTTGTGGCGGAGCGAGAAAAATGAAACACAAATTTGTTTACACACGAGGTTCTTTAAAGACCTGAACGTGAATTTTGAAACCCGTTTTTCTGAACTGTAGCATCCTTTCAGGCATCCTACCATAGCTGAGCTACTTCTACTCATTGCGCCCCTTCCTACGGTATAAATAACTCAATCTCGCCAAAAAAAGTGACTTACCTGCTTCTTTCCCTGTATCCTTCAAGTAGAATTGCGAGAAAAATGGTAAGAATGAAATTTGAAGGAAACGGTATTTAACTTTTTATAAAAGAACTTATAATTTCGAACATTCTCTCGCGAAATATTAAAATCTGAAAATTGACTATACCATTAAATACCCCTCTGGGGGTAGTGACAGGGGAAAAGTGCACAATCCCGTGCACGAGTACGTAACTGTCACTACCTCAAGTCTGCCACGGCGTTGTCGTCGCGGAGGGGCTTAGTCCATGTTCTGCGGGGACGGCGGAAAGTGGTCCTGGGCTAACTCAGTAATGGAATCCACCATTGCTGACATGCCTAGGTACCTACGGTTCAACTGGAAACGGTTGTTCTCGCTGCCGGCCTCACAGGCTTGGATGACCAATGTGGTTAGGCGACATGCGGACTTCACCCCGCATGGCCACCGTCACGCAGTACTCACTTCTTCACCGGTCTTGGCCGAGGAAAGTCACCTCCTCTGGTTATATCATGGTCACCAAGAATTGGGTCATGCTGGGAAGATAGCGGCTTCCTGTAACCCTAGCGGCATGGGAGTATGATCCAAGGGTCCTGTTCTGTCACTCACTCACCCTCACCCATCCCCCCACATCACCCAGTCGCCCACCCACTCCACCAACACTCCCTCACCCCCTGTCAGTAGGGTAGAAATGGCGTGGTCCACCTGCGTTAATGGTGGAAAAGTATGAAGCGATGTCCGTGAATGAGATAATGCCGGCCGGTGAAAGCCCGGTACCCGGTACTGTGGGGGTTGGCTCCGTTGCCCCCACTGGATCGTCAGCCTACGTAACGAGCAAATTGGCAGGAAACACCGGAGAAGTACCAGCACTGGCGGCGACCCAAGCCCCGCCGTCAGTGTTGCCAACGCCATTGGGCAACAAACAAGAGAAACGAAGACGTATCATCTCCACGTCATCGGAGCGGGAGACATCGACCCCGGCGTCGAAGAAGAAGTCATCGACGTCCCCGAAGATGGCTGGGGGCAAGATGAAGAAAGAGATAAAGCGGCTGAAGGACGAACTCACGTTGCGCGACCAGAAAATCATCGGATTGGAGGTTAAAATGAAAGTATTGGTCGCGCAACACGAACAGGAGATTGGGGCGCTAAAAAAAGAGCTGCAGCAGATCCGCGAACAGCTGAAGCGCCAGCCGTTCCCTCAGCAGCAGCAGCAGCAGACGTCACAGGACCAGCAGCAGCGAAATCAGCGACAGCAGCAGGAACAGCAGCGGAAACAGCAGGAGAAGAAGCGACAGCAGCTGCAGAGACAGCAGGAGCAGCAACGGCAGCAGAAGAGTCAACAACAGCAGCAACATACGCAACAGAAGCAAAAGGAGAAGCCGAATTCGAAAGCGCCGGCGACTACCCCTGTCAGCGAGGAAATCGAAAAGATGCGCGAGCAACTGCGCAAGGAGTACGAGCGCACAGATTCGCTCCTCCTTAATTCCGAAACTGATGGGGAAGGCGGAAAGTGGTCGAAGGTCCTCGGGCGGCGAGCCAAACTCCGCCAGGGGGCCCAGACGAAGCCGGTGCCAGCTGCCCCGCCCAGGCCAGTTCCCCTGCCCAAAGGCAGGGAGGCCCGGAAAAAGGAGCTGCTCAGGAAGAGGAGGCCGCGTACAGCGGCGATCGTTATCGCGCGCAAGAGCGAAAATATCGAGTACGCGGCCCTAATCCGGAAAGCCCGGGCGGCGATTGATGTGAAGGCATACGGGGTCCAAGTTACGAGGACCCGAGCCACACAGGCAGGCGACATGCTGCTAGAGCTCCAAGGAGAGGAGCCAGCGGTAGCTAACTTCACTGAGAAGCTGCGAGAAGTGCTGGGCGCAGAGGCGGATATACGAAGACCGCAGCGCCGCACCACCCTGCTCCTGACGAACGTGGAACCGTCAGTGAGCCAGCAGGAGTTAGAGGCAGCGCTGCCAGAAGCGCGTGTCTTGAAGAAGGAGGCCATGTCGCGCAGCACCCTGGCGTATAAAGTCGAGGTGCCGATCCAGGCGGCACTAGACGCGCTCGCGCATGGCAAAATAGCGCTGGGGTGGAGCACCTGTAGGGTGCGCTCGCTCGAGAGGGAAAAGCTGACGGTTCGATGCTACAAGTGCCTCGAACCAGGCCACGTCGCTGCAAAATGCGCAGCAACAACCAGCATGGGCGACGTGTGCTATAGATGTGGGGGGACCGGTCACAAGATCCGGGAATGCCAGGAACCCCCCAAGTGCCCACTGTGCAGTAGAGTGGAGGGGCGTGACTCCACGCACGTCCTTGGCGGTAGAGGATGCCAGGACGGTGGCGCCCTAGGAGGGAGAGGCCGCAGTCAACGTCGTTGAATAGGCCACTCTCCTTCCTCCAGGTCAACCTGAACCACTGTGCAGTAGCCCAGGATCTCCTATGGAGCACGGTGGGAGAGAGACAGGTTGACCTGGTGATAGCGAGCGAGCCCTACAGGGTAGGCGAAGTTCAAGGATGGTACAGAGACCGTACTGGACTGACAGCCGTTGGCATATGTCCTGACTGTCCCATTGCTCCGGGCAAGGTAGAGGAGGGGGAGGGGTATGTAGCTGTGCAGGTTGGAGAAATCACCGTATACAGCTGCTACTTCTCCCCGAACAGAAGACTAGAGGAGTTTGAAGCCTACCTTGCCTGTCTTGAGGAGAGCATCGCGAGGAAGACGTCAAGAGTCATCGTGGCCGGAGACTTCAACGCCAAATCCACGGAATGGCACTCCGGCCGGACCGACCCTCGAGGATACGCCCTGGGGGAGTTTGCCGCCCGGATGGATCTCGTTCCGACGAACATGGGCGGCACTCCTACCCGATTTCATCAAGGGTGGGGGTCGGTCATCGATGTCACCTTCGCGTCAGCAGGACTGGCCCGCTGGATCAAGGGCTGGTCCGTGCTGGATGAGGAGTCAGGGAGTGACCACCGGTACATCACCTTCACGCTGGACAAAGGAAATACCGTGGTCACTGCTCCAAAGAAGCTGGGAAGATGGGCGATCAGGAAGCTGGACGCCGATCGACTGGAGGCGAGCTTCCTGGCTCTCACCTGGGGAACGGGAGAGCGTCGGGATGACGAAGAAGAGGAGAGCGCAGAGGCCGCTGCCGCGAATGTCATCCGAACAGTGGCGGCGGCCTGCGACAGCGCAATGCCCCGTGTCGGTCCGCCGCGCAAGAGACAACCAGTCTATTGGTGGACCGACGACATCGCCGAGCTGCGGAGGGAGTGTAACCGGCTTCGTCGTCGTTACCAACGAACACGAAGAGACGACGAAGGCGCGGTAGAAGCTTCGCAGCAGTACCAGCAGGCTCGTCGTACCCTCAAGTCGGCCATACGAAGAAGCAAGAAGGCGGCTTGGGAGGAGCTATGTGAAGAAGCCGACGACGATCCCTTCGGCAAGCCATACAAGGTGGTGATGAAGAAAGCTGGAGGGCCGTCGGTGACGAGCCGAATGGAGCCAGGGGTGCTGCAACAGGTAGTGCAAGAACTGTTCCCCCAGCGCCCCCCGCTAACGGCGTCTTCTGCCGAGGTGCGAGAGGATTTCCCTCTGCTTAGTGTCGGAGAGGTGGACCAGGCGATCGACAGGATCCGGACCAAGAAGAGGAAGGCGCCGGGTCCGGACCTGATCCCCAACGTCGTCTGGGAAGTGGTCCACCGTGCAGATCCGTCCCTCCTGACCAACGTCTACAACCGTGCGTTGCAGGAGGGGACATTTCCGAGCAGATGGAAGGCGGCGCGGCTGGCCTTGATCAAGAAGCCAGGAAAACCAGATGGTCAGCCGTCCTCGTACCGGCCTATTTGCCTGCTCGACACCGTCGGCAAGGTGTTTGAGCGAACCATCGCGAATAGGTTGGAGGAGCACTTTGAGAAGCGGAAGACAATTTCGAGCAGTCAGTACGGATTCAGAACTGGCCGCTCGACTGCGGACGCCGCGCTTAAGTTAAGGAAGTTGGCGGAGAAGGCGATTCGCGAGCGGCAGTTCTGCGCGGCAGTCAGCCTCGACATCAAGAACGCGTTCAACTCGATACCGTATACGCGTATCATAGAGGCGTTGGAGTTGGCGCGGGTACCTGGTTACCTCGTGCGCATCATCAGAAGCTACTTCACCGGCCGCCGAATAGAGATGGAGTCGGCGGCCGGTCCAATCACGAGAGCGATGACCTGCGGCGTTCCTCAGGGATCAGTACTCGGACCTACCCTGTGGAACGCCGCCTTCAACGGATTGCTGAAGCTGGCACTACCACCAGGCGTGAAGTTGATCTGCTACGCTGATGACACGCTGGTGGTGTGCCAGGCAGAAACGACAGCAGAGGTCACGCGACGGGTTAACCAGGCGTTGGAGACGCTGACCCGCTGGATCGAGTCGGCGGGGTTGTGCTTGGCGGTGCAGAAGACGGAAGCTGTTTTGTTTACAACGCGCCGCAAGTACAGCCCACCCACCTTCGTCCTAAAAGGTGTGGAGATTGCGCCCTGTACAGCCCTGAAGTACCTGGGGCTGTGGTTCGACGGGAAGCTGTCGTTCCGAGAACACTTCCGACGGGCAGCTGAGAAGGCGGATCGAGTAGCCGGCCAGCTGTCCCGTCTGATGTCGAACCTAGGGGGACCGAAAGAGCAGAGAAGAAGACTGTACGTCAACGTAGTGATGTCGGTCCTCCTATACGGGGCGCCGGTATTCGCCGACGCCATCAAGATTCCGTATAGAAGAGTGGAGATGGAGAAGATCCAGCGAAAAGCCGCGATGAGGTGTGTCAGTGCATACCGCACTGTTTCTTCGGAGGCAGTAGGCGTGTTAGCGCGTATACCGCCGATCGAACTCAAGGTCGGCGAAATAGCGGAGGTATACGGTGCGAAGAAGAAAGCGAAGACGAGAAGAGAAGCACTTCGGGTCAAGCGAGTCATCCAGCAGGACACGCTTCGGAAGTGGAAGGACGCGCTCGCCCATTCGTCCAAGGGCGAGTGGACCCGAGCGCTGATACGCGACCTCGATGGATGGGTAGGAAGAGTGCACGGAGCGCTGAACTTCCACCTTACCCAAGTCCTGAGCGGCCACGGGTGCTTCGGCACGTACCTACACCGGATGGCGATAGCGCCGAGCCCCGTGTGCACGCACTGTGATCGAGGGGCGGAAGACACACCTTGGCACACCCTGTTCGAGTGTGAGGCCTGGAAGCATGAGAGGCGCGGGACGGTTTCAACACCACGCGATGAGCCGGATGAAGAAGACGACGAAGAAAAGGAAGAAGACGACGACATCAGCCGTCTCGCGCCGGACACCCTGGTTCCGGAGATGATGAAGAGCGGCAGCAGTTGGAACCGGGTGTCGGCCTTTGTCTCGGCCATCATGAAGAGGAAGATGCAGGCAGAGTGGTCGAGGCAGAGGGCCGACGGAGAAAGCTCGGCCCACACCATCGATCCTGTACCATCCTGAAGAAGAGAAGCTCACCCGCCGTCACCACCTTCCTGCGTCGACACACGCACCCAGACGAGGAGGTGAAGGGTTGGAGCAACGGCAGCGCGTCCGTCTGCGGTGCACCCGAATTCCAGGTCGTCGTCGCGACAATGGCGGTTCCCTCGGTCAGTAGGGTGCGCCGTAGTGGCCCTTGAGGACAGCGCGCACCGACACGGTCGACGAAATGGGGGCTCGGGCCAGCCTCAATACGTCCGCACCAGCAACCCGACGATATGCTAGAGATGGTAGTTTCCGGGTTGCGAATGGCGAGGGGCGGTGTCTGGGGAGCCAATTGGGCATGCGTGCATCGCCTTACGCTCCACCATATGATACAATTAAATAGCTCAACAATTTGAATTATTATGTATTTCGGATTTACGTTATTTCTAATTAAATTTAATAATACCGTCAACTTTTTACTACTGTTTGCCAAAAACTCGGTTAATTTGAAAAACGCGCAAAATTATAGTAATTTTTTGTTATCAGGGTTATTAAAATTGGGGCGAAATATATAAACAAAGCCAGAGTGTCATTCCCCTACAACAATTGAACTGAGTATCTCTATTTCTTCATACAAATACAGTAATTAAAGATAATAAGTCACTTTCTATTTAATTATATCAAATATTAGAATCGCGGCAAGTTTATGAACTGGAGACTGGAGAATTGGCAGTACTTGATGAACAAACGAATTAAATTAAACAAAACTTGGGTTCTCAAAATAATAGATTATAATAATTACGTATTTATTTCATTATAATGCATTAGCGTTATTAGTCAAGCGGTGAGCAGCATTCTCTTCCGTCAATAAATTGTCTATCATTTATTTTCTTAGTAATGTCTTACCGAATTTCATCAATTTCATCCCTATACTCACCAGGTACTCGAATTATATTACCCCGCAGCCCGCGCATACTAAATTAGTTGTCTACATTACTTTGTACGCACGAACGTACACCTGTTGAAAATTGCATGTGCGAACGTACACTTTTTCAGAACTGTCCGTACGAACGTTCACAGATAAGAATGTGCACGTGTACGTTCGTCCGTACAAACACTTCACACTGAACGTCCGACTGCAGGAGGCTACGGTGGCGCGCTAGTGTCGCTGGTTTGTTATCACTATCATTTTTGTTATCAAAATAGGACGCTGTTCAGCAAAAAAGAACCAACTAGCAAAATTCGGTAATCCGCTTTTTGAGAACACGTGATTCGAAGCTCAAGAGTCATGTAGAAGTAGGGTTCTATAGTTTCACCTGGGTATACTAAGCCGACATTTTGGTTCATACTGCGCCCGTGGATGCCGAATCCGACTATGCGGAGCGTAACGCGTAGTCAATTCGGCATCAACGGGCGCAGTATGAACCAAAATGGTGGCTTAGTATACCCAGGTGAAACTATAGAGCCCTAGTAGAAGTAGAAACTACATGGATGGCATAGCGTGTACGGATTAGTTTTTTCCAACGTGAGTAGTGAGTACACACAGTGTTTGGAACCGGAACCGAAACCGAATCCGGAACCCATTCAAATTCAACAGTTTCATGAGACCGAAACCAAAACCCTTTAATGAGCAAAAGACCAAATTAAGACCTAAAACCTTAAACTCAACTGGTCATTAACCAAAACACAAACCAAATGTTTGAAATGTAGGTTTAACTGAAACCAAAACCGACTGCTCATATCTGCGTCAAGACCGTTAACCAATTAAATGAAAAGGTCCCAATCGGTCTTTGGTCAATGCGGTTTTCTGTTATCTGTTCTTCTTTGTTGCCGACCTAGTAAAAGAGTTAGATATTTGAACTGATCTACAGAATAATTTAACCTGCCAATGCCCATTCCCAAGTAAGTCGATGCTACAGTTCATATCTTATGGTTGGTTTCCAATTATGGCTGATTTGACTATAGAAATGATGAGATTTTTATTTTGTTTGAGAAAGATCTTTTGAGCCCGACTGAAACCGATTCATTATGTGAAGTGAAGACCATAACCAAAACCGGCTTAGCAATGAAAGACCGAAATAAGACCCTTTCAGTATTTTAAATCGGTCTCATGACCGAAACCGAAATCTATTGAGAAATTAAATGAAAGTTCCGAACCGAAACCAACCTAAATGGAAGCTACAAGCCCGAAACCGATCTAAACGAAAAATTGAATCGGTTCCAAACAATGAGTACACATTATTGAATCGGGGACCCAATTTTGAAAATTTCTACTTTTTACGCTCTTTCCAACGATACTAATAACACATTTTGTTTACAAATGTTGGTTGGTTCCTTTTTGCTGAAAAGCGTCCAATTAATATGGCCATTGGCCAAGTGGCTGATTGCATTTCACGTTAGTTGTTCGAAAAATTGGAGAAAATGTGATGAGTTAAGTTTCTTAAGTACCAAAGCTAAGCTGTTTTCCGGTGATGTGCCGAAAGAGGGAGGGGGAGCCCCCCAGGAAATTTTTCACTCAGCAGTTGAGAAAGTTTACCATTTCAGTCAGCCGAAGTTGGGAAATGGAAAATCTCAAAGGGAAAAATAGAAGAAATCAAAAGCTTTTTTAATTTTTTTTTTTTGGGGGGGTTTTGATACTTAGGAATTTTGAGTTGAATCAGTTGAGACTTTCACATTTCTCCCTCCCCCAGGAAAAACTTTTCGGTACGTCCCTGCTGTTTTCATATTTTTAGAAGTTTACAACAAAGTTGGACATCATATTCTATTTTTCATTTTTCAAGATTTACAACAGGGGAAAAACCAAAATAAAAAAATCAGAACTTAGATTTGTTTTTCAATTTTCAAGGATTTAAAAAGAATAACAACTAACTCATGTCTATAGGTACTGTTGTTTAGTTTTTAAGATAAATTGAATGTGTTCTCCCCATAAATCATAAGTTTTTCACAATTGAAGAAAAGTTATAAGCAATCAATTCTTGTTGTAAACTTTCTTATAAGTAATAAGTAAGTCAATTAAAACTCTTTCGTTTCGGGATTAAACTTTTCTTTGCTCTTCAAGGTGTGAATCTAACTCAACTTACTCAAAACATTTTCCATCTTCACTGCTTGTAAAGTCGCAAAAAATATTGGACTTCGTTTATTTCTCGGTACAAATCAGATTATGATAGAAATTCTGAAATTTCCTTGCCTTTTACTAACAAAGACAGCAACATCCTTTGTCCTTCAACATGTACAGAACGCACCAAATAAGTTAAATATCGAAGAAAAATGAGTTAACTTATTGATTTTTGCAATTTTTTAATGCTAAACAAATGTGGAAATAAGTATGGCCATATTTCCAGAAAATTTTTGTAATTTGGCCACGCAGGCCTTTTCTTTGTCGCGGCCGTAGATTACAGAGAATTTAGTTTCACACACAATAAAGCAGATATTTTGAAAGTAGATAGACTCTACTTAGACTCTACTATACATTCCAGGAGGTGCATTTCCTCGGCCCCCCCCCCACTTACCCAGATAGACTTGAAACATACGCCATTTGTTTGTGCTACGTTTGTGCTGGTTTGTGCTGAAACCCCCATCGTTTGTGCTGCTCCCCTTCCTGAGATACTCGGGAAAACGTTTGGGGGGGGGGCTGTAGAAACGGGAGCCCCCCACTTTCACCTAGGGGATGGAAAATGGTGTCAATCGTTTGTGCTACGTTTGTGCTGGTTTGTGCTGAAGACCCCGTCGTTTGTGCTGCTCTCCTTCCTGAGATACTCGGGAAAACTTCTAGGAGGGCTGTAGAAACGGGAGCCCCCCACTTTCACCTAGGGGATTGAAAATGGTGTCAATCGTTTGTGCTACGTTTGTGCTGGTTTCTGCTGCCCCCCTTCCTAAGCTGTTGAGGTTTATTTTTGGGGGGCTGAAGAAATGGTCTTTGAAAAAGGAGTTAGATAAAGAGTTGAAAGGGGAAAAGTGGATGCAATAGTTTGTGCTCCGTTTGTGCTGGTTTGTGCTGCCATCCATAATCTCCTATACTCCATCGACCCGTCGAGAGGGGGCTCTTCGTCGTACAGTTGGATACAAATCAGGTTTGCCTGAAAATTAAGGAGTAGGCAAACATATGTAAGCAATAAGGGAATGCGATAGAAAAGTTGTTTCTGTATTTATTAGCTCAATTATTTTGCCGAAGTTTGTTTCATACGTACCTAGACCCACTTACTTACATAATTCATTTTTGGACATGAATTTATTAATTATTATTGTCGTTACAGCGCACTGATATTTTCACCAAAAAATTATTATTCAAACGAACGCTGAAATCTAATATGTCTTGATTTTCACCAAAATCAAATCATTTGCTCAATCACTTAATTACTTCAAAATTTAGCTCTTTTTTTTTTTGGTTGTTAAGGATGAATTTTGAAAATTCATAACAGTGCTACTAGCTGCATTGCGCCTCATACAATTTTTATGGAACTAAAATTGCTCGTCCATTGGCCTGAACAGTAAATTAAACAGATATTTTGATTCTCAAAGATATATATTCTATTCATTGATTTCTTGAGAATTTTCTATAGCAGGGCTACCAACTCTTTCAATTTTATTGCAAATTGTAATATTACTACCCTGAACTGTTTTACAACATTATGTAGTGGCAATTTACAACCTTTTCTATTATTTTAATGCAGTTGGCAGCAATGTTACCGACAAATTTGAAAAAAATAAGAAAAAAATTGAGTTTTGAGGTTCAAAAAGTTTTATGATTTATTTTCCAGGATACTGAATAAGCTACTTCAGTGTCATAATAATTCTTGAGGAACTCCAAGCTCATTTCCCGTTTGGACTAGGAGGCTCACATTTTTTCTGTTCTAACTACTTACTACACCAACAGCACGGAAGAAAGAATTGCCTGATTAGTGTGTAGGTGGTAGGGAAGGGGGCAAAACAGTCATCTCGAGAAAGTACATAGAAAATTCTCTAATCGGACACCATAGCGGTTTTTCCGATAATGTTCGAATTATGCTGATTATGATTTGCGAGCTGCGGCCCGCCCAGTCGTTCGCTCCGCATACTTGAGGCTTTCTCTTAAAAATTGAAGATTTTTAAGGTGCCTTACAGAACCTGAGGATTTACTTGAGGATATGAGCCAACCGAAGTAGAGGAAGACTGAGAACAGTCACGAATAAAAAGATTCCCCAATGCTGTGAAAGTACAAATGTCAGTGTATCAAAGAGCGGTAGCCCTTTACACGAAGTTTTTAAAACCATTTAACAGAATAAAAACTTTTTAGATGACCTAAAGCAAAAAAAAAAACAAAAAAACTTAAATGACCTCTTTTCAAAAAATATGACTTATATGATCGGTAGACCTCCTGATATACGACTGGAAGTTATTTTCGTTCACACATTGACGTTTTCAGGATCACGAAATCCACTCCTTGTATTTTTCTTTTCTTCCATGTTGGGCTCCGCCGAGGGCTGATTTTCAATAATTATTCTAATATACGCTTCCTCTATGTCTGAATAAGGATTTCTTGAGTCGCTGAGTACATTTGTGTCATTCTCTTCCCCTCTCCCTGACCGTTTGGGGTCCACAGGAGGCTGATCTTCAGTTATTTCGATTTTAATAACCCAACCCTATAAGCCTCAGAATTAAATGACTACTTATTAAAATTATTATAACATGCATTTATCGGCACGCAAAAAAAAAAAAAAAGGCCCGCAGTATCGACAGTCACAATGAAAAAGACAAATGAACGCAATCGAAAAAGAGGTCTCACAAAATGAAAATTTATTGAACGCAAAAAAGAAATATTAATTTACGCTAGTGAAAATGGAAAATTTACTTAGTTAAGAAAGCTTTCTTTGCTTTCGCAAGCCGTCCTCTTTTGATTTTTTGCACACATAAATTTGGTTTCAAACATTCGAATTGTTAGAAACCGCGTGTGGGGATGATTGTTAACGCCGAAAGAAGGTTTTCCAGCGGTATGCACTCGCTAGAAAATTATCTGCGAGAGGAGCGCCCTTCTACTTTCTTTCTTCCATTCTCGCGGGATTATCCACAATGAATTTGTGCCCCCCCCCCCCCACCGCCAAAAAATAAACGCAGCATATCCTACAAAGATGTGATGGAACGACTTTTGAAGTAGATTCAACGCATGAGACTGGAATTGTACCGCACCGGTGATTTTCTTTCCTCTTGCAAGAGACAAAAGACAATGCGCCAGCCCATTCCTCGACACTCGTCACTCAATTTATGGCTCAAAAGTCAGTCACCACAATTCACCATCCGCCCTACTCACCAGATCTGGCTCAGTTAGACTTTTTTATTTCCTAAATTAAAAATGGCGATGAAGGGAGAGCGTTTCGAAGATGTTGAGGCGATACAAAGGAATGTGACCAGGGCTCTGAAAGCCATTCCGAAAGAAGAATTCTCCAGATCGTTTCAGTGACTGTACGAGCACAGCAAAATTTGTATCGAACGAGGAGAGGATTATATTAAAAACTAAATAGAAAGTTTTTTATAAACTTTTTTTTCCTTTCTCGAAAAAAATTAATCCCGGAATTTTTTGAATATACTGTGTATACTAAAAATTACTGTTCATTAATTTCATAAATTTATTTAAAAATATATTTCATTTAAAAGCTTTTAGTTGAAAAATGAACGCATACGGATAAGGGGGAGAGGGAAAAACTTCAAAAATGGACTGTGGGACCGAAAAAACTCTCATTCAGACATAAATGACGTGGAAATTGAAACAAAATTGAAATAATTGAAAATCAGCTTTCTGTGGAGTTCGAAGAAGGTAAAGGGGGAAAATGATCCCCGGGATGGGTTTAGCGTTCCTGAAAACCCTAATTTAAGAAAGAAAATAATTTTCAGGGTCATGTGAAGAAGCTTCCTCTTGACTGAAGCTCAAATTCGAAAAATCATCTCGAAAACATGAAAAATGAAATCCACTTCCAAATTGTTAATTTATTCTTATTTTCAGCCCTCGCCCCACTACAGGTCCCTCAATTTTCACGGTAATCTGAAAATCGGTACATGAATTTTACGGCCCCAAAACCCTGCGAAACGATACGCCTATTACATTTAATGCATTTTTTGCCTGTCGCCCCCTTTCCCGATGGGATCCAAATTTCTACCTAGGGGTTAATCGGTGAAAAACGAATTCAGTGATTTCGAAAACATGATTACTGATGTCTGTTGTATCACAATATTATTTTTCGCGCTTGTACGAATCTGGAAAATTCTTCAATGTAAAACATAAAGCATCAATATAAACGCGTGTATCTTTATGCTCATCGTCCGATATTCAACCGACACTGATATCGGCACGATATCATTCCGATATCCGACATTCGCGTGCATGCGATATCATTATTTTCGAAATTACTGACAGATTTAATTACACCGGGCATTCGCTTGTGGCTAATTTGTTTGATTTTTCAAATTTGAAAAAAACAAAAATCTCTGGCGAATTAACTATTGAAGAATAGTTAAATGTAAAAACGTCGCACATAGATTCGCTCTAATGTGTTATCGGCTTAAAGGTAAAACTAGTGTTGGGCAAAAGTCATGGTTTTTCACTACTGAAAGTATCAATAGTTGTAAGTCAAAAAGATCAGTTACGATAGTTTTTGAAAAATAGAATTATAGTAGGTGTTGAGTGTTTTTGATAATTTCTCTGTATTTGATCATTGTCATTGGAGTAGACATTTGTATTTTTCCAATAAATTGACCTATTGATGACTGTTAGACATATTTTTTCTTATTACCTATAGGTAGAGTTAGTAGTTAATCCAATCATTAATGGGTCCTGGATCATCTTAATTTTTGTTTCTCCTTATACACTTTTATTTTATTAATTAATTAATTTTTTTTAAGCAAAAATATTTGAAATTTGGAGATATGACTTGAGAATACATGGAATACCAGACAGAGTGCTTTAGAGTCGTATGCCCAAAAGCATACATATTATGTAATATGTATGTACCTATTCTTTAAAGAGTACTTCTATTATAACCTTACACAACACGTGAACACGTACCTAAATAATTATTTAAATCCAGTTTTCCAGTGTCGAATTTAGGGTAAATACTACCCATGCGACAAAAGATTCTATGTCGGTTGTATAATTCATTATGTTATTCGGAGATCAGGCCACAAGCAATGTTCTTTTGCTGCTCGACTAAATTTGCCGTTGGCTGTAAGAGTTTATAACACAGTTACAATGACCTCACGTTGAAGTTTGATTAGGTAATCTGAAAACTAAAACATGCATATAATCATCTAAGATGATTTGTCTGCTTCTTTTTTCAATGGCAATAATACAGAGGCGGCAGGTAATATGAGAGTTCAATTTTGCATACAGAGTTTTCTTCACAGATATGTGATCCGTGTCAAACACTTGAAAAATTAGATTCCACGATTTTCTATGAGTACAAACCGACTCGACCTTATTTCAAGCACATCATCAAAAAACGTAACAGAATTTGATTCATTTTAGGATTTTAATTGCAGATATACCACGCAAAACCATTTAATTCAGTAAAACGAAATACCCTTGACAATTATAATTGAATTTAGTATCCTCTCGTAAGACGAGAGATGATCTTCATACGTTTCTTCCGCAGTGTAGATTTTCGCGTCGAATAGTACACATTCAAAATCACGATGAAGTACTTGGATTGGCTTGATTTAACTTTGTTCATTGGCATGCTGCTCGTGTCAGCGGTCATCGGCATTTATTTTGCTTACTTCGCGAAAGAGAAACAAAACACCACGTCGCAGTATTTAATGGGAGGAAGGTCAATGGGTATATTCCCAGTTTCAATGTCACTCATTGCCAGGTATGATTAATTCAGAAATGTTTTATACATTCGTGTAGGTATTTATATTAAAGGGGACGTAATCAGAAATTGATTCCTCGAGGGGGCCAAGCGGGATACAAAAGTTTTTAGGGCGCATTTTCAATGCTTCTATTATATGGTACGTGTATGGGTAGAGAAAGGGGTGAATGAGAGAGTTTTTCAGAAAGGCGGCCCCAGGTTCAAGTACTTCTAGGAAGGTCTGCCCCCACTGATTACGCCCCTGTATATTGATCGTAGGATTTTCCCGATTTTGAAATATTTATATTATTTGACAGCTACATATCGGGAATCTCAATACTAGGCCTACCTGCGGAAATGTACGTTTACGGTACTCAATACTCGATGATAATGATGTCTGAAGCGCTAGTTAGCCTTACGCTGATTTTTATATTCCTTCCGGTGTTCTATAATCTCCGAATAACATCATCCTATGAAGTATGGTCCTATTATTCATGTATGAGTGGAGAAATATCATCATTGGATTACAACTCCAAAGTATTTTTATGATTATTTTTATATTTTTTTTAGTATCTGAGTCGCCGATTTAATACATCCGTGAAATTACTGGGATCTTCTATATTCTGCCTGAAAATGGTAGCGTGAATAAGTTACATGTTTTACCTACAGTATGTTATCATTGAAGTTAATGTATAGAGGTACCTGATGATAAAAGTTTCTTCAAAAGTGCAAACTTGTCAATATATTCAAACAGTATGTAAGGAATTGTATTCAAATTTTATAGGGGTGGTAATAGAACTATACATACACGTAATGTGGACGTTTTAAAACTTTTTTCAATAAATATAGCAATTTGTGGGATCGCAAACAAGAGTCTTCTTCATTATATAGGAGGGTAGATATTTGAGTAAGCCTACAATAATTATATTTTTTATTCAAAATGTACTCAGAAAGATCATGTTTTGACACTTTTGTCTTGCGATAGATTAGTTTTTCAGCACTGCTCGTGTTCACATACGTTTTAAGCTGTCTTCCTTCTATAAGGAGGAAAGTGATCATTTCCCTCCCTCAGTGTAAGTAAAAATATCGAGTTGATGATTCGGTTCCACTGCTCGAACTATTTCATGAGGTTTCACATGTTTTTGATCATTGAAATAGTATAGATGTAATTAGTAAATTACTGCAAATTAAAGTTCATCTGACTTTCTGAGTACTTTTTGAAGAAGAAATCGTACACAAGATGGTCATGAAGAAAATGTTATTATTCATACGATTGTAGTACTCGTCAAAACGTACCCTTTTCTCCCTGTAATAATACTATTACACACTTACAGACACTTTCTAGGTGGTGATAAGATTTAAAATAAACTGTACCTATTGAAAACATATAATTTTCGTTAGCATGCACCTATTCTTCGAATTGTAAATATTATTAAAATAATTTAGCTGGGTACCTATAATACTTTGGATTCTCATTGCAGATGCTCTACATTCCAATTGTGATTTATGTTCCAGCGTTAGCTTTCAATCAAGGTAATTGGTATCTAAACATACACAAAAATATTACATTAGGTAAAAAGGAAACGTAGTAATAGAATGAGTAATCACGTCTAAAATAAAAAGGAAGAAACGCATTCAATCAGATGATCTACTTAAAAAAAAAAAAAACTGCTTTTGCGCGAAAGCAGTGCCGACTTTCCGGCCTTTGGCCGAAAAACACTCGGATTACATATTCGGCCGAAATATTTAAAGCCATTCACGTTTAAAAAAACGCAACTCTCGACAAGGAATGGTCAAACTTTTACCTGCACAACTTCGAGTACTTCTCTATAATCTACCAAAATTTGGAATCAAATGATTCAATAGTTCCTGAGATTTTCGTGCCACAAATTTTGTCCTTAAATTGAGGAAAACTCACGAACGGCTCGACCGATTGCCTTCAAACTCTTCACTGCACAATTTCAAGTACTGCCCCATAATATATCAAAATTTGGAATCATTTGATCCAATAGTTTTTGAGATTTTCGTGCTACAAAATTAATGTATATATATATATAAAAGGAAACCTGGAATTCAGCCACTGTTACAGTCGTGTTCTAAACACTCTGAAACGCAAAAAAAAACCATTGCCCCCGCCCCCATCTTTACAACTGTGACGAGTGAAATTCCTCCCTTTTCTCCGAAAAGTCGGTTAAAAAAAAGTCATGCATAGATGCTGGCGTGTGTATGTTAACACTTTTCATTTCCTTTCTAAATCTAGTAGTTTAATAAATTCTTTTGTTTTAGTGACCGGTATCAATTTGCACTGGGTTACCCCCGTAGTTTGTTTAATATGTATTTTCTATACTACACTGGTATGTATGAAGTACCAATTAATAAAACAATATCAAAATGATTTCCAAAAATGTACCATTTTCGTTATTTGGTTTTCAGGGAGGACTTCAGGCTGTGGTATGGACTGACACCTTTCAGATTATGATTATGATGTTAGGAATAGTTGCCGTACTCATCAAAGGTGTGGGGCAAGTCGGAGGTGTTTCTACTGTATTCGAACGTGCAGCTGCGTCAGAAAGATTGGAATTTTTCAAGTGAGTGATTCGAGGATGAAATATTTCTCGTCAAAAAAGTAAGAATAATTTTAATTTCGATTTCTCTCAGTGAATAGTGAGATGGACAATAAATAATGGAGTTAATCGTCCGAAGTAAGGCGGTTTTAAGGTGAGGTATAACGGACAGCCATTTTGATTGCAAGAAAAGCATGTGTACGATTTCTCATTCTCAACACGAGGTTTGTTTATTTCTTGCAATCAAAATGGCTGTCCGTTATACTTCCCCCTAGAGCCACCTTATCCGAAGTAGGCAACACCAGGGATGCCTCGAAGAACGAGGTCCTAAAATTAAAGACCTGAGGACTGGAAATCGGTTATTGACACCGCTTACCAAGGCCAATAATCCAGTTTTAATTATCAGGTCTTCAATATCATTGTCGGCTTCAACATAAATTTCAAACAGACAGTATTATTTTAGATAAATAGTATACTTATAAAACTTACGTGTGTTAAATTGCTGTACCTATATATTTCAAAATATAGAAAGAATTTGATGTAAATTTGAGAAAATTCTTCACATGAGATTTTCAAAATCAAATTCTCGCATTATTCAACTTGACATCATTTTGAGTTTTTTTTTTGTTTTGTTTTTTTAATTTATTTATTGAAATAATATACTACAAACTGTTGTAGGTCCGGCCAACCGATATTTTGGTTATCGGCCGGTGCCTTTCACTAATATTACTACAACCTTATATAATTTTATTTTAAAATTATTTTTTTCAATTAATTCGTCTCTCGGCCCAGGTGGCGGCCAACCGCGCCCCGCGTGGATTCATTTTTCATTGGTTTTTTCTTTTTTCTTTCCCCCCCTTTTTTTAGTCAGTTTTGAAATCTATTGATATTGTTTAAAAAAATATTCCCTCAATTTAGTTTTGTTTTTTGCCCTTAGAATTTTTTGTGGGATTTTGTTCAAGACTGTTGGAACCAAATAAGCCATTGTTTGCTCTCCATGCCTGTTGTTAGCCAAATGTACCATATACCTTCTGTAACCCCGGGCCAACTCCTCTCTTGGGGTATTCACTAAATTGTGTTTAAAGGCCTCCTCGTTCCTCGCTATGCAGTAACCGCTCAGTGCCTGCAATGGGAGTATACCTGCCCTTTGGAATATGTCGTTTTTTTCACTTAGCTGGAATGCCATTCTGAACGGGAGAATTTTTTCGACTATGTGTCTTTGAATTTCTTGTAGCTGCTTACTTTTTGTTGTCGAAGCTGTTCCCCATGGTATAACTCCATATCTAATTGTACTTTCTACTAGACCATAATATAAAATTTTTTTTATTTCCGTTGGTATTAAATTTTGTAGGTAGGAGAACTGAAAAAGAAATATTTTCAATTTCTTTCTCAGGTTTTAAGGATCTGTTCGTCCCAAAGCAATTTACAATCTATATGAACCCTTAAATATTTATAGGAATCAACTCTCTCAATTTCACCGCAACTACAATTATCTGGGTTATTTAATGTAAAGCAATGGCATGAATGTATTTGTAGGTTTTTTTTTGTCTCCTGACCCATATGTCCTGTGCGGCACAACATATACTTCGTTTTGTTACAATTTATGGTTAAATTTTTGTCATGAGCACATTTTACAAATTTATCCATCTCCGCCTGAGCCAATTCCAATAGTCGTTGTAGATCTCTTCCTGCTATCAGTATTACCATATCATCTGCATATGCCACGTATATCACATTTTCTAGTGTTTTCAAGATTTCATTTACGTATATATTAAATAGCGTTGGCCCAAGTACGGATCCCTGTGGGACACCTCTCTCAGCACTAAACAGATCCCCGAATTCTTTTCCTATTTTAACTGTGAATCTCCTATATCTTTAAAGTAATTTTTGAACCACTGTAGAAATTTTCCACGTACCCCGATGTTATGCAGCGCTATTATGATTTTTTCCGGATCCAAGGTATCAAAAGCTTTCTTAAGGTCAATAAATATTGATGTAAAATTACATCCAACTTGTCTTCGTAATTTTATCATTGCAGCTTTGTTCATGATCATGTTCATTTTAGTAATCTCGTTTTAATCTTCGTCATCAGAATCGTTCATTGTGTTAGCCTATTTTCTTTTGTCAGATTATCGTTACATTCGAATGGTATTTCGATTTCATGTTTGAGCAGAGAGTTAGTTGCGATCTATCTTCAGTGTCGAGTATTATTCTCGTTTACCTAATACGTTTGATTTTGCTAACTTGAAATTTCTGATTTAATTTGTGTACTAGTTTTTCGAAATTTCTGCTTCTTGCAATAAATACTCGTCTCAAATTCAAATCTGAGTTTCATTTAATCGTATTAGAATCGATAGGGCAATTTCAAACTTACATTGATACTACGTAATTATTCGAATTTAGATTGTTATGTATAAAATCGCACACTTGAGTTAGGGCAGATTGATTATTTTATTTTTTTCGGAATCCGTGTTGGTTTGGATGCAATTACTTGTTATTTTCTAGGTGCATGGTTAAATATTTTGATACATGTTTTTTCATATTTTTTTCTATTACTGGTAAAATGGACACAGGGGGGGGGCACCCTTGTGAATTTGTCTTACAATAGAAATCTTTAAGGGTTCTGGAATCTGATCTGATTCTATTGCTGCGTTTATAAGTTGAGATAATTGTGCGAATTAAGATTCTATCGTAGTTTGATTTAATTTGGGCTACTGAGATCCTATCGATTCCTGCTCCTTTCGGCTGAAGTTGAGTAACTATTTTCCCCAACTCTACTTTCGAAATTTTTGGTATATAGAGCCACCCTAGGTTATTATCATCGAGTTCAGTCGTATTATTAAAGGTACTCTGACATTGATATTTTAGGGCCTCGACTTCCTCAACGAAATGCGCTGTCATTAATTTGTTCCGCAAAGTACTTTTGTCTGTCCCTTTAAACTGTTTTTTTATCACTTCGTCGATTTGTTGTTTTTCTTTTTTGCCTCTCAACACGTGTATTAATTCCCACGTTTTCCTACAATCTCCCCTACAATTTTCAAAACTTGTTCTGTAGCATACCTAGTTCCTTTTGCCTTTTTATTATTCTGTTTACTACATTCCTTATGGATACATATTTATCCCTATGTTGCAAATTATTATGATTACTAAGCCATTTCCTTCGTTTTTTGTCTCGTTCCTGTATGAGGTTCTTTATGTGGTTTGTTACCCATATCTTGTCATCTCTTCGATTGTTTTTTCCAAGACACCTTCCTGACCTGGCCTTTCTTTGTAATTTCTCCCAGCACTCAATTTAAATTTTCCCCGTCTCCTTTGATAAGTCTGTGCACTGCTGAATATCAAACTTGGGGCATGTCTCGATCCTCCTCCTATTTTCCTCTCCTTTTACTTCCTTTTTAAGGTTTATTGTTATAATATAATGATCGGAAATATCTACCTGTATAATTGCTGTGCTACAGTTTTCTGAGGCTTCCCCTTTGACATATATATGATCAATCTCTGATCGTGTTTTTTTTTATCGCCATATACCGCGTCACGTGTTACTCCCATAATAGGTACCTTTTTTCAGCCCATTCATTGCCATGATACATTCGTACCTATCTGTATGTTTAGACGGTGTTTCCGTAAGCGTATTAATATTAACGTCTCCGATAAGCATTAGATTTTTTTTATTATGGTGTGAGATTTCGTGCTCTAATGCGAGTCCAGAAACGTTTGTATCTCGTGGTCAGGCGGACGATAGATAAACCAGATGTTCGTGTTTACACCTTTATTATTAGTATATTCTACTGTTATGGATTCACAGGCATGGAGAGCACACTGGGTTTGTACAAAATTTGCTGTGTCTTGCCAGAAAATTATGAGACCTCCACCCCTCCGTTCCTCCCTAAGTACCATCCTTGATTAATAACCTGCTAGGGTATATAGTTGGCCGCCTCTGACTCCGTTATTGCTACCTCGGAAAGTAGTATCACATCTACTTTCACGTCTTTAATATGCGTTTTAGATATATCCCAGTTTTTTCTAATTGACCTAATGTTGAGGTGTAATATCACCATATCGTTGTTTGGGTTACGCGTTAAGTGATCACAGTTTTGAAGTACCATACATTCTTTCTTTGAATACATTGCAGTACAGACTTCGATATCCGCACTCGGCACACCATTTGGTCCGTAGCTGTTGGAAACTACTTTTATTGGTTGGCATCTTGCTCGGTGAACCAATCTATGGTTCAACGGTTTCTTTCTTTGCCCACTTTAACTAAAGCAAATATGTACGTATTTTTCCATTACATAACAGAATCGTTATTGGTATCCTTTCATTTGCTGCAGACTAACTTTGACAATGTTATGATTAGAGCAGTAGGTATGTTGGCCGGTGGCATTATGATAATTGTTGCTTTATGCTGCTTTACTGGACTTGTTATTTATGCAACATACTACGATTGTGATCCACTTGTAACAGAGGTAAAGAGACCTAAACCTACGTAAAAATTAGCATCGCAACTTCAGGAAAATAAACATGTACAGCAACATAATGATTATAAAATTCTAACTAGTAAGATCGGGACGCATTCATTTCGGAATAAGTTTTCGTAAAAGTATTAGAAAAACGGAACAGCCTTCATCATCTGTACATGTTTCAACAGAAAATCAAAAAAGCAGATCAGTTATTACCTCTATTCGTTATGGAGATCGCAGAAGACGTACCGGGACTTCCAGGAATATTTCTATCGGGAGTATTTAGCGCAGCACTAAGGTAAATAATAAATGAACTGGACGAATTCAGATTCATTACTTGTTTAAAAGAGGATCTGGTTTCACTATTTTTAAATGTCAAGTTAATAAAGTTCCAGTTCATTACTTACTACAGGTGGCAGATGTCTGGAAATCTGGGATTGTCCTGATTTCCAAGTGCGATAAACGTGTCCCAGAAGATATTTTCGGGGGCGTGCAATTGTTCTGAATTTTCAAAATATCAAGACATTATGTGTAAACTGTTAAAATTATGATTGGGAAAATTGAAAAAATGAAAGAAAAAAATGATGCGTATTCTGATAACTTACACTAACTTCATTATAGTTCGTAATTTTTTATTTTAAATAAACTTTTAGTGACAAGGTATGACACCTCAAGCAGCTTACAGCTTTTTCTATAATGGTTTGCTTAGTAACTAAAACTTGCGAGTAGTCTATATCCCATTTAATGAAACCAAGAATGTGAAGGAACATCTGTCGGACTTAGTAGAGCAGTACATTAAACGCTCCATATTTTTACTTAGCAACATATTTTAGCCCCTCGGTACAGAAAGCTCATTACATTTGCTGGTGATCACCTTAAATTGAAAGTATACTGGCCCACTAGTTTTAATTAATCAATTCGTTGCAATTGTAACAGTACAATGTCGACGGGTTTAAATTCAATGACAGGCGTCATTTACGAAGATATGATCAAATCGGCGCTCAAAAAACCCATTTCTGAAGCCAAGGCCAGCTTCATAATGAAACTCGTCGTTGTTCTAATTGGAATATTATGCGTTGCTATGGTGTTCATTGTTGAGCAATTAGGAACTTTAGTCCAGGTATGATGCAATATTTGGATGAAAACTGACTCATTGAAGAATGTGCAGGCTTCGTAGTTGGAATATCAGTTTCATTTATCCACTATAATATTATTATTTCACTATTATAGGCCGGAAAAAGTCTATCTGGAATCACAGCCGGTCCTTTGTTAGGAGTGTTCACATTAGGAATATTCTTCCCTTGGGCGAACAGTAAAGTGAGTATTTTCAACGTGTACCGTTATCCCACATCCAACACTCTGCATTCATATGGAAATACATCGGATATAATAATTTTTAATTTTAGGGGGCTCTTGTAGGTGGAATCGTCAGTTTAGTGACAGTCGGTTGGATATCAGTAGGTTCTCAAAAAGAAATTGCAGCCGGGAACATAATATTTCCTCAAAAATCAGTTTCTGTAGCTGGTTGTCAAGAACTTTTACAAAACGCAACTCTCACCAAGTCCCATAAAGTCAAGTAAGCAAACAAATGGATTCGATATAAATCTATTCATTAGCGTATAGTAAATACAAACTTAAAGGTGTACGTTCTTCGTCAGAATTTCTCCATCTGATCCATTCTTATTGTTCGAGATATCATACTTATGGTATACACTCATTGGCACGCTGATCACTTTAATAGTTGGCATTGTAGTGAGTTACGTTACCGTCTTCAACGATCCCAAAGATGTAGACAAGAATTTGCTGACACCACTGATACGTGGTTACTTCCTAGAGAAAGGAACAGAAACAGTGAGTACAATCTTATGCTTTTTTTTCTCTTTTTTTCAAGAGAAAGAATTACTGACCACTTTAAGACAACATGTAACTGAAATATACACTAATTTTAGGAGCGCTGCGAATTAAAGAATCGATACACCGGTGATGTGACGCGAAAAAAATGATTCCTTAAATTACGGGTGCCTTACAAAAATGTAAATACTGTGATTTCATGTATTGTTTTCAATAAATGTTTTCCAATGAAATGTGTCTCATCAATACAGCGAAGCGGGTAGGATAGTAAAGTGATATCAACTCGACTTGCTAATAAAATAATGAATTACCATTACACCATCACTGTGCAGAGGACAGTTCCAGTCCCTGTTTCACATCCATTTTACTAACTGCATCTTCGGAACAGTCTTCATCACTTGAACTAACATCTTCGTCTGAATTCAGTTCATCATCTAGGAGCATTCCTCTGAGCTTCTTTTTAGGTGGATTGCTTTCCTCACATTTGCGTTTAATATTCACTCCACTACAGCTGGCTTTCAAACCTTGCTCCACAGAATCGCCAACATTTTCTGTCAGTTCTAACCTCTGCTTAATGAATGTGTCGTCTTTCAACTCCACTTTGGGTTCCTGGCATTGCCGTTCTAACTTCTGCTGCCTTCTTTCGCGAGCTTCACGTTCTCGTTCTTCTTTTTGAGAAATCCAGTTCTTCAACCGTTTCTCCTCATTGATATCGCGAAGCCTACGGCCGCTTAGATCACGACACGCTTCTCGATTCGTAGTCTTCTCAATCTGAGCACCTATTGCTCTCAACATGGAACCAAATCCACCTTTACCGCCCAATGTGCGAGGCACAACATGGATTGTATGTCCTGCAAGAAGCTGTTCCTCATGCAACTTCTTTCCATTGCACAGAAGGTAAAAATTCTCGTTATACAAACCAGTGAGTTGTGAAACTAAGCTTTTTACAATATTAACGGAGGGAGCATCGATAATAGTTTCAGACACTGGAAACTTCAGCGTAAACATTATAAATCTGAAATCGTATAATATATAGTAGACTGAACGTTTTATAAATGAAAATTGAGGAAATAGACAATAGACTGAAAACGAAACAAGAAAGAAGAAACAACTCTAGGATCATAGATAATACCTTCGACCATATTATATACTTGTAAATGGACTGCTAATACTGATAAGACTTTGAAATGTTGATGATTCACCTTCCACATTTCGCCACTCATCGCGCACATGTAGTTTACATCAGGGATGATAAGTCAGCCATAAGCTATAAGATTTAAGCCATAAGCTGAAGGTTTTTGGGCAATTAAGTCAGCTATAAGTTTAAGCCAAATGTTCTGTAAGCTATAAGCCATAAGCATAAGCCATATTTTTTCGGCTGACTTATGATTTTTTTGTTTGTTTCTCAAATTTAAAAATTTTAAATATATAAATTTTATCTTAACATTTTTTATTTTATGATTTTCAAACCAATATTCCACACACAATGTTAATGGGCATTCATCACCATTTCTTCCAAAATTGATAACAGAAAAACTTACCCTGACTATAGCGCTCATACCAATTGCTGGAAATAGAAATAAGCCATAAGTTTAAGCCAGCCATAAGTTTAAGCTATAAGCCATAAGCTTAAGCCAATCAATTCATAAGCTATAAGCTATAAGCATCAGCCATATTTTCAAGGTCGTAAGCAAAAGCCATAAGTTTAAGCTTTATTGATTGGCTTATCATCCCTGGTTTACATGCGAAGGGCAAGAAAGGCAAAACAAATAAAACAAAAAATTTTGATTACCGAGTCGATTTCAGATTACACAGTGTGCTTCAAGATTTTTCTTATTTATGCGTTTTACGAATTTATCATTTCGTGCAAAGAAGTTCATCGAGTGATTCTAAAAATTAGAATGGTAAAAATGGTCATCGAGAATGAATATGAAGAAACCAACGTAGACGAAGTCAATTACAAGCTGGAATATCGTAAGCTGAAACGTAAACTTAAGCTGCTGATCTATGTGAGTATTGATTATTGAATAAGGAAAACACCATATTGTTACGATCTTCTTTACAATTATTCATAATCGAGATTAAAACTCACTACAAGAGAAGAGGTTTCATGGCCGAGTGGAAGTACTTTTGGGTAAAGGCCGTTTAGCATTGTCATTATAGCAAACTAATTCACGGATAATTTTAGGAGAACGAATGTTTCCAAGAATCATTGCGAAGCACTGAAAGAAAATTTTTAACTGCAACGCGTGATCGTAATTTCCTGCTGGAACGTCTGTCGGCGTATGAGCCTGTTGATGCAAGTACAAGTGACACAGAAGAGACCGCTGAATCCTCAGACGATGAGCTCTTTAGGACCAGTGCGAAACGGTAAGTGCTCACACATCGATTCTAATCAAGCTTCGTGGTGTTGTTGAACCATATATCGCTTGATTTACTAATCGAACGTGCACCTTTATCGAACACTGCATGTGTAGGGGTTTTCAACATTTTACATATCAGTTTAAAAACCGTCATGGTCCGAGGAAGTTCATTTTCATGACTGTTTATTAATGTTACTTTACTCAAAATAACTGGAGAGTTCGTGACTGATTATGTTCGTCCAGTTCTGTTTCAAAAAGTCATGAGAAATGCGGTTTTTGAACCGTCAGCATGCAGCCATGCTTCTACAGGCAGTTCTCTAGAAACACGCTATTTTTATTTTAGTTTCAATTTTTGATTTCTTATATTACAGGAGAAAAATTGAAGCGAGTTGTTCTTCTCGAGGATCCGGTGTTTCCACTCCGCCTGGCAGTTCCAAGTCCACTACTCCTGTGCGTAAGAAGAAAGCAGCAGCTGCTTCCGGCAAGACTGGAGCTTCGAAACTGATGACTTCGATTCCTACTTTGGTACGTTCATTTAGGAAATGTTGAATTCAGGCTATGAATGTTCCTGAACGCGTTAAAGATTCTTTCATTTTCTTGCATAGTGTCTCGATGTAAAGTGAAAATTTTTTCTTATAGATGCCTCAGCGGAGCGTGAGTCACGATGTTATTAATGGAAATGGTGAGGGTTGTATGACTCCCGAGGAAGTGGAACGGCATTTAGAGGCAAAGAAAAGACAAGTGTCGTTGACACCAGAGAAGACTTCTTTAACTTTGCCGTCGGAGATGTTCAGCAGTGACATTTCGTTAGACCGGTAATTGTGTACTTGATATTCATGTTTGGAATTCTTGAAGCATGTTCCGCTTGTTCAGTCTGTCAAATAATAGAACAGCCTTGAAAAATCGTTCGCAGCGCTACATGCAGGGTATTTAGAATGAGCGTGTCGTTGGAGAAAAAACTTCATTTTCTCCCATCAGGCATTCCTAAAGTTCTACTCAACGTATTACCATGAATCAAAAAAAGAAAAGTAGGGCATTTCTATGTATTCTAATAATACAAGTTTGTGTACTACCTCATGTACCACTACAATAACTCTAGCCTGGAGAGAGTACTTCTCGATAGTAAATTTTGGCGAGATAATTCGTTACCCTCAACGTAATGAAGAAGACTCTTCTACTACACAACAGACTGTACATTTGTTGTATATCTAAATCAAGTGGTGTCAGACCTGAGAAGTAAAATGAATCGTTAATCTGTGTAAGGCTCCTAATCAAAATACGTTTGTTATTCCGACTATAAATTGGTAGAATCATTCGAGCTGTTCGGTTTTGTGGTGCCGGTGTCTTATGGCCTTGATTCATTCATTGTTTCAAGGGTCTGCCTATATTAGTGCGTAGCTATATTGAACGTCGAGGACGCGTCAAGTCATGTCGACTTCTGTTATGATTTTCAGAAAACCCACTGACTTATACGATATCGAAAACACTTCGAGCAACATCGTTGAAGACATGCCGGTGGATATGATTTGAATGAACGATTACGAATCGTTGGAAAGTCGCATCGTAACCTCGGACTCTGCGATAATTTCCTCCAAAAACAATTACATATAGTGTGTTATTATTTTACGAAACCAAAAAACTGTCGAGATATTCGCCTGATTTCGAAGTCGAAGACTGATTGAATTCGCCTTGTGTGTTATATTTTTGTAATAGTTCTCAGGAACGTCTAACTTGCTCTTCACAAAAGATGAAGTGGGCTGAGCGAACTATTCACTCTCGCTTTTTTTTCTCAGTTGCTTATACTCATCAATGCTTGTGTATTATGAATGACATAATGCGGTGAATAAGTCGGGATATGTTTACGAATGCGATTTGTAATAATTGTAGCGATCTCATATATTCTTATAATTTCAGTATTCGAGTGTTGACTTTAGTATCAAAATTATGGTAACTCGATTCCATGTTCTCGTAAATATTTTTTAAGATTTTCTCAACGGCGAAATAAAACTCGTGTTTTCTTGAAAATGTAGTGTTTATTCCACAGAAAATGATAGCGTAATTAGCTGAGTATTTTACAAAGCACTCGATAAACTGTTGCGGATTGGGTACTTTCACTGCTCATGCTTTCGACCATGACCGGATGCCACCTTATCTAGTACTTCCATGTAATCTTGAATCAACTGATCTTCCTGGGGAAAGAAAAAAATCAGACGCAAGCATTTACAATTTGGGCTCAAATTCTCAAATACTTGTGCGCGGTGATTCCAATTGCAATAAGACCATAATGCATATCCGAACCTAGAACTCAGTCCAATCCCAGAATAGGAAATCACTAATCATTTACTAAACCAACGCTCACCAAGACACACATCCTCTGATGACTTTCGCGGTACATTGTTAAATATTTTTCGTATTCATTTTCCACTTTTTCTATATCTTCGAGAAGCTCGTTGATTTGCATCTGGATAGCATCTATGTAGGTTTCCCTTTCTTTCTTCTTGGAAATCAAATTATTCAACTCCCTGTAGAAAATAAAGTATTTTGAACATAAATTAGCTGGGGACCAAAATTAGTGTCTATTGTAGAACTACGAAGAACTCAATCTGGGAACTGCTAGAATGGAAGAGGTCTTAGAATTAAGAAAGAGTAAAATAAACTTCGAGAACGGAGCGAGCGACATATTTTCGCATTTTCAACAAATGTGAGGGAAAACTGTAAGACTTCAGCTGTCGGGTGCTTCAACCCCTTAAAGGTGATAGTAAGTTTGTTTATCAGTTGCACCTCGTTTTACATTTATAATATTGACAGAGATTTAAGAAGTTATAATAATTAGAAACATAATCCGAATCGCAGAAATGATTCGCGGATCATAATTAAAATCACGCCCGCCTCTATTACAAGCACGTCTGTCTGTTTTTCTATCTGCCTGCTTGCCTTTCAACTTGTCCACCTATATTACTATCTACCTGCTTATCTCTCTCACTGTTGAACCTAAAGACTGGTCCAGTTAAGAAACATTTTTTCACGGCGCTGATAACGTGTTCTTGAACTTGTCCTTCCCCTCCAGCTTCACAATGCCTATGCTAACAATGTGTATTAGTTATGTTTCTTAACTGGACCAGACTTTAGGATAGGATTATGCAAGATCATGAAGCTAGTAATCTAAGATACGATACGCTGATAACTAGAAAAATATGATTCTGCGATTCTCGGATTAAATAATCTGACCGGTCCTTGACTGACTTATTCTGCGTACTTGTCCTCCAAAAGAGCCAGAAGTTTTTCACTAGCAGAAAGTGAAAGATATTTTTGCAGACGAAGGGAGGAGTTTGCCCATCCTTCCCACTTCCCCCTCATATTTACGATCCTGCAGGGAAATAATTACGAATTGATTACATCGACTCCATCTAGCTCTCCTTCAAATACAGAGACCAAAACACGATGAAGCTAAATAATGCATGAGAAGTAACTTACTTATTGGCAGCTTGCAGAAAATCCTTTTTTTCCGAATCTTGTTTTTCCTTGCGACTCTTCAACTCCTCAAAAGCGGCCAGCAGACTTTCACGTTTGAGCCGCTGATTTCCATTATTCTGTTTCAACTCTTCAATTTCTTCTTGTAACTGACTGCATTCGTTTCCTAGAATGCCATTTTCATGATGCTTTTCCCTGAAAACAGATCATCAGTTCTATCTATCAATCGCGATTTTGCCATCACAGAATAGACGTGAATCGAAATTTGATCATACTGAATCATCATCTTAATTTCCACTAGCTCCGTCAGTTTCTTATGCCGCGCTTCTTGTTTGTCACGATCCTGGCTCATCTGTTCAATGAGCTTTTTCTTTTCCTCGATTTGAATCTTACAGCTCTCGACCGCCTTTGCACATTCTCGTTTCTTTCTTTCTAGTTCCTCTAAATCAGTTGTCAGTTTCTCCGGTGACTTGACAATCATTGACTTGAGTTTCTCGATCTCTTCTTCAGTCTAGAATAAAGGGGCACAAATTGTGAGGTTTCTCAAAATCGATCGAGAATTATCGAGCAATATCGTAGTTCTTTTAGATGGACTTCCAATACATCTATCTGGTCATCATAACCCTTCTACCAACACTCTCGACAACGTGAAACGATATCTGAAAAACTGTTAACAGAGTATGCTCCCTTTCGAATCCTGCTGCAGTATACTTTCAAGTTTCTGGGGGGAAAAAAAGTAACAAATCTCCAACTGCGGCCTGGAGAGATTTGTGACAGTCCATCTTACAGTTTGATTCCTCTTGATTCCTACTAGCGGGAAACGGATGTATGCTACACTCAAAAATGTTATAAAGTCAAATGATTTCTGTTTTGAAATGTTATACCGTTAAGAAAATGATATCTTCTGGTACTTACATTCTTAATTATTCGGATAAGCTGCGCTTCTTTTTCTGCATCCTGGTCGTTGAGTTTTTTTATACCGTTTAGAGCGTTAGTCTGGATTTCTTTTTCATGCATGACTTCGTCTAATTTTTCTTTATCCTTTTCTCCCATACTTTGTAGCTGTAGGTTTGGAAGAAAAGTTGATAAAATTCGATTTAATACATGGAGTAATAGTGTGATTCAATGATGGAATAGTAAGTGGACTGATGAAGTCGCAAATAAGCCTTTTGAGCCCTTTTTATACCTCTTTAATTTTTTCTCTTCGTTTCACTCGATCTGTAGCCCGCTTATTGATATCACTTCGTAACAATTCTATTTTAGATAAGAGCTCGTCGCGATTATTCCGCAGCTCGGCTACTTTTTGCAATTCCGGCTGTAAGGAGCCTATTCTCTCGTCGCAGTACGTCAAAAAATTCATGAGCGCATTGAAATGTATCACAGTCCGTTTGGGGGCTGGACAGAAAACAACCTGGTGTTTTCAACGGTAAAATGCCAAGACGAAACAAATGAATGATGCGCACAATGACGACTCGGAAAAATGGGATACTCACTTGGGTTAACTAAATCACTAACGTTAAAATCGTTAATGCCAACATTAGACAGAAAATAACTGATGGACTGAAACTGATTGAGCATAGGTACGGTGGCATTATACATGTCTACGTGCGAGATTAATGTCATCTGATTCATCTGAATCTGAAAAGGCCAATGTCAGTTTATTTTCTCGTATTCATTGATAACAGGTTCGACTTACAGGGAATACTTACTTGCAGGAGATTAGTAGTATTGACGCCGAGTTCTTCCAGGAATGCATTATAGAACCTTGAAACGATTTCTACAGATGGATTCCTCAGGTCATGAATTGTTATGGCGAGATCCGGAAGAAATAACTTTATGGAGTCCAGTAGATTTTGTTCGTGTTGATACATTCGGGCCTGAGTCGGATTTTGCGCCATTTTTGATGCACCCAACTACAGGAAGGAACAAATTATGTATTGTAACTGGCCAAGTCTTCGTCTAATTGGCATTCGCATAATAGCAAATCGAGAATCGGTCTTGAGAACAATTATCATCACATTTTGGAGGAGCGTAATTAATTTTATTTCATATTCGTTTTCTATGAAGTTGACATCATGTTAAGAAACTGTTCTTATCAATACTTACAGGATGGTTTCAGTATAAATGGTTCTTCTGCAATCGATAGTACAAGGGCAAATAATTAATATTATTAAATCATGATACACATTACATCCCGTACTTGACTGACACGGCTAATCTGTACTCATTTCATCAAACCAATCTTTGATTTTCACGAACAGTCGAACCAGTCGATCGAACATAAATATTGCGAGATCAAGGAAACAGAGAAAACCCGAAAAATATAGCGGGAAATTCGGACTTCCCAGACCGATGGCGCGCTAGCATCGGGCCTTCCTCCCTTTCCGCACTTCAGGAAATAGTGCCATAGAATTCTTATCAACGTTAGGATACACTGTACGTAAACAATGCCTAGCATCTCACGTAATCCTAACGTTGATAAGGTTCTGTTGAATCCTTTGACTATATATATAGTCAAAGGTTGAATCTTGGGAAGTCCGAATGGAACGAACCCATTGGGAAGTTGAACGGCCACCTCGCCACCTGAGCGCTAGTGTCGAGGAAGACGCTGTTAAGCAGAAAGCATCCAAGCGACAAAATCTTAACTGCGTCCAAATCATTCCACAGTCGTTCCCAGGGCTGACAAGCCAATCATCATTGGCTTAAACTTCACGATTGGCTTACAAGCCAATGGCCGATTTTGATTAGCTTGGGAATGGCTTTTTCATAATTTCATCAACTGCTTCCAGCCGTTCATGATTGGCTTTTGGCTTAATTAGCGAGTTACATGTCCATTTACTATAATAGAATCACCCGTACAGTTCGAAAATGTCGCTCTTTTCTATCATAGATCGAACTGACACGCAAAAACGTCAAAAACTCTATCTTATGAGTGTACTTAGATTCGTCGTCCTAGACAGAGATGCCGAACGGGAACGAACGACTCGTTCTTTGTTCCTTCAGCTAGGGACCGACGCCGTTCCGTTCTTTTTTCGTTCCGGAACGAGGAACGGAACGACGGAACGGCCGTTCCCTTATCAGTATTATTCCCCTATCATTTCGCCGTAAGCCTGATTGTTTATTTTTATTTGCAATTTGTAAAATTTTAATTTCTAATGAAGGAAATAGAATTTTTCATGCCTTCACCTTAATTCGCTGCAGGTAGAGGTTGCACTATTTTTATTTTTATGAAGAAAGTACCTGCGAGTAAACTGAATCCACCTTTGTTGTTACCCAAGGTGAATCACCTTGGTTGTTACCTACAAATTTCAAGATTCAGGTACTCCTCATGTTCCTTAATTGTCGATTTGAGATCGGTTGTTATCGGCGAAAATTAATGATGATTGGTGTCAAGTCTGTTTCCTTGCCATTCTTGTTGATAGTGAAAACATATTTTTATGAAATAATATTTCTCTATCTACGCAACATGATAACCAGGGTTGAGATTTTTATGCTTTTGCATATTTTTTGCCATTGCTTCACTGAACACTTACCTTTACGAACTGTAAGCTTTGAAGTAAACTGAGCCATATATTTAGAAGAGCATTTTTTGTATATTTTATGGGTAGTTGCTTATTATTTTCGACTATTTTTAAAATTCTTAGGGCATTTTCTGGCATATTTTCACAAATTTACAGTTTTAAGGACATAAAAATGCATCTTTCACTAGATTTACTCATTCTTTCTCAGGAAATGGCAACTCTGTCAAAGGAACTTCGAACTTGGTGAACCAAAAGAAAAAGAACAAAGTCGCCTCTTTCTTTCTTCTCTACCATCAAACACTTCGTTACAATACTTTTCATTTTTTATTTCAGTTCAGTACATTATATACTGATGCAGAGCCTATTTTAGGAGAAATTTGGAACTGCATTGTATATGATTCTGCATACAAAATTTTTCGTCCTCCTCCTCACGAATAAACTTATAATATTCGGCAAACTGTTGAGGCCATGGACCTGCAGTTTCCGACTGTTCGTTGCACTTATCCGTCATCTAATAAACTTTAAAATGCGAACGAAAAGTATAATTTAAAAAATATGGAAAGATTTGCTGATATATATCTACTGAAGTTTTGTTACTCAAATAACTTGAACTGACGTGAACACCCCCCCCCCCGGAAAGACAATTCGCGCCTATTTTTTATTTATTGGCAATAATTGACTTTGGGAACGTCGTTCTTCCGCATTTTCGTTCCGGCATGAGCCGTTCTGAACGTCGTTCCGGAACGACATGTAAACAGAACGGGAACGGAACGAGGAACGAGCCGTTCTTCTCGACTCGTTCGGCATCTCTGGTCCTAGAAGAAGAAAAAAAAAAATTCATTGGCTTGTGCTGCTTCGATAAATTGATCGGCTTTTTATTGGCTTAATGCTTTTTGAAGGATTGGCTTTTGATTAGCTTCACAAGCCAATCAAATACGGCTTCTTCTTCTGCTAAGCCAATCATTCGCTTTAGCTTGTCAGCCCTGGTCGTTCCACAGCTTCTACCTAATGGTCGAAGTCTTTGACTACTGAAGTTGCTCGATTGTGAAAAATGATAAGGAGAAAGATCCACAACCAAAGACCAAACTCAAAAAAGTTACGTGCGTTCATTTTTGTTCCACTAAAGTCCGAGTTCACTTTTCAGAGTTAACGCTATCCCTCAATGTCATAAGAATTTCGGGAAGAAATTATCGTTAATTTGTGTATCAGATATTTTTGAATCCCATTTCAAATTGTGTGTGTATGTGTAGTCTTTTTCGTCTCTCTCAATGGTGCTTTACCAGTCGTCAAGATGTAGTTCCTTCTTGCACTTGTTAGATGTTCTCCATCACGGTAATCTATCCAACAGTTGAACAATCGAAGCCTGGTGAGTATTCATGTTAATGAGTTTGAATCAAATTTTATGTCTCAAAGTAGAAGGAGTAAGCGTGCCACTTCACTTTTTTTTTTACCCGAGTAGAAAAAGGTTGACATTTTGGTGTTTCCACTCATTTTTAGGTTCACCTGGCGCAGGATTCCATTCTTAGTTATTATAATGCTCTGCACACTTCGGGGTAGTCATCAGCGTTACTTTAGTTACTGTTTCCTTCATGCGTGGTCAAAAAATGTAAGTATAAACACGAACGTTGTAGGCTAGTCTCAATTCATTCTGCTAACTGTTTCTCATATTTCGCAGTTTTCGACAAAAGTGTCAAAAGCTGTGAAAGTTCCAAACTGTGATGATTCTGAAAAAGCTAAGAAGTATCCAAAGTATCAGAAGACTTCCGTTCAAGTATTGCCTTTAATAAGTAAGAAAGAACCACTATGTACGACGCTGCCAAAACAGAATGTAGAAGACTGGACCAAGATAACGACAGATTGGAAAAATTTGCCGTTTTTATACCTGAAACTATCAAAAATCAGACTAACAAGTAAGTGTTTCTGAGAATATTCCTTTTTTTTTCCTAATTTGCTCTCCAACCGAATCCTGGAATCCGCCCTTTCGAGCATTACTTCAGAGACGTCGGGGAGGCTGTTAGGGTTTTCTTAGCCCTTTTCCCTTTTGGTCAGGGATGGCAAACGAAACCGTTTTTTTTTTTTCGTTTCAATATTTTTGACAAAAATCAATCGTTATTTCGTTATTTCGTTTCGTTTGTTTGCCATCCTTGCATTTACTGAACTCACCCTGACTTAACTCACCCAGGAAAAGAAATGAAATTTCGATTACAGTAGGCTCGGCTACTAGTACCCGACCCTAGAAAGTGGTTGCAATAGGCTCGGCTATTAGTAGCCGATCCTAAAAATCACAAATCAGAAAACTAGGGATGGCAAACGAAACGTTTGTTTTTTTCCGTTTCGTTATTTCGTTTCAATATTTTAGACAAAAATCAATCGTTATTTCGTTTCGTTTCGTTTGCCATCCCTGCTTTTGGCCGAAAACCCGGCCTAGGTCGAAAATTCTGGGGAGTTGCTACATGGGGCTGGCGATTTTGTCATGTGAGAGATGACGATTTTTCTCTTTTTCAGCGTTGGTTGTGATAACAACGGTAGCTGGCTATGCCGCTGGTACAGCACCGTTTGAAATTTGTAGCTTCTTGTGTTGTTGCTTGGGCACCGGCTTAGTATCCTCCGCTGCAAATGCTATCAATCAGTACCATGAAGTTCCTTTTGATGCTCAGATGTCAAGAACAAAAAATCGAGTTCTGGTGAAGGCGCAGTTATCGTAAGTATAATGAAAGTTAATTTTGTTCATTTGGTTGGAATACGAGGCCATTAATGTATGTTATTTCAGACCACTACACGCCTTGGGATTCGCTTCAATTGCGAGCCTGTCTGGTTTAATCGTACTGTATGCTGGTTGCAACGGTTTAACTGCAACTCTGGGAGCGTCTAATCTGGTTCTATACACTTGTATCTATACGCCGTTGAAACGAATTAGTATTCTCAATACATGGGTTGGTTCCGTTGGTACGTATTTTTCGGACTGGAAAAGGGTATATACTCTTGTGTCATCACCTGGGTGTGATGATCATAGATTAAGGTTCATTCGATTATCCGCTAGTGCGCATCCGAATGCCGTTTTTTTGGCAGTAAGATTTGTGTGATTTCAACTACATGATTTGTTGTAGTTGGTGCCATCCCACCGATGATGGGCTGGTCTAGTTGCACTGGCGGTCTTGAACCAGGAGCTTGGTTACTCGCTGGTATTTTGTATGCTTGGCAGTTCCCACATTTTAATGCCCTCAGTTGGAACCTCCGGCCGGACTACTCTAGAGCTGGCTACAGGATGATGTCGGTCACAAATCCAGGTACAGTTGCGTTGCAGCCAGGTTGGCCGGTGCTGTTATGTTCGCGCAAGATAATGAATCTGTATTTCTGTTTCTAGGTCTATGTCGACGAACTGCATTGAGGTATACATTCGCAATAACTGGATTGTGCCTTCTAGCCCCACTTTGTGATATAACGAATAATTATTTTCTCTTGGAAATGTTACCACTGAATTTGTATTTCACGTACTTAGGTGAGTAATCTATTTTTTTCCCTTTTTCTTTTCAAGTAGGGTTTGTGTTCTGTGGAGGTGTTATGGAAGATAGGTTTTTCTCGAAGCAAGGGGTAATGTTAAATTTATTTTCATGGATCTTTCGACGCGTTAAAATCCTTGTCTTCGCCTCCACCCACCTCGTCAAGGGAAATCGCTCGTTAGCTATTCACCTGAAATCCGAGAAATCGCTGGGACAAAATATCCAGCCAAGAGACAAGCAGACTGAATTAACTATTCAGCGATGTGCAAGATCATAAAGATCATGATCTAAGATCACCAAAAGAAGATTAGTCGTAATCTGATTCTGAATCTTCTGTATTTTTCAATTTTTCAAGAGATCTTCAAATTATCTTGTCCATCCCAGTAGCTAGTTAGGCAGCCTCTCCCGCCGTGGGGAACGTAGAGGGGCTAAGATCTCTTCCCGAAACAAACAGGCTGACAGTCAGCCTATGGAGGTAGCAAGGGAAGTGCTACCAAGGGATCGATAGAAAGGAAGTATGTGTCGGCAATGGGGTTGAGTAGTAGAACGGTCGGAGAAAAACTCACTATTCACATTTATCTGTTTGTGAAATGTATTAATATTTTTTATGTATTCATTACCATCGAGGCATGTTCACTAATGCGCATTCGTTTTATAGCTTTCAGATTCCATCAAGAATCAGATAGTGCTAGTTCGAGAAAATTGTTTAGGTTTTCATTGATCCACTTACCACTGTTAATAGCCTTAATATTACTCAATAAGAAGCATTGGTACTTGCAGTAAGTATCTCGTGCATTGTTGTATATTTTTGTTTTATTCTATCAGTGGAAGTACTTACATGTATTGTTTGCGATTATAGGAACAACACAAGTAAAAATTCGAATAAAGATATTCAGAATGCCATCTCTGCCGCATCGGAAAAACCTTCCCGTAAAAATTTGGAAACTGCTATAGTTAACGTTGTAAAATTGTAAATACATATTAAAAATCATGTTTGGAATAGCTCAGTGGAAAGTCCTATTTACAAGGATCTGCTCTTCCAGTTAATTCTGTTATAAAATTGTTTACGTACTTTGCGTACGTATATCGCTGTTTGATATCAGCCGCAGTTCTCGGTTTAGTTGTATATTTATAAAAGTATGAAATCTTAAAATACGGATCGCAGGGAAACTTGTGCTGTTTCAAGACTAGTCATTTTCTGCTCTTAGCGTTGAAATTGTGAAACGTTTGTATATTAAATTATTGAGTTTCAATTATGTCTTTTTTATGAACATTGTATCCTTTATTTTTTTGAGTAATTTTATTTGACCTTGTCCACGAAATGGGTTGGCTCGTCACTAATGGAATCTAGATATTGGAATCGATACCGTAGTCATTCCAGATGATCAGATAAACTTGAAACACGCGACAATTTTCTGCTGTTGCCGTATTGCCAGTGTTGGGTCACTTTCTGCTGAAGTTGGGTGTGAGTTGTGTCGACGAATCAATTTTTGACAATGAATACAGAAATATGCCGTTCTTGTACTCGTTTTGCACTTGGCTTTCTGTGCGTATGGGCTCCATTATCGTGGCCGCTGTATCATTGGTATGTTCGTTTTCAAATTATAAGAAGGGATTATTACTGGCGAATTCTCATTTGAGCGTTTGAACCAGCAATGAGCGTGTATAATTTTTAGGTTCAAGCGGTCACATTCTTGGCGTTCTGCATTGCAGCTATCAAACTAAAGGAAATCTTAGTTTGGCGGTTGGAGGTGATAAAGGAGGAAAATGATTTGATGTTTGCCGAGCCGTACGTGGCATATTTACAAAACAGTAAGAATTTTGATTTGGTATACTTACTGATGAAACCTTACTTGATCCGCGTACCCAATTCAAAATTCTTTTCACAAGGCACAAGAGGATTCTTCCCAAGTAATGAAGCCATTTCATCTGCTTTCTGGGTTGCGATTTGCAAGCCACCGCGCACTAAGAATACGAGTATGACTGGGGTGAGATGGACAAATGTAATATAGTTCGGAAACTTCGTACAACACCAATTACATACGAACAATTTTTATTCATGAATATGATTCGAGTGTGCCTCAGACTGTCGATGAGCCTTTCCATCCCTACTGTAAACTTGACTGCATATACTTCACCGTCGACGTCAACTAATTCTAAGGCTTATACGATGATTATTTACTGGAGTCGAGTTTGAGAATACAAGAAAACTCTGAAACGTGACGCATTAATTGCTCAAAATTCCATTTTCTGAATTCTGTTATAGATGTAGAACGAGTTTTCACAATCACCACCTGTTTCTTCATAACATACATTGCTTCTTGTTTACTTTTGTTGCACGGTGCCTACAATGTACGTACGTAACCCAGAAATTCTAAAACAGCACCATTTTTAAATTTAAGCTACAAAAGTCGTGATGAAGATTCGAAATGGAGGTTTCAGTCATTTTTCATTTTGTTCATAGCTAATATCGTGGGAAATTATACCTTACATTGTTATGGAATTAGTACGATTGGTCATACTGACAATCTTGACGTCCAGTTTAATGCTCTTGATAAAAAGAAACGTTTTAGACTTCAACATCTTGATCGTTTGTCAAGTATTCAGCGGGTTTCTGATACGTAAGTAGCTGACTCTTTCCAGATCAGAGGTAGACTTAGAAAATTAAGTTGACAATTAATTATCACGTGGCCAGTGCGTTTACAAGAACAATAAGCAGAATAAAAATATGACCATTCCGGAAAACCAGATTTATACCTATGGTTAACAGGATAGGTAAGACTATTAGAAAAATGAGAGGCAGACATTCAGAATTGAAGAAATAAGAGACAGAATTGATAGAAAAAAAAGTTGACAGTAAGAGGCAACAGGATGGGTGATGGGGGCATTGCCCCTAGAGACTTTTGATCTCTCCTAGAAAATAAAAAATTTATGCTTATACTCTCTGCCACCGAAAAGAGCCAATACATCGCTGAAAATTCTCTTGATGTGAAGAGGTGGGCTGTTGCCTTGAAAACAAAAGAAATACATAGCTAAATTCCTATGGTATAAATATAAAACCATTAAGTAATTATAACGAATTTTTCTTTTCTTTAAAATTATTATTACAGTGCTGCTATACTATTTCTGGCTTTGTCCAGTTAGTTTAGTTCAGTGCATGTTGAAGATCAGAAACAAGAAAATGGAAGTTGACCAGAAACGAACAACAGAGAAAAACGAACTTTCGTACATCTATGATTACTTATCCGATTTTTCTTTCAAGCCGGTAATGCCCAACCGAAATTATTATCAGTATCAGTACGGAAATCTTCCTAGTTTACACTTCTAGAGAATTCGCGTGTTGGTATCGCTACGAGGAACAGATCTTTCAAATCATCATCGAACATCTGAGTTTTTCATCTCATCCGTCGAATTTTATTATAAAATATATTATACCCCCTATATTCTCAGTTTAATAAGTAATACATGTACGTTTCAAACTGAAATAAAATTCATTCTAGTTGGCTATATTTTGAAATGAATTTTGGTGAGACATCTGACCACAGAGACTTCCAAATTCAAAGACTTCTTTGAAATTACTACGAATTATGAACGGCTACCTGCGATTTGTACTTCATATTTAGAATTCTTGTTTTTGTATTATCTATCTTTAGAATGATCGCAAAATCATGGCCGATACCTGAAGACTTAGGTATGGAAATCTGTCGTCTCCACCAATCAAGTCATGTAATCCACTCTTTACGGCTCTAGTACTTTCTATGTACATCGACAATCACTCCGAGTAACAGTGATGGGCCTAAATCAACAAGTACCAGTTTGGGGTACTTTGCAAGTAAGCCTTCAACAATGAACTAGACGTGCGTCAACTAATTACGTCCGTGTCCAGTATAATCGCTACCCGGAGAGACATCACTACATCCACGAACAGCTGGCACTCTCCTCGAAGCATTAGGGAAAGAATAGCGCTGGCAAATTACTTTTTCAATAAGACTGTATTTTCACAGCATCATTAATTTACACATTGAAGAGTAAACATATAAATTACTCGAGTTTTTCTGCTATACCCCCAGGAGTAATCCGGTTCTCGTTTTCCATGATCCATAATTTCGGGAAAGCGTGCATTAATTTTCCTTAATATCAGACTCGGCACAGATTTTCTACACTCCTCCACACGAAACTTCATGGTATTAATGGGTATTTCGTGACACGGAAATTACATCATTGCTGCGATCCGCTGAGCCTGCACAGCCGCTCTTTTCTCTTCTGCGACTTTACGTTCGTGTAGCCTGCGTTTATATTTCAGCAATTTAATTTCTTTTTGTCTGCCAACGCGCGCCTGTTTCATGCTCTTGTAGAGATTTCGGTACTTTCGCCGGATCATTTTCTCTTTTAGCTGATGCATCTGCTTGTAATCTTTTCTCTCTGTGTTCTTGTTTGCACGATACATTTCTCCAGGTTTCACTTTCATGTTCTTAAGCTGCGTACAAAACCAAATGAAATTATGAATAACATATCCCAAGCAAATACGACGAAATTATTCCGAAAATACTAACTTTTTCATTATGCTCGTCTTCGCCATCACTTGAGCTATCCTCCTCAATCATATCCTGTATATTTCGGACCATTTCCTCGTTCTCACTATGTTCTTCTTCGATCGGTTGATCTGTGAATCCACACACTTCAGGATTAATTAAGGATAACGAAAGCGAATCAGATGAATAATAAACGCAGCGCCGAGATCAAGGATCCGGAAGTTACAAACACTTGGTTTCTCTAAAAAATTGTATTCAATGTTTGCCGATACACACATGTGTATCTGTTTACCGGTTCGCTGTTCATTAGCTTTAGACTGTCCTGTTCCTTTATCTGTCTGCACATACGCCAAGTCTCTCTGTATTTTGTCGACAGATCAGTCAGTCAGTCTGGAAGTTTGACCGTGAAGCAGCTAAGATACCAAATCCCTAACTCAAAACCAAAATCAAAACAATACGAAGTTACCTTCTCTCATCACGAATGAAGGATCTTTTAAAGCTCGTTCTTCCGGGGGTACGTATCTGTGAGTTTTGTATTCATGTGAGAATGGTGATAGATGGGGTGGAAGAACTACTCCGATAAAGTACTTCTCAACTGGTAACAGTTTCCTGGCATTCACCGAATCATACACCCACTGTGGTTGCACATAATACCTAGAAAATACCCAACGTCTCAATATACGACGTATACTAATGATTTTAGAATGAACTGACTAGCGAGTTAGGCAACAAGGGCAGACCTCGACATATAATGCTTTTCCTTTAGCGGTCTATCCATAATCTGGTGAGTTATGGAATGATCATCTTCTGAAAACAAGGCTCCGGCTTCGAATGTAGTTGTTTCCCACGATACTTCGGCTCCAAAACTTCTCAATACGAATACCAATGATTCCCTCGGCACTTCTCGATTTAAAAACACTCGCAGACCTTCAAAAAGTTTCTTCAGATTGCTGATCTCTTCGTATTTTTCACGAGTTTTGTCCGCCAATTCCGCATCCTCGGTCTGAAACAGTAAAACCATTCAACTCACTAAGTTTCTGGGCATATTATCACCTTATTATGGATTACAGGGTGTTAAGTTACGGCAGTATTTATAAACTGGACTAAACGAAATCACAAACGAATATTTTCGTTCATCAGTACTCACCAGTGGGAACCGGTCCAATTCAACTTCGTCACTGAGTTCTTCGGATGAGATACCCGAACGTTTCAACGGTATATTCAGGGCAGAAATTCGATCCGAAAGGCTGACTCTGTCATCGATGTGTTCATAGTTCAGTTCCTCAGCTACAATCAACAAAAGCAACTTGGTGATTTTTTTTTCATGAAAATTTAAGATCATCTCTCAACAAAACTCTGCAAATTGACTACGCACTTGTGTAGCCTTGAAGCTGCGGTGGATAATGCAAATTCATCAAATGATACAATCTGAAGTTCACAAACCCGAGTACCGTCGTATAAAATTCCGCGAATATGGTCATTGTGCTGAAATCAACTTCATCGGTACTTTGAGGCTACAAAATAAAAATCTTCCAACAAAATCAAATCCACAAAATACATATCTTTACGTGAGGTGGCGCTGTATGCACCAAATGTTCAGACCTTGTAGTCCATTGCACTTTAACAAAATACATATACCTTATGCCACTGTTTCAATTATTCACGTACCTCGAAACTGAAGTTATGAGAAACAAGCCACGTAATCGTCTGTCCTCGTAATTCTACTTGGTAGTAAATGCCTTTAATCGAAATAAATACCGCTCGGAGAGCTCGAGCAGCAATCACAACATGCAAGAATTCAATGGTAAGTCTTTTACACAGCGCTATCAAGTATGATGGAATTGTTTTTCGACGAGGTAACGTTGCAAACATAAAACACAGGGTCAAACAATCATCAAGATCCCTCAGGGCGTCGATGAATGTGGGATACCTGAACAATATAAACTTGTTTCAACATTGCGTTCTGTATCGTCGATTATGAGATCTAACTTTAAAATATACCTTTCTTTAACAATGTGATCCATATTAATGATAGGAACAGTATTCGCGTAGCGTTTTGACATACTATAATCTTTAATGGATTTCGCCCGCTTAATTCGCCGTAGATGAACCTAGAATGTAAGAGAGTGGTAAAGAAGAACTGAATTCGAGAATTTTCCAACAATATCTCTGAGTTCGTACTTTCTGCTCCCGCAGTTTCCATATAATTGGTTCATGGAGAAGAAATTGGATATCCTTCTTTAGGTATAAGGTCTGAATGCCAGTTTTACCCTGTTGGGCTCTACGCCTGTGCTTTGGTTCTCTCGGGTAAATACCTTTGATGATACATAAAGTTCGGAAATCCCGTAAAGTAAGCTGCAACTTATTCAAAGCAGCTTTCCGGGTGATATACCTTGCACCTTCGCCGGCCTCGTACTATAAATCATCAATGCATTACATCAATATTAGATAGTCGACATTTCGTACAGAAAAACAATGCATTCCATATCCAAAGACACGATAATAGCTCAAGCTGTTTGTACAGCCGATAAAAGAGAGATTTGGTCAGAAACAAGAATAACACGTGTTACTAAGGATCTAACGATAGATTGTAACTTCATAAGCTTACCTTCCGATGCCGGTTCACCATTATGAAATATTATCAAGTGGCTAGAAAAAATGACAGTAAATCGAAAAAAATGATTGTTAAGTTTTCCCGAAGATGGACATAATTTTACGCAGTTGGTCCAAAAGCATAATAAAACAAAAGTCGCGAACAGAGATGCCGAACGGGAACGAACGACTCGTACTTCGTTCCTTCAGCTAGGGAACGACGCCGTTCCGTTCTTTTTTCGTTCCGGAACGAGGAACGGAACGACGGAACGGCCGTTCCCTTATCAGTATTATTCCCCTATCATTTCGCCGTAAGCCTGATTGTTCATTTTTATTCGCAATTTGTAAAATTTTAATTTCTAATGAAGGAAATAGAATTTTTCATGCCTTCACCTTAATTCGCTGCAGGTAGAGGTTGCACTATTTTTATTTTTATGAAGAAAGTACCTGCGAGTAAACTGAATCCACCTTTGTTGTTACCTACAAATTTCAAGATTCAGGTACTCCTCATGTTCCTTAATTGTCGATTTGAGATCGGTTGTTATCGGCGAAAATTAATGATGATTGGTGTCAAGTCTGTTTCCTTGCCATTCTTGTTGATAGTGAAAACATATTTTTATGAAATAATATTTCTCTATCTACGCAACATGATAACCAGGGTTGAGATTTTTATGCTTTTGCATATTTTTTGCCATTGCTTCACTGAACACTTACCTTTACGAACTGTAAGCTTTGAAGTAAAATGAGCCATATATTTAGAAGAGCATTTTTTGTATATTTTATGGGTAGTTGCTTATTATTTTCGACTATTTTTAAAATTCTTAGGGCAATTTCTGGCATATTTTCACAAATTTACAGTTTTAAGGACATAAAAATGCATCTTTCACTAGATTTACTCATTCTTTCTCAGGAAATGGCAACTCTGTCAAAGGAACTTCGAACTTGGTGAACCAAAAGAAAAAGAACAAAGTCGCCTCTTTCTTTCTTCTCTACCATCAAACTTCGTTACAATACTTTTCATTTTTTATTTCAGTTCAGTACATTATATACTGATGCAGAGCCTACTTTAGGAGAAATTTGGAACTGCATTGTATATAATTCTGCATACAAAATTTTTCGTCCTCCTCCTCACGAATAAACTTATAATATTCGGCAAACTGAGGCCATGGACCTGCAGTTTCCGCCTGTTCGTTGCACTCATCCGTCATTTAATAAACTTTAAAATGCGAACAAAAAGTATAATTTAAAAAATATGGAAAGATTTGCTGATATATATCTACTGAAGTTTTGTTACTCAACCTATTTTTTATTTATTGGCAATTGACTTTGGGAACGTCGTTCTTCCGCATTTTCGTTCCGGCATGAGCCGTTCTGAACGTCGTTCCGGAACGACATGTAAACAGAACGGGAACGGAACGAGGAACGAGCCGTTCTTCTCGACTCGTTCGGCATCTCTGGTCGCAAATCACAGGCCAGAGATAACGTATTATATACTTCGTAAGGCTGCACTCTGCAGGCACCATGAGACGAGTCACGGCACAAGCCAAATACAAACTGCACATAGACCTTACCGAGATGAGCTCTGTGGATGGATGTACAAGAATCAGGGATGAGCAGGGATGATAAGTCAGCCGTAAGTAGGGCTCTATAGTTTCACCTGGGTATACTAAGCCACCATTTTGGTTCATACTGCGCCCGTCGATGCCGAATTGACTACGTGTTTACGCTCCGCATAGTCGGATTCGGCATCCACGGGCGCAGTATGAACCAAAATGGCGGCTTAGTATACCCAGGTGAAACTATAGAGCCCTACCGTAAGTAGAGCACTATAAACACGAGTATACTGGACCGCCATTTTGATTTCTACTCCACCCGTTGATGCCGAATTGACTACGCGGCACGCTAGCTGCGTTCGTTTATACACTCAGTGTATACACTTTTGCACTCAGTGTATAAATGTGTGTTCGTTTAGATCAGGATACACTTGAGTGTAAAGGTGCACAGTGTTCGTTTAGACTCGTGTATTCCGATTGAACACTGAAGTGTAAGAAAGTGTATACACTTTTCACACCTGCTCATGAGTAGGTGTAAAGTTGCGCGCACCTAGTGTACACCAGGGTACACTTTTGACGTATAAACGAACGCAGCTGCTGTGCATAGTCGGATTCAACATCCACGGGTGGAGTAGAAACCAAAATGGCGGTCCAGTATACTCGTGTTTATAGTGCTCTACCATAAGCTATAAGATTTAAGCCATAAGCTGAAGGTTTTTGGGCAATTAAGTCAGCTATAAGTTTAAGCCAAATGTTCTGTAAGCTATAAGCCATAAGCATAAGCCATATTTTTTCGGCTGACTTATGATTTTTTTGTTTGTTTCTCAAATCTGAAAATTTTAAATATATAAATTTTATCTTAACATTTTTTATTTTATGATTTTCAAACCAATATCCCACACACAATGGCGGATTTTTATGCGCTAGAAAACGCAAAATATGCGCATATTTCATGCGCTAAAAATCAAAAATATGCATATTTTTTTCTCGAAATATGAACAAAATATGCAAAATCAATATGGGTATCGTTGCAAAGGTCTTGAAAAATTACGTCTGTTTACAGCACTTACCTCAAAATTTAAGTAAAATACTTACCAGGTGCTTTCTGTTTAAAGTAGTTCCGCGAAAGCAAGTGTAAAGCGCTAGTGAAGCTATCAAAAACTAAAAAATTTTCACTATCCAGGAGTCAAAACTGAAAAATTTTCGTAATCCAGAAGTCAAAAAAGTTGAAAATTGAAAAATTTTGCAAATATGCGGTAAAAATGAAAAAAAACTCGAAATTATGAGGAAATTTGTGAAAATATGTGCTAAAAATGGTCGTTTTATGAAAAAATATGATTTTATTGGCAAAATATGCAAAATATGAAAAAACAAGTTGGGCTCATTCGCTTCGAAATGACGTGAAACGGATAAATACCTGGAATATATCGATTCTACTTCAACACAGAAAAACATATAATTTCATAGAAATCCGCCCCTTATTCATCACCATTTCTTCCAAAATTGATAACAGAAAAACTTACCCTGACTATAGCGCTCATACCAATTGCTGGAAATAGAAATAAGCCATAAGTTTAAGCTATAAGCCATAAGCTTAAGCCAATCAATTCATAAGCTATAAGCATCAGCCATATTTTCAAGGTCGTAAGCAAAAGCCATAAGTTTAAGCTTTATTGATTGGCTTATCATCCCTGGGGATGAGAAGCTTAAACTGTTAAGCTTAAACTTTCGCTTAAACTCAAAAGTTTTTCCAAAAATTTCATTCGCTTGGCTTCAGCTTTTTGCCCTTATCATTAGCTTTTCAGCGCTTCGCTATCAGGGCTGTGATAACGGAACGGATTAGTCAAGTTAACACTTCGACCATGGTCGAAGAGTTAACATGGTATTATTACCGCTTCATCCCGGTAAACGGTTCCGGTAAATAACGTTACAAGTGGTTATGGTATTGCTTCGGTAACGTTACGTTACGGTATCCGTTACCAATGTTAATTTAAGATAATAAACCAATAAGAATTTCACAATTACGCCCACTTCGTTGCTTCATTCTATACGTTTATATTTCACTGAAGAACAAGGAACTAATAGTTGAATATTGTGGAGCTTCTAATTTTTTATTTGTGTAGAGGCGCTGCTTTGGTAAACATATGCGGGGGGGGGGGGCAAAAAAGTAAAGTTGTTCATTTTTTAGTCATGATAGATGAGAAGACGTTGAACATGTACGCTACTGACACAGGTTTTGATCAGAGTTTCACTTTCACTGTTAGCTTATATAGTTTGCTGAATTACTGAATAAGTAATAAAAAAACGAAAATCATGTTCACGATCACAAAAGATTAGAGCAAAATAAAACAAAAACAGTTAAACAAATTAAGGAATGGTGAAAAAAATCAAAAGATGGAACTTAAACATGTGAATTTTACAAGATAACACTACTCAAAACCAGTAGTTCTTAACCCATGTATATCTTAGCAATCTACAAATCGAAATTCAGAGGGGGCTTTAGTTCACTATACATTAGGGTTAAACTGAGAACTTCTATTGTTATCTACTGATAGACTGATACTGAGTCTAAGGCCCGTTTCACACTATGCCGTGTTGCCGGAACGGCAGCCCTGAAGGCGGTCAAATTATCATACAAAAGTCAGGTCTTCACCCTTCACCCAGTGTGCGTCGTCTTGTTCAATCTGAACGCACCCCAAGATTTACCCATTTACAGGGTAAAAATGTTTCCGGTATTCCGTGACTTGATTCTTTTCGTTACGTTCTGTTCCGTTCCGTTAATTATGTTCTGGTAACGTTATCTTTCCGTTAATCCGTTAAGTTAATTATTCCTGTTGAGTATTTTGCATTCTGATCTATGAAGATGTGGCTGAAGGATAAAAAAGTTATACGAATGACGAAGGTTTATTGTCACATTACTAAAGAACATTAAAATACACCATGACGCGGAGACATATTTCGACGGTGCAGAATCGAGTACAACCCCACACAAGATGGCCGAACGTTTTCTCAAACTGGCAGCCTAAATTGAAAAACAGTAATGCGCAGTGCTGCCATTTAAACAAATTTAAATTTACTTCTACAATCTCCTCCTTAAATTTAAATTCACAAACATAGATATAAACAACAATAAATTACATTAATTTCAAAGAACACACATGTCTATAAAATATGTCAAAAGGTAAACTCTTAGTAAAGAGGTCTGCAATCTGTGACTTAGTATCAATATGTAAAACCTTAACCTCATTGTTCTTAACACACTCGCTAACAAACTTATGTCTAATATCAATATACTTCGATTTATTACTAGCACTGCCTTTACTAATGGAAATGACCTTCAAATTATCTTCAAAAATAGTGACAATATCATTATCTTTCCAGACACCACAATCTATCAATAATTGTTTCAAAACATAGGCCTCAGTAACGCATGAGCTTAAGGCAGTATATTCAGCATCAGTAGTCGAAATGGTAACAAGGGATTGCTTGCGAGTTCCCCAAAATATTGGGTTTCCGAGTGCATAGAAAACATATCCAGAAGTCGATCTACAGTCAATGGGATCACAGGCAAAGTCAGCATCAACAAAACACTTCAATACCTCACTCGACTTATCTTCAGAAAAACACAGATGATTATTACTAGTCCCCTTTAAATAACGCAGGACACGTTTAAGCAAACATACACGGTCTGAGTTATCATCAAACCCTTCAGGCTGCATGAGATAGATTGGCTTATCGAGAATGCCATAGAGAAAGGCAGATTTTACATCCATCTGCAGCATTTCTAGGTCAAAGTGGTTCGCAAGTGAAAACAATAACTTCACAGTACTATGGCGAACAACAGGGAAGTACATGTCATCATAGTTTACTTTCCCTCTTTGCATACAACCTTTTGCAACAAGCCTCGCCTTAAACTTTATACGGCCACTATTATCAAGTTTCTGAGTAAAAACCCATCTATTTTTAATGACTTGCTCAGAACTAGGTCTACTAACAACTTCCCAAGTGTCATTCTTCTTTATCGAATCTATTTCAGCCTCCATTGCAGCTTTCCATTCTAGAGCATATTCACTTTTCATAGCTTCTTCATAACTAGTAGGTAATTCATTCACAAATGCTTCAGCATTGAAAGCAGATAGCTCATAGTCTTGCAAATGTGAAGGTAACTTTCTGTTCCTCTTACTAGGATCTTCCACTTCTACACTAGGACAATCCTCAACAATCTCTTCAATCTCCTGAATATCAAAGTCGCTACTAGCAGCTTCACTTACACTAGTCTCCTTATCCTCCTCCTCTAAATCATCAACTTCCAGGAAGGTATCCAAATTAAGATTAACACTCCTCCTCTCATCAGCATTACGACTATTTGTTTTATTGTCAAAATACATAACATCCTCATTAAATTTCACATCACGACTAACAACTATCCTGTCTTTCTTATCATTCCAGAAGGCATAACCGCTAGTTCGATAGCCAACAAACATCATTTCTTGGCTTGGCGTATCCAGTTTGCTTCTGTTAATTTTTGGGATATGCACAAAAGCAGAACATCCAAAAACTCTGAGGTTAGACAAAGTAGGACGTTTTTCATACCAAATTCCAGCAGGAGTAGAGTGGTTCAAAGCCTCTGTTGACGTTCTATTCAAAGTATATACAGCACATAATGCGGCCTCACGCCAGAGACGTTTAGGGGCTTGACTATCAGTTAACATAACACGGATTCTATCAATTACAGTTCTATTCATTCTCTCCGCAACTCCATTCCTTTGCGGCGTAAAGGGAGGTACACACTCTATAATAATTCCTTCATCATTACAAAATTCACGAAAACGATTTGATAAATATTCCCTACCATTATCAATTCTCAGCCGGTGGATCTTGTCACTAAACATAGCTGAAACAGTTGCAACATAGTTCCTAAAAGCATCATAAGCTTGGTCCTTAGACTTCAATAAGTACATCATCGTAAAATGAGAAAAATCATCAATAAATGTGATCCAATATTTCTCACCACAGATAGATTCTGGTGTGATAGGGCCTGCAATATCAGAGTGAACAAGTTCTAAAATACGAGTAGCTCGTCTTCTAGTACCACTAAAAGGTTGTCTGGTCATCTTTCCTTGAACACAACTATCACATTTAATATTAGAGCCACTTAAATTGGAATTAACACCGTCAACTACTGAGAAGGTCCTATCAAAAGCTCGTTCACCGGCATGACAGAGCCGTTTATGCCACAACATAGCAGTTTTAAAATTGCCGTTCCCATGAGCAACGTTAGCAGCAGTGTCATTCACAAAACATTCTACACGATAAAGCCGTCCATCTCTAACGCCCTCCAGATACAATTTCTGATTCTTAAAAACACGCACTTGACCATTAGAGAACACAATATTAAAACCTTTCGATTCTAACTTACTTACTGATAACAAATTACATCTGGCTTCTTTAGCATACATTACATCAGTAAACGAACATCGCAAACGTTCACCACCAACTTGAACTGTAGCTTCGATAGTTCCGATCTTCGATGCGAACATGTTGTTTCCCGTTTTCGCTAGTTTAATCTCCAAAGCAGATTCAAGTGGCTTAATTTCACTAAAGAGAGTCTGGTCATTGGCATAGTGGTTTGTTGCGCCGCTATCCATATACCAACAAACAGTTCTCGAATTAATACTATCATTTAATACTCGCGATTTTGAAATGTGATTAATCGACTCGGAAACAAAAGCAATATCAGCATTACTTCCATCACTTTTGGCAAAATTAGCTTTAAAATTATTACTTTGATTAAAATTACGTTTTTCACTTATTTCACCACGTATGTCGTTATTTACGTTACCAATTACACTTCCAGCTTTTACATTCGAACTATTCTCCTGGTTGTGCCATCGCTGTGTCTGTCTTCCTCGATTCGGATTCTTCCAGCAATTAATTCTTTTATGTCCTGGTTTTCCACACAAATGACAGGGAAATGAAAACTTCGATGAGTTCGCTTGAAAGGCGGAGCTGGTTATCATTTTCGAATCGTTTCCTCCTTTTCTCTTCAGCTCAGTATCAAGGAGTCTTTCTTTCACAAATTCCATCGTGAGTTTATTGTCAGGTATGGTTTCCAGCGCGGTAACAACGCCGTTAAAACTATCAGGAAGGGTAATCAATAGGTTGCATATTTCATCTTGTTCCTCGATCTTCGCACCTGACGCTTTCAGTTGCCTGGTCAGTTCATCAAATACACTAAGGTGTTTTTGTAAATCACCTCCTTCACTTAATTTCAACTGTAATAGTTTTCGTCGCAAATACAACTGGCCACTAATACTCTTTTTAGCAAAAACTGCGTCTAATCTGTCGAATACAGATTTCGAATGTTCCGCTTCCTTCACAAAACTCAGATGTGAATCGTCGATGCATGCAATAATGATCGCCTTACACTTACTATCACGTTTCTTCCAATCTGAAGTAATTTCCTCCGGTACATTTTCAGCCACGTCTAAAAGATCATTCGCAGCGAGAGCTGATCGTATTCGAAATTTCCAAGTGTCGTATGCAGTTCCGTTGAAAGGCGTGATATTGTAATTATTTTCCGACCTTACACGTGACGACATTGTGATGATGTTAATTCCGATCTGGTTCCACTCGTTAGCAATTAATTCAATGCGCAGTCAATACACGAATAACTGGGCCCATAACCATTTGTTGAGTATTTTGCATTCTGATCTATGAAGATGTGGCTGAAGGATAAAAAAGTTATACGAATGACGAAGGTTTATTGTCACATTACTAAAGAACATTAAAATACACCATGACGCGGAGACATATTTCGACGGTGCAGAATCGAGTACAACCCCACACAAGATGGCCGAACGTTTTCTCAAACTGGCAGCCTAAATTGAAAAACAGTAATGCGCAGTGCTGCCATTTAAACAAATTTAAATTTACTTCTACAATTCCGGTTCACAGCCCTGTTCGCTATCGGCTTTTTTTTTTTCAACATTATACTCGATTCCGCATGAAATCGACCATAGTGAATAATTCATCAAGTATGAACTTCGTATGTAGTACTTAGTACTTACTGGTCAACGTCAACATCAGTCAGACGTGAAACGTGAAGCGAAGTCGACACTGAAGCACTGAAGCAGGAAGCACCAAGGAAACAGGCGAACACAAAGAACAACCCAGAAGCCGGAACCCAGAACCCGCGGCCGCTGACATGATTTTTCAACTTAAAAAACAGGGCTGGAAACACGTTATTGGTAACGGTTACGGTAACGGTTACATAACGGAACAAAACGTTTAAGCGTTAAGTTACGTTACGTTACGGTAATTTGATCACGTTTAACAATTCGTTACGATATCGTAACAAATGCAATTTTTCTCGTTATTTTACTGCATTAAAAAAAAAATATATTGAAAATTGAAAAATCTGGAAATTGCCAACCGTCCATCCTTTGAATGAGTTGATAAGATGTTAAGAATAATAAGTTGATATTGTTTGATTAATAATGATCATCTTGCATCTTCACTTCTTCAGTACCCAAGTGCAGTTTCAGTTTGAAAATTGAGATTGAAGTCGCCAAGGTTTGTACTTTGTAGCTATTTTCAATTCTAACTTTATTAATTTTTTCTTGTTGATCAAACATAGTAGTAGACTACAGATTTCTCATGATTTTCCAGTTGTACAGACATCAGAATCTGGTGTGATTGGCAGTGTTGTTAGACATAACAAAACAAAATGACAAAATGACAGTTGAATTTTAGGAATTTTGTCATAATGACAAAACCATTTCTCAGTTTTGTCATATGACAAAATGGAAATGACATAACAAAAAAATGAATCAATGACAAAACAATTTTGTCATGACATTTTGTCATTCCAATATTACGTTGGTGGAAAAGAACAAGGATCAAGAAGTTAAGAAAGACTAGAAGAACATGGTATTAGTGTCTTAGAAAATGTATCTAAACCAACCTATGCATTACATCTTTTTTCTCAGACACTTTTTGTTGAAGAAGTGATCAGCTATTAGCCATCAGTCAAAACTTAAGAAGTCAACCCAAGCCAGAGGAGTGATCACGTATGATTTACTGGAAGCGTGTAGCAAACTTCAACTATCATGAAGTCAATTCAAAATTCACTTTCAAAGAAAATTTGTCCTAAATTCGACTGCATCATCACCAAAAAATTAAATTATAATCAGTTCTACTGGTGTACTGGCAGAATAATTTTTACTCGTTTTATTACCCTACTAAAAATAGCAGTGTTTCTATTTGAAAGTACACAACATGGTCACTCACTCATTTTCACCCGCTAACCAGAGATGGAAAGCAAGCTAAAAGCTGAAAACGGAAAGCCAAAAGCGAAGAGTTTTATACCTAAAAAGCAAAAGCTGAAAGCAAAAGCTAGAACGCACAAATGATTGAAAGCAAAAGCAAAAGTTTTATTTTTTACAGCTTTTCCAGTATTTATCTATTTATAAATTATAATTTCAAATTTTGATTTTTATTTCCATTATCTCAATGGTCAGTGCTGTTAATGTGTTCACTGGTAAGCAGTGTTATGAAAAGCTATTTATAAAAAATATAATGTTGTACAAAATAACAAAATATTCAAAATTTAGGAAAAAAACTGAAAGTCAAAAGCGGAAAGCTGAAAGCTTATGATTTTTGCATTGAATAGCAAAAGCCAAAAGGGAAAGCTAAATATGAAAAAATTTGAAAAGCAAAAGCTAAAGTTCTATTTTCCAAGGTCAGAAGCTAAAGCCGTTAGCAAAAGTTTTATCATATGGCTTTCCATCTCTGCCGCTAACAACCGCGCACCGCGTAGGCAATTTTGCAGCGCACTCTAGTGCAGGTTTAAATCCCAATTTCTTTTTAGCCTCCAAGTATGCAACCTTTGTTAAAATATCATTGGTGATTGGTAGGATTGGATTGTATGTAAAAATAGTAAAATACCTGAAAATTTGTGGATATGACAAAATGACAAAATAATTTTGTCATGACATAACAAAATTATGAAAAAACAAAATGACAAAACTCCAAACATGACAAAACTCATGACATAAACAAAAAAAGTGAAATGCTCGTCCGACAAAATGACCAAAAATCGTTTTGTCTAACAACACTGGTGATTGGGTGATTAAGTCCATATTTGTTATGATTCTTAAGTTAAAATTAATTACAATGTCTATTTTCATGACGCAGATTGATGACTTTTTTTTTTTTAGTGGGTACCTATCTATTAAATAACCCCTTTGTATTCTTTTTGTTTCTTACTTTTTTTATATAATAAAAATAAACAAAATAAACTTGAATACTTGTTTTAATGTTCTAAATAATTTCTAATATTCTAAATTCTGATTGATATTTTGATTTCTGTATTCTGTTAAAACCATAGATCTTACTAGTTAACTAGTGCTACTATACCAACCAATACCAACATAAAATTTATGTTATGAGCCGCAGAATTGAATTTTGTCTCTGAACAGTCTGAATTGTGATTTTGATTCTGAATTTTGTCCCAAAAATGTAAAATTAAAATTGTGAAACAGATTGAAAAAAAAGTTGAAAAAAAACCTTTTCACTTTTTAGGTTATAGCTTTGTCACAAAACAAGGAAATATTAAAAATTAAAAAAGGAAATTTACAAGGGGGGGGGTGAACCATTATAACGTTATGTAACCGTTACTACCATAACGAGAAAGTTTGCCATAACGTTATCATAACAGTAACAATACCGGAACGTTACGTTACGTTATAACGGGTACCACAACGAAATGATTCCGTTATTCCAGCCCTGTTAAAAAATTAAGTGTTGTGATTTTTTTCGGCTTTTCGATAGAAAATGTGAATGTCTTAATTAAGCTGCTCAGCGTATTCTTTTTGGCTGGCTTTGCGCTTAATGAACAGCGAATGGCTGACTTTTTCATTCGCTTAAAAGCCGTTCAATAATGAGCTTAAGCTTCGGCTTAAGCAGTTATCGGCTTAAACTTCTCATTCCTGACAAGAATTTTTATCTTCACCGAGGCTCTGTAGTTCCACACGGCTATTCGGGCTGGTCAGCGCTAGTGTCGTGCACAATGAAAACGTGATAATCAGGGTTGCAAAAAAAACAAAACAGTTTTTATTTTTTAAAAAGTGGTTTTTTTTTAGTTTAAAACGTTTTTTTTGTTTAAAACGTGTTGTTTTTAGCAGAGGTGCTTAGCTAGCCATTAGCTGTTAGCCGTTAGCTTGCAGTTTTTGGGAGATTTTTAGCCAGCCGTTAGCTAGCCGATTGAATAGCCATTAGCTAGCCATAAGCCAATGAAAACTCGGAAGCTAACGGCTGATTTCATTTTGCTAATTTCTCGCCTTTTCCCTTTTGACTACATTCAAACTGAATTTTTTTCCTATTCCTTTTTGATGGATTTTCGTTTTTTGGATTGAAACTACATCTTGGTCAAACTCAGACTCAGAATTGGGGGAAAGAAAAAAAAATTGGAACCAAGTTACCACTTCACCTATTTTATTTTTACCGAAAATGTGGATTATAGTCTTTAGCCGTTAGCTAGCCATTAGCTAGCCAATCAGCGTCCTGTAGCCATTAGCCGTTAGCCGAAGCCAATTAATAAAAAAAAAATTAGTTTAGCTGTTAGTTTTAGCCAATCTGATTAGCTAAGCACCTCTGGTTTTTAGAATGTTCAATACCGGTGTTTTAAACGTGTTTAAAACAGATGTTTTTTTTTCATCAAAGAGTGTTTTGAATGTAAAATCGCGCGCAGTCTGAAGATTTATCAGTCATAGGAAGTTCCCTATCACTACTACTGATGTTCTCGTGTTCTCCGATACTCCAAGTTCAAAAAGAAACTATTGTATGTATTTATTTCGCGCTTTGAATTTCATAATTTCAAACATGATGATGAGTGGCACTGGACGAAGATTAGACCCTGTTTGGATACATTTTGAAAGGGTAGAAGTAGCAAATGTAAGTCGAGTATTCATATATTTTAGTTATCAATTGATACATTCTCATTTTAGTGTCGTAATAAATATCATTTTACTGGGTTGCAGGCTAAATATGCAAAAGCAAAGTGTAAAATTTGTTCGAACACGATAGCTGCTCTTGTTGATCGAATGAAAACTCATATGGAAAAAAATCATCCTCACCTATTTGAAGTTAATTTTGAATCTGTGTCCAGTGACTTACAGTTGGATGAAGAAGTTAACTATTTTTAAAGAATACAATTAATAATTAATATATTCCCATGTTCGAGTATTGGCTGTTGAATTATTACTTAGGTAGTAGTTACCCTTTTGTGACAACATTAGTAATTATAGTATTGTTTAATTCTATGATTAAAAGAAAAATGTTCCTTTTGAAAAGAATTGTTGTTTTTTATAGTTTTTGCTTTTTCTTAAGGCATTTTTTTTGCAATCTCTTTAGCTTCTTCTGTCTCCTGAGCTTTATTCTTTTTTTTCCTTTTTTTTTCTGGAGAAAAAATCATTCAACTCATAAGGTGATTGCTTTCTTTAAGCGTTCAAGCTTTCATTGTGTCTTTCAAGAGAACAAGGATTTTTCTCGTTGTTTCAAGGGATGTCATAAAATGTCATTGTAGATAGAAGAATATTGAAATTTAAAATCAGTAAAAACTGAGAAGAGAAACAAATCATGAACAATTCAATTAGTCCCTTAACAAGCTGACTGAGAAAATAATGAAGTTTCAATTTTGTTGGTGGCAACCAATACTGACAAGTTATTTTTATTAACATAAGGTGTATCCGCTATAAAAATAGGCAATAATCATGAAAATTCGTCAAGAAATATCATTTTTTTGTTCAAAAAACGACTTTGAAAAAAAAAAATGTTTAAAACTGTTTTAAACAGTGGAAATGTTTAAAACGTTTCATTCCAAAATTCCAGTGTTTAAAACAATGTTTAAAACAATTTTGTTTAAAACATCGCAACCCTGGTGATAATTGATGAGCGCGTCGGGTGGTGAGCGGAAGCTTTCGTTAAATCAATCAAAATCACTTTTTATGTGAGAAAATAACTTCTATGAAATCTTACGCTCTACAAATTTTGTTATTTAAATTTTTTCGCTAAATGGCTTCGTTCTCGACTTATTTTGAGATAACTCAATGAACATTCAAATGGGAAAATCGTCCTGATCCCGTTTTCAATTTTACTAATTATAGCGCTCCTAGCAAATGACCGACCCGACTAGGCCACTATTTTGGTTCAGTTTTTCGAAAACTGTTAGCTGCAATACACATCGATATAATATGGGTTTCGGTATTTTGAAGTTAGAGGGGAAGGACGAGTTCGAGAACAGGACGTTATCAACGTTGTGAAAAAATCAAAAAATTATGTTTCTATGTTGGAAATGCAAATTGCAAACTATCAAACATTTTTGTTATCTAGCTATCAGACATGGGCAAGTTCAAGTTTAGTTCATTTTGTTCAAGTTCAAGTTCACTTAAAAACTCGTTCAGTTCAGTTCATTTTTTGTTCAGTTCATTTTTTGTTCAGTTCACAATTGATACTCGTTCAGTTTAGTTCAGTTCACTATAATTTAGTCGTTCAAGTTCAGTTCGTTTTTCGTTTACCATTTTTACCAGAGTTTGTTTGTGTATTGTAATTGTAATTTTGGATGGTTTCTAGTATAATATAATAACATACTACAGAAGGGCATAGCCATAGGACAGCGTTTCTCAACCTTTCAGCGTTTCAGCAGTATTCGCGGCCCAGTTTTCAATCATAATTTTCATCGCTCCCCCTGACCCCTGCTTACAATAAAATGTGTATGTAAATTTTTTTTTTCTCTCCAATATTCTCGCGCACCCCACAGGTTGAGAATCCATAGGAACATTATCAATATTTTTTGGAACCTGTCTTTCTTTTATTTATCAACAAAACTGATGGTAACTTGTAAAAAAAGTGAAAGGTGTTCATGGATGCTTGGATGTAAAAATTTTGGAGATTATCATGATTTATACTTGAAACTAGATACAATTCTCACAAAAGATATTTTTGATAATTTTCCGGAAATGTGTTATAAAAATTGGTTCCAGTGGAGACAACAAAAGTCCAAGAGGGAGAAGAAAACAGAAGAAAAAACAGGAAAATGATGAGATCCCACTACCATTTTTGCCTTATATACTGAATTGTAAACTGCATCGCAGTAAACTTTGAGCAAATGTTTGAGTCATAATTGTTGTAAGCTTTACTTTACTACAATACAATCTGATATCGTGTACAGATGCATGTATTTGCGGGAAAATCGACAAACTGATAAACATTTCTCACAGAATGAAATGAACGACAAAGTGAACGACTATTTTCATTCAAGTTCACCAAAAATAAAGTTCAGTTCAAGTTCACGTTCACATTTTTTTCGTTCGTTCATTTTTGAACTTTGTTCACTGAAAAGTGAACTAAGTTCATGAACTGAACAAAAGTGAACTTGCCCATGTCTGCTAGCTATTGATAGTTTTAGGGAGAAATATTGATAGTTATTGATAGTTTTCGCACCAATGCAAAACCATCATAATAAAATAATACACAAATACAATGAAATGAAAAGTGGCTGCTAAAGTTGTATTCAATTACCTATTGTAGAGACTAAAGAGATTTTCAAATTTTATATTGAATCCAGTATGCTACTCATAAATTTTGTACAGGATTAAATTTTGTGTAGGTACATTTTATTACATCAATTCCGTTTTGTGAAATTTTCATTACTATCGAGCTAACTCACTCCACTAATCCGAGAATACAACGTCTGAAAAAATAATAATAATGGCGAATTTTTATGTACAAATAATATTGCAACGATGAAACACAATCAGCCGATAGTTAACGATATCCGATCTGCAAGGGTTGACATAATTTTGACCTGCGTCAATTTTCTGAATTTCGGCACGTTGACACCAGGGCCGTGCAGAGGAAATCGGGGGGGGGGGGGGTGTAAAAAGTAGGTAAGAAAAAAACAATGTTTTAGGGCTCTTTTTGTAAAAGCAGATTTTTTAGCAATGACGGGCCCTTAGCGGGCCCCTCAAAAAAAAAAATCCGGGCCCGGGGAACCCCCCCCCCCGGATAGGTCTGTTTGACACACTTTTGAACGATCAATTCTGCTATACAAGTAGGCAAAGTTTACGTGATTGTCAAGGACTGACACTATTTTGACTCAAAAAGAGTGTCACTCAAGAGTGAGTGCCTTTTGACGCTGATTTTGCAGCTCGGGTAGTTTCGCCGTTTGTCAATAGTTAACGATAATGAAGAACTGCCGATAGTTATCGATAGTATCGATAACACACACGACGCTTTCGTTGTAACAACAAAAAAACTGAACAAAAATGGCGGCCTAGCATACCTATGTGAAACTATAGGGCCCTACGCTACGCCCTACCTTCAGCAACTAGCAAAACCGCAGTAAGATCAAGATCAATCAGCACTACTGAAAAAGAAAAATAACTTAATACTAAAGTATTGCAAGAGGCTCGCTGCCGAATGCCGACCCTGATTTCTCGAAAATAAAGCGCTACTGAACTGAACTGAACTGAAACGGATGAGAAGAGAAGAGAAAATAAGCAATTGCAATAATGCTCGGCTACTTGTAGCCGACGCTAAAAAGCAGAATTTCTCAAAATTGGGCCCCCGATTCAAAAATGTGTACTCACGTTGAAAAAAGCTCACCAGTAAACGCTACGTCATATAGGGCATGCATTTATCATCACAGGAATAAAAACATGAACAGGAAAACTGACAAATGAACTGTAGGAAGACAAATAATCCCGAGAAAAAAAAATCACGAACCATATTTAAAACGCCAGCGAATTGCCAGGAATTTAATGTTTATGACAAATGAAAAATTTAGCATTATGGACTAAATCCTTCAATTTGATATTTTAGGGCAGGCTGAGTGGGCTAGATCTCTTAGAGGTTTTTTTCCCTGAAGGTGCGTTGGTAAAAGAGGAGGCGAAAACGCCGCCATTCCTTATCGTTTTCGAATAGGAATCGGAAATGGAGAAGACACTCATCACCACCCTCAGCCCTCTCCCCCACATCGGGCATCCTCCTTCATCACGAGACCTCTCCTTCCGAACCTCCATCTCCAACACGTACCTTCTCCCCCACACCGTGCTTCTTCTCCCGCAAAAGTCCTCTCGTCCAACACAACCCTCACAACAAAGCTTTCCCTCACGATCCCCTTTTCCAATAAGACCCCCTCTCTAACCATAAATTCCCTTCCCAACCACAACCTCCTTCTCCACCAGGAATTCGCACATATTCCGGGCCTCCCTCACTATGACCCCCTTACCCCATCACTTCCCCGATCTCAAGCCCCTCCTGAATCACGAACGCCTGTCCCAATCACCACCTTCACGAGATCCTCCCCTCCTGTGAAAAAATCTCGTTCATACATCTATAAATGCGGTGTGTGACGGATCTTGTGTATTTCATTTTAAATGTGTGGGATTTCTAATTATTTTCCTATGTACTTTATTCCTGTGCAAATTTTTTGCTTTCCTGTGCTATTATATATTCCTCGTCATATAGTATCTACATTGCTCTTGAACTTTGAATCACATGTTCTAAAAAAAACAAAAAAACGAACAAAAAAAAACAGATTTTGCTGGTTGATTCCCTTACACTTAATATCGTCCACTATCTCCCCCCCCCTCCTACCAGTTATAGAAGCAGGGTTACCAACATAGGTACTTTAGGTTAACTTCCCAATAAAGTACTACATAGGGTTTGCGAAATAACAGTTATTATAACTGTTATAACCGTTAACCGAAACAAAAAATTTTGTTGACCAACAACCGTTGACCGTTTAAAAAAATTAGTTGTTGACCAATAACCGTTTGGACCGTTATACTTTTTTCTTTTTTAAATCGGTTATGAAACGGTTATAAATGGAGAGTTATGATTTTGAAACGGTCATAAACGGCCATAACAGTTATGACCAATTCAACCGGGTAAGGATGTTCTGAACAATAACCGATAACCGTTTAAATTACTGAAAGAAATTTGACCGATAACTGTTAACCGTTTCAAATGATTTCGGTCGTAAACCCTAGTACTACAAACTACAGCATGAAGTAGGGTTTACAAAATAACAGTTGTTATAACTGTTATAACCGGCAACCGAAACAAACAAATTTTGGTGACCGATAACCGTTTAGAAAAATTAGTTGTTGATCAATAACCGTTTAGATAGTTCTAGTTTTTTTTTTAAATCGGTTATGAAACGGTTATAAGTGGAGAGTTATGATTTTGAATTGGTCATAATATAGTTATGACCAATTCAACAGGGTAAGGATGTTCTGACCAATAACCGATTAAATTGCTGAAGGAAATTTGACCAATATATAACTGTTGACTGTTTCAAATTATTTCGGTCACAAACCCTAGATGAAGAGATAAAAGTAATACATTACAGGATTATCATAACTACTAGAACAGGGGAGGCGAGTAATGAACCGAATATTCATCAACTGTAATTTGTACGAGTCGTGCACGAAACACTACTAGGAAATTAGGATCTTCAAAAATGGACGTTGTTATTGTTAAGCGACACAGAACCAAGGGACAAAATCTGTTTTTTTTTAAAAACACGTGATTCGAAGTTCAAGAGCCATGTAGAAACTACATGACTTAGCATTTACTGATAAGCTTTTCTCAACGTGACTACACATTTTTGAATCGGGAGCCCAATTTTGGAAAATTCTACTTTTTACGCTTTTTCCAAAGATACTTATAACGTAATAACTCATTTTGTCAACAACTGTCGCTTGGTTCTGTCTTGTTCAACAGTGTCTAAATATAACAATATTGCGGTATTATATTATTCTGCATAGTTATACAAGAAATTGTTGGCCAAGTGCTCATCATGCTCCACACGTTTTTAGATTCAAATAAAGGATGAACATCGGTATCTAGCGAAGATTCTCATTTTAAACGAAAACAAATACAACATTTTTAAGGTCTCACGAGTACAATTAATTCGTAAAAAATTTCCGAATATTTACAAATCAAATAATTAGATTACAAAAAACGAATGCATTAATACCGCAAAAAATGAATAAATAAGTTGACGTAATGACATGAATGCTGGAATGAACATATTTTAAACCGCTTTGCGAGGTCTGCCTCTTCCCACGTTCTCTTTGGCACCGGCTCCATTCACTGCAGTTTCCGGTTTCTCATTCTTACTTTTACATAATGCAGTCTTCTTCACAAGTCTATCACCAGAACTACCAGGAATGGTCCGCTTGCGAGGAGAAGTTGCAGCTACATTGGCTTTTTGTTTCCGGGAATTTTTCACCTTCCCAATATTTTCGCTATAGCTGAGGGTGCTACGTTTAGGAGGTGAAGAGGAAACCGCATTATTCGACTTTCTCTTCGTTGGAGTCGGCTTGGTCGCAACTTTGCTCACGAGATTTTGCAACAATGACTTAGCATGTCCATAATCCGGAGTTTGGTTATGTTTGAGATTTTCTACATATTCGAAATATTTGATGACATTTTCAGGAACTTGACCGGTCAATTCTTTCCGTATATTGGTAACTAGTTCACTTTTCTTCTTATGAACAACAGATGGTGTTTTCAGATCCCTAGCCCAAGGCAACTCAACACCACACCACTGCAATATATTGTACCCAAGAATCTCGAGATCGCCTCGTTTGGTTACAACGCCTAAATGACTGTCACGACTGGTGTATAACATCGTTCCGTTATGTTGTTTCTTCTTATCTGGTTTAAATTCGGGATCCGTGGTGCACGTATCAATAATACCAAAATCGATTAAGTACACGTGATCGTCTTTTCCATTAAACTTCAATAGTAAATTTTCCGGTTTCAAATCCATATGAGCGTAACCTTTATCGTGAATATACATTAGAGAATCGATAATCTGCGAGCAGTATATCCCTAATAGCTTAAAATTTACATCACTTGCAGTTTTCAATTTCTTGTCGATACTGTCTCCGTACCGTTCCATGATTAGAAACCTATGCGACACATTGTTTACTGTGTAACTGCCACCGCCAAGGTACTCGGGTAGACCCAAAAATGATAGTTTCATTTTGCGTTTGTATTCTGCTAGCATTTCTGGCTTCAAGTTTCGCAGAAAAAAATTCCTCTCGACAAACAACGGACCATTAGAATGCGGTTCCACTTTAGCAGCATACGCGATATCTTTTTTAACAGTGGAACCAACTTTTTTCACGCTGTAGATAACGCCGAAGCCACCTTCACCAATTGGTTCCACGATTTCCCACTGTAACTTGGCCATATCAGTCAGCACTGTTCCTTTGGGTAACTTCTCTAAAACTTTTTCACGTCCACGACGTTTGTCTGCCATTTCTGAAACATAAGATAATAACTGGTAATTTTATAGCTTGTTTTTACAGACTGGAATATGTTATTTATTACCGCCCACATATTCAAATTTTGTTCCATGTAAATGTTAAAATCATCTTCCTACACCCATAATTTTTCAGTAATAGACGTAAACCTTGTACCAGGTTTCAGAATTTATGAAACCGTTTTACAAAGATAGCAATAAGAAAGTAGAGAATACTCCAAACTTACCCACTTTCAGTTATAGAAGCTGTAATTTAAAATGATTCAATGAAACTACGTTCAAGATTTGAACTTTGTCCAAGGATAAGATAGCAGGAATAAAATCATGTAATTGAAAAGTATGTATAATACACAATTCGGGTTTTCCGTTAAATTGCAAATTGCGTTTGCGAGGTAAAGAAAAGACTTGCAAGATGTTCGTTGTTGTTCAACAAAAATACAAAAATACAGATTCATACCGGCTTGACGCTTGAAACTTTGCTTTTCAAACTCGGATCTTGAGACACACGCTATCTGCTCTCGAAGACTACAAATAATATTATCATCGATTTATCATAATCATAAAAGCCTTAAGTAGGCCACATTTGCACAGAATTAGAGTATCTTTTCATTTTCAATAACCTTCAAAAATAGTGATGCTGTTAAGCGTAAAGTGAACCAATAAGCAAAATCTGTTTTTTTGAAGTGTGTACTGATAACTCGATAACTGATAAGCATTTTTCAACGTGAGAACGCAATTTTTGAATTGGGGGCCCAAATTTGAAAAGTTCTACTTTTTACGCTCTTTCCAACGATACTAATAACAATAACGACATCTAATAACTCATTTTGTTTAAAAATGTTGTTTGTTTTCCTTACACTTAATTGCGTCAAAAAGTAAATAATCAACATTTTCGATAACTGTCGAATTCCGTCGTTTCGTGTTCTGTGAAGTTCCCTCAATTGGAAAAATTGAAAGGTGGAAAACTGGAAACCCGAAAACCAGTGAAGAAAAATATTCAGTTGATCTTCCTTATCAATTTTGAATCGCACCAATATAGGAGAATCCTGTCTCTGCGAGGAAAATCTCTTGAAGAATGTTGCTGTAATCCGAAATAAGAACAATCGAAATCGTACGAATGGTGCTTAAAAGAAGATAGCACTCTTCACTTATCAATTATGATGTACTGAGATTATGTAAGTACGAACTTCATTGCGTTATTCGATTCACTTGTTAATGTTTCAAACTCTTATTCTGTAAGTTTCCAATGCGTGAACTGTATAAAAACAAAGCTGAACATCGACCTTTGCTGTATTGATAGATTGTGATTTAGGTAGTGCTTCGCTTTTTTGTGGCATTGAATTGTTTCCTTGGACCTGAATAGTCTACCCAGTAACGATGGTGCGAACGAGCTGCCATAGAAACGTGCGCATCCTGTTGGTTGGTGACAAGGGTGTCGGTAAAACATCTATTATTTTGTCATTGGTGAGCGAAGAATTTCCGGAAGATGTACCGTTAAAAGCCGAGGAGATCACGATTCCTGCAGATGTCACTCCCGAGCTTGTGCCGACTCACATTGTGGATTATTGTGGTATGTATTACGTTGCAGTCATGAAATGTAAATCGCCTTAGTATTGTGTTGGGGAGTAGTGACATGATTGGTATTGTCTCGTTCAGAATCGGAACAATCGGATGAACAATTAACCGAGGAAATACACAAAGCACATGTGATTTGCGTTGTCTACTCAGTTACAGAAGAAGAAACCCTTAACCATGTTTCTTCTCACTGGTTACCATTAATAAAGAAAAATACTCCGGAGCCACACTGTCCCATAGTTCTTGTGGGTAATAAAGTGGATTTGATCAGCGAATCTACTTATGAGGTTAGATATTTCAAAAGTTCTTCGTATGTATTAGAAAAGTGACGTGCATTTATTCAATTTTTTGACCTAGTATGATATTACCAATCTGCTTTTCTTAGGTTGCCGGTTCTATCATGGATGAATACCCAGAAATAGAAAGTTTCGTTGAAGTAAGTTTCTTCAAAATTTCAAATATCAGTTTCTTTGTACGTATTTGCTACAAGAGTGTTATTTTTACAGTGTTCCGCCAAAACCTTGCTGAACATCAGTGAAATGTTCTACTATGCTCAAAACGCGGTACTTCATCCAACTGCTCCTATTTACATCACCGATAAGCAGGAGGTGAGAAATAATGTAAATTTGTTTTGTAATAAGTCGAGGTTCGATATGCTTTATTTGTTTTCGCGGGCGGTGTTTTTGTAACCGTAATGCGTCGTTGAAGTAAACTCTTCAGAGATTGTTTGGAATTGGGAATCTGCATACTTCTGTCGGTGCTATTGAGAAGCCAGTCGTCTACTCGTGTTTCGGTGCCATGTAGCATCGTGTTTTTTAAATTTTAATTTGATGCAAATTTGTCAATGAGGGACTAAGATATTGCTGAAAGACTGATCGTTTATTCTCAATCGTTTCTAATGGAAGTTCCGACGTTTTGAAAGGACTTTTGAATTCTTACTTCATTAGTGATGCAGAAGAATATCACAATATGTGTTTGTTCTGTTTCTCTGAAATGTAATGAAATGCTATCGAGGTTATCTGACATTGGTCATCTTTGTTACAGTTGACTGAAGGCTGCAAGAAGGCACTCACTCGAATATTCAAAGTAAGTATATGCAATGAGAATCTGTCAAATCTAGCTGGCGTTGTTGTACTAATTTTTATTGGTTTCTAGATTTGTGATTTGGATAATGATGGATATTTAAGTGATAAAGAACTGAATTTATTTCAAAAACGGTGCTTCGACACACCTTTACGCAAAGAAGCAATGCAGGATATAAAAACTATCATAAGCAAAAACATAAACGGAGGCATATCACCGAACAACACAATCACTCTTACTGGTAACGCCCCCCCCCCGAATATCACGCCGGGTATCGTTTTGCTAGCACGTGTAGAATTGATCGTGTTTCGTTTTCAGGATTCCTATTTCTGCACAACCTCTTCATGCAGAGAGGACGTAGTCAGACAACCTGGGCGGTGTTGCGTCGTTTCGGCTACCAAGAGAACCTCGATATTTCCAAAGAGTACTTGTATCCTAAGTAAGTATGGAGTCGGTAACTTCTTATACCTGTACTAAAAGCTGGTTTTCGCCTTTTCCTGCCGAAAAATGAAAAATTCTGAACTGGATGTCTACTTACAAAATCATAAAAATTGTAAGAGCTGATCTGTGACTCCAACCAAAGGAAAGGAGTATATTGTTAGCCCGATCGAGAGACCGTCAATGAGCCATTTAGTTCGTGAGACGGGCAGCCAGAAACAGTCAGCTGTCCCGCAAGTCTACAGTAGGCAGCTAAGCAAATAGATTGGTAGTCGAGCTAATGAAAAGTGGACACGTGACAGACAGAGAAACAGACAACCAAGGAGCTCTACTTCGCCAGTCTGGTAGAAAAACAGACGAATAAACCCTCAGATAGTCAGATAAAAGACAAGCAGGTTGGAGAATTCAGCTAGATGCTGCGAAACAGACAGAAGTACTATCAGTCAGCTGTCATGTCAGACAGGCAGATGAGCAAAACATAAAGCAGGGAGGCAGCTTGACAGATAAATAGGCAGGCAATCTGACAAATAAGGACAGGTAAACGGAAGGCAAGTGGTTGGACAGACATACCGAGGCGCGAAGCGTCGAGTAAGGCTGACTCGAGCAGAGCGAGTGTCGGTGGTGGTTTGCCCTCTAGTCGTTGTAATTGGATGAAGAATGAAGTAGACTATATTTAACGTGTTATTATTCCAGACTGAACGTGCCTAGTGGTAGCAGTGTAGAATTGTCGCACAAGGGTTATCAGTTCTTGGCTAATTTATTCGAACGATACGATAAAGACAGAGATGAAGCTCTCAGCCCGAAAGAAGTCGAAGCTATTTTCTCCACGTGCCCTACTCCCGCATTTAATGCGTGTGTTCGTGATATGGTTCCAACTAATTCTAAGGTAAGCTTTTTCGTAGTTGAATATTACCTTGCCGTCGACCAAGTAGAAGGTGATAAGTTTCCAATTGTCCTGTTTATAGGGCTGGATCACGCTAGAAGGCTGGTTCTGTTTTTGGGCGTGCACTACTTTGTTTGACCATGCGACAACACTCGAGTATTTGGCGTATTTCGGGTATCCCATCAACGATAACGAAAATCAGTGCACGGCTGTACAAGGTAACGTTTTATTTTTACCATAGTTAGTGCGTTAAATTGTCGTGAACTAATCAGATTATCAATGTGTACAGTGACTCGAGAAAAGAAATCAGATATTCTGAAGAAACAGTCGATGAGGAACGTGTATGTTTGTCATGTGATCGGTGAAAAAGGCAGCGGAAAATCAACTTTGTGTCAAACTCATATTGGAAATAATTTGAAGGTAATTTTAATCTTTCCTCTACTTGTACCTATAGCGGTATGGTATGTTCCAATATTAATGTTACGAATTTGTGTCGACAGAAAGAAGCAGCTGACACGCATACAAATCTCCATCATCACGGCACGATAAACGTGGTCAACGTATACTGTCAAGAAAAATATTTAATACTGAAGAATATCGATATTAAGAATAGCTCTGAACCATTAATGCCCAGCGATGTCCACTGCGATGTAGCGTGCTTGGTGTACGATTCTAGTCATACCAGATCTTTTGAATACGTGGCGAAAGTGTACTTGGTAAGTTTCTATAGTACTTATGTTTTAGGGCCACTTGTATTAACTACTTAACTGGACACTTTAATCCGAGATTAAAAATTAAACTGGCCAAAAATCGGCCAGTTAACAATGGGTAAATTAAGATTAAATTCGGTGACGTTTTGGGGTACAACCAGCCCTTAGTTTCTGACAAGAAGTTCACCGTAGGAAAAAATCTGCTACTATCACTTGTTGCGTTCCAGAAATATTTCAACGGAAGTAACATACCTGTGTTAATTGTGGCTAATAAAAATGACCTCGGTACCGTTCGTCAGGATTACTTTGTGCAGCCAGATACCTTCTGTCGGGAGAATAATCTTCCGACGCCGATCGAGTTCAGCAGTATTCGACCAAAGAAAGACTTGTTCGTTAAATTGGCTACAATGGCTGCATTTCCGTAAGTATTGCTTTCACTGGAATTGGGAGTTGAACACTAAGTGGCTGACATCTGGTGGCAGAACTAGCAACTCTCAAGTTATGGCATGAAAAATGTATAGCTCCCATAAGACATGTACAGACGATAATTCGATATTTCGAAATTCATGAAAATTAAGCGTTTTTTTCAGATGGATATTAACTAAAAACAATTTTGTGCCTCATTAACTACACATAAAAACGGGCGTCCGAGAAGAGTCAACGTTCAAATGTTTGTAAAACGAGAAAGATCTCGGCTCCCCATGTAAATGAATAAGAGAAATTGATATTTCCATGCCATAATGAATTTTTGTTTGCTAGTGTTACTGTGTATGTTACAGTCGACTACAGCCTCCTAGTAGGCGGTTCGACTCCCTATCTACAGTCAATTTTCTGTGTTCCAAGAAATGGGACCTCGCCTCCTCCAGAAGAGAAAAAAACTGGCTCATAAACTAATGGCGAATGACAAATAGTTATTGAGATAGACAGAGAAATAATGCTAAGCTTACGAGCTCTCTTCCAAAACTTGTTGGGGACATTGGAATTCTGTCAGATATGTGTAAGTCTGTGAAAGATTGGTGTAAAACTCATCGAAACTTAATCATGCTTTTAAACTTGCTGAAAACTTCAAATATTTTCGTGACTTAATTACGATTCTTTCAAAGACTTTCAGACGCGTCAAAGACTTCTTCAGGACTTCCCAGCTTGGTACTGGCCTCTTTGAACTATTTTTCAGATCGTTAAAGACTATTTTTAACTTGTTTCAAACTCCAAAGCCTTTTTCAAACACGCTTAAAACGCTGAAATCAGTTTTAAACTTTTTGGGACCTATCTAGCCTTGTTCAAAAGTTTTTATTTTCTGACTTTTCTAGGCTTGTTTAATACCTTTCAAGATTCTTCCAAACATGTCGGGGGAGAAAAATGAGAGCATTGCTTGTCTTTTTCTTTTAGTGAATGTCCTTCCCTCCTTCCCGAAATAATTATTTTCCCGATTCAGACGCAATAATTAAACAGAAACTTTTCTGAAATTTGAAAGCGGAAACTGTAATATTACCCTTCCTTGGCTTCAGAATTGCCCTCTTAGAAAAATGGTTTCGTGACGGGCTGTCCAGACTTGATTATGCCTCAACTCATCTTGTGTTTAACGTGTGAAACATCCGAAGTGGTCAGGAACCGAAATCCACCAGTGATTGCCTGTGTCCGGATGCTAACCGACTTTATTAATTGTTGCAGGCACAGTCTGGGCATTATCGGCGGCTATGAAATGATTAGCTTGTGGAGAGCCGGAGTAAGCGTCAGGACTGGCGTCAGTGTCACTATGCTCGCCCTCTTAGCTATATTTCTCGCGAAATTTTTGAAATCCGAAAAAAGTTCTCGGTAGACCTTCTAATTACTGACTTTATGCAGTCAGATTATTCTAACGCTGTTTCTTTATTATCCTAAATATCAGTCAGTGATTACGTAGTGTACGATACTCTCGAATTTTTCTATTTAATTACGTGGCCCTACTTCAAGCCAGTAAACCTCACAAGTTATCCAGCAGTCACTGGCTTCGTGTTACTGTTAAAAGCTTTCATTTTAGGTTTGTCTTAATTATCGTTATTTTTAAAAATCGAACATATTTTAGACTTGGTAGTCGAGGTAATTCGGGAAGTTGCGCGAAATGATTGCACCTCGATACGAAGAGAATAATGAAATGTAATTAGGGGATCCTGTTGAGCGATACACTATTTCTACGTTCGTTCAGGAAGTGTCGTTTTGTGATTTTTTTCATTTTTTTTTCTTTGTTGAACTGAATCAAACTGCTTTTATATTAATTTTGAGTCCTTTAGTGGAAGCCGAAAGACTTGAAAATTACACAGTGTTGTGAATGAAATATGTACGCTGCCAACCTCCCTTGAAATTGTTTTGCCATAAGCTACGCGCATAGTTGGCATCTTTGCTGTCTTTCTATGTAAGTAGAATCAGCGAGAAACGTTTTTACAAGCATACGTGACTCACATTATCGTTATTGATCTACAGTTTACCTCAGAACAACAAATTTAGTTTTTTGATTGGCCAAAGAATACACAAATGCACCTACGTTTTGTCGAGGAAAAGTGAATGCGACGAATTCATTATTTCATACCGGGCTGAACGCGATTTAGTCTAGTTCAATTCAGATTTTTAAGACTGTTGTAATTTTTTTCCAATTTTGTTTTTCGATCGCTTGTTAATTGTTTGATCAGTATTTCATTTTACATATTAGAAGATAAGTGGCCGAGACAGTAGGTGATGTAATTTGGAAATTAAATATTTTTAATAAAACTATCATCGTGTCCTATTGAACTTGTAGTTTTGGAGAAATGCTATAGCTGAGCAGAAGAGAAAAGTGGGCCCGGTGCTATCGACAGAACGCAAAGAAGGAAAATGTATTTAATCCAATTAACAAACACTTACACTTTTCCTGAAATGAAAAATTATAATTATAAAATCAATAATAATCAAATTACAAAATAAATAACAAGATTTCAAAAGAAAAATAAATGACTCAGTACTGATTTTCATTTCTAGGTGGACGGATGTCTTTGTTTCTTTTAATACTGTCAACTAGCCATCGTATACCTTCATCTACTCCGTCCCTGCAAATCACGAGTTTTAAAGTTTGCTACATGTTCAGAAGCAATGGCATGTACATAAGAAGTTTTAGTAATTACCCATTTAAAGCCGATACGGGCATCACCATACAGTCACGTCGACCAATTAGATGAGCGTTCTTGTCGAAAATTGGCTTTACTTCCCGTACGCCCATGCATTGTGGAATGTCTTGTTTATTTGCTAGAACTAGTAAAGGAACTCCGGCGAGATTTTTATTGGAAATCATCTTATCTACGATCAAACATCAATATGTTAATTTCATTTTATATCGTCGGGATGCAAAACTCAAATTACCAATGATCGCGATACGTAGAAAAGTTCAATACCGAAAGTTTCTTTAGATTCTGGAATCCTCTCTCTGTCATTGGAGTCCACAATGTATATCACAGCATGAGATTCCGCGTAATACTGCAGGCACAATTTCAAATTTACAAGCTTTGGTTCCGATGACTTATCTTCCAAATGTATACAACGAAACTACCTACTTTATCCCATAATGACTGAAGTTCTTCTTGGCCACCGAGATCCCAAAAATTCAGACTTACTCCTGCGATATCAATTTTACCGATATTCAGTCCGACCGTTGTAGTTATCTTGCTAGAGTGCATAGCTTTGTAGTTCCGATTGAATTTCGCTTTCGCAGCCTCCAAATACGTCTATAATTACGCATGATTTACAACAAGAGTATTCGTCAGATGACGCTTGTAGCTGTGAAAATACGAGGTAACTTACAGTTTTTCCCGCATTATCGATGCCTAAGATCAAGACACAGTATTCTTCACGCTGTGTCCAATATTTATAGAATCCGTATGTGAGCGTAAACATGTTAAAATTAGTAATGCATACGCAAGTTAATCATTTCAAAGGACAGTAGCCCATGCCCATACTTCAAACAATCCGCTCACCACATTATTATCAGTTCGTGATAACTGTTCTCTGCTGACATGAGAAAATGCTTTGACTATTCGGACTTCCCAGACCGGTGGCGCGCTAGCATCGGGCCTTCCTCCCTTTCCGCACTTCAGGAAATAGTAGTATATAATACCATAGAATTCTTATCAACGTTAGGATCTTTGACTATATATAACTATATGGACTGATCAAGTTGATAAAATGTTGTTTCAACATCTTTTGTGCTATAATGATTAAGCGAATGATAACAGGTGATAACCTGTAATTTATGTAATGTACGTATACAAAGATCTGCGGATTCAAATAATTCCTGTCACCATAAGGATTGTTTTTGATGTTAATGATGAATATTCTTAGTCTCTTTTTGATTAGTTGTTTCCAATTGACAGCAATTACTGAGTTCGAAACGATAGTTGTGGCGTTTAATGCTAAAACAACATTCGTGAGGAACTCTTGTTTTGTGAAGAAAACTTGTGCTTTGATACAATTTTACGGCTGCTTTTGTTACAGACTTTTCCAACTTAAATTTGGGAGCGGTTGAATTATTCCTGTAAAACAAACGCTGAAGCAGGTTATGGAATAAAAGACGTATTGATTTGCCTTGTTTTCTCCGTTTTTCTTCTCATTCTTCCTTTTGTGCAAAAATATTTGGCTGTATCAATAGAGAAATACGGTATATATAATTGAAAAATACATTGGTTGATGTATAGGCTCAAAAGTGGACTGATTTTTAGCAAATAAATCGCATCTTTTCAACATTACAACGTTAGGATCTAGGATACAGAACAAACTGATAACCAGAAATCACAACAAGGTCTTCTCTAATCATTATAGCACAAAAGATGTTGAAACAGGGTCGTGTGCAAGATTTCCTTGTAGTAGTGTCGTCTTGATCAGTCCATATAGTTATATATAGTCAAAGGTTAGGATACACTGTACCACGTAAATAATGCCTAGCATCTCATGTAATCCTAACGTTGATAAGGTTCTGTTGAATCTTGGGAAGTCCGAATATACTAAAGATGGACACGGCATACTGATAAAGACGCGTCACATTTTTATTTCCATGTAAATGTTACCTGCACAAAATCATCGGATAACTGTTGAGTTTCTCTATTACTTGGCTCTCGATTACTGCCGGGAATAAGAATTTAGCACACTGTGAATATGAGAATAATGTTATCGAAAAATGTTCAGTCCTCGAGAGCCAAAGGGGTGCTTAGCTAAGCCGAAGCCATTAGCCGTTAGCCGTTAGCTTGGAAAAATTTGAACAATATTAGCCAGCCATTAGCTAGCCAATAAATTCAAGTTAGCTGTTAGCTAAGCCAATAGCTGATCAAAATTGTTTTGCTAACAGCTTATTTTCCAGCACGCGAAAAAGCAAAAGCTTGAAACGGATTGAAATTTCTGCTTCTTTTTCGTTTTTCTTTGAAAAGTTTCATGTTTTCAAACAATTGATCGATGTGCACTCTTGTGATCTTGATTTTTTGTGTTTGTCTACTGTTGTTCCTTCATATTTTCGGTAACATTTTATTATATTGATGATTCTAATTTTTTCTAACTACCACATATCAAAGTACAAACACAAACATAAATATGCGTGATGAAAAATTATTCTTGAAAATATGTTTTGAAGATTAAATTATCAGTTGAACAACATTTATACAAAATTGTGCCTACAAGCATACTAATATTCAAATTTTACTTCAAAAGAAGAAAGATATATACATGCGAGAAATGTTACCCGTCATATTCTAAATTAGCCGTTAGCCAACTGTTTAGCTAGCTATTCACATCAACTAGCCGTTAGCTGTTAGCCGAAGCTATATTTTCTGGGCCTTTAGCTTTTAGCTAAGTTTTTAGTTTTTCGGAACGGCTAAGCACCCCTGGTGCAGAGTAACACTTACATGGAAATCAGTATTCAGTATGCCGCGTCCATCTTATAGTATAGGTATAGTCAAAGCAAAGACGTTTATAGGTATACTACTACACTAGATACCTAACTTCAGCCTGCTAGTAGTATAAACCCTTCTCACCCTACCCGCGTTTTAGTATCCCATCTGCTAGCGTCACCGCTCACCGGTATAGAAAATCGGCTCCAATGCATTTTAAATGAGAAATTGGTCATTTTTGAATCGCGCTTATATTTTGCCTGGGTAAAACGATCTGAAAATTTGACAGACCATCCATTCATATCTTGGGAGCAGGAAAATATAAAAAAAACAATATGCTACACTTCAATTTCTATTTTTTTTTTTTTTTTTTTTTTTAATTTGAACGCCAGCACGTCCACGCGAAATTCACCATGTATTTTAAATTTTAAATGGGAAAAATGACGGCGAACGCTTATGAAACATTCGAACAAATTCTGGATACGCATTATTTTACTACAGCAGGATAGGAAGTTAGGTATCTAGTGTAGTAGTATAAACGTCTTTGAAAGTCAAAGGGAAAATGCAACTAAACAATTCACTCGAGTTTAAAGAAAAAAAAAATGAAAAAGCAATTGCAATAGGGTGTTTGCTTGCAGCGCTCCGCGCGGCAAACACCCTAAAAATGATGAAAATACAATATGCAATAGGGTGTTTGCTTGCAGCGCTCCGCGCGGCAAACACCCTAAAGAGCGGACTGAAAAATAGTTTTCTATTTTTTTTCTTCCGTTCACTTGGCTACACTGTATTTGTGCGGTTTGTTCCGGCGTGCCGAGATATCGTTGGTGGTTGGTGAGGGACTACTTGGGGCCGTCGCCATGATGATTTTCCTACTGTTACTGTAGTCGGCTGGCGTAATAATTCTTTCAATTTTAGTTTGGTAAATTATTCCTACAAGTGATATAATTTTGTTGTGCGTTGTTCCCTTCAGATTGCATATAGTTTAGTGTCTAATATATTGGAAATGGCGGATAATCGTAAGTACTTGATTACAGCTCGGCGTATGAACTACGCGTCACCTTTTTCGCTGTAGTTCATTATTAACTCGAAATTGCTGATTTTAGAATATGGATATAGCACTGGGTACCCGGGGTTTGCGGGTCAGCCAGCTAATCAAGCGCCTAATCAATTTGTAAATTACGCCCAGTGGAATGCTCAACCAAATTATGGAGCAGCGTCCGGACCTTACTCACAGCCACCTCCCGGAACCCCTCAAGGTACCAGTATCTGGAGCACATTTTTACTTCCAGTTTGTGTTATAATTTTGACTGATGAAATGAAGTATATATTCCGTCGCTGGTTGGTTGCCTAATGAGTTATTTTCCCGCAGGGTATCAGACGTACAGTCAGCCTCCGCCCTCGTTTCCACAGAACCAACCACCCGCAAATTTTCCTACTGGTAACCAATTCAATGCGAATAAAGACAACGCAAGTCAGTATAATCGACCTGCAGGTGGAAGCGGCGGTGGAGGTGGAGGTGGTGGTAGTGGCGGTGGCGGCTACAATAGCCGAGGAGGAAGTACCTACGATTCTGGTAAGATTCCGTAAATTAAGATAGGATGGCTTGAGAATCGTAGAAAATTAAAATTGAATTACCTTCGTCGGATATTTTAGGTGGTGATCGTAATTCCGGTGGTCGATCTGGTGGAGGAAGTTACAAGTAAGCAGTTGTTGTACTCATTATTCGCATGATTAGGATTAAACGTGTTTAATTGAAGACCTTCCAGTGAAAACAAACTGAAGTGTGTATAGAAAAGTACACTATTGTGACCGATTGAATCAGAAGAAGGTATCTCAAATAAGAATTTTTCTCCTACTAAGAGATGCTGGCCTTCTACTTACTGTCCGATAAATAGGAAAATGATGATATCCGTGGCATATTGATTTTGAATTTCTCGCCCGGCCCCTTCTGCTTGAAGAATCAGTTTCCCCTTTGTAACACTTCTACAGTGAATTTTATAACTGCTATTCAGAATCTGTGAATTCAGTGTTTTCTTCGGGAAGGTCTTCAATTGAATTCGTGTGATCATGTCTTCGCTTATGTGATGCGAAGGTTAGATCCCTTGCCCGATAATTCATATTCGAAGTGATACGCACACGTGGAGTTTCAAATTAATGATACAGTTCATTAGAACTGCACGCGGTTTCGGTACGACTTTATATCCTGCAAAGGTATTTGGTATAATACATTCATAGAACTAATAAAATGTGTCCGCTGTAATCTGGGTGACTGGGTTCCCAGTCTGTAAATATCAGAAGTGCCCAACTGAAAAAGTTGCCGTTCGGTTGACATACCGCATCAGTGTAGTTAGTAGTAGTCGTCACATTATGAAATTTAACGCAAAGCTGGTATTCTTAAGCTAGATGTAAGTGTTAATAGCGTAGCTGCAAAGGTTACGCTGTTTTAATTGCTGGTGTCAATAATGGTATACGATGTTTTCGAGTGTTTATATAGGTGTACACAAATATAGAATTATTTCTACCATTGGTAGATACGGGTATCGACTTTTACAGGTAATATGCGACACGACGATAGGGATTATAACGAGTTAAGGGTATTGTCAGAAAAATTGTATTCAATGAAAACGTGAACAAAGGTAACATACTCGTCCCTGACGACTATAAAGTGGTAACGGTATGCGTGAGCGGGCGCAGGGCAAATGGTAAAACCGCGAATTGTCGGCGAATGTTCACGCCACCAAAGAAGTTTCGAAAACGATTTAACGTTTAATTTGATTATGCCGATTTTCATATTATTTAGTAGTCGAGTTGTATTTTCATCTGTGGTACCTGAGAAATGCCATGATTTTGCATCGTATCTGTTATTCATTTAGTTTCGCTTCTATGTAACTAGTACGGAACTTTAATATCAATTAATTGTGGTCGATTGAAGCATTATTGGCTGATGGAAAGTGTAAAAGTTGGAAAAGATTACGTGTAACTGCTAATTGGGTATTTATGTAGATAAATGGAATTTATGTGTATAATTACTAATACTACAGGTGATGAAAAGCAAGGTTATCGCGTTATAGCATATACTATAGTGAATATATATTCGTGTCAACTATTGTTGTGTTGGCAAATTCAACTTAATGAACCGTTTGATTTTTACGAGACAGTCCTAAATACTCGAGTAGGTTCGAGAAGCATTACAGAAAATTGAAAACTGCCTCAACCTCAGCATTTGGTACTGTGTGCCTAGAAGATGGATTTTTCTACTTTATTTACGTTTCATGTTTATAATTAACTATCCGGTTACTGAACGTTGTAGAATTCATGCTGCTTGTTTTTGTATTCCGGGGCGTATTCAATGAACCCCTGCATAAGTTTTATATTTGAATGCAAAGAAGGCTGCCTTAATTTTGAAACTCGAGTTTTACCAAGCCCCTTTCCCTCCAAGTTACTGGATAAACCATTAGGTGGGTTGCTTAACTGAAATGCGGAACGTAGGAGGGACAGATCTGTTACCTATATCCATTTTGGTCCAAAAATCGTGTTCTTGTTTGACAAGAAATCAAGCAAAGAAACATGATATCGTTGAATCAGACCAAATGTATGACAAAAACCATTCTTGTAGGTATAACAAATTAGCTTTTGTAGGTAATTACCGAGGGGAAGCGGTCTCCTTACCAGCGTACTATAAATCTAACCTTGTGCTTTTTGAATGAAATGTTAGAACCTTCTTAAAATTAGTTTTCTCGAAATCTTTTGAATTGTTACAGATCCTAAGCGAAATTTTGAACCGAAATAGTTCGTACAGGATTTTTTGAGACTTGAGACTGAAAACAGCGTGAACATCGACTACTAGGGTTTAGTCCCGAGCTCTCCGTCCTCATCCGTCCTCTCCCATAATCGTTATGAAACACTCGGATGTCTAAATGAAAATGTTTTCTCCTTCATTTTTCATTGTGTGTCTTACAATTCTGCGTCATATGTGATTCGTGCATGTCAGCTGAAGTTCTTAGTTGTTGAATAGTCTTCATAGGCTGCGCTAAGTAGTTTAGTGTATGTAAATAGTTGATGTAACTGTACGGTACTTTGTAGCCGATCGATTATTCGATCTTCTGTGTTTTATCAAGTTTTGTTTGAATCATTGTCCTCTGCTCGATTGCTGCTGCACACAACTTCATTATATTATTAACATTTTCCTGTCTGTTGCTTGTGTTTGCTTACAATAACACCGAAGAAAAAGGACTCGGAGATTTAAAATCCTCCTATCAAAAGTAATTAATTGGGACCCAAATCTGAAACAACGTTGTGTGCTTCGTAAAATTTCGAGCTTTGCTCTCCTAAAATGTGTGGGTGTGCTACCTGCTCACATGCTTGCTTTGCTTTACTATCCCATCTTCACCATGTTCCCCCTCTGTGTATAACGCGTATAGAAATCTTCCTGTTATCTCTGAAGTATATCCATCCACGTTTTTAACTTTTCAGACCAAGTTATGTAACTGGTTGTATTCATCAATCTCAAACGAACTATTGTTAAGTTGTGAACTTCGAAACGCTTACAAGGGGTGTTATGCTCCTCGATGATCCGTGTATTTATTATTTGTGCGTCATATTCAGGAAATTAATAAGTAATAATTGTGTTTATTCTACTATCGACCTAGTAACGGGTTATGGTTTTGTGTAAAAAATCGGCATAATCTCGACTGTGTAAGACGAACGATTACTCGATATTACCCTTCAACAAGTTGCAATTCTGCCTTCGACTGTTGTAACAACTGTCGACTGAGTGTATTCAGCCGTCACGAAGACCTATACTCGAATCTAGGCTACAAAAGTGCACCAGCAGCTCACGAATGCGTATGTGTATTTCTCAACTGATCGCGGTATTCTTGGTCTGTTCTAGTTCGGGAGCCAGCAGAGGTGGTTATAATAAAGGTAAATCTAATGCATCAGGTGGTAAACCTGCGCTATACACTATACGTTTTAATTAAATCGTTACTTGGTTGTTTCCTTTTATACAAATTGAAAGGGTTGATTAAGAGTTGTTCGAATTGACCGCCATAGAACTGGTTTATTGGCGACAGTGCATGTTGGTACAGAGTATTGAGTCATTAGCGTTACTGTTAATTTACGAAAAGTTATTAATTTAGATTTATTATCGTAAGTGTTAGCTCTTATACTGTGTAATTTAAGTATTTTTGCCACTATCGGATAGGTCTTCCGGTGCTCTCATCTCCGAGGTACGAATACTGGTTCCATAACTGGTACCTAGTGTGACCCGAATTTAATGTCACCCCCTTGGTTGTGCGTCTGTTTTGACTGAGTAAAGGCCCAGTGAACTGATAGCGAAATCTTCGTCCACGGGTCGGTGCTTCGATGCTCGTCTTGCGCCTTGTGTATTTGGTTCAAGCTACGTAACCGCGTAAATTAGGTATTCCGTTTTAAAAAGAGTGTGCCGGCGAAAAGTTTCCGAGAACAAGCCCATTTCTCGCTCGCTGTGTTCCGTTTCTGATCTACCTAGTTGTTAAGGCATTGATAGATAAATTTACAATCTCACAACATACAAACTGGTGCTAGCTAGCATATGTCCATCGTCACGTCGAACGTTACTTATACGCTTTAGTTTAAGAACATAGCATCGCATCTCAGCGATACTAACATCGTCCATGGTATTTACTCTTGTTCGCTCAAAGGTAGTGTTGTTGATACACTAACAGTACACGTGTTTATTCTCGCTGGCACAGTGATTACGATCCATCATTGCGGTCCTTTAACACCCCCTCATGTGTATTTGATACTCTTGTTCGAAAAAAGGTACATCAATTACCTCGCTGCTGACGATGACTTCTCGTCGATTCTTTTTCTGCTGGTTGTAAAGCATTCGGTGTTCTGTGTACATCATTTTTAGTTCCCAGATCGTTTCGATCACGTATACGAGGTCATCCGTCGACGTGTGTTTTCTTGAATACTAAGCATAATAGTATGTGTAAGTGCATGCGTACGTGACCGACTTGTGTAATCAGATCGCTTACTCCGACATTTCACTCTGTGCAGCAGGAGCAGGACCTGTCGAAACACGTACCGGGGAATTGGTTATTCAAGAGGATACTATATTCATCTCAGGCATGAGCACTCGCACCTCCGAAGATGATATCAAACAACATTTCGGTGCCATTGGCATGATTAAGGTACCACCGCGCCGATGTGTTAAGATAGTGCTGTCGTAAAAAGTAGCGCCGTGTAATTCGATTTCGTTATTAATTTTGTACCTGCAGAATGACAGAAAATCGGGAAAGCCTAAAATCTGGATATACATGGACAAACAGTCCGGACGCTCGAAAGGCGAAGCTACAGTCACCTTCGAGGACGCGCACACTGCGTCCGCCGCTATTGAATGGTTCGATGGTAAGCTACAGCTACTACAGTTTTGATTGAACCCAAAGCGTTCGTTACACGAGGATGGTTCGTATTGATTCGTAATCCGTACCTTAGCTCAGAGAGGCGAGTATGAGGAGTAATTTGCCGCACTAACCTGGTCACGTCCCGACTCCTCCCCCAACAAGAGTTACTTGCAGTGGTTATTCTGAAAGCAATTTTCCCAACTGCGTGAAATAATAAATAAATTTAGAAGATGCTATAAGTGACATAGCGAAGAAGCATATGCCCAGAGGTGGGCTGTGATGGGCCACAGAATGGAGGGAGCCTCTATCGCGTAACATATAAGAGTTGAGAAAAATGTAAATACCTATAACATTCCAATAAATGCTAATAATATATAATAAGTGACATAGGATTCTACAGCGGAGAAGGAAGAGGGAATACTGTGTATTTTCATCAGCCACGTGAAAACTTGAGATTAATTTTCCAACCTTGCTTAAGCGGCCCATGGGCTCCACCCTCCCTCGCCTCACCTCTGATAAGTTTGTTCAGCAAGGGGAGGTATAATCAGGATTCCTCACCCACACCCACCCCTAGTCTATTTTCATCAAACCCAAATTTCCCCCCCCCCCATAGACTCCTCAGGTTAAAAACTACCAAACTCCATAAGAAATGAAGCAAATAAAGAGAAAACTTGAGATTTGAAAATAGAAACACTCAACGTGAGAACCCTTAAGGGAGCAGAAAATCTAAAAGCACTGGAGAAGGCCATGGGAGAAGCTAAAATTAACATCCTAGGAATTCCAGAAATCAGATGAAATGGCGGGAAAATATACCAAACAAGAAACAGTTGCGATGTGGAATGAGAAAATCGATCTTACGGAAGAAATGAGATTTCGGGGGAAACGCGTTTAAAGATATCATGTTACATTCCCGCCTAGCTAATATCCCGGAACTAGAGGTAATGACAGGATAACGAGCCTAAAAATGGAAATCTGCCATAATCACTTTTGTGCTGATCCGGGTCTATGCTGCTATATCTTCATCCTCTAAAGAGGTGGTGGGAAAATTTTATAAACGCTAAATGGAAACTTATCACGAAATAGAACAAAAAAACGAAAAACTGACAGAAATACTTATTTTGGGTAACTTCAACAGTCGAATTGAAAAAAAGCAAACCAGAGAAAAAATATGTTCGAAAAATTCAGTTTTGATAAACGTAATGAAAGAGGTGAAAAATTAATTTATTTTGTGAAGCATTATACTTGAAAATAATGAACTTTTTTTTTCTCAAGAAAAAAAGAATTTTATATATTTAAAAAAAAAAAAGAAAAAAGAGTATAAGCAACTCAGAGAGCTACAGCAAAAATATCTCTGCGGCTTCGAAAAAATTGAAGATAAATCTACAAAATGTAGAGGATCACTATTCAGCTCTTTTCGGGGCTACACTAAAAGAGCTCAAAAGAAACCAAAAACAATAAGCAAAAACAAAATGTGGACACAAAAACTCCAGCAGAAATCCTGAATAATCTTTGGGAAGCTAGAAGGAGACTTCTAAGCAAGAAAATTAATAGCACAAAAGGCAAGGTGAAATTGAACGTGGTTTCAAAGAAAATATAAAACATCCAAAGAGGAAAAGAGACGAGGAGAAAATTAAACCTGATTGGTGAAACTGCAAAAAATGCAAAAAACATGAAAAGTACGCAATCGAAATCCATTTCTGGGTTCCCAACTAATTACATACCTTACTGATAAAACAGGTAATCGAGTTTGTAATCGGAGATAAATGAATGAAACAGCCACCGAGTTCTACAAAGACCTTTACTCTTCAGAAGTCGAGTGGAGGGTACCTGCTCCATCCAGCGATGATAACGAATCAAGAATCGAAAATAAAGTGCGTGGTGGAATCCCTGAAAAAGAATAAGGCCTATGGTAGTGATGATATCAAAAACGAACATGTAATACTTGGAGGTGAGGAAACGATAAAGTCGCTGACCTCGCTTTTCAACAAAATTTTGGTAACCGGTAAAATTCCCCAAAACTGGAAATTCTCCGGTATTATCTTAGACACCAAATTGAAAATTGCAGGCTTAGCCTATCCTCCATAATTTCGAGAAAAAACAAAAAACAAAACTGATCAAAATGAGACTGAGAAATTTTCTGGAACCCCACCAACCTCCAAACCAGGCAGGCTTTAGGAAAAATTACCCCACTTTGGACCACCTCCCCACTCTAAACTAAATTGTTGAAAATCACAAAAATATTGCCAGAACGTGAACATTACATTCATTGATTATAATAAAGCTTTTGATTCCCTAAATCGCTAATACTTTTTTAAAACATTGCATTCCCAGGACGTCCATAAACAATAAATTAATGAAAATAGTACAAGATATGTACTCAGACCCAAAGAGCCGAATCATCGTAGACGTAACTGGGGAATATTTTGAAATAAACAAGGGAGTAAGACAAGAAGGCCCTTTGTCCCCCATCCTCTTCAGTGCTGCTATGGAGGAAGTCTTCAGAGGGGAAAGGAAAGACATGATGATGAACGGCTATAAAATCTCCTATCTGAGATTTGTAGATGATACTGCACTAATTGGGATGTTAACCTGAGTTTCCGAAGTTCGTATCTTTGCCGGTAATAACGAGGTGATAAGGTACATAAGGGGGATTATTTCACGAAATTGACCCCCCCCCCCTATAAATTCTTACAAGTTGTTCTCGCCATTGTCACCATACCACGATACTAGCGCTACCTAGGTGAGGTTAACATCCCAGTATCAAAATCAATGGGTGAGCTGGGAGAAATGATACGAGAGCTGAACAAATGTGGAGCAAAAGCAGACTTGCCAATCAACTTTGAAAAATCCAAAATCTTATCTATAGTTACTAAACCCCCAAAATTATGGTTGGAAAAAGAAACTAGGGACAGTTGCAGAAATAGTATATTTCGGGCAAATGAACGCTGTTCAACAAGAGGGAACCAACTAACATTTGTAAACAAAATAAGTTATTAGTATCATTGGAAAGAGCGTAAAACGTAGAATTTTTCAAAATTGGGCCCCGATTCAAAAATGTGTTCTCATGTTGGGAAAAGCTTATCAGTAAACGCTGTCATATATTCTACATGGCTCTTGAACTTCGAATCACGTGTTCTCAAAAAGCAGATTCTGCTAGTTGGTTCCCTTTTGCTGAACAGCGTCCAAATATTCCTAAACAAAGCAGAAAAAAAGGAAATATGTAGAAGGATAACGTTGGCATGGAAAAAATACTGATCCCTTAAAACAATAAATTTTTAAAGATAATTTCAAAAATGCATACAAAAGCAAACTTTTTAACATGCGTAGCTCCAGTCCTTACCTACGGCTCCTCTACTTAGGTCCTTAACCACACTAGAAAATACAATAGAAACTACTCAAAATTCCATGATGAGATCCATTCTCGGTATAAAATTAAAGCAGCGATTCTCAAACTTTTTTGGTGACGGACCCCTTTTCAGCAGCGAATGTCTATTCGAGAAAGACTTTTGCAACACTTACTTTTGAGAGAGAGCCCGGAAAACTCGTCCGAACGAGTCAAATTTTCCAGAAGAGTCTTGAACGGGTCTTCAAAATGTCTTGAAAGGAGTTTTATCGAGTCTTTGGAGTGTTAAACCAGTTTTCAAGAATCTTTCAGAACTTGACAAGACGGGAAAAATCTGAAAACGTTTCAATCAAACTTGGAATAGAACTGAGCGAATTTTATGCCATTTCTTCGTTTCAGTTTCGATCGTCTGAGAAAGAACTCCTAGATCACATAGTGAAGTTTTTTTGTTTTTTTGTTGTTTTTTTTCAGATTTAACATCCACATTTAGTCCCTTTTAGTTTCCGTGATAACCAAAATGTCTCTCTAACTGGTGGTAATGCTTCGAGGTTGGTGCAAATCTGTGACACTGAACTGAGATGGTTCTATAGACTTGGGCTGATGTTTTTCAGTGTTATCATTTTGTAGATTGATAAGGACCACCCTCAGTCCCCCTGGCTCTACTAACTAAATTTATTCAAAAATGCGGTTAGCACGGTTTGGAAATGGGATCCTCAATTATTAGACTATAATCGAAAAGAAAACCATTTCCAACGGTGGAATAGTCTGTGAGAGTTCATACGCTGATAAGTGCATGTTGCAACATTTTTGTTAGGTTCACCTTTCTGATGACACAAAATATATTTAAAATTTCTGTGTATTGTACGCAGGCAAGGACTTCAACGGCAGTACGATCAGCGTACAGTTGGCTTCAAGAAGAGACACGTGGCAGGGAGGTCGTGGTGGAAGTGGCGGCGGTGGTGGAGGTCGCGGTGGCGGTCGTGGCAGAGGTGGAGGCCGTGGAGGCGGCCACAGAGATGATCGTGATAGCTATGACGAGGGCCGAGGCGGAGGATACAACCGAGGCTCCGGCGGCGATGACGACGGCGGATATAGAAGCGATAACAGAGGAGGCGGTATGGATTATGGCAGAGACGGCGGCGGCGGCTATCGTAGAGGCGGTGACCGAGGCGGTTTCAAAGACCGCGACGGCGGTGGCCGAGGTGGTGGCCGCGGTGATCGATCTGGCGGTGGAGGTCGTGGAGGATCTGGCGGCGGCGGCGGAGGTAAGTCGATTTGCCCGAATGAAATAGCTAAAGCACCGACACACAGTTCTACTATTTGAGAGCCCATGGTTTTTTGGTCAATCGTTCGGATTGTACGTCTTTAGGTGAATAGGAATTGGAAAGAAGTAATTTTTCATTTTTGATATTTCTTTGCATCAGACAGTTGTCTTGTGATGTAGAACTCGAGTGTGCAAAATGTTGATGAATGTGAACCTCTGCCGATTAATTCCGGTGATTTTCCAAGTTTGCTTTAACTCTGCAACACAAGGCAGCCTTTTAGATCCAACCTGTATGAAAAATCAAGGGGAAATGATTTCACTCCATATTAATGGTGAATTGTGGTAGGAACGTTGATATTAATGAATTGAAAGTACGTATTTTGAGAAGTGGGAGTCTTGTATTCTCAGGGGAAGTGGAGAATTCAGTAACGTTGTTAGATTGTCAGTAATTGCTTTGTCGGTAGAAGGTAGCATTATGCTGAACATTGTAATTTAATGTGGGAATGGCCTGTTGTGAATTAGCTTAGTATAGCGAGTCTCGCTCACAGAAGGTGTTGAAAAATGTTACCTCGACATGGTGCAACTTCAGTCATCAATAATAATCAAGAAGCTAAGGGTTGAGATTTGTTCTCAAGTACTTCGAGTAGTTATTTTTGAGAATTTGTGAGAATGTAGACGTTGAGAGCCACACTTCTCGAAAGAGGGGCTCACAAGGTTTGGATTCTCCGAATCCACATTACTCATCTTCGAAAGTAAAATTGTGTTGTTGTTCACTTAGGTTACGGAGGTCGTGAAGGAGACTGGAAATGCCCCAATTCCGAATGCGGTAATACGAATTTCTCTTGGCGTCAACAGTGTAATAGGTGTAATGAAGACAAACCTGCCGATGCCGGCTCAGGTGGCGGTGATTCAGGTATGGGACATTATTTTAATATAGTATATTACTGTATGAGCGGTGAAAGTGAGAAATATCGCAACTAGCCGTGGCGAAAATAAAATACTGTGACGCGTCGCAAGAAAAGGGCCTCAGTGTCCAGTTACCACTCACGCCCTTTTCCTGGACCACGTCACAAATTCCATATCCACGCTATTTTTACTTTCGCCACGGGTTTCATCGTTATCACTGTTAACCAAATCCAATGGGGATAAACATAAATTTCGCTGTCCGAAATTATTGCACTTTCGCTGCATGAGTTAGTAAAAAACGAGCGGATCGAACGTTGAAAGGAGCAACCAATTAGAATGCAGTACCACGTTTCCAGTTTTCGTTTACTAGAGTCAAACACCCGGTGGTTGTCCACTCTTCACTTCGATTCGAAACACGAGAGTAAAATATGGTTACACGTTGTAGAGACACTCTGTTCCATTTTATTGTGATTAAAGAGGTTTTGCATTGGATCATGAAGTATTTAACCTACTTCAAGGCGAATTCTTTTATTAATAAACGCTTTGAGTTTGGATCAGTAGCTTAAAGAAGGAAGGAAAGGAGGGGATATGGGGATATACCCCGAGTCAAAGGAATAGTAAAGTTTTGGATGTTATCAACTACGTTAAATCGAGACGCTTTTCTCTTTCTTTTTTAAATTGAAATTGGGGCAACATTTTGAGTTTTTCTAGCTTGCCAGATAACGATTTAGGCTAAATTTTTCAGATTCGCCTTTATTTTGTTTCTGATTTTGGAATTATCTCTTCTCCCCAGATTAAGTTTTATTTACTTTACTGGTTGAGACTGTCGCTTGTAGCCAAAAAGTAGGCCAGTATAGCAGAGATGAGCAGGATTTAAATCTTTTGGGATTTTCAAGCACAAAATCCTCAGAATTTGATTCGTAATTTTAACTGTAATTCATTGAGAAACGGAAAAGTAACTTCGATAACGAGGTTCCCTTTCTTCTTGGCTTCCGACCTATGGTTCCTTCTAGTGTAGGTAGGGTAGAGTTAGTGTGCACTCCTGAGTTAGGATAGTGAGGGAGCTAGTGTAGCTCCCGATAAATTCTTTTGAAAATCTTCCTTTGTAAGGTCTTTTACATTACAAGATTTTAAAATTTGATATTTTCACAAAATCTAGATTTTTTGTATTGACTTTGATTCATTTTTCAATAAAAATCTTGGATTGCCATTTTCTTTTTGGAAAATATTGGTCATCCCTGCTGTACAAGTGCCCTTCTATTGTGTCGTGAAATTGTAGGTTTTTACCTAGTGCAAGAAATCAGAGCAGTACACGATACGAGTATACAATATACTCATGTGGTATGTGTATCGTATCGCTTTTCTACGATACCGAATAGTACTCGGACGATACCGAGTATACTCGGTATTGTAGCGACAGGTAATCGTTTTCGTGATATGGTATCGCCGATTACGAGTATCACTGATAAGGCATCACTACTGCACTACCTAACCTACCCTAGGAACATGGTATGAAGATGAAACGCTCGCATAGAGATGAGTCATAATACAGCGCTAATCATAAACCGATTCGTGAACGAGTATATTCGGTATCGTGAAACCGACTACCGAGTTCGTAATCGTAGTCGCTCTGCAACGATACGATACCCGAGTACAGTTATCGGTATCGTAGACTGCTCTGCAAGAGATGCGCGATTTTTGATGAGTGCGAAAGTTTGCGAAACGATCGACAAGCAAACGCACGAGACAATAATCAGGTACTCGATGTCCTAGGTGGAAAATTTACTTTTATCAATGCATAAACAGGGTGTCTATCGGTCAAAGAAGTCAAGAAAAAGTCAAGTATTTTGGAGAATGGTCGAAGAAAGTCTAGGGAGTAAAGGAAAAGTCAAGTATTTCGGATAGTGGTCATGAAGTCATGAATTTTTCATTTAAATTTCCTCAAAATTATTATCACGAATTTTTTTTAAATTACAAGTAAATTTAAAGTAACGTAAATATTTTTAGATAATTGCATAATATCCTTTTTCATAGTATTTTTTAGTGTTTCCATTTATCCCCCCCCCACACCTTGGTAAGGTTCTACGAATAAGATTATATTTGTATGTGTGTAAAACTGGTTTGAAAAAAGTGAGAAAAGGTTAAGGAAAAGTCAAGGAATTGAAAAATTTGGACCCGGTAGACACCCTGATGAAATTTATAGAAATTTCTTTCTTCCTTGCCCTAGAGCAAGAAAGTTTCTTTTCTTTTTTTGCCCGCTAAAAGTTCTTTTTGGCTCGCTACTGTGGTATTTGCAAATCTGTTCTTTTTATGTTTAAAATTCGTTCAAAATGACTATACATTTTGTGCATGTATAACAGAAAATTGAATTTTACGCGATCGTTTGGGTAGGATACAAAAGAAACGTTTGTTCCATTTGAAATATAATCATAGAACTTGATGTTGACATTCGATTACGTGCAATTTAGTGTCTCCATATAAGACTAGAACGAAATAGCCTTTAAATCACGCTTATAAGATTGCAGTGCGAACATTGAATCAACAAAAAGCTACAGTTCCGAGGGTGTAGACCACGACATGTCGTAGCTCGGATAACAAGCGTTACTCCGACCTACTATACTCGTATATCCCGTGCACTGCACGAATCTATCTGCGAGTATCATCGCAACCAAGATTTCGGCGTGACGGAATCTTACATCCATAATTACTATATTACTGAATTGTTTTGCAGATCGACGAGGAGGTAATGGCGGTGGCCGTGGACGAGGTGGTGGCTTCGGCGGCGGCCGAGGTGGTGGCGGTGGTCGCGGTGGTGGCCGAGGCGGTGGAGGAGGACCTGCTCGACAGTAAGTGCAGTCATGGCCTTATCTCAGAATACTCGAGTTGATAAGCCACACGTGATTCAGGGATAAGATTCACGATTTTTAAGCTTCTGTTTCGAAATTCATGTTTTGTGAGCGAAACTTTGCAGTTTATTGCAGATTGTTCGTCCTTATCAAATTAGGCATCGTAAATGGGTAGTAGATTTTTTTTTTCGAACTCCGTCAAAACCCTGGATGTCTTGGTACCAATGGAAAGAGTCGAATAGTCGGTGGAAATGTAAATACAAATTATGGAAAGCGATCAAAAGACGAAACTTAAAGGAATTAATTTCTGTGTTCTGTCGGAAATGAATTGCAGCGTGTTTTTTTTTTAATGTGTCATGCATGCATTTGTATTGGTCATTCTTGTTCCATTAAACTCGATGCCCACTTAGCGTAGGGCTACATTATCATCTCGGATTGATTGTGAACAAAACTTGTTTGTATCAATTTTTACATATTTACTATCAAATGAAATTTTTCGGCTGCTACTAATGGTTGTGTAATTAATGAAATTATTGCATCAAATGGATGTAACTGTCTTAAGATAATCCGTATTTCAGTCAGTCATTAACCTACATCATCATTCTTAAGGGATGACTTCGGACAGGACGTGCAACTTCATCTTGTTAGATGTTCGATTGTACCCCCCCCCCCCCCAATAATGGATGTAACGAATGCCTTGCAGTTCTAGATTATAGAAATCATTCGTGTTGACATGAATTGACAGTTCGTTGAAGTCACTGCAGTCATAAAAGAAAAAAAAATCAAAGTTATCACCTATCGTTGTATTCAGAAAGAGTTTGAATACAGAATATTTGATTAGCCAACAGATACGCTTAGACGTATGCGACAATAGTTATGAAGTCTGAGAGGGTGTCAAACTTGACTGACAATGTGAAGAAATGAGCAGTATAGTGAATACCAGGAACGACTCTTCAAAACTGACAAAATTTAATCTTTATTTTGTGAACTTTTTGGTTAGCTCACTGCCCCGTACCTCAGTTCTCGAAGTGGGTGCAACCGATTTCAAAAACAAACCAACAATGCTTGAAACCCGAAAAAAGTTGAGCCACCTTCTCAGGCTGACCATTCCTAATTTTATCTCCTTGGCATGTTGAAAGTCTCAATTTCCAAAATTACATTTAAAATGATTTCACTCGCGCTCGGGTTGTGTTTCTCGAAACTGCCAGTCCTTCGGATTCTTCGTCTCATTTTTTTGAAATAGAGTCCAGAAGTAAATGTAGTAAAATTGAGAGTCATGTCCCCAGAATGCTTACTAATCGTTTTTCTAAATTTTCTGTTTCCTGCCGCTTAGGTGTTTGAAAATTATTGTGGCAGCGCAGGGTATAAGATCTCTTTTTTCGATATGGAGTTAGAAATACCGGCATGTACTAGATGAAATTTGTGACAAAATGAGCCCTTGCGGAGTTCTCTAGCTGCAAAATTCGTCCAGATTCGGCCGTTTACAGTTGAAATATCAAAAAACCTGATTTTGAGAAAAATATAATTTAAATAAAAAGGTGAAAAAAAACCACGAAAAATTACAAATTTGAAGTGGCATATCTCTGAGACAAATAAAGCTAGAGAGCTCCGCGATTTTTCATTTGGCCAAAATTTTAGAGATAATTTCGTCGACAAAGTGGGGGCCTTTTCAAAAAACTAATACGAAATGGGAGAGTTTAATTTCTAATGATAACAAAACTCAGTTCGGTGGGGGCAAGACAGAGAGGAGGTGGGTTCATCTTTTCGTCTGTAATGGACAAACGAAGGTAGACCGAAAAAAACGGATGACGCCATTCAAAAGGGGTGGGTTTATTCTACCAAAATCCATAGTTTTGACCTTCGTTTATAAAAACAGCTGTATCTCAACAATTGGGATCGGCAAAGTGGGACCTTATTCTCTGCACTGCAACATTTGTATCGGAAACGAATTGTGACCTTTAGAACATGAAAAATTGTATCATGTAGCAGTCCATGAAATTTTGACACCGCACTCATTCTGAAAAACCAGCGAATACCGAAGTCAGCTGCTGGACTCCAAGCTGGTTGATACGAAGAGTGGATTGATTTTCGAAGGTTATTAAGAACCCCGTCTGTGAACAACGAATTCCCTAATGCAGTTTCGTATTTAAAACGATCTCTTCAATCGTTTCGAAATCAAATCTGTGCTTAAAAAAGCAGCTTCCACCAAATGATATTTTTTCTGGGCTTGAGCAATTATTCCATGAAATTCATCCGTCACCAACCAAAATGTCCCAGATTTTGTGTATTCTGGTAGATACTCCTAAGTAATGAAGTGGAGAAATTCCATCATCCAAGTCCTGGTAGAACCAAACTTCTATCGGAAAACAACGTGGCATGGTTTATCGGAGGTGGGGAGGGGGCAAAATTCTCATCAATTTAAAAGTATCAGTTGGGTCAAACTTGATTGGCACCTGTTTTGAACATGGAGTAAAATTGCCCATTTTTGAGGTCCCTGCTCGTAGAACTCTAATATTCATGTAGTGTGAAGTGTTAACCCAGTAGTATTGTTTTCTCCACAACTTCCCGTAGGATTGCAAACAAGAATTCGAATTGATCGCCATTCATTTCTGGTAGCAGAAATAAGCATAGTAAGGCATCAGGTGAAAGTTAAATTTGTCTGGACTGCGGAAGTTGAAAACCGTTTTCGAAACATTCCGGTACCAGGATGAAGGGTAAACGGGAGCGTTTTGCTTCCTGGCGATTTCTTTCGCTTTCGAAACCAAAAATGTATCTTGAAACTTCGTCTGTTTTGAGAGCAAAAGGTTTTTCCATCTAGTTGCATTTAAAAGTCAGATTGATGTCTCGATTACTATCTGTGCTGAAAGTCGAATACTAGAGAATTGCTGTCGCGTACACCGCTTCACTGAGGAATATGTACGTTTTGAGTGGTTGGTCTTGTGAAGCATCTTAAAACTAATCCTCTAATTATTTCATAAGGTTAATTTCAATTTCGACAAACCATTTTAACAGCCTCCCGTTATTGTTTCAGCGACTACAGCAATAATCGCAACCGACCATATTGATTCCAATTTATAACTTCAGCAAATCTAAGTCGCAGTTATAAGTTAAAAAAGGAAAAGTTTTGTATATTTTTTAAAAATAATTATTCTAGACGAAAATTTGATGTAATAAAGAATTTAAGTGTGTTTACACGACGTATATTATTCTTATTGGTAACTCGAGAGGCCAATTGAGAAATGAGCAACGATTACGTATAAATTTTAATCAACCAGAGAAACACGTAGTGAAACCATACGCACAGGTAGTTGCTTAAAACTTGAGAATATCATAGACAACATTTTATAAATACAATTTTAGTCAACACCTTACTGCGAATTATACAACTTAGATAATACAATTAACGTTTAATTTTACAGCCGACCCTCCGCACAAAAACAGGACCCCGACTGCCATAACCTGCAATCTCCGAGGATTAAGTCCAACGTTAGACGACATTAATTAATAAACACTCCGACATGTACAAATAAAAGTGACTAAATTTTAATTAAAATAACTTAATAACTTCAGTAAAACGAACAGAGAGGAAAAATAAAAAATGATGGAATGCGTGCTTCTTAATCCCTTCGTTTCTTCTTGTTCTGTTGCTGTTGTTCCTAAAATAAAAACGTGTAATCGTTTAGTTCGCGGGTAAATACGACTACTGGTTTCTGGGATGACGTAATACGATTTGTACGTCGTAACAATCGTGTTATCGCATTTGACGTCTGTGCACGTCGGATGGTACCAACAAACTAGAACCGAAAGCGTTTAACAAACACATAACGCTACTCGAATAACCTTGAATAGAAATCGACTTACTTTCTGAGCTAGAATAACAACCAGGCGACGGAATATTCCCAATAGGTCGACGAACAGATCTACCGAATGCAAGATGAAGTCTTTGTCTCCGTGACGGCGCTTCTCAATGATGAGCTGGGTATCGTACAACACGAATCCACACATCAGGGCAAGTCCCAAGTATAAATACGCCTGAAATATAACGCACCAGTTTGAACACACGTGACAAACAAAAGGCTCGTACGTGGTATGTCCCAAGCCCCGGCAAGCCATTAGTACGTACCTGGAACAACAGCTGAGAACCGAAGAAAAGATTCAAGAAGGATAATCCTATCAACACTGTCAAGAAGGTCAACAACGTGCCCCCTAAATACAGCCATTGTCCACGTTTGGCCGTCAGTGAAGCTATTGAAAAGCATACGAATATGGCGGCTGTCGAGATCAGAGCTGTTACGATGATACTCGGATTGATAGTGATGGCGAATTCCAATAATGAGCCCAAACCAAGACCTGCGCAATGTAACGCAAATTAGTAAACCATGCTACCGAAAAAATTAGAATTCAGTTTTTTCAGCATTTCAACACAGTTTAACATTGACATTGAAACAAAACAATCAATATAGGCTGTCTGGTAAAAAAAAAAAAATTGACCACTTTTGTATAAGCATAGGAAACGACCTTGGTTACTGTTAAATATTATGTACAGTAAAGTTCCTACTCGGACGGGTTGTGCGTCCGAGCGACAAAAACCTCAACTAGCGCATCTCGAAATATTTCCATTCCAAAATAGCGAGAGGTTCGGTTTCAACAGCATTCACAATTCGATTAAGTATAAAACTCGGTGTTTGAAACCACCAGACTTCCTACATTCTTACGTTTATGCCCCACAGAAATGAGGAATTCAAGTATCTCGCAATGAATGTATTTTCCAAGCTACATTATAATGGGGGAACAGTTGAGGCGTATCATAAAATTTGATACACGAATTTAATAAACTAGATACTCACCGAATTAAAGACACCAGTCTCGTTCAGTGCTATCATCAAACTCGAAAGCATATTAGTGCCGAGAACAGCGAGAAGTTGAAAACTTGACACTCACTTTTCGGCGACACACGTTCTTTCCGCTTATTGCCGGGTCAGTTCTCGTATCCAGAGGAATTAGTTTCGCAAGCGAAGACTTCAAGGATGGGAAAGAAAGTTTATATCGTGCGACAGAATTCCGTTCCCGGGACAAGATAAGTTTCGAGGGGGATGCCTAGGTCAACCCCTTCCTAGATACAACTTTGAGCTACTCGACTTGAAAGAAATGATGCAATAAACTGATTCCAATTGCTTACCTGAGCAGAAACTGAAGCCCAGTAACAGTCCCAAACGCATGTGTCGATTTTTGCCATTATCTGGTATTGATGTCAGAGCTAACAATAATCCAATCCCGATGATAGCAGCCAGGAAATTAGCCGAAGATAGATTAGCAACAATATCGACATACGCTCCGACCCCGGCGACAACCGAGGACAAGGCCAAACAACCGTATACATTGGTCAAATGCTGACGCACTTGAGGCTCCCTAAAACGATCAATAAAATTTAATTAGTACAAACTGGATAACGATTTCATTATCAGTGAAGCTAAACAAAAATTGGGGCCCAACATACGTAACAGATAACGAACTGATAATACTACTCACAGCCCGTTGTTGAAATCCCTTATAAAGGAATTGAAGGTAGTCGCCATTATAGATATTACGTTGTCCCGTTCGCACTTCTAAATTTAGTGAAGTACCACAATTTTACTTGAAACACTTGAGAGTCTTCAAACGAAAACCAACAATTTAAAGATTCACACTTGGACCGTTTCACATCAAATATTTCACAATACTGAATTGACAGATCGCGAGACTTTCTTCTAGTGTGTAGTGGGTAAATGAGAAAGATACACGTAAGTGAAAAAGAAGTGTCATAAAGAATGATCTCGAATTGCGGATAAGGTCACAAATTTTCGTAAACAATAACATGGGAAGCTCAGCTATTGGGACCGGGCGAACGTCTGGCGCGCTAGTATCGCTCTACGTGATAAGAATTTGAAACAATGATCATGGCCAGAGCATTGCAGCCGTATTATACGGCTTTGGCTTTCGGCTTAAACTTGCAACCTTCAAAAATACAGCTTCAGCTTTCGGCTTTCGGCTTTTGTGGGAATAAAGCTAGCTTTCGGCTTTTTTATGGCTGGCTTTCAGCTTTTTCAATTTTTTTCATTTTCTGCTCTGGAGCCATTATTTTGGCCCACAACTGGTTTAATTTGTTCCTGAGATGATGTTCTTAACCCAAACCAGTCTATTTCCCTCTCTAGAGTCTTCATTCCAGTCTGGAAGTTGAGTTTTCGTAATTTAGCAAACAAGCAGAGATGGGCGTTGCTCTTGAAGAGCAAGTTGTTCACTTGCTCTTGTTCACTACTTGGTGAACTTAGTTCTGAACTAGTTCATCTCCCCAAAAAAAGAACAAGAACTAGTTCACGATTTTCGGACCTGATCAACTTGTTCATTCTTTGTTCACTTATTTTTTTGTAATTTTTTTTTTTTTGGCTTTTTCTTGTATATTCCCACTTTCCAGACTTTAGTTTCAACTTTCATAATGGTTTCAGAGTTACAATTATGAATTATAACATTATTGAATTTTTATTTGATTAAATTTTAATCAACAATCTCATAGGAATTCAATAATTGTTTGGGTAATAGCCTAGTTTTCAGTTGTAGGCTATTACACAGAAAAAATTTTTACTCGCAGTTTTTTTGTACAAAACCCCTATTTTTAAATGAGCAAGATCAAGAGCAAAGGTTCTTTTTAATGAACAAACGATGAACTAGATCAGTGGGAATTTGGGAGACCAAGTGAACAAGAGCAAGAACTAGTTCACTAAAAATAGAAAAGAACAAGAGCAAGAGCAAATTCATTAAATAGTGAACAACGCCCATCTCTGCAAACAAGCATCAGAATGAAACTCAGAACTTAGAAACAGCGCATCAGGCGTTAGCCAGTCAGCTTCCCAGTGTAAGAAACTGCAAATTCTATCATTTTCATTTAACTTTTCTGTATTCTTGACGAATTTTTTTTTCTGTAAGCCGAAAGCTAGCCAAAAAATACGGCTTTTTACGGCTTTACAAAAAATGCAGCTGCCCATGTATCGGCTTAAGCTTTCGACTTTTTCATGAAAAATACGGCTGGCTTTCGGCTTTAGCTTTCCGCTTTCGGCTGGCTGCAATGCTCTGATCATGGCCCGTGCGTGATCGGTAATAGACCAGGTAAGTGACGGCGTGATGCGTGATTGGCGTGAGCGTCATGGTTCTTTTCAAAATGTAAACAAAGTAAATTGCATGTAAATTCCCATAAGAGAAAAGATAGTTTCCAAAATTGGTTCCTAATTCGGAATCTAGGAATATTTAAGAGATATGAATAAAATAGCGTTAATCTAGATACTTGTAGCTTTATTTTGAGATATAAATGAACCCAATTACATTAATATATTAGGAGCTACGAAGGAATCAATATGACACAATGGAGCTTGTAGGTAATGTGCCTTATCAACAGTATAGTAGAATGAAGAGTTTTCGTATTATTTTCAGATAAATAATTTACTGAATTTTGGATTTACTGTTCTATTTGGTTTGTGTATTGCAAACACACTTTCCTGGCGGCCGAGGTTAGTCATTTAAAAGTGCTGAAACGGAAAGTTATTGAAATTTAAGAGGTAGAATCCTATTTTTATGATATGTCCTGTTCTAGGCATCTTCTGAGTTACAATACGTTTTTGTAACAAATACTACCTGGGCCGTGCAGTATTCTCTTGAACACATTGTTTACAACCTCCTTGAGGCCAGGGATGAGAAGCTTATTGAAAAAACTTCTCTTCCGCCTTCTGGCTTCCATAATTTTAAAAAGCTTCCAGCTTCTGACTTCTTTCAATTTTGTAATTTAAAAACTTCCGGCTTCTGTTATTTCAAAAAACTTCCAGCTTCCGACTTCTAGCTCCCGAAATTTCACTTTATTTCACCTCTAGCATCTTTTAAGCCTCCCTCCCCCCTCTTCCAAAATAATAAGAAGCACAAAACAAGTTCAAATGAAATAATATATTTAGACTTTGAAGCAACGAGTTTAAGAGCTCTTTTCTTATAAACAATGACTGACAAATTAGGCCAAATGCTGACTCTGAATTGGAACTTGGAAGCCAAAAAGAAGCCGATAAACAAAAGACTTCTCTTCCAGCTTCTGGCTTCCAACTGGAATTGGCTTCCGGCTACCGGCTTCTGCTTCCAGCTTCTTTCACATCCCTGCTTGAGGCTAATGCTGATAAACTGACTTAAACTGCTATATTTTACAACAGTGTCTCGTCCAGGGCTGGAATAACGGAATCGTTTCGTTGTGGTACTCGTTATAACGTAACGTAACGTTCCGGTATTGTTACTGTTATGATAACGTTATGGCAAACTTTCTCGTTATGGTAGTAACGGTTACATAACGTTATAATGGTTCACCCCCACCCCCTTGTACATTTCCTTTTTTAATTTTTAATATTTCCTTGTTTTGTGACAAAGCCATAACCTAAAAAGTGAAAAGGTTTTTTTTTTTCAACTTTTTTTGTCATCTGTTTCACAATTTTAATTTTACATTTTTGGGACAAAATTCAGAATCAAAATCACAATTCAGACTGTTCAGAGACAAAATTCAATTCTGCGGTTTATAACATAAATTTTATGTTGATATTGGTTGGTATAGGTAGTAGTACTAGTTAACTAGTAAGATCTATGATTTTAACAGAATACAGAAATCAAAATATCAATCAGAATTTAGAATATTAGAAATTATTTAGAACATTAAAACAAGTATTCAAGTTTATTTTGTTTATTTTTATTATATAAAAAAAGTAAGAAACAAAAAGAACACAAAGGGGTTATTTAATAGATAGGTACCCACTAAAAAAAAAAAAAGTTATCAATCTGCATGACTATGAAAATAGACATTGTAATTCATTTTAACTTAAGAATCATAACAAATATGGACTTAATCACCCAATCACCAGTGTTGTTAGACAAAACGATTTTTTGTCATTTTGTCGGACAAGCATTTCACTTTTTTTTTTGTTATGTCATGAGTTTTGTCATGTTTGGAGTTGTCATTTTGTTTTTTCATAATTTTGTTATGTCATGACAAAAGAATTTTGTCATTTTGTTTTGTCATTTTGTCATATCCACAAATTTTCAGGTATTTTACTATTTTTACATACAATCCAATCCTACCAATCACCAATGATATTTTAACAAAGGTTGCATACTTGGAGGCTTAAAAAGAAATTGGGATTTAAACCTGCACTAGAGTGCACTGCAAAATTGCCTGCGCGGTGCGCGGTTTTTAGCGGATGAAAATGAGTGAGTGACCATGTCGTGTACTTTCAAATAGAAACACTGCTATCTTTAGTAGGGTAAAAAAACGAGTAAAAATTATTGTGCCAGTACACCAGTAGAACTGATTATAATTTAATTTTTTGGTGATGATGCAGTCGAATTTAGGACAAATTTACTTTGAACGTGAATTTCGAATCGACTTAATGATAGTTGAAGTTTGCTACCCGCTTCCAGTAAATCATACGTGATCACTCCTCTGGCTTGGGTTGACTTCTTAAGTTTTGACTGATGGCTAATAGCTGATCACTTCTTTAACAAAAAGTATCTGAGAAAAAGGACCTAATGCATAGGTTGGTTTAGATACATTTTCTAAGACACTAATTCCATGTTCTTCTAGTCTTCCTCAACTTCTTGATCCTTGTTCTTTTCCACCAACGTAATATTGGAATGACAAAATTGTTTTGTCATTTTGTTTTGTCATTGATTCATTTTTTTGTTATGTCATTTCCATTTTGTCATATGACAAAACTGAGAAATGATTTTGTCATTATGACAAAATTCCTAAAATTCAACTGTCATTTTGTCATTTTGTTTTGTTATGTCTATAACAACACTGCCAATCACATCAGATTCTGATGTCTGTACAACAACTGGAAAACTATGAGAAATCTGTAGTCTATTACTATGTTTGATCAACAAGAAAAAATTAATAAAGAATTGAAAATAGCTACAAATTACAAACCTTGGCGACTTCAATCTCAATTTTCAAACTGAAACTGCACTTGGGCACTGAAGAAGTGAAGATGCAAGATGATCATTATTAATCAAACAATATCAACTTATTATTCTTATCATCTTATCAACTCATTCAAAGGATGGACGGTTGGCAATATCCAGATTTTTCAATTTTCAATATTTTTTTTTTAATGCAGTAAAATAACGAGAAAAATTGCATTTGTTACGATATCGTAACGAATTGTTAAGCGTGATCAAATTACCGTAACGTAACGTAACTTAACGCTTAAACGTTTTGTTCCGTTATGTAACCGTTACCGTAACCGTTACCAATAACGTGTTTCCAGCCCTGGTCTCGTCATTAACTTTCGACGGAATTAAGTCCTTCTCGTCTGGGCCCCGATTACGACCGACGGTTTAGCGTGATAAAAAATTTTATCAATTTTTATCAACGTGATAAAACCATGATAAAACAGATTTTGTCAATGTTTTATCAACTTCCTCATGGCTGTAGATAAAATGTTGAGAGGAGTGACAAGGTTGAGAAAGCAGGGAAACTGAATCGTTGATCGTAATACATGATATTTTGTCGCTGTATCATTATCACGCTTATTGGTCGGTCGTAATCGGGGCCCTGAGGGGGAAATAGTTGCAAACAAGATTAGTGTCATTTAAAATTTTATTGGAGATCGATGTTATCAAAGTTGATACACAACCAAATGAACATGTGTATTTGAAATAGAGAATGAGAAATGAAATGGGACATACCCAATATTGCGAATTCATTTCTTTCTAAGACGGGGGTCAACCGGAAACCTATAAAATGAACAGCGCTGTTTCTGCGAGTAGTGATCGCAATCGGCTGCAAAGCACAACGTCATACTGAAAAGAAAATGAATAGACAAATCTTTGAATTAGTACAAACAATTTCTTTGACAGTTCATGGATGTCAAGATAGGTTTATCCATAAAATTATTCATCACACTGTAAAACCATATTACATGTACAATTTAGTTTCAGTCGATGTAAGGCACTGCGTATCTGTTCTGGCTGCTAAATAAGAACAGGTTCTGTGGGATGTACATACTAATACTAATAAGCATTTTACAACGGCTGTAAGTCACGCAGAGAAGCATACAATAGCTCAAAAGATAGGTGAGGCTTTGGAAATATTTATATACTTTCCATGTGACATGTCAAACACGTTTCCATTTTTTAGGTTTTTAAGTGAGCTCATAAAGGAATCCAGATTAGTGCTATTAATACTACTACAATACGGCTTCCAAACGATGTTTACCAATAAATCTTACCTGAACTAGATAGATATGAAATTATTCTGCCAAATAACTCGAAATATCGCTTTCGAACTCTTTTTTATTCATCCTCAGTTTCAGAAGTGGCCTTCTTTTCAAAATGGTTTGTTTATATTCGGGAAAGAACCTGTGTGCCCCTTGCATTCACATTGGTAACGGTTACTTACCTGGTCTATTCTTTGATTCTTTCGTGAAAAGATTGCAGAAAAACGATAAATTATTGCACATAGATGAGGCTGGACATAATATTTCCTTCTTCGAGCTATATTACTGAAATAATAATGATAACTGATAAGGAGAAATGACAACAACTAACTTCCCAAGCTTTCAAAAACTTCCTTCAGCGCAAATCACTATGATCAATACTTCGAATTGTAGCTTATACTCTTCTAAACGCAAAAATAAACTTTTAACTTCTTAAATATTACAAATTTTGAATATTCTTACCTAATATGGATACCGCTCTTCTCTCTTATGGGAATTTACATGTTAATTTCTTTTGTTTACATTTCGAAAGAACCAGTGTGCGGGTTGCATCTTCATCTTGAACGGCGACCAGAGATGCCGAACGGGAACGAACGACTCGTTCTTCGTTCCTTCAGCTAGGGAACGACGCCGTTCCGTTCTTTTTTCGTTCCGGAACGAGGAACGGAACGACGGAACGGCCGTTCCCTTATCAGTATTTGTAGTATCTAAAATTCTAAAATTCTTTTATCGTAACTATTTAGGTCAAATTCAGTTTCACTTCTTCCGCAATACACTTAACATTTTTATTATTACTACTTCTGCAAAACAGTTTAATACTATTCAGCAATACTCGAGTTCGTAACCTCGTTTCGAAGGAACCGACGGTTACTTGGTTGGAGGTTTGGACTGGACGATTTAGAACCGGGATAGACGTCGCTTAGTGAAGAACGCGAATTACACTAGTACGAAAAGGATTGAGTCGTTTCTATTTCGTCGAGAACGTACGCAGCTAGTCGGCGGTAGAGTGGTAACTTAAGGAACCAGAACCCACTCTACAGTATTATTCCCCTATCATTTCGCTGTAAGCCTGATTGTTTATTTTTATTCGCAATTTGTAAAATTTTAATTCCTAATGAAGGAAATAGAATTTTTCATGCCTTCACCTTAATTCGCTGCAGGTAGAGGTTGCACTATTCTTATTTTTATGAAGAAACCGAAGAAAGTACCTGCAAGTAAACTGAATCCACCTTTGTTGTTACCTACATATTTCAAGATTCAGGTACTCCTCATGTTCCTTAATTGTCGATTCGAGATCGGTTGTTATCGGCGAAAATTAATGATGATTGGTGTCAAGTCTGTTTCCTTGCCATTCTTGTTGATAGTGAAAACATATTTTTATGAAATAATATTTCTCTATCTACGCAACATGATAACCAGGGTTGAGATTTTTATGCTTTTGCATATTTTTTGCCATTGCTTCACTGAACACTTACCTTTACAAACTGTAAGCTTTGAAGTAAAATGAGCCATATATTTAGAAAAGCATTTTTTGTATATTTTATGGGTAGTTGCTTATTATTTTCGACTATTTTTTAAATTCTTAGGGCATTTTCTGGCATATTTTCACAAATTTACAGTTTTAAGGACATAAAAATGCATCTTTCACTAGATTTACTCATTCTTTCTCAGGAAATGGCAACTCTGTCAAAGGAACTTCGAACTTGGTGAACCAAAAGAAAAATAACAAAGTCGCCTCTTTCTTTCTTCTCTACCATCAAACTTCGTTACAATACTTTTCATTTTTTATTTCAGTTCAGTACATTATAGGTACTATACTGATGCAGAGCCTATTTTAGGAGAAATTTGGAACTGCATTGTATATGATTCTGCATACAAAATTTTTCGTCCTCCTCCTCACGAATAAATTTATAATATTCGGCAAACTGAGGCCATGGACCTGAAGTTTCCGACTGTTCGTTGCACTCATCCGTCATTTAATAAACTTTAAAATGTGAACGAAAAGTATAATTTAAAAAATATGGAAAGATTTGCTGACATGTATCTACTGAAGTTTTGTTACTCAAATAACTTGAACTGACATGAACCCCCTTCCCCCCTCGGAAAGACAATGCGCGCCTATTTTTTATTTATTGGCAATTGACTTTGGGAACGTCGTTCTTCCGCATTTTCGTTCCGGCATGAGCCGTTCTGAACGTCGTTCCGGAACGACATGTAAACAGAACGGGAACGGAACGAGGAACGAGCCGTTCTTCTCGACTCGTTCGGCATCTCTGACGGCGACTTACCTGGTCTATGTTAATGGGCATTCATCACCATTTCTTCCAAAATTGATAACAGAAAAACTTACCCTGACTAGAGCACCTATAAACACAGGTAGACGCATACGCCATTTTGGTTCGCGGCCGAATTACTGATAGTGGTTATCTTCTAATATTTTAGTTATTTCCCCTTATTTTCTATGCGGAAGGTTTGTTTCTGTTGAGAAAGACGCGGAAGCCAGAAAACGTATCTACTGAAATGGAGGAGTCCATGTCATTAAGAGACGATCAGCCGCATAGGAATACTACAAACAGTAGCTCGAAGGTACCTTGTTTTATTCATTAACATCAAATATCAATAATTCTGTATGATGGGGTACGGACTTGGCCAACCTCTCTTAAGGCTCTAGCTCTCTGTGCTTGTAAAAACGGGTAAGTTCACGTAATTCAAGTCCATAAATTTCTAGTACTTGCATACTTTGATGCGATTGAAGAATTCATTAAATCTGGCAAGTTGGTACCCAATGTCCTCAATACATGTAATATACTTCCATGTAAAAATTAATGATACATGAAATAGTAGTGCACTTCTACATACTCGTGGCGTATGGGTGTCAATGAGTTTCCTAGAATTAATATTTGCAAACCTATTCCTGTGAAATCAACTTGTGCAAACTTATCTATTTATTGTTTAGTTTCCCAGTACAAGTGAGCTGTGCCTTGCTCTTGAAAAAGAGTGGACGGAACGAATCCGCCTTCAACAAGAAAAATGCCAACTGTGGAGAAGAGATGAAGTAGTCGACAACTTACTCCGGATATTTACAACTTTGCAATAAGCAATAAAAATTATTGTTGGTAGAAAAATGTAATTTATAGTTCGACAATCCAAAAATTTTGTGATGAAAACTTATAACCATTTCTTACCTTATTTTTCGAAATGAGTCTAGAAGTAATACAGGGGAATGTTGGAATACAAATTTACGCGGTTATTTTCAGTCAAATAAAATACACTTACTTCACACAATCTGCTCGTGCTGGTCGGTTTCCAGTGATTGCGGCGACAATTTTGGATCTACGCTTTCTTCCGAGTATCATCCGCTGGGAATCGAAACAGTCGATACCCTTGTGAACTCTGGCTTTTGCAATTAACGGAAGAACAACCAACCATTTCAACTTAATTGTAGTTCCAACTCATAAACGAAATTGTTCTTATTATCTTCAGGAATGTATATGAAAACCACACACCAATTCATTTGTTTACATTCCTCCACGAACCAAAATGGCGTATGCGCATACTCGTCTATAAAGAGCCTTACCCTGACTAATGCAGGAGTTTTTGTTTCATATTTTTTCAACCCATACCTAACTATGCAACGCGCAGGCGTGCTACAGTGTCATAATATGACTTATTATTCATTATGTAATTCTTCAACTATTCAGGTATCAACTTTTAATCATCAAGTGAATATTTGCGCAAATTCTATTCAGGAAAATGTAGGATCAAGTCGGATTTTTTAATGGAAAAAATGCACACGGCGTCCGAATATTAATTTGGCTACATATTTTGTGTTTTTTTCCTGGGCTTAGTTTTCGGTATTATCTTTAAAAAATGTGCTCTAAACCCCGCCATACTGTTTCCTGTCACATATAATTTTTTCTAATTTTTTCCGCCCATTCCTCCTCAAATACTGGAAAAAAACGCATGTCCGAATATTTTCTTGACGCTACGCAGTGTGCTAGAGAGAGACAACAACACCGAAACTATTCGCTCTCTCTTTCTATAGCATCGGACCGCTGTATTACGTTACGTGCGCGTTCCAGTGTGTGTTCTGTAGTTCGCTGGTTTCATATCAATGTGATTGTTGTTTGTTAAAATTTTGAAAATTTTTTGTAATAATTGTGGTTAGCGTTATAATTCTCTTATCTCCAGATCTCCCCGTAAGTTTTTTTAAATTTCGCTTCGTATATTATTTTGTATCTTCGTACGTCGTAAAATGATTCCGTAATGAGTGATAACATGGCTATAGAAGAATTTGAATTGAATAACGACGAAATCGAGCTTAATTCGAAGGTGTTCGACGATTATTGTTTCCAACCATGGATGAATGATGATAGAGACGGAGTCGTCTGTGATATGGGATTTCATAGAGTAGACTCTGATCAGATTATATACCGAAGTAAGAAAAAGAGATGTAAACTTATTGGCAAGTACATTATGGGAGACGTACTGGGCGAAGGTAGCTATGGCAAGGTTAAAGAACTCCTGGACATGGAAACGGTTTGTCGGCGAGCTGTGAAAATTTTGAAGAAAAGAAAACTGAGAAGAATCCCGAATGGTGAACAAAATGTTGATAGGTGAGATGACTTTTCTTCAAATTGATTCGTGTGGTCGGTTATAAGATCTGGTAGGTGTTGACGTACATCGGCTTTATTTCAGAGAAATGAAATTACTCAAGCGTTTAAAACATCGGAATGTGATTGAATTGGTCGAAGTATTAATAAACGAAGAGAAACAGAAAATGTATTTGGTCATGGAATACTGCGTAGGCGGCTTACAAGATATGCTGGAAAGTTCACCTGGTCGAACTTTTCCTCAGTGGCAAGCTCATGGGTAAACACTCATCACTTGTAATGTATGAAGAATCGTACTTTTCATCATGTGGATTTCTTCTTTTACAGTCGAGGATTTCTAGATGTAACTGTAGGACCCATATATTTAGACATTTCTCTACTCCTGATATAGCTCCGAGTTACAGTATATATGGTATGTTGTTTAACGTGTATTTTCAATTATTATGATCACGATTACAGATACTTTCTGCAGTTAATTGATGGGTTAGAATATTTACATAGTAAGGGCGTAATTCACAAAGATATCAAACCCGGGAATTTATTGCTCACGTTGGACGGCACCTTGAAGATATCAGATTTCGGAGTTGCCGAGGTACTAATTTAGATACTTTTCAATACATTCTCATTTGTCTTTCAATTCTATATTGAAGATATTTTTTAGGCGTTGGACGTATTCGCACCGGATGATACATGCTTCACGACTCAAGGATCACCTGCATTCCAACCACCTGAAATAGCGAATGGCGCGGAATCATTCTCTGGCTTTAAGATCGACATCTGGAGCAGCGGAGTTACCTTGTAAGTGACGCGTGGAAATCATGCATGCAACGCGTTTGCTTACTGGTCAAGAAAAATTAGGCATTCTGCCAAGAGGTTAAGCATTAAAAAGAGAAAGTGCTTCTTTGCCCGAGATGTAGAAATTTCAAATGTTTTATGGGTCTTAATTCCTTCCACTTCCGCATGTGAAGGGCTGCGTGCTTGAAGTGGTCAGGTCCATTTTTTGAAAAAAGCATGTTGACTTATATTAAGTTGACTGTTGGTTAGCGTTGTTTGTCACTGCAAGAAGATCAATTCATCCACTTCTTGCTCTTAGCCCTCCGCTCATAAATCTGGTCGAGCTAACTCTTGGCAAATTTCAATAATTTCACATTTTAATTTCACTAGATACCGTGTAACAAACACGAAAAACGTGAAAAGTAGTCTTGAACAGCAGCTCATATTTGAAATTTGATTTTGTAGCCCGTACCAGCCACTGAATCAGTATCTAGTCAATATTAGTGACGAAAGTTGGAGTGTGAAACCCTAGAGGGTTTTGTTTTCGGTTCGCTAAAAACATCTGAAAAGTCAATTGAATGGTTCCATTACTCGCCTCTAGTTGAAAGAAGTAGAAGTGATGGGAAATTTCTTTAATCGTTGTAGATATTATCTCATCACCGGCGAATACCCTTTCAAAGGCGACAACGTGTATCGATTATTCGAGAGTATAGGACAAGGAATGTTGAGTTTACCAGATTTAATCGTTGAACCACTAAGATCTCTTCTGGATGGAATGCTGCAAAAAGATCCCAATGATCGTTTCACCTTGCAGCAAATCAGACACCATCCGTAAGTATCTACTGAGGTCTGTTTCTTACTCGCACGCTTATTTTCCTAACTCGTTCGTCTGCATTGCAGTTGGTTTATTAGTCGACCTGTGAAATTAGAGACTGCAGTTCCAGTGCCAGCGTTGCGGGGTGACGAATCACATACGATGACAGTATTGCCGTATTTGATCGCCTACCATTACGGCAGCGATGAAAGTCCACAATTTGTTACCGCTCATCAGTTAAAAAACGGTAATTTAACTTGACTTCGGGCGGTGGTAATTATTATTGAATGAATCTCAATCCATTTTCTTGTTTTAGATCAAGAAAATACTGTGCCCAAGAATAACGAAAAGAAGAATGCTCGAGATGGTGTTTCGTTACCGACTCCTAAATCGAACACGTGGCGACGTCGTCCGTTACCCTGTCTAAATATGAAGAAATTAACAACCTGCCGCACTTCGTGATTAAAGATGCATTTGTTCTCGTCGATCGGTTTGTTCATTAGTATTAAATCAAAATGAAGTACGAATCGTATTCGTATGTATGGTAACTACTAGTCTCATCGTTCATCGTTTTAAAAGCACGTTTAATCGTCTTGTTATTATTATTTTTTTATTTTTTTTGGTAATTCGTCAACCCGTTGATTTGTTTATGTTATTTTAGAAACATGTTACTTAAGAGTCGAGCATATTTTTGTTCGATGAAATATCTTATGGGTTACGATCAAGAAGTCGTACCTCGTAAGTAGTGCTCATGGGAAGCTTCGTGATTATGCTTCACAAATAATTTTGTAATTTATTGCTAAGCTTTCGATTCAGTATTGCCGATTTGAATGGTTGACCAGTGCAACAAGTTAATCAACTAAAGTAAGTTTTGAAGATATTTCCACTTTCAACATCCTCATTTCACTCATAAAGAAAGAGGTTTATTAGTTTGGACGATCAGAGTCGCCACCTTTGCTGGTGACAGAACCAGAATCCACGTTTTAAAAAATTTGAACGCTCGATTCTTTTTATCGCTTTTGAAATGATATTGTCGCGCATATCAGCTGAGCGACGATCTAACGATTCTATCCGATTGAGTCGTACATTTTGTTCTTGCGAACAGATCATACGAGCCATTGTATGTAGTAGCTCGCTCTTACTCATAGAGGTTTATCTTTCTAGTTTGAGTCTGATTATAGGTAGTATTAGTCTTATGTATATGAATATTGCGGATGAGATACGCAGCTTTTCAGTAGAAATAGGCATTGTACCTGCAGGTTGTGATAACATGCCTACTTTGTAGCCCCATGATATTCTTTCCGAAACGACTCTAGGAATGATGTTCGTGATTTATTCCTCCTTCAAAATTCTATGTGTCTTTATCAAGTGAAGATTAGGAATTCAATATTGTATTTGTTATTGTAGTTGAAGCTGTCTTCGAGTAATATTAATTTATGACTTGTTTATTCCGCCCAAAAAATACTTTTGGAAGTTAGGTTTAGTGCTCTTAGGTACCGAACTGCTCAGTCGATGTTGCCAATATTTTGGTGAACCACGCATTTGTGGTTACGCTTTCAGTCTGTTAAAAATTATCTGAAACTTTCACGAAAGCTTCTTTATGCTGGCTTATTATTTTAAGCGAGGGTGAGGAAATAAGGTGTCCCTCTGTTTGTCCTATCGTTTATTGCATTTACAATAATTATTTTATAACATGTTCACTACTTCAACCAACGAGTTGTCGTTGAATACCATATTGAATTTGAACAAGTGATGCTCTGCTTCTTGAAATCTCTGTTCACTTGTTGAGTTTAACTATTGGATAGTAATTTTATTATTTCGGTATTTACAAGTTGTATTAATTATTTTCTACGATAGCTCCTCTAAGTTAGTTACATTTTTGTTGATTAGAAAACGGTAATTATTTTCAAATAATTCTTTAAAATTCTGGTTGTGAATGTAGAAGAGTACTGCATAGATAATCTAAAACAAATGCGCACCTACTCCTGTCTAGCAATTGATACCAAAACGTACCACATGACTTTCGAATCGAAGATCGTATTGATATATGTAAGTGTAGAAAATTCGATTAAATCAGAGGAACTAATTAACAGAAAGTGGGTGTTTATTCGGGAACAACCCCAATCCACCCAATTGATGTAGATGTAAATTCAAAATCTTCTTTTTCCAGTGATTTCAATGGATTTTGAAACCGAGCCACTGTCGTCAATTAAAAGCTTAATATTTTCATTATGAGGCCTAAATCGGAGATAGATCTAACCATCAGCAATCACCACTGTCGTTTGTCGTCAGTTGATTTCGTAGCCTTATTAAAATGTGATGATGTGATGAGTTACCTGCTATTTAAATCCGAAAATTTTGACATAGAATGAACTGCCTTCATAATATTCTATCAAAACTGAAGTAACAATTGATTCGTCAACAGTTAAGTTGATCAGGATGTCTACTGGCGGGTAAAACAACCAAAACAAATAAATAGCAAGTATCTGACTGAAATCCGCAACCGAGCGTATAGATTTTAGCATACTTCTCGGGTAGAGCTACTAAAAATTTGAAAAATCCATAAAAATAAGGTGTTATAATATCAAAAAAAAAATCAAAAATCAAAAATCCTCTCATAAAAGAAAACAACAAAAATACAGCTATTAAGAAAATGAAATCTGTTATAACATTGTGTACCACTAATCTAGTTTAACTTGGTTGTGCGTCAGTTTTCTCAAACATGAGGAGCACTGTTGACTTCCGAAGCTCGTAGTAAATAAGTCCCACGAAAGTTTACTGCTCATGTTTGTGGCACCATTTGAAAGACTAAACGCAGAATACTGAAAAAATAGCTAGATCAAACTTCGTTCAAATTGTATAATCGCTTGGGAGAGGGAGTGGGATTGGATGTGTCCATTTTTGTTTCCGTGGGTGAGAAAACTGTGTAATCTTCTTTTCTACTTGGTGGGGGGGGGGGGAGAACCAAAAGTCAGCCTTTTTCGTTTTTCAGTTTAGTAGACATTCTTTTGATCTAAGATTCCTGATTAAAAGGGAGTTCACTCCCTTTGTGCGGTGGCGTAAATAAAGGGAGGGTACATGGAATACACCCCCCCCCCTATATTAAAAAATTGAAAATTATATTTTTACTGGTCAAAGTGTTGGTAAACCTTGAAATGTTTTCGCTCATGATTACTGTTCCCCGCTAAAATCTCTTTAATTCCCCTCGAAGCTAACTGTCTCTACTGCCTTTGTTTGTAATTTAGCAGCACTGCTTCATTCTTCCTTTCCCGGAACGCGATGTAATATAACTACTTTGATCCAGGGGCCAAAAATAAACCATATATGGCTCTTCAGGAACAGCTCATTTAGACGCTGTTAAACAAAAAGCGCCCAAGCGGCAAAATCTGTTTTTTTGAGAACACGTGATTCAAAGATCAAAAGTCATATCTAAAAACTATATGACATGAGTTTACTGATGAGCTTTCTTCAACGTAGGTACACAATTTTGTATCGGGGGCCTAATTTTTACAAATTTTTTACGCTCTTTTTCCAACGATACATAACTCATTTTGTCGAATGATTGTCGCTTAGGCGTTTTTTGTTTAATAGCGTCAATTTACACCAACATACTAAGAAAAGATCTAGTCCTGTTTTTGTGGATTAGTCAATGAGGGGAATGAGTGCCTATCAATTTCAGATCTCGCTAGCCGCTCTGATTCATTCGCTATCAGTCGTGTGATTATTTCTGTTAAGATTGTGGATGGTTGCTCGGCGTGTTTCAATTTAGACTAAGTGGGTTCTAATGAAACTTCTTTTATTTTATTTCTCAATTCTAATAATTTTATAAACCTTTTTGATCGTTCGTTTATTGTGATGAGAGAGACAAAATTGCGGAATATCGAAACCATCATAGTTGCTTGCCGTTCCCATGGGTCCATTCGGAACTACTGGATCAAAAGTTACAGAATTACAGTCAGTTCTGATGAAGTTATGGTTATTGGTTACCTATTAGCTGTTTACTTTCTGTTTGAATTATTCTGTGTGGAAACGACAAGACAAGCAACTATAATTTCTTTATTAGAAGTGAGGCTAGAAGCAAAATAACCTTTATCAAATGATTCTGAATTGGGCAATGAAAATATTAGAACTGAGATGAAAATCAAGGATGACGCTTCATGAATTCAAGCTAGTCGATTATAATTTTCATTCTGATGCTGTTCATTGCGGTACAGAATCATCAGATAAAAGTTACAGTTGTTTGTTTCTTCAGTCTTGATGTAATTTTATGGTTGCTCATTATTTCAACATAGTTACATATTGCAGCGATTGCCATGTCTGTTAATTTCCGAAAATGTTACTAGTTTGGAATTATCTAAACTAAGTTACAATTGCTTGCCAATTTAATTATGATAATCGCTACTGACAATCGGTACTTCACACGGGTGAAGTAGAAGTGTTTCATTTCATCGTTCTCCTTGCAAAAAGTGTTGCTGTTTTTTTTTTTCCATATATTTGCTGCTTTAAATCTCATTTCTCTTCAGTTGTTAGGAGTTGAACTGAAACTGTCCTAGTCTATTATAGTGTTCCTAATTTGGCACGTAAGCGGACTTCGGTTGTAAGGTCTTAGGGAAGGAACTTAAGAAGGGCATCTGCCCAAAAAGTGATTTTAGCCCCCACCTTCCCGTAATAGACCTTCAATGTATTTTCAGAATTTTTGGGGCCTAAGTGAATCTTTTGGTGTCCATCGATGCTATGGCAGCTTTAGAACTATGTTGAGAAACAAGTTTGTTTATGGTAAACCTATCACGGGAATTTCAAAAAGCTTTTTGTATTATTCATTTTGTTTCTTTTCTTTTCTCTTTTTTTGTGCTGCAGTTTTTTTTGTTTTTTTTTTAAATATCTGTTGGTAACGTTTATGTGAAAACGCAAACTATTTTTTTTCGTCCGTTGGCCATTTTTGTGTAAAACCTGGCTCGTAACTAGCTGTTTGCGTGTTAACCGGTTGTTTACTAAACTAATGGGGTGGCCCTCCGACCAGTAGGTATCCCTTTTTGGATTCGACAATTCTGCCAAATCCGGACGAAAATCCAGTCTGTTGGCAACATTGTTCCGCAAGCTACTTAAAACAACAAACTAGTTTTGTGTTCATTTATTATAATTACTCAAGCATACTTGGACACTGTTAAGCAAAAACGGATCAAGCGACAACATTTTTTTATTTATTTATTATTATTATTATTTTTATTTTATTTATTTATTTATTTATTTATTTATTTTTTTTTGAGAAAAAGTAAAATAAAAACCAATGAATAATGCCGGTTTACGAACATAGCGTTTATTGATAAGCTTTTTCCAACGTGGATACGCATTGTGTCGGAAACCTCAATTATTGCTTTTCACGCTCTTTCCAATGATACTAATAACTCATTTTGTGAACAGATGTCGCTTGATCACTTTTTGCTTAACGGCATCCACTTGAGCTAGACGCGAGAATGTGTTCTTTCTAAGTATGTAGGTATATCTATGCAGTATTTTATCCATTATTGAAGTTCTTCGATGTTAATGTTGTTTACTAAGCAGTCCTTTTCATACGTTTTTGTTTTCTATCTTTATTATAAGGAACACACATCTCACGTATCCATCGTTCTTCCTTCATGTCAAAAGACCCACAGTCGCAGCCCTGGTGCCAACCATTTCGTAGGGGAGCTGGAGCTCAGAAAAATTATTTGTTGAAGCCGGAACCAGTTTCAGAATTTTATCGGAAGTGATTTCCGCTTTCAGCTGTGGCTGTGGTCCGTTTCCTTCTCTCTAAAAATAATCAGTCCGAGCAGATTAATATTTTTGGTTGAATTTTTGCCGGAGGTTAATTTGAATTTACTCACAGGACCGACTCCAGGTCGGAGCGGCTCCAATTTTAATGTCAGCTCCGGGTCCTTACTAAATACTTTTTTTTTTTTTTTTTTTTTCTGTATTAAAGATAAATAAAATAAGACCCCTGTTCCCAAACGTTGGTTTGATTATTCAGCTATTTTTACCATATCGAATGTTACCACTTGCAACTGTTCTCTATCTCAGCGATTTTTCTTTCTAAACATAATTGTATTTATCGCATAATGAATAATTACTTTCTCCAATGAAAATTTCTTACTTTTTTTAATTTATCAATAATCAGTTTCATTGTAAACCACATCTTCCGCAGTATCCGTTAATGTAGCATAAAACGAAATATTTTATAATTGCTTAGTGGTACAAATAATCAACTATCTTGTCGATTTTTTAAATATATTTATTTTTGTTTTCGATTTTACTGATCAAGGTCAAACTATGTAATGGTTGGTAAAAGTTGGTAGGTACTTCAGTCGTAGATAATGTAAAACATAAGACGCAGAAATGCTGCATAATTTTTAATTTTCATCACAAGTTTCATAATTCTAGCAAGAACAAAACAACTAATAACAAGAGTTGATAATTACTAACACCGATAAAAAAAATAATAAAAAGAATCGTACGATTAATGGTAACAGCTTGATTTACTTATGAATACGAGACTATTAATTTGGATACATTTGGTGATCACAGTAAATTATGGCTTCGAGGAAGTTACAAATTAGATTTTTGACTACTGGGATGAGTAGTTGAGAATGGTCGATATATTTGTCATGAGAATGCGTAGGCATGTTGAAAATCTCTTAATATACCCATAGGACAACAGGAAAGAATCGAATTAAAAAAATGAAGGCTTAAAAATTTCAGGCACGAAGTTGGATCCGACACCACGGACCATAGAAATCAGAATACCAAGGTTTGATCTTCTGTTGAGACTGAGAACTAAAATTTCATGGTTTCCAACTTTTTTATTAGCAATTTCATTCTGAAACTCAATGCGAAATATTGAAAACTGAATAGTGAATAGACTAGCCATCACCTGAGATGTTTACGTTTGTTACTCGTTCGCTAGTGGTTTTTTTTTTTTTTTTTTAAACCAATTCTAAACGAAAATGAGTGTTGCTTATAAATTTATAACGCGGTCAAGAAAATGAATCCACTTATTTTCAATTCTTCCGAAGATGACAGTTTCACTTACAGGCCATTGTTATAAATTGGATCGAAGTCCTTTGGCTAGGCGACTTTTCGTTCGCCATATAGTCTGAAAATTGAAGTAACAAGCATTTAACTTGAAAAAATTCTTTTTTCTGATTAATAACAGGTCATGTATTGACATGTAAACATTACTAACAATGAAATCTACTGGATATCCTTTCGATCTGGCAACTCCCTCGACTTCTCTAGCAATAGTCTCCTGAAGTGTGTTTTTCACATCAATGTACTCACATTCGGCGGCTGCAAAATGGAATGAAATCGCTTTTCTGAAACCCTTCAATTAAACAAGAAGCTTGATTAGCGATCAAAATTGGTACGTTTATTATTAGCGCGTTGTAGATATACCTATTTTTTAAATGCGAGTCATTATATCTGCAGGAATCTACAGGATCTAGACTGAGAAATCGAAACGTCAACGTGAAATAGTAGTTGCTGCATTCAAAGTGTTAAAATTTTCGAACTTCTCGAGGAAAATGATGCGGAGGAGGAAGATATCACGGAGTCGTCAGGGAGTAACGCAGAATGGGGAACGCCAGAAGTGCAGTAAATTTTTAGTTTTCTATGATCTGAAGTCAATTTATAGATTTTCATTCAAAGTTTATCAAAAACACTGGTTTCAATACGGGCCTATGATCTTGATTTGAAAGCAAGGTTTCTTTACGAAACCTTGGGGGCGTACGCAGAAGTTAATTAGGGTTGTATTACGTAAATATTAAATAAGATAGGACTATTCAATATATTTCAGGGGCGAGGGAGGGAGGGTCACAACCTTTTCTCTTATTACTGTGCACGCTTTTAGTAATAATTTTCGGGTTTAGGGAGAAGAAATGAAGTGAAGATGCAGAATAATATCCAATCACACCTATTTATATTATTATAAGTTAATAGCTTACTTTAGTCACGTTCGGTCCGGAACCATGAATCAACAGAGGATGGAAAAATATCGTATCGCCCTTCTCCATCTCAATATTCACTGTCGGATGGGAATCATATCCTTGAATACCATGATACATTTTATTCACAGCACCCTAAAATAAATGTTGAGTAATTGATTAATGGCAATATCCCATATTTACTCTCATCGGTTTAGGAGTTACACTTAATTACGAAAAACTTACATCCCAATTGGGGTAGTCATGCTGCAGTAATTCCCCTTTGTGAGTTCCAGGTAAAACAAATAAGCAACCATTTTCACGAGTTACGCGTTCCATTGCGGTCCAACTACCGACAATACGATTGGCCGGTCGAAAAGGAAAGTAATAAAGGTCCTGAAAAGAAAGAATGAAGGTAAAATCCATTAGCCAACAGAATTTTATGTTTTAATAGGTACTAGGGAGATGAGAAAAACGAATGATTGTCAACTGCAAAGACATGATTAATATTTAAGGGGTAGGAACTTATTACAAATTGTGGAAAGGGTCACATTTTGGATATTTCTATTTGTGCATAACCCATTCGAAAAACATTCTAGAAGCTGGTGTAATACGTCTTTTTGTAGACATCTGAAATTTCTGCTAGTTATCGCGTTGTTATACCTTGGTTATTCAAATAAAAACACTAGCTGAGTTCAAGGATTCAATCTACAGGCTTCTCAACCTTTTTAGTAATTACCTGGTGAAGAGGATGCCTGGATGACAACGTTCCTGCATCGGGAGGCTTATTGATCAACATTGAATGTACAGCCATTATGTTTGGACCCGTGAAACATTCAACATACGCTAGTAACTGTAATAAATACTAAAATCAGTCCTGTTAATGAAAATAATATGAAGGCAATCATAAGCGCAAATAGGGAGGAAAGGGAGGCTTGGCCTCCTCCAATTTCTCTGGAAGTCGGAAGCAAACTGAAAAATTATACGAGCAAAAAGCTTTCTGTATTATTTTGATACTTCAGGACGGCTACTTGCGCTTAATAAGGAAATCAATCCGACAGTTCAATAATACATACATCGGGATGGAACATGTATTGAGAAAAAACATCATCATACGCGATATCTTGAGCTTTATTGTACAAGAATTCACCAGTAGCATTCGTTTTTGCGAGTGAGATATCCTTCATCATCGTCATGTTGCCTTTAGGAATCTTCTCATTGCACAGATCTCCGAATCTTTTTCTGTAACAAGAAATAAGGAATGACTCATAAGCGCAAATAGGTCTTAAACTTCGGGGGCCCTCCCATGATTCTTAGCTTATAAGGCCAATCAACCCCTCCCATTTTCTCGTTTTCTGTCTCCAACGAGATTTTTCAAACAACAGAGAGGGAACTCACTGATCTGCGCTAATGAGATAACTGTTATTGACAAAAATTCAAACTAATTTAGCGGAATAATAATAATAATAATAATACTGAAATAATACGATTACTGGAGAAGCAGCGAACATACATGCATGCGTCCAATAATTCATTGGGTATTAATTTTTTTATTAGTATGTAACCATTTTCTTCATAAAATTGTCTCTGTGCATTTGATAACAATGGGGAGGGGTAACTGTACTGGAAATCTGGATACTCGAATGAATAGTAGACGGATGATACATTATTGGGCTTCTGAAATATACAGAACAGATATGAGCAGATTAAAAAAACATGAATGGCATCGGGACTAAGATCATGTAAAAATTCTCCTGGACTGATATAGTTAGATATTTCACAATACAGGCTAGCTTTAATCAGAGATGAAATTTTATTTCCAGTTCATAGGTCGGGGGGGGGGGAGAAGAAAAATTTGCTGACAAGTATTTTTTAAACTAAAAATTCGCCGACTAAATTTTATAAGAAACTGAAAATCTGCCAATTTTTCAATCGAAATATTTCGTAATTGAAAAAAAAAAACTACAAACACAGGGCCGCCAAGAAGGAGGGAGGGTACTTTTCCCCGGGCCCGGTTTTTTGAGGGGCCCGCAGGATCACAGAAATTATGATTATCAAATAGACAATCTGCCTTTTTACGAGCAAATAATTTTAGTGTAGGCCCGCAGATTTTTCCTCCGGGTCTTGTTTGGCTCTTGGCGGCCCTGAACAAACAAACGTTCTTAAAAAATGAACAATTGCAAAATTGGCTGACTGGTAAATTGATAAGAGGGGGCCACACCTAAATTCATCCCGGGATTTCATGTTAGTATACGAGTAGTATATATTATACTTGATCCTGACTCGCGTTTTCTTTATGCATAAACAATGTGTACTTTATCAACCAAATTGGTACAAAAACCATTAATCAGATATAAGACTTATACGGTTGTTACTTACGATATTCTTCCTGTTTGAGAATACAGGGCGCATAGCTGAGGAAAACTTAGGCATAGGATTCATTCTGAAAATACGATTTAAAATTGTAATGAGTAATGGTACGTCGTTCCGCAATTGTACTGCAAATAACATGTCAATAGTGCGTAAAACAAAAAAATCTACACTACTAATTATGGTTTCATCCTCTACGTATTTTCGTGTTACCTAGACCAATCAATCAGTCCTTCAGTACAAGCAAAACAACGTGCTATTGACGCAAATGATACGCAGATTCATGGTCTAGAAATAGTACCTTTTCAACCTATCCGCGCCACGAGACTGATATGATCAATGTTCAGAAACTGAATTCAAAGTAACTATAGGTAAGAAACTGAAAATTGACATTGCATAGTATTTGAAAAACATAAACACGAATTAAAATTGAAATTTGTTGTAAGTTGTATAATTACTAAGTAACTGAGGCGGACTGAAAAAAAGAAAGTGATAAGGTGATCAGGTTACGAAATAAAAACACGGCGTAACCGACGCAACAGGGCAAGATTTTGGTGCTCCGTGATCGTTCGTGATTCGAATCAGTCAATACGCTCTCGTTCGTGATTCGGATCAATTAGATGGAAATTCAGGGATTCAAAATTCAAAGCCAATCATTTTCGGCTTAAAACTTAGCTTAAATTTTTTGTTCAATCGAGTTCCTCAAGCTGCGGACTTAAGCCAATGATTTTTTTCGTTTGAACGACTACTTAAGCCAATCCCATTGGCTTAATTTTGTGTTACTTTTTTCGTTTGAACAACTACTTAAGCCTATCCCATTGGCTTAATTTCGACTGACATACCGTATCATTTTTGTTCATTTCACTTAATTTTAATCACACTTACTTTTTCTTCGAATAAGAATTGTTTACGTTTTTTTGCAGGCAAAAAGATTAGACTTTTTATCGTGAACAGGCTATATGAAGGTAGTAATGACTCAGTTCTCCGATTGTTCATTTTGGCCAGGAGTACTGTAATGTTTTTTTTTTGTTTTTTTTGTTTGTTTTTTAAAGCTAATAGATTATCAGCAATCATCAGCTATTGGCTTAAGTAGTAAAAAAGAAGCCAAACGAATCACGGACTTAATGGCTGACCTGAAATCGCTGAAACTACAGCTTAAACTTAAAATTAAGTCGTTAACGGCTTAAACTTTGAATCCCTGTGGAAATTCTTGCATTCCTGCGAATGGGAATAGTGACGGCCGTGGAATGTGGAATAGCTAATAAGGGGTAAATTTATCAATAATCAATATAAAAGGTACCTACAACTACAGCCTACAACATGATCCGCCGAATATTTTTGGCAAGGGTTCGGAGGTCCTGGAAATAAACTACAAAACTAGAACCGAGCTTGGCTCCGGAGCAACAGCTCTAGCTTGAATTTTCAAAATTAACTGCGGTTTGGGTAAATAATTTATTTTTCCCTGGCTTCAGCTTCGGCTCCAGCTTTGATAAAAAAAAATAATGTTTTTCCACACTTCGAATCCGACAAATATTTTTTATCTGGCTCCGTCTCACGACCTCTTGCTCCGTTTGAAAATGTTTAATAACTTCGGCTCCAGCAAAATCAAAATACAGAAATTATCGAATCAAACAATAAATGGCAGAGGTTCTACACAGTTCTGTTCCTTTTATGGTGGATTTACATTCGAGTCGGCGACATGTCAGGAACAAATTTTTAAATGTCGGCGACGCAGCTACGGATTTACATTCTTTTCTAACTCTGTCATCTTTCCCCAAACAGAGTTTGATCAGGCAGTTGCCGCTTGCCGACACTTGTATAACGGTGTTGTGTTGTCAAAACAGCATCCGAAGAAAGATGTTGGCCTGAGGTTACAGACTCGAATGTAAATCCACCATCAGTTCCTCAAAACTTGAAGCTCACAATTTCATAAGTGACTTGATACTCGATTCCAGTTCCAGAATCAAGATGGTTGAATTTGATTCATTTTCTTTTCCAATTCTTTTAGTCAATTTTCACAACTCAGTGTTGCCAGTTGAAAGAAAAACATGAGTCCATGTTAATGCAGCAACACTGAACAAGCGACCTCGCGAATCGCGAGGTAGTAACAGGGTGTTTGCCATTGGGACTATGCAAATTGTAGAAGCGCTAGTGTAGAATAGGTACTTTTTGATAAGCGAATGATGCTCAGAATCTTCGACCATCCAAATCTGAAGTAGTCTTCTTTTCGTTTTTCCCCCCACCAGACCCGGGAACATAAAAGCACAGGACGCTACACGCACATCATGGAAGTTCAAGGCTTCGAACTCTGAAGCTGCAAACTGCAATCACCCGGCAGACTTTGATAAACATAGAACATACTAGAAAACTAGAATACATTTCCATTTAATTCATTCCAAGTGGCAAGCAGAAATCAAACACTCTACCTTTGCAAGACAAACAATAAATTCAAAGGCCATAGTCAGGAGTTTCAGCGAATATGAACTGTCAACTGCTGATAACAATTCAGAGGGACAGGAATTTGGTTTCGATTCAAATAACGAGGAATTTTACTTCCATTCAAATAAAGTTGTGTTCTCACTTCAGAAAACGCACATTAATGTGTGCTCACTCCTCATTACAATGTTTATAAGATGAAAAGACATTAGCTCTATGCTCCACTCCTGTGAATTCGTGAACTGTTCATGCAAGAAAAATAATCTGTCATTTCAAAAACAGAACGTGATCTGCCAATTATTTATTCACGTTTTTCATCAATTCCGCTACACGATTATAATAGAAGTTCTAATTTGTGGTTGAAGGCATGTTGATGGTTTTGGATGATTCCTCAATTCTGACTGATAATGAAAGAGGAAAGTAAATAGTAAAAGGAGAATCGAAATATTCGTGAAAGACCTCTGAAACAGAATACCAAAATTACCAATTACTTAATACTGCTAACATATTTATGAGACATAACTCACATCGCATTATTCCTCGGAAAATTTCCAGATAAGAGTACCACAGAATGTTGCATGTACTTAGTTCGATTCAAATACATTATACACGCTAATTCAACTGAGAACCCATTTCATACAAACAAACAATACACTTACTTCTTCTAAATCCAGTTAATGTCTTCACTTTCTTTGAGGAAATAGTTCCTTTTGTAGAACAGTACGAGTTGCACAATACTGTCATGAGTAAAATATGAAATTACGAAATAAAACGCATTTGACAGATAACTCCTCATTTGTAAATCGAACTACAGGCCTTCGCCTTAAGACCGATCTAAGGATCTAAACGCAACTGAGCTAAAATTGAACTATGATCAGTAAACAATTTACTCTTATATAGAGAAAAACTAGAAATACAAAATACTAATGAGTATCGAGAAACAGAATAATCGTCAGTAATCAATCATCAGCCGATTTGTAATTATTGGCAACAGATTACAGATTTTACGCCATTATATTAGCGTAGCGGAAGCTTCACTGCTCGAAACCTGGAAGAGAATAAGTATATCAAAATTACCATAAATACTATGCCTGCATCGCCATATGCTCCATCAAACATAATTCACATCACATTATTCCTTGAAAATTTTACTGATAAGAGTATCACGGAAAGTTGTACTAGTTTCCAGGTTCGATTCAAAGAAATTCTACCTTAACTGAACTGAGGACTCATTTCAAACATCAACAAACAACAAACTTACCTCTTCTAAATCCAGTTATACAAATTTTACACAGTTTGAGCGTATCAATTTTTACGTAGCAGGTATCCTAAATCTAGTTTACATAAGCGGCTGATACTATTGAAGACGTTCTTCTCGATGCGACTCATAGTATTTCAAATAATATTTACGAGCTTGTTCTTGGTGGGATTGATAATATTCTCGATAATATTCTTTATGGATTCGATTATACTCACGGATTCTTTCACGTCTTTCTCTTCGATGTTTCTCATTATATCTACGATTATCTTGACGTATTCTATTCTGCGTAACTGCATTATCATAACATTTAGTAATTCGTTTGTCTCTCCAATTTAACTGTAACAAATCATCACAATCATTAAATCTTCTATTAGCATTATTGTTCAATAAATTGTTTAGATACAAATTCAATCATTCGCTACTGACCAGTGACGACTGGAATTCAATTCCAAAATATCGAGAATCTAAGTTGCTCCTTCGTTTTTGCGCCAACTGGTATTGATAAAACACTGATAATAAAAACTGAACTAAAACTGAACTATGATCTGTAAACAATTCACTCGTATTTAAAGAAATTATTATTATGATGATGAAAAAGCAATTGCAATAGGGTGCTTGCAGCGCTGCGCGCGGGCAAACACCCTAAAAACGAATAACAAACGGAGAAGGGAGAACAAGAGAATTCTGTCACACTGTCAGTGCTGCCTTCGTAACTGTTAAAACTACGCGACTGAATTAAGGTAGTTATCGATAAAGATCCCAAATGTTTTAGTTATCTTGATTATTTTGACAAAACATTCCAGTATAATATTTCCTTGTTCCGTCTGTTGCTGTTTAAATTTGGCTCGATCTCGTTTCAGTTTATTTCAACTTTTACATGAGCTCGTGAGTCTGGGTAGCTGAGAAATTGGAACGATAAACCTGGTCAAACTGCACGTGCGTGACTCACCTTCGTTATCATTTAAATTGCACGACAGTTTTCCGCCAGTTGTGGAAGGCGCGAGTTGTTCATTGTTCGGCCGGCGTGGCTTGTAGATTTGTGAACATTAAAATATTAATTTATTATTCTTCTAGTGATGCCGAGAAGAGTAAGTACAAACCACTGTTAGTAACTAGACGTTAATTATTATTTCAATAGTTTCGATAACTGTGTTGTATAAATTCAGGAAATAATGTAGTATTTGCCTACTCAACACCCAAAGAAATAGGAAAATGCGTGATGCCTGTCTCAGCTACAGCTACCAGTAGTGCCCTACAACAGACGTTTACTACCTTACTAGTGGGTACAAAGGGTCTCAAGACTAGAATCTTACCATACCTTGGTAGCTTAGGTCTTGAACTGAATTGTGAGTTGGGCTGAATTAAAGTTTGGTCCTGATAGAAAACTGTGTATCCGGAAAGAAAGCTTATCAGTAAACACTATGTCTATAAACCGGCATTATTCATTGGCTTTTAATGTTACATTTTCTCAAAAAACAGATTTTGTCGCTTGGGCAGTTTTTGCTTAACAGCATCCAATGAATTGGGCAAGAATTGGGGCTCGGAATCAAAGTAGCTGACACCTGGTGGCAGAGTTGAGAACCTGTCTCCTTTGAGTGATCAAATAATTTGCTCCCATAAGAAATGTGTAGGCGATGATAAGATATTTTGAATATTGAAAAATTTAGTGTTATTTGAGAGTATTCTTACCAAAAAGGTTTTACGGGGGGGGGGGGGCTGGAACCAAAAAAGAATAATTAGTAATGTGATAACTTCAAATATATCAAAAATTAGGTTTCTTGAATTGGCTGAAATTATCTTTGACTTACGCCTTAATCAGTTTTACTCATGGTAGCGTATAATGAATGCATGTTTCAAAACTGATTTTCTGTGAGTTCCTTTTTTTAAAATTGTTTCTTCAGTACCCCTTCCAAATTTATCAGTCGGGAGCCGGTATGCTCATATACGGTTCAGTCCTGTGTGGATCACTTTTGGTGAAGGTTACTGAGGAAATAACTTCAGAAACGATTCAGCCACTCAGAAAACCGTATTTTTTGAATATTGTATGACAGGTAATGCTCGTTCCTGACCCCTGTGGATCAATTTGAGTGGAGATTACTTTGAAAATAACCTCAGAAATTAATTTGATAACTCATAAACTCAATTTTCAATTACATTTTCTGTATAATTATTAAAACTATTTTTGAAATTACATATTAATATTTGTGGATGAGTGAAGGAATGATATTGCTCGTACTAGATGCTAGAATTTCCTTCGGGACTAACTTTTTTTTTTAAGAAAAGCGAGCAATGGCCCCAAATTCTTTGTTGGAGGGGGGGGGGTGCAAATTTGCCCCAAACCCCCATAATTACTACTTTTGGGATAGTGAAGTCTTATTTGCTCGAAATTGTAATGAAAGAATTATTGTCTCGAAATTGGTTCCACAAATTGTAGTTAACAATTTCTTCTGTTGATTGCGCCAAAGGAAGTACTGGCACATTTCAATCCACTGTTGTGTTTGGAAAGAAGAGATTTTTAACCTGAATTCAGCGACCTAGCTGACATTTAATTTCGAGAATTAAAATCCCGAAGAAGTTTGGGGGAATTCCAGAAATGGACTCAAGAAACCTCGAGAACCCGATTTCAATCTAAATTCGGTTAATTAGAATTGACGCATGTCTACCTCTGATGAGGGTAGGGGTTTGAGAAACAGTATCCTTCAAAATGGATTTATGGACCCGGTAAGCTCTTTTGATATAAAATTAATCGGAAATTGTATCTCTAAATTTCAACGTAGTATAGATCTCAAGAGGTCGGGTTAATGGTGTCGTGGGACGTATGGCGATGCACGCATGCCAAAGTGGCCCTTGAGGCATCGCACCCCCGGCTCTGGAAACTACCCTTTCGAGTGTCGCATCAGGGCCGAATGGACAAGAGGTAGGGTTAGGGGTAAAGGATCTCGAAAATGGAAATAGCAACTTTAACAATAAATAATAATTAAATTTGTAAATAAATAATTTTCATATAACTTCGGATAACAATTCCCAAGTTAACAGTGTCATATTTCGGCTCTTTGTGAAATCTAGGGAGCAGGGAGATTTGTGGGAAAATGGCAATTCGTTTAGTTGTTCCCAAATTAAAATTAGCACATTTCAACCCTTTGTTACGTTCAAAGGTTGGTATCAGGAGGGAAGTAACTTCAAAAATTGTTTCAGTGACCTGAAAATCTCCCTGAGCCATATGTAATCCGTCGGAAATCGAATTTCTAGATTTCAACTCTTTGTAAAGGTCAACAAGGGGCCTGGGTTAGGGAAAAATTTATCTCAAAAGTGGGGTTTGTGGGTTTGGAAACGGAAGAATTCACTTTTGTAGTTTGAATTTGATTGTCATCTGTTCGGAAATTAATTTCAATCACATTTTCCCCAGAATTAGTTACTGTGCGCCATACTCATCAAAATTCAAGAGTACAAAAATGACGGTCACTGTACTGTTTGATTTAAAACATTTGTTTTGTCGGTTCATGGCGCCCAAATCTTTAAAGTTTGAACCATTAACTGTGTTCGAACTATTTTTTTTTTGTAATGTACTTTTAAACCATTGACATTTTCCGTAAGTTTTACTTTGCAAAACTGTTTTATAGCAAGGGAAATATTAGGGGAGGAAAACCCCCAGAAAACAGACTTTTCTGATGAATAAGCGGTTCCAAATTTTTTGTTTAGGTGGCCTCTGGGTGAAATATAAAACTCCGTTGTATGGCCATTCCTACGGAAAATGTTGAAGGGCTTCAGTGTTCATAATCAGACTAAAAGCTATGGTTATGACTTTTTTTTTCTTCTTCTTTCTTTCTTTCTCTCATTGTGAAGAGATAAACGTTGCCGAATAATGCCGAAGTGCCGAAAATGCCTTTTTAGTGTCGAAATGGTATTTTTAGGGCAAAAATGGCATTTCCAGCGATTTTCACAATTTCGAACATTTTTTCCCCCAGACGCTGGAAAGATGACATTTCTTGCTCAAAATGTTTGTGGTATTCATTCAGATTCCGGGTCGTTCTCTCGTCCATATTAAAAAACAAAAATAGTAAAAAGTATAATAAGTACGTGTTTGACAGTAGATATTATTAATGGTGGATTTACACCAGTTATAAGCATGCTATTTAACAAGTTATGCTATGAACATTCAAAATGTAGGAGGTTGTGTTTACGCCGAATATGTTTAAAGCATTGCTGATAGCTGCTATTAGCAATGTTTTGGGAAAACGGATTTGAATCCGATCCGGATGTTACGAGCGAAGTATTTTACACCGGAGACTGTTAGTTAATAACGTGTTTTGCTACGCTTTGCTTAGAACAGTTTTTGCTATTGATAACAAAAACATTTGGGGCAAATCCACCATAGACGTTGGTTCTCTCACAATGAACTGTTATGGTGCGAAAGAATTAAAAAAAAAAAACAAAAAACGAAGACCAGAAAAAGGCGAAGTAACAATGGTAGAAAAGTTGATCAATAATATTTCAATAAATAAGGTACATCTTTCCAGTATCCTTGTATAAACATCGTATTATTCTATAGAATATTCAATTTTAGTCAGAAATTGATCAAAAACAATAAGGGGCTAATATAATTTTGAATGGAAGAAGGGTAAATCCATAGAAAAGAATGGGAAATGAATAATATGTCCATAAAATTAGTGAAACTCTTGGTGAGCCTCTTGTGTCAGAAGGGGAGACAATTTTGAGAAGGAAAATTGGGGCAGTAGACTGGTTGGGTTTTCTATTTTGCGAGGTAGTGTGGGTAAAAAATTAGGAAACACGTTTTTCCAGTTCGTGTGCCAAAGTAAAAACATGAAAATGTCAAAATTGCTACGGAATTGTCTAGAAAACGAAGTTTACGCTAAAAAACGTGCGAAAAAAGGAGGTACCTGAAAACTCCGCCTATAATTGGAAAAAAGTAATCAAATTGCCTTTTTTAATGTTGATCGTGCTACTTTTACAACCATAACTTCCGGTATCTGTTTATACCGAACCATTCCTAAAAAATTCATTTAAAAAAAAAAGAGAATAACATGAAATTATTTCCTAAAAATTGCCAATATTTTTCCAGTTGTTCAGTATTATTATGATACTTGAACTGAGTTGGTAAAATAATTGCAGTTGCAGGAATCGTGCATCATAATACATGCTGTAGCAGCAGTGCACAGTGGCTAGACTGAAGAAATGTGGTTTTCCTCTCAATCAAGTTACCCAGTTGACGAAATCGGAAAAATCCAACCGCAAAATCGGTTAAATGTCCCGTTTTGGTCTAATTTTGCAACGCGAATCTGTAAAAATACATCAAAAAATTCAGTCATATTTGGTTTAAAAAATTTTCTGCCTCCTCCCGACCATATTTGTTTTACTATACCCTGGCAGTATATCGTCATCGTTACAATGGATATGCCATAAACTCAGCGCACGAACCATAGGTTTCCTGCTCTCCCTGTCTCAGTTTATACTACTGAAACTGAACTCGCTCCAACAACTGTTTTTTTTTTTTTTTTTTTTTTTTTTTTTTTCTTAACGATCAGCGTTCGTCCTTCGAAATGACGTAGTCTATTCTATAACCTCGATTCTGCGCGTTGAACTAAACGTGCAGTTTACTGGTATACTTGTAAGGAATTCTGTGTAGGATTTCTACTGCATTCCCTACATGCTACATCCAGACCCAACATGAGAGTGGCATTGAGAGGGTTGGTTTATATCCACGCGTCGTACTGGTCGTACTGGTGGTACTAAAACCGAATGAATAGTTTCACGTAGTGCACAACTTACTTTTTGATGGATGATTTTTTTGCGGCAGTTCCAGTTATAGTGCTTACAAAGATAATCCTCTCATCTTGTTTCTTGACCGTGAAATGAGATAGACATGAATTTCCAGGTAGCAAGATGTGGTTTCGTTTTTAGCAATACAGTTTTCTCTCTAACCCTTAAGCCCGTTCTAGACGATCAATAATATTGATGTCAATAATATTGTGTCAAAAAAAGAAAAATTGATGGTTTCATCCATATGATCAATGTTGTTTCCCTAGACGATCAAAAATTGATAACTATTATCAGCAGCTGTTTTATCACTAAAGTTTACAGCATCGGACCCTGAACATATTATTTAGTCCGATTTTCTGATTAAAATCAGGTATTTTATTTTGTATTGTTGTTCGGTTGGTTGAATTTGTACCCGTGTACTCAGTGAAATGGATGATTACGATGTAGCAGTCATCAGCCTTTCTCTTTATCTGTATGCAGAATACGAACAAAAGGAAAACAGAAGGAAGGGAAGCCAGAAAGGTCGAAGATGGACAAGAGAATGGTTGAATAAGAGAAAAGTGTATACACAAGAAAATCTATTAAATGACATCAGACTGACAGAACCAAAATATTTCAACAACGTCCCGCCTGGAAATCGTGGGGCCAGCGTCAAATTTACGCCAGTTCGGCGCTAGCGCCTTCCCATTTGAAATACATGCAAACGCCGTTGCCGGAATTTCGAGCCATTTGGGGCCGGCGTATATTCGGCCCGACTATGGCGCCTGGCGCCGATCGAGTACCAATTTTCGATTGGTGCTCGATTTGTGCCAGAATCGAGGGTAAATTTGGCGTATATCTGGCGCCGATGCCGGAATTCGGGCTGGCCCCACGATTTCCAGGCGGGGTTCAGCTTCAAATCGACTCGTCACTGATAAAACTTCATCAATACAAAAATATTGTCAATGTATCAAAAATATCTATTTCGTTTTGATATTTTCGATGAACTGTCAATTTATTGATGATGTCTCAATTTTTGATCGTTGTGTCAATATTATTGAATAAGTTTCCCCACATGGTCAATAATATTGCAAAGTATGATAATATTGATCAATATTATTGATCGTCTAGAACGGGCTTTAAACAGTACACATCAATTATAGTTTTTTATTTAAAAATGCTGGAATATTTCTAAATGGGGGAAACTCACCTTAGTATGTTACTTCATTTACAGAAATACGAAAAATCTCCCCAGAAAGAATTGCCTATTTTCAAAATTGAAGGGATCATATATTAATTAAAATATTGATATTTTTGGCGAATTTTTTGCGCCTTCAAGATAGACAACTATGTCTAAAAAGTGTCTTGTTACAAATAAGTAGTATGAACAATGAAATACCATGTTTGAATTTTTTATTTAAAAATTCTTGAAATTATTATCGCCATTTTAAAAAGAAATAATAATAAAATATTGAATTGCCACTTCAAAATAGAAAGTATGCAACCAACTCTGTAGCGGAAATTGAAGTTTTATTTCAGGCGCGCCTATACCGAGTGTACATAGGCTGAGTTCTCACCAACAGCCACAGCGCATGGAGTTACAATGTAGTGGTGGTGAATTTCACCACATGTGCTATTAAAAAGGGCTAAGAAAGGGGCTACAGCGTGCCATCGACTTTCGAATTCTAAATGGGGAGTTATCCTACAGACAGTATACGATCAGAACAGGAATTATTTTGAGTCGCCAATTCCGAGAATTCCATCAGGTTTTTCATCAGACCTCGATTTGATCCTTTTCACAATTGAAATGAGTAAACATGACTACTTGAAAAGTTGAATAGAGTATTATCATAAATAGGCTTTCAGGTCGCTGAATTCGAGAATTTCACCAGCTTTTCATCAGATCCCTGTTTGGGTCGCAGAAGCCCAATTTCCCGTGAGCAAACTTTACATTACGGGGAAAATCGAATAAAGTGTCATAATAGGGGTTATTTCGGGTGGCTGATATCAATTTTGCCAGATTTTTCACTCGAATTGGATCCACAGAACCAAAACTTCATTTTTGAAATGGACCCCCTTGACTTTATTCAAAAGAGTTTCAAAAATAGTTCTTAAGTTGGAAAAGTTGAAATGTCCTTAGATTTTTCATCGGAACCCTATTTGGACCCAAATCTTCAAAACTTTCACTCTTGAAATAGGCTAAATTTGACTTCATCAGAAAAAATGAATGAAGTTTTCGCTATTGGAATTTCGCAAAAACAGCTTTCATTTCTATAGTTTCTTTGGTTTCTGAAAGAACAGAATAGCCCCCGACCTTTCGTCCTGTGATAGTTTTCGATTTTTAGGGTGTTTGCCCGCGCGCAGCGCTGCAAGCACCCTATTGCAATTGCTTTTTTATTTTTCTTTAAATACGACTGAATTGGTTTCAGCTCATAGTTCAGTTTTAGCTCAGTTGCGTTTAGATCGTTAGATCGGTCTTAAGGCGGAGGCGTGTGGAAGATGAGAGTGCTAACCTCAACAGATTCTCATTCTGGCGTTCGTGGCGTATATTTGTTTTATCGCATAGACGTTGGTACTGTGTCTGAATATTAGCTTCAAAGCTTAAACATTTCAGATTTGGTTTTGTTTTATCAATACCAGTGTAGGAAGTTGGCGCAGCAACACCAAAATACGGAGAAGCTGGAAGTTTTTGCAATTTTAGGATAATTTTGAGAAGCCAGAAGTTGAAAGCTGAAAGTTTTTCAGCTTAAGGAAACACCCTCTTACTACCTCGCTATCTGCAAGGTAGCTTCTTACTTCTAAAAACGTTATTTTTTAACATGTTTCACAAATGAAAAATCTTGCCAGTACTGTTTTTTTTTTTCGGCGACAAAATTGAAATTTTCAACCCCTCTTCCCTCATTAAAGAAATTTTGACTTTGCCTCTGAATGTTTGCATTGTAACTTATTTACATAATACCCCGTTTTCCCTCCAGATTTTTACGGAACACTAGTAGGAATTAACCACCAATTAAGATTGATGGGAAAATTCCGTTTCATTTTATCTTTGAAAAAGAATGCAACTAAATCATTAATTTATGTACCTTAAATAATTGTAAATGATATGAGTGGATACCTATAGGGAGGTTTCTTTCTTGACGTGTGTATGTGGGGGGAGAGGGAATTATGTACTAAAATGTTAGCTGATATATGTACGTAATTTTTTCTTTTATATAGATACAGAAAAAATTGAAGTACGCATGAGTTGTTATCGAACTTTCATGGTGCGCTTGTTACGTTCGTGTGTTTGAGTAATCCTTTCCGTTTATCGAAACTACTCTTGGTTTTCGCGTTGTACGAGTACGTACAAGTATCCATCTATTGCCATCAGTATATTATTATCATTGTAATAATGCAATTCTTATCTTTCTATTCTCAATCTATTTTGTGTGACTTCAAAAGGTAGGACCATTTTATGGGGCAGCAGTTGCGATGTCTACGCGTTCCTGCATTCCTGTTTCATATACGACCGTCGCCTATTCCCCGAGAGGGAATCGAACTTCGAACTGCAAAAAAAAAAGAAAAAAAAAAAGAGAAAATGAAAGATGAACGGAATGCGGTAACGGGCGTTGCCGCATGTACCCAGCCTACCCACACCTTGGCAATTTGGCATGTACCTACACTACCTCTGCTGTGGTGCCATGACGCTACTTTTAGTTAGCTGAATAGCTGAATTCTCATTTTCCATTGTTTCATAATCGTTATCCATCACCTTTTGTTTTCGTCCTTAGCCGGCTGTATTCAATTTTATTGCCCACTGAATCATTAACCACTACTCTGCCCCTTTTGATTTTCTTATAAGGCTGCAGTGCTGATGTCTTTAATTTTTTCAGTTGACTTTGGAAGATGAACATAGAAATATTTGCACAGTACCACATATTGTACTATTGTGTGATGACTTTGCAATTTTTTTATCTTCAATCAACATAGGAAGGATGGAAAATCTATAAATTAATGTGTAGCAGTTTCACAATCTACATGGTGTACTTTTTAAACATTATCTTTGGAAGTTCCCTGAATCAGGTCATAATATACTAAGGATCTTTGTTTCACAGAAAAATTCTGACTGTGATTTATTGTCTGACATCCAAGACCTATTATGAACTAAATAAAATGCCAATGTTGATGTTGTCTTTCTGTTGTCCATTCATATGTCTTATTGGTATGGTGTAGGTTGTCTAGCCTCCCCTCCCACCGCTCATAAAGAGGAAAAATGAGAAAATGGTTATATTAAATAAAAATAGAAAGATAGTTATAACAACCTCGATGAAAGAACAACATAAATATGAAGAAAACAGTAGATCAAGAGAACTCAAACCCAAAATAATTGACAAACTTGAACCAGAACTCTTAAAAATTAGTCTTTTGAATTTAGGTTCTATTCTTACAATGTTATGTAACTATGTGGACTTGCACCAAAAAAACTCGAATCCAAAAAATCCCTATCACCACCAATATAAAACTATCCTAAAAACCTAGCTGCCAGACTGTAGCCACTCCATTGTAAGTACATTACCAATAAATCACAGCCTGGTTACCAGAAAGTAATATGGTTTCAGCTGACCATTTCACAAAAATACAATCATGTCTGAAAGAAGACTTAGTTGGTCAGTAAGTAGAATTGAAAAAATAATAACTTTTCTGGTTTGATGATAACGTCCACTAAGAAGTTGTCCTGTAACACATAAATAGAGGTGCTAATTTTCATTAAAAAATTTTAATATTTAGTGGCCGCTTAGGGACCATAAGTGTAATATGGGTTTTCCTGTAGGGAAGTGTGAATTTTCTTAAAGCCTGATCATACATTTTTGCTGAACCTGTTGGTTGAAGTAGGAAAATTTGTTATAAGTTAACCAGTGATAATAATAATAATCAAATTTCATGGGGGGGGGGATTAAGAAATTACTCAAAATTTTGGTTGTGACTCGACCAGCCACCGATTCAAGGAAACCAAAATCCGACCATGTCAAATGTGATACTGGTCTACATATTATGTAGGTCGACTTTGAAGAAAGGAGGCTTACATCTAAAATCAAGTTTTTGGGAAAACCGCGTTTGAAGTTTGGTAACACTGTATTGTGAAGTACGTGGGCGTTTTTCCCGAATACTTGAATCAGGTTTTGGTAACACTGTATTGTGAAGTAGGTACGTGGGCGTTTTCCCCAAAAACTTGATTACTTGATTTTAGACATAAGCCTCCTTTCTTCCGAGCCGGTCACTAAAATAAACATATTCTCCATACGGTCGGTGAGTTTTAACCTTAGGCGACAAATGCGACAAAACCAATTTTTTTCTAGACCCAAAAAGTTTTGCTCACGTTCATCAGCTTGTCACTGCCTTCATGCTTTGTGTTTTTTTTTGTTTTTTTTTTTTGTCAATTTGTTATGAGAACTCTTTTGCTTCACAGCTCTAGAAACAGGCATGCCAATTAAAACAGACTTGGGCACGTTTACATTTATGAACACTGAAATTGAACGCATTTGATTTTGTGATTTTCCCAAACAACACGTTCCTCATCAGCAAATCAATAATTCCTGATTGAACCTTGTCCCTCTCTTTTCAAAGAGGTGAATCAGGATTGAACACGTTCACTTTCTTCGACCAATGAAGGATTTGTAGGTGTTTGAATTGTTTTGTATGATTTTGCCCATTTTGTTACAAACGGGAGGCTACTCGACCCATTTGATAATAATGACTTAATGACTTATGATGCAGTTCAACAAACATCAACTTTTTATGTTACCTATCACGTTTTTATAAAATTCTATAAAAATATTATTTATTAGTCATCTAGTGATAATCAATTTATTATTTTAGTCTTAAAATCAATTTTTCTGATCAAATTCTATTTTTAGAAAGTGTAAAAATGGAAGTTGCTCCTGTGGGAAATCCTATATTGAACTTGAAACTCCTTGTACAACCGCTCAATATTAGAAAATTTTTAATGAAATTTTGCAACATTCTAGATGTTGATATCCTTGAACCCGAAACATTATGTTGTTATTTCATCATATTACTTATTCTCAAGTGGACCACCCTAAAAAAACCTCATTAAAAACAAAGAAATAAAATGATCAGTTCAAAGATTCAAACCCAGAAACTAAAAAACCTGTTAAAACACAGGAAAGATGAATAAATGAAAAGGGAAAATCCAAACCCAAACCATAACCTGATGTCAGTACTGAATGGAAACAAACCCAAAATCTAAACCAAACCCAATAAAAATTTGAATGAATAATAGAAACCCAACCCAAAAATAATAGAATCTATTGGGTTCATCTTATCACATTCCTGCGCCAGACATCCCTTCTAAAAACTGTCCCCACCATCATTAGCCTTGAATGGATTTCTCAATACATTAACATGGTTATGTTGTGTGAATAATAGTTTTAAAATTCGCCATCATTATTATTGATGCGCCCTTGCATAAATAGCTTGCACGCACGCAATGTTGCCTGAACAACATCTGAGCGTATAATGGAGTATCCACACAGTGAAGTTGACGTCACATTGTAGGTAGATAACCTCTATAGACGGGAAACGATCCGTTCATTATTCTTCCTTTCACTGCTGCTTAATTCGGCTGCGCGTTAACGTGTAACCGTCGGTGATAAACGAGTAATACTGCCATACCTCCGCGCGTTCTCGCGTCCTTGGTAGTACCTTCTCTGTACAGTCTCGTTCAAAATGTTATGGAAAACTTTGCTGTAATGCTCAGTTTCTTTGTGGTTGCTACACAGTTGCACACTAATAAATTTCCCTCTCTATTTTGCTTTGGTTTTTATTATACCATATGGCAATGTTTTTAGTATGGTTCTTATTTACATGCATTTCTGATTAGAAATTGAGAAATTATATTTGTGATTATTTGTTAATCTGACTGTACCTTCTGTATGGTTGTGTGTATCATTAATGTTGAAGAATGCATCAGTTTTTTTAATTTAAAAAAAAAAAAATTAATTTCATGAAAATTTTTTTACTAGACTGTACTTTTGCCTAATACTGATGTGGGTATTATGAATGTTTGAAGAATTTCTGGGAAATTTAATTTACAAAAATTTCCTAATGAGACTGTACCTATATCCTATATCTAGTATATGCTTCTAGGTGGGTATCATTTATATTGGTGGGTATTATTTATGTTGAAGAATTCATCAATTATTCAGTTCTATCTATTGGAAACTGACAAATTAAATTTTTATCAGATTGCACCTCTATAAAAAATGCCTTAATTTATTGATTGGAAATTGAAAAATTTTGTTTGTGAAAATTTATTAGACTGTACCTATTCCTACTATATAATTCTATATGGGTACATTCATTTTGAAGAATGCATTATTTTTTTAAACATTGAGAAATATAATTTGTTAAAATTTTTGAATAAGACTGTACCTCCTGTATGTATGATGCTATATATTAATGTTGAAATATGCCACAATTTTTTTATTGGAAATTGATATAACTTGTAAAAATTTTTAATCAGACTGTACCTCATATTATAATGCCTGTGGGTTTTATTCATTAATGTTGTGAAACGTTTTCAGGTTTTTGATTGAAACTAATGAATCTCAACATTTTTAAATCAAATTACACTACTTATGATGCCACATGGGTACTCTTAATATTGAAAAGTGCATCAACTTTTTGATAGAAAAATCAAGAAATTAATTTAATTTGTGAAAAATTGGTTTTTCATCAGATTATGCTTGCTGAATGATTCTGTGTACACATTACTGATGTTGAAGAATGCATCTATTTTCTTATTGGAACTCGAGAAATTAATTTTCTAAAAATTTGCTAATTAGACTGATCCAACAGTATAGCATAACCATATTGAATGGAGTTTATAATTTACTAGGGGGCTCCGTCCCCTGGCCGCTTCGTGGCCCAACCCCCGGAATTAATGAAATATACGTTAATTTGCACTATAGAAATACAGAATTTATTTTATGTATGTAGGATAAAAAGTTAACCTCTATGAGGATGCACCTATCATCATTACACACAGAGATACACCTTCTGTAAATATTGAACTACAGTATACGTATAATATGCATAAGATGTAAGTATTTCAAATTTAGAAGCGTCCACTGCAAGTAAAGTCGTTGATATTAGAGATAGATGTTCTGATACTCTCCGAGAGAAAAAAAGCAGTTTTAATCAAAACATGTATGTATTTTTTCGACTTCACATCAAGTTTACTGTTTTAAGAGAGACGCATTGGAAATCTTAAACACAGGCTAAAGAAATCAAATAAAACTTCATTTTTCTACATGCACAGTTTTGATTATGGATTTTAAATATGACAGATCATGTCATAAAAAATGTATTAATATTATTCAGACGTGAGTTTATCTACTTTATGTATGAAAAACAATACAGAAAATATACCCTCTTACATGCAAAAAATTGAATTTTGTTAAGACTATTTCTCCATTTCAATTCATTACACTACTGAACAAAATGAAATTTGTTGTTTGCACAACGCATTTAAGGAGGTGATTCTTGAGTACTTTTCAACGCTGAATACAGTGCCGTCGGCCGTTTTTCTCTATCACGTCTAGTTTTTCTCATCAAAAACTATAAAAAATTCAACTAAATGTGTTCAAAAAGAGGTTTAGGAACTGAATGTGGTCATACTGATTCGTGTTGTTGTGTGTTGCGGTCGTGTGTAGTGGTGTGTATTCCGTCTGTTTGTTTTCTGTTATTGTGGTCTGATAACACTGATAATATCAGTCAGTGGTACCGCTTATTCCAATGCAAAAACAAAATGGAAACGAATTTCAGTCATTCAGAACTCCGAATTGTGACGTGATAGAGAAAAATGGGTCGCAGTATCGTGTTCAGCGTTAAAAAGTACCTCAGAATCACCTGTCGAAATGCATTGTGCAAAATAGTTGTTCAGTATTTTTTACGAATTTCCTGAGTATACTTTCCCTTCAGAAATTTCTAGCTATGGTCCTTAGAGAGAAATTCAAGAACATAAAAACACTACATAAATCAATGATTTGTAAGTTAAATACTATCACGGCTACAAATTTCACTGTTCTGATATACCTTATGACTCTTCAAAAGACTTCGAACGAAGAAATAAGCAGGGGCTCACGGAAAATTATTTCTTAAGCCGACAAAATAGAGAATGCAATTTCCGGAGTTGGGGGCAGGGTCAACCCAACGGATCCACAATAGATCTGAATCGAAAAAAGTTAACCATGAATAATCTTGAGAGACTGAAAAATCGAGAGTTAGATTTTCGGAATTGGGCGGAGACCACCCATCGGGTCCACAATATTATATTATTATTTTTATTTACTGAGAGTGTTATCGCCTTGCTGCTATAATCTAACTATTATGAAAACAAATGTAAATTAATAGAAGAGGGTTAACGTATTATTTGAATTGAAAAAATAAGACGTTCACCAAGAATAACTTTGAGAAGCCGAAAAATCGAGTTTTAGATTTTCATCGTGGGTGGGAGAGTTATTTCTTGATCCACGAAAGATCTCGATTAAAAATAGGGGTTTATGGAAAATTGTTTTTCAACACCTACAATCGAGAATTTGACAACCGGAGTTGAGGTGCGGTCGACCCCTCGGAATCACAAATTATTTCAATCGAAAAAAAAAAAAAGTTCACTAACGAAAACTCGAAAATATACTCTTTCGGTGTTGGGGGCGCAAGTTCTTTTTTCCAGTGTACAAAATGTATCAGTTCAAAAAAGGGGAGTTTACGTAAAATAATTCAGAAATTTGAAGAATCGAGAATTAGATTTCCAGAGTTCAGGACGGGCTTCACCCTTCAAGTCCACAATAGCTTCCGTCTTTCAGTCACACGTTTAAAACTGCTGAAATCAACTACTCCTTTACAATGCATTATGGTTTCATACACAAATGTTTATTTTCTGAATGAGGCTTCGCTTTCATTACACGGGCATCCACAAGATGCTACGTACATCTGAAGGTTTTTTGGTGCACTGTGGGCCTCCTAATTTTGTCACAGTGCATCATACATATCTTTCTGCTGTACTGTATTATAAAGCACATACATGTGTTTTTTTACAGTCTACTCAATAAAAGTGAACCTATCACCTTCAGGGTGTCCATTTTCTGGAAAACCTGGAAAATCTGGAAAAGTCAGGAAATTTTGGAATTTTCAGCATTTTTCACGTAATAGTCAGGGAATTTTGTAAAAAATATAGACTGCGAAATTCTGTAGTATTTCAAACAGAATTTACCCTATTTCTTATCACGAAAATTTTTCCTTCGCTTCGCTCAGGCAATTTTTTTATCTTTTTTCTTTTACAGGAGAAGGATGTGGATAATACAACTCCCCCTCTCCTATCGCAGAAGTACAGAGTGTGTTGGTGTGATGAAATCGTTTTCATATGGTATTCATTTCGCGTCTAGATCTTTCTATTAAGGCGGCTATACACTTAACACATCTCATAATGTGACTTTTCCCGAACCATTTTACGATAAATATGACTAAACGCGAACTAATCCGTACGCACTTCTCCCAATATCAGCTGTTTCGTGTTTCGTGTTTCGTGTTTTCATCTCATCCAGTTCGCGAGAATCTGAAAATCGGCGCGAAAATGGAAAAATATTCAGTCTAGTTCCTCTCCCCAGTGTAAAAATTTTCTTGAGAAAGTCGTAATGAAGCGAAAATTTGAAAACCAATGAATTCACCGTCTGGAACATCCTGCCCATCGGGTTTTTCTTCGGCTCCCTTCTCCTTCGCAAATGTAATAATAAATACCTTTATTTAGAGGGGTATTACATGCGTTATAACTATTTCTAATTTACCCTGAAAATATCCCCGGCCCTTTAAGAGCAAAGGTACACCTCACCCTTTTCCATTCTTCCCTGTTTGTAGCAATTCTTTGATATTTTTTATGGAAAAAGAAGCGATCGATTTCGTCCCTCCATCTCGGTCTTCGTCTCCCTTCTTTCTTTTTTTGTGAGCAAAAATCCAAAAGGTGGCCAGATATGCCCATCTATCGATGGCGAGGGGAAGTCTGATAACGTGCCCCGTCCACCCCCACTTTTGATTCCTAATTTGAACTATTGCGTCTAGCATGTTTGGGATTTTCTTCTTTAGTGAGGCAGTGCGAATTCGGTCCGATTTTCTTTTTCCAAGCATAGACCGTAGCATAGAGTTTTGGGTGGATGATATTTTTGTTAGAATTTCTGCTGTTGGTGTCCAGGTTGGGCATCCGTATGTTAGAACTGGCAGCATGCACATATTGAAGATTTCCCCTTTTTTGTTTATATGTACTTGAAATTGCTTTTAAAGATATGTCTCAGTGTCCAGTATTTCTTCCATGCTAAGCCAATTCGCCCGTTAATTTCTTTCTCGATTTTATTTTCAAAAGCGATTAATTGACCCAAGTATGTTGTTTTCTTTACAGATTCTATCTCTCTGTCGTCTATGCTAATTTTTGTTTTTGTTGACATAATTTTGATTTTTTTCCAAATTCATAGTTAATCCAGCTGTTTTTCCTGTTACATTTAGAGACTGAATCGTTGAATTTAATTCCGAATGCAATTCTGATATTAGAATTACGTCATCTGCAAATCTTAAGTTTGAGATTCTCTTACCATTTATTCTCAGTCCCTTGTTCTCCCGCTCAAGTTGTCGGAAAATCTCCTCTAGTGCACAGTTGAAAAGGATAGGCGAGAGGGGGTCCCCTTGCCTGACTCCTTTTTTTCTTCCGAAGTATGTACCTAGTCTGTCGGTTATAATCCTACTTTTAAGATCGGAGTAGATCTCTTTCACTATTTTTATAATTGGAGTTTCCACCCGTTGGTTGTGTAAAGCTTTTAGAATAAATTTGTAATTTACTGAATCAAAGGCTTTGTTATAATTAAGGAAAGCGAGGTTAATATTTGTTCCAAATTCGTATCTATACTTTTTCTAAGATTTGGTTTATGATATGGAGGTGGTCTAGTGTGGAGTAGTTTTGCCGGAATCCAGCTTTTGTTCAGGAGGTTGGTGGTACTCGAGTGTTTTTCTGAGCCTTAACTCTAAAATTTTGAGAAAATTTTGGAAATAGTGGGAGATAAACTTATAGAGCTGTACGTGTAGTTGTTTATTTGTCCCTACTGCCTTTTTTATGGAGTTGGTAAAATTACATCGGAGTGCTTCCATTCGGTCGGTATTGAGTTAAAATCCATACTTGTGTTTGAAGAGCGTTATTGTTAGTGCTTCTATGAGAATGCGACCCCCGGACTTTGTATGTTTGTTTCTAATACCGTCGCGCCCTCGAGCTTTCTCTTTTTTTAACCTATTAACTACCATCCATACTTCAGAAGACAAAAACGGACAGAATTCGGCGAGTTCTTCCAGTTGGATTGAAGGCTCTGATGGAGGTCATGTTGAATTTTCCTCCGAATCGTATAATGTCTCGTAGAATTTAGTTACCACTTGGTTAAATTTGTCGCGATCGTAGATTTTAACTCCGGATTCGTTTTCCAGGTATGTGGTTAAGTAGTTGCCGAGAGATAATTTTTTATCAAGATTTTTGACATTTTTTGACTTATCCAATGTTTCCCTTATTAGGGCCTCCTTTTTTGCCATGATTCTTTTCCTTTGTAATAACCTAATTCTTTTCGACATCTAATTGAACTCCACTTTTTCTCTCGATGTTTTTTGGCCTTTTCGTAAGATTTCAATCCGTTTTCCGTATAGGATTTTTAGGTCGTCATTTACTATTGGGAGTGGTGGGGGTAAGTTGCCAGGCGATGTTTCCGAGCTAGCGAATGCCTTAATTAATAAACTATTACTAATTAGATCATAATATTCTTCTAGGCTAAGGAGGTCTGGGTTCCTAAGTGGTGTTCGTAATTTTGAAAGGGTATGTTCGAATTTTGAGGGATTGACTACCTTTATCGGTTTACTCTTGTTGTTTCTTAGATAAGGGTGAATGAAAGGGACTTCTGAAATTTTGGGGGAAGAGTAACTAATCCACAAAATTTTAAAAAAATCTAAAGACCGCATAATAATTATTGTGGCGTTACAAAAGAGTCCATTGTTTTCAAATTTATGACTTTATATATCTGTCGATACTCTTGAATAAAAGTCTCTTCCGCCTCCGCTGGTGCCATAATCTTCCAGATCCTAACTACCTTTTTACTTTCATAGCATTTGTCGTTAGTGTAACACCGAAATCGGTATATTTCAATATACCAACCATTGTGACCTATTAAAAATTAAAACTCATGCATTCGGGAACTCTAAATTATAACGTGTCAGAGAAATTGGCCTACGACGACGTCAACGATGAAACCATCGGGACGCCGGTGTTGTCGTCGATTTCCACCTTTCGAACTAATCGCACCGACGAATGTTATAAGAAGATCAACCAATTTTCGATCTGTAATAAAGTGGTTTTTTTATCTTTTCGAGAATTTTCTTTTAAGAAATGTCTTATGAAAACTTCTACGCAAAGCATTTCAATTTCGAGATCATATTCATGTGCTTTTCCAGTAATTTGGTTCACAACGAAAATATACTCTACAGTTGAGAAGCCTTTTCTGAATCCCGCCTGTTCATTCCCCTGATGATTTTTTGAATCCAAATGGTTATACATACGTACGTCGTTTTAAGACTGCCATAAATACTTTACAGATGTTCGATGTTAAGCATTTTGGCCTGTAATTTTCAATACGTTCCTCCCCCTTTTTTTGTATAATAATATTATTTCGGCCAAGTTCCACTGTTTTGGACATATTTTCATGATTAGAATTTTATTAAATATTTTAGCCAGGTGTGGCACTCTCTGATCGCCAAACCTTTTCAAAATTTCGTTCGTAATTCCATCCGGTCCCGGGGCTGTGTAACTTTTCAGTCTATTTAGTACATATTCCACTTCTCTCTCTCCATCATTTTCGGAATTCCTTCCTCCTTCCACCCTCCAGTTTTTGCTATTTTTGTTAGCTCGTTTCGCTCGCAGTAAAAGTTCTCGTAAAAACTTATTGCTGCCTCTACAATTTCTTCTTGATTTTGAGTCACTTTTCCTGTCCGATCTTTTAGCTTCAGCTTAACGTCTCTCCTGCCACCGAGTTCGAGCCTTAACTTTTTTAGTGGACCAGCTTTCTACCAAAATATTTTGAATTTTTTCCTATTCATTTGTTTTTTAATATCTTTTCTAACATTTTTCTTCGATAATTTTTGTATTTTAGTTAGCTCAGTTTTGTCCAATGGTGTTTTATTTCTATTTTTCCAAAGGTTATTCTTGCTAACTCGAGAGTTTATTTTGAAAGCTTATCCCTGGTTTTCTCTTAAGCCCTCGTTACTCCAAACTCTCCAACTGTGTTCTTTAAAGTTTGGACCATACTGTTGTAGAAATTTTCCTCGACTTTCATGATTTTAGTTCCTGTTCCTGGCGTGCATCCTCTTTCTTTCTGACTGGGATGATCCACCTTCCCCTCCTTTTACCCTTCCTGTGATTTTTTATACTGGACTCTCTGTGGGATGCTCAATTTACAGCGTGATATGCGGTAGTCTGATGAGAAGCCAAATTTTGACAGTGTTGTTACATCTTTAGCTACTGACAGGTCATTCATTAGTAGATGGTCAGTCTCATTTTTAGTTTTCCCGTCTGACGATAACCATGTCCACTTCTTTTTGACTTTTTTTTTTTTCTTGTAACATGTGTTTGCTGTACATAAGTTAAATTTTTGGGCAATTTTTACTAATCTTCCCCTCTCCCGTCATATCTCTCCCCCACACCAGATGTGACGCAGTGTTTTAAATTAGCCTCTCCTCCTACTTTTGCGTTGACGTCCCCCATTATTACTTGATAGTATTCCTTCTCTTTTTGAATTGTTGCCTCCAGCTCGTCATAAAATTTAACTGCTTCTGCCTTCTCGGCTCCGGCTATATATGTGCATCCACTTGCAAGATTAGCATTTTTGTCTTCTCATCTATTTTCAGTTTTAGTAGGCATATTCCATCAGATATTATTTTAATTTCCACAACATTATTTTTGATATTTTTGTTAATATAAAAGACCCACCCCGGTAACCACTTGTGGAAACAAAGTAGTATAGATAGCTGCCTCTCCTCCTTTCTGCCAGTCTTTCTCCATATTTTCTAACTTCCGACACGTTTTTTAAATAATTTTCATTTTTACTTATCATTTTTTAAACAATAAATTTTTTTGGTGTTCTCAGTTATATAAATACATTTTATTAAAAAAGTCAATTTAATTTATATGTGTGAATTGGGGGGGGGGGCAGACAAAACTCTTACGGCGCCGCACTACTCCAAATGGCCGATAGTAATTTTAGCGCCCATCCGCCCTTGATCGCAAATGCATTTATTATAATAGCGAATATTCCTTCTGAAATGTCGACCTTCCTCACTAATATCTACTATCAGGCTTTTCAATACTTCTGGATAGTCAGGCATTGGTTTTAAAATAATTTTTTTTTTATGACAACAGTTATTACTGGAGCGACCAGGTTCGTTTCGAAAGGATAAACCTCCGCAATATTGAGAGTCAACTGTCGGCAAGCCTGGTTCAGAAACGCGGTAGTAGTATCAACGATATTTCCCTTCATTTCTCAGAGCACTGTGCTCCATATTTCGATCCCCTCCTTTGGCGAGGGAGGAAAACATTTTACCCCAAAATAGGACGAAGTACGTTTACTCTAAAACACCAGAGGGACCAAAAGAAAGTTTTTCTATTAACAATAAATCATAGCACGAGTAAAAATAATGTTTGATTTCTAATTTGTCGCCTTATTTCAAGTCAGAATAATGCTTAAACGTGAGCAAGTTCCATACGCCAACAGTGAGACATAATGATCGACACTGCGGCGAATTGTAAAACTGTGTATAGCATACAAACTGTAAAAAAACACCATAATCTATACATCTAAAAATCATGTCAACGACATTTACAAAGTATGAATGGATCATCGGGTTTCGATCTTCTTGTAAGGGGTTTGAATGAGAAGGTACTGTACATTCTGACTTTTTGTTTTTGTTCGTTATCAGTTGAATTACATTGAAATGTTTGATTTATTTGTGTTGCACTGACGAAGGGTCAACTGACAATGAATAAAAGTAAGAATGACTGTATAATGTGTATAAACTTAATTCCTAATACTTCAAAAATCCAAACTTTGATTTTCTGAAACCTGGTGAGGATCTACCCCTATATTCTCCACGGGTTACGACCGAAGAAATAGACAAACATTAAACATATTATAAAAAATATATTAATTCTTATACTCTGGACAGTTGGAATTTCAGAAAAAGGGGAGCGGGTCCGCCCCTTTGGTCTGCGTATGTTTCGGCCTGAAGAACAAATAGAAGGTGGTTGTTAACCATTAATTTTAAAGTCTGAAAAATCGAGAATTAGATTTTTGAAGTTGGGGGCTGGGTCCACCTCTCAGGTCCGCAAAATATTTTAGTCAAAAAAATAATGCCCTTAAAAAAGTACGAAAAATCGAGAGTGAAACTTCTCGGCGTATACTGCGAAGGTTTACCCCCTCAAGTTTCCAAAAAAATTCCGATCGAAAATAAAAATAAAAGGTTCCACAAAAATAATCCTTCAGGTTCAACATATCGAGAATGACATTTTTGCAGTTGGGGCGGAGGTCTACCCTTCAGGTCCACAAGAGATTTCAATTCACAGAGGGTCGTCAATAAAGTCTCGAAAATCGAGAAACAGATTTTCGAAGTTGGAGGTGGGGGACAACCCTCCGACTCACGAAAGATGAAATAGGAAAAATAAAAAGTTCAACCAGATCCGAAAGATCGAGAATTAAATTTTCAAAGTTGGGGCGACAATCTATCTCCCGGCTTCACAAAACTACCGATCTAAAAAAATAACCAAGTTCACGAAACACATATGTTTCAAAGTTCGAAAAACCGAGAAAATGGGGGTCACCTCTAGAGTCCACAAAAGATTCAGATTGTGAAAATAAAAGTTACTAGAAGAATAAGTATTAAATTCTGAAAAATCGAGAATTAAATTTAACGAGCCTGAGGCGGGGGTCTATCATTGGATCAACAAAACAATTAGATGGAAAAAATAAAAATTTGTGACCGTCAATACGAAAAGGGCACTTCGGTCCAAAAAATCGATTTTGAGATTATGTTCGATTTTGGTAGGTCAAAGGGTAATCTTCAATACTGTGAGTGTGAACTTGAAAAAGCGAAAGTGATAGAGCGCAAGAGTGCGCGTCGATAGGCGGTCTCAAGATTCAAGTTTGAATCTTTTGAATCTTTAAGTCTCGAACGACGTGCTCTTTTGATTTGGACGGTCACATTTATCGAAAAATAATGTTTAAAGTAGATAAACGGCTGCACGAAAGATTCCAACTGAAAAAATAAATAAGTCACCAAAAGTATTTTTAAGGGCCGAAAAATTGAGAATTGGTGTTTCGGAGTTCGGGGTGGAACTTTGCTCCTCGGGTCCACAAAACATTTCCGATCAGAACATAAGAGTTTCAAGGAGAATTATTTCTTAAGTCTGAAAAATCGAGAATTTGATTTTCGGGGTTGGGAGTGGGGTCCAGCCCTTAGATGCACAAAGTAGTGAGATTGACAGAAGAAGGGGTTCGCGGAAAAGTACTGTTCAAGAAGGAAAACCACGAGTTAGACTTACAGAGTTGGGGGCGAGGTCCACTCCTCAGCCCCCACAAATCTTCAAATTAAAAATAATAAAAAGGTTACCAAAAATATTTTTACATGCCGAAAAATCGTCAATTAGAATGTTCGGACTTGTGGGTGGGGGAGCCACCCTTTAAGTCCACAGAAAACTTCAATACAACAACTATGGTTTCACGGAAAACAATTTTCAAGCCCGTAGATTTTCGGCGTTGGGGTGGGGGTCCACTCCTTGGATCTACAAAAGACTTCGATCCAAAATATAAGAGTTTAATCAAAAAATGATTTTTAAGCCTGAAAAATCGAGATTTTAATTTCCAGATTCGGGGGTGGGGTCAGCCCTTCGGACTCGCATAAGATTTCAATTGAAAAAATAAACAGTCACCATGAATATATTTGAGAGGCTGAAAATCGAAAATTAGATTTTTGGGGTTGTGGTGGGGGTCCACCCCTCAGATCCACAAAACACTTCGATCAACAAAATATAAGTGGTTCACGGACAATCATGGTTCAAGCCTGAAAAATCGAGACCAACGTCCGAAGTTGGGAGCGTGGTCAACCTCTCGGATTCACCAATATTTTAATCAAAGAAATACAAAGTTCATCAAAAATAATTTTAAAGGTCGAAAAATCCAGAATAGTTGAGGGCGAGAATCCACCTTTTGAGTCTTCAAAATTTGGCAATCGAAAGGAGAGGAGGTTTACGAAAGATAATTCAGAAGTTTGAAGAATCAAGCATTAGATTTCCGGAGCTCAGGACGGGCTCCACCCCTCAAGTCCGCAATAGATTGTATTAAAACAAGGAATAAAATAAATATTTAATAATTCAAAATCGAAAATTAAACTTTCAGAGTTGCGGGTGTGGATTTACCTATCAGAACCACAAAATACTTCGACCAACGAAACAGGGGTTCACGGAACATTATTGCTGAAGTCTGAAAAATATTAGACTTCCAGAATTGATGGCTGGGTCAACCATTGGACCCCGCAAGTAATTATAACTGAAAAACTGAAAAGGTCACGAAAAATATTTTTAAAAAGGCAAAAACTCGAGAATTAGATTTTCGGAATTAGATGGGGTTCCATTCCTCGGGTCCAACAAAGACTTCGAGGGAATCACCGAAAATTATTTTTCACGTCGGAAAAATCGAGAATTGGATTTCCAGAGTTGGGGGGCGGGGTCAACCCATCGGGACCACAATTGATTTGAATCGAAAAAACAAAAATTTCATCAAGAATAAATTTGAATGCCCGAAAAATCGAGATTTATATTTTAGGAGGCGAGGGGGGTCTATCCCTTGGGTCCACAGATGATTTCGATCAAACAATAGAAGAGTTACGATCTTTCAACCGCTAACAATCAAGTTTCATGATCGGAGTTGGGGGCGAGGAATCCTCCCCTCTGATCCATACAATACATCGATTAACATAGTAAGGGTTTCACAGACAACTATTGTTGAAGACTGAAAAATGGAGAGTTAGATAGATTTCCGGAGTTGGGAACAGGGTTAATCCTTTGGCCTTACAAATGATTTCCATCGAAAACAAAAACAGTTCACCGAAAGTAATCTTTAAAGATCGAAAAATCAATAATTAGACAAAGGTGAAAATGAATTGCTAAATTTTAGTGAACGAGTCCACCTCAACCTCGATAGTAATGTTCTCTCTATAAAAAATCTCTATTTGAATGATACCAGTGTGTATAGATGTGTGAGCCCTAATAATGAATTTTACACAAATTTAGTGGTTGTCAAAAATGTATGTGCAATATGCCACTGCTTCATAACAACTTTCAACAGATTTCTCTCTCTCTCTTCCTTCTTTAACTTTTCCTTTCGCTTACAATAGGCATGAATTACTCAGAATTACTGCTTCTGATTTCTCCCAGGTAGCACTAAAGCATAGTTTAGCTTTAAAAATACATCATTCAATTCTAACTGGTGAAAAATATATTAAAAAATTCAAATAACGTGAAAATATAATCAAATTTGGAACACAAGGTGAATGGATTTTACAGAATTGATAAGATTGATAATGCCAAAAAGAAAGTGTGTAATTATAGCTCACAAATAATTGAAATTATTATAACAATAACAACAAAAGTCTCTGGAGAAATGAAACAAAATACCCAGTGAAACAAAACATCGAAACAAAACAAATCACTGGCTAACATGAAAACATGGTAATAAATATCAAAACAATTATTTTACGATGATTTCCAATCATTCAGAAGTATTTGATCATCACTCCACACTGAAAGTACTCTGTTCCTTGGTATTCTGTAGTTCTCTTGTGAAACTGATGAATCAGATTGTTTTCTTATGAGCCACTTGAGTAGTAAACCAGGTGTGGACTTACTGAAATTTTGTTATCTAACTGCTATCTTGCACAGTATTCAACTCCCACTTCCAGTTAGTTTGCTAATATAATAATCAAGGTTTAGCTTGAGATTCTGAATTTGCTATATTACCCTCTCAAACTGAACAGAAAAGTGCGGCCAAGATGGTAGAAAGTGGTTAAGTTAATCCGTTCAATGAGGTGTGTATGAAAATGTAATGATTTTGAATTTTATTCTTTTTTCGATTGAAAACATGCGTCGACTGATTCAAGATTTCTTACGAAAATATCAGAAATCGATTTTGCGCAACGAGCAAATCGCTGGTATACTTAGTACAATTCTTCTCTCTCAGATACATTAGTCTTATGGGCGCAATGAGCAAAACGCTTACGTATACTTTTAAATCACGATCGTGAATACCTACCTTGGAGTTCGTTGAGCTTGCCAAGCGTATTTATTTTATCGGTTTTTGTTCTGATTTAATTGTTGAAATAGTCCCCATTGATGCTCGGTGAACGTACCAAAAAAGGTGAGTCAGGATCTTCGGAAGGAGATGCGTCGCACCTACGGTGCTCCGCAGCTGCTAGATTCTTGAACCAATTTTGAGTTCATTGAAGTTCATTGAGCATGTTGAAAATCGGTTCTTGAATCGATTTTGAGTTTGTTGAAGTTCATTGAGCAGGTTGAAAAAGCGTTTATTAGAGTGAAAAGAGAGAAGTAGTACAGAAAGTGTGATACACCCGCACATTTTTTTTTCTTCGAAAAAAAAAATGTGTGCTTAATGTGTGCTTGTATCACACTTTTTATGTACTACTATTATCATTATAATGATGACTTTGTTTTGTGTACACGTTCACTATTATTGACGCAGCACTCAATAACGATCATTTTCATTGACTGTGTACAGCGCAGGCTTTACCGCTTTACCTTTGACTGTTAGTATTAATTACATTGAAATTTGAACCCAATTAGAGCAAAGTCTTGTGCCCTCCATGAGTTTCCTCTCCGTTGTGACATTTGGAGTGGGAAAGGGTTGGTGGTGATGCGCATTAGTTTGTAAGGGCAACTAATTATTCCAAAAAGAGAGAGAGAGTAAAATCGAAGCACCTTACTGTCATGAAAAGGGTATCTTGAATATTGTTTCTTTTCTGAAAACGCTTCAGTGATTGATAAAAACAAAATAACGAAGATTTTCCATTCTACCACATACATACCACTTTCAAGCGATTAAAAAGGAACATAATCATAATGGAAAGGAAACTGTGGAGTGTGGACCCATAACTCTTAAAAACCGGCTAAATAACGTTCGTTCATTCGCCGCGCTGTTTCTCTTCTCGTCTGACTGTGTGTTCTGTTCTGTCTGTGTACCGTTAACCTTCTATACAGAGGAACGAGGACGGCGAGTCCCACCCCGTTCTGCCCCGTCTCGTTGCACGTCGCTGGTTCTCGGCGCTCGTTTTCCTTGAATAGCTACTTCGTGTAATTTCACTTCTTTGTGTTAACTGCGTGCGCATTGTTGTATCGTCGGTGCGGTGCGGTGGTGCTTGTAGTCAAACTGGGGTCTGCATTCTAAGCCATTTCCACGCGTCCCTGCCTGCCATCATTGTTTGTCTAACTGTGAGGCGCTGTGGTTGTTGTTTGCATTAACATCTGAGACTCTTTTTATTGTTATTTAATTAATGCTGTAGTTTGTTGAATTTTTTGTTTGTGTACTGTATTGTTTGAATACTCATGTTTATGGTGAGGTTTATTTTTATTTGTTATTAATTTTGTAATAATCTGCCATTTCTTGAGTTTCAATCTCAGATTGTTCCTTAAAACTAAAATTCTAGGTCTTGTTAAGATTCCATGTTTAGTTAAAATCATAGGGGAGGTATAAATTCCTTGCTAAGTCAAAATCCTGTGATAAGTCAGAGTCCCTTGCTAGGTTGCAGTTGCTTGTTAGTTTTTGGGCTGAAATAGGCAAAGTTAAAAAGCAAATGATTAAAAATCGTAATTTTAAAATCATTTTAAAACACCCTAAAATTTGTTTTTCCAAAAGTGATTGTAAATTGTGATAAAAATTATTTCTCAATATCATTTGTTTGATTTTAAGACTAAAAAAATCAAAAAAAAAACACAAAAACTAGAACAAAGATTAGAATTACAAAACTAAAATAATTAAAAACAGTTCATTTTAATAATTTTATGTATTTTTATGTTTGATTTTGTTAATGTTTGTTATTGGGTCAGAATTCTACGTTATGTTACAATCTAATACTAGGCTTAAGCTCTTGGTACAGAGAGAGGATTAACCCCCTAATTTACTGAAAGTCCCCCGCCCCCTCAATACCAAAGAAATATACAATCAAAAGAATTATTGCCTTATTTTAATTCTTGTTACCCCTCCCCCCTCTGAAAGTTGGCTATTTGCGCTTGTGAGGTAAGTGAAAATTCTTTGTACTAGATCCAAATCATATTGTGTTAAGCAACTGAGTGCAAGGTTAGAAGTCTATATTATGTTTGATTAAAATCTCTATTATTTTGAAATCTCTTAGTATTTTAGCATTATTTTATAATTTTACAAAGTTGATTCTTGAAAATTGTTGTTTGAAGCATGCTAGGTGTTTAGGTCTCAAATTAATGTTGGATGTGTCAATATATGGCAAGATTGCCTTGCAATCATATTGAACATCAACAATAATCATCAACATTTTTGGTTCTAATTACTATTGTATTCAGTGTTGAAAGAATGCAAAAACCATTATTCCCACTCCCATTTTGATCTTCTCTAACTATATGGTTCTCATTCATGTTCTTTGTTCTCCTTACCTTAAAATTACCATCTTCTCCATTCTTGTTCCCATTTTTATATTGTTTCCATTCCCATTTCCTATTGTTCTCAGTTCCATCGTGTTCTTGTTCTTGTTCTGAAAATGAGAACATTCTGTTTTTCTTTTCATTCTTGTTCATCCTTCCAAAATACCAGTACTGCAGATTGATTTCTTCATTTAAAAAATTTATAATTGATAGTTTTAGGCTTCCAGAATTTAACTTTTGCACCAGTTGCAAAGGTGTTTGTAGAACGCAAAAATCATCTTGTTCCCATTCTTGTTTGTTCTTCTCTAACTGCATGGTTTTTGTTCATGCTTGTTGTTCTCCTTACCCTATAATTACTAACGTTCCTATTCTTATTTTTGTTCCCAACCTGGTCCTGTTCCCGTTTCCCATTCTTGTTCTTCATCTCATTATGTTCTTGTTCTTGCTCATTCTTCCAACATTGATTATATTGTCGATTATTCTTCCAGAGGGTTTTCTTGTAGTACCAATTGGAGCGCTAGTGTGGATTTGTTTTGTGGTGAAAATAGGAAAATATGTACTTAATCAAAAGTTATCAATAAATTATTGATAATGACTGCTACTTACATATAAACAGATTTGTTAATACTAGGATCATCTTCAGCATATTATTATCAGTTCCTCAATTTTTTTTTAACTTTTCTTTTTTATAAACAAAATTCTTGTTTTTACTTTAGCATTCCCTTTCAAGTTTGCATACTGATGCTGTCAATTATTATTTGATTATTTTGGTACTCGAAGCGTTGATGATTAACTATTCAGTGCTTGACATAGTTGAACAATTATTTATTCAAGTATTTTGATTATTATCACCTGTGATGCCAGTCAATTACTGAACAGATCATCGTATGTAGTTCTGAATCATTTCCCCAATTGTTCACGAAATTGCAGTACCATATCCAGGAATATGGCGAGGGGGGTGTTGACCTAACATATGGGGTATTTTAAACTTAATTTATTTTCTAATGTTTCTGAGAATCCGCATTTTCCTGCATTTTTAAGTGCACAACCATACCAGGAGGGGGTCAGACACCCCCCCTGTGTATAGCCCTATCAAATTGTACCTAGTTTGATTGATAAATACTCATAATTTGGACTCTTCAGGGCAGTAGTGCGCTAGTGTCCCTGGTTTGTAATTAGTAACTTTTTGTTATCAGAGTAAGGATAACTGTAAGAGCAGTGTTGGAAGAACACAGAAATCATTGTTCCTGTTCATTCTTCTCTAACTGCATGATTCTCATTCATGTTCTTTGTTCTACTTGTCTTAAAATGACCAACATTCCCATTCTTGTTCCCATTTCCATATTGTTCTTGTTCCTATTTCCTGTTCTTGTTCTTGTTCCGAATCTCATCATGTTCTTGTTTTCAATCTTGTTCTGAGAATAAGAAACATGCTGTTTTTCTCTTTTTGTTCTCGTTCGTTCTTCCAACATTCGAGTACTGCAGGTTGATTTTTTTCATTAAAAAAAATTTATAATTGATGGTTTTAGGCTTTCAGAATTTTACTGTTGCGCCAGCTGCAAAGGTGTTGGAAGAATGCAAAAATCATCTTGTTCCACTTCTCGTTTGTTCTCGTAACTGCATGGTTTTTGTTCATGCTCTTCTTTCTCCTTACCCTATAATTACCAACGTGCCCGTCCTCGTTCTTGTTCCTAACCTGGTCCTCTTGTTCTCGTTCTGAGAACGAGAACCAAGCATGCCATTTTCCTTCTCGTTCTTGTTCATTCTTCCAACACTCAATGCCGGGTTTAGATAGGCTGCCGCTCTGTGAAAAAATTTCCTTGTCACCCTTGACCCAAACTGTGAGACGCGAGCTTTCAACGCTCTATAGTAAATTCGGACCAAGCAAGGTAATGGCTGACATCTGGTGGAAGTTTTCAACAACATCTAGTTCCTTTGTGTTCTTATCAACGTTAGGATAAAATCGTACATTTTTTCTCAATTTGACTTGTATTCAAATCAGAGAATCTTTCCAGTCGCATTCTGCTGTGTCTCGATTACATTAGGTACGATTTTTTTCTCTTCAAATTTGCGTCCTTAAATATTGGCCGCCCTGTGCACAGTCTGCACGTTTGGTTATTTTCCCACTGCCAACACTGCTGTGAAGGAAACGTTCAGGGCCGGTGCACACTTGGCACCGGCCCATGATCAGTCTTGTAGGAATCAGCGAGAATCTTGAAGATCACAATGGAGTTGAAAAAGAACATTGAGATGTACCAATATCAACCAGATCAACTCACTCGGGCTGTACATGGTCAATAAAATCATCATTATTGAGCGCTGCGTCAATGAACGTGTACACAGAACAACTTCACTATAATGTTTACAGAGCATAAGTAACGCTCCTCTCAGCAGCTTATCCTAACTCTGATAACATCAATGTATGTGTGTGTGCTTGTAGTGGTGTGTTAACGGATTCCATATTTTATTCTTCAAGAGTCCGAATTGTCAGCGTTCTATTTCAGAGTTCTTCCTCATTCTTCGGATGGATACGTCTAACTAGTGGGCAGGAAACAAAAATCTGTGCCCAGAATAACATTATCGCTGTGATGTAATTGCGTATTCTTCTTTACTCTCAATCCTGCCAGTCCCACTGTTGTTGGATAGTTACCAGTGTTGCCAGATTTGGTACATTTGTACCACATCTGGTACATTACAACTTTCATGGTACAGCTCCTGGTAATTTTATCAATTGGACGCTGTTCAGCAAGAGGAAACCAACTCCACTTTTTGAGAACACGTGATTTGAAGTACAAGAGCCATGTAGAAACTGTATGACACAGCGTTTACTGATAAGCTTTTTTCAACGTGAGTACACATTTTTGAATCGGGGGCCTAATTTTGATAAAATCTACGTTTTACGCTCTTTCCAATGATACTAATGACTCATTTTGTTTACAAATGTTAGTTGGTTCCCTCATGCTGAACAGCGTCCAATTCTGGTATGCTTTGGCGCATTTTCATTATTATTGATAGATCTATTACATTTTCTGGTATGTACTGATATTGTGTCTTTTTTTAGTTCATATGTATTGGTACATTATATATTCAGCGGGTTTTAGTATATTTTAAAGATCTTAATCAGAATAAATTTCTCTTTCATTTTGGTACAATTTCAAAGAGCACACATTCTATTTGGTACATTCCATTTGAAATCTGGTAAAATCTCAGAAAATTTCTTCTTGATATATTTTTCAACTTCGCATCTGGCAACACTGATGGTCGCTTTACTGCTGCTTGATAGTCCTGGATGATATCATCATATCCGTATAATAGTAGCCTTACCTGCAGCTGCCCACAATTTGTATTTTTTTCCTATCGATGATTTGAGGTACGTAGTGGAATTCTTATTTTTCAGGTAGCGCATATTATGTAAAAGTTGTTTTGTTAAAATATTGCTATTTTGGCCCACTCCCATGAAATTTCAAAATTCAGCGATTTAGCTTTTCCATTTCCAAAAATTGGTAGGTTTATGATTTTACTCTATTATGCGGTAATGAAATTAAGGTGTAAGAGGGAGAGGGGTGCTACGATGTTTGTGTAGCCACTTCCTGACCTTGAAATGTAACATGCGTAAGCAGATGTTTTCTGTGAAAATAATATCTCCCTGATATACATTGTCTACTTTTCATTGGGAGTCGCAGTCGAAGTGGCTGACATCTAGCGGATGTTTTGTGAACCCTCATTAAATGTTCATCTGATCATGGAGGAAAAGATAAATACGGTCGCGCCGGGAACTGATAAAGTGTACCTCGCATTTCTTACTTCACCGCACTTCTATTAATTTTGTTACCTGACTGCTGATGTATTAAATTTTTACTCTCAAGTGCCAAAGGGAACCAACCAACATTTATAAACAAAATAAGTTATTAGTATCGTTGGAAAGAGCGTAAAAAGTAAAATTCTTCAAAATTGGACCTCGGATTCAAAAATGTGTACTCACATTGAAAAATGCTTATCAGTAAACGCTACGTCATATAGTTTCTACATGGCTCTTGAACTTCGAATCACGTGTTCTCGAAAAGCGGATTTCATTATTTTGTTCCCTTTTGCTGAACAGCGTCCATTTTATGATGGTTTTTTGAAAAAACCCTTATTTCCCATTTACAGCAATGCTATTTCCCTCCATGATCACTCTACCTTCTATTAGGCGGTGCACATTAGCGCTCCTACATTCCATTCCACATCCCAATTTGGCATTCAGCGTCTTTGTGAATACCGGGTTATTATTCTCAGATGTGAACCGTAGTAATTCTACACTTTTGCAAATTTACCCGGGACTTACCTTCGATTTTTGATTTCACGTATTGTCGTTAAATTTTGAGACATGTTTAGGACGGTCCTTACTTACTTTTGGTAGGGGAAAAAATCGTTTTTTGGTTGGAATACCCCCTAAATTGATTCCAAATGGTTTTCTTTCTGAGACTGGGATTTTCATGGTCCCTGAGTCCCTTCTTGGGACCCTTGAATATAACGCCCCGTGGAGACTGAATGATAAGGGGAAGGGAAAAAGAATACCAAAAATGAATCCAGTTACCCAAAAAAACCTTATTTAGACATGGTGTGGTGGGACGTATGGCGATGTACGCATGTCAAAGTGGCCCTTATGACACCGCACCCCTGGTCCCGGCATAATGCAAAAATGGGTACAAAATTAAAGTAACTGAAAATCAGCCCAAGCCCAAAGAAGGAGGCAGACGGGAAACAGGACCTTAGGAATGGATTTCGAGACCCTGAAAACAATTTAAGGAAGAACATGATTTTGGGCTTATACGAAGGAAGGATTCTCCTCAACTGAAACTCAAATTACAAAAATCATAGTTTATTCTCTTAAGAATTTGAGACATGGGTTACTTTTCACTGATTTTGCTCAAACTTGACAGATTTTCTCAAGGGGTTAGCAAAAACCTAGAGTTGAATGTTGGAAAGTAAGAACAACCCTGTAGGTACTTTTAGGAGAATATTTGCGAACAATTCAGCCCCAGCTGAGGGCGAGGGCTGAAATACAAGAATTGTACTTTAGTGTAAGTGTAAATTATAATAAATGTTATGACCTTACAATCTTGAAAGTTGATATAGGTACTCTAAATTGTTATACTGAATTCTTATTCTGTAACTTACATTACCTGACTTCATATTGTTTCCAGCTTTCCAATTTGATGTTCATGGTAGTGGTTGTAAAATGTATGTATTTCTAAAACCGCAGTGTGTGTTAAGAATATTTTCTGCTTTAACTATCTCATTATGAAATTTCAACCACAGCTGACATTATCATGGTCTGGAAGGAATGTAAAAATAAAAACGGAAAAGATAAATACATATTTCTTGGAGTTCGTTGTAATTCTACACATGAGTCGTGTTTGTTTAGCTTTCTAGCATTGGGCTAGGGTTAACTCGGTAACACTTAGGTTAACTTCGTGTAACACTAAAGTAACGTCACGTGTACACAAAAGTGTTGGGTTTGTAGTGATTAAATCGAACAAAACATAAACATTCAGCCAACACCACAAAAATACACCGTGACACCAAATGACACCAAACTCAACCCTACTCCGGGAGCAGGGTTAAAATTTTTAACACTGGTGTCAACACCAGTGTTACCCTACTGGTAAATAAAACAGAAAACACTGAACACCGGAGTTCTCCATAGAACAAATCGAACGACAAAAATTACTTGGTGTAACACTCTGTGTTAAAAAGTGTCAATTTTTGTGTCTAAACGAACACAGCTATGATTATTCCTGGATGATCGAACCGCAGTTCCTCTTCTAGCTTGCTTACTAAATGAAAAAAAATGGACGCCTCACTCTAGTCCCTAACACTACATGTGTGATGCTGCATTTACATTAAAGCGATGAACACGCTATTAACAAAGTATGCTCCATTTAAAATGTACATAGCAAATTTGTTAATACGAGTAGTATATTTACAGCCTCAATGTAAAGGCAGCATCAAGCTTTAACTCACAGCTAGGGGCTGTTCAAATTGTTGTGGATTTTTTACGTGCCTAATTTACTATTAACACGACGAACAAACTGATACTCAGTTTTCAGCATGATTAAGGAATGAAGCTAATATCATAGAATATTGGTTATCGAGCTGAAGATATGTTTAATTTAATAATTTTATTTACTTTGGTTTCTTGCATCACTAATATTTTACTTATTACTTTTGTTTACAGAAAACTGATGCTATGGGTCGGTTTGACCTGAACAAGGCAATGGAGCAGATCACAAACTGCGAAGTAGTGGTTAAAATTAAGCGGCTAGAACAATATGAAATTGACATGTACTCGAGGTAAGCCTCATTTTGTTGTATAGATATACATAGGTTGGTCCATAAATAGTGGCGCGACGCTGAGTACGGACTACATACGCCATCTAGCGGAGCGCGACCGAACTAAAAGTGAAGTTTATTCAGTTTCCAGTCGATAAAGACCAAAACGAGCGCAATCGCATAAATATTTGCCGAGCTACAGCGGTTTGACGAGAGGGTGTTTGATGTTGCCTACAAGCTAACCGTGTTTTCTAAAATGAGTTCTGAATGTGCGATTTTGAGAATGGAAAGCTCAGCGAATATTTATGCGATCGCGCTCGTTTTGGTCTCTGTCAACTGGAAATTAAATAAACTTCACTTTTAGTTCAGTCGTGCTCCGCTAAATGACTATGTAGTCCTTACTGACCATCGCGCCACTATTTATGGACCAACCGTTGTACATTAGAGTGGGTTTTATTTTTGACCTTTACAATTCTCTACGGGATACCCTGTGAATTGGTTTATTTTTGGTACTGCGAAATAAAATTGAGGAAAGCAATTCTTTATGTTTTCTTGGATTGAAAATATTCATTCTTCATTTTACTTTGGTAGATTTAATTAATTTTTGTGTATTTAATTCATTTTTTCGCGTGTTTATTTTATTTTTATACATACCGAATTTCTTTTTTGTTTCATTTATAAACTTGATTCAAGATCTCATAATTTTACATGATATAAACTCATTTTTAAATTCAGTGATTTGAATTTGGCCAAACAATGCTAATTTTAATTCGCAGTTTTTTCAATTTTCATAAGAAAAATTTATTTTTATGCTAATACATTTAAAAAAAAAAAAAACAACAACTTTTTGCAGCTAGAATGCGGAGTTCAGAGTTGGGCAATTTTTATTCGAGCGACGAATAACGAATGAAGTATTCGTCATTCGTACACATACGTTACATATGACGAATAATGTATGTATTCGTCATTCGTACCTTGCTGAATGAAGAATAATTTATTCGTTATTCGTGACTGGAGGAGTGACAAATAAGTTATTCGTTATTGGTGTTTGTAGATATTCTTCCTTTAAAATGCCCATTAATTGCAGCGTTTTTTTCTAAGCATGCACCGAGCCAGAGACTGAAAGTCGAATGATAAAACTTTAACTTTCAGCTATCGGCTTCCAGTTTTAATAATACAGATTTCACTTTCGGCTTTTAACTTCTCAATTCTTTCTAACCTTTAGCTTCTAGCTTTAAGCTTTCAAGAAATTCTTTGGCATTTAACTTTTAGCTTTCAACTTTCAGCTTCCAATTTCCCCCTTCAACCCCAAACATCTAAATAATCACAGATTCACAGACATTCACAGATCTTTTCAAAAAGCTGAAAAAATAAAACTTTCGCTTTTAGCTTTTGCCTTCTTCATTCTTTCTGACCTTCAGCTTTTAGCTTTTAGCTTCTAGAAAAAACATCAGCTTTCGGCTTTTAACTTTCAGCTTTCAGCTAGCTTTCAGTCTCTGGCACCGACACGAAAATGAGTAAGAATGACTACAAATAGTGAGATAAGAGATAGTAACGTGTGTCACGAATAAAACAGGATTGTCTGATAAGAAAATCTATTTCTTTTGTACATAGTATCAAGTGCAGCATAGTGTTTGGTAGTGACAAATAAAGAATGATAACTAACTTTTTATTCGTGAATATTATTCGAATGAAATTTTATTCGAATAATGCTCAACTCTGGCTAATGACGAATAATGAATATCAAATAACTTTTTGTTCGCGAATATTATTCGAATAAAATTGTATTCGAATAATGCTAGTGACGAATAATGAATAACGAATAACTTTTTATTCGCGAATATTATTCGAATGAAATTTTATTTGAATAATGCCCAACTCTGGCAGAGTTGTAGCGTAATCTGATGCGCAAACAGTTACCCTCTAGTTACCCAGTTGCCCGCGGAGAAGTTACCCATTTGTCACCCTCGAATTACCCTTGTTCCCTTTTAGTTACCCGCGGTGGAAAAGTTACCCATTGTTACCCTCAGTTACTCTCAGATTACCCTTGTCCCCTTTAGTTACCCGGTAACTTGTGGGATTTTGCGCATCGGGAGATTGAAACTTGTTTCCTTTCACTTCACAGTAACTTGAAAGACAACTTGAGATGGGTCAAATTAACTTTGGTGAAAACTGGTAAAATAAGGGACACCCTAATAAACGTACATTAATCTTTGTGCATAATAATGCGTAATATATGGACGCTGTTGAACAAAAACCTCTCAAGCGACCATTTGTTGACAAAATGAGTTATGAGTATTGTTGGAAAGGGGGTAAAAAGTACAATTTTTTTTAATTGGGCCCCAGATACGAAAATATGTATCCACGTTGAATAAAGGCTTATCAGTGAATACTATGTCTGTAAGCCGGCATTATTCATTGGCTTTTAATATTATGTTTTCTATAAAAAACGGGTTTTGTCGCTTAGGAAGTTTTTGTTTAACAGCGTCCATATACCTATAATTATGGCAGTTACCCTTCTTTCTCGGGAATTTTGATCTGAGAAGCTTCCTATGCCGCTTCAACGAATGAAATTTATACTGTACATACCACACATCTCTATGAACAATCTTAGGCGCTTAAATTTCTCATACACTGCTTTCATGGGCACTTATTTAGTTTTTTGTCTCTCCTGAAAATTCTTGAAAATTGTGGTTACACTTCTTTCTTCGACAACACATCAATTTTGGTTGATGGCCAGCAATAAGGCATGATCATGTTTATAATTAGACCAATATTTGTGAACTAATTTGAATGGAGTTCATATTGACACGGATATATGTCTTATTGCTGGACATGAATAAAAATTGTGCGTCATATTACGGCTGAATGGTACCAAGAATGCCGACCGACACAGCAAATGGACGATTAACTGCGAGACTGTTACTAACAATGCCATCATGACGGCCATTTTTGCCTCATGATTCGGTCGCGTCACGGCGATGAAGCGCTAGTGTATTTCATCCCGTTTTGTATATTTCCCCTTTGCCATCATTCGTGAAGTAGGTGGTGCGCTATGTATTTCATCCCATTTCTGTCACGTTTTGGTAGCTTCTGCATTTGTCCACCAGATGTCAGCCACTTTGCTGACGCGTCCCAATACTTGTTCGCTATAATTCTTCTTTGTGTGAGCGTTGAAGGATATTGGATGACGTCATCACATTCCTATGTCGACTGAATGATTGGAAGGTGTTTGGGTAACCATAATATATCCATGTACCTGTACATATCTGCATGCAGTGTAGATACTCGTCATCAGTTTGCTGATATTCCAATAGGCTACCCCTAGATCAGTCCCATGATTTGAAAAAATATTTCCTGTAAAGTTTTAGCGAAATTGAAAACAGTTGACCTGTGTCGCAAGGGAGGAGTTTTATAATTATGTTGTCCCCTAGCAAAATGACATACTCTTGTTTATGCGTCTTGGTACAGTATGCTGAACCTTCAATTCTGCTGGATTATGCTAATGGACGCCCGTTTTTCTGATATTTTAAAATCATATTTATTTATTTACTATTATTATTATTATTATTATTATTTTGCCAGGCCTAAAAAACGAAATGCGAAGCGAAGATACGACACCCTTTCATTTGACTTGGATGATGACCGTTTTTTCGAAATGGCTTGTGAAGAACCTACTTATCACACAATAAGAAGAACTAGGAGAAAAAGAAAAAAAGTTGATTACGATGAAACATCGTCCGATACTTCTTGTCCTCTGGAAAAATCAGTTCCAGTTGAGGATCTACCAAAACTAAAATTATCTGACGAATGGGTCAAAGTGTCAGAGCAACCTTTGGCAAAGGTTAAACTTGAAGCTAAATCTAAACAGGCCGAAACAGAAATCAAACCATTGAGAATAAAAAGAGAATACCTTGCTGAACCAGTTGCTCAGCCCCAGCCTCCTGCTCGACTTCGAGTCAAGACTGCCGCTGAATTGGGTTCCACCATTATTTTTGTCGATAGTGTTGGGAAACAGTATGTTCCAGTTCCTATTTCCTTTCAAAGTGCCTTTTCATCGCTCGCCAATCGCGCCAATTCTTTGAAATTGAGTGATAGTCCAAATGTTGGTAATTGTAGTAAATTGAACATAAAAGTGATATCGAGGCTGTATAAAAAATTTTTCACCCCTGAGAACCAGTTGAGAATCAGGAGGGTAGCCGAAATTCTACAAAATGTTACCGAGAATGCGGAGCATAACAACGAGCGAATACAAGAAATAAACAACAGCAAATGCACGGATGCGGAGAAATTGATGTTGCGCTGTCAAGCATATGGTGAGCATAAACGTAAACTGGAAGCCAATCACGCAGCCCTAAAAGAACAATTCGAGATAATTGTTCAGATATTTGACAACGAGAATTTTGAAATTCTCTTCCAACTCTTTTTCCTTGGAATCCTGAAAATATTTCTCGTGTCGGCGCCAAACAAGAAAGGGACTTTGTTCAAAAAAATTGTTAGTCAGCTGTCTAGTTCCCTGGATAGCAGTGGCTATAAAAATGACCGCGTGACCAGCGTGTTGAGAGCGAAACAGTTCCGCGATGAATGTATCACTTTGGTTCAATTCATTGAAAAGTACAGTGAGACTGAATTTTTTGAAATGCTGTTTTTATCCGATTCAGATAAAATGCGGATGACAAAGAAACGAGAACCTGGGACTTTGGATGAGCTTCCAGAATCGGGTGACAAAAGGAATCAGGCTATCAGGGGTAGTTTTATTAGTGAATCAAATGTAGGGAACTTAAAAATTATACCGTGTGGAAATCATCTGATGCTGCCATTCAGTAAACCTGATGCCGTGTCAAAACAGACTATTGTTATAAATAATAACGCTAATAATTTAATTTTCCATCACCTCGGTGATCAGTCGAAGAAAATGGGCAATGTAAAACAACAGTGCGCGTCAATCACACTTACAAATCCAGTTAATATCATCCAGCAACCTCGAACACTTACCGTTGTTACCAGCAGATCAAATGCTACAACCAATGCAATTCTGCGACCAGGTGTTCAGCATGTTACTGTCATTACAAGCAAGTCAAACACCGCGTGCTTACAGCAACAGCAGCCAATGCCTGTAATTCAAAAAGCCAATTACATTGCCACTGGCAGCGGGGCCCAAGCTCCTCGAAGCCTAGCTGTACGACCAACTATGAACATTTCAGTCTCTTCAGGAAGTCCACTGATAAAGAGTAATTCAAATGAAAACCAACACGCTGTCTTGTCACCAAATGTAAACATTGCAGTTTCTTCTAGTAGCAGTCTGCTGTCACCTAAACCTGCTCTTATGGTGCAGCAAGAAAGTGATAACCAGTTTGGCTCTAACCTGATCATATCAACACCCAGCATTGGGACGTTACAAGCAAACACCATTTATTTGCAGCATCCTCCAAACAACAATCAGTCTTTGATAAATGTCGCAAATCAGTTGCCAAGCAATTCTACCAATCACTCGCCAATCAGTTCTACAAATCAAACTGGAAGTTCCTCTCTTCCTAGTAGGCCTGTTGTAGTACAGCCCAGTAACGAAGGATCATACAATCCTCCTCGTACGGGATTCATCAGTGTTCGGAAGGATACAGATTTGATGCCGCCAACTTCCTCAACACCACCGTATCAGTCGAATCCAGGTTTTCTTCCATTCGCTCCAATCTCATCAAATACCAACATTCTAACATCTAATTCGTATTCGCATCAACCTGTTGGTACAATTGATGTTACATCAAAAACTAACGAGCTGAACCCAACAATATCGTCTTACCAAAGTGGAACAAATAACGAGAACATTATGCCGTCTATGCTGTCTTCAGGATATGTTAAAACCAAAACTCCAAATGGCTCTACTTATGTACCTTTAAATTCTGCTGCTAATAACCTGCGATCTTTACTTACTGACAATTCGTATTTCAATCAGCATGGTTCTCCAAGTGAAGTTCCTTTGGTGTCCAGAGATCAGTATTTCAACAGTCCAATTATCAACCTTAATGCACCAATGATGAATGCAACTAATTCAGCCCCATCTGTCGGTGATAATGCTATTGTACAGATTGCCAACTGTACATCGCAAAGGAATGGAGCTGGAGCAATGTACACCTCGAGGAAACAAGGGGTAAGTGTACTTATTTGGTATTTCATAAAATAATTAGTTTACTCCTGGATTGTAATCATAGGCACAAACAGGGGGACTTGATTACCGCAATCCTCAGAATGCCCCCCCCCCCTAAACAAAAAATGAAAAATACGAATAGAAGAACTTTTAGCAATATTTTGATTCTTGTCAGCCACCCTCCTGTGAGTTTTCCCATTCGGGGTTGGCTATTTGTGCTTATGATTGTGTTTTTTTGATTGCAACTACAACCTATTGGTCCACAGGGTAGATGTGAGTATTTGACGTTATGTAAATCTGAATATTTTATGTTTTAGCCCCCTGTGGATCAATATGGCCGAGAGTTGGGATCAAAACAACCTCAAAATGAAATCCGTGACCCCACAAACTCAAGTTTTGTTATAATTATTTACATATTGTATAGCAGTTTTGGTTCTTCTAAATTGTGAACCCGTTTGGTTTGGAAGTGGGTGAAAAGTAACCTGAAGGATGAATTCCATGCACACAGAAATCATGAAAATTGATGTCTATGGACATACACTGTATTTAGTCTTTCTGTACCCAATAATTCAGAATTTACTTCGGGGAATGTTCCACGTGCCCCCCCCCCCCATATACGTCTTATCGCAAATAATTTCTTTTGCAGAAGTAAGCCATAAAAAAGTAACCATAGTTAGAGATCTAGAGACATGGGTTTGATTATCCGCTAAATTTTTTGACAGTGTACGTTTAACCATACACAGAAAGAATGATCTTCAAGTTTTATGATCCGTATGCCCATGTGTGGTCTTTGCTTACAGAAATCATTTTTCTTAGTAGCACCAGTAAATTTTGTCGTCAGCTTCCTTCAGTATATTTAAATGTTATTGGTTTTCTTTTTAGTACTGAGTAGTGACCATGTTATGTGGTGTTGAAGAATGATTTTTGTAAGCAAAGATCCACAAAAATAGCAAGGTGAAGAGTTTTCCAACTAATTCATACCAATTTCGACTTAAAAACAAGCAGATCCACCACAAAACAAATTAGGAAATGATTGTTTAAATGGGAGAAATGCATTGTGAATAAAAATGTGATGGAGGGTCATACCTATTTCTTTTAGTGCTGTAATAGAGGTGCAGAAGTTATCGTTAATCATTGTTATTAATATATATGTAGTTATCGATAACTATCTAACACTGAAAAAATAGTTAACATCTTACAAAAACTTTGTAAAAATTTGAAATTTTTGTAATAATTTTCAAAAGTTTTGTGAAATTTTAAGTTTTTATTATTTTTATTGATATTCTTTATCAGTACATAATTATCGATAGCGAATGAAAAATTATCTGTAATCACGGATGAGGATTTTTATTGATATTCTGCATTTCTGCGCCCCTTACCTGTGCCCTACCATGGTCAATATTTCGACTTTGCTAACCAATAGTACTGTTCTATCCATAGTCATTAACTCTGAACATGATCGCGCATTGGAACAGGGGTATATTGTTTCCCTTAAAAAATTAAGGGAGAGGAGTACAAAGTACCGCCCCCCAACCCACACAAAAGGGAAAAAATTGAAAAGTTATTCAACAAGTACAATAACGCTTGGCGCTTTGAAAGATTTCATAGACAAGATTTATAACATTCTTAAAGATTTACAAGATTTAAAAAGAAAAAAACAATTTTTTCACAACATCTTGGGAACAGTTCATCTAATTGAATAAATTCGCAGTCATGCTGCCATGCTTGAGTGTCATTCCAACACGGAAAGAAACTTCATTCCTTTCTGCGGGAAAAAGAACAGGAGGTCATGGTGGGAGGGAGGGGGAGAGAGAGAGAGAGAGAGAGCAGTACTCAATTGGGAATTTATATTTTGAAATTTTGGGATAATATCAATGAAAATTTTTCATTTTTGACCGTCATGAGAGAATTATTCCCTCACTCCTTGAGATCCGCTATGAGATGAACCTGGGCAATCTCACAAGGTAATCTGAGAAACTTAATTCCCCTGCTATGATAGTTTGGTGGTTGGCTAACGTATCAGTTAATTTTATTCCAAAGTATACGTGTGCTCAACAATGTTGGCATGAAAAGACAAACATAGTTCTTGGACTAGGGAAGTCCTCGTTTACATTGAAGTGTTCGGAAAGTTCTAGTTCATTCTATCAAAGTGTGTCCATTCAAAGTTCAGTACTGAATTGAATTATTCTAAGAAATGTAATCATTAATTTAAATATGCAAGCTACATGAATGGTCTACGGGATTCTGTTGTCAACCCTGCTACATTATTCAATTTGTTGGATACTTTTCTGAGACTAACTAGCAATTCAGTTCCAACGTGCACACATATCAGTTCATTTGCCATTTCATATTATGTTGTGTTTCTTTGTCTAATGTATGCTTTGTTTTATCTGTCTAGTGCGATAACAAACTTTGTTCGAACGAAGCGACTGTCATTTGTAGTGGATGTAATAGTGCCTATTATTGTGGAAATGAATGTCAGGTACTTATCTAGAAAAAAAACAACAAACAACACATTGTGTACTCGTTGCTTTCGCTCGACTATTCGTGAATCGAAGACCAGAGCCGCTCCTGGCGGCGCTGGCGTATATTCAAGGAAGCTAGAGCCAGACTGACAGTTTTGTTATAATGATTATGTTAGTGTTGTATTCTCAATATTCTGCATGGTTGCAGTTGTAAAACTGTCCGTCCATTTTAGCGATTTGCAGCGCTTTTCGGAGGTGTTGGATTCGCCATTCTATGTTTCTGATTTGGCTTTTGAATTGCGTTCGCAGCAACATGAATAGGATGCTTTGCTGGGGGTGGATAAATTATAATTTTCCAAGTCAAAACTGTGGTATATTTGAGTATTATTATTATTTTTTTTCAAAACTGTGTTAGCTGTGAAAATTATCCATATTCAATGTTTTGGGTTTTCTCATATCTACTCATCATGTACGCCATTGTGCATTTGATTTGGCTTTCAGCATTAAATTTTGCCCTAGGAGTGCATGATAGCTGGTGAGAGTGTCAGTATGATGAATAATTGTTCATGTGCATGCTTTTTTTAATCATGCTTTACTGTGACGGCGAAACAGACTCATTTATTGTTTTGTTTATTGCTGAGTTCTTTTTGAATCAGTAAACTCTAAAAAATGAGTAAACTATTAAGTGCTAGCTAACGAATACTATTAATTTTTTCAACGGATACATGGAAAAAAGGACCCAGAAGTGTTAGCGTTCATAGCATAGACCTCCCAGTGTCGATACAGTGTTCATGTGAACTTAGTCTGTTCTCTCTCTCTCACACACACACACACACATACATATATAGTCCTATCAGTGCAGCTTTGCTGTTGTGCGGGTTTTTTCGAGTTTTGTGTGCAAGAAGTATTTAATTCGAACAGGAGCGATGGCATTCAAAATTACAGAAACAAGAGTTCGTAGAAATAGCGCGTTTATCAATTGATTGACCGGAGAAGTAAGTTTTATTGTGAGTGCTAAACATATAAATGTAATCAAACGGATGTCCTGCCTGGACGATCAAGGAAGAGAAAGGACAGCGAGTAAGAAGAAGAAGAGCGTGGTTTAAAAAAGGTCAAATACAGGAAGTACCGGTGTGTAGATGACACATGACATTTCTGAGAAGTCGCATCGTGCACTAGGCAGGACGATTTATACATGAATGTATGTACATTCGAAAGAAGAGAGCCACTGCAAGTGCAAGGAAAGCGCGATCTATATTATTGAAAGGTGTATGCTCGTTAGTTTACACTTGGACTGGAGGTACACTGTTGATCAGAATTAACATTGGATTTAATAAGGTTTGGAAAGTGGCCAAAACTAGTGGTGGATGCAGAAGATGGTTCGAATAGTGAATGTAGAAGAACACGTGTAAAAATAACAGATTTTGAAATATATCTGAATCGTATTGCTCACTATGCATCATACGCGTATACAGTATGTAGGAAAGCATAAAAGGGCTAGTGACTCCCTTTAAATGTCAAGAAAAGCACTTTTGTGCACTTGAAATTATTGAAAATTTGAAAAAATGTCGCATGCTATGTTCACGATGAGGATTAGGTTTTAGAGCTCAACCTTTTTATGCCTCCCCCCCCCCTGACACACACACACAAATTCGAGATATGCGCAATACATATTACTGCCATTAAAAATGAAAATGGCGTACCTTTCCCTAGCGCGCTAGCTGAATTGATTATTTATTGCCCTGCTTAGATGTTGACTAGGTATTTACTTGGAAGGCACTATCGAAAGCACGTCAAGACATCACTGATTGAGTTATGTATCTACCTAACCTTTATCTTTTGAAAAGATGACGTATGTAGCGCGATTGCTGAGTAATACCGATTCCAGGGATTGTTTCCTTCGTTTGCTACTCGTGCGGAAAATTTCACACGTTTTGACCATCACTAATTACTCATTTTGTGGCTTTATCGTGTACTTTAGTAGTAGATTACTCTGTGTGACGAAATGAAACAGAGAAATGAAATCATCAAGTGACACTGTAGAAGTTAACGTGGCTTGGGGCGTACGGATGATAGATGGCAGGGAAGGATCCAAATTTTCCCAATGAGAAGCTAGGAAAAAAATTAAGTTTTTTTTTTTGAGTTGAAGAAATAAAAATGTCTCAAAAAGTTTCAATTCTCCACCATAAATCAATTGTCAGATTTTTTGGGGAGGCTCCTCTTCTTTTTGTACGCCTTTGGCTTTAGGTCTACTAATGCAAAACATTGTAGCCCCATAAAATTTTCAGTTGCCAGTTTTTTTTTTCTTCCCCTATTTTTCATCGCCGTATAAGTATGTGTTCGTTCATACTTGAAAATTCAAACTGCATTATTTTGTTGCCGATTTTAAATATTTTTGTACGATTTAGAAGTGGAAAAAAAGGCCTAACCTAGAGAATTTTAAACTAAAGTATACATGCTGATTGGACAATCTTCATTCCAAAAACTTCAAATTTGTCCACTTTTTAGCAGTGAATTTGACTTTAATAAACATTTTATGAATTATTTTCTACTAAAATATTTCTTATTTTTTATTTTTAAAATTTGGCGAGTGCTGACTTTCCAAATAACACAGGGGAGATGAAATCTCCCTCTTCATAGTTGTTGCGGCCCTCATAGATTGTCATTAACGTTCAACTTTCAAAAGTACACTGCGGCACTGTTAGGTGTAAATACCTATCTGGGGGGGGGAGGGGGGTCATAAAATTTCTTAGAAATCAAAAATATTTTGAAGTTGTAACGGAGCGCAACTTATCCAGTTCAGATGGGATAGTTTTAATTTTTTGAAAGTTTATCCTAGAACGATTAAATAAATTATCAAACATGGATGAAAATATCTTATTGTTGCAATGTTATCTACTATTATTCAGAAATAGGTAAAATTTATAAACGTACATTTCGTTTAATTTAGTTCAGAAAATCTTAACCCGTCCATTTATGTATATTTCTTGACATTCCAGTTCATTTAGCAAAAAAAGTTCATTCCTTCAATTTTTCCGTCCATTTCCCACAGTAAAAATGAACGACTTTCTAAAAGTCTTCCGGTTCAAAAAATTTGAATGTGGTGCAAAAAAAATTAACGCGTTCATTTGTTTAATTGAAAAAAAAAAACAAAAAAAAAACTGATCGTAAGCGCCCATCTCTATCTGAACTTACTCAAGACTGGTGTTAGTAGTTCTGCAGCTTCCCAAGTCACTTCACAGGTACATTTCACTTTTTTGATTTGGTTGTACAATAAGGGAAGATTACTCTGGTGAGGTGTTATTAAAATGTTATATTAGTCACTCATATCGTCACATCCCTAATCTTGTTCCATAATAAATACTAAGGGTCTGTAGTAGCATGGCGGGTATTGGATTTTGTTTAGGGATGAGGAAAATGTCATAATGGTGATGAACTTGAAACCACGTTCTGTGTTCAAATATGTTGGTATGATGAAGAAGGTGTATTAGACTCAAATCATCATTCTTGTAGTGCAGGAATTGGTAAAATGGTTTAATTTGTTAGTTTCAAATGTCTAGAACTATGCCATTGTGCTTATCAAATTTAATTTTTAACTTATAAAAATATTTTAAGATTGAGAAGTTGAATAGAAAAGTTAGGAATATAAAACAAAAGCACCCTTTGTATATTCTCCTCGCTCTAATATTGAACATTCATTGAAACGTATATCTGAACATATCATAGATCTTTGGACCCTTTTGACTTTTTATCTAGTTACCTTGATAACGTCATCGACGAGGCGCTGCGAGGAGCGGAGGTAGCCTCTAGAATAAAATTTCGCTCGCGCTTATTCTACATTCATTTTGTGCGAAAGGGAATAAATAGACTTCATTAGCATGGGTGTAAAATATTTAGAATAACAATGCCGTTGTTGTGACAATGCACAAGTATGTTGATTTGATGAAGTGATGACATGCCCTACTTATTCAGTGTGTATTATATCTGTTTATTTTACGCATTAGAAGCCACCAAAGGGGGGAGCAGCTTTTAGCAATTCAAGAAAATAACAAAAATTTTTGCAACGCAGAATTTATAATTTAGTCAATATTAGCATCTGTAAAATTTCAATTTGGTAATGAATTAGCGCGTAATAATTCATTTTCTGTGTCTAATTTTCTTTTGTTGTGTTTTGTAGCTTTCTGAAAAATTGTTCAAAATAGTAACTGTTTACTAAACATGCTTTGTGTGCTGTTTCATTAACAAATTTACTTGCTGTCTCCGGTTGACTTAACGACCGTAATGTTATCACATCTATCTCGTTGAGTCAACAATTTCTTATTTATTTATAAACTGAGAAGTCGAAGTGCAGTGAAGGTTATTGGACTATGAGGCGTACCTGCTGACCGCGATTGAAGAAATGGGGGAGTACCTGATAGCGTCGTAGTATTAAAATATTATTCCTTACTTGATAAGGTAAATCTTCCGTAAAAATTCTCGAGTTTATAAAAATTATTGCTCATCTAGGAACAGCAGTGACTTTTTCCATGGCTCGCCTGAGTTATATCTAATTATTATGTTTTTAAATCTATTCCGGTGTTGTAGTGCATGCCTTGTTGTGAACTGCTGAATTTGCTGTTTGTGTTCTGAACGCTTGAGTATTTTCTGGCACTCCACCGCGCAAGCGAATTTTGTGTTACAATATCTCCTACTACCACTGAAAAACAATGCAGACATGTTGTTAATGTGTTGCCAGAGTAACCATGGTAACCCATTTTAATAATAATGATGTATGAACTGAGTGTGCATCTGGTGTTTCTATAGTTCTAAGACCTCTGTAACGTTTCAGCTTTCATGTTACCAAATTAAGTTGTATGTATATATGTTTATGGTTTTTACTGAGATAGGAAGATAGGATGACTGATCATTAACTTGCCTTCATATCTGGATAAGGTGAACCTACTCTTTTCAAGTATTTCTTGAATGCATCTTTGTTGACTTGACGGTCTGTTCACCTGTGTTTAGTTGAGTGTAATTGTAGGCTAGGAAAAAAAAATCAGACCCTATCGAATTTCTACGAAATAAAATGTCTGGGAACGAAAGAAACAAACCACTTCGACATTATATTTGTAAAATGAACTTCAGTTTGACGCGACTTAGCATGCGCTTTTCAATTATTTCCCTCGATTTATTTTTCGACCTATACATGCATTTCGTTGAGTGTTATAATTGAATTTAATGAACTTTTTTGTTTTAATTTGTTACAGAAAATGGACTGGGCTTATGGGCACAACGCTACGTGTAATATGTCGAGCTGAAGAAATCCGTACATTTTAAATTATCTTGAATATCGCATCGTCTTTAATTTTTTGCAAATTGTTGTTTTATGTGCGGATTATTGCCATACCTACCAAATATTACTTACGGATTAGGTAGTCCATGTCAGTTCAGACAGTCTCTGAACTAGACCCTTTCGATTTGAACCGAACTGGTAGAAAAGGCCTGAGTTAATTCGACAAGAACGCTTGATGTGTCAATTTTGTGTTCTAGTCTTCTCGATATGCTTCCAGAAACTACTTTTTAAAATTATAATTGACTTTTCGCTGTAAAAAAATCGAGTTACCAGGATTCCTTGTTGACCTTCAGATATGCAAAATTGCATTTTGTAGCTTTAATTTTTTCAAATTGTAGTTTCAAGTTTGCAAAAAATTCAGATATTTGGAAAATATTTTAGAAAAATTACCTAGTTTTACAAATTATAGCCAGGGTTTAGTCAACTCGCTGTCCAAATTTGGTGATTGTAATATTTCATTCGAGAAGAGAGAACGTGTGTAAAAGTGGAAAAATTTCGGTTGAAGCTGAAAGTTGTTTGAAAGATTTGATTTATGGCGAAATATATCGTAAAATCTCAATTTCGGGTCAATATTTGGCTTCTGAGGGACGAAGTGTTGCTCAAATTCATTCGGTATATATTTCTGTTTATTAGTACAGCGATTTAGGCAGGGTAGCTGCATTCTCAGAAAATTTTACTCAGAAGAGCTTAAAGAAAGGAAAGTAAGAAACTTGACTCCCGAACGAAGTGAAGAAAATTTTTTGCAATTTTAAGCAATATTCGCTAGAAAGGAGGTAAAAAGCTTCCTTCCGGGGTGGGAGGAGAAGCTATAGCCCCATAACTTCCTATGGGTGCGCGCCTGTAGCATTTTGACCTATCTACCAAATTTCAACTTCTCAGCATTTTTTTACTCTTTTACCTATTACGTATTCTTAGTGTATTAGTTCTCTCTGGAAGGACGCATTATCTTTTGTCCATTCTGGCAAGAGTTAACCAGGCCTCTGGTCATAATGTATGAAAAATTGGGTCACATTAATTCATAATTATTTGAAAATATCAAAATTTGGTGAAAAATATGTGATATACATAGCAAATATTCGATCATATTTTTTGTAATTTTATAGAAACGTGGAAAAGTCTAAAGCAACTAGTTCTTGTCAATGTAGTATCAAGCATTTTTCTCAGACTGAAGTCTTGACTAGCCAATAGGTAAAAGTGGGAAAAGTCGAGTGCAAGTGCCATTTTCTGGTCGAATCGGCATGGAATGATCCGTACTTTCGTTCTTCGTTGATTATTCGTAATTTTATTTTTATACTCTATCATTCCTATTGTTTTATCTAGTCGTATTTTTAATTAATTTATTACGTGAAGTAAGGATTTACGTGGATTGCGAAATTAATGGGAATGATGAAAAATTATTCATTATATTTTCAATGTTATATTATATACAGCCCCGTAGCCAGAGTTTATGTGTGGGTGGGGCTCTATGAACCGTTTGGGGGGCCGAGGCCGACATTTTTTAACAAGCGAACAGAAAAGTGTCTTTGCCTAGGGGAGCTCAAGATACCTTTGAATATGGCTCAGCCCCAGTTCCCCCCCCCCCATGGCTACGGGCCTGATTTTATAGTATGGAAAAATTGTACATTTTTTCAGAATCATTCGAAAATGAGGTTATAATTATATTGGTGTTGCTAAATTTAATTTAGAACATGAGGTAATAATGATATTGTAAAACATGATCACGTGCATACTGTATTATATCGATTCAGGGTATTCTAAGATGTCCTTTTCGATGAATAATAGGGCGCAGTTGAACATTGTACTTGTGCTCTAAAAGTGATGTAAGCCTAGGTAAAAATAGCTTAAGGCTAAATTTACTATATGAACTGAACAAATTTTGTACATTTACTGGAGGGTATAACCGGTACATATCTGCAAGATTTCTTCTTCAAAATTGAACAAATTTCTTTGAATCTTTTATATTTACAGCCTTGAAGCGTGTACGCAACCTACTGCCGTCATAGTTTTTCAACTTCCCATTGAAAAAAATTTCAGTATCTTTATTAGAAAGCTTGCATGTGTCGCATATATTAAGGTGAAATGCGAAAATCTGAGATTAGGTTATGTCAGGGTGCAACTTTTCGTGATGAACACTATCAAAAGTCGGCCAATCTCAGTTTTCACATTGGTATTTGGGTGAATGCAGCAGTGTTTTTATTTTTTAACTCGCGTCTTTTAAATTTTTATCAGTAAACAAACGTGAACAGTACATCCCGAAAGTAACGAACTTCTTTGAAACATGTTTGATGTTATATTGTATTTCTGGAAAGAAGTAGCTCACGTACATTCCGACCTCGCAAAAAGTGTAAGAAAAAACATAAAGAACTGTTGTCATTTTACTTTAAGTTATAGTTTAGGTATACGTTCTATTTTTATCTAATGACTGATAAGGAGATGAATCTCATGAAGTTTTGAAATGCTTAGATATTGTCTTTCATTCAGTATATTTACGTTAATTATATTTATGCATTGTACAAAGTCAAAGTGATCTTATTGAAGTTCCATAAACCACGCGAATTGACAATTAAAATTGAGTATATTTTATAAAAATAATGCTCAATTTTTCAAGAGAATTGGAGATCGGTAAATTCTTGTAATACCCCTTGTGTTGACGTTAAGATGCAGGAAACCGGGGATCACGTTATTAACTGAAAAGCATATTACTCTGCTCGACAGCTAAGAATAATTTTTTCATTGTGATGTTTAGTAATTTATATTATAAATATAATTAGATGTACATTTCCCTTCATGTATGTTTGTAAAGCGTTCGTTTTGTTTTTACTTTTTATATTGTTTTTTAAATATACGAAAGTTTTTTTTTCCTATTTTTCTTCGAATGATTTACCTAACCTATTTAGACGTGTCAGTCAGTGACTTGTAATACACCCATATCTCTTATGTTTACTTTCTTTTCTCTCCCTTCTCTTGCAATGACAAAAAAGTTAACAATATAACCCCCCCCCCCACGCAGTCGTTTTCGAAGTACAGTTCGGACCTCATGTGTCCGGCCCTTTGCTGTTTTTCACTCTTCACCAGGGTTGTCAACTTTACATGATTTTAATGCTTTACAGTTTACAGTAAAGAATGTAAAGAATTGTCAAAAAATTTAATATTCAAAGAAATGAAGATGGTAGGTATAAATAAGATGATCATCAGATCTCAGATGGTTTAGGAAAATAATTTTCTCAAATAAGCAATTTAACGTACTGAAGTATGTATTAGAATGAGTAAAGCAGGTCGAAAAACCTCTATTTATGATGAATTGAACTTTACCCCAATAAGTGTAAATGAAGGGAGTAAAACAAAATGGATGGCGGAATGCAATATATGTTGTGGAACTTCTGCAAATGTGACATCACAACGATTAAAACCACACCGGTGAGCAACAAATTTACAAAAATATTAGTATCACTTTCCAGAGCATCGCCAAAGGGAAACTGAATTTTTAAATTTTCAATTCAGTTTCTGTTTAAAAAACTACTACACATTGAGAATGAAAGATACATATCGATGCGATACTTTTTAAATATATGAATGCAGTTCAAAGTTTGGTGTTTTTTTCTCTTCAAATTTTACGCTTAGCTCGCCTACTGTTCTTAGAAATAAATTTAATAATTTTTTACAACAAATACTTGATGAAAAAATAAGAAAAAAGATGTATGATGCGAGTGTGAACTATCAAATATTAATTTTTCATGCACATTATATTTTAACTTGATACAAATTATAAAAATAAGAAAAGATATACCTATTTGAAGCGTTATGTTTTCTACTGTATGTTTCTTTTTTACCTATACATACCTAAAAATATTATAACAATCATACAAATTATAGTAAAAAAATTAATTCTGTACTATTTTTTACATTCTTTACACTAATACTTTACATAATTCTTCACACATGTCAGGAATGTAACTTTACAAACTAAAACTTTACATTGACAACCCTGCTCTTTACTTTTATTTTGTTAATCGAGCGCCGTTACCAGTATTATATGCAACTTCATATTACTGTATGCATGATGGTATGCCTAGTAAAGTTTTTCAAGGGGGAATCAATTCCTCTAAAAACTCGTACATGGACTTCGTCCAAAATATTGTTTCCAATTATAAATTAAAAATTATAGAACCCTGGTTTCATTTTCTACGTGAACTCGTAAACCCTGCTCGTAAGGGGTTCGGTTAATTTAATTCTGTTTTGTACCCGGATCAGTGATGATATTTTTTAGTCAAGGTTTCTAGTTTATACTCTGTACCACATCCAAATTCGTATTCATTCAAATTAGCTAAATCGAACCTGTGCTGTCATCATTCCTTGTTTTTTCTGCAGTTTCAAAGGTTGGACAAAGTATAACGTACATCGTAACTACATATGTATACTCTTTTCTGAAACCACATAGGTATAAAGTTTCAAGAAGAATGTACGTTTATCTAACATCTACTAAGCAGTAAATTCTTTATCGACAGCTCGAACATAACCCATATAATTTTTGAACCAATATTAATATCGAAATCCACCACGAAACGAATGAAAATGGATGTTTGTTTATATGTGACGAGTGACGGTGTATTCAACTTACAACTTTTGCAAAATTGAATAATAGTGGATATTCACCAAAAAATTTATCACAATCGTAAATTCCATTCCATTTGATTGAAATTGGATTCATTTCCTTAAATACGTCGTAATAGTTTAATATGTCTTCTCATCGCGATGAATTGAGCCACGCATTTTCGTTTGCCAGAATGAAGTCTGTGTGTCATTTATATTTATTACAGTACCCAGTTTCAATTGTAGGTATGTATACCATTATTATAGACTTTGTGGTTATAATGTTTTTTTGTGTTTATGGTATAGGTGTTAGCATGTATCATCTATGGCAATTTTAAGTCCTTGCACTGGTTTGTAAGTTGTTTTAGCGAGAAAGATAGCGCAAAGTATACCTACAGAAAATGCTCAAATTATTAAAATTGCCTGCATACATTTCTAAGGGGTGTACGAAATAGAAATAACTATCATTTTCTCAATTGGACTCTTATTACAAAAAATACGCCAGGGCGCCATAAAAATCGTATGACAAAGTATGCTGAAGAACAAGTAAACAGATATCATTCAGTATCCTCTTATCATTTAATTTCATGTCAGTTGGAAACTTACTGAATACACGTCCTTCTTTATTCTAAAAAATATGCTTATCTGTTATTATTTTTAATTCAGTACTTGCTCTTGAAAATATAGATAACAGTGCATAAGTGAGAGTGTCTGTAAGCAGCAAGCCAGAGGTTCAAACCCGTATCATTCCAATCAGTTCCAAAACAAAAACTCGACCATGTATCCCCGGGTCCCCGTATTCCGCTGTGAGAATGAGATATATATGTAAGAATTCGTCTGACTGCCTCTTCTTGGAACACGTAGTCTTCATCCCGTTGAAGCTTGCACGCTGATTGTATGTGTCTTATCGGAGTACCCGAATATTGTTAAATCATGTACATCTGTTAGAGCGATTATTGTAATAGCACCGAGTGCACATTCTCGCTGATTTAGTCATTTACGCGAAATTGTAACCACGCTTTAATCGATTTTCGTTATTAATTATATTCTCGCATCGATTACGTCCTGTGAGTTTATTTCGAACTTATAAATTGATTAAACTCATAATTTCTCGTGATGGCAAACCGCGCCAGATTCTTATTACTGACAGAGCCTACCGCCGATGGTAAGACGACAGAAGTCCATGTAAAGACGATTCAACTCTGCGGTCAAGAGGAAATCTACGCATTTCCATCAAACAAGCAACACTATAAAGATGACTCGATATTGATGGAAAATATACGATCATCCGAAATGGTATAAAATCAATTACAAAACGAGGTCAGTACAGATATTTAGTTACCTATTACCTTAAGCTCGGCATTAGAAGCAATATATCTCGACGAAGAAAAAAATGTTTTCTTCAACGGTGACTACTTGGACGAAACATCAGATTTCCGAAAACAAAAAAGCCCCGAATCTAAACCCGACGTGCAGACAGATGCTTAAGTTTTAGCTGAACCAAAACAGCGAAGTTTAGTCTCCATTACCAAGGACATGGTCATCGAAAAATTTGCCGGTCGCAATCAAAATGCCAAGTCTTGGATACAAACTTTTTCTCGCGAATGTACCCGTATGAATATTGAAAACCGACTAAAAATTGATGCATTGCGATTGTTCTTGGAGGGAGTCTCAACTGAATGGTATGCAACCGCACGAAAGTTAATTGTAACTGATATATATATACTCGTATATGAAGTTTTATGAAAAGCATCCTCGCACTCGGACGCAGTCCTCGTCAATTTCTTTGATTTTAACTGGGTATCTCATCCGCTTCATCTATACAGCACAGCACCCCCGGCCCCGGAAACTACCCTTTCGATTATCGCATGTCGTATCAGTGACATTTAAGATAGTAGATGAGAAAAAAAAAAATTAACATTGGCATTGAATTCCTCGTTGAAAATACCTTAAAGAATCATAATATGTTCTCATGTCATTGTTTTTTTTACAAAATTTTAAATTGTTGTGTAGTGTTATTGGGCTGATAACGAGGAATACCGCATTCTGAAGTCGAAGTTTGAACTTTGAGGGTTCAACCGTTAAGAAGAATAATTCATAACAGTTGCAATGATTGGCCATTGAGAGGCGGTACTAGGATTTTAATGGGAAAAAACATGGCAGGAATCGAAAATATGGTATTTTTTTGCAAACAAGCGAGTGACTCTGAACTGATTTTCAATTTTGAACAAAAACAACATCATGCATGATTATGTTTTTTGAAAATGGCTACACTGATTCTCTTCATTTTAGTTTTCCCATTATCCCGTTTCATGTTCAGTTTTGAACTTTTGATTCTGATGATGGTTTTCTTAATGATATTCGACTTTGATGTAGTCTAGAAAATTAAGAAAAAGTTATGTAAGTATATGTTTCGCAGTTATTGTCTTTATTGTTATGCAGTAGAAACTGCAGCAGAATAAATATACTTCGGGTAAGATGCCACAGAGCTATCCAGGACATTATGACACAGTATAGCTTATATTGTTTCAATTCACCGGTATTATTTGCATGAAAAAGCCAGCAGTTATAGATACCGATGTAATGTTTGATATTATATATAAGTACAAACTATATAATTTGGTCATGGTTATGAAGTTGTCGAGCCAAAGCCGGAACCGAAAAGAGGAATTTTTTCGAAGCCGAAGTTGAAGTTACCTATAATGAAATTTTTGCTCGCTACTGAAATGACAGCAGTTGTTCAGATTCGCAATCTTGATATTCTTCATTATTTTTAGGAGCACAAAATTCCTAAATGCTTGTGCTCTGCGGCGGAAGTATTTCATGGTATACTTCATGAACCAAAGATCCCGTTCAATGTTTCTGGATGTGGATATCGAGGTATAGAAGAAGACGTGATAAATTGGAAACGGCGAACTACCCGGATTCTCTGCCAAAATTAACATTCATCGTCAGGTCTTGTTATTTTAGGTAAGTTATGCTACAGCTATACTTATGACTTGCGAGACGATATCTCCTATAAATATAAGATCGAAGTATATAGTACATAACAGATCGTGCTCGTTGTTTCATATGATTAAAGAAAAATGAAGCATATTTCCAAATCTGTAATTCATTAATAGGCTGAAACTGAAAACTATTTATAATTGGACGAGAAATGTCTACTATGTTATGTATACTTAGCACCCAGCCAGGATATACTTATACCTAAGTAATCCTCGGAACAATTAATATTAACATCATATATCCGTTGCTTTTCTGGGCCAGGTCTTTCCGGTCAAATTCGATACTCATCGACTTCGATACAAAAATCAAGTTACCATTCTGAAATCGACTTTTGAATAGAATTCTGTATTAAAGTTGACACATAATTTGATCCAAAATTCGATATCGACATAGTATTTTGTCTTTTTGAAGTCCAGTACCAAAGTTGACCATAATATCGTGTCCGGAAAACTGACGGATTTTAAATGTCGACAACTGAGTTAATTTTTGCCTCGGCTGTATTCCACGGGAGGATCCAAATAATGAACTCCTACAGTACGTTTTCAGTCGGATCAACATAATGATTGTATTTTATTTACTTTTGTATGTATACAACCGTTGTCAGGCTTGCTCTTTAATATTGCATCATTTTCGTCCTCAGAACTGCTGTACTAATTTTTGCGAGTCTATGTTGAAGTATGACCAATTTCTCTATTTGCAGATCTGGCACAGGCTGGTAGCCAAGGCAGATAAGTTATTCCTTGTCAAATAAGTCTGCTCGCCTTACCTAGCAACAATTGAAAAAATATCGTCTTTCTTTAGTTTTAGCACATTTGTAACGCTCTGAATGATGGGCGAGGGAGTAAATAATTTTGAGAAAGAAGCCTCCAAGAAGCATTTTTTAAGTATCTTAGTGTTCTGTGTAAAAAGTCGCCTTGGGTGTCATATCACCTGCCTTGTCACAAATATATCTTGGCAGTCTTGTGGCAAGTTCCTAATTGAATCTCGACGGGATACCTATTTTGGCAGATATAGGCCGTCAGTGAGTGGCGTTAGCACTTCTGCCAACTTTATCATTTTGGCATTTTGATCGGCTCAGCCAGAGGCAGAACAGAGCTAACGCATTGCACCAAATGAATACTTACTATTTTAGGTTTTTTGCGTGGCAAGTCTGACAAATGAGTAGATACTGCAAGTTCGCAAATCGGACGACTTATTCGTACTTTGTTAACCATCACTGGAAACATCCTGAGCGAGTCTTTATTATAGGTATTATACGATAGAACCCTGTCCCATATAATATCTTTGCCTAATAATTAAGTAATACCGGAGTAGGTACTTATTATATATAGTTTTATGTTGACAGTGATTGGCAGCTGTGTGCATCACTGATGTGTCATCATTTGCTCTGAATTGAATCCGGCTCCTTATACCAATGGCAGAAAAGTTAATTTCAGTAGCAGTTGATGGTAAGTACCTACCTACAGTATAACCAGTAATCTACTGTTGTGTGACGTTAAATGCAAAAGTCGGTTGCACATTATGAGTATTCTACCATGGAGATGTTCCCAATTCTTTTGAATTTAATTCTCTCTTTTTATCTTTCAAACGAATGAAGAACCGAAAATGATCGAAGAAATTCGGTATGCAGTTGCACCCCAGTTACGAGTATAATAGGTACCTACTTCTTAAGTACCTGTCACAGGGATGTATTGGTTTCTTATATGTGGATTTTACTATAACGTGTACGAAAGTCTGTGGCAATATGAATGTCTGTTGACAGACTTCTTTTTTTGTTACCATAAGATAGGTACCTACCTATATTGCTGAGAATCGATTTACATGATGATGTTCCCGTTCCTCAGAGATATGGAGATGAAATAACTAAAACTGAGCCACTTGCTTCTTATTCGCGCTTCTGTTAATGTCTTGTATTTGGTGATATTCCATTCGTCTTCTTGTAGAATTTGTAGGCGCACGCTGTACGAGGAAGGACATAGTTGCTAAGAGTTCATGCTCCGTATGACGAAAAATCGCAAGTTTAAATAATTAAAAACGGAATGTAGCAGGTGCGCGATACTATTCAATGTTCGATCAAATTCGCCAGACGTCACTCTTTCCCTCTCCTATTACGGAAAAGTATATCCTCGAAATTGATATACTGTACAGTTGTACCGATTAACGTTATCCAAAGAATATAGAGACGATCTACGCGGCATGTATTACCCGGAAGTTAATCTACATGACTGCATGTACGACAAAACATTGAACATAGGGCACTCACCCCAAAAACGTAACGAAACCGTAACGAAAGGTACGAGAGACTCCTTTCATACCTGTTGGAGTATTATAAAGTGTAACCTACGTCTCGCGTAAACGTGCTACCTAATTGACTGGGCGCATCTTACAATACTCACTGTCAGTATTATAACGCATTGACCAGTGTCCAGTACAGTATTTTTTACCTCCAACACCAGTAGCGGTTTGTTAATACATCGTTCACCATAAATAATGCAAATTTTCTACTTGTTTTCGAAGTACGCTTTCGTTAGTTTGATTTTTCTTTTCCGTAGAAGGCAATTTCGAGCAGATGTGTATGCTGATATTGACCTGATTAATTTGACTAACTAATTGTCCATTTTAGGCCTGGTAGCAGAATTGTGGACGTGCTCCATTAGGTCTATAGGTTTCCGGGACTGAGGAAGCGTATTAGCTCACCTCGGACTTGGCGATGTCGAGAATGTGAGTGGTGATTTCCGCGAGTGAACCGCATAACCGTATTATTGGATACTCATCGAAACCCGCTGCAAAAACGAAATAATAGTTTTCGTAAATACAAAATGCTCCTTTGCCCTCGCGCGTGTGTTTTGCTAAAATTAGCTTATCCGTGTTCGCCGCACTCGAGCACTTGATAGCGAGGAACATAAAATTAGTTATAGGTACCTTCGTTAAAAACAAACCGCACCATCTTCGCGGAAGTCTTCCGTTAAACTTGGCCAGTAACTCCCAGGGTCTCATATTGTTGCTCTGCGAAGTCCATTCATATTACTGGTGATGGTTCTAACAGACACGCACGCCTTGCAAGAGCATAAAATGAACCAAGCGACTAACAGAAGAAAGGTATTGTTTCGATAAAAATATTCCAAAAATATGCCCGATTACGGTACGTGTGGTAATCTTGATACACCGACGGTATGAGAAAACTATGTTAGCTAGTGAAGAGTATGAAATGAAACGTACAACCAGAAATTGGTGGCGCGCATAACGTGAATGTAATGATAATTATCATTTTTCATCGAAGTTGCGTATGCATGTTGTCCTTAACCTTACGACTGAGAAGACTGCAAGATAGAAAAAGTACGGATTCAGTCTGTATTATTTTTTGTTCGAATGATTTCTTGTAGCAGATGTAAGTGAACTCCTGCAAATTCTGAAATGTGGACCGCGGGAGGGCAAAGAGGGCAATTGCCTCTTCTAGAGAAAAAAATTCAGATTGAAAATGTTTGAAAGTTAGTTTACCAGTTGTGTAATTCAGTTGATTAAAACAATTCGATTGTCAGTAGTTCAGTTGTTGGACTTTCATGTATGGACTAATTACAGTAGACTCGCAATTATCTGACACCCGATTATCTGACTCAAATTTTTTCTCCGACTTTTTCGGATTAACCGATCTCTGCATGCCGTAATAATCCGAATTGCGGTCAAACCTACTGCATATCATACTAATCAAAGTTTGCCAATGTGTGAATATCTCATGTAAAAGGCGTAGGTAATTTTGCTGCGGAAAAGAGAACGAATAACACAAAAAACGTCAAACTTGCATTATATACTTAATTTTCATTTAACGTAGATATGGAATTTTTATCACTTTATTTTCCTAAATTTGTGTGGTACCTAATGATTTTTTGAATGACTACTTTACTGCAGTTGCTTTGAATGCCACTTCTACAGCATTTGAGACATTTTCGGATTATCCGACTTTTTCCTTATCCGACCCATTTTTTAACACCAGTTAGTTCGGATAACGGGGAGTCTAGAAATGAGGAAGTACTTAACAGAGTGGATATTTGGAATTGTCTGAAGAGAAGGAGAGATAAACTAATAGGGCATAATTTGAGGCACCCAGAAATAATATCACTGCTGCTGGAAGGAAGAGTGGAGGGAAAGAATTAGGTAGGTCGGCAAGGATTCCTGTATGTTCAGCGGATAATCAAGGATGTCAAAAGTAAATGTTATTACGAAATGAAAGAACTTTCACAAAATAGGGAAAATTGGAGAGCTGCATCAAACCGGTCATCAGACTGATAACCTTATCATCATCACTTGTATTAAGAACCTAACCTTACTCCACTTTCCTCGTCGACATCAAAAGCACAGCACACGGCAGTTTGCCGAACTAAAATCAGAAAAACAAATTATAACAGGGGTAGATCTTTTATCTCAAAATCCAACCAGACATATGAAAGCAGACAGTCAAACTGAGTATCAGCAAGAGGTAAACCCATCTGCTTCTTCGGTGATGGCGAATTGTGATATAGCCGTGGACAGCTCTTACCAGTCAAATGTTGTAAGACAGGCTGTTGGATCGATAAACTGGTAGCATACGTGGTCTTATGAAGGAGAATTTTTTCATAGAAATTTTCCTCAAGATTCAGAAAATTTTGCTTGCTCCGCTCGCGAGTTTTTTCTTGTTTTCTTTCTTTTTCCTATGAATCAAATTTATAAAACTCACCTCAACTGAAGACTTTATTCTGGATCCGGGTCTGGTTGGCTGATTGATAAAAAAGGAAGGAAGAAAGAAAGACAAACAATATTCAGCTGGGCAGGCAGACAATCACTTTTTTTTTCATTTGTCATTTATTGTCATTTTTCTATTTATACAGTTCGATGTTGGATTTATATGTGGTGAGAAGTGGAGTATAGGCTCTGAAGTGGTTAGTTGGAGAGAGCGCTCAAAAAACTTGGTAAGAAGAGATGAAGTATCAAAGAAGGGAGGAGAATGAACAGACAGGAAGGAAAGAATGAAGAAGAAAACAGTGCGGTGCTTTCCAGTGATGTGCCCCGGGATGCACTGCGTCTAAATCCGGCACTGGTCTTATAAGTCTTAAATAATTCTGGAAACCCCTTAAAGAGTGCGAAGTAAGTTGAAAGAAGCATGAGTGTCTAAAACATGCATGGTAGAGTATCAACATGTCAAACGGTTCTTATTGTACGATTCTTAAACAGTATTATTCGTCAACATATTTGGAGGATTCAAACCAAATCCCTAAACAAGTTTTGAAGACTCTGAAATAGTTCTAAAGTTCTTAAATAAAAATGTAAACGTATTCAACAGGCCTTGAAGAGTTTGAAATGAAAATTTTAATGTATTCAACAGACTCTGAAGTCTTCAACGGGTCTTAAAGAGTCTAAAATAGTTCTTAAGTGTCCTTAAATAAAAATGTAAACGTATTCAACAGGCCCTGAAGAGTCTGAAAAAATATCAAGGTGTCTGAACCGAGTATAAAAAAGTTTTATAAATTTTAATCAAGTCATGAAGAGTCCTAATCAAGCCTGAAGGTGTTTTAAAGAGTATTAAGTAGTTTGGAAGAGTTGTAAAGAGTCGTAATAAAAGTCTTGATTTGTCTTTAATAAATTTGGAAGAGCAGAAGTTCAAAACAAATCTGAAAACACTTGAAATATTCATGAAATATGGTCTGAAATGGGTCTTCAACGTTTAACGAGTCTTAACAAACAAAACAAAAACAAAAAACAGCTTTTATTGCGCAACGTTCTATACATAGCTAAGGTAATATACTTCTTGCGTATAATTAGGATCACTATTTGTGGTCCTCCTCGTCGTTGGTTCGCGGGGGGGGGGGGATCCCCGATCCTCCCCGCTGTCGCGCGCCCAATCTTGGGCATAAGCTTCCCCCCTTTTCTTCCAATCTTTTCTGTCCAGAGTATACCTCCTCCAGAAAGGTCCAAGCTTTTTTCTGAATTCGTCTCTCCAACGGGTATTGGGCCTCCCTACACTTCTAGCTTGACCAAAAGGTCTCCACCCTTCCACCCTTCTCTCCCACCTCTCACTGCCCTGCCTTATGATATGGCCAGCGTATTTCCACTTCAGGTTCTTCACCACCGCCCCAATGTCTTTCGTTTTGGTTTTCTCCTTGATGGTAGCGTTCGCTATTCTATCCGTTTTCCTAAGGCCTAACATACTACGTTGCATAGCCATTTGGGTGGATCTGAGTCTTTGAATGTTCTTTTTTGTTAGTGCCCAGGTTTGCGCGCCATACACCATAGACGATTGGACACAACTCTGCCAGACTTCACTTTTGGTTTTTACTGAAATTTTGCTTTTAAAAATGTCTTCAAGTTTCCAATAGTTGTTCCAACCTCCGCTTATTCTATTTGAGAGCTCTTTTCCCCTAGAGTGGCCAAATGAAATTATTTGACCCAGGTACTTAACTTCTGACACCCACTCGATATTTTCGCCACCTATGTTTACTTCCTGTTCTTTCTCATTAGACAAGAGTTTAGTTTTACTCATGTTGACGCCCAGTCCTGCATGTTTGTACACCTCGATTAGTTCGTTAGCATTTTTGGTTAATTCGTCTAAATCCCTTGCGATTAGTACTATGTCATCGGCGAATCTTAAGTTGTTGAGGTAGACGCCGTCAATTCTCAAACCCCTATTCTCCCATTCTAGTTGGCGCATAGCTTCCTCCAGGGCGCAGTTGAACAGGTTCGGAGACAACGGGTCTCCTTGCCTAACTCCTCTTTCTATTTTGAAGCATTCTCCTTTTCTATCCGTCTTGACATAGGCTGTTGCCTCTTCATACGTATTTTGAATGATCCTAATTATTTTTTCACACACTCCCTGGTTTCTTAGAGCCTTCCATAAGAAGCTGTGGCTAATGGTATCAAATGCTTTTTCGAAGTCGATAAAAAGTAGGTGTATTTTGAAGTTATATTCGTTTGCTTTCCCAATCAGCTGTGTGATGGTAAAAATTTGGTCGATTGTGGAATGGTCTTTTCGGAAGCCGGCCTGCTCCACCGCTTGCTGTGAATCCAGCTGCGGATATAGCCTGGCCTTCAAAATTTTCATGAAAATTTTTCCCATGTTGGAAGTAAGGCTGATTGGTCTGTAATTTTTGATGTCCTCTCTTTTTCCTTTTTTAAACAATAGAATGATTTCAGCCTCCTTCCATTGCCTTGGTACATTTTCAGTTTTCAAAATTATGTTAAAAAGTTTTGTCATAAAAGTGGTTAGCTCCTCCGCAAAAAGTTAGAGGGTGTTGTTATCTAATCCATCTGGACCTACAGCTTTATCGACTTTTAGACTTTTAAGCGCTTGTTCTATTTCCACTTCTAGGAAACCAAGGAAATCTTGGGAGCCATGGAAATCCATTAATTTCGCGGAACAGTCTCTCTTGTACCTGTTCTTGTTCACGTCCTCCTTTTTTGCCTCATTCTTCTTGCTATAGAGCTCTCTATATAGAAGTTCGTAGCTATTTCTACAATGCCTCTTCGCTCGTGTATGTTTTGACCTTGCTCATTTTGCATGCCCGGAATTAGCTTTTTATCGCAGTGAATTTCTTTCTTTACTTTTTTAACCGATCTACTTTCTGCCAGAATATTTGCTATACGCTTTGTGTTAAAATCGTGCACGTCCTTCCTTATTTGCAGTTTAACTTTTTTCCTGAGAAAAAGGAATTCTAATTTTTCCTTTTGAGTCCTCCTTTCCTTCCTCTCCAATTCATCCCTTTTCTCAATCAGCTCTTTTTGTTTCCCTGGTCAACTTGTCGTCAGTTTTCAAGGAAGCCTTCGCTATCGCAAATTTTTCCACGGTGGCTTTGATATAGCCTTTTCTAGTCCATCATATAAAGCTTGTACCATCTCACTTTCCTGGACTGTACTATCCAGCTCCTTCAAATGCATACGTAGCTCCTGGCGTGCCTGGGGCCACCTATGCATGGGTATAGATTTTTCCTGCGGCGCCTGTTTTTTGCTATTTTTAAATTTTGCCCTCTTTGGAAAGCTGAAAACCCCCCTACAGAGCCTATGGTCCGAACCAAAGTGGAATCCAGGCAGGGTTGTCACATTTTCGACTATTGCCATATCATCCACCAGTAGGTGGTCGATCTCATTTTTGTATTTTCCCCCTGGAGATTGCTAAGTCCATTTGAGTTTTTTATTTTTTTTGAAAAAGGTATTCGCAATTTTTAGATTATATTTCGCACAAAAGTCCATCAATCTTTCCCCGTTATGGTTTCTTATCCCTAACCCATACCCACCGATGTTTTCAGCTGTGCATTGCCGGGACCCTACAATAGCGTTCCAGTCATCCATGATTATGTTGTAATGTTCCCTATTTTTTTCTAGTGTTTCCTCCAGAGAGCCTTAATGAATATTAAGTAAGTTAACGAGACTGAGAGTCTTCCACGAGTCTCATCAAACATGTTTTTCTGTTAGCCGATGTTCGGGTAAAGCAAAGCTGCCCCCCCCCCAAAAAAAAAAAAAAAAAAAAATAATAATAATAATAATAATAATAATAGTAATAATAATAAATCAGTTGTTTGATATATTTCTTCTGGAAAGTGTCAAGTTGGTAGATCTCCAGCCCCTGTTTGGGACAGAGGATTTTCTGATGATGTAAGGAACAGAACTTTAGCATTTCAGAAATCCTGCTTGATTTTCTTCTCAGCTGCTCTTACATTAAAAAGAACAGCGTATCGTTACATAATAAGATTTTCCCCTATTGTTCTGAAATTTCGGTTGTACCGTCTACCACTTGGTTTCTAATTCTCATCTCCTCTCCCCCAACCTGAATAATGATTATATTTGTCAGTCGTTAGAATTTTGAACAATGCTCCTTCTCCCCCAATCATGATTTCCTCCCAACGCCTCTGATGCAGGCTGCCAAGACCTCTAGCAATCATCGAGAATTGCCCGCACGAATAGAAAGAGACAAAAATCAGACTAAACGATGAAGAGCATTTCCAAACCATAATAAACCCATCATAACGATAATTTCAGAATAAAATAAACATCTTCATCTAGTTGTCCGACAAACAAATATATCTATTGTTGAATCGAACACGAAATTACGGTCGACAAATGTGTTCGTTTTACCTGTTTCGCAAATGATGTAAAATTACTCTACTTTCTCTCGGCTCCGACCGGTTAAATGATCGAAAAATACGCAAATTTGTAAATAAACCGCCTTCGTAATAGCGTGCGCTCTCGCAGTCGATACTCGATAGGCACACCGATTTCCGAATTTCAACGTTTCACTTTTCTTCGCCGGCGTAATTTCACTTTCAAATGCTCTGTAAATGGGTGAAAAAATTTGCCTGAAATTCGCGTTCCTACTGGTACTGGTAGGCTTAAGACCGAACTTAGGATCATCTTTGTCTTTGTAGGTAATTTATAAATCGATTAGGTACCTCTGTGTGAACGACACGTCGTCGTCAACAAGGTGTCATTCACTTGGAGCCGCACATTCGAGATACGAATAGGTATTAGGTACTCGATGGCGGTATAGGCGAAAAATGAAGACGTCGTCAGACATATCGTATTTGTCGCATCAGGTTCCAGCTTCAGTCGTTCAACGACACGAAGACTCTTGAGGAGCGCGTTTTTAATAACGGGTCGGTAAACGTATTCGGTTGTAATTATAAAATGTAACGAACGATTACGTAAAATTTCGACGGTATTCGGTGACAATACGCGTGTAACTGTTGATTATTTCCGTTAATTAAAAACATCGTTTCGAGAGGATGTCGCATATTTTGGTGACATTTCACGAATAATCTTGTCGGTGTCAATGTCAGTCGCTGCAGCCGAGTGCGTGCATGGTCACTTTTTAGGGCGGGGCCCTCATCATTTTAGTCCCGGAACATTTGATCACAGTGTGGAGTTATTCGTACGCATTTTCGATTCCGAAGGTGCTTGTTGTGAGTTCGTGATGTCCTCTGATGAGCTTCGAATAAGACCCTGAACCTTCGTCTTTGAGGAAATTCCCCGAGTGCGGACCAATATACCTGCAGGTGCGACCGGTGGTTTGGTTGACTGAACTTGATAAGCTGCGAACTGTACGCGCTTGCAGGATGGTTTCTGCTGAGAAATTAGAAAATATAGCAAATCGAAAAACATCAAAATCGAATAATATATGCGAACAGCATCCAAACTTAACAGAATTCACTAACGCTTTACCAGTCACCACGTTATCAGTAAACTGAAAGGAACTTAGGGAAAAATGAGACGAAAATGAAAAATAGTTCTTCGGTAACATAACTGCAGTACGCAGAGGGTCTCTTTCTTTTTATTTTACACAATTAATGATCACTTGTTGGACCGATTACCTACTTGTTTGAAGCACCATTAGGTACTAACGTTGATAAAGAAATGAAGGAATTTAAACGTAGGCTTCATGCTTCAATGAGTAGGTACAATAAACAATAAAAAGTGGTTTTAATATGATATTATGTTTCGCTGAAATCCTAAAAAAGGATAGAGCAGAGAAAGAAATGAAGCTAAAAGAATGTACTGTTACATATACATATTTGAATATTCTCTTCTTATTTACGCTTATTCTCAGAAAATAATTCGGCAGTGCAGTGCCCCCTGTAAATTTTGGTAGGGAGAAGTTAACTGCTCCTGAATATCATATTCTGTTACCTGTGGGTGCGGTTTATTGAATAATTTTGCAAAAATTCCACGCTTTCCGATGTCAAGACCGGAGATCAATAGTGATGAGTTTCCAACGGCCCCGACCAAATGATCGAAATTTATTCTTGATCGTTTCTTCTCTCGGCTATGCGGTCTTCTCTTTTCTAACTTTTCACTTTCAACCTATGAGCCCTGGAAACCGCCCTTTCGAGCATTACTTCAGATACTTCGGGGAGGCTGATAGGGCTGTCTTAGCCCCTCTTCTCATCTTGCCGAAAAATCGGTCTAGGTCGAAATGTAGCGAGATGCTATACATATACGTGATGGGACCTCCGGATTCCGAGACCAGCACGCTATCCACTCAGCCAACCAGACCACATCGGCTATGCGGGTTTAGGGAAAGGCTTATTATGCAACACCATAATTAATGCAAATCTGAATGTTGTTATTGGCTAAAGAATGGTCGTTGGTGGGTGGGGGTGGGGGGGGAGAGACCTATTCAATATTTGGTCACATATAAACATATTTTTCGGCTTGTATATCAGGTGGGTACACTCATAGGCTGAATATAGGAACCTTTCGCGGGCTATTAAGTTAATGCCTCTTCAAAAAGTGGCGATAATATGTTTACTTATCAATCGGTGAAATTCTCTTCAAAGTTTTACCGACTTTTCGGAGAAAAGGGAGGTATTTTCTGTTCTTGCCGTTCTCTGGGATTACAGCGCTTACGTATATCTTTTCGGTTGTATTTAGATTTCAGTTTATAACCGCTAGCTCTGAAAATGATAATACGATGACTAAAAATCTGCTGTTTTTGAAATTGAAATTTTTGCCTGATTTTACGCCAATTTTTTTCCTAATCAGTACAGTCAAACTCTGAAAATAGTAATTTGATCGAAACATCGGCTATATTGTGCTAATTTGTCCCTTAGCTTTTTTCCATAATATTAGTCCAGTCGCTTGCAAAATGAATTCGGAAAAAATCATACAAAGCTGATTTCGGCATTGAATATGCATATCACCATTCTGATAAGGTAACAAAATGTCCCTACCCTTCTGACCCGGACTTTCAGTACTACAAGGGAGAAATCGCCTAAACTTGGTTTTTGGGTCATAACTTGCTTTCTATCGCTACATCAAATATGTTTCAAATAAAATTTCCTCTGAACGTAATTTCTTATAAAAATGATTCCATATAATATTTTCTTCGTAACTGCCCTAGAAACGACATAGGAGGAGGAGGTTGAACGTGACCTTTCACATTAGCATTCTTCTTTTTTTTTCTTTTCTAATTTGCTCTCAATCCGAGCCCTGGAGTTCGCCCTTTCGAGCATTACTTCAGAGACATCGGGAGACTGTTAGGGCTGTCTTAGCCTTCTCTTCGATCCCTCCGAGCCGAGAAACCGGTCTAAGTCGAAATCTGGCGAGTTGCTACGTGGACTCGAACCCGGTATCTCCAGATTCCAAGACCAACGCGCTAGCCATTCGGCCAACCAGACCCCTTCAAACATTACCATTAACATGGATCTTATGGGACCGAGTGTAGGATTTCTGATATTTTCTTAGTCTCTGACGATGATTTCATTCTGTATACTTCTATATTGTATTCGAATTTTTGAATTCTGAGCTTCTTTTCCAGGGGCGAAACAAGGGGGGGCGTGGGGGGCGGAACGCCCCCACACCTTAGCTGGCGAAAAATCGGCAAAAAGTCGGCAAAAACGGGGAAAATTGGAAAAAATGTGAAAGAATCGGCAAAAAATCAAAAAAGTCGGTAAAAAAATTGAAAAAAGTCGACAAAATCTTAATATGTTGCTGTATTGAGTGGTGTACCTATGTGTGAAAATGAAACCGTTTGTGGCGCGTATTTATATTTCGACTTTTCTCTGACCGAAGTTTTTTTTTTCATCTCTCAGTTGTTCATATCATCAGTCAAAGGGCACAGATATTTGTTTTGCAAAACAGAGGTAAGTCATATAAGCACGTTATAGTTTATTAATTGTTCCGGAGTTATGCAGATGTACGTGAGTACGACTACTACAACTACCTCAGTGTACATCAGCGGCGCCGATGCGGCGCGACGTCGGAGCGATACTTGATGCGATAAAACGCGGTGAGCTGACTTGTTGCGACAGCGAATGTTTCTACGAAAAATGAACTCTATGACAGAGCGTTTGGGCGATTCGTGATCCTGCCGCCGATCAGCAGAAAACTGTCCATTTAAAGACGAAGACCAAATTTTTGCCGAACTAGAAATTCTTTCTGACCAATGTAGTGAGGCAACGAGCGTAAATGATATCATCAATATCCGTGAAAAATTTTAAACTGCTCTCCCCGCGGCAAACTACTACTGCAGAGTAGTAAAAACCGCACCATTTTCAGTAGCTTCGAATGAGCGGAGTTTCAGTCCTTTGAAATTTGTAAAAAGTCCTCTAAGGACTACCACGACTGATAAGAGAACTAAGTCGCTTCTCATTCTTACTACTCAGAAAGATTTAGTAGACCGGATTGATGTGAAAAAAATTGTACAAATTTGGTCAATGGTAAAAACTCGAAAAATTAAAACATAAAACTAATGATAAATGTCAGAATGAATATCTACCTACGTATATATAGCCTTTTTTGTGAATTTTTTTCTTACATACATGTATAGGTACCTACTTATTACTTGACCAAATAATCTTTTGTTGTTTTATTTATTTATTTATTTTTTTAAATCATGATTGTAGTGTTTTCTTTTTTACTAAATATAAACATTTCATTATAAAAATATATCCATTGCATTTTTGATTTTATTCAGGTTGCCAGTGATTGTCAGCATGGGACAGTAGTTTTCAATGATACACCATGCTAATAAAAGTCGGCAAATTTAAGAAATAAAATGTATTAATCGGCAAATTTCTCCTTTTGCACTCCCCCAGGCAAAAAGTCAAGTTTCGCCCCTGTTCTTTTCCCCCTAGTAATGAATGCCTGGGTCATGAAATTTTCAACTAATTAATGTCAGATGTGAGCTCAGTGATTTCCAAAACCAATTTATTAATATGTATCCGTATTATATCTTCGCCCTCCCATAGGCCTCAAGTTTCGAAACTCCCTCGTGGATAACCTTAATTTGGTCCCATAAGCCCTGTATCATTGTATTTTAATATGAAAGGTTATTTTTAACCTCCTCTTACTTACTATGTTTCTCGGATACTTATAAAAAGCTGTAAAGAAACTAATTTATAAAAAGTCGGGTTCGAAGTAAATTTCTGTTCATTATTTGCTTTTCATAGCGCATTCTTTGCCTTCCTTTCCAATTATTTTTCTCAACCATTTCTTCTAGTTGTGATAACAATACCCCTGGATGTCTTATATCATGCCCTATCATTGTAACTCTTCCCTTTACAATTACGTGTATTCCAAATTTCTCTTTCCCTTTCTATTCGCCTTAATACTTCCTAATCTTTTTTGGCGATTTGATTTTCAACATTCTCTGACAACACCACACTTCACAAGCTTCTACTCTTTTTCTTTCCTGTGTTCTTGTTGTCGAGGTCTCACATCCAAACAATACTGTATTCCAAATATACGTTCGAAGAAATTTCAGTCTTACTTCCAAATCTGTTTGCCCTAAGTATGTATCCTTCTTGAAAAGAAGCTATCTCTCTTAGCTTGTTCCATTCTACTTTTTATATCTGGTTTACATCTTCCGTCTTACATTATTAGATACCAAAGAATTTAAATCCCTTTTACTCCTTTTTTTTTCCCACTTCCTATTTCCTTCATATTTAATGAATTTAGTTCCCATCTACTGACTACCATCATTTTTATTTTATTCATATTTATCTTCATTCTACATTTTATTTTCAATTTTTTCACGTTTTCTGTAGTTCTTTTCTTTTTTTCCGCCAATATTGCAATGGCATTTACCAACCTCATTATTCTAACCGTCTCTCCTTGTATTAAATCTCGTTTCACTTCCTTTCATTAATTTCTTCAATTTTTTTTTACTGATAAATAGGTTGAACAGTACTGGTGACTAACAGCAGTAACTTTGTCTCTCGCCCCTTTTTGAAATTTAGCTTTTCCCACTTCACCTCCTTATTTTTATTTGAGCCGTTTGATTCTTATATAAGTCATATATATTACTCTTTATTTCTTTGTACTGCACTTTTATCTTATCCAATACTTGAAATATTTTTGACCATTCGATATTATTATCAGCTTTTTTAGGGATCGTAATTAACCTGCTTTTTTGGAAATCTATTGGCATTTCTCTTTTCCCATACATTTTGCGAATTAATCATTCCTATACCTTCATTTTTCAAAACTACTTATACATTCTTCAGTAACTCACCAGCAATTTCATCAACTTCTTCTGTTTTACCTGCTTTCATTTTATTTATTTATTTATTTATTTTATTTTATTTTATTTGTATTTGAGTCCCCCCAACAGGTGCCCGAAGGTCCCATTGACAGGGAGGGACAGTAGTTACAATACAAGTATATAATTATTATTTTTAAAAGCAAAAACAAAAAATACTTTTCGAAGGAAAGGTGGGGGATAAAGAAGAAGGAAAAGAAGACAGAAAGAGGGAGAGGGAGAAAGGCACCAGAGCAAGGGCAGAGCGGGGAGTGAGGGGCGCGTAAGTCCACAGGCGGCAATTGAGAATTGTGAATTGATAACTGTGAGTTGAAGAAGGCCAAGGAGCCGAAACAAACCACACTTGTGGGGTATAAGGAAAAGAACTGCAGAGTCTAGGACCTACATACCTTCGAGTACTTTAATAACCGATGAAATATACTGTTTCCTGCTCATGAAGAATATGTCGATCCCAGGGTCTTTTTGGGTAATATTATTATATAATGCTAGAGTATTGACCATAGTTGATGCTGAGCCTCTACGTGTCACAAATAGATCAGTATTTCTTGTATTAAGTGTGGGGACCCTGAACTGAATATGTATTAAGTTGTTGGAATCCAAAATTTTGTTATTCAAAATATCCCTCAAGAAGATCAACTTTGCCAAACACCTTCTGTTTTTCAAACTCATAATCTTAAAGCCAACCAAAAGTTCTTTGTATATAATTTCAAAAGGATAATATGTAAAGACTTTGCAATATAAGTATTTCAAAAATCTTTTTTGAATTTTCTCAATTTTATCTTTACCTTGTTGAGTTTTGGGATCCCATATAACAGAGGAGAATTCCAATATTGATCTGACAAAACTAGAATAAAGAATTTTCATCGTTTCTAAATTTTTATAACAAGTTCCATTTCTCTTTATGAAGCCAGCCATTCTTTTAGATTTTAAACTCATATGCATATTGAATAATAATTTCAAATCCAAAATGATGCTCAAGTCTTTTACAAAATTTACTCATCCAAGGGTATCTTTTTTTATTTTATATCGTATAAAATGGGGCATCTTTCTTTTAAGAATGTAATTTTTTCACACTTGTCAGTATTAAATGGTAACAAGTTACTATCACTCCACTCAACTAATGAGTCAAGATCTTGTTGCAGTTTAGCACAGTCATTTTGAGATTTTATAATTTTATAAATTTCCATATCATCTGCATATAGCAATAATTTTGAATATTGGATTTTTTTAGAAATATCATCAACAAAGATTAGAGATAGGTATGGACCCAAAACCGAACCCTGGGGAACACCTGACACACTCTTGTAACACGTAGAGGCCACTCCTTTATTATACTCGACAAACTGCATTCTGTTATTTAAGTAGGAGTGAAATAGAGTTATTAGATCTTTTGAAAAACCAAAACTGCACAATGAGTAATATTTTGTGGTTGACAGTATCAAAGGCCTTCAAAAAATCCGTGTAAATGGTATCTGTTTACCCACCCTTAGAGAGGGTTATATTGACATCATATGTGAAGTTCATTAGATTTGTCTGCACTGAATATTCCTTTCAAAAGCCATGTTGACACGGAGATAAAATATATTTTTGGATTGATTGTATAGATATTTGTGCAAGACAGTTTCAAAAATTTTAGCCGCGAGTGGAATTAGAGAGATGGGACGATAATTTTTTATTTCGTTTATTTTGCCTGACTTGTGAAGTGGAATAACTTTCGACATTTTCCATATTGTTGGATAAATACGAGTACATGTCTCGAGAACAGTATTGCAGACATAGGTTAAGGGAGTAATTAAAAGATGTGAGCAAACTCGAAATATGTATGGTGGAATGAAATCAGGGCCACAAGATGATTTAGGTTTAAGGTCATGCAGGGCACGTTTTATATCCTCGATAGTGATCACACCTACCGATATTTATTATTATTTATTTATTTATTTATATGAGAGGGAGGTCCTTCACAGCCGACAATGGCCAATAACGAAGGACCCCAATAAAAGATAAGAAAAAAAGAGAAAAAAAAAAAAAATCAAAAAATAAACTTAAAATAAAGAAAAATAAAAATAAAAAAGAACGCTAAGTGTGTGTGTGTGTGTGAGAGAGAGAGAGAGAGAGAGAAGGAAAGAGAGGAATGATCACCTTTTGCCCAACTATCCCAACGCCCAAGTATCCCATTCCCCGCGTGCACTGCGATCGCTACCCCGTCAGTGTCTAGTTTCTCATGGGGTGAAGTTTTTCAGGATCAGAGATTCGCAAATGCAGTTACTCAAAAAGTTTGAAGACCCGTTGCCTGAACCTAGCTTTATTTACTGCGTCAAGGACGTCAAGCTCCTTGTCTTTTTTACTCGCTTCGTTATAAAGTTTCAAGACTCGGTTTATTGGAGCGTTCGAGAAAAGAAGTGTACGAGAGTGACTCAGGGCGAAGAGATCTGTGGAACGACTATTAAAACTGGGTATACGAACTGTAATTTTTTCAAGCAGTATTGAGTCTCGCTTTTTGTACTGTATTATGTCATGGAGAAAGATCAACGATGAAATGTCCCTGCGCCCCTTAAGACTTTTTATTTGGTAACCCTGAAGTAATTCTTTGTATGTTATAGTATATAAGGCGTTCGCCTCCAGTAAGCCTCACCCCATTAGCACTCTGAGTTGGGTTCTGAGTTACATTCTTATCACTAAAAACACTGGAAAAATAGTTTGCAAATGATTCCGCAATGGTATCTGAACTTGTGTAAACATGTTCACCAAAGTTATACAACTGTGTGCCAGACCTGTACCTTTGCCTATCGGCAATCTCTCGCCGAAATTCTTTCGGTTGAGACTTCATTCTGTCCTCTAAAGCATTTTTATATGTATTCCATGCTTTTGTCATTAAAACCTTGATTTCTTTTCTTACGTGCCTGAATTTTTGGTTCAACTCTTCATTAGAAGATTTCTTTTTAATCTGTTTATGTAGAGAGGATTTCTTTTTCAATTTTCTAATTATTTCATATGTAAACCAAGTAGGATATTTTTTCCGTCCAGTATTCTTTTTTAATGGTAATGTCTTGCTTAAGATGTCTATTACTGAATTTTGGAAAAACTCAGCAGTTGGGTACTATCTGTAAGCTTGTACAGCTCATCCCAATTTTTCAATTTAAATAGATTATACATTGTCCAGAAAATTTGCTTTTTTGAAATCAAACTTCCGAGGGTTCGTTGTTTTGCAGTTGCATTATTTTTTTAGGAATGTGTCACAAAACCAAACTCGACGAGTAGAGGTGGGTGGTAACTATCGCAGGTATCGGTCAAGGAGTCGCCCTGAGAAACTACAATTTGGGAGAAGTTGGCAAGTACCAAGCCCAGTGTTCGGCTTAAGGAATTTGAGATAGTGTTATGTGACTTAAGGTGGTTGATATCCAAAAATGAGTAAGATGTCTTTGTATATTCGTGATGTTTATCAGACTTACTAAAATTATTGTCGAATAATGGCAAGTTGAAATTCCCTAGTAAAAGTTAGAGAGCTTTATCAGATTCTGATCTCAAAATAGGATCTTCTCTTTCTTCATCCTCTACACTATTTTCTTTTTCTGTACATTCACCTATTGGGATTTAAACCTGCACTACGCACTAGAGTGCGCTGCAAAACTACCTGCGCGGGTGTTAGCGAGTGAAAATGAGTGTGTGATCATGTGTACTTTCAAATAGAAAAAGTACTATCTTCACGAGAGAGAAAAAAAACGAGTAAAACTTATTCTACCAGTAGAACTGTTTATAATTCAATTTTAGTGATGATGCAGTTAAATTTAGTAAAAATTTTCTTTTGAAAGTGGATTTCTAATAGACTTAATGATAGTTGTAGTTTGCTACACGTTTACGGTAAATCATACATAATCACTCACACATATACAGGGCTGCCAACACTTGAAACTCTTTTAAATCCCAATATCTGCTCTATTCTTACACAGTTTTTTAAACATATCTCACCCATCTTTTTACTTCATCTTTTTCAGAGCTTTATAATTTTCCTTTTTCACCCGTTCAATTTTTTATTTTTATTTTTTATTTTTTTGCTCCAAAATATCTTTTTACTTTATTGTAAGCCTGATCGGGGTTTCCTGCTTTCATTTGCTCTTCACTTTCCTCATAATTCTGATTAATCCTGTTTCTTTTGTCTTTTTACATTCTCTGTTTGTTTGATTTCTTAAAGCTGTATGTTTTCCCCCACTTTTTCGATGATTTACTTGTTTATACTTTCTTCTTCTTCCTCCCCCCCCCCATTAACTCTAATATTTCACTTATCATCCATGGTTTTCTCTTTTGTATATCTTGAGTCGGTAATTACATCGGAGGTTAATGCCAAAAAGCGCTGGACCAAATCCAGTGCCCTAATACTGATTTGGGGCTGGCTCCTCTTGAATAGGAAAAATGCACGGGCGTTCAATAGGCACTTACTGGGTCCGGCGCAAATCGAGCTTATTTTTGGCCCCCATACCGGAAACGGTGCCTGGCGCATTTCAAACGTCTCAATTAACAAGCAGGTACTAAAGACTTACTCATAATAATACCTACGCCTGCTTGTAAGCACCTTCTTCGCTGCTGTATTAATTATGCTCTATACTTATTCCCCCGTCCCAAAATCACTTTCTTCTGGCCATCTCACTTCACCAATTCCTTTGTAATGTTTTTATCTGTTTCTTTAGGTTTTCGAATTTGCCTACCGTATTCCGTGTCCTTACATTCCATCTCCCTACTCTCAATTTTGATGGCATCTCACCAGTAATCTCATCCCGGGCATCCGAATGGGAGACTTTATACGTCCTGAATTATTATTTATTTTGTGGATTGCCATTATAATTGTGGTGGTGGAGACACATCTCCAGGGAAGAATACTGATGTTGTTTCCCTTTGCGTTCATCAGAACTTATCTGTCGGAGTTTTCCTTTTCCAATGGTGCCTTTAGTTTTTCTTTAAGTCCCCTCACTACGCCAAGGTAGCACCCATAGAGGAGATTGCTAGATAAAATCAGCAATTAATAACGAGTCGCCGACTTGAGCAAATTGAGTGCTTGTTTCGGCGTAACGATTGGGTAATTACAATTTTTTAATTTCTAAAAAGTTGAAAACTTGAGACTACGGGGCCCTAATCGTCTTCGGTTGTCCAGCAGTTACCTATAATTTGCCATTCGGTCTCTAATTTATTTAGTTCCAGTGTTTGTTGACGTATTATCGAGTTGCAATTTGCTGAATTAATGAACTTTGTGCTCTGGTTAGTTAGCAAAATGATGGAACCAGGAAGGTTACGAAAAAATAATTTCGTTTGAAACATATCTTGAAAAACCCATTTGTTCGAATTCTGTCATAATTTACCTTTAGGTAAGTAAGCACATTATACTCGTACTTGGGCATCAGAAGAAATGTGTCACAATGTTTCCGCGAATTATTTTGAATCGACTCAACGCGATATTTACGATATTATAATACCTAATTGTTGCCGCGTTCTTACTCGTAATGACTTAATTTGCGACATTTTTATTTTTCATTCGCGATCGTTGAACCAGCACACGCGATGGCGAACATCTTGCCGAGTATCGAGTGAACCGTTTGAAGTGCTGGAGTGCTGGAGTGCACGCGATACGCGGCGATGCTGGAAAACCATTTGAACCGAAAGAGCCGAGAGAGGTGTCCCTAGTCTCTGACCACCGATGAGCGAGCAGTCTAAGGAGGGAAAATTTTGCCGGAAAGTAGAAGTAGGTGATGAGACGGACGAAGCTGTGGAAATGTATTAGTGACAGGAAAAGCGTTTCTAAAGCGGATAGCTGTCAGTTGATAACATTCCAAACTGGAAGAACGAAGAAGTTGTTCTCCGCGGAATTCGTCGTTCCAGTGTACCAATACCTCTTCGCTCGTGTATTATCAAAATTCACGTGAACGCTTCCGCTGGAGTTCGAATTTTTTCGTGTTTTCGGACCTTTCTTTCCACCGTTACTTCCTTCCGTCTGTTCGTTATTGAATATGTGCATTTGTGTTTAACTTCTCGCATATAGTTTTGCAAATTGCGGTTTTCGTTAATTTTTTTTTTTGATTCGCGATGAAAGAATTGTATCGAATCATCAGCTTCCTTTTTACAATCCAGGTAAATTGCAAATTTCACCTCCCTTGTACATTCTAAGATATAGAAGCGGGTTTTTCCAGTTTTCTCGAGTGTAGTTTCAAAAATCAGTGGGCGCAGGAATAATGCAAAGTACTAGTGTACAAAGCTACCGACTGAACGTACCTAATGAAAATGGATGGTAGAATTTGTATTTTGATAATTCGTTTTTTTCAGTCGTGGATCAAATGGATCCAGGCCCTGGGCGGATGTCCCATAAGGTTCATTCGCCTTCAGTTTGAGGTGAAAAACGAAACCGGTGTTTATTACACCAAAAATAAAAAAAAAAACCGGAACATTTTTCTGCTCGCTTCACTCATCGCGGTTACCAGCTATCTGTTTAAATTCCCATTTTCTCGGTAATTTGGGAAAGTTGGTCTCAAACTCCTCCTGGTTACACCACTAGGTGGGAAATTTACTAAATTTACTTTAGCTTACAGGATCATAATGATAAATTCGCCCCGGACAGCTTCAGCCATCTCACTCGAGAGGCTTCCGCAACCTGGGTATTTATGATGGTTGAAGGACTCAGACACGGAATCAAGTTGGGTGCGGAAAGTGACAAAACAGTCAAAATAGATAAAACTCCTATTTTCGTACCTTTCTCAGTATTTGCTGATGACTACCAGATAATTATTTGAATTGTCAAATGTTTCGTACTTTTTTCCGACCTGGGACTTTCTAATAGGTATAATCATCCGAATGCGTATCTAATACTCGGGTGATATCGTCCGAGTTGTCAAATGCCCTGCAAAAGAGATGTTTCGTGACTTAAAAAGAGTTTATCTGCTGATCTGGCTGGTATTGGTGTGGTGGGACGTATGGCGATGCACGTATGCCAAAGTGGCCCTTATGACACCGCATCCCCGGCCACAGGAACTACCCTTTCGAGTATTGCGTCAGTGACCGGAAGGACGCCTTGGGGCCGGGCCCGAGCCCCCATTTCTATGTGCCGGAACGGTGCGCGACTGCTGATCTGGCTATAATATAAAAATTTGTCAAGAAAAACACGATCTGAAATTCAAATTCAAGTACCTCCTTCAGTTCAGACGAAAGACAATAAGCCTTCATAGTCCACTCGTAAAAGAGAATACCGTTCCGCAAGTGCTAAAAATCATTCAGATTTGTCCCTTCAATTTTTCGAAGTATGCAACATTTCATGTTCCGTCAACAGTCCAACGAAATGTCTTACACCTTGTCATGTTTGATACAGGGTTGTCTCTATTTTTCAACTTTTGATTTTCGGTTGGCTTACCCCCTAGATCGGTCCCAAATATTAGGGGTTCTGCCTAGTTTGAGCCAAATTGGTGAAGGGTGACCCGTGCTTCTAGAGGATTAAAGTTCTTGTGGGAATTAATTTTGATTTTTGGAATTCGAGCTTCATTCGAAGGAGCCTAAAAATTATTTTAATTATTTTAGTGTGATGTTTTCAGGGTACCTTCCCCCTAACTCGCCTAAGCTCCAAAAGGGGATGCTTTTCAATTAATTTCCATTTTTATTCCAGTTTTTGCGTTAGTTAGATTTGAATAAGAATTTTTTTGGATCGCTGAGTTGGTATTTAAAATTTACCCTTTAGGCTGCACAAGGGGCTGATCTTCAATTGTTCGATATCGGTTTTTGGGTCATCAAGTTAATTTTTGGAGTTCTATTCCTTCTCCCCTTCGAGCTCTACAAGGAGCTGATATTAGATTTAGAGTCAGGGGCTAAACTATAGGGGGTATGGGGGGGTTGAACCCTCCTCCCCAATCATTTTGGCAGTCAGCAAATTTTGAAACTGTTCATTTGAATTATTCAATTTTTATGAATGTATGTTTGTTTCCTTGTCTTTCTCAATTAAAAAATATTTCGATTAAAAAATCGACAAATTTTTTATTTTTTGAAAATTTTGTCTGTGACTTTTTAGTTTTCAAAAAATATCTGTCGGAAAATTTTTCTTCTCCACCCCCCCCCCCCAAACTGAAAATCAAATTTCGCTTCTGAAAATGGAGAACCCTCGAATTTTGTCAGAGACTAGTCAGTCAAAAGCCGAAGGTTTCCAGCTGAGTATCGAACGTTATCTGAAAGGTTGGAACAAAGCTGAGATGTGGAAGACATTTCGAAAATCTGAAAGTCGCTAGCAAATGTTGAATTTCGAATTTCAATGACTATTCTGTTTTTACTAAATTCTCTGTTTGACCTAGACCCTGATACTCGTATTTGAGAAAGTTGAAGATTTTATTAAAATCTAAAAGTTGAAAGAAAAAGACTTATATTCCAGTGTTACAAGAATCCGATAGCAAATGTTCTATTACTTAATTTACGAGCTTTAGTCTTGATGAATATACTCGTAGGACGGTTATTCTTCGAAAACGTTGATATTTCAATCCCCAGCAGTTATCTCATAAGCTACTAATGATGATGAGTGTTTCTTTTTTCGTTGATAGATATGACTCAATTCTACTCTTTCAAGATTTTAGAAGAAGATTTGATTCACTTTTAATGGGTCAAAATTGGACTAAATATGCTAAAATGTCCGTCGGCACGGCTGTGCCTCGAACAATTTTTATTGTTATTATTTTTTCTCCCCCTAAATTTTCAAACTGTACAATATTAGAAGAAACTGACAACGTAATGCCACTTCGAATGGATGAAGGAATCACAACGTAACATAGAAATCGCATCTTCACAGGTGGCAGTCGGTATGGCCAGCTTTGAAAATTGTCCCTCGATTTTTTGTCCTTCGGCATGGCTCTTTTTCAACCAATCACAAAACAGGAGTTTCAATAATTTTTCGTCGCAATTAATCTGGTCATCAGAGCAATACGGTCCGCGTATCAAATCCCGGTTTTTTGTGACGAGACTCTTGCGGCATTCGCGTATTATTGTCTAAAATTAAGAATTTAAAAAAATTGTGTCTTTCGGCATGGTCATCCTTATGCAACGATAGACGTTCATCATCCAAAAATAATTACATCTAATTAATGGGTTAGAATGTCTTTATCAACTCTCCATATAATGTTTTGTTTTGGAATCTACTAATCGACGGCAGAACACTTTTTGTTCGCTATTGTCTTTCGGCATGGACTTTTTAAAGTGTCCTTCGGTATGGCATTCATCATTTTGATTGCCCTATCAGAATACAGAATCCTGTCACTGTCGGTCCAATATTACCAATATGTTATACAGAACGTCTCTTAACGACTCCCCTCAAAAAAGTTCATATATCCCCTACTTACCTCCATGAAAAAACATAGCTGTCAACATTTTTGAAGGATTACCCAGGAGGGAAATTTAGTCTGGAACAAAAGTCAAAACTACATGTGTTTTTCCCTTGAGAATGAAGGGAAGCTTGTGGCACGGATTTCCCTAATTCGATCGACCTGAAACTTCGAAGGTGTTCTTTTCTTTGATTTTATTGGAATCAATTTAGGAGACGAATCAGAGGAAATTAAAAAAAACAACAAAAAGATTACCAAGAGTAAATAACGACCATACTTGTGAAAAGGAAGTTGTGTGTTCCTCTCAAGTATCTAACATTCTTCCACCTTACCCTCCCAGACTAGGGTATGGTGTGGTGGGACGTATGACGATGCACGCATGCCAAAGTGGCCCCTATGACATCATCGCATCCCCGGCTCCGGAAACTACCCTTTCGAGCAGAGGGACGCTTTGAGGCCGGGCCCGTGCCTCCATTTCTTCGTACCGCAATCGGTGCGCGCGTCCTGCAAGGCCACCATAGGGTTCCCTACACTGACCAAGGTCCGCGCTCCCTGAGCACTCGCCTAGAATTCAGGTCCCCCCACAGTCGGACGCGCTGCCTCTTCACTCACCCCTCACCTCCTCGCCTTAGTCCGTGTGTCGACGCAGCCAGGTGGTGACGAAGGGGGAGCCCTGCCGGGGGGTCCGCAGCGCGGCTGCAGCAGTTCTCCTAGGGTGGTACAGAGTTCTCCTGTTCGATGGTGTGGGCCGAGCTTGGTAAATCGCCGGCCCTCTGCTTCGACCACTTCGTCTGCATCTTCTTCTTCATGATGGCCGAGATAAAGGCCGACATCTGGTTCCAACTGCTTCCGCTCTTCATCATCTCCGGAACCTGGCCCAGACTAGGGTATACTTATTTGCGTAAATGTGAGTGCTTGGGGAATACGGTTCTGATCTGCATCTGCAAGGACGAAACTATGGGGGGGGGAGGGGGTTGAAAACCCCCAATAATTTGGCAGTTGGAAAATTTTGAAACTGTTCATTTGAAATTTTCATTTTTCAAGAACGTTTGTTTGTTTATTTATTATTATTTTTTTCAATTTAAAAATATTGTGACAAAAAATCGGCAAATTTTTAAATTTAAAAAAAATTTGTCAGCAAATTTTTAGTTAAAAAAAATATTTGTCGGCAAATTTTCCTTCTCTTTCCTCCCCCCCGCGCCTTCCCAAACTGAGAGTCAAGTTTCGTCCCTGATTGGAGTGATTGATTAAGCTTCCTGTGGAACTTGTGGGAGGAGAACGAACCCCAAAAAAGAACTCACCGGCGGCTCAAAAAACCTTTTCAGATATGAAGAATGTATTAGGAATTGAAATCATTGAAGATTCGCCCTCTGTGGAGCTTAAAGGATGAGAAGGAGGGAGAAATAATTTATATTTTCTCTATTTATATTTTAAGCTTTTATTAAGTATTTGAGCGTCGAAATGCAGTAGTGATAATCGAAATACAGAAGAGTGTTACAAAACAAAAGAGTACACACGTCTCAAGACGAAAAGTGTAACCCGCATTTCGGCCACGAGTTTTCCACGATAGCGGTTTTATAGGGTAGTATCTAGGTTCTTCACCGAGTACACGCTCAGTACCCTGCCCCCATTTGCGAGCAAAGGCCTCCCCAATCCTTTCCCAGGTCGTCCTATTTTGGGCTGCTCTTCCCGACAGCACCCCTACCTTTCTTTCTATTTCACTCCTCCATCTCGGGGCAGGTTTACCCCTCCCTCTATTCCGGTTATATATGGCACCCACCACGTCACTTTCTGACACCAGTTTTCTGTATGCTGTCTCTGGCGATGTGCCCTGCATAATTTATTTTTAGCTAAATACAGAACATCTCTCTTTATCGCTCTTCATCTGATCGTTTTTGATTTTGTCGCTCATCCTTAGTCCTAGTATACTCCCCAGTATACTGTTTAGGGTCGTCAATAATTCCATAGCTTCTGCCATTGTAGTAGAACTTTGGCTTACATTCTCAGTTTTCCTTCGAAGATAGGTCGGAGTGCCCCGTACCTCCTCCAGGCCCTATTCCTTCTGATCTCCAACTTCTTTTTGGAGGGAGAAAAGAACAACAAAAATGAATTCAGCGACTAGAAAACCAGTAATTACGCGTAAAATGATACAGAATATTGAAAAAAGAAATTGAAAATATTGAAAATTAGCGCCTGTAGAGCCTTTAGGAGAAAAGGAAGAGATACGGATCCCAGGAGTGGATTCAAGAACTATGAAAATACCTATTTAAGGACGAAAATTAGCTTTAGACTCATATAAGAGGCCCTCAATTAAATCGGTGTCAACGATGTTACTCCCCATAAGAACTTACCTCCTTGAAGCTTGAGTAACCCTTCACTGATTTAGTTTAAACGAGGCAGAACTTCGCTTGTTTGTTTGTTTGTTTGTTTTTTCATACATATTTCAAACCGATCTGAAGTGTATGCCACCGAAAAAAATGAAGTTTGTTTCTCACCAAGAGTGACCAAGGATTGCCCTAATGATAACGTGTAGGGGTCTGGTTGACCGAGTGGACAGCACGCTGGTCTCGGAATCCGGAGGTCCCGAGTTTGAGCCCACATAGCAACTCGCTACATTTCGACCTAGGCCAGTTTTTCGGCAAGATGAGAAGCGGGCTAAGATAGCCCTAACAGCCTCCCCGACATTTCTGAGGTAATGCTCGAAAGGGCGGATTCCAGGGCTCGGGTTGAGAGCAATATTAGAAAAGAAAAAGATAACGTGTATCCAGGTTTGTAATGAACTGACTTCCCTGGAGGTGGGGAAAAGAAAAAGGTAGCTAAATTTTTTCACTTTTCCAACTATATAAAATACGAGTTCGGCGGTTCGGCAGAATTTTGAAATAGTCACTTTTTAAATGTGCCACCTGAGAATCTGATTTGGTCCACTTACAGAAAATTTTAAAATTAAGAAAACTAAAAAGAATAAGTTTTTTTTTTCAAATTCGCAAACTGACGAAGAAAAGGTTTTTTACAAACTGAAACTTCGATTTTCTGACTCTTACCTGGGGTACGATTTTTCTGAGTGATAAGTGATATGTCCGGAGAAGTCTCTCCCTATCCCCCATCCTCCTACTTCTAAATATGTCTCCGTGCAGTTTTGACTCTCTTCTAAAGATGACTGAGATTTGTTTTAATCATTTAGAGTGCTTGAGCACTTCCTGTCACTCCTGTCACTTTCTGTAGTCCTATATAGTGACTTATCAGCCGATATTTGCGACCGCCTGCTTGAACTGAGGATGAATGTGGTTAGATGTGATGTACTGGTACATTACAATTGTGCATAATGTACAAGCATTGTCTTTGTGAAATCTTCGGGAAAATTGACTTGTACATATGTTTATATTCTATTAGATAACGTTGCTGACTTCGTACCTTAATCGACTCTTGGCTATTGCTCACAATCCACTCAGAATCTCGGCGTTATTCGACCATCAAAATTCCCATGTTTATGGGTCAAAACCAAGTGCTTATATTTGTCGCCATACTCGATGATAAATGAAACGGTGGAAGCGTGGAAGATGGTACCATACCTACCTTACAGTCGGACTCTTGGTGATAGAAAAAAAAAAAGAGGAAGCAACGAGGAGCGAATTATTTACTGGGTATGCAGTCATCTCCGACCTTGTACATAGATTTTTCTAAAGTGTTCCAACTGTATTTTTAATTTGCCAGTAAATAGGTTCATTTTTAGAACAGAGACGGCCACCTCGAGAGGAGCAGTACGGTTTTTCTGTCTTCTCGACGTAACGATAGGAATAACGGTGTCATTTTTCGGAATTTCTTCCGCTAAATGGACACTTTAACATCAATCTTTTTCAATTACGTATACTCGCGAGCTCAAGAAAATGGTTTCATTTACATTTGGCGACACTAGGACGACGGACGACGGACGACGGACGACGGACGACGGCGGTATTTATCGGCCAAGTAAAACGAAAATGATGTGTTCCGGTGCTTGACTTCTTAATATCATTGTTGATACATTCCCGACCAGTATGGTGTTGGAAAGGGAGGTGGGTACAATGTATCTCTTCTTCCCTCCCACGACCCTGAAAAGATTTAAAAATATTTAGCAAGTTGACAAAAAGGCGCCTCGAGAGATTTCAGCGGTAAGATTATTGGAGATTTTTCATTCTTGTTAACTTCGCTTCCCGTTTGTGAGAGACGGGAAAACATTTTTTTTTTGCTTGTCGACTTAAATTTTGAATTCTTGTGCCTCCCCGAAACAAAAACTTCGGAGACACCACTTCTCGCAACGTCTAGGTCATTTCTACATCGTTTTTCCGCAGCTGCTGCTGCTGCTGCTGTTGCTGCTGCTGCTGCTGCTGCTGCTGTTGCTGTTGCTGTTGCTATCTTTCAATTCACGCTTTATTTAAGTAGAAAAATAGTAATTAAGTATGGGAATGCTCTCTTCATCAATGGGTTAGGATTACAGCGAATTGATAACTATCATTACAACGCGACACGAGTTCACATAACCTGGATCTGATGGAATAAACGTGCGAAGTTCGCATTTGAATGTTACGAGTGTAGCAAGTTCTTTTTAAAAACTACTCATGATTTGACGTTTATACACGTGCTCGCTTCCTTTTCTTGGACTGTCTTCAGAACTCATTGGTGACAAGCTTGGAAAAATAAGATTCTCTAGATCTATCTCCTAAATAGCTGCTAATCCAGGAAGAAATCGTCAGAGTAGTCTTAAGAATGTGTAAGATTTGAATAATTTTTGGTAATAATTAAGTTAGTAGCAGGAAAATGGAGGAAAACTTCGAAGTTTTGAACAGGCCCGGCGCTAGAGATTATTTTATCGCCTCGGGCAATGGAGGAACATTTGACCCCCCCCCCTCCCCCTCTCGGCGAAAGAAACGAGGCACCAATCACACCTTCGCGTAAGCCCATTTTCTTTAAATCATTGGGCCATAATACCATGATGATTGATGAAATGGCACCCCTACAAACTGGGCGCCCCGCGCAAAGGCCCGCTTTGCACATGCCTAGCGCCGGGCCTGGTTTTGAACGATTTGTATCGCAAACTGTTTTCTAAGTATGTTGAATGTTTTGAATTACATAAAGCTTTCCCTCTGGGAGGGTAAATCGCCATCGTTGTCCTTCCTCTGCATCCGCGCCGACACCTGAAATGGACATTCGTGTTGATGTTATGGATACAGCGCAGAAGATAGTTATTAAAAAGAAAACCTCCCTTCCTTCCCTTCTGTAAAAATACAATGTTTTAATTCTGTCATTTCTTTCTATTTTTTTCCTTCATTATTTCATTCCTTTTTCTTTACCTCGTTTTTGTGCGGCTCCCCTGTAAGTAAACGCTGGAGCATTTTCGATTTCTGCTCCTTCGTGAATTCAACGCTGCTCAAATCTTTCGGCATTGTTCCAGACTTTTAAGTGAGGCTTCCAGACACACGTGTAAGACTCCTTATAGCTCATCTACGAATCTTAAAATGTTTCCGAAAATATTTGAGACTGATTTAAGAACCTCAAAGACTCGTTTTGATAGTTTCAAGAAGCATTTTACGAATCTTCAAGGTTTTTTCGAACGTGTCTAAAACTCGCGGTATCACTTGCTGAGATTTTCCGGAACGTGCGTAAACTCGTTGAAACTTTTCAAGGCTCGTTTAAGACATTCCCTAACCTGTTTAATGCTCTTCAAAATTTCCAGACTTGCGTAAAACAGTTCGAAAATTCTTTTAAGACCCTTCAAATTGCTTACACACTTGCTGAAAAACTTTCGAAATTGAAGATTACTTTTCAAGGCTTGTCCAGTCTTTATTCAGACTCGCTAAGCTACTTAGGATCATTTTGAGACTCGTTAAGACTCTAAAAGGCACCCCACACACTTATTTGAGACTCTTCCTAACAAGTTTAGGGCTTCTTAGATTCTTCCAAGAATCTTACTGAATTAAAAGGCTTCAAAACGCTGAGACTTTTCTGAGATTCGTTAACTCTTCGTAGCAGATTCAAAACTCGTGAGGCATTGAAAGTCTATTTTAAGACGGTTTTGGATCTGTTTAGGGCTTTTCAAAACTATTCTAGTGGTGCTTAAGACTGTTTGAAGCCCTTTCAAGACCTTTCAAATTTCCTTCACATTCTTTCTTGTTAAAGATTCGTTAAAACCCTTCTAGGCTCGTCCTGACTTCATTAAGACTCGTTAAGACACTCTATAACACCCTGGATAACGTTTCCACACATATTCACGACTGACTTCTGCGAATCTTTCCGATTAGTCCAAACTTCCTTAAAACGCTTCGGAACTCTTTAAAACTTATTTGAGATTCGCCAACTCTTCGAAGTAAGTTTAAAGCTCATTAAAACATTTCAAGGCTCCTTTGAGACTTTTTTAAACTCATACAGACTTGTTTGAGATTTCATAAAGCTCCATAAAGATGACTGGTTCGAGAATCGTTAAGACTTGTCATTGCTCTTCCAGACTTTTTTGAGACCGACTAAGGCTCTTCAGGACCCGTTTGAGACTCGTTGAAATAGTTAGACTGTTTCAAAATCACTCGAGGCTCATCATGATTAGATCTTTTTCAGTAAGAATTTTTATTAGCCTGCTGTTCAGACGTTTTCAAGTTTCATTCCAAAAGACTCCTCCAGACTTGGTTAATGGGCTGTACGCGTTATTTGAGACTTGCGAAGATTCTCTCACTCGAAACTCTTCCAGACTTGTTTGGGACCATTTGAGATCAGTGTCGATTTAGCGAATTTTGCCATTTTCACTCCTTTCCTTTCTTACCTTCTTGGTTCACTCATTCTTTTCCTTTCTTTCTCAGTTTTATTTTATTTTTCGGTCTTCTTGCTTTCATTTGTTTCTGTTGTCCTTGTTTCTCATACTGAGCACCCCAGAGCACTTGTCTCTTTTTTCTCCACGCAAAATTCCAACACCTCTCCGTAGGTTATTGTGTAGTTCACGCAAAAAATCTTTCTATCATCAATAATACTGTTTCTACCTTCGAATCAGGTGATCTGAAACTCGACTTACAGTGGAAACCCGTAAAACTGTCTAATAAATAATTGCAAATTCCTGTCTGGTTTAGTCTTTCTTGTTGGAGTGTATTATTTGACGGAATTATCTCTCAGATCATCAAGAGTCCTTTTCAGGAAAACTAAGTGTAATCTTATTTTTTTCCATTCTTCTGCTTCCAAACAGCAGTAAGAACTGGTAAACTATGAAGTACCTACGTATTTATGTATCTACCTATAATAACATAATACGATGCAGTCGATTTTGCCTCCTTCACCTGTAAACACGTCTGTACGAAGTCATCAAATCCAGATCGACAGTCGAGTCGATTTTCAATTTGTTAACTATCTAAACGTCTAATCACCTGTCCTGATACGACGATCATACTATGCCGTACACTTGTTCTGGAAATCTGGAGTCGTATTCGTTCCAGTTGCCGAAAGAAAATCCGTACGGATCATTTACTTTTACTCATCGAACGTGTTTGACTTATTTTCCCATCAATGGCGTTATTATGAGTGTTATGAAGGAAGAAAGAAGAAGAAGAAAAAAAAGTTAATGCCGGAGAATGCGTTCGATTAACGATAAACGTGTGGAAGGAATTCGGGCGGAAAGACTGTAGGTATAATTAGGTCTTCGTTAAGTGAATAATCGACGTTTTCATATTTTATCGAAAGCTTCGGTTATTTATTGCTCATCGTAAGAATCAATTAAAATACGTTGGAGACGACGATTGAATAAGACTGAGAGCATATAAGTCCCGGTACAATGTACTTCATCTTTAATAGATTATTTTACCTGGGCTTACTTAATCAAAGAGACTTCGAAGGAAGTCAGTTTTTTTGGTATACGAAAATACTGGATTACTGGAACGTGGCTGATGCATTCGACGGTTCATGAATGTCCTAAATGCATACCTCCGTGAGAGTGTTGCGAGTGATGAAATCGAACGAATATTAGTGACCTTTATTTTGGAGGGGCAGTTGAATTCTTGCAATTCCTTTTCGTTATAATCCGCCATTTATTGGAATAAATGTTGTACGACTTGGTACATACCCGAAGCTAACCAATCGAGTCACTAGCCACCACCACATCTCTATTCAGGATTTCGTGTTCGGTGATTTTTCCAAATTCTTACACACGATAAAAAAAAAGAACGTGGGAAATCTGTTTACCTTTAATCCGAAAAATTGTTACTCCAAGATCCAGCGAGTTTGTTTGGCAGACAAACGGAAAAAATACATCTACAAAAGAGGGATCCCGGGATCAGGCAGAGATGATGTTACCCGCCTGAAATCCGAAAATTGCAAAAGCGTATCTGTTGCCCAAAAATTCAGCCAAACTGTGAACTGAATCGCGCGAGCTTACCACTATGTTTGTGAATTGTAATGTGACACAATAAAAAAGCCTGTGTGTTTGAAACTGCTAAACATTCAAATGTTTGGAAAGAAAAGTTTTGAACAAAACTAGCGAGAAAAATTTAAGGAATTCGTTATTTTTATTCACAGAATTTTGCCAGGGGCGCTCCGACAAGCGCTGAGGGGTGCTCACCCCTAGCACCCCTCTAGCTACGGGTCTGCTTTCGAATGTTTCTTATCTTTCCTCTTTAGCTTGTCCCTCCTCTCGCGATGAGTAGCGTGGTTTCGGTATACGGCTTATCATCCGTCACCTCCCCCTTTTTTTGGTTTTCCAAAACAAGTAACCGTCTCCTAGTTGTGTAGTCGTACAGCTCTTGAAGGTATAATTTAGCCAATAGCCATTCGTGGTGAAACCTATGTAGTTTTCCCCCAGGACCCTTCTCGCCTCACCCAGAAGGCGCGTACATATAAAAACATCACCAGTACTATCCCTTTTCCGATTTTTATACTTCGTTCTTCTGGGGAAACACTCCCACACAACCTGTGATCGGAACCAATTCGGAAAACCGGTAACACAACCACATTTTCCACTGTTGACAGATCATTAATTAAAAGGTGGTCAGTTTCGTTTTTGTATCCTGTCTCCTCCCAATGACTGCCAAGTCATTTCAGTTCTGCATTTTTAGGAAAGAGGGTATTCGCTACCACCAAATTGTTCTTGACACAAAAGTCAAACAATCTCTGCCGGCCACTGTAATTGCGGATACCCGTACTAAATTCTCCTATATTTTCTGACAGATTTTCTCTCCCTCCAATTATGGCATTTCAATCCTTCAATATGAAAATATAGTATTCCCTGTGTTTACTCAGGGTATCCTCAAGATCTCGATAAAACTTGTCCAAATCCACTTTCTCTGCTCCTAGAGTTTGGGCGTAAAACGAAATCATTAACTTTTGTATGCGTACCCACTTTTATTTTTAAATAATAACAAATTCTTTCCGAACCCCCTTAGATGACTTCTGCCTTTTTCATGCATTTCGTTTTTATGTAGAAACCCAGCCCCACGACCCTTTAGTCTGCCCCAAGTGGTAGAAGACGTACCTAGGTTTTTGTATAGTACAAATTTTCTTACTTTTGAGTGGGCGATGGTGTCCTAATTGATGTTAAAAAATTTTTTTATGCTTTCACACTTTTGGTTTGTTTACATGTATTCTTATCAAACTTATGGTGAAATGTTTTGCTATCACAAACAAGAATAATGTGGAGCACGATTTCCCTTTATCGTACCTATTCCTTCTGAAATTTGCTGTTGAAATAGAAATATCGTTATTATTGAAAAATGTGATTCATAATAGGTGGAACTTTCTCAAGGAGTCACTGATGTGCCAGCATACTGGGCCCAAGGACCAAAGGAAATAGGAAAATTCTGATATGGCCGAAGATTTTGGACATTTGTTTTCAAAACGTAAGAAAAATGTATTGCGACCGTACAACGACGGTGAAAAAAGAAATTATTTTCAATAAGACTGCTTTCTCTTCTAAAGTACATATTGAAACCTTTCTCAATGAAGTAAAGGGAATAAATCCAGAAAATATCCCGTTGAAACTGAAAGAAGTACCACCATTTAGCAACGTTGCTGGTGAAATTTTCCTTCAACAATGTGTACAATGAATAGTTTCTTAATGTAAAGATATTCGTTAAGTCCATACTTACTGGTCGTTTAGAAAACAAATTTCAGAAATCTTCGGCCCTGTCAGCATTTTTCTATTTTATTTGGTCCTTGCGCCCAGTTTGCTGACACATCAGTATTTCCTTGAGGGAGTTATACCCATTATGAAACACATTTTTCAATAATAACGATAATATTTATATTTTAACATCAAAACTCGGAAGAAATACGATGAAGGGAAATCGTGCTCCACATATTATTCGTGTTTGTGATAACAACATTTCACCATAAGTTGGATAAGAATACATGTAAACAAACCAGAAGAGTGAAAACCTACGTTCGGCCGCTAAAGTACGTAATAGTCGAAAAAACAAAATTATCAAAGTTACTCCGATATTATCAATGTTATCCCAATTAGTCGAAAAAACAGTTATCAAAGTTACCCTGGGATTAACAGTGTTACCGCCAGTGGCGTGCGGTGAGTTTTTCTAGGAGTTAAGCCATCAGTGTAGACAGGAATTTACCAAAGAGTCTTTCCTGCGGGGGAGGGGAGGGCAAAAATTGTGAAAGTTCCAACTGACGCAACTCAAAATTCCCAAGTATCAAAGCAAAAAAAAAAAAGTGACTTATTGGATTTTGATTTTGCCAACTTCTGAACTCAATTCCCATGTATTAAAGCGAAAAAAAAAAAAAAAATTGACGTGTTGGATTTTTTTAAAACTCCACCTGCCTGAAATGGTAAATTTTCTCAACTGCTGAGTGAAAAATTCCTACGGGGGAGGGGCTTACCCCCTCCCCATTGATACGTCCCTGGGCGTAGAGGGGAAGGGAAGTAAAATTCAGAATAAAAGTATGAAACACGCTACTACAAAAGGGCATTGATCAAATTATTCAAGTTGTTGTATCCCTGTGTAGGGTCATTCCATATGCATTTATCCTTTTCTGTGACGAATAATAGACATGGCCAACAAAACAGTTTTCCACCATCTCCACAATGGGTTAACCGCCAAATGTTTTCATATTGCAATGCGTGAAAATGTCTAGTAAAAATCAAACCACCTTTCTTCTGCCCAGGTTTTAAAAATGGTAATTCTGGTTTAGGCTTACCACCATTAATAATTTCTAATTGTTCATTCAGAGTAAGTCGCGAAAACGGGCTTTCAATAAGATCTCAAATACTCATTGTATGAGCAAAAGAAAAGAAAGAAAAAAAAACACAAAAAAAAAAACCGGAGCATTCAAACATAATGGGTTGACTAGTAGAAGAACATAATTACGTTTCACTGTCAACTTTGATGTTCGTGTGTTGCTAAGCCGAGCCAAGCCAGACTCAAAGCGCTTCCGGAACGCTACCAAACGCACAGGTTTCGTCGCATTGAACATGCTAGTGTTTTTTGTGTTGGTAGTTAACACGGGGGTGCTAGCGTAAGTTGTGCAATGTTGTGCAGTATGGAAAGAAAGCGGATCCGACGCGCACCTCGCTGGCCTATACAAACATATTATAGAAGGATTGCCGAACGCCAAACAATATATATGCTTCTATTTCAAGTATCTCCTCAGATATCTCCCGTGAATTCATTATAATGTACAAATAATGACCAAATCTTTCTTTTTTACCTTTTCGACGACGAGAGAAATATTTTTTCAACTTTCACTGTGCGCTGTTAGCGATTATTCATAATCACTAGTTAATGTAGACACACAATACCTATAGTTAATGTTCATAAAATATTTAAATTATCGCAGCTTTAACTGAAACAGTCCGTCAATGTCGATAATCACTATAGTTATTGTCGACATTCCCTGAATTATCGACTTTCACTGAGAAAGCGTCCCAAGCGTCAATACAGTCTCTGTTTTGCCCAATGTTTCCTTATCTTTTATTTTTGTTACAAGTTGAAGTTGATATCGTATATTAAACCTTATTTTCTCGGGAAGGTAAGCGCGGCGCTTACTTTGCTTGCCTGGAGTGCATGATACTGGTTACCCCCAATTATTGGTACCAGCAATCGGCGAAATCGGGTTTTCAGTTGACAAATAATTATATTTTCTACATTTTACCCCCCCCCCCCCCCTCCCCCCCCCATCGCCACACAGAAAAGTTGCTTTGGTAATCCTACATCTTTGCTTGTAGCTGTATATACATATAGATACATGATAATTGATGTCGACGATTTCTAACTCACCTGAGATCCAATCAAAGTCAACTTTTACTTAACGACTAAACGATTATTGAATGACACAAACACAGTGGTAACATTCATACATGCTCGCTGCGCTTCATAATTTTCAGCTGATGAGAGTGTGACTGAAAAGCACCGTGTCATTCTTCTATCCGGTCAAACGCCGTGTGTCGCGATCAAGCTAGAGAGTGGCCGATTCTCTCTCTCATCAGTCATCACACTAGCGGGCCGTGATGATTACCGCGAGAAGGCGTTAATAACAAGCGTTTAGGTAATTTCCGACATTCGTTCATTTGTGTATTGTACATATTTACGAAGAATACGTATGTGTAGCATATAGAGGTAGGCACTCGTACAGATTTGACTCGGGTAAATGACCAAATCGATTTTATAAAAATCACTAACCGTTTTCGTCAGACGTGCTATTCCATCGGTATCGAGAAATTAAAAAAAAAATAAAAAAATAAAAAAAAGCATTGGCGAAGTTTTTTCTATTTCATCCTTGACCCAGAAAACTAATGAGATGAACTTATTACAGCGCGGTGTAAGAAAGAAAAAAATAAGAAGAAATAGGTCCGAAGCAACTATTCATCGATGGGTATTGTCTCCTAACGATTACTTCCTTCCTTTTGTAATTCGTTCTCTCTTTTCCGCCATACCGAATGTACGAAAAGAATCGTGTCGCCGGTATTACACTCTGCGACTCGATATGATGTCTTCCATGTTCCATCCCACTGATGCGATTCGTACCCAGGAAACTCTGATCGGTGCCATAATTTCGCGCAGGGCATAGTCGATGGTATACTTGGCGAGTATTCGAAACATACGGTCGATCGTTGTTAACTCCTTTAATTGGTCCTGCAGTAGGTCCGCTATAATTTCAGCCATCGATGCTCGAAAATTGATGTCAATCGAGCGACCGATGTACCGTATTTTCATTCGGCGAATTTGCTGTGCCGTCTGCGATAATAGAGGTATGTCGGTTCGAGCGCTCGGCAGAACTGGATGAGGAAAAGCAACACGGATGCTCGAATATTTCGGCCAAAGTATTTCGAACACCTTCGGAATATTTATTCGCGCGCCTAATTTTAAACATAGAAAAATCTGGACAGAATTTTCACATACGAGGAAAGGTCCTTTGAATGTACGGTCCACCGAAAACTGGGACGCCTTCGTGTGATAGAATGTCGATATAGGTATACACACAGTCCATTCACAGAAAAAGCGTGCGCTGCCGAAGGTCCGTGGGCCGAGGCACCTATATCATGGGCCACATTTAGCCGGTACTCCCTACAATTTCTCTGTAATTACAGTTTCATTTTCAACACGCTGCACTGTTCCAGCCAGTTCTTCCGTAACGACGGTAATTAATTACTTAGTTGATGTGTTAGCACCCAGCAGCGATGTTCCGGATCAAGTATTTTTATAATTTTCGTACATGTGCGTACGCGTACGCGGTTACCGGTACATTCGTACATAATTCGGCTATTTTCTGCTTGTCCTGTTCGTCGAGAGCGTTAATTTTATTGTTACTTGATACTACATAATCGTTGCTTCTAACACGATCTTAAGAAGTCAGAATTGTTCTTGCGCTGCGGACTACACCTATAGATGACCTGCCAAATCAAACACTTGAACTAAGTTCTTTTTCGCTGATCAAATATTTGTTCTTGGGTCTTGAACTTGAGGAAATCTCAGTTGAGTCCGAAGTTGCAATTTGCGTTTCTGAGTCCTTTGTTAAAGCATGGCACATCTCAGTTACTTCCTGCATTAAGAAAAGATGCATAGCAGTTGAGTCTCGTGAGAATTTTACTGAGTTCTATCCCTTTAACTTATCACTATGGGTGCTGGATACTCTAGTCCCAGTGCTTCGCGTCTTATCCCGGCTATTGCTGGGCATTGGCATATGATATCCGGATGGAGGTTTCTTCCTCTTCTCCAAAGCACTCCTATTTTATACTGCATGTGTTTTGTGGCCCCATGACCAGTTAGTAGTTCGACCATGAGCATTGCATGTTTCCTCTCAAGCCCTAATAAGAACTTGACATACTTACTGGGAGCGTCCCCTATCAGTGTTTTGCTGACTTTCATGCCTCTGGCCAACCGCCAGTGCATTACCGTCTGCTTACTTATCCAAGCCTTTACTTTGGATTTGATGACGCTGTATGCTACGGGAAGACACGGCCTGGGTGTTGCCAGTTCCTTTTTTTATGCCCTCCTTCGCTAGCTTGCCAGCGATCATGTTCCCTTTTATGCCGCAGTGTCCCGGTGTCCATAGTATTGTGACCCGGTTCTCCTGAGCAAGGGTGTATAGTTTGGTAACACACTCCGCTACCACCAGGGATGTAATTTGGTGTGACGATAGTGCCTTAATATCCGATTGGCTGTCTGTACAGATATAGATCTGCTTATGGCCACCGCGATCGCCATTGCCTCTGCTTGGAGGATAGTGACTCCCTTGCCTAGTGCCATTGAATAGTTGTCAGCGCCTCTTGCATTCGTGATTCCGATTCCTATACCTTGTTCATATTTAGAGACATCTGCAAACCACACATTTTCCTCTTTTCCTGGAATGCTTGGCCACCTCTTTTCCCAAGCCTCCCGTGTAGTAACATTTAGATACTTATGAAACCCTCCGTAGTTCAGCTATTTGTGCTTATGGTATAGTTTTGAAGTAGAATATAACGCTAAAAGAAAGTGTCTACGTTGGAGTGTGAGTGAATCTGGTAACATTCTGTACATAGGGTTTGTCAATTCATAATGTCTTCTTCTGTAGTCCAGAGCTTCACTGAAAATAGCGTAACAGCTGAAAGCGCTCTGGGCTGTAGAAGAAGAAATTGTGAATTGGCACACCCTGCATACAGAATGCTAAAAGAAAGGTTCAGAAATTCGGCTCTTCTAAACTTTTGGTCTTCCGACTCCGGCTACGTTTTACGAAACTGATTACAAGTCTGATAGATGCTGTGGGAAGATCGCTTCGTGATAGTGCAATGTCGAAAACAGTATATTTTGATTTTAATAGTTTTGGTGTGTGTTCATTACTTGTTACATAATATGTTCCCTTCCACGATTGGAAGTTTGGATTACAGATTAAGCTATAAAATTAATAAACTCAAGCATTTGGTTTACACCTTTTCCTCCTTAATCAGGTCTCTTGCGCCCCGATCAGTACGTCTCTCCTTTTCTAACTTCTCCCAACTTGCTACACACCGCCCAGTGTTGGGCGAAAGCCTCCCCTTTTTCCCTCCATGTTTCTCTTTCATTGGTGCTCCTTCTCCATTTTATACCCTGAAATTTTTCTATTTCGTCCCTCCAACGTGTTATGGACCTCCCCCTTCCCCTCCTGTAATTTCTTGGGATCCATCTTTCCATCTTTTTTCCCCATCTGTCGTATTCTCTCCTCCAAGTATGGCCAGCATAGCTCCACTTCAGGCTCTTAATTACTTCTCCAGTATCTCGTAGTCTTGTTTTTGCCTTAATTTGCGACATTTTTATCTTGTATCTTATTCTGATGTTCAACATGCTACGAAACATGGAGTTTTGGGTCGTTCGAAATCTGTTTAAATTGGTTTTGGTGAGAGCTCAAGTCTGTTCCCCATATGTGATTGTTGGTTGGATGCAGCTCTTCCAGACCTTTGCCTTAGTTGTTATTAGAACTTTACTTTTGAAAATGTCTTTCAGTTTCTAAAAGCTACTCCCACCACTTTTAATCCTGTTTGAGACTTCCTTTTCCCTCGAGTTACTGAAGGATATTATTTGGCCAATAAGGTATTTCGTTTCACACTCCCACTCTATCTCCTCGTTGGCAATGAACACCGGCTCTTTTTGAGCATTAGAGAGTAATTTAGTTTTCTTCGCAATTATTTCCAGCCCGGCTGGCCTGCATGCCGCTATCAGCTCGTCTACCATCACAACTAGATCTTTTAAGTTACTCGCTAATAAGGCCACATCGTCTGCGAACCTCAGATTAGTCGAACACAGTATAAGCAGCGGCAAAATCAGGAAGCAATTGTGAAAGGTATAAGTAATTTAGAATGTGTAATTCGGAATGTGTTAGAATTTGATCGTTTTCGTTCTGTCCTCTCCCTCCAGAGTACGTGGATCATTTTTGCTCCTCACTAAGTTAACTGAATGAAATGATGATAGAGAAAAATTGAAAATCACTTTGAGCTTTGAAAGATTTGTACTCTCTGCTATTTTCTGTTTGACATTGAAAATAAAATTACCAGGGACCCGGAGCTCATAGCCCGAAGCCAACTATTTTATAAAAAGGCTGGAACCGGGACCTGAGCCTGAAAAAATTACCTGCTTGAGCCGAAGCCAGAAACATTGCTCACTAAAGCCGGAGCCAGTTTCAGAATTTTACTAGAGTTTCAAATTTTGGCACCCTTACCCCTCCTTTCCTTTATTACTTCCCAGTTCCCCGTCACTCTTCCTCCATCCCTTAAAAGTAACTGGAGCCGAAGAAAAAAAAACTTTTTTGGGTGGAGCCAGAGTTGGTGTTCAATAAAAATTATTTGTCAGCATCGAAGCTGGAGCTAGAGTCAATTTCAAAATTTTTAACCTAGGCTGAAGTCATTGAATTTGTTCCGGAACCAGAGCCGAAGCTAAATTCAAATTTTCTTCAGAGTAAGAGCCAGCTTGGAGTATCTTCGGTTTTAATGCCGGCTCCGAGTTCAATGCCGGCTTCGAGTTCCTGGAAAATACTCTCCGGATTGCTTTTCAACTCGGTGATTTTCAACTTGGCGCAGTTAATGTAAAAGTCTCCACGTTCATCCCAGTATCGTTCAAATTTTCTCCGTACGATAGACAGAGAGCAATTCTTGAGATTAACTAAAACTTTTCAATCTTCAGTACTCTTGTAAGAATCTTTTAGACTCTCTCATACTTGTTCAAAACTCTTTAAAGCTCTGTCAAATTTGTTTAACACTCGATATGAAACTGTTCAAAACCCGTTTATGACTTTTCATGATCTTTTTAAACTTGTATATGATAAAAACTTTTAGAATCTTTAAAGTTTGTTGAGATTCGTATAAGTTTCTAAGACATCTTTAAACACACGAAACCTATCAATATACTCATTTACCACTCTTCCAGACTTGTTTAAGATTCTGTGAGGCTCTTGTTTGTGACTCCCTGACTGTTTAAGGCCGGTTTCAAAGTTTCTAGATTAAGACTCTTCGAGACTTGATCAATGAAAATTCATCCATACTTATGAGACAGATAGACAATGCTACTACCCTTGTGAACGTGGGGAGGGTACCAGAGGACCAGTTATAGTGAATTACTCTTGACAAATGGGCCCATTCATATGAAAATGTTGAATTATTGAATAATTCGTAATGCATCCTACCTAATTAGGAATCGATTGTTCTACTAATTTCGTTGATCTCTTTTTTTGAAATTCAGTGCCACAGCCTTGACCTGATTCAACATATAAGTCGCCCAGTCGGTTAATCGAACGTTTCAGGAAACATTATCTGCGGACCTACATAAACAAATATTCGGAATTTCCATTTCTGTACGATTCCCATCGCGAATTCACATCGTAAAATACTTGGTTTCGAAGAGTTTTCGTAAGTGAACATGTTCACTTTCCGATTATAGTGATGACTGATGAGTAATTACTATCGTCGATCTCACGGTTGACATACCGCAGATATTCGTACCATTCAAGTCACGCGTCCGCATGTATAGAAATTGCTTACGAATTTCCAATTAGCATCCAAAGGCAAAATTAAAATCGTAGTGTTCGCGTCGGCGAATCGGAAAAGCTTACAGAATATGTTGGAATCTTAAAAGCGCCGACCATTTAACCAACTCTTACAAAGTCACTACCTATTTCTTTATTTTCAGGTCGCTATTGCTCGCAACTTAATTTAAACGTGTAGGTACGAGTGTACGTTTAATCTTGACACAAAATTTCAAAAAATCAAGATGGATGAAGTTCGGCGGCCCAGTGGGACAGCCCATGATTTACCCGTAGTTACCTGGCCTTATAGGCACCTACCTGCGAGCTGGTAATCAATTAATCAATCAAAAGAGAGAGAAACGGTATATTATACCAGTGGCGAGCGGTGAGTTTTTCTAGGAGGTAACGATAAATGTAGACAGGGATGTACCAAAGAGTTTTTTCTGTAGGGGGGGGGGGGCAAAAATTATGAAAATCCCAACTGACTCAAAATTCCCAAGTATCAAAGCAAAAAAAAAAACAAAAAACCTTTGGCCTTTTATTGGAATTTTACAACTTCTCAACTCAATTCCCCAGTATTAAAGCAGAAAAAGCCTTTTGACGTGTTGGATTTTCCCAACTCCGCCTGACTGAAATGGTAAAGTTTCTCAGCTGCTGAGTGAAAAATTTCCTACATATGTCCCTGAGCATAGAGGTAAAGTAAAACTCAGAATAAAAGTATGAAACATGCTATACAAAAGGGCATTGATCAAATTATTCAAGTTATTGTATCGCTGCTCATTTGACTCAGAATTCTGTGATTCGTGAAGATATCTTTTGAAACTTATACCTATACGCCATAGATAGAAATATATGCATTCGCATAAAAATTGCAGCGCCCTGGTCATTATAATAGAATCCTCCAATTCTAAATTCTTTGTTTTCTCTTTCAAGGTATAATTTGCTGATTCTTAAATTTTTTAAAATGACCATAACTTAAAATAAATGACTTAAATGGCTGTTAGGCACGTTGATACAACATACTACACCCCCCCCCCAAAAAAAAAAAAATCCACCAACGCCGATGAATGTAGGTCAAAATTACTAAAAACATTACCCCCTCCCCCCCAAAAAAATAATAATTTTTCCAGCGATGCTTCTGCACTCTGTTTTGTCGGGCGATTAAATGACACCGAAATATTAATCCCCTCCTCTATAACTCTGATGTATCCCTTATGCTTTTCAACGCTTTTAGGAATCCATCATTTCTGAGGATAAAATGTACAGGTGAAGGACCTTTCTTTCTCCGTACAACGAGTACAATAAGACAAAAATTATTTCCCAATCCTGCTTTTTGACGCCGCATTTTGCATATTTGTAGTTCTACAACTAAGGTGGAGATGACTGACAATTCATGACATTTCTTATTCACGTCCGAGGTGAACTATACTCCGTTTTGAAGTTTGATAGTTGTTTTCCAAAGTACATGTATCCTCAGTGAATAAATGTTTTCTTATATCACCTGTCTTCCCTTCCCCTAAATGGAATGTACTTTCAATTTTTCCGAATTTTGTCTACTCATAATTTATCGTTGTACTTTACTGTCCCACAATCTGCGAAATCAATAACGCCTATTTTATTTTTCGGTTGTAGCTGTAATGTTCGAGGAAAACCTTTATGGGTACATTATTTTTCGAGGGAAACACAAATATTTTCCATCCACTATGGCTATTTTTTAAGAGCAAGTCACCTAGTATCTATCATGCATGCATCATTCATAAGAGTGAGAAAAACATGAGCCGTATTGTCGATGGTTTTGAAGCGATGGTGCCACATCTTAGGTTCTGGGCGGCGAAACACGAATACCCAAGTAAAGTGATGAAAGAGGTTTGAATTATTCGCGGTCCATACCAGCAGACAATGAATGCACAGAAAATAATCACGACCTTAAAGACCTCAATCGAAATTACAGAAAATTACAAAACTGGAGCAAGCCGTAGACGCCTCCGCCTACTGTACAATGCAATTTGTAGCACCGGACCAAAAACTATTCCAGTCCCGGGTCTATAATTTTGGCCGTGGTAATCTCACACACTTGTGGTTTTTCTATAATAGAATTATTTATCATTTTGAAACAGTCAACAACGTACGAAATGTACACACACGAAATGTTGGTAACTTATACTATGGCTTTCTTTGGATTATCAAAGAGCGTTCGATGATCCTTAGATTCGAGTTACAAAATATCACAGCCGATTAATTCGCGACCACAAGTTCGTGTCTCTATATGTTCGTTTGTAACCAGAATCGTGGTTTCCAACAAATTTCAAACTGAATCGCATTGGCAACACGAACCAGCAGAGAATTGTCAAAACTATTCCAATCCTGCTTTCTAGGTCCAAATATTTTACTATTTCATTTATCTTTCAGCTGATTAGCGAGAGTAACAAATCTCATGTTTTAGACGATAGTAGAAGTAAAATAATTTATCGATGCCCAAAGTGAAAGAAAAAGATGTTCGGTACGACGTGCTCATTTGGACTTAGTATAACTATTTTCCATTTAATCGAACTGCAGGTATATCTGCCTGTATCGTTACATAATTTTTATGGGTGTACGCATAACTCGTCAGAGGTTGTACACTTGGGTACTTATACGCAATATGAATGCATCTCATCACGTCATCGTTATGTGTTTAGAAAACTTAATAGATTTTGGCTCTTCTTAATTTATCATTCCAAGAATTTCACATCATCTCGAAAACATCCCTTCCTCTGAAAAAGAGAACGCACCTGTTACAAGCCTGTTTGTACATCTCGAAATAAATATGTAGAACTTTACACACCAACTCCTCCCCCCACACCCTGAAATTTGTCGTCTACTTCGTTTCTGCTTGAGACTCTCGAGCTTCTTCGTGCGGAAGGTCCCGTACTCGTTTACTTCTTGCATTGAATTGCTAGGTGTTCAATGATCTAGGTAATGCAAGGGGCACACACGAAGCAAAGGTGAGTAGTTGGGATGGGACATCTAATTTTTCCACCTAAGGATCCGACTAAGTCTACTAACGGAAGTTTTCAAAATCAAAAGACAATATTCAGTTCTTTTAAATTTTGCCAATTTATGATTTCATGTTTCCAGCTGAGGGTTAATTTTGCGGAATTTTTCTAGGAAAATGTTTATGGTAGTCTTCTCCCCGTGTCTCTCCCCTCTTTGGGTACGTTATTTCTGACGGTTACATGTAACTGACGGTCTTGTCCTCAAGGTGACTCAGCATTCACGCAACACCGGGTGTGTAAAGCGGAACTTTCAAGTCTTCGGTTCAAATCCCGGTTGTAGGACAAAGATTTATTGGACATTTTCTTTCCCAACCTAAACATGAAGAATTCTTCGTTTATAACGTTACACGTTACTAGAGTTACCGTTAAACAAACTCGCCGAGAGATTCCGCCAATTAGATGAGATCAATGAGATTTAAATAATCTGTGCGTGCAAATGAGAGTGGTTTCCGGCACGTACTCGTATTACCAGACGTCACGTGACTAGTAATTTAAATTAGCGATCGTTAGCCGCGGATAGCTATAAGTAAAAACAGCGAGAATAAACTCATTATTTTCCTTTATAAAATATAGGTACATCTAATAGTGGCGCCTAAAGACAACAGATGGAGGGAACTTTTCAAAATACTGACGACCAAGCGACGGGGAAGATTAGATATTTTTTACACAAAGGAACAATGCATTTGATATGTGACATGAAAGAGTGAGAGACTTCTGCGTTGACGACTTACGACTGAATTGTGTCCGATGTGATGATGCGATCGAATTATAGGTATTTCAACAGACGAAATACGACTGTAGAGACGAATCATCACGCCCAAAAGAGGGTTTAAGAATAATCTGCTCATTTTATTGACGCAGTCCGGAGTATATTGGATGATAAACCGCCGAAATACGGAATTCAATGGCTGAGACAAACTTTTTCATTTTTGCCAACTCAACCCCAAGTATAAAATCATCCAGCTTCCACTCGCTCGGATGATTTTTCTATTAACTTGAGAGTCTGGATGGGAAACTTCATGCCACGAATACGTTCCTGTGTCTATTGACTTCTTCACGAGCGCGCCCATGTCTGGCTGTATTTCTACGGCCCCCCCAAAATGAGGTAGGGGGTTGGCATTAGCGGCACAAATTCTATTGTAATTTGTGCTAATTGTGCTCCGAAGTCCCAGAATTTGTGCCGCCTCCCGTGGGTCTACATTTTAATAAAAAGTTGGGGGGGGGGCAGAGAAATGTTGGCCCCCCCCCCAAATGAAGATAGAGGGTTGGAATTAGCGGCACAAATTTTATCGTAATTTGTGCTAATTGTGCTCCGAGGTCTCAGAATTTGTGCCGCATTTTCTGGGCTCACAGTCCAGTGCTCAATTTGGGGGGGCTGGAAAAATTATGATATTTTAAAAAAACGATCTTCAAAAGGAGAGATTAACTGGTTTCTGCTGTCACCGAATTAATTTTTCAGGTTCTTTTCACGGTATCTCATATCCTACCCCAATTTTGGGAGATGCACCCATTCTATCCAAAGTTTTGTTGTCTTTGTTCATACTTTTTTTAAACTCATGAGGCGAAAGTGCGATAGTTTCAGGCAACGACACTTCTGTTTTTGCGCATTGGATTTGGCAACAATGATAACGAAGAAACCAGTGGTGAAAGTAAAAAAAGTGTGGATATGTGCCACAACCCCCCCCCCCAAGAAAGGGGTGGGGGCTCGGGTGTGATTGCACGAATTTTTACCTAATTTGTGCTAAATGTGCTCGAGGTTCCCACAATTTGTGCCCCCTTCCTTGGACCTACAGCCCAAAAATAAAATGGAGGGCGGTGAAATGTTAGCCCACCCCCCAAACAAAGGTGGGGTCTCAAAAATAGTGGCACAAACTTGTATTTTATTTGTTCGGATTGTGCTCAAGGGTCCCACATTTCGTGCCTCCTTCTTTGAACGTTGGAATTGGTTGTTATCTCATCTATTTGGAATTTCGAAAATTTTGAAAATTTCTCCATACTTACATCAGGCATTTTTTTGGGCGAGAAAATTTTCCGAGAATTTCGGGGCCCGAATCCGGCGAAATAGGATCGAATTGCCGAGACGAATTCAGAACCGTCGTCAAAATTGATTCACAGGCTATTTCTGACCCCGTATAGCCCGGCCCCCAGTTTACCCACTTTTTTGACTGTATCTCGGCAACGGAGGGTCAGCGCCTGAATTGGTCGACGAATTCGAACTCAGCGCAAAAAATTGAGTAATAATTTGTTGTTATCTCATCTTTATGGAATTTCGGTAATTTTGAAAACTTCTCCATACGTACATCAGGCATTTTTAAGGGCGAAAAAATTTTCCGAGAGTTTCGGTGCCCGGATCCGGCGAAATAGAATCGAAATGCCGAGACGAATTCAGAACAATCGTCAAAATTGATTTACAGGCTCTTTGTGAGCCAGTATACCCCTCGCTCCCATTATAACCAAATTTTTGACTGTATCTCTGCAACGGAGGTTCAGCGCCTGATTTGGTCGATGAATTCGAACTCAGCGCGAAAACTTGAGTAGGAATTTGTTGTTAACCCATTTTTTAGAAATTTCGAAAATTTTGATAATTTCTCCACGCGTACATCCGGCATTTTTTTGGGCGAAAAAATTTTGCGAGAGTTTCGGGGCCCGGACCCGGTGAAATATATTCGAAATGCCGAGACGAATACTAAACCGTCGTCAAAATTGATTCACAGGCCAATTCTGACCCCGTATAGTCCCCGCCCCCAGTATAACCTTATTTCTGACTGTATCTCGGCCACGGAGGGTCAGCGCCTGATTTGGTCGACGAATTCGAACTCAGCGCGAAAAACTGAGTAGGAATTTGTTGTTATCTTATCTATTTGGAATTTCTACAATTATGAAAATTTCTCAATACCATATCTTCAAAATTGATTCACATGCTCTTTCCGAGCCTCTATAGCCCTCGCCCTCATTATAACCACATTGTTGACTGTATCTCGGCAACGGAGGGTCAGCGTCTGATTAGGTCGACGAATTCGAACTGAGCGCGAAAAATTGTGTAGGAATTTGTTGTTATCTCATCTATTTGGAATTTCGAAAATTTTGAAAATTGTTCCATACCGTATGTATACGTCAGGCATTCTTTTGGGCGAGAAAATTTTCCGAGAGCTTCGTGGCCTGGATCCGGCGAAATAGAATCGAAATGCCGAGATGAATTCAGAACCGTCGTCAAAATTGATTCAGAGGCTATTTCTGACCCAGAATAGCCCCCGCCCCAGTATAACCATATTTTTGACTGTATCTCGCTAACGGAGGGTCAACGCCTGCTTTGGTCGATGAATTCGAACTCAGCGCGAATAATTGTGTAGGAATTTGTTGTTATCTCATCTATTTGGAATTTCGAAAATTTTGAAAATTTCTCCATTCTTACATCAGGCATTTTTTTTTTTTGCGAGAAAATTTTCCGAGAGTTTCGGTGCCCGGATCCGGCGAAATAGAATCGAAACGCCGAGATGAATTCAGAACCGTCATCAAAATTGATTCACAGGCTCTTTCTGACCCAGTATAGACCCAGCCCCCAGTATAACCACTTGTTGACTGTATCTCGTCAACGGTGAGTCAGCGCCTGATTTGGTCGAGAAAATCGAACTCAGCGCGAAGAATTGAGTAAGAATTGGTGGTTATCTCTGTTTTTTTTTAATTTCGAAAATTTTGAAAATTTCTCCTACCACACATCAGGCATTTTTTTGGGCGAAAAAATTTTCCGAGAGCTTCGGGGACCGAACCCGGCGAAATAGAATCGAAATGCCGAGACGAATTCAAAACCCTCGTCAAAATTGATTCACAGGCAGTTTCTGACCCAGTAAATCCCTCGCCCCTATCATAAACAACATTTTTTACTATATCTCGGCAACAGAGGATCAGCGCGTCATTTGGTCGAAGAATTTGAACTCAGCGCGAAACATTTAGTAGGAATTGGTGGTTATCTCAATATTTTTGAATTTCGAAAATTTTGAAAATTTCTCCATCTTATACATCAGGCATTCTTTTGGGCGAAAAAATATTCCGATAGCTTCGGGGCCCGGACCCGGCGAAATAGATTCGAAAGCACGAGACGAATTTAGAACCGTCGTCAAAATTGATTTGCAGGCTATTTGTTACCCAGTACAGCCCGGCCCCCAGTATAAACACATTTTTGACTGTATCTCGGCGACGGAGGGTCACCGCCAGATTTGGTCGACGAATTCGAACTCAGCGCGAAAACTTGAGTAGGAATTTGTTGTTATCCCATTTTTTAGAAAATTCGAAAACTTTGATAATTTCTCCACGCGTACATCCGGCATTTTTTGGGGAGTAAAAAAATTTTTCGAGAGATTTGGGGCCCAGACCCGGCAAAATAGATTTGAAAGTTCGAGACGAATTCAGTACCGTCGTCCAAATTCATTGAAAGGCTATTTTTGACCCACTATAGCCTCCGCCCCCCGTATAACCACATTCTTGACTGTCTCTTGGAAACGGAGTGTCAGCGCCTGATTTGGTCGACGAATTCGAACTCAGCTCGAAAAATTGAGTAGGAATTGGATTTCAAATTTTGAAAATTTGTAAAATATCTCCATACTATACATCAGGCATTCTTTTAGGCGAAAACATATTCCGAGAGCTTCGGGGCCCGTACCCGGCGAATTCTAAACCGTCGTCAAAATTGATCACAGTCTATTCCTGACCCAGTATAGGGAGCGAGGGGTATACTGGCTCACAAAGAGCCTGTAAATCAATTTTGACGATTGTTCTGAATTCGTCTCGGCATTTCGATTCTATTTCGCCGGATCCGGGCACCGAAACTCTCGGAAAATTTTTTCGCCCTTAAAAATGCCTGATGTACGTATGGAGAAGTTTTCAAAATTACCGAAATTCCATAAAGATGAGATAACAACAAATTATTACTCAATTTTTTGCGCTGAGTTCGAATTCGTCGACCAATTCAGGCGCTGACCCTCCGTTGCCGAGATACAGTCAAAAAAGTGGGTAAACTGGGGGCCGGGCTATACGGGGTCAGAAATAGCCTGTGAATCAATTTTGACGACGGTTCTGAATTCGTCTCGGCAATTCGATCCTATTTCGCCGGATTCGGGCCCCGAAATTCTCGGAAAATTTTCTCGCCCAAAAAAATGCCTGATGTAAGTATGGAGAAATTTTCAAAATTTTCGAAATTCCAAATAGATGAGATAACAACCAATTCCAACGTTCAAAGAAGGAGGCACGAAATGTGGGACCCTTGAGCACAATCCGAACAAATAAAATACAAGTTTGTGCCACTATTTTTGAGACCCCACCTTTGTTTGGGGGGTGGGCTAACATTTCACCGCCCTCCATTTTATTTTTGGGCTGTAGGTCCAAGGAAGGGGGCACAAATTGTGGGAACCTCGAGCACATTTAGCACAAATTAGGTAAAAATTCGTGCAATCACACCCGAGCCCCCACCCCTTTCTTGGGGGGGGGGGTTGTGGCCCATATCCACACTTTTTTTACTTTCACCACTGGTTTCTTCGTTATCATTGTTGCCAAATCCAATGCGCAAAAACAGAAGTGTCGTTGCCTGAAACTATCGCACTTTCGCCTCATGAGTTTAAAAAAAGTATGAACAAAGACAACAAAACTTTGGATAGAATGGGTGCATCTCCCAAAATTGGGGTAGGATATGAGATACCGTGAAAAGAACCTGAAAAATTAATTCGGTGACAGCAGAAACCAGTTAATCTCTCCTTTTGAAGATCGTTTTTTTAAAATATCATAATTTTTCCAGCCCCCCCAAATTGAGCACTGGACTGTGAGCCCAGAAAATGCGGCACAAATTCTGAGACCTCGGAGCACAATTAGCACAAATTACGATAAAATTTGTGCCGCTAATTCCAACCCTCTATCTTCATTTGGGGGGGGGGGCCAACATTTCTCTGCCCCCCCTAAACTTTTCATTAAGATGTAGACCCACGGGAGGCGGCACAAATTCTGGGACTTCGGAGCACAATTAGCACAAATTACAATAGAATTTGTGCCGCTAATTCCAACCCCCTACCTCATTTTGGGGGGGGGCCGTAGAAATACAGCCCCCATGTCTGCTTCTCCTCTGGTCTTGAAATGAGTCATGTCTTGACGAATTGGAATACTTGAAATGTTTCAAAAAGTATCAACTATCAATGTCTACTTAAGAGTCCTAACAATGCTCAATATAGTCTCAATGTCTCAAGGCAGGCGCTTATCTAGAAATCGAGAAGGACACACGTTAGACTCGGAAGGCTACGTGTGATAGCTATGGTTTCTGCAAATTTAATTGGAAAATAAAGTTGGTACTATTCTCGACATTTTGGGAGAAAAGTGTAGGTCTCTGTGCTCCCCTTTCTGCTGAATGTACGTATACATGGTTCCTACGAGTGTTAATGGATCGTAAAATTATATCAGTAAATCTGAACTAATCTGAAACAGTAGTTTGAACACTGAACAGGATTCCCATTATAATGGGAGGGGGCGGTCGAGCGACAATACGTGGCATGCGAGGATTTTTATTCATTTTTGGTTTCTTTCTCTCTATATACTAAAAAAGTAAAATCCGCCGCCGCCGCCGCCACCACCGCCACCGCCTCCGCCTCCACGGGAAAAAAACGCACTGCGGGTTGCCTATCTAAAAATCCGAAAAATTGCAGGGGCAGATCAGCTACTTTCAAGGACATTCTAATATAAAAGATCTTCAAGTTTTAAGACATAACTGACATAATAAGACATAAAATGACATAATTACCCATAATCTTCAAGATCACGAGTCGCTGCAGGTTGCCTACCCGGCCCCTTAATTACTCAATTTTCCAGGGTAGCTTACCTGCAGGAGGGGGTTTATGGTTGTGGAGGAAGCTCCTGAAGGGGGAGGAGAGCCCCTGGAAAATTGCAGGGGCAGATTAACTACTTTCAAGGACATAATCTGTTCTAACATAAAAGCTCTCCAAGTTTAAGACATAACTGACATAATGAGACATAAAAAGACATAAAATGACATAATTACTCATAATCTTCAAAATCACAAGTCGTTGCAGGTTGCCTACCCAGCCCCATAATTGCTCAATTTTCCAGGGTAGTCTACCCTCAGGAATGGGTTCATGGTTGAGAAGGGAGCTCCTGAAGGGGGAGGAGGGCCCCTGTGGGGGCGTGGGCTGTGGACGAAAATGAAGGCCCTGGGTGGGGCGGGAGTAAGAGGACCTGGTGGAGGGGAAAGTGCTGGTGAGAGAGGGGACCTCGGAGAGAAATGGCCGTTGTGCGGGAGGGCTGTGCGGAGTAGGGTGTTGAGGGAAAGGGCTCTCGAGGGAGGGTGGTCATGGTTGTGAGAGCTCCTGGGTGGATGGTCAGGGATCTTCGGGGGTTGGCGGGCCATAGTGAGGACAGGGGCTCTGAAAGGAGATGAAACCCGGGGTAGTGGTGGGTGAGAGGTCTTTGTGGCGGAGGAAATCCTTGATAGGAGAGGTTGGCCATTGAGGAAGGAGGAGGGCCGCGAAGCGGCCAGGGGGTATACTAAAAAAGTAAAATCCGCCGCCGCCGCCGCCAACGCCGCCACCACCGCCGCCTACGCGAGACAAAAAACGCACTGCGGGTTGCCTATCTAAAAATCCGAAAAATTGCAGGGGCAGATCAGCTACTTTCAAAGACATAATCTGTTCTAATATAAAAGATCTCCAAGTTTTAAGACATAACCGACATAATAAGACATAAAAAAGACATAAAATGACATAATTACCCATAATCTTCAAGATCACAAGTCGCTGCAGGTTGCCTACCCGGCCCCTTAATTACTCAATTTTCCAGGGGTAGCGGTTGTGGAGGAAGCTCCTGAAGAGGGAGGAGAGCCCTTAGAAAATTGCAGGGGCAGATCAACTACTTTCAAGGATATAATCTGTTCTAACATAGAAGATCTCCAAGTTTTAAGACATAACAACTGACATAATAAGACATAAAAAGACATAATTACCCATGATCTCCAAGATCTCAAGTCAAAAGATATAAAATGACATAGCTCTCTATGTATTAAAAACCAAAACTCCTCCCCCCTCCGCCACCCTACCTAAAAAACTGCACTGCGGGTTGCCTACCTAAAAATCCGAAAAATTGCAGGGGCAGATCAGCTACTTTTAAGGACATAATCTGTTCTAACATAAAAGATCTCCAAGTTGTAAGACATAACTGACATAAAAAGACATAAAATGACATAATTACCCATAATCTTCAAGATCACAAGTTGCTGAAGGTTGCCTACCCAACCCCTTAATTGCTCAATTTTCCAAGGGTAGCCGACCTTCAGGAGGGGGTTCATGGTTGAGAAGGCAGCTCCTGAAGGGGGAAGAGGGCCGGGCGTGGGCTGTGGATGGAGATGAAGTCCCTAGATGGGGCGGGAGTAAGAGGACCTGGTGGAGGAGAAAGGGCTTGGTGAGAGAGGGGACCTCGGAGAGAAATGGCCGTTGTGCAGGAGGGACTGGTGGTGGGGTAGGGTCTTGAGGGAGAAGGGCTCTCGGGGGAGGGGTGGTCATGGTTGTGAGAGCTCCTGGGTGGATGGTCTGGGATCTTCAAGGAGGTTGGAGGGCCATAGTGAGGACATGGGCTCTGAAAGGAAATGAAGCCCGGGAGTAGTGGTGGGGGAGAGGTTCTTGTGGCGGAGGAAATCCTTGGGAAAAGAGGTTGGCCATTGAGGAAGGAGGAGGTAGTGGTGGGTGAGGATCCTAGAGGGGCAATAAAATTTTGCTAGATAAAGGCCCGGGGTGTACGAGGTACTCATGGTAGAGGAGGAGCTCCTAAAGGGGAGGAAAAACAGGATGGTGGCGGGGACTGTAGAGGGACATCGAGGCCCCAAATGGGGAGGGGGTAATAGTGAGGAAGTGTCCTGGTGGAAGAGGAAGTTCTTGGTGAGAGAGGCGGCCGGGGAAGGCGAATTAAGGCCATGGTGCCGAAGGTTCTGGTCCCGGAGAAGGGGTCTTGAGGGGAAGGGTTCTTGGGCGGGAGGGGTGATCATGGTGGTGGAAGCTCCGGGTTGGAGGACTAGGGGATCTCTGAGGTGGTTCAGCGAGGAGGCCGTAGGGCGATAGAGCCGCGGAGGGGAACGCTGTGGAGAGGGACTAAGGCCGTCATCGGGAGGGATAGTAGAGACCACGGACCGCCTACCCTGCCCCACTAATTACTTATTTCTCCATAGGTAGCCTACCCCTAGGTGGTGGTTCATGGTGGAGGGAGCTCCAGAATGAGAAGGAGATCCATGGGTGGCGTGGCCTCAGGAGGGGGATAAAGGCCCTGGGTGGTGTGGGGTGTAATGGTGAGTAAGAGGTCCTGGTGGAGGAGGAAGTCCTTGGTGAGAGAGGCGGCCGAGAAGGCTATTGAAGGCCATGGTGCGGAAAGGTCTGGTCCCGGGCAGGTGGTCTTGAAGGGAAGGGTTCTCGTGGGGAAGGGTTGGTCATGGTGGTGGAAGCTCCTGGTTGGAGGGCCAGGGGATCTTTGTGGTGGTTGAGCGAGGAGGCCGTAGGGCAATGGAGCCGCAGAAGGGGAAGGCTGTAGAGAGGGACTTATGCCGCCATTGGGGAGGTAGTACTGATGGGTGAAGAGGTCTTGGTGGGTGTGGTACGTGAACGAAAATGAAGGCCATAGTGGTGTGGGGTGGTCGAAAGACGTGGCCCTAATGGAGGGCACTCGTGGTGGAAGAGGGTGATCAGGGGAGACTAGGTGGAGGACTATGGCCATTGTGGGGAAGGAGTTTGTGACTGGGGTTGGGTTGCGACTGTTGAGGTGTGACCGTGGAGGCGGAGAGCAACCATGGTCAACGACGGGGTCGTGGTGGAGGAGGAGGAGGCTCTTGATGAAAGAAAGAATGGAAGGGGATTCATGGTGGAAGATTGAGGACCGCTGATTGTGGGAGAGCAAAAGAAGCACAATGCAAATCTCAACTCAGGAACAAAAGTTTCAGACCAAACACTGAGGACTGTGGCGGTTGGACGAGGCGCGAAGCGCCGAGTAAGGCCGGCACGAGCGAAGCGAGTGACGGCGGGGGGGTTGGGCCGCGAAGCGGCCAGGGGCGAAGCCCCCTTGTAAACAACTAAATTTCAAGCGAAACAAGGAGCGCATTTCGTGTAAACCTACCCCGATTTAGTTTATGTTTTTAATCAGATTTGGTCATTGTAGGTGACATGAGGTCAAACTTCACCGTTTTTGAACGAAAAATTTCAGAACAATTCTGAATTAAATGTGTTTTGTTTTGGCCGCCGGTGTCATTTTCAGTCGTTATTGATCAATTTTGGTTAGATTAGATCGTTCTTCATTAACTCTCATAGTTTTCAGACGGATTTGTTTTAATTTCTTCGTTTTAGGTATTTTTTGGTAATTCTTGGCACGATTTGGTCAAATTTTGTTGATTTGAGATGGGCTAGGTCAATGTTGAACGGATTTAGTCGTGCTTGAGTATTTTTGTCACTTTTGGTCATTTTTAATAATGGGTCATGTTGAGTTTAGGTTGTTTCTTTGTTCGATTTGATCAGTTTAACTGTTCAGATTTGATCGTTCTCAGTCTTTTACAATCAGTTTGGTTGGCTAAATTTAATTGTGTTTCTAATCATATACTTTGAGCTGTTTTTGACCGATTCTTGGCGCCGTTCAATCAAGTTTATTCAGGAAGAACGTCAAACTTTGTAGTTTTTAGCCCTTTTGTTCAAATTTGATTAAATTCATTTAAATTTGGTCGTTTTTGTTGTTTCAACTTTATTGGATAGTTTTCGTAATATTTCTTAAGTCACTCTTCTTTATTAAGTATTCGAATTCAAGATTTTTATAACTAGTAAGTTTTGGTCCTAATTCCTCCCATCTTACCGCGCGAAGTCAGTTCTGTAAGAAAATAAACTTTGCGGTATGGAACTCTTTTTCAAACATTAATTTACTTAATAATACTATGTCCCAAAAGAAACAATGAAAAAGTGTACGGAGAGAACCAATTGAGATGTAAGCCGAAAAAAGCACAATTTTCTATGAGTTTCTGTACTAACCTACCATTTCTGATGTCACTTAAATTTCTGCCCCTGCCAAAGTGGACTAACCTCTTTTTTTTTTTTCTTTTTTCTTTTTAAATACAAACCTTGACTCGAATCTGAAGCCTAAGCCAGAGTCAAAGCATTAATTTTTGATTTAATATTAATTAGTTTAAATTAATAAAATTTATATAAGAAATTAAATTAAAATTAATAATAAAATAAAATAAATAAAATGTCCGGAGGTCGACACGACATTTTCGTAATCGAAGTCGAACGGAGATTTTTCAGAAGCAACCATTTAATCGAACACAGTTGATTAATTTAAATCATCCATTAATCGCAAATAATCGATTGATCAAAACAGGGACGTACCGAAGTTTTTCCTAGGAGAGAGAGAGAGAGGGAGGGGGGGGGGGTAAAAGTTGTGAAAGTTTCAACTGATTCAACTCAAAATTCCCAAATATTAAAGCAAAAAAAAAAAAAACTTTTGACTTGGTGGATTTCTTCTGCTGACTCCACTCAAAATTCCTAAATATTAAAGCGGAAGAAGAAAAACGTTTTGACTTGTTGGATTTTCCCAACTCCGCCTGACTGAAATGGTAAATTTTCCCAGCTGCTAAGTAAAAAAATCCTACAAGGGGGTGTGAGTTAGTCCCTTCTCCTGTCGGTACGTCCCCGGGTCAAAAAATGAGTTAATTAATGAACTATTGATTCATTTTAAGAAATCAACTTTGTAACGTGCGTTACTATGATTGTTTCTAATCATGGCCCTATAACGTTTGGCTAGAAAGGAATACCGATGAAAATGGAATAAAACGGTAAAGGCAGAAAAAAAGAAACCAGTGAGAAGGAGAGACAAGGAAAAATTGTATTTCTCTGAGGAAAATTACGCCGGAAATGTTCGTGGGTAAGAACTCGAGTATTTTAGAAGGAATGCGGGTTAGATATTATTTACTTCGTCGTAGGTGTATAAAAGAGTATATATGTATGTAATATTCCTGTCCCGTCATATCTTATCTGTCGTCTAATCGCTTCATTCAATATTCCTTCCCCAAACCTGCACACATTATCTGATCGTCGTTCTAGCCATGCCGTCTGTATGTCTAGTACATTATTAGCTTTCGTGCTTCGCACATCTACTTTTTCTCTCTCGCTTTCCGTTTGCGTACGCTCGCTAAACGACTTCGTTTTTGAATTCGTTATTATTTTTCAATAAACGCATTCACTCGAGTCGTTTGCCTTTTTGCTTTTCTAAACTCCATTGAGACTTATAAATTCAAAAACCTGTCGTTTTTACTACTTTTCGCCTTTTCTTCGTTTCAAATATTTTTCGCGCTTTTAAGTATGCCCTTGAAAGTGAAGTTTACATTACGTGCTGAACCGTCCCTGACGGATTCAAAAACTACAGTGACGAATCTCTTCACAATGCAGTTCCTGGAAGAAGATGATGACACTGTATTCGTCTTTCCCGAAAATTATCGGGCGTTATCGCATCATGATCGCCTCTTTGCCTTACCAGTTGCGATGATGGCCAAGAAAGATTTGACTCCTCGATGGAAAACTCGTTCATTTCGGATTACCTTACCCGCTGATATAGCAGCATTATACATGGACGCAGAAGGTAATGCGGTGTTTTTGGGCAACATGCTGGATGAACATGACCTATCCGCGCACTGTACGCCAACTCCATCCATTGTAAATGTACAACCCAGCGTAAATCCTGTAAAGCCACTATCCTCTATTGTAAAGGACGCAGTGGTACCAAAATTTGGTTCAAAGACGGTATTCTCCAACGCAGAAGCGTGGTTATCGATTTTTGAATCCGAATGCCGACGTCTGAACATTGAAGAGGAGCATTATTGGGAGGTCATACGTCTATTCCTCGAGGATGCGGCTGAAAAATGGTACAATACGACCCGACTTTCATCCCTTTCAACATCATGGGAATTTTGGAGAAATAGTTTTATCGAAAACTTCGGCCAACGGGGCTTGTCTGCCGCCCGATCTGCTTTTTCATACCGTTTTATTGGAGGATCTCTCAGCGACTACGTTCAAAATAAACTCAACCTCCTCGTTTCATTCAATCCAAAAATGCACGAGATTGATAAAATGGCGCATCTTGCTCTAGGACTACCAAGTCATCTGCAAGAGAAAATAAACTTTTCTGACAATGGTACTCTTGGTAAGTTGCTTGCAACTATTAATTCGTTTGACCGCCCCTTTTCTGTTCGTTCAATTGCCCCTAATGTAAACTTGTCGCCCTCTCCAAATTCACAGTCGTCGTCATCAAACGCCTTTTCTTCTCTGCATCCGAAAAATCCATGCCCTTATTGTAAGAAAAGAGGTTTTGAGCGCTACCACTTTGAAAAAGATTGTCTTACGAAACAACGAGACTTGCAACAACGTAAAGGTAACAATAGTGCAAAGTCTCCTGATAACGTAACTAAAGCGGTACACAATTTCGATCTTGAAGAACTCCAAAACGAAATAAAAGAAATTCAAAAAAACGAGTGAAGCCCTCGTTTGTGGTTGTTGATGTAGGTTTCAATAAAGAAACAGGCAAAGGTCTTTATGATCCTGGAGCAAACTCCTCCATTATATCGTACAATACGTTAAAAAAAATAAAGGATCACAAATTTGTGCAGACAAAATCTACATACAACACCACGAGCGGTAAGGGCTCCATCCTAGGCATTACGATGCTCACGCTTAAAATTATGGATATTGAGAAAAGAGTTCTTTTATACGTTTTGGACTCTCCGTTGTTTAAATACGATTTTATAATTGGTTTAGATACCATACCACTTTTTGGTCTATCATTGAACCATAAGCTAGAATTAACGCAAAGTAAAGAAACCACAATATACCATAACGTAATCTGGAATGATTATATGCCATTAGAATTATTCGATTTAAAAACTACTCACCTTAACGTAGAAAAGAAAAATATTATTCGTACACTAATTGAAAAAAACAGCATGGCATTTGCGAAAGATGCCTTTGATGTAGGTAATGTAACAAACTATGAATGTACAATCAATCTTGATAAAGATACCTATATTGCAAAAAAACCATACAGATGTTCCTTTGAGGATCAGGAAGAAATTGAAAGGCAGTGCAACGCACTTCTAAAAAATGGTATGATTACTGAATCAAAATCCCCATTTGCATCTCCTGTGACTATGCAATACAAAAAAGATGGTCTAAACGCTTCAAAAAAGAAAACTCGCATGTGCGTGGATTACCGAGAATTAAACAAACGTGTAATCCCAGAAAGTCAACCTTTTCCGCTTATCGATGAAATTTTAGCAAAAACTCGCGGTTGTAAATGGTTTTCTGCGTTAGATATCAATGCGGCATTTTGGTCAATTCCAATACGTCCTTCTGACCGTCATAAGTCCGCGTTTGTTACTCAACACGGTCATTATGAATGGCGCTCGACACCATTCGGGCTAAAGAATGCACCTGCTGTGTATCAACGTATTCTATCGGGTATTATAAAGCGTAGAAATTTATCAGGTTTTGCAGTAAACTATCTCGATGATATACTTGTTTTTTCGCGTTCCTTCGAGGAACATATCTCGCATGTACAACTGTTAATTAGCGCTATTTATGAAGAAGGTTTCAGATTAAACTTCAAGAAATGTAATTTCGCCGCACCTATGATACAATATCTCGGTCATATTCTGGGACCTGACACTGTCAAACCTCTCCAGGACAATTTAGTCGCCATTAATTCCTTCCCTGTACCATCCACCAGAAAACACGTTCGTCAGTTCCTCGGAAAAATAAATTTCTATAGGAAATTTATCCCAAACTCCACCTCAGTCTTAGAGCCATTCCACAATTTACTCCGAAAAAATGTTCCATTTTCCTGGACCCGTGAATGTCAAGTCAGTTTCGATGAAGTGAAAACTCTTCTAACTTCAGCACCAATTTTGGCTATTTTTGACCGAACTAAACCTATATTCATCTACACTGACGCCAGTGGAGTGGGTATAGGAGCAGTATTAAAACAGAAGCAGACAGACGGGTCTGAAAAACCAGTCGCCTACTTCTCAAAAAAATTGTCCGAGGCGCAAAAGAAGAAGAAAGCGATCTACATCGAAAGCCTGGCTATTCGTGAATCCATCCGTTACTGGCGGTATTGGCTGATCGGCCGCCACTTTACCGTTATCACCGATCACAAACCTCTCCAAAATCTCAATTTGAAAGCTCGAACTGATGAGGAACTTGGCGACTTAGCTAATGAACTACTTCAGTTTGACTTCAATATACTGTATCGTCCCGGCTCGGACAATCATGAGGCGGACTGCTTGTCTCGTAATCCAGTTCTAGATCCATCTGACAATCCTAATCATGAACGTATAATTCCCACATTCAATTTTTTAAACCTCGGCGAAATAAAAACCTTGCAGAAAAATGTAACTAGCTTAAGTTCTGACACAAAAAAACAAGATGTAATTTTCAGAAATGTACGTGGTAAACCACGAATACCTTTAGATTACGATGCAGGTGTAAAACTTACACATCTGGTACACTCAAAATATGGTCACGTTGGTTCAAAGCATGTCTTAGCGATTATTAGCGATATTTTTACCTTCCCGAATATGTACAAATATATAACGGCTTATTGTAAAGTATGTAATGTATGTATTCAGAATAAATCTCGTCGCTCCCGACGCAGCGGTGAGTTAGGTCTCCTAGGTCCTCCTGACTCTCCTTACCAAATCATGTCTCTTGATACCGTTGGTGGCTTTGGAGGCAATCATTCTACAAAAAAATACCTTCATATACTCGTCGATCATTTTTCACGTTACGTTTACATCTTATGCTCCCAAGGACAGTCAGCCAAGGAAATGATCTCCCTCGTTGATTCAGTTCACAAGTGTCACCCAATAGGTATGCTTATGACGGATCAACATGGAGGTCTGACTTCTGACGAGTTCCGCTCCTATTGTTCCCGATCTGGTATAAAACATGTGTATACTGCAGTCGATAGCCCATCATCGAATGGTTTAAATGAAAGGTTAAATCAAACGTTGGTGAATCGCATCCGCTGCATGAAGCATGATGAAAATACCTCTTCCACAAAGAGTTGGGCTGCTATCGCAACAGAATGTGTTAAACAGTACAATAATTCTCCCCACAGTGTAACAAGGTTCTCGCCTTCCTATTTACTCACAGGTCAATGTGACCGGATTATCCCATCATCATTATTGAATCCTCCAGACATCGCCGCTGATAGGAAAACCGCATTATGTAATACGATAAGAAATCACGAGTATAACAAAACATTGTACGATAGGAATAGAATACCGATAGACTTTAATGTTGGAGACAACGTATATGTAGATAATGGAAATAAACTTAACCGTGATAAGTTAGATAAATTACGTACAGGACCGTATACTATTACTAATCAATTATCAAAGAATGTATTCGAAGTTCAAGTGGGCATTGGCCCTTTGGCAAAACGTTTGTATCATGCGAGTAAACTGTTACATGAAAAATGTAAATGATGATCTGTACTTATCCCTTTTAGCGAACTTACCACCCTTCATTCTGCTCTTAAACGAGTGGGAAGGGGGGATGTAATATTCCTGTCCCGTCATATCTTATCTGTCGTCTAATCGCTTCATTCAATATTCCTTCCCCAAACCTGCACACATTATCTGATCGTCGTTCTAGCCATGCCGTCTGTATGTCTAGTACATTATTAGCTTTCGTGCTTCGCACATCTACTTTTTCTCTCTCGCTTTCCGTTTGCGTACGCTCGCTAAACGACTTCGTTTTTGAATTCGTTATTATTTTTCAATAAACGCATTCACTCGAGTCGTTTGCCTTTTTGCTTTTCTAAACTCCATTGAGACTTATATGTATACCAGAAGGAAAGCAAACTTGGTCGAAGATATTATGATTCCTCATAATAAAACTTGGGGATTGCTGACAAGGTCACAGGGCGCACTCATGATAATGGGATCAAGAACTGAGAGCCTACAAATCATACAAGCGCGGATTGATTGCCTCGATTTGGTCGAAGCTCTTTCAGATGTCCTCAGGCTTCAAAGACTCTTTCAAACTCATCTAAACCTGTTTAAAACTTTTCCGTTCAGACTTTCTACGACACTAAGATTTATCCGGGTAAATTCAAGACTATTTGAAACATGATTATGAGGTAACGATACGATGCGCTGTACAGTGGTCCCAAACTTTAAGAATGCACGCATAATCAGTAACATGAGACGGGGTCGGGGATGGTGAGGTTTTGGATGTGTCCGACCCAAAGAAATTCATGAATGATCCACGAGCATTTTAATGTACTCTCAGATATTAAGGTGCGTAGGCCTATTACAGGTACCAGAAAATGAAATTACTTTCAAGAATTATAACTGAATACCTGCAGCATCAGACGATCGGACACCGAATATGAATCACAGTGTAGGCTTCATAAACTGTCTGAGCCTAATGCGATACAATTTAGAATATCGGTAAATAAAATATAGGCATTCCTCTCTATTGTTCTCTTTCAGTACGACCGTTACTCAAGTAAATGGCCTGTTGGTTTACCCAAAAATAAGCGAAGTTCGTAGGTCAGAAATCGTAACTCGGAAAATAACAGCGGCGAAATAAATTCACTAATTCATGCATTGCGGCTTACCGAGGTACGTACAGAGGTAATTGTCATATCTGCGGTCTAAAATGCACACTTCGATATTTCCGACGCAATGCTTTCCATTACTGACTGACCATCGCATTGGCGCCTGAACTATTTTCATTTCGTAAATCGAGTTGGAATACAATTGATTGTTGTCTCATACCCGGACCGATCGAGAATAATTTAAGACTGAAGGGCTTCGAGAAAGAAGGATGTAGTCCATATCTCTTCTTCTTTTTTTTTTTTTTTTTTTTGGGGGGGGGAGAGGGTAGAGGATTTTTGGGATAATCACACTCCCTTTTCCCAGTAAGCGACCAAGATAGTCTTTTCGCCGAAATTCTTCAGGAAAATTGAAGATATTTTCACTATTCGTTCAGCACTTTTTGGGGTCGACACCGTGGGATCAACCCCGCAGAAAAATTCTGGCACCGGGCCTGTTGTCATCACAAGAACCCAGCCTTGTAGCAAACTACGTTCTACCAGCCATGAGAATAAGCCAAACGCTGTAAGTACGATGAATATCATTCAAAAGATTAAATCCTAGGCTAAAACTTCTCACTAAAATGAGATCTCCTCATTCGGTTCCTTGCAAGAGTGATTTTCCCCGAACCACTCACAGGGGGCGATTTGCCATTCATGTAACTGGAAAATTCTCCAGTAGGTCGGTCCAGTTCAGAAGATTTGGGTCGATATATTAAGCAGTTTTAGACCAGGATGGAGTCTGGAAGGGAGGCGGAGAAAGAGGAGACGAAAAGTTGGCCGATGTAACGGCATTATCCTGAAAAAATTTTAGGTCACAATCCGCCTCTGACCGCTCTACAACTATCTTCATGGTGCAATTATTTTCGAATACACCCACGGGTAAAAGAGAATACCCATTTTTCTTTCAAAGAAATCTACTGGTACATATAAGAGGCCGTTCACAGTGGTTCCTCAGAAAAACTCTGAGACTTGGATTTCGGGTTTTTTCGAAAGCGCTGAATTCATTTTTCATGAAATTTTCTATCGAAACCCAAGAGAGGGTTCAAGGAGGGAAGGAAAAGGGGTAAAACTGAAAATTCAATGTGTAAAACAGTAACACTTGTATAGCGTTTTCTCACAAAGCAGCGAAAAGTGGCAGGAAGTATGAAAAGTTCCTAAAAGCACACATCCTAAAGAATAACTATGAGAGCCAAACATTTTGTCCAGAAATGCCCATCAGAAATGTTTGTGGAGCTGAAAGTTGTGAACATTAGATAACATAAATGTACTTATTTCAAACATCAAATTCTTACGTTGTAACACATTTAAACCAAAAAACAAAACTAAATTCTGATTAACCATGAAAAGTACATTAGAAAAACACATTCATCATATTAAATCAGACAATATCACAACAGTAAGGCATGGGTTAAAACATGTGCATGAAACTGCTAAATCGGCTCATGGTTAACTCCACCCACTCGACGACGTTTGATACCTATAGAAAACTGGAGCCAAGGCAGCTGGTATAGATGAAAGCAAGTGCTTTGAGGGTGGTGGAACATTTTACCTGCCTAGTTGTTTATCAATTTATCGTAGTTCCTTTTTCGACTTCTGACCAGCTAGATTTTCTGAGGAACCACTGCGTGGGGGTGTTACCCTAGTCAATTGTCCCGCTACTATATTAAATTTGATATGACACTAATGCGAATTTGACTTTCAGCCTAGTTAAGTTTACTTTGTACTAGGTGCATGGTAAAGTTGGCCGAGTTTCTATTGCTTGTTTAAGTCAAGAGCGCAACCAGAGGAGGAGGCTAGGGGCTATAGCCTTCAAAATTCTTCGAAATTTTTTCAAAATCAATGTTGAAAAAAAATTTATGCCGATGGCCTGATGCGATTTGGTTGTGTCGTAGGTTTGTACAAATTTACAGCTTGTGAAAATAGGTAGGCACTAACTTAAGCTTTCACCTCTGTTCAATTTTTTTTTTTTTTTTGACATTTTTATGTCTTTGCTTTGGCACATCAACGAAAAAAACGTTACTTCTTGAGCGTTACTATGGAGCATCACGAAAAAAAAACAAAAAACAGCTGATCGAGAGCTTTAGCACATAAACGAAAAAAGTGTTTCTTTTTGAGCGTTACTTCTGAGGCGAGAATCGAAATCAAGGCTCTTCAAGGTGACAATTCAGTTCAGTGGCGGTTGACATTTTCATGAAAATACATATTAACAAAATGGCTGCAGACTACAGTCGCGCAGCAACAATACCAACACGGCTGCAGACTGTATTCGCGTCGATATTAAAATCGAGACATAAAAATGCTCTCCCGTGGTTGCAGATCCGTCTACGACATGTCGAGGTGCTAGTGATTTTGATCACTTTTGATTCGACTTAGTAATTTTTGGTCGTTTTGGTCAATTTTGGGCAGATATAGATAGTTTTTCTTCACGTAAGATTCTAGTTGTTTTCCATTATTTTTAGTCAACTTCCTCCAAATTTTTCTTTATATTATTTCAGTGCCCCCCCCCCCGCCAAATTATATGGTTATGGGTGGTTTTCGCTTTCATTTGATCTGGTCTCTGTCTATCGATTCGATTTCAAACTATTTCAAAATTATTGCTGCGGTTTTTATTAGGGATGAATGATAATTTTCAGGGTAGATGCGAATTAGTTTCCTTCCGTTTTCATTCTCCTCCTAATGAACCCTACCGCAAGTTTTATTTAATTTTGAAATTTCAGATTCTTATGTTTTGTTACGTGCGCAGAATCTTATTCTTTTAAGAGGATAACAAAGTCAAAATATTCGACTCACGGAGACTATTTTTCTAAATAATTTTCGCATCAAAAATGAAAACTTAGGGAAATTTTAATGACTTTTTCAGCCAAGTGTCGTAATTTTTCCTAATATAAGAGGGCCTAGAAATAATTTTCCTCCCACCTTTTGAAAAAGAGTAACTAGATTGATTTTTCGTCCTTCTCCTTTGCTCCGCCATCTATGGTTTTTATGCTATCGTTTGTGATTGATGGTATAAATCGGTTCAGACCTATTTTTTGTGGCTTGGGAGAAAGGGATTCTCCTTGGTCTTTTAGTTCGGAACCACTCTCGTTTTACTTCGAACTATGGATCAATCTCCAGAAACTGAGAATATTAAAAACATTTTTTGTTAGTTTTTTATTTTTTTCTCCCCCTCCCCCCTCACCACGCAATAATATTTAGTTAATTTGTTAATATGTAGTGAAGACTATTCAACAAGTTTACAAGGCAAGAACATCAAAATTTAAGGAGGGAGACGATTTTTCTAAATTCTACCCCCACCCCAAAAAAAGTTCTGGTTGCGCCCCTGGTTCAAGTAATGTAGGTATATAAGTACTGTTCGTTATGTTTCCTAGATTCTCAGGTTATTTGGAATATGTTTGGTGAACAATGAATTCATGTCCTTTCTCATCAACATATCTTCTACACCTGAAGTTCCGTAGAATTCGGGAATCCTTAAGTCCCCTAGCGAAGTAAAAACTACTACAAGAATTGAACCTTTTTGGCAATAAGTTGAGAAATAATATTCATTACATTTATCGAAAAAAAAAAGCTCGACAAAAAATGTTCTTGAAGCGATTTCACATGAAAAAGGTTCTATGAAATTTTTTTATAACTGCTCCAGGGACCCAAAATTAGGTACTTTGGATAATACCACGCATCAATAAGGGCCTTACGGGAGAAAGCACCGATTTTCCGACATTTTTACAGTCTTACGAGTTCAACAAACAGAAAAAATGCAAATCACCTATAGCTTGTTTTTACAAATCCCAATCCACCCATCCCTGAAATTTTTTTCTTTCTCTGCCTCTCTACATGCTTAGATACCAAACTTTGAAATTTGTGTTTTTCAGTATTTCATCAGATATTACTTTTATTACATATTTTTCAAGTTTTCAATGAAACTATAGTATCAGAGTATGGGAGAGGAGGAGGTTAACGTCACAGAGTTCGATTTGGATATCAGCTTGCCAAAAATTCAAAATTGTGCTCCAGCTCGAAAATATTATGAAATGTGAAACAGATATAGTTTCACGGGTATAAAGGGGGTGGGTAAATCCTCTTCAAATAAAAATATTTACTCAATTTTCGAACTTACTGTGGTACATGGTAGGGGTTGAACGCTCGAAACACCAGATTTTAAGGAGGAATGCAATTTGAAACTATTTTGTAGGTTTTAAAGGCCCTGGACTTATTGTTGATAACAATTCAACTATAATTTGCACATTATAATCCAAAGGGTTCGCGAGGAAGAAGCTCTCAAATTGAAGACTCCTTATAATGCTACATAGATGTTGTTTCATAGGTTTAAAAGGTCACTAAACTTATTTGTATAATTTGAACTTATTTAATAAATGTGGTAGTCATAGGCACAAACAGAGGGTTTGGTTAGCCCCAATCCTCTAAAAGCTCACCCCGCCAAAAGAAAATAAAAAATTGGGCGAGGGAAAAAAGTTTAAGCACTTATTTTTATACCTTTCAGCCCTCCCCCATGGACCCCCTTCATTCCAAGAAGGCTATTTGAGTTTATGAAGACAGCTACAAAAGGGAAGGACACTGAAGATCGAAAAAAAAGCAATATAGATTTTGACGCAGTTGATTAGCCGTTCCTATTTTTTTAATTTTCAATCTGTAAATATGAGTCAAGTTGCTTGATAGGTTGTACATATATAATTCTGAACCAATGAAATTCCACCTACACGCATCAGCTTTCTTTAACGTCAAATATCAGTCTCAAAAATGAGTTCCAGTGCGTCTCTTTTAACGATATGAAACTACATCCATATTGTATTTCACGAGAAATTCGTCTCCTTTTCCCCTCCCAACCCATTCCGGTACCACAATTTTTACATTTCGTAGAAAGTAAGATTGAAAATGAATTCGGCAGTCTTTAAGACTTAGAAAACAATGTTGTATCATATATTATGCTGACTTCAACAATTTTTCGTCGCTTGTCCTTCGTACTTGCTAGAATTTTATTTATTCGGATGAAATCATTACCAAAAATTAGTATAATGCCACGAAACATATGAAACGATAGCCATATTCCATTGTATGAAGTCTTCAAATTGAAACCCCCTGACCCTATGGACCACAATTTGCAAATAGTGGTCAATTCATCGTGAAAAATGAGTTCCTGGGCCTTAAAAGCAATACCTATTTTTCATTCCTCAAAATCTTGTTATTTCGAATAGCGGCCTCTTCCACATGCTACAATTTGTAAATTTGAAGCAAATATTTTCCAACTTGAAGAATTTTTTCCTACTATCTCACCATACTTGCCACAATTTGTTGATTAGGATGAAACTGTTGCCATCAAAAATGGATTCAGCGACCCTTTAAGCTCATGAAATAACATGCATAACTATTGTATTTCTTTAATTTAGACACCCCTCCCGAGCCACAATTTCAAATATATAGACAAACTGATGAAATCGAATTTGGTTACCTACCCCCACCCACCCACCCACCCACCCACACATATACTGACACGCCAATGCTGATGTAATGTCTCGTCCCTTTGAAAACTCGAAATATTGCAGTGAAAAAGTTATTTGCCGTGCTGAAAAACACAGAAAAAGGTCAATTTCAAGGAGTGATATCGACGGACGGAGGGATCTAGAGAGAAAAATTTCAGGGGTGAGCAGATGGAAATATGTGAAAAAATATCCATCGATGATCTACCTTCCTTTTGCTCGCTAAAGTCGGTAAAACACCAGAAAAATGGCGAAAAATTTGTGCTTTATCGTATATAAGGCTGTTAATAAATAGTAGTGTACAAGGTAATTTTGGAGCCCTCCCTTCTGGCATTCCTGGGGCATTTGGGAAAAATTTTAATAGATCTTTTTGATTTAAAAACGTCTTCGAAACATTTTTTGTTTGAAACTTTCTTCGATAAAATAAATATTTCTCGACTTATTGCTGAAAGTTCAATTTTGTGGAATTTCTTCTAATTGGGGGCTTCGATACGCTCGCATTTCAGGGAACTTTTCGATACTAGTTGTTTATTGCTCCAGCTCGTAGTATTAACTCCTCATCATCATCATACCAGAATACACAAGAGTTTCATTTGCAAATCTTCTACAGATAACTACTCCCTTCGGTCACCTATATTTACTACTACAGGGAGATTCGCTGTATTTCCGAGTTCGTCGACTGCTCAGTATTTCTCATAGCTTCACTTATTACTGGCAGCATACCACCGCGATCTATACTTAGATATCGCACGAAAAGATGATTATTGATCTATTAGCGATCATTACATTCGCGAGTGTATTCCGGGTTCACGAACTGCATCAAGTATTTTTCACGAGAAAATTTTAAAACAGGCATGTAATTTCCACACGCACCAATCCGTTTGATTCGATGAACTATTTTTATTTTATACCCGGTAGACTGATCTCGCTATATGCATCGACGACCACACTCATAAACATTACACCAACCCGAACCGTTATCGACGGTGAATACTCACATACCTCTCTCTCATTTTCCTTCGGGACACAATCAGAAGCAGAAACAGTAAGTATATTCTGTTTGAATGGAGAAAACTTTCAGTAGGTGATTAACGTATCAATAATGTTGATGGAAAATCTCATTTTTCCTTCAAAAATTCAACCATGCAATAGCAACTTTTATTTTGTATATCATTGGTGCATAGTTAACATATACGAGTATGAATTTGGCATGTACCATTACCTAAATGATGTATGAGTAGTTCTGCTAAATGGCACAGGACATACTTAGTCACATTCATAGGCGCAACCAGGAATTACCTCTGGGAGGGACTTAACCAGAAAAAAGGTAGGGGTAAACATGACTTGTAATTTTTGCTTTAAAGATTTTTTTTATGTTCGGATTTTTTGTGAGGGGGGGGGGGAAGGAGCTATAGCCTCCATAACCCACCTGGTTACGCCTATGGTCACTTTATACCAACAGCTCACCAAAGAACCAATCGTTTAGCTCAAATTGATATATTGAAAGTAAACTGTTCTATAAAACATTACGTTCGACTTTACACAGCCCACTCTGCAGCATGTTCGTTCTATGTCGATTCAGTATGATTAATCAGGAGTTAGACTGACTGGACGGCTATAACGACATCTGCCCTATTCACATTCACGTGAATTATACCCGCAAACCTCCGAACAGCCTCGACTAGGTAATAGGTGAACTTGAGAAGCCCCACTAGAGGCAAAAACGGATCCGACCATTGAAAGTGATATTTATTCGAAGAAAACCAGCGGCTATAATTTTCTTATTGGCTTGAGGACTATCGCTGTTCTTTCGGAGTCAGAATCGACGCCCTCTCCGCAATCGGACAACAAATATTCGTTACGAAGAACGCCAAGTCAGAAAATGAGCCTAGGACAGCGGGACAGTTCCAGAAGACTTCCGAACAGCTGACATTGTCAAGATAATATACAGAAAGATAGGTGATATTTATATGACTGTGGGAACTATCGCGGTATCTCATTATTAGTTACTGTTGAAAGACTGATAGCCAAAATGTACTCAATAACCATCTCTCTCAGATTGCTGAATTCGTAACTCTAACATCTCAAGCTGGCTTTTGACAGAATAGAGAGACTGTTGATATGATCCTCACACTGCGCCAATTAAGCAAAAAGCTCACGAGCAGAATGTAGACCTCTTTATTACATTTATGGACTTGGAAAAAACATTCGATACTGTTGATAGAAACACTTTGTGGGAGGTGTTGGAGAACTTTGGCTGCTCTCGGAAGATGTGGCAACTGACTACGGATCCACACGCTGACAACACAGCGAGAGTTATACTTGATCAAGGTCCCAGCTCCTCTTTCCAGACAGGTTGTGGAGTCCGGCGAGGGTGTTTATAAACCCCACACTATTCATAGCATTCACAGATGAAGTGCTACACCTGATTGATACAAAACGAACAGCCAGAAGTGTGTGTGTATCATGTTAAGTAGCGATGGAGATATATTTGACTTACGACGCTTAAATACATATAACCTTTAAATGTACAAAAGCTCGCGGACCTTCGAAGAGCACTCCACGCGGTGGCTTGACCGACAATCAAGCATGTTGCTACGGGGAGTTATCCATGTTCTTGAAATTTCCGTGTGATACACCACTGAAGATCTCCCTAACTTGGAAAGCGGAAAGGGGATGCGAGTCAGGAGTGCCGCCACATGGCACGTGTATCCTAGAGCTGCTGCATACCCCCAGCCAGGTTCACCCCGCCGTCACCATCTTCCTGCGTCGCTACACGTACCAAGACGAGGAATTGAAGGGTGAAGGAATGAAGCGTAGTCCAGCGGCTGTGGGTCATCGCCCGTAGGTGAGCGTTGCCTCGGTTAGTAGGGTGTCCCATAGCGGCCCTGACACGGCGGCACGAATCTGAAGCAAGAAGAGGCGAAATAGAATAGGGGCCCAGGCCAGCCTTAAGACGCCCCTTTGGTCACCAACGAGATGCTCGAAACGGTAGTTTCCGGGGCCGCGAGTGCGGTGTCTGGGGAGCCAATTTAGCATATGCATGCATCGCCATAAGCTCTACTAAGTGAGAACCTCTAAATGTAAGAGAACATTATATTGGAGCTTTAGTACGCTAGTGACTACGCACTAATTATGGCCTCCCGAGAACAACCTCAGGAAACAATCATATATGCTTCAACGACGCCTATACACTGCAGTCGAGATGAAAGTAAATGCTAGGAAGACCAAAGTCCTGATGCTATCTGAAACAGAACTACAATTTGCAGTGGGCCGAGGGGGATGCATAACACTAAATAATGGCAAATTTTGCATCCTGCCCCAGAGCCAGCTTTAAAACCGCTATCCTTTCGCTCACAGCTATAATTTCGTGGACCAATGATCATACCTCTTTTTCTATTAAAAATCCTACCCCTTCCTGGCCTTTTGTATGGCAAAAAAAGTAAAAAAAAGTTACTGATTTACGTTGTGTCAGCCCTTCCCCCATACAGCGCGTTACCGAAAGTCCTATAATGCCCCAGTTCACCTTAGTGAGGGCTCTCTGGAGTTTTACTACCCGTTCCTCGTTTGCTATCACCCTGCAGTTATAATTTAGAATATGTAACCTAAACGTGTAATTTTTTAGTTTTGTACAGGTACTCGTATTTTGCCGAAAGTTGAAATTTTTTAGAATTTAAACCGAGAACTCTTGAATGGTCACTTACCCCTGGGGGGTTTACAGCCTTACTTCCCCACGATGGTTGCCTTCGTATTAGGGAAAGAGTTGGAGGGGGGGGGGGTCAGTATTTCGACCCGTTACGCTAGTCTTTGTTGCGAGTACGGCGCTCTTCACGTTCCGAATTGGTCCAGCGAGTTTTGACTTTGTGGGTTTGGTATCCGATTGGACGCCAACTGATCGCCTCTATTGTTGTGGGGTCCTCCTTGGCTCCCTACATCCGAGCTCGTTATATATTAGCCTTTTCGGGGTTGCGATAGCGGACCCATTTGCCTCCGTTTCCATTCTGCTTCCCTGGTGTACTTCTCCAAAGTTGATACAATTCGTCGATTCTTACAGCTGGTTCATTTGGCCTTTCTCTCATTAGCATTTTACCATCTCGACACTAGGCGACTTCAGTCTTGCCCACTTTCTTCGGCCTTTTGGCCTTGTTTAGTATCGTTTTTGTCTCTTCAGTAAAATGCTGGTCCATAAATATCGGCAACTTCGAGTTCAGACCTATATCTGAGTTTTTTTTTGACTCACCATAGTAGCGCATCTTATTTTCTTTTAATCACTACTATGGATCATTGCCCGACATTTTACAATTTTGAACAATCTTACTCTTACTCGTATTATTACTCAATCCTCTAGATATATTTCTCTATTATTATGCCATTTATACAACTTAATGGTTCCTTCTAAATAATACTAATGTTTTTCTCTTTGTGACTTTAACCTGAATTATGCTTTTAGATTTACTTTGCTTTACACAAGCTTAGAGCTAAACTTGATGCTAGTTTACTTTTGACTCTTTTAACATGTACTGCCAGCATGAAAACGCCATTTTCTCGGATTTTGTGTGCTACGTACTTCAGTTTTCGATTCTTGACGTCTTCTACTATCGTTTTTTCTTCTTTTATTCTTGCCAGGACAGTTACGTTCGTTACAAAATCAGTCCACGATATTTTCAGCAGTCTTCGATAGCACCACATCTCGAATGCGTTCAGCCTCTTTTCGCTTTCCGCATTCATTGTCCAGGTTCCACACGAGTATCTTAGCACAGTCCACAAGTTGATTCTTCTCTAATACTATACAAAACTTAATGTTGCTCCTTAAACCAAATTTGCTTCTTCTTTTTATTTTTCAACTTAAATTCAAAGCATTCTTCTTTGTCATTGTAGGTGCTTGGTCATAGCCGATGTTTAGTTATCGTCTTCGGTGTTTTGCCACCGGTTTCGTCGCTGGGACTTCGTCATCGGTGTCTCATCACCTGTGGGGAAGGAGAGTCAGGTGGATGTCATACCTAGCTCACGCACCTATGGACACTATGTCTCTTAATAGGCCTGATCTCACTACTTGCTAGCTTCTGCCGCTTTTGGATACTTGATCAATTAGCCTCGCTTTCGCTCGGCTGGTGTGTCTTCTCGATTAATGCCTTACTAGCGAAGACAGCGAATGGCCTGCCCTCTTGTCCAAGTAGCTTAGGAAGGTCGCAGGGCCATTCTGCTAACATCAGGGTTTCCCTGAGGTGCTGTCAGGCAGTTTCGTGTTTCGGACAGCTCCATAAGATATGAAAAGTGTCCTCAACCTCCCCGGTATTACACCCCAAGCAGACTGGGCTTTATTTCTTCTTGGCTTTCCCATATAAGCAAATTCCAATGTCTTCATGTTCGATTAACAATTGGGTTACGTAGGTGTTCACTCATAACCCATTTTCCAGCCTTTCTCTGGTATTACCAGGGACTCCATCCACTGAGTTAGTCATTTATCAATTGCTAGCTCTCTCGATACTTCCTTTTAATCTGCTTAGATATATTAACAACCAGTTTAATGGGCAAGGCCCCGGCGATAACATGGGAGGATTCATGCCGAGCCTATCTGTATGCGCCGATCACGGCCTTCAGTGCCGTTCGTTTTCTGAATCTCAGCATGTCGCGGTCGTGCTTTTTACCATGTCTCTGGGCCATGTGGCCACTGGATAGCATACAATGGGAACATAAGGCCCTCGGTATATGTGTATCAACTGGGAGGGCTTAAGCCCCCCTTCATGGACCGTGAGTTTTCTGAGCTTCTGGAACATGGTATCTGCCTTCTGTGTTACGTGCTTGATGTACGCTGACATCGTCTTCAACTCGCGATGATACTCAGTCGAGATATCACGCCTGGTCTACGAATCTGAGACTTGTTTCTCCCATATACACAGGGTTAGTCAGTTTTCCTTCCGCCATAGGAAAACTAGTTTTTCGCGAAACCAGGTGCACGTTGTTTCGCCAAAATCTCCGGAAAATTTCATCGGAAATCTTCGAGAAAAATCTCCTATTCAGGAAACATTTGCGATAATTTTCGAAGAATTTCATCGGATATCATTGAGAAATAATCTCCAATGATTTCAGGCAAATTTTGTCAGAAATTTTAGGAAAAATCTCCATTGATTCCTTCCGTAAATCTTCGGAAAAACTCTAGAATTAAGCAATTTCATTGTAAATTTTTGGAAAAAATTTCCAATAATTTCGGGAATCTTTAGAAAAAGTCTCCATTGTTTTACAAAAAATGTCATAAAAATTCTTCGAAAAAATTTCCTGATAATTTTTTATGAATTTTATCGGAAGCACTAGGGGAATAACACCAAGAATTTTGAAGAGTTGTACCGAAAATCTTCAGAAAAACCTTCAATTACTTGTATTTCTGAGAAATTTCATGAAAAATATCCGAGACGATTCCTTTGACTTTCAAAGATTATTTCCGACGAATTTTATCGAAAATATTAAGGGTAACTTTCCGATCATTTTCAATGAATTTTATCAGGCAAATTTTTTGTCAAAAATTTTAGGAAAAATCTCCAATGATTCCAACAATTTTATCAAGAATCATCGAGAAATATCTCTGATGATTTTGAAAGGATATCCTTAGAAAAAATTTTGATGCTTTTCAGAAATTTTAGTTAAAAATGTTTGGAGAAAATCTTCGATGATTTCTAAGGAATTAGTCAGAAATCTTGGAGAAGAAATACGATGATTTCTGGAGAATTTCATTGGAAATATTCAGAAAAAAAATCCAGTGTTTTCCAAAGAATTTCCTGGAAAATCTTCGGGAAAATGTTCACGATAATTTTTAAAGAATTGCATCGGAAATTTTTAGAAAGAACTCCGATAATTTCCGAAGAATCTCATCGAAAATGCTTAGAAAAAATTTCCAATGTTTTCCAATAAATTTTTTTAAAAAGAGAACCTTTAAGAATTATCAAAGGTATATTTCTCAATGATTTTCAATAAAATCCTTTGGAATAATTGCAGTTTTCCTAAAATTCCCCACAAATTTCTCCTGACATCATTGAAAATTATCGGAAATTTACCCTTAATATTTTCGATAAAGTTCGTCGGAAATAATCTTTGAAAATCAAAGGAATCGTCTCGAATATTTTTCATGAAATTCCTTGGAAATAATCGAAGGTTTTCTGAAGATTTTCGGTACAATTCTTCCAAACTCATCTGTGTTATTCCCCGAGTGCTTTCTATAAAATTCTCCAAAAATTATCAGGAAGTTTTCTCGAAGAATTTGTATGAAATTTTTTGGGAAACAATGGAGAATTCCTTTTACAGATTTCCGATGCGATTCTTCGGAAATCATTGGAAATTTCCCCCGAAATTTTACAATGAAATTGCTTACAAATCATCCGAGATATTTTCCGAAGATTTTACGATGAAATTCTTCGGAGGTTATCGAACATTTTTCCAGAAGATTTTTATGATGAAATTTATCAAACCATCGGAGTTTTTCTCCAAATATCTCCTATGAAATTCTTCGAAAATTGTCAGGAAATTTTTTCGAAGAATGCCGATGAATTTTCTTGGAAAACATTGGAAATTTTTTCTAAAAATTTTCGATGAGATTATTCGGAAATTATCGGAGTTGTTTTCCAAAAAATTCCGATGCAATTCTTTAAAAATTAACGGAAAATTATCTCGAAGGTTTTTGAGGAAATTCTTTGGAAAACACTGGACTTTTTTCTGAATATTTCCGATGAAATTCTCCGGAAATCATCGCATTTTTTCTCTAAGATTTCTGATTAATTCCTTAAATATCATTGGAGATTTTCCCCAAGCATTTTTTGACGAAAATCTTTGGAAAGCATTAACATTTTTTCTAAGGATATCTTTCCTAAATCACAGATACTTCTCGATGATTCTTGATAACATTGTTTGGAATCATTGGCGATTTTTCCTAACATTTCTGACAAAACCAAGTGAGCAAGCAGACTTTTGAACTGATACGAAACTTCAATGAGAGTTCGTTAAACAATTACTTATCTGAACTTTCGCCCAAGAAAGAAAACGACTATACGTTATGGAAAGCCACTAGAAGGCTGAAACGCCCACAAGTTACCCAAGCACCTCTCCGAGACGAGAGGGGACACTGGATAAGGAGCGACAAGGAGAAAGCAGAAGCCTTCGCAACATACTTCGCGAGCACTTTCCAGCCAAATGATATAGACTCACAGGTTGAAATCACGATCAATCCTAAAGACGATGAGCATATCCAACCATTCACACCGAAAGAAGTTGCTGCAGCAATCGATGAACTAAATGTAAGGAAAGCTCCTGGAGTTGATAAAATAATAGCGAGGATACTACAAAAATTACCGAAGAAAGCAATCGTCTTCCTCGTCTACATCTTCAATGCCATTGTAAGGATAAAGTATGTCCCCGACTCATGGAAGCAAGCATTGTTCATATTTATTCTGAAACCAGACAAGCCGCCAGATGAACCTCAGTCGTATAGACCGATTTCGCTGCTCACAGCTCCCAGCAAGCTATTCGAAAAATTGATGCTAAAACGAATCAAGCCTCTAGTCGAACGGGAAGATGTTATTCCTAACTGGCAATATGGCTTTCGCAGCAAACATTCCACCATCGACCAGATTCACCGAGTAACCAGATTGATTGAAAACGCCATGGAGAATAAGGCCTACTGTCCGGCGCTGTTCATAGACATCGAGAAAGCCTTCGACCGTGTTTGGCATGGCGGCCTGCTGCATAAATTGAGTACATTTCTGCCTGGAAACTACCTCGAAATTCTGAAATCATACCTCAGCGATAGAAGCTTCAGAGTACAATACAATGATGCTCTATCAACTACGTCGACCATTGGAGCAGGCGTCCCACAAGGCAGTATCCTACCTAGGGCCTTTGCTCTATCTAATTTACTCCGCAGACATACCAGCAACAACTTCAACCACAACAGAAGTGGCGATGTTCGCGCCGGATGACACCGTTGTATTAGCAGTGAACCAATCTTACGAACAAGCCGTCGCGGAACTGCAAGTTGCAGCTGACCAAGTCTGTAAATGGGCACAGACGTGGAAAATCAAAACAAATGATAAAAAATCGGTCAGAGTCGATTTCACGCTTCGTTCACACCCCTACGTACCAACGGTCGTAAACGAGAAGTTTATTCCGAGAAGCGATGCGGCAAGATACCTGGGAATGCATCTCGACAAACGACTAAATTGGAAAGTCCATGTGGGAAAAAAAAAGAAACGAGCTGAACCTGAAGCTACGAAAATTATATTGGCTAATAGGATACCGTTCTCCTATCAGTGTAGCCAATAAACTGCTACTGTACAAGACGATCCTAAAACCCGTATGGTCTTATGGCCTACAGATTTGGGGTACGGCTAAGAAAACAAACCGTCAGGTAATATAGCGATACCAGAACAAGGTCCTGCGACTGATTGTAAAAGCGCCTTGGTACGTGCCCAACACGCTCCTACACCGTGACCTCAAAATCCAAGAAGTAGACGATGTGATAAAGAAATACGCGAGAAGCCACGAAGACAGGCTGCACAAGCATCCCAACACAACGGCGATCGAGCTTTTGGATACCTCTTTAGACACAAGACGGCTAAAAAGAACAAAACCCTATACGAACTAGTTTAGTTAGCCTAAGTTGTAACATCAGGACGTTTTCCATCATTTTTGATTTTTAGACGCTGGTCTAAGTCATAAACACTGCGATTTCTGTACTACCTATATCAAAATTATTCGTGTATGCCAATTGGCAGTTCAATAACAATAAAGAGAGAGAGAGAGAAAAAAAAAAATTTCTGACAAAATTCATCTGAAATCATCGAAGATATTTCTCAATGATGTCCGATGAAATTCTTCGAAAATTATCACATTTTTCCTGAATAGATCCTTCAGAGATTTTAGAAAATTTTTTCCTGGAGATTCTTGATAAAATTCTTCAAGAGTCATCGGAGGGTTCTTCGAATATTTCCTATGAAATTCTTGTCGAAGAGACCGCTCGCCTGGCGAAACAATGTGCACTTGGTTTCGCGAAAAACTAGTTTTTCTGTGGTGGACGGAAAACCGACTACCCCTATATGTATATCGATCGGGCTTAGCACCAGTTCTCCCTTTAACATCATAATTTAGCATTTTTCCAGGGCAAAGATCAACTTTGCTTCCTGCGCCCATTTTAGGATGAGACGCAAAGCATCGTTTGCCTGTTCTTGCAACCATATCTGAACTGTTGATTTTCTTTTTTTAGCTTCTACCAACAACTTCCATTCCCCGTCAGAGCTGTTCAGGCGGACAATAATTGGAGTGATTTTACCCTTTGATGGGAGCCGGCCGGAGTGCTGTGCATATTCGTTACGACGTACTTTCAGCTTACTGGCGAGTAGCATAATCGGGTCCCTTAACACCGCATTGTTGCCTTGTGGTATTCCATGAATGACCAGATTTGGTCTCTTTAGCCTTATTATGCCGAAATTTGTTAACGGTAAACCAAAATACTTCCTTATGTTGTCACAAAGCTTTTGAGTGTTTTTTCTCTCTTTTTTTTTTTTTTTTTTTTTTTTTTTACATAAACGAGACTTATAATGCCTAACGGCTATGGTATTTTGAAGAGCAGAAAATGAGGGAAATTTTGCGTGAAATAATAGATTAGTTTGTAATCGCTAGTTACATGAAGGGTGGTATAGCCGGATTATTCTATTATTACATTTGTCAACTTGACTGTTGTCAACTCAGCGGGTCTGCCAATGGTATACATACATATACATAGGTGCTGGCCTCTCACTCGCAACTTGGTTCACCGAATGGTTTGAAAACGGCACCACAGGCTCATCTCGCCACGCTCCATTAACATGGACCGACAACGCCGAATCAAAGTACACGAAATCAACGGTTCGGGACGGGATTCGACGTCCGTCAATTTCCACAGCACAGCCGTTTCCATTGCTGGTGATACGAGTAACGAGTACAGTCACACCACATATACGCACATAATAAATAATGCTGATAAATCTGCTATATGAAGCGAAACATCGTACTCGCGGATTGCGATTGTGATTGCGACGGCACGGCGATGTACAATCCTCTTATACTCGTACCTATTTACCTGGTAGCCGACGATGAAGAAGACGTTAACCTAGACCCAGAAATATAGAAAAACCACACGCGTTTTATTGTCCGACACATAGCCGAGAAATTGTTTTGCTAACCGCGCCGTTTTATAAAAGCAATTACGAAAAATCGAGTTTCGTGTCAATCGTGTCAATCGTGTCACTGTGCTGACCATCAGTGACCACATTCTCGAGGACTATTAAAAGATTGGTATTACGAATCACGGTTTTAAATTGTATCAATGTTTAGGGAGCGGATTTGTATCACGTACCTACTAGCCTCCTGCAGTCGGACGTTCAGTGTGACGTGTTTGTACGAATGAACGTACCCGTACACATTCTTATCTGTGAACGTTCGCACGGACTATTCTGAAAAAGTGTACGTTCGTACGTACAGTTTTCAATAAATGTACGTTCCTACTTAATGTGCAGATTTTAATGCCTGTCTGTTCGCGTTCGGACGGTTTTCATAGAAACTGACGCGTGGCGTTCTGTGCACTGCCTTTGTATGTGGTTAATGCTCCCAATAACTCATAATTTTCTGTTATTTTTTTGGCTAGGATTTAATTGCACGTTAAAACAGATCATATAAACGATAACAGGAGCATAGAAAAAAAATCAAAATTCTGTGACAAAGTGTGATGAACGATAAAACAGAGTAATACATAATAAAAATGTATAATATCTAAAAAATATTAGTCACGTTGAAAAGTGTTAATGGACTATTAAAAATGCACATTAGCTATAAATGGTGTGCACGTTGCAAAAATTCAAAAGCAAACGTTAGAAAATACTGCTGTCACATCACCCTAGGTACTACACGTTGAGTCAGAAAGAAAACTTTAGTTAAATACTGGAACGCTATCCTTGAAAAACGGTGTCTTCATTGGAAAATTTCGCGCTTTCTTCGACTTGGCAGGCCGACCCCTCTTTCTTTCTTGACCCAGGGGAACAACTTTTGCCTCCTGCAGTATATGCTTACAAGTTTCAGTCTAATTTGGAGACTGAGGCCATGCTTGCAGAGCAGACACTTCTGGAAGTACGGAATATTATTCTGCATTGAAAAATATTTGATCAGTGTGTTAGTGCAAGTCATGTCGAGAAATGTATTTTCATGAGAGTGACGCAAATTATCCTATCGTTTAAGCTACTCGTCAATTATCGTTCGTTGGTAATTATTTTGTTGGCAACATGTAACGGGCAATAATTCATTTTACTATCTTTTGGACCACCTCTTTTAGCGTTCTTCTATCCTATCGTTCGTTCGCATTTTTTTATCGTGCAATTAAAGTTTATCCTATGTTTTCAGCAATTTCAAATTCTTTTTTTTTAAGGAATTTTTTCCATGAAATGTATAATGTATACATATAAGTATGTACCGTAAGGCGTGCGTAAGTTCCAACACTCTGCCCCCCCCCCAGTTTGGGCGGGGGATACGATTTGCCAACGACAAAGAAATTTCTTACGATGAAAAAGGAATTTTTGTAGACAACGAAGGAATTATTTTTATAGACAGTGAGGGAATTTTTGTGGACAACAAAGAAAATATCTACTGATTCTGTACCATCACAACAATGGATACTGATAAAAAATGGACGCTATTCAGCATAAGGGATCCAACCAGCAAACGAAGTTCAAGAGCCATGTAGAAATTATATGCCATAGTGTTTACTGATAAACTTTCTTCAGTGTGAGTACACATTTTTGAATCGGGGGCCCAATGTTGAAAAATTCTACTTTTTCAAGGAGTGGAAAAAATTCTGGAGTCTAAAAGATATATTCAATGGAAACTTTAGCTATGAAAACAAAAGCAAAATTTTCAATATGCGTGTTTTGCCTGTCCTAATATACGGATGTCAAACATGGCCATTAAGTGCAAAAATTTTGAACAGAATTAGGGTAACTCAAAACTCAATGGAAAGATCAATGCTGGGGATAATGAGAAGGGACAGGATAAGAATCTCGGTTATCAAAAGAAAACTAAGATTTAATAATAATTTCAGTTCGGCAGATCAAAAGAATGAAGTGGTGGTGGACGGGACACATCTCCCATCTCAAAGACGAACAGTGGACCTATAAGGCCACCTTTTGGCAACCGCTGGACGGCAAAAGAAGAAGAGGCAAACAAACATTAAGATGGAAAGACGATATACATAAATTTCTAAAAAGTAACAATTTCAAATAATAGCCAGGAATAGGTATGAATGGAAGCGTCTACAGGAGACCTTTTCCCGGCATGGGTCAGGGGAGGAACGAGCCTCACTTTGGGGCCGCTAATTCATTATAAGTATTATAACTAATGTTGTTTATTTATTCCCTTAAATAAAGGTTTTTTGAACCTGAATTTGATGCAGAGAAGGAAGGATTAATTTTACGAGTATGTTTAGTTTACTTGTGATTTTTTATTGGAGACGGGGAAGGAATAATTTTAGGTTTCACCTGTTTCCATTCCCTCTTGTTGCTTGTTTTTCTTTTATTACAATGAATACCAAATTTTGTGACTATTGGCTAGTCTGATTGTAATACAACATTATGTGGCAGATGCCTAATAAAGTATTATTTTTATATGTTTCATAATTCCATAGAGTTTGGATAAATAAGTTGTTGGGGAGTAAACTGAGAAAACAATTTCAGATTTTGTATTCATCACTTCCATTGTGTGCGATTATTTGAATGAAATGTCCCCTTTATTGTACTGGAAAAATTATACTCAGATGCCTGAACTCAAATAATTAATTATCCATCTTCTCAGTGTACCAGCTTTGAGCGTTGAGGACACCAATCAAAATAACTTGCTGCCTCATAATGTTGTATTACAATCAGACTAGCCAATAGTCACAAAATTTGGTATGCATTGTAATAAAAGAAAAACAAACAACAAGAGGGAATGGAAACAGGTGAAACCTAAAATTATTCCTTTCCTTTCTTCAACAAAAAATCGCAGGTAAACGAAATGCAAAATGAATCCTTCTTTTTCTGCATCAAGAAATGGCGCACAAAAATCACAAGTAAACTGAACGTACAAATTATTCCTTCCTATTCTCCATCAAAAAATGAACAGAAGAAAATCACAGATGAACAAATGAAGCCTAAAATTATTCCCTCCCTTTCTCCAACTAGAAATTTCAGATACATGTAAGGTAAAATGAATCCTTCCGTTTCTGCATCAAAACATGAACACAAAAAATCATAGGTAAGTAAGCAAAACTTACAAATTATTCCTTCCTTTTTGCCATCAAAAAATGAAGACAAAAAATCACAGATAAACAAATTAAACCTAAAATTATTCCTTCCTTTTCTGCATTAAATTCAAGTTCAAAAAACCTTTATTTAAGGGAATAAATAAACAATATTAGTTATAATACCTATAATGAATTAGCGGCCCCAAAGTGAGGCTCGCTCCTCCCCTGACCCATGCCGGGGAAAAGGTGTCCTGTAGACGCTTCCATTCATACCTATTCCTGGCTATTATTTGAAATTGTTACTTTTTAGAAATTTATGTACATCGTCTTTCCATCTTAATGTTTGTTTGCCTCTTCTGCTTTTTCCGTCTAGCGGTTGCCAAAAGGTAGCCTTATAGGTCCATTGTTAGTCTCTGAGATGGGAGATGTGTCCCGCCCACCACAATTTCATTCTTTCGATCTGCCAAACTGAAATTATTATTAAATCTTAATTTTCTTTTGATAATCGAGATTCTTATCCTGTCCCTTCTCATTATCCCCAGCATTGATCTTTCCAAGCTGCGTCTCTCGACGTTCACTTTAACCCTGAACATCTAGAGGAAATGTTGTTCATTCATCGTGATCACTTTTTATAAGGCAGTAAGTAACACATGATGTCACCGGAACACTCGTTATCAATACTGGAGGAAAGAACCAAAATGAAATATATATTATAGTCTAATGGGAAGTTGACGAATTTTTCCATTTGTGTAGAAATTTCTCTAAAATAAGTGAAAGGTTCAAGAAAAGAAGAAGGTAAGTCACTTTTGTGGCAGAGCGAGAAAAATGAAACACAAATTTGTTTACATACGAGGTTCTTTAAAGACCTGAACGTGAATTTTGAAACCCGTTTTTCTGAACTGTAGCATCCTTTCAGGCATCCTACCATAGCTGAGCTACTTCTACTCATTACGCCCCTTCCTACGGTATAAATAACTCAATCTCGCCAAAAAAGTGACTTACCTGCTTCTTTCCCTGTATCCTTCAAGTGGAATTGCGAGAAAAATGGTGAGAATGAAATTTGTGGGAAACGGTATTTAACTTTTTATAAAGCAACTTATAATTTCGAACATTCTCTCGCGAAATATTAAAATCTGAAAATTGACTATACCAGTAAATAGCTCAATAATTTGAATTATTATGTATTTCGGATTTACGTTATTTCTAATTAAATTTAATAATACCGTCAACTTTTTACTACTGATTGCCAAAAACTCGGTTAATTTGAAAAACGCGCAAAATTATAGTAATTTTTTGTTATCAGGGTTATCAAAATTGGGGCGAAATACTTATATAAACAAAGCCAGAGTGCCATTCCCCTACAACAATTGAACTGAGTATCTCTATTTCTTCATACAAATACAGTAATTAAAGATAATAAATTACTTTCTGTTTAATTATATCAAATATTAGAATCGCGGCAAGTTTATGAACTGGAGACTGGAGAATTGGCAGTACTTGATGAACAAGCGAATTAAATTAAACAAAACTTGGGTTCTCAAAATAATAGATTATAATAATTACGTATTTATTTCATTATAATGCATTAGCGTTATTAGTCAAGCGGTGAGCAGCATTCTCTTCCGTCAATAAATTGTCTATCATTTATTTTCTTAGTAATGTCTTACCGAATTTCATCAATTTCATCCCCATACTCACCGGGTACTCGAATTATATTACCCCGCAGCCCGCGCATACTAAATTAGTTGTCTACATTACTTTGTACGCACGAACGTACACCTGTTGAAAATTGCATGTGCGAACGTACACTTTTTCAGAACTGTCCGTACGAACGTTCACAGATAAGAATGTGCACGTGTACGTTCGTCCGTACAAACACTTCACACTGAACGTCCGACTGCAGGAGGCTAGTACCTACTACCTACTACCTACTACCTACTACCTACACCGTTTTACATAAATTATACAATGGAAAATAAATTTCATTCGACCGGCTCGTTAATAAATTTTCACATTAAATGATATACATTATTGTCTTCTTTTCTTCCATTTTTTTTTTTTTTTTTTTAATTGCAATACAATTCCGGTGTAAACGTCCCGATAAAGAAAGAAGATGGCGAAAAAACGTGATTTGTAAAATTAGACGACGAACGTCGTCGCGTATTGAAGAGCGCTTGATAAAGAAATCTTGAACGCGTGAAACGTACAGAGAGAGGGAGAGAGAAAAAAAACCGTCACCTGTGAAAAAATCGGTTTTAATTTTTATTATTCGAACAGTCGAACAGTTTCAGTTACGGTGTTACGGTACACGGCTGGTTGATTATATATGTTAGCAGGCACAATTTGGCACATTCCAACAGGTGTTTTTCTTTGACAGACGCGCTTTTTTTTTTCTTCTTTTTGAACTACTACTATACTACTCGTAGTACTTCCTATAATTCGTTACTTCAACATAGTGAATCGTATTTATGGTCGATTTTGCCTTCCTCCTTCAATAATTAACTATCTGTTAATGCGGCTATTATATGGACCGCTTGTCGGTAATGTATAAAGTGAAATGAATGAAAAAAAAAAAAAATCAAGTAATGAAAGTTAGCTGTATAAGTATTTTCGTTAGTAGTGCCGTCGTGGACGGATTTCGACGATTTGGAAATGCTCGAATGAGGACATATTTGAATGGCGTTTCGTCCGTCCTTTTCATTTCTTTTGTAATCATTTTTAAATTACTTATTTGCTTTCGCTGAGTGCGAGATATGTCACCGAAGACTCGGTCACAAACAACAAGCGACGTCCATGTTTTCGGATCCGTCAGCGGTCAATACAGTGGTATAAGACGGAGATGATCTTGAGATAGGTCAAGATACCCGATAAATTGTTACAAAGCACCAGAGCTCTGAGTCCGAAAAATTCATCTCGGTACAATCGCGAACCCCCTCTATGTGAGCTACCTTGGCGTGATGATGAGGCTTAAAGAAGAACTAATGGCATATACAGGTGAAGAAAAACTCCGACAGATACACCCTGATGAAAACAAGGAGGAACTACATCAGTGATCTTCCCTGGAGATGCGTCTTCACCACCATAATTATGATGGCAACTCACAAAGTAAATAATACTTCTAGACGTAAAAAGTCCCACATTCGGACGTCCGGGTGAAGACTAACCAGTGAGAAACTATCAGAATTGAGAATAAGGACATGAGGGCAAATTGATGATGATAACGTTATTACTCGATGCGCAATCAGTTACCCTCTAGTTACCCAATTACCCGCGGGAAAGTTACCCATTAGTGTTACCCTGTTACCCTTTAGTTAGCCGCGGCGGAAAAGTTACCCATTTGTAACTCACGGTAACCCTCAGATTAACCTTGTTCCCCTTTAGTTCCCCTTTAGTTACCCGGGTAACTGATGGAATTTCGCGCGTCGGGCAGTCTTACGACCGGTTTGATGCAGCTATCCATTTCTCCCTATCTTGTGCGAGTTCTTTCATTTCGTAATACCTGACACTTACATTTGACATCCTTGATTACCAGTTGAACATCCTGGCATCATTGCCGACCTAACTAATTCTTACCTTCCATTACTTCTTCTAGCAGCAGTGATATTATTCCTGGGTGCCTCAAGTTTTACCCCATTAGCTTATCTTTCCTTCTCTTCCGACAATTCTAAATATCCATATTTTACCTTCTCTGTGTCTTAAGTACGTCCGCATTTCTTACCGTATCCGTCTATCTGATGCTAAGTATCCGCCTATAGCACCACACCTCAAAAGCTTCGATCCTTCTCTTCTCTGGTTTTTCTATGGTTCAAGTTTCACATCCATACAAGGCTACACTCCAAACATAAGTTTTCAAGAAAAATTTGTTAATTTGAAAAGATTACTTTTCCGATAGAATGCTAATTTGGCTTGTGCTATTCTACTACTAATATCCCTTTTACTCCTTCCATCTTTCGTTATTTTCTCTGTCTCTCTATATACTAAAAAAGTAAAATTCGCCGCCGCTGCCGCCGCCGCCTCCGGGGGAAAAATACGCACTGCGGGTTGCCTATCTAAAAATCCGAAAAATTGCAGGGGCAGATCAGCTACTTTTAAGGACATAATCTGTTCTAACATAAAAGATCTCCAAGTTGTAAGACATAACCGACATAAAAAGACATAAAATGACATAATTACCCATAATTTTCAAGATCACAAATCGCTGCAGGTTACCTACCCTAGCCCTTGATTGCTCAATTTTCCAGGGGTAGCCGACCCTCAGGAGGGGGTTCATGGTTGAGAAGGCAGCTCCTGAAGGGGGAAGAGGACCCCATGTGGGGGCGTGAGCTGTGGACGGAGATGAAGTCCCTGGGTGAGGCGGGAGTAAGAGAACCTGGTGGAGGAGAAAGTCCTTGGTGAGAGAGGGGACCTCGGAGAGAAATGGCCGTTGTGCGGGAGGGGCTGGTGGCGGGGTAGGGTCTTGAGGGGGAAGGGCTCTCGGGGGAAAGGTGGTCATGGTTGTGAGAGCTCCTGGGTGGATGGTCAGGGATCTTCAAGGGGGTTGGAGGGCCATAGTGAGGACAGGGGCTCTGAAAGGAGATGAAGCACAGAGATTAGTGGTGGGTGAGAGGTCCTTGTGGCGGAGGAAATCCTAAGTAGGAGACGGTGGCCATTGAGGAAGGAGGAGGTAGTGGTGGGTGAGGATCCTAGAGGGGCAGTAAAATTTTGATAGATAAAGGCCAGGGGGTGTAAGAGGTACTCATGGTAGAGGAGGCAGCTCCTAAAGGGGAGGAAAACCACGATGGTGGCGGTGACTGTAGAGGGGCGTAAAGACCCCGAGTGGGAAGGGGGTAATAGTGAGGAAAGGGTCCTGGTGGAGGAGGAAGTTCTTGGTGAGAGAGGCGACCGGGAAGGCTAATGAAGGCCATGGTGCAGAAGGTTCTGGTCCCGTGGAGGAGGTCTTGAGAGGAAGGGTTCTTGAGCGGGAGGGGTGATCATAGTGGTGGAAGCTCCTGGTTGGAGGACTAGAGGATCTTCGAGGTGATTGAGCGAGGAGGCCAAAGGGTGATAGAGCCGCGAAAGGGCAGGCTGTGGAGAGGGACTAAGGCCGCCATTGGGAGGGAGTAGAGACCGCGGACCGCCTACCCTGCCCCAATAATTGCTCATTTCTCCATGGGTAGCCTACTCCTAGGAGGTCGTTCATGGTGGAGGGAACTCCAGAATGGGAAGGAGATCCGTGGGTGGCGTGGCCTCAGGAGGAGGATAAACGCCCTCGGTGGTGTGGGGGTAATGGTGAGTAAGAGATCCTGGTAGAGGAGGAAGTCCTTGGTGAGAGAGGCGGCCGGGAAGGCAAATGAAGGCCATGGTGCGGAAATTTCTGGTCCCGGGCAGGTAGTCTTGAAGGGAAGGGTCTCGTGGGGGAGAGGTGGTCATGGTCGTGGAAGTTCCTGGTTGGAGGACCAGGGATCTTCGTGGTGGTTGAGCGAGGAGGCCGTAGGGTGATGGAGCCGCAGAAGGGGAAGGCTGTAGAGAGGGACTAAGGCCGCCATTGAGGAGGTCGTAGTGATGGGTGAGGAGGTCTTGGTGGGGGTGTGGTACGTGAACAGAAATGAAGGCCATAGTGGTGTGGGGTGGTCGAAGGACGTGGTCTTGATTGAGGTCACTCGGGGTGGAAGTGGGTGATCGGGGGAGACTAGGTGGAGGACTATGGCCATTGTGGGGGAGGAGTTTGTGGCTGAGGAGGGCTGCGACCGTGGAGGTGGAGGGGGGTCGTGGTGGAGAAGGAGGGGGGAGGTGGTGGTGGTGGTGGTGGTGGTGGTGGTGGTGGTGGTGGTGGAGGATGAGGAGGAGGCTCGTGATGAAGAAAGGATGGAAGGGGGTTCATGGTGGAAGATTGAGGACCGCTGATAGAGGGGGAGCAAAAAAAGCACAATATGCCCGTAATATGTATTAAACTAAGGGGCTTCGCCCCCTGGCCGCTTCGCGGCCCAACCCCCCCGCCGTCACTCGCTTCGCTCGTGCCGGCCTTACTCGGCGCTTCGCGCCTCGTCCAACCGCCACAGTCCTCAGTGTTTGGTCTGAAACTTTTGTTCCTGAGTTGAGATTTGCATTGTGCTTCTTTTGCTCTCCCACTATCAGCGGTCCTCAATCTACCACCATGAATCCCCTTCCATTCTTTCTTTCATCAAGAGCCTCCTCCTCCTCCACCACGACCCCGTCGTTGACCATGGTTGCTCTCCGCCTCCACGGTCACACCTCAACAGTCGCAACCCAACCTCAGTCACAAACTCCTTCCCCACAATGGCCATAGTCCTCCACCTAGTCTCCCCTGATCACCCTCTTCCACCACGAGTGCCCTCCATTAGGGCCACGTCTTTCGACCACCCCACACCACTATGGCCTTCATTTTCGTTCACGTACCACACCCACCAAGACCTCTTCACCCATCAGTACTACCTCCCCAATGGCGGCATAAGTCCCTCTCTACAGCCTTCCCCTTCTGCGGCTCCAGTGCCCTACGGCCTCCTCGCTCAACCACCACAAAGATCCCCTGGCCCTCCAACCAGGAGCTTCCACCACCATGACCAACCCTTCCCCACGAGAACCCTTCCCTTCAAGACCACCTGCCCGGGACCAGACCTTTCCGCACCATGGCCTTCAATAGCCTTCCCGGCCGCCTCTCTCACCAAGGACTTCCTCCTCCACCAGGACCTCTTACTCACCATTACACCCCACACCACCCAGGGCCTTTATCCCCCTCCTGAGGCCACGCCACCCATGGATCTCCTTCTCATTCTGGAGCTCCCTCCACCATGAACCACCACCTAGGGGTAGGCTACCTATGGAGAAATAAGTAATTAGTGGGGCAGGGTAGGCGGTCCGTGGTCTCTACTATCCCACCCAATGACGGCCTTAGTCCCTCTCCACAGCGTTCCCCTCCGCGGTTCTATCGCCCTACGGCCTCCTCGCTGAACCACCTCAGAGATCCCCTAGTCCTCCAACCCGGAGCTTCCACCACCATGATCACCCCTCCCGCCCAAGAACCCTTCCCCTCAAGACCCCTTCTCCGGGACCAGAACCTTCGGCACCATGGCCTTAATTCGCCTTCCCCGGCCGCCTCTCTCACCAAGAACTTCCTCTTCCACCAGGACACTTCCTCACTATTACCCCCTCCCCATTTGGGGCCTCGATGTCCCTCTACAGTCCCCGCCACCATCCTGTTTTTCCTCCCCTTTAGGAGCTCCTCCTCTACCATGAGTACCTCGTACACCCCGGGCCTTTATCTAGCAAAATTTTACTGCCCCTCTAGGATCCTCACCCACCACTACCTCCTCCTTCCTCAATGGCCAACCTCTTTTCCCAAGGATTTCCTCCGCCACAAGAACCTCTCCCCCACCACTACTCCCGGGCTTCATTTCCTTTCAGAGCCCATGTCCTCACTATGGCCCTCCAACCTCCTTGAAGATCCCAGACCATCCACCCAGGAGCTCTCACAACCATGACCACCCCTCCCCCGAGAGCCCTTCTCCCTCAAGACCCTACCCCACCACCAGTCCCTCCTGCACAACGGCCATTTCTCTCCGAGGTCCCCTCTCTCACCAAGCCCTTTCTCCTCCACCAGGTCCTCTTACTCCCGCCCCATCTAGGGACTTCATCTCCATCCACAGCCCACGCCCGGCCCTCTTCCCCCTTCAGGAGCTGCCTTCTCAACCATGAACCCCCTCCTGAAGGTCGGCTACCCTTGGAAAATTGAGCAATTAAGGGGTTGGGTAGGCAACCTTGAGCAACTTGTGATCTTGAAGATTATGGGTAATTATGTCATTTTATGTCTTTTTATGTCAGTTATGTCTTACAACTTGGAGATCTTTTATGTTAGAACAGATTATGTCCTTAAAAGTAGCTGATCTGCCCCTGCAATTTTTCGGATTTTTAGGTAGGCAACCCGCAGTGCAGTTTTTTAGGTAGGGTGGCGGAGGGGGGAGGAGTTTTGGTTTTTAATACATAGAGAGCTATGTCATTTTATATCTTTTGACTTGAGATCTTGGAGATCATGGGTAATTATGTCTTTTTATGTCTTATTATGTCAGTTGTTATGTCTTAAAACTTGGAGATCTTCTATGTTAGAACAGATTATATCCTTGAAAGTAGTTGATCTGCCCCTGCAATTTTCTAAGGGCTCTCCTCCCTCTTCAGGAGCTTCCTCCACAACCGCTACCCCTGGAAAATTGAGTAATTAAGGGGCCGGGTAGGCAACCTGCAGCGACTTGTGATCTTGAAGATTATGGTTAATTATGTCATTTTATGTCTTTTTTATGTCTTATTATGTCGGTTATGTCTTAAAACTTGGAGAGCTTTTATATTAGAACAGATTATGTCCTCGAAAGTAGCTGATCTGCCCCTGCAATTTTTCGGATTTTTAGATAGGCAACCCGCAGTGCGTTTTTTGTCTCGCGTAGGCGGCGGTGGTGGCGGCGTTGGCGGCGGCGGCGGCGGATTTTACTTTTTTAGTATACCCCCTGGCCGCTTCGCGGCCCTCCTCCTTCCTCAATGGCCAACCTCTCCTATCAAGGATTTCCTCCGCCACAAAGACCTCTCACCCACCACTACCCCGGGTTTCATCTCCTTTCAGAGCCCCTGTCCTCACTATGGCCCGCCAACCCCCGAAGATCCCTGACCATCCACCCAGGAGCTCTCACAACCATGACCACCCCTCCCTCGAGAGCCCTTCTCCCTCAACACCCTACTCCGCCACCAGCCCCTCCCGCACAACGGCCATTTCTCTCCGAGGTCCCCTCTCTCACCAAGCACTTTCTCCTCCACCAGGTCCTCTTACTCCCGCCCCACCCAGGGCCTTCATTTTCGTCCACAGCCCACGCCCCCACAGGGGCCCTCCTCCCCCTTCAGGAGCTCCCTTCTCAACCATGAACCCATTCCTGAGGGTAGACTACCCCTGGAAAATTGAGCAATTATGGGGCTGGGTAGGCAACCTGCAACGACTTGTGATTTTGAAGATTATGAGTAATTATGTCATTTTATGTCTTTTTATGTCTCATTATGTCAGTTATGTCTTAAAACTTGGAGAGCTTTTATGTTAGAACAGATTATGTCCTTGAAAGTAGTTAATCTGCCCCTGCAATTTTCCAGGGGCTCTCCTCCCCCTTCAGGAGCTTCCTCCACAACCATAAACCCCCTCCTGCAGGTAAGCTACCCCTGGAAAATTGAGTAATTAAGGGGCCGGGTAGGCAACCTGCAGCGACTCGTGATCTTGAAGATTATGGGTAATTATGTCATTTTATGTCTTATTATGTCAGTTATGTCTTAAAACTTGAAGATCTTTTATATTAGAATGTCCTTGAAAGTAGCTGATCTGCCCCTGCAATTTTTCGGATTTTTAGATAGGCAACCCGCAGTGCGTTTTTTTCCCGTGGAGGCGGAGGCGGTGGCGGTGGTGGCGGCGGCGGCGGCGGATTTTACTTTTTTAGTATATAGAGAGAAAGAAACCAAAAATGAATAAAAATCCTCGCATGCCACGTATTGTCGCTCGACCGCCCCCTCCCATTATAATGGGAATCCTGTTCAGTGTTCAAACTACTGTTTCAGATTAGTTCAGATTTACTGATATAATTTTACGATCCATTAACACTCGTAGGAACCATGTATACGTACATTCAGCAGAAAGGGGAGCACAGAGACCTACACTTTTCTCCCAAAATGTCGAGAATAGTACCAACTTTATTTTCCAATTAAATTTGCAGAAACCATAGCTATCACACGTAGCCTTCCGAGTCTAACGTGTGTCCTTCTCGATTTCTAGATAAGCGCCTGCCTTGAGACATTGAGACTATATTGAGCATTGTTAGGACTCTTAAGTAGACATTGATAGTTGATACTTTTTGAAACATTTCAAGTATTCCAATTCGTCAAGACATGACTCATTTCAAGACCAGAGGAGAAGCAGACATGGGGGCTGTATTTCTACGGCCCCCCCCCAAAATGAGGTAGGGGGTTGGAATTAGCGGCACAAATTCTATTGTAATTTGTGCTAATTGTGCTCCGAAGTGAGGAACGTATTTAAGACAGTGTAGTAATCTTATCACGAATGTGATAACGGGTTTTCATTCGTTCGCCCGTTCTAGTCATATTTTATATTTCTCGTTGTTGCTAGTTTTTAGTCTAAATATACGTTCGTACAGGTAACACCATGAGCGTCTTCTTTCCGTCTACGTTTTATCATGCAAAAAATATAACAGACAGCATGGTACGGTGAATTCGTTGATTTTTGAAAAATTTTCGACTACGGTTCCTAAAGAGTAGGACACGCAGAATTCGAAAATCAGCATATCCGCAAAAAGGGCACCTGTTCGTCAGGGGCCCTTTTAACAGATAACTCCTCAAATTGACAGATACAGCTTTGCAATCGATGTAAGCGATAAAGGACCGTTACGAGAAGAACCGTAATGATTTTGAGCAAAATCTGTTGCTACTAAAGAAGGGCAGAAGGGGTAGATGGATCGTATTTCCCACACGGTGCATCCGCGATAGTAGAATGTGTAAGAGCTGTTTTTGAAAATACAGCTAATTACCATAGTGCAGTTTGTGTTGAGCACATTGGGGTTTAAACCTCACCTAGGTAGCGCTACCATAGGCAAAGAACGTTTTGCGTGTATTGTTATCAGTTTGGGGTGGCCTATTCGCGAAAATTCGCCCCAAAGTGAAAAGAATACAATGAACATACTGACAGTGCTGCCAACCCATGCAACTTAGGTTTAAGTCCCTATTCTTCGTTTATGAAGCCTTAGGGGAGAGATACGAAAGACTGAAATTTCACTTGAAAAGAGTCCAGCAACGTAGACCTAAAGATTGCCCTTTTTTAGCTCATATTTTTGTTTATACTAAAACTGTCGTAGTCTGAGTATTGGCCTAAGGAGGAGGAGCGAATATTTATCGAGGCTTGTTATTTTACTAATTTAGGTACTTATACCGATTATTTCGATAATCAACGTACCTATTACTTTGATTTTTACGATTTATCACTGTATCGATTAGGTATTTACTTTCAAAAAATCGGCTTTTCTAACGTGCTTATCTGTGCTGGATTCTTTCTTCTGCAGGTGTAAAATAAGCCTTATAGAGTCTACTTACGTAATAACCGTGCGCTTTTGGTTCTGTAGGATATACGGACGTATATATATATTTCAACTTCGATTTTACACTCGACCTGCTTCCAAACGAGGAAAGGAACCTCTCCTATGAGGGGGGGGGGGAAACTTTCTAATTGAAAAAACTGTTCGATGTTCAATTCACCCAGGAAAATGTGTACAATAAACGATGAGAATGCGAATATAATCGAACCTTGTTAAGATACGTATAATACAGTTTACACGATGCGCTGCTGCCTAAAATTACCGATTAACAACGGCTAATTAAACGTAATGAGTGTAAGTTAATTTAATTGATATAGACGCGCAGAGCATATCGCAGCAGTTATGAAGGAGGCCAATATCCGATAATACTCATCGTAGAAACCAGATATTGGTTTCATCGGACCACTGGCAATATGTGTTTCAAGTTCAAATATGAAATATAAAATCGGCGTAAAAATATTGAATCATCGAAGCGTATTCTTCCTTTTTGGATTGCGGCCTAATTTCGCATTATTCATAAACCGGCAGGTATAAATATGGATCGTCCTCACGTATAGGCCGCTGTATTGATAATTAAAAGTGATTTCAACGCTCGATTTTTTATACGATTAAATTTCACTGCTGTTTGTTTCGCTGATGACGACGGCGTGCAATATTGCGAGCTGAAATAGATGTAGGAAAATTCTTTCACTTATACCGACTGTGTGTCTGTCTGGTCCACTTGATGCGAGCGAAGCAGCGAACCAAATTCGTGCTACTGTCTCGTCGTACTTCATTAGCGTTGTGAATCGGCAACCGTTTTGTTCCTTTTAAAAATATGATTAAATCGATAGACTTACTTAGCGCGGATTTGAATATGAAAGTCATGATATTGTTGCTATATTGTACCTTTTAGTTTCGACCTACGCTGCAGACTGGGTAAATAAAAGCTACTAGCTTTGTTTAATTGCACTTAGGTAGGTACCTCTGAAAAACCTGCGTGTTATAATTTTGATCAAATGGCATCCGAAAGGAGGCCGATAGAAAGGTAAAATAGGTACCCGATGCGCAATCTGTTACCCTCTAGTTACCCATTTGTTACCCTCGGGTTACCCTCGCAGATTGCCCTTGTTCCACTCGCTCCCCTTTAGTTACCCGGGTAATTGGTGGGATTTTGCGCATCGTGTATTGGTTATTCTGAATGCGAAAATAGCAAATTCTTCAGTGATGGTGACATTTTCCATAGTCTCTCAACTAGTAGGTTATGTCTCTCCGGCCACTTTTCTCTTTCCTGTGCTAATCGTTTCATTTCTGAGAAGGATTTACCCTTAGCATGCTTCGTTATCTGCTCCTCATAGCTCATATTCTTTGCCTTCCTTTCAGGTTCTTTCCCTCAGCAATTCCCTCCACCAGTAGTAACAATATCCCTGGATGTCTTATATTATGATATATGACCTATCATTTTAGCTCTTCTCTTTACGATTATATTCCAAACTTATCTTTTTCTTCCTATTTGCCTCAGCACTTCTTCATTTCTGATTTTTTCTATCCATCTGAATTTAACATTCTCCGATAACACCGTATTTCAAAAGCTTGTATCCTTTAGATATATTATACTTTCAAGAAAAACTGAGTCTTACTTCTAAATTTATATTTGCACTAAGTATGTCTCCCATTCGAAAAAAATTCTCTTAGCTTGTTCTATTCTACTCTTTTTCTGTTCTTACTTTCTTGTTCTATTTCCATGTTGCATCATCAGACCAACGTATTTAAATTTTATTCCTTTACCCCCTTCATTTTTTCACCTTCTGTTTCCTCATTGGATTTGGTTCCCATCTGTTTACTACCATCACTTTTGTTTAATTTTTATTCATCTTCATTTTATTTTCAATTTTTCATCCAAAATTTTCGACGTTTTCTTTAATTCTTCTTTACGTTTTTGTATACTATTGCAACACGTCATTTGCAAATCTTATTATTTTAACCATCTCCCGTTGTATTTTCACATCTGATTTCCTTTCATTCATTTCTTCAATTACTTTTTCTATAAAAATAGGTTAAACAGTGCTGATGACAAACAGCAACGATGTCTCACTCCCTTTTGAATTTTCGCTTCTTCCACTTCTTCATTTATTCGTAATTGAGTATACTTTGATCCTTATGTAAGTTTGATATTACTTTTCTTTCTCCATACTTCTCAACTCTTATCTCGTTTAGTATTTGAAACATTTTTGACCATTATTAAACGCTTTTTCTAAATCTACAAATCTACATAGTGTTGAGGGAGGGGCTCTAGCCTTGGCCAAAGGGGAAGGGGGTCTCAGAGGGGATGCTAAAATTAGAAAAACCGCTACCTGGCGGAAGTTATAAAGAGGGTCCAGACACCCTAGACCGGAGAAGCCCGATTGCGTCCGCACAGTAGCCCTCGCACCTTTTTCATAGTCTTATTGCGTCCCGTTTTTACCCCATGCTTCGAATGGCTCGATTACGTCCATCATAAAACTGTGGTTAACCATGTGATGTCATACAATTACATCATCTGGCATGTCATTCTCGTTTCTGTTTGCGTCCTGCGCTCTAATTGGTCGAAAAAGAAGCACTCCTTTGCCTCAAATCCCAGTTTTGGCTTTTCTGTATGCTGAGGCTTTGTGACCCTCTTTTTGTCAGTCGGGAATGCTGTCTGAATGAATCATAGCCCAGCCTCAGTGAGTCTAAATAGAGTCAAAAGGTCTGAACGAAACCGAGTGAGTCTTACATGCCTCAAAATGTGGTCCGATAAATCTCAAGGAGTCAGCATGAGCCTCATCAGAGTCTAACGAGGCTTAGCACGTCTGAAGGAGCCTGATCAAGTTCTAGCGGAATGTGATGATCTTTACGGAGAGTAGGAAACGCAATCTGAATGCGTCTTTTAGAGTGAGTGGTCTTAACCCTTTCGCTTACAACAGGGCACCGTTTGTTTCAACGGTTTTTGAAAAATCCTACTGGGTCAAATATATGTTTAAAGCAGTGCTAGTTGTATCTCACTGGTAGAGTACCTACAGAAGCATATCTTAGCTCACTCATGTCTCAGCAGATGGCGTGGTTGTTTTGGAAATAATATTTTTGACTCTCATTACTCCACCAGTGGGATATACGCTGTCCCAGGTCCAGGAGGAGTGAAAATTTTCCGACACCGGATTCGTATTATCGGGAGTGTCTATTCAACAATTTCCAGTGAAAAAAATAATTCAAATTGAAAAAATAATTGGGAGCGAAAGGGTGAAAGCTGCATTTTGGCCAAAAAATTCTACTCAATTTCCAAAATAAAACCTAAATCTGCATAGGTACTTTTTCTTCTGCATTTCTAAACAGGGTAAGATGTGCACTCACGTCCGCGGTTTATTCAGATTTTTAAGAATAGTTATCTGGATGAACATTGAAAATCTTGACTGTAGTTCGGTCCGCCACCTCGTGGTGCAGTCTGGATGACGCTAAATGGACTGGGGTGCAATGGAACTATGAACCTGGACGCAATCAAACTCTACATCGGGCCGCAATCAAACCATTCATTTTCTTCAATAATTTAATTTATCTCCCCTTACTGACGCGGACGCAATTGGGTGACGCCCCCCTGGACTCACTGGCTACGTCGTTGCATTCTGCAAATTAATTTATATAAATTACTTATATCTGCTCCATTCTTATTCAGTTTCTCAACATATCTCACCCATCTTTTTGTGTTTAACTAATAATATTCCTTTTTCATCTGTTAAATTATTTGCACCGTTTCTCCTTGTTCCAGAATATCTTTTTACTTACTTTGTTGTATGAAGGGTGAAGAATGAAAACTCACATTTGCCATTTTACTTCAAGGGCGCAAATAGGCAAAATACTGCATACGGGAGCAGGAATATCTTTGCTGCGCCTGTGAATGTGCGATATATGTATAAAATACTCCACGTTCACAGGCGCAGCAAAGATATTCCTGCACCCGTGTACAATATTTTGCCTATTTACGCCTTTGAAGTAAAATGGCAGATGTGAGTTTGGATTCTTTACCCTTCATGTGTTATACATATGTCTGATCGCGCAATTTCCTCGAAATTCTGATAAATCTATGTTTCCTTGACCTCCTTACAGCCTTATATTAATCAAAGAATATTTTAAATTAATGTTCATTGTTCCCCTCTACTGACACACTACGGGTTTTTCACGGGCCTGCATAAATAATCAGCGGTATTTTTCACATAGGTAAATCGATATTTTGTGTTCCCGATAATCGCTACAAATAATCGTGTTTCTCTTTCGCAGGTTACCATCAATTCACGTGTTGTCGCAGACGAATTGGGATCCTCGTGCGACGAGGACGGCGATTGCAACGTAGAAAACAGTCGATGTTACCAAAAGCAATGTTCCTGTTTACCATTTTACGCAGCTTACAACTCTACAGTCTGCTTGCAATGTAAGTAATAAGTATACATAATTCACCGAGTACACACCAGAGTCAATGCCTTTAGCCGTTTATCCACAACTGCTTTTTCCCAAGTTACCTCTGCTTCGTCACATTTGTTTATCTTTCACTGTGATAGACGATCCAAAACACTTCTCCAAACGAATCGCGATCTCCAAATAATCAAAAACCCGTTGCACTGCCTTGGTCTAACCATTTTGAAGTTCGGCTTCGACAGACGGAATAAAACTGACGAAATTTAAACACGGACAAAGCAAATATATAGAAGAGAGGAAAGAGCGTGGCATTCCGTTCATGTTAAACGTAGTGGTACTTTTTGTTGTAGTCCGGTCAAAATACATAATATAGGTACCGATAGTAGGTATAGGTACAGGTACAAGTACCTTCTTGATTTGATGTTTATTGAATACAGAACCGTGAAATAAGTTGCATCATTGTAACTCTTGATAGATAGGTTACCTATCGATTGTATTCGATATAAACAATATTTTATGTATTACCTGCTTCGAAATTGATACGAATTCTTTTCCAATAATATTCGATGTACCTATGTGTTTCTGGAAAAAAAAAAAAAAAAAAAAAAAAAAAAACGAATGACCAGTGACGTCGGATGGACTTTAGTCTGTTTTTCCGAAATAGAAAATCGGTAGTCATCTTTCAGTTTCGCATGATCTGTAATTTTAATATAAGCGTTTGACCGCGGTTATGAGAAGCATATGTGACGAAGCCACTGGCCGCTGATGGTCGCGAAATAATGGACCGAAGATTGGAAAATTTGAACGAGTATTTGTGGCTGGTTGGAACATGAAGGAAAGATGGTGGAATTGAGTGAGCTTCTGAAGAGGCGTCGTAGCATTCGCTGTATGAAGCTTTCAAACGGAATTCGTTTTGGTTAGTTTACCCTTTCTCGAGTTGCTGAGGTTTTTGATCTGGGTCGTAGTTATTAATAAGAACTCTTACAGGGCTTGATTGAATTCCGAGGAGTGTAACGAACCTGGAAATATTTTAACATACCTAGGCAGTCGTAACGAGAATGGACGAGGCTTACGTAGTCGTAATGAATCTTGGCACAGCCTTTTACAATTCTCAAGAAAATTTTAAAGAATTTCAAAGGATCTTATAAAGTTCCGATACAGTTTGAAAGAGTCTTAACGCGTTTCAAAGTTTTAGTTAATTTTCAGCAAAATTTTAATCAGCCACAACATAGCCTGAATGGTCTTAATCCGTCTTCACGTATGATACAATGAGTCATTGTAGAAAATGATAAAGATAGGTATAGAACTGACCCTTAATGAGTCGAGTCTGAACGAATTTGAAGATGTATTGGTTGGAGAAAGTTTTGGACGCTAAAAGAAATATTTAAGGGTATCTATAGAGTTTAAAGTTAAAAAGCGAAATTTTCAATCTCTGTGTTCTACCTACCATGACGTACGGATCGTCGACCTGGTCCTTAAGCGGTCCTATAGTTAACAAACTAAGAACAGCCCAAAAATCAATGGCACGTTCAATCCTTAAAATTAGACGTAAAAACCACATCCCAATAGAAAAGATCAGGGGAAAACTAAAAAACATGAGGGACATCTCAACTTTTATCAGATATCAAAAGACTGGGTTGGGCGGGGCACAGTTCAAGGCTAGAGGACAATCGCTAGACGCAAAAAGTAACCTTTTGATTCCCGCCTCATCTAAAAAGAAAAAAAGGAAGATAAAAAACACAATGGGCTTACGACATTACCCAATTCTTAAAAAACGAAAATTTCCGAGAAGTAGCCCTGAATAGATCTGAATGGGGAAGGTTACGGGAGACCTTTGCTCGATACAGGCTGAAGATACTTATTGTAAATTGAGTTCTTAAAGGAAAATAAAAAAATAATAAATCTTGGAAGGGTATTAGTGAGCCTCATAAGCCGAAGCCCGGATTTTTAGGCGTTAAAAACTCAAAAAAAGGCTGTATTAAAAGTCTCTAACAGGACCTAAATAGTCCATAAACAACCTCTATAAACGTGAAATAGTCTAAAAAAAAAAGTAAAATAGTCCCAAAAAATCCCAATAAAACTATGGCTTCGTTCAAATTAAAATTTTTATATGTATTTCTATTCATCCCAAACTACGAGTATGTACAACGTAACAATTTTGAATCAAAATATTTTATTGCAACAAGTAATAAGGTTGTTACGATTTTTCAATTTTTCTTTCAAGTGCAATGGATTTTTAAATATTGTTTTCTCAAAAAATTGAAAATTGAAAATGTTTTTCTCCAAAAATTGAAAATTGACAAACTAGTCTCGAAAATTGTATTTCTTTCCAATATAGTCTCAAAAAGTCTCTAGAAACATCAATTTTAGGCGAAAATGTCATTTCCAAGAGAAAATAGTCCAAAGAAAGTTGAATCAAAATTAGCTCATTGGTTTCAGAATTCCTGACTCGTCTAGAAAACCTCAACAGACCGAATAAAAAAAAGGTATTTTGCCGAAAAAACGGGTCTTTGTTTCTATTTACGTCACTGGGAAGAGTCCTTACTATTGCTACAAAGTTTTAAGAATATCTTGAGGACTTCTAACGGGCTTCGAGTTATTTTCCATATAGTTGTAATCATAACGAATCTCAAACAGACCTGCCATAGTCTCTACGACTTCTATCTAGTCTTTTCTAACAATTAGAAAGTCTTAGTTTGATTCAACAGATCATAACGCAGTGTTTTAACGAGTCTTAAGAAATAAATAGTCTTGATAAAAGTCTTAACGAAGCTTAGAAAAATCCGAAGGGGTCCTCAAAGAAATAATAGATATACTCTATAATATGTAGGTATAGAAAAGCGAGAGCGTATATAAAAACGGATAGAAAAGGGAAAACTTCCGACACCCAAAGAGGAGTAAGACAGGGTGGCCCCTTTCACCGAATATATTCTGCAGCGTTCTAGAATACGTATTTCAAAATATTAACGAGGAAGGTAAGGGGGTCAGGATAAACGGGACGCGACGTAGTCTTAATCGGAAGAAACTGGGAAAAAGTACTGGATGTGGCCAATCAAATAAAAGAAAGATGTGAAGAGGTGGAGCTGAAAATGAAAATGGCAAAAACGAAAAGAATGCACAACAGGGAACAGGGCCGGATCTATATTATATTGAAAAATATATGATCGAAGAAGTGACAGACAACAATTATCGTGGACAAATTGTTTCATTCGAAAACCATGCTGATAAGGAAAAATCAAACCAAGGATAGTCTGGGCTTGGAGGGCATTTTGGACCCACAAACAGATCCTATTTAGCAAAACCGAGCTCAAACTAAAAATAAAAATACTAGAAAGCTGTATCTACCCTATTCTAACGTACGGGGCCCAAACGTGGGCGAGCACTAGAAGTCAAATACAGAAAATTAGAAAAACGTGGTACGCAATGCTCAAAAAGTTACTAAGAATAAAATTCAAGGATAAAATACCCATGACAAAAATCAAGGTAAAACCAAGTACAAGACAAGCGTACGTGCGTAATATTACACGAGGGTCAAACTCTTCATAACCAGGGACGAAAATAAGGGGGACACGGGGGGCAGCCTCCCCCAAGTTTCCACCGGAGTTGGGATGTTCTATTAGATGGAACAACAGTTGGGAAAATCGAACAAGTCGAAAGAGACAAATTTTGATACTTGGGAATTTTGAGTTTGAGTCAGTTGGGAATTTAACAGTGTTTTCTCCTCTAGAAAAAATTTTTCACTACGTGGCGCTCAACCTCTTAAATAAGTCAAACAAATGGAATTTAGCAGTGACAGTCTGGACACCGTATGATTGCGTAAGGAAAAAAGGACGACCTCCAACCAGATGGATAGATGAAACTAAGAGAACGACTAGCCCACAGTGGATAAGGATAGCCCAAAATAAGATCAGTTGGAGAAAGGTGGTCTTGGACGCTGAGACTGTACGATGGACAGATTACGCGTATAGGCGTACCTAATCCAGAGCTATAAATAAAAATAAAAAATGAAAATAAAAGTAGTCTTGATAAAGTCTTAAGGAGGCCTAAAAAAAAAAAAAAAAAAAAAAAAAAACCCTTAAAGATTTTTGACAAATAAATGGTAAAAGATGTTTACGGGTCTCGATAATTCTCAACGGTGTCTTAAGAAACATCCAGAAATTTGATCGTAATTCAGTGAGTCATGAAAGTGTCTCGAGGAGATCCTAAAATGTCTCAACACAGTCTCAGAGCTAATATGAAATTTCAAAGACTGGCTGGTAATTATGTTCAGGGATGTACCGAGTAGCTTCTCGGGGTAAAAGGAAAGGAACACGGAAGAAATCCTTATTTTTTCAGTTCAAAATATTGCTTTTCTCAAATCCGAAATAAAAATAAAATTAACAAACAAACGAAGCTTTTTACTTTTCAAATTTCCTAACTGGGAACCTGAGAAGATATGATCTGGCCAATTGACAAAACTGTTTGAATTCCGTTGTGTGCCTAAGTAAAGACATGAAAATGTCAATAAAAAAACAATTTTAATTTTATACATTTGAAATTTAGGCAACTGAAATAATATTTTTTGGGAGGGGGGGGGGGGCTTTGTTATTTTTATGATTCTGTGCTTAGGTCATGCTCTTCAGATTAGGAAATTCAATAGAATAGAAGCGTACGCCTTGGCGAACCATTAGCAGTAATTTCAAAACAATAATTTCTTCCTTATTTTTCGCCATTACAAATTTGTGACATTCCTTGATTCTGTTGTTGAGACAAAATTTGCCTTAAACTGACGCGTGTTTCTGTGCTGATCCAATTTTGGTGATATCAACTTAAGGAATTGCTGGAGACGAGATAAAATTATCTTTATCGTACGTTTTGATGGAATGTTTAAATTGTGTCCTAAAACATTTTTTCTTCTTTTCATCGTAGTGTTATAATAATGAAACAAAAAAAAAAATGCAGTTCAATTGGGATTTACCTTACTAGAAGGTTGAGCAGTACTCCGGACTGGAGTGCAGAGTGAGCAGAATTGTCCCTGTTCAACAGGGCTACCAACTGCCAATTCTTATTCATGACAAAACCGGCTGTTAAAATTTGTAATTTTCTTCTAGGATATTAAGAATATTTAATTTAAAAAAAAATCCGTGTTTTTTTTTTTTGTTTGTTTGTTGGTGTGATGGGACGTATGGCGATGCACGCATACCAGCAAAGTGGCCCCTATGACACCGCACCCCAGCCCTGGAAACTACCCTTTCGAATATCGCATCAGTGGCCAGAGGGACGCTTTGGGGCCGGGCCGGAGCCCCCATTTCCCTGTGCCGCTTCCGGTACGCGCGTCCTGCAAGGGCCACCATGGGGTTCCCTACTGACCGAGGTCCGCGCTCCCCGAGCACTCGCCTGGAATTCAGGTCCCCCACGTCGGACGCACTTCCTCTTTACTCACCCCTCACCTCCACGAATTGGTCCGTGTGGCGACGCTGGCAGGTGACGACGACGGGGGAGCTCTGTCGAGGAGTCCGCAGCACAGCTGCAGCAGCTCTCCTAGGATGGTACAGAGTTATCCTGTTCGATTATGTGGGCCGAGCTTGGTTCGTCGTCGGCCCTCTGCCTCGACCACTCCGTCTGCATCTTCCTCTTTATGATGGCCAAGGCAAAGGCCGACACCCGGTTCATACTACTCCGACTCTTTATCATCTCCGGAACCAGGGTGTCCGTCGCGAGGCGGCTAATCACGCCGTCGTCGTCGTTGATGCTTCATCGATCACTGTTGTGGTCGTCCCGCGCCTCTTCTGCTCCCAGGCCTCACATTCGAATAGGGTAATGCCAAGGTGTGTCCTCCGCCCCTCGATCACAGTGCGTGCACTCGGGGCTCGGCGCTATCGCCATCCGATGTAGGTACGTGCCGAAGAATCGTGGCCGCTCAGGACTTGGGTCAGGTGTTCAGCTCTCCGTGCGATCTTCCTGACCATTCATCGAGGTCGCGTATCAGCGCTCGGGTCCACTCGCCCTTGGTCGAATAGGCGAGCGCGTCCTTCCACTTCCGAAGCGTGTCCCGCTGGATGATTCACTTGACTCGAAGTGCTTCTCGTCTTCGCTTTCTTCTTCGCACTGTATACCTCCGCTATCTCGCCGACATTAAGTTCGATCGGCGGTATACCGAAGTGTCTACAGGTTAGGAAAATTTGGAAAGTTTGGAAAAAGTCAGGAATTTGAAAAGTAGGTCAGGAAGTTTGTAAATAGTCAGGAAATTCGACAATATTTTTAAGAAGTTTGGGGAAAAAAACAATGAATGAACTCACGGAAAATTTTTCTCGTCGTTTAATTTTACTTCAGCACTCTATATGTATATCTGTGAACACCTTCCTAATGCTTTCACCCAAAAATCAACTTCAAATTTCAGTTCATTTCAACCACAGCGTCTAGTAGTATAAACGTAAATATATACTGTCTATACTGTCAAGGTTTAAAGAAGAAGAAAAAAAGTTTGTAAAAAGTCAGGAATTTATATTTTTCCATTCTTGTGGACACCTTGTATACACGCTAACACGCCTACTACCTCCAAAGAAACAGTGCGATACGCACTGACACACCTCATCGCGGCTTTTCGCTGAATCTTCTCCATCTCCACTCTTCTGTAGGGAATCTCGATGGCGTCGGCGCGTACTGGCGCCCCCGTATAGGAAGGAGGACCGACATGATGACGTTGACGTACATCTTTCTCGTTTTCTCCCTCGGTTCCTCTAGGTTCGACATCAGACGGGACAGCTGTCCAGCTACTTGATTCGCCTTCTCAACTGCCTGTCGGAAGTGCTCTCGGAACTACAACTTCCCGTCGAACCGCAGTCCCAGGTACTACACGGTAGGGCTCTATAGTTTCACCTGGGTATACTAAGCCACCATTTTGGTTCATACTGCGCCCGTCGATGCCGAATTGACTGCGCGTTACGCTCCGCATAGTCGGATTCGGCATTCACGGGCGCAGTATGAACCAAAATGGCGGCTTAGTATACCCAGGTGAAACTATAGAGCCCTACTACACGGCTGAACAGAGCCAAATCTCCGCACCTTTTAGGTGGGTGGGCTGTACTTACGTCGCACTGTGAACAACACAGCGTCCGTTTTCTGTACCGCTGAGCCCAGCCCTGCCGACTTGATCCAGTGGGTCAGCATCTTTCCACGCACCCGATGCGCAATAAAAGTTACCCATTTGTTGCCCCCGGGTTACCCTCAGATTACCTTCAGGATACCCTTGTTCCCCTTTAATTACCCGGGTAACTGGCGGGATACTACGCCATTAGTTACCCTCTAAGTTACCCGCGGCGGAAAAGTTACCTATTTGTTACCCTCGGTCACCTCAGATTACTCTTGTACTCCTTTAGTTACCCGGGTAACTGATGGGATTTTGCGCATTGCGCAGTTTTGAGTTGAGTGGCCCTCCATTTTTTAAGAAAGTCTCTCTCATGAAATTTTACGCTTAAACGCAAAAGCGAGTTGAAAGTGCGCTGGAATTTTAGTGTCTTTCTGAATGCCACCTGAGTTTATTTTTAAAACCCGTATAGTAAAGTGCCCTCGGAATTTGTCTATGCGAAATTGCGAAGTAAGAGCGAGAAAAGCTAGCTTTGGGGGTGTACTAAGGGGCAACCTGAGTTCGTGATTTAGTGAAGTCGAGCCGGTAAATTAGCAAACTTGAAGATTTTTTCTTGATTCACCGATGAAAATTTTGATTTGTTTCTCCACCCATGGAAAAATCTCGGTATTGGGCCCGTCAGACATTCGAATATCAAAAGAAATATCGAATTTAAGAGCTCGCAGTCTTTACAATTTTCTGTTCAATGTCAGGGTGAAATACCTCTTTGTTCCAAGAAGGAACAGTTTTGATCATGACCTGCAGTAAAATGTTTGTTATTGTGTCAGCCGACGGTATTTTTGTTGTCATTGTTCCTAGACCGTGAGTCTGTAAGCCTGTGTTACAAAAATTAAAGTGTGATGTTCTGATGTACGATTCAACGAAGCGTGCATTTGATGTTCATTGGCGATGAACTGCGTCTAGCGCCGTAAATAATGTCGGTATACTTGTAGTATCGCGTCGTTAACGTAGATGGTGACAGAGTGTTACATATACTACATTTGGCAGGAAAAATAGTTTTCTGGGCCAATTTTACGTAGGAGGCTTATATCAAAGAGAGCATCCAACTCAGTGGTGTAGCCAAGTGGGAGGGGGGAAGTGGGCCATGCCCCCTATGTGATTTTTTTTTCTATTAAAAGTAAGAGCAGCTTAAATGGACAAACCTCTTACCCTTTTGAATTTTGGTTTCCCCGCCCCTCGGAAAAATCCTATAACTACGCTACCTGTTTTGTACTACAGTAAATTTAGGGCAGCTCGATAAAAAATGCATATTTAACAAGTTTTGCTTCCCTCTCCCCTTGCAAAAATACTGGCTACGCTAATGATCCGACTAATTGTTTTTCTGAACTATTGAAATAGTATAATTAGCATTATATTACTGTTAATCAACTGATATGTTAGACTTATAGTTACGAAATTCTTGTGTAATATTTTCAGCTAATATGTTGGGATTTGAGTGTTTCGTACCAGAACAGTGCTCAAAGAAAGTAGCTAATAGCAATTGTATCGGCGGAATATGTCGCTGCGAACCGGGGTACTTGCAGTTTCGAAGGCACACATGTTTGACAGGTACATTTTTCTTCGTATTTGTACGTTTAAGGTAAAACAGACTTCGATAATTACTGCACCATTGTACGGTGCTTCATCGAATTCAAGGACTATCTCTCCGTTACCGTGTTTTGCCACCTATCGATGTGTGTGAACGAAACCTATAGAGTCTCAGTGCAAGCATTACCGAAAAAATTGAGAATTATTTATTTATTTATTTTTTATTTGGAAAAGTACAAAACATCACTCCTTGGTAACCCTCCCACTATGCATTAACGTAGAAAATCTGACGTTGTGGGTGTTATTCCGTCACCATTTTCTAAGTTCATTCTCAATCTTCCTCATAATGCTCTCATTTTTGGGGTTTCGGACCACTATGAGGCTCTTCGTTACGTTTAGCTATTGATTCTAACTAATAGGTTTTCAACAGGATTTGTACAATGTACAGGATATTTCAGCTTAGTAAGTCAGCGGGAGGTGGTAGTTCTCGGCGAGGGGGCAAACAAAGTTATGTACCAGTATGGCCTATACTGACAATTGAAGAGGCTTCATGTCTTCAGAGTTTGAAAATAGCGAACTTTCATTACGAATCTGATTATTAATTTGAATTCAGAATTGTTTTCCCCTAAAATAATTAATGTGTAGAACATCGAAGCAGGAGGCTTTAAAGAATCAAGCGGGGGGGGGGGGTTAAAGGTTTAAGAATGTTCTTTAAAAATGGTGCTGAGGGGAAACGGCGTATGTAAAAACCTGAAAATGGACAAGAGCGGCCGAGGTTTATCAATCTCAAATGGAGCGAGATGAAAATTTTTAAGTTGATATCGTATTTTCTGTAAAAATCGTATGAATATTTTTTTAAAAAGAATCCACTTTTTAACTTTGGTTAGTTTTATTGGTTTTATGCAAGTTTTTCCATATGGAGCGGCGCTCCACGTGGAAACTCCCGTGTAGAGCAACTGCTTCTTGCTCCAAATGGGTTTGGCAACCAGGAACGTATGGTATCGAAGAGTTTTTCCTGGAAGGGGATGGGGGAATTTGTGAAAGTCCCAACTGACTCATCTCAATATTCCCAAGTATCAAAGGTGACATGGATCAAGACTGTAAGTAGAGTAAAATAAAAAACATCAAAGAGTAACAGAGATTTACCTCACTGAATATCTTACCATTGAAATTCAAAGGGCTGTATTAATTTTACAATTCTAATGATGAAATTTAAATGGATATAATTTTTGAAGTGCACAACTTCTAAATTTTGTAATCCATGCAATTTTTAAGATAGTAACTGGCGGTAATGATCTAATGATAACTTTTGTTTCATTTTTAGTCTACTATCTACTGCTACCCTTCAAATCAAATCGTAAAGTAGTTGTTCCGCACAAAGTTCCCAAAGTTTGAAAAATTTCATAAAATTTAGCAGAAATTAAAAAATATTTAAATGGAAATTTATCAAGCAAAATACAATTTTTAAACGAAAATAGCTGTAAATTACGGCTGTTTTTTAAAAGGGAAACAAAAATTACTATCATCGCCTATGGCAAGTATTGAAAGCGCTACAAAAACTGAAAGTTGTGCACTTAAAAAATTTCATTCAGAATTTTAAAACTCCTAGAACCCATTCAATATCAACGTAGGCAATGCAGTTTGATAAATTCAATGTACTACTCATTGATTACCTTCGAAAATAATTCCAAATTAAAGTGAGTAATCAAACTGACAATGAAAAAGTTCGCTGTTTTCAAACTTTGAAGAATTGTAGCCCCTTCAATTTTGATTATAGGCCATATTTATTTATAAATGTTTTTTCTTCTCGTCCAGTACTGCCACCTCCTACCGGCTTAGTATACTCTGCTGAAACACCCTGTGTACGCGTATAACTAGTTTCTCGACCTATTCCATCTTATAGTATTGGTCAATAAACGTGGCAAACAAAAAATTAAAAAACTGGATTACGTGTAAGATTGTACAAAGCTTGATAACCCAGAAACAAACTATGTACTTGTGCACTTAGCTGTGACAACGTTACTTTGCCTTATCTGAAAGAAAGGGATGTACGTACTATATACATTGTTTTCGGCGTCGCAATTAGACCTTTTAGACTTGAATCGAGTTTTTCAGATTTTATCGTGGCGGTGCGTTTGAAAGTTCTGTAATACGTTTTTTCAAACGATTAATAACACGGAAAATGTTGAGAGTAAATTTCGTATACCTAACGATTTTCATGCACGAGTAGGTACTTTTTACACACCAAAGAGGCGTGATCATCTATAGTTCGAAAGTTTTTGACGTTTTGAAAGCGAGTGTGCTGTGTTCCTCGTAATATATTTTCGTGCTGCACGAATTTTATGATTTTACTACCCGCGAACCGTGGCACCGTTTTAATTGTTCTTCGCTTCTCCAAAATAATTTACTCATTTACTCGCATTGGAGACATTTTCGTGCTGACTTGTGATTCTTCGTCCCTCCTTCATAAATCTTAAAAAGCGAATGTACGAGCTTCGAGGAAAAATCGCAAATTTCATTGTAGTTGGGAAATAAAGGAGAAATACTTCTTTTTTCGATAATTTTATAACGTAACAATAAATTCTCGTATATGTTTCCCGCTAAAACATAGAACACCTTAGCAGAGAACGCCACAGTCAATAGGTAACGGACACTTTTCGTTTCCCAGAGGTGTCCACAATTGGAAAATTTCAATACACTAAGCATTATGTTATTTGCAATTACCATTTTCTTCAGGGCCTTACCTCTTACAGTTTTGGAGTTACAGAATCAAAACATGATTTTCCTTCGGCTCCAGACGATGTTCTGTCCGAAACCAAGATAACGACCTTGTATGAAATTCACGAGGTATTCTTGTGCCAGTGCGGAGAATGAACCGTAAAAATCGGATGAACTCCCGAAATGAATATGGATGCAAATGTATCGTTTATCGCTCCCTCAAGTCCTAAACTCAACTACGCCTGCCCTTGGGGATAAACCGGGAGCTCAACCCCTTGCCTATATTGTCACTCGGTGGTGTCAGTGGACAGTTGCCAAATTCTTTGTTGGATTCGCTCATCGCATACTTCTGAAGTGATAAGAATAATTTTAAAGGTTCAGCCAAAGAAAACTGAACCTAAGCTTGAGTAAAGACTGTGCAGATCTCTTGAATTATGACCTGTACTGTGGTCAGTAGGGTATTCCACAGATTTTCAGTAACATCTTCCTACAATGTTCTACATTCCCAACTGAAATCCAGGCTCGATGGAAATATCCCCGCCCTGCTTTCTTGGCACGTCACGCTATTTTCCACCAACTCGACCCTTCGCATAACAGCGATTTTTGAAACCGTTATAACCACGCGCGTATATTATAGTTTCGTTTTCATTCCTTCGAAATATCGCATTTGAAAAATGCTAGCGTGACGTTCGATTCTGGAATCTTATAGGCGTTCCAGGCAGCTAATTTAAAAATAGTTTTGAAAAACTTGGAAAATATCGTTCTGGTTGAATTCGTGATATTCATCGAAATCCAGTTCGTTCGTATAAATGCGACCACATTAAATATATAATTCAAAGGTATTCTCGAAATAGATGGGGGGGGGCATTCTATCCCATGCCATAGACGTATTCAAATGTCAAGGAAAGGAATAAATCGATTATCGAAGCTTTTTTTACAGCGCGGGAATATATTTTAAGCCACCCGACATTCGTCTCAGATTTTCTGATTTAATTAGGTATCTATCTTGCTACCGTCCCACATACCGACCTGATCTGAGCTTCAGTAATTACTTATTAACGCCTTGCGTTTCTCCCATTCTATTATAAGATTTCTATGTACGTGTACTCGTTGCCGCCTATCACTGTCGCTGGGAAAATAAGCTCGACTCTCGTGAACTAGAAAAAAAAGTTATTATTCTCAAAGTGTACATAAATAGGTGACATTCCGTAAGTTCGTCGAGTTTTAACCGGCAGTTTTCTGGCCCGCAAGGTCCGGGTAGGATTCTGTAAAACTTCTGTGAGACCAGTATGATGCCAAATTCGTACGATTTTGAGATTCTGCTCTAAAACAGCAAAATAACAGTTTGCACCGAAATGACAAAAAAGATACGTAAATGTTGTACCCAACTGAAGTTCCGGCTTATCTTCTCGATGATTTTTTCAAAAATATCGACATTGGGAATTGAATGATGTCTGGAAGCCCTCAAGCTCGTTACAGTTGTATCGAAGCTATACCAGCATGACTGAATGGCCAGATCCGATGTTACCGAAATGGTCTAAAATCAAATGCATATGAAGAACTCGATATGTAGTTACGCGAAAACGACAAAATCTAACCGAATTAACAAACGAATAAATCTAACCAAAATCCACCAAATCTGATTAAAATTAATGAAAAATCTCCAGAAACTACGCAAGTCGAAAATGATTAGAAACGATCGAATGAGTCCAAACAAGTTTGAAAATGACCAGATCTGACCAAAAGCGACCAAAAATGACTTTGGAAATTAAGTGTGGCCGAGCATGACTGAAGCCGACTGTTATAACTCAGACGAAACCGGATCAAGTCTGACGAAAAACTACCAAATCTGGGGCACACGCGTAGGTAAAGAGACAGAAAGGCAGGTATGTAATATCCTTTCCTAGCCCTGGTCCGAGAACTGATCCGCTCGCTGAGGCCCGAATGGCTACGCACCTGTTTCACTAAGTGTCTTGAAGAGAGCCATTTCCCGGCGATATGGAAGACAGCGAGGCTGGTCCTGCTTCGCAAAGACAATAACAAACCAGTGAGGACTTGCCCTCCTCGTACCGCCCTCTGTGTCTACTGAGTGACATAGGCAAGTTACTGGAGCGCGTTATTATTTTGCGGGTAGAAGCGCACATATCTCTTCTGTCGGTCGACCAATGACGCGGTGTTGTATGTTCAAAAGATCATCAACACTGTATGCAGTTAAGATTGTTTATGCGTAGCCGTTAGTCCCGGTATGAGGAACGCTTTCAATACCCTGCCTTGGAAGCGTATCCTGAAAGCAATGGATGGAATCTTCCGAGGTATTTACGAGCGATCATCAGGAGCTACCTGTCAGACAGAAAGATAGCGTATATAGACGCAGAAGGTCGCCAGGTCCAGAAGATCATCTCGACGGGTGTACCTCAGGGATCGGTCTTAGGACCCCTGCTGTGGAACATGTCTTTTGACAGGGTCCTGCGGCTCACACTTTCGAGAGGAGCCCAGGCCATCTGCTTCGCCGACGACACTCTTCTCCTTGTAGACGGGAGGTCGGAGCAGGAAGTTCACAGCAGGTCCATATACTCAGCTTCGAGATGGTGTCTCGCTGGATGCAGGCGAATAGCTTGGAGGTGATTGCCTAGAAGACAGAAGCCGTCCTTTTTAACGGGTAGAAAGAGGGCAGGCCACAGCCATTTGACCCAGTGGTACTTGGTGAGCCGGTATCCCTACAGCCCCGGATGGTGTACCTGGGAATGACGGTGGACAGCGAGCTGTTTTGGAAACCGCATCTCCGTATACAAGAGCAGAGAAAGCAGAGCGGATGATGAGGGCGTTGCGTCAGCTTATGCCGAACCTTCGGGGGCCGAGTGAGAGTCGAAGAAGACTGTATTCGACACTAATCCACTCGGTTCTTCTCTATGGGGCCCCCAGTTGAGCACCAGTCGCTGTATTCCACGAGAACAGAGCAGACATAGGAAGGGTCTAGCGGGTTACGGCACTACGCATAATCTGCACGTATAGAACCGTCGCTCGAAAGCCTCCTATTGATCTGCTGGATAGGGAGATTGCTACTCTTTATCGGCGCCTCAAGAAGCTCTCACCAGCTGATAGAAAAAATAAAGGAGTAAAGGAGAAGATTAAAAGAGAAGTCCGGCGGCAAACAGTTCAAGAGTAGGTGGCTCGCTTCCAAGAGGCCACTCATGGCCGCTGGACATTGAGGCTAATACACGACCTCGATGCATGGCTTTCGCGGCGGCACGGTGAGCTGACGTACCATCTTACGCAAATGCTCACCGGGCATGGGTGCTTCAATGGTTATCTGAACCGTTGAAACGAGGTACCCAGCCAGTACTCGCATTGTCCAGCAGAGGTTGATGACGCGCAGCATTCCATATTTTGCTACACTGCGGGAACGACGCACGAGCAGCGCTCAAGCCACATCACTCACGAGACGATGGTTAAAGTGATGCTGGCTAGCCCACAGAACTGGTAAGCGATGATCGAATTCGCCAGCAGAGTGATACGGGCCAAGGTATAGACGCCGAACGCGTGAAACAGCGGATAGTATCCGCGCAGCTCACGCAATCCACGCAGTAGGTCTTGAGTGACGACTCCCTATAAGTAGGGAAGACTGCCCCACCGGATTGTCAGCTCTACAGCTGAAGCCTGTCGCCGTGTCCGAGAAGAATACCGAAAGGTGATACCAGGATGCGACGGCAGTAAGGGCGAGGACGGACACGACAACGATAGTGGAACCGCGAATAGGGAAGCGTGTGCTGTCGTAAGGTGTAATTAAAATAAATAAAAAAGAGGGGGGGGGGAGAGAGACCTCATGGGAGAAACTAGGATCCGTGACAGGCAGGGTGGCCACTTGGTCATTTTTTTTTGAAAATATGTTCAGTAAAGTCATCTTTTCCATTGTCCTTCTTCATAAAATCAATAGAACATACTCGTAAAGGCAAATTTTGGCTTAATAAACCGTAAAACATGAAAAAGCTACCTATAGCTATACTGTGTAGCACTAATTTTTTCTTTTCTGTGTTAATATTGTTCTTAATCATGTTATGAAACCCTTTAACATTTCTTTTGTGAAGTTTGACAAGTTCAAACTGGAACTGTTATCTGTTAAAGAAGTAGATGTACCTAAAAAGTTGAAAACTAACTTTCTGCTATTAATAAGGAAGAGAAATCGGATTTTTGGTTGTGTTATCAAAAAAACTCTTTAGCTGTGGCAGAATATTTATATTTGAAACGCTTAATGTTAATCAGGAATTTCTGCTTGAGGTTTATGAGGCTCCTAAAACAAAAAACCGCTAAAAGTGATCCTAATTTTGCACAAAATGGTGAAAGGATTTCAAACTTACCTACTGAATAATAATGAATTATAGATAATACAGTATTAGGTATATGATCAATATGTGCTTTTAAAAAGTGAGAACATTTCTGAAGGAGAAATGACGACCAGTAATTTTTGGACCAAAGTATTTCTTTTGAAATATGAAATCGGGGTTGGAAAAGTATCCGTACCTAAGATTACTTGTTCAAGCTTCTTTCACGCTTTTTCATGGAAATGTAGATTTTAAGAGAGATTTCTACATCAGTAATAATATTTTAAATGAAGGAAACACGTTGACAAGCGTCGAATTACTAAATGCAGTTCTTAATACTGGAAGTGGTCTAAAAGCTTACGATAATAATTACCTTATTTGATTGTTGATAAATTATAACGCTTGCACGACAAAGTAGGTCTTTTCATATGTATAGGTGCATGCGAAGAAACCGTAGAAAATGTGAGAAAATAATTCTAGCGGAAAAGCAAGAGGGAGAGAAACAAGCGTTGGAAAGGAAATTGATTGACTTAAAGGACCTGGAACATCTTACAGAGATGACTATCAGGCAATAAGTGTCTCAAGAAAGCGCTTGAAGTAAAAAAAAAATGACCTATGTGTCTACTGCACAACAGATTTTAACAGGAATATAGATGATATGAAACCAGAAGAGGCAGAACTAGTCCAAGAATTCAAGGGAAACACAAGAAAAAGTAAACAAAATTAAAGATAAAACTCCTTAATTGATAACCCGATGCGCAATCAGTTACCCTCTAGTTACCCTCGTACTTTTGGTTACTCTCAGATTACCCTTGTTCCCCTTTAGTTAGGTACCCGGGTAACATGTGGGATTTTGCGCATCGGGGAGTTGGTTTCCTCTGATTTCTCTCTAATTTATGTATTATCTCAGTCTTGCTACTAAGGCACTAAGAAATATTTTAAAGTCGGTTCTTACCCTTATTGCTGTCTTCATTTTCAAGAAGAAATTACATATGCCAAAAATTATGACCTATATATTTTCAAGTGTTTCATTTTGATGTGTGATTCTAGTTTTCTGTTCATCAGTCTATTTTCAAGCATTCTGTTTTGTTTTTGATTCAAGTTTTCTCTATGTTTTTAAGGTTTATTGAGATTCTGCTAATACTTTATTAAGCCATCAAGAATTGGTGCTGTGAAAATGTTGTTCAGTTCAACCAATTATACATTATTTTTCAAATTTGTTCATAATAGGTTTTTTCCCATTTCAAATGTTCGAATTTTGAGTTGAGTGTATGTCATGGAAAAGAATAGTAACTAGAACTTTGTTCCGACAGTATACGTAGCCTCACAAAAACTAGTACATGAAAGGCTGAAACTCTTGAATTTTGGTTATTTTAGGTCACTTTTTAGTGAATTTTGGTCTTTTTTTCAATTTTTTAAAGGAAAAGTTTGAGTGGTCACCCCGAAATACACATACAGAGACACATGTGGCAACAGGGGGGGGGGCAGCCGCAACTCTCGAGATAGAAAAACATTCAGCAATTTTGTCTATCAGTCAGTCGTTGTTCTGGGATTTGAGACAGGCTGTTCGACATTATGCAAACAGGAAAGCAAGAGACCTGCAGAGGAACTTGAAACGCAAAACCCACTAATTACTAGTCTAATCCTCGAAGTTGTGACGTGTTTTTCGTTAATCCGATATTCCTCTTTTGTTGCAGCCGCAAAAGTGGGCGACGTATGCTACAGTGACATGCACTGCCGACTGTGGGATAGCGACTCACACTGCGACTTCATGATCCGGAATCTGTTCGGCCGGTGCGTTTGCAACGCGCCGCTAAAACAATCACGCTCCGGGACCTGTCAACCTAACGTACCACCGCCATCTACTAGTACGGTTCACTCGCTAGATTTCCCGTACCCTGTAATTATGAAAACCGAAAACGCGGCCAACAAATCCACCGCTTTGAAGGCGCCAGCGCCAGTGACACAGTCCACAGTCAAGAGTCAACAGAAGACCCCGGTAAAGATCAAACCCGATTTGAAACCAACCAACAAGACGAAACCGACCGTTCACCGACCGGAGCAGAAACCGAAGCCGGACTCAAAACCGCCCAACAAGTTCGACTCGAAACCGAGCAAACCGGATCGAAATCCGCCCAAACTCGAAAAACCGACGAAAAAGCCGGATCAAAAATTTCAGTTAGGCCAGTTTTTGAACAAAACTCAGCAGCAGCTGGAGCAGCTGAGTGACAAACTAGTAACCTTCTACCAAACGGCTGCGAATAATAAGCCGAACAAGTACAGCGCGTCCACGACGAAGCCAACAAAGACTCCGACTACGGAAAAGTCGAAGACGACAACTGCGACTTCGAAGCCGCCAACAACGAGCGTCAAACCGACCAGACCGACACCACCAACGTTCGCGCCGTCATCCAAGCCGAATCGGCAACCAGTGAAGACCGAAACGGTTATGAAGCCGCCGGAGATCAAACTGCAGGCGGACAAAATACTCGTCGTCAACAACCAGTCAAAAAAGCCGCCGAAAAATAAACTCTCCGGTAGTAATAAGACGAACGCGAAGAATCCGTTTCTGGCTAGCTTTCCTTTTTTAGGGAGCAAAGAAAACGGCACCAGTTTTGAGGAGACGATTCTGAGGTACCCGACCAATTTAGACAAACAAGTGGAAGGTCTTGCTGAAGAAAACACGCTGCCCGTGACGGCTACAAATGTTTCATTCGTTTCCAGTAAGTTTTGATGATGAAATTCTGTTGATATGGTCAAATGCTTAATCAACTACCTACTGTTGGATAATTCTTGAAAAATCGGCGTATTTCAGATTGACTTACTCAAAAATTTTAAAAGCGTTTTCAGACCCGTTTTTTCGCACGAATCATTGATATATGTACCTACTCCACATACCATTTATCATATAGAACTGGATTCATTCATACAGGGGTGGTGGGGAGAACGTTCTGAAAATTTTCTGTCCACGACATAGGAATTCTATTGTCGTGATCAATAATTAGTAGCCACAGTTTAGGCTTTAGGGGTTTCCATAAGACCCACCTCACTTAGCTCTGTATGAAAAAATGTCGCCGAGATATACCGATGCAAAGTGGAAGTAGGGCGGAAAATGCGTAGTTCGAGAAATACGTGCTTAAAGTTAGAAAACACTTTTATGTTCGTGGTAAGGTAAAATCTGTTATAAGTACTGGCAATGGGAATTTTATGTTCCAACATAAGGCAACAGTGGTGTTTCATATCGTTCGGACCATTAGGACTGTCCACTGTATTCTCAGAACGGTATACAGTCGTTCGTACACTTGTCTCTAATAGTCGGAACAACGTGTACCCGTTCCTGGGACTTTTCTTTGGTTTCCGAAAATTTCATATTTCGACCCTTTCTAGCGCATTTCTGTCTCCAAAATTACTTGCACCTTAAAAAGAAGTCTTTTTTGCTACCGAATCGCACAGTAAAAATTCGTTTGACCTCGCTTCACGTTTAGAGTTTCAAATATCGCACTATATTGTGTCTTATCAATGGTATAGGTAAAGGTGATAGATTTTTTTATCCGTAAGCGTTAATGCGGAATGTACACATGATCACCTATTCATTCCCACCCCCTCCCCCCAACACCCGCACAGGTTATTTTGCAGCGCACTTTAGTGCAGGTATAAATCCCAGTATCTCAAAAACTAAAATCGACCAAATGGGACCTTTCGATAGATCGTGACACAATCATGAATCTGTAGCGAGAATCGTAACTGTCTGGGTTGACCACCAGAAAGTCAATGACCGCCTACCAACAACTTGTTAGTTCGCATCTAAACAATGTTAGGTTCGCGAACGACATAATTCTAAAAAGTAAAAGTGCGGAGGAGTTGTGGGAGATCTGGCATCAGAATTAAAGCAGGAATGCGGAAAAGTAGGACTGACAATTAACCTCAGCAAGACAAATTTTCTATCAACAAATGAAAATGCAAAATTAAGTTTAGACGACATTGAAATCGAAAAAGCGGACAAGTTCAATTATTTGGGTCAAACGTTGACAGTGAACAATAAATTCAATGCTGAGGTAAGCAAGCGTATAAGAAACGGGTGGAAAAGTTTTTGGGCTCTCAAATACATTTTTAAAAGGAAAGTGGGGCTGCAAACAAAGATCAAAATCTTCGATAGCTGTGTGATTTCCTGCTTAATGTACGGAGCCCAGACTTGGGCCCTGACTAAATCCCAATTAAACAGACTACAAGCGACTCAAAACAAAATGGTAAGAAACATCCTCAACATCAGATCTAGAGACAAAGTCAAAAACACAAAGTTATACGCAATGCCCAAAGCCGAAACGATCACATACGAAGTCAAAAAAACTAAAATTCAGATACGCAGGACACTTAGCCAAAGAAAAACACGACAAATGACGTAAAGGACTGACTAACTGGACTCCGTACGGAAACACGAGGAAAAAGGGAAGATCAGCAATCAGATGGCGGGATGAAATTGACAGGAGAGTTGGGACAACATGGGGAAGGGGACATGATAACATAGGACATGAAGACATAAGACGTATAGACATCTCTCTACCTATTAAAAACTGGATCTCTTTGTCTCTCCTCCTGCTCTATCGCCTCCTCTAAATAACTATGTTTCAAAACTGACATAAGCTACGCGAAGTAGGCCTGTAAAGGAGCTGGGGCACTGTCCAGCAGCAAAATCTTACACCATCGTATATTTGAAAAAATAATAATTTTGACTACCTCGTATACCCAAAATATCTAAAAGCACCAAAAAGTTTATCGTTCGCTTCGTTCGCCAAAGTATTAACTTCCATATGTTTCCGTATGCATTCCTATGTGAAAAGCAGGTTATTGGCCTGTGATGGTGATTACATAAGACATGTTAATACTCTGTTCAAAGTGTTGAGACTCATTAAACTATGCTAAGATTCGTGTAGACTTAGCAGACTTATGTACGGCCTCGGCGAGTCTATCAAATAGGGGCGTATTTAAAACAAAGCAATGGAAGACTGAAAATTATAATTTACAGTCTGTCTTCTGAATCAACCTACGAAACTTCTTTTTATTTCTGCGAAAGGTTCGTTGCACTTCGGTAATTCATTTTGCAAAACACACGACGTACTAACTTACACTTCACCAATGAGTAACTTACAGTTTGTCGCCCGAATTTGAAAAATGGAGGCCAATTATAAAGGCGTCAATTAGCATCCAGGAGTTTCATCGACAGTTATTAATTTAACGGTTAATTAAACGGATGTTTAGTTTTTTGATTGATGGAAGTGTACAATCGATATAATATATACTCGGTGAGCAATCACTCGCGCTCATTCTGCTCGATGCAATGGTTGCGTTGCAATTAGTTCCATTAATTTAATTAACGAGAGTTATTGATACCGTAGGCACGTAGCATTATCGATTTCAATCAATTTCAATTATTGATTTCCATTTGGTTGTTTCATGGAATTCGTATTCTTGTTGGATTTTCTTTTAGTAGGACCTTTACACCACAGAGTTGCCGAAGATCCGACCAGCACAGTCAGCTTGGGATATGCATGCAAAACCGATTTACAGTGTATGAAGAACGACAACAATTCAAGGTGCGTCAACGGAGTATGCGACTGCGCAGCCAGAAGAACCAGATTAGATAACACTTGTTCGGCGAGGAATCGGGGATGCCATAAAGGAACCTTTCAAGTAATATGTTCTAAAATATCGCTTGAATATGTTTATAGCAATCGGTAAACGATATTCAGTGCTGCAGCAGACTTTAATCTCGAACTGGCCACGAATCAGCGATGGCAGTTACCGACTGGGCCTAGTGAATCGCCAGAAAGAGCTCAATGAGCCCAAATATTCATACATTCACTCGTCAAAAACTGTTTGTAAGGGGGGATCACATGATTTGGTGGCTTAATTGCCAAGGATATATAATGTTTGGTCTCTCTCTCGCTGACAGACTTGGCTTAGTCTAGGCCTGGAATAACGCTATCTCGCGAGACTAACAATTTTTTGTAATCCTAAAGAGGAAATTATACTGCGTAGAAATATTCAGTAAGATTTGTAGGATTTGCAGTGCCAAGCCTATAAATCTTACTTTTATAAAGAGGTCTGCTGCAGTTGTTCTTTTCTCCATTCACTCGTGTGGTCACTGTCAATAATACATGTACTAATAGTTGCCTCTCTAAATATTTCAATAGTGCAAAAGTTCCGGAGTTTGTATAAGTTGGTTCTTCGTGTGTGATGGAAGGAAAGACTGCAGCGACGGATCGGACGAGGACTGCAAGGACAAAAACACGTGCCCGGAACACACGTTCAGATGCGGTGCTTCGGTACCAGCAGTCTGCATAACACAAGCTAGTCGTTGCGATGGCAACACTGACTGTCCCGACGGTGAGGACGAATTCAACTGCACTGCTACCAAGTACAAAGGTGAGCGAATGGTTTGGCAAACTACGATCTTTTGGTGATTAATAAATTTTTGGAAATTATAGAAATACAGTGCAAAGAACGCAATTCAGACGGTTGACCTCGCTTAAAATTTGTTTCACCACATAACTATGTAGCTAGATGATTTTACTTTCATTTATCATGGCGTTTCATTAATTAGTTACGTAAATATTCTACCCCGCCATGTCTGTCTGGATCATCGTCAATTTCTGATCGATGGGGAGCGGTAAGGTTGCAGATTAAGTCCGCTGTCTACTCGGAAACGCCGGTGTGTTTTCCTGTTCATTCTCAAGGACGAGAGGAAAATAGCCGGTTCGAAGAGCGCCTTCAGTTTGACAAAACAACGTGAGAGCAATACATAAATGTTGATCAATTTGCTTTGTTGAGAATCGAAGGCGAATTGTCTTGAAAGTGACATCCAATCTCCGATACTGATTCGGACTTCGCAAGATTCAGCAGCGAAGTAGCTTACGTCTGGTGGATGTTTTTGGCAATCTTATCGATTGTAGGATTACTGAGATACTAGGCAGTCAAGAATCATGATTTTCAACCAGTCCTACGTAGTTTATTTTTGCAATAAAACTCCTCCTAAGTTTTACTTTAACGTCTATAAGTTACCGATTTTTGTGTGAATTTGCCTTGAAAATACGCCTCTAATATTTCATTATTAGAATTTTGAATATATGCCGATTATGTGCGTGTTGAATAAGAAAATCGAACATCGAACACTTGGAACTTTAATTTTTCAGGGTGCCCTCTGCATACATTTCAGTGCGAAGACGGTCGTTGTCTACCCGAATACGAGTTCTGCAACGCGGTAATTTCCTGTGAAGACGGTTCTGATGAACCCGATAATTCTTGCACAGCTACGTGGAATACGTCAGTCAGAAATCTACGACACTGTCCGTTTAGGTGCTCGAACGGAAGGTGTCGGTCTAGCGCCGTCGTCTGCTCCGGGCGAGATGGATGTGGAGACAACTCAGATGAGAGTCGATGTTCAGTTTGTAGTGAGTATCGTATGTCTGCTGTTATCCGTAACTGTTCAGTAGTTTGACCTGTTTCCACAGCTGTAAGGGATTTCGTGGAGTTCCAAAGTTTGAGTGTTCTCATCTGCTATGTTCGGCTAAACTGGAAAATGATATGTTTTGTAAAAAAAAAAAAGGCGAGAATGTGACAGAACGAAGCCAGCAGTCGCTAGCTTCGTTCTATCACATTCTCACCCCATCTTACTGTATTTACACAGCAGTTTGTGTTTGGTACTCTCAGCAGCGAACTTAAGGCGGAGAGTTATCGAAAGGCTGTAAGTCCCTTCAAATCTCCTGAGGGATCTACCCCAAGAAAATAATCGATTTTCCTCTGAATGCTCCTTTCCCCGCCTTTCTGGGAAATCGAGTATTCTAGGGCTTCAGTCCTCCCAAAAATATTACCAAGTTTGCCACTGGCTATTCTGGTATGTAAGTAATGTAATTTATACTGATACAGCCTCAGATATATATAATGTATTAGATACATGTATTTGTGTCGTACGCTATGGCAGTAAGTCGGAAATTATTTTTATCGTCAGCCTAGTGACCGCTTATCGCCCTTCCAATGTTTCAATTGATGTGTGTTGGTTGTCACGTGCCCTCATGGAGGCGTGATTTAATTTTAACGGCTATTGATAAATTCTCGTTCGAACAGAGAAAAAACACAGAAAGATCGATTGTTACAAAACATACGTAATTTGTTACTAATTTTGATCCTATTTGAATTTTGAAACTGGATGAAATTTTTGTATGTACTGAAATAAGCTTATAAGGAGGGAGAAAAAATTCATCTAGTCACAGATTGAACACCTGAAGCATAGTTTATACACTAACCTAAATAACCGTAAACTTTTTCATAACAATATCAGTTGAACTGAATGTTATCAAACTAGGTTTGTTTACCATATGGCTTTAACTGCCGTTGCCGATTGCGGTTAAAAAATTGATTATAAACTACCTTTAAGTTGACGAGTAAAGCAAACAACAAAGCAGCAAAAGAATAGGAATGGTTCGTTTAAAAGATTCCATTTCCCTTAATTGCCTTTTGCTTATAGTTCCCAAAAAGTTTATAGCTTAATCCTCATATCCGCCCATGTAATAGTTTATTATCATCATAGTAAACTGTTGACGAGTACTTACACTGCATATGAGGAGTAATGTCAAAAGGACCCCCTGACGAATAGGTGCCCTTTTTGCGGAGATGCTGATTTTCGAATCCTGTGTGTCCTACTCTTTAGGAACCAGGTGAAATTTTTGCCGAAATCAACGATTTCAACGTACCATACTGTCGTGGATGTGTATTATTGCTACCGCCGACAGGTTCCACGCATTCAGTTAACATAGGAATGTCCGAACGCACACACAACTGAGAACGCGTTATCATGAAGCAAAACAATTGCCGTGATGATGTCATCATATTATGTAGAAACATTCTCATTGTTAGTCGGCACAACATATCCATATCAAAAGTGTCTCGCTTGTGGATTTGCTGAATACTAAGAATGTAGGTATAGGTACGTGCAGTACACTCCCGATTATCCGGCACAAACGGGCGGACAGAGAGGTGCCGGATAGTCAAAAATCCGGATAATACGGAGTGTTTTTTTTTTTTGTATCTATCAATTAATATTAAGGTCTGTACATATGGACGCTGTTTAATAAAAGGGAACGAACCCACATTTGTAAACAAAATGAGTTATTAGTATCGTTGGAAAGAGCGTAAAACGTAGAATTTTTCAAAATTGGGCCCCCGATTCAAAAATGTGTACTCACGTTGGGAAAAGCTTATCAGTAAACGCAATGCCATATAGTTTCTACATGGCTCTTGAACTTCAAATCACGTGTTCTCCAAAAGCGGATTTTGTGGGTGAATTCCCTTTTGTTAAACAGCGTCCATATGTACTCTCTATGAAAAATCAAATGGCTGGTTGGTTGGTTATTCAATATTTAATATAGGAAAAATAAGCAAAAATACAATGAAAACAAATTATTTTCTCAAATCCAATTTAGATTGTTTGGCTTTAAGTACAGTAAGTACATTCATCACTCTACACAGTTTTTTTATTCTTGGAATTGAGAGACAATGTGTGCATCGTCTTCGCAAAAACATTAGACGTATATGTTAGTATACTATGTGCTCCGCTGGATAATCAAGAGTGCCGGATAATAGGGCCAAACTTTTCAGCGCCGGATAACGGAGTGCCGGATAATCGAGAGTGTACTGTAACATGTGAGGAGCAATATTCCAAAACGGCCTCTGTCCAGATTTATATATTTTTTTCACGGGAAGAAAAAACCTGGTGTATCCCTATATATTACACCTACATGTCACGGTTCATAGTCAGATTGCCTAGTAGAACACTTACAGGAATTTATCTCATTGAAATATTGAATGTACCTTGTACAGGAGACACGCATGACAATCGCGAAGTAGGGGATCTCCTGGATAGAGTCCGTTTTAGAACAACATTTTTGAATTATTAGTTTTTGTTTGGAACATTAGACATACTGTGTCTTTCAGTAGACTCTAATTCATAAAATTCTCAAGATAATGTCAACTCCTCTATTGTGATAAAAATATGTGGACAGAGGCCGTTTTGGAACAACTTCCTTCTTCTCCTTGCGAGTCTATTTTGGCTTCTTACATGCTTTATATTCGCAATATCGTGATTTTGTTCGGGCCAGAATATATATTACTAGATTCCTCACCAGATGGCGCTATAAAACGATTTTTCAAAAAAAATGGACGAGGCCGTTTTAGAATATCGCTCCTCATATCTATAAAGCATTCTTCAACTCTTATGAATGTATTCTATCTGTCCTATATCCGTCCTGGCTAACTAGTGTCAAATAAATGATTAGTTCCGATTTCTTTGAATGAAAAGTAGGTACCTTTCGTGCCTCTTCGAAAGATAAAATTTTGATGTTGGATCCCAAATCGGGTCCAGATCATTATTAACCTAATGCAATAAAAAGCAAAGGCCTCCAAATCCTCTATTTCGATATTTTATTCAATATTTAAAATCTTGAGCGACGTAAACTTCGCTTACTGGAGTGAAATTTCGATTTGAGGAATCGGGTCGGAATCACAATGGTCCCTGTTCGATACGTTTCCATTTAAAATTTCAAAGTTGTTGGTGGTTGGAGCCCTCCTTCTAGAGGAGAAAAGATTTTTCACTCAGGAAAAGACTAAATATTACTATGCTTGATGATTCATTTTTATCTGACCTCGATGCGATTACGTATTCAGAGAAGAGAGATAGGAGACTAATTCCTGTATATTTGTAGAGGGGGTGTGGGAGAAGGGAGATGAATTGAGGGGGTGAGAGACAGATAAATCGACATTCAGACAAGCAGACAGGAATGATTTGAGGAGCTTCATCAGGGATCGTGTCTCTCAACTACATTTTGAACGTTGTGGAAAGAAAGTGGGTTGTTCGCATGTTTTCTTAATACATAGAGCGGTTACTCTACAGAGCCGAATCGTGCTGGGGCACCCCTGGCTAGTGTCCGAATGTCAAGTCCTCGACCCATCAGTGTGTTACTCTTCGTAAAATCATTCTTCAGACCAATGAAATTGCGTGTACTGGCACCCATTTTCAAGTGCGCGTGGTGGCCAAAAATAGGATCTCACATTTTATAAATAATTTACGTGACAACGTCAAATGTTCAAGTTCTAGACTGTGTTCTGTTTTATTCTAATTAGTCTTGAATTTTTACGTTTGAACGTGCAAACCCTAGCTTCAGTTTGAAATCGAATATTAACTTTATAAGTTAGCACCAGAAAAAGCATTCATACATTTTTGTAATATTGAAGGTCAACCAGAGTAAAGCGTGCCAGAAAGTACTTTCGAACACTTTCTACAATTATTTTTAATTTATAGTTGCAGCGAGGGGCTTTTATGCAACAAAATATTATGCCTTCCGAGTTCATTCTTATTTCCTAACTGGCAACCTTTTTCTTTTTTGCAGAATGTCCACCAGCGACCTGACCATCTTCCAGACATTGATACGTGATAAGCCAACATTGTATATACGATGTACATTTTCATTTACTTAACTATACACCAAGTACGGTACCTAATTAACTTATATGTTTATATAATTTATAAGTATTTATTTTCCTATTTGTGTATAGAAGTAATTTGTAACATTCGTGCGAAATAGTGCCTTTTAGTACGAAAGTGTGTATTATAATAATTGATAATTGTTACAATCGCAGTAATGGCACTGCAGTATTTGATGTATAGGTAATAGGTATGTATTAATCTTATGCTACAGTAGGTACTGCAGTACATCGTCGGTATGGCCTGATAAATATCTGCTATGTGCTGAAAAACAAATTTTTCCCGAGACACAAAATACGAATTGAAAACACAGAAGAGACACGTTTAACAAGAGTGACAAAAAATTGTTCTAGACTCTCTGGTAATTTTGTTTACTCACTTCTATAACTTTATCAACCTGTTCACGAGGTTTATAAAATTGATAAAAATGGACGTAGCGAATATTTATCATCACCGATGATATAATAAACCTTCTGTGATATAGAGAATTTCTGCTCCGATGAAACTAGGACTACCGATAACTGGCATTAGGGAATCCGCATTCCTTAGGAAAAATGCGTTGACTGATGTTTTCATGCTACAAATTATTTTGTTCGCACTACTCAGCAGGTTTCACTAAATCCTGAAAATTTTTTCGCGAATTCCGCCCTCCCAAGGCAATAATCTCGCTATTTTTTGGAAAGTTATTATTCCAAAACTAACGAAATCTCATTTAAAATTGAATTATTATGGGCATTAGTATACAGTCTTGTATTATTTTTCACGACGGTTTTTGATTCTCCGAAAATTTACTCTTTTGGAGATTTTTGCCTTTGATACTGAAGACCCCACGTACAGTAGGTACGTGCGTATGTAAAGCTTTTATAAAATCAGTGTTAATACCGGTACTTGAATTTCAGATATGTGTTCACTGCATCAGTTGAAGAGCTCTAGTACCAGTAATTGAATTTCAAATGTGTTCAGTGCATCAATTAAAAAGCTCGATTTCAAAAAGTGTTTAGTCCATAGTCCATTTTAATAGAAAATACGATTTTAGAAACATATCATCTGCTGGTCAAATGTAGAATCAGAATTGTGAAAAAAGTACCTGTGACCTGCCAGGAAGAAAGGGACCTGTGCGCAAAAAATTATTTTTGTGATAACAACTGTTTTTGACTAATTTGTATTCGCTCTTTCGCATGGTGTTATTGAGAAAATTCTAAAAAATGTTCCCAAACTGCGCTGTAAGTCTTCAGAGTTGAGTGTCTCCATAACGTGAAAACGTTATCAATTTTAGTTATCCGCTCTCCTGTAAAATTTACATTTGTGCGCTCAGGTCCCTTTCATCCTGGCAGATCACACTCAATCTATTGGGACCGTGCATCGAAAGAGTCGTTCCCTGGCAGCCAAAAAAAGAAGCTGTGAAAGAATGATCATCCAGGACTATTCAATAGAGATGAAGAGATGATAATGGTGAAAGGAAGCCCAAAACTATTTTTTTCTTATATTTTTTTCGATTTTTCTAAAATTATTAAGAATGTGAAGGTATTTGGAAGTGTAGTAATGTGTATTTAACGTGACACAAATTTTTCTCTTTGTTATTTGTCATAAAAAAACATTAATCATCATGATTACTTTACCTCTGCTGGTTGGAGAAAATATAATTCTAAGAGCCTTGCCAAAAATTTTTGAAACCTCCACCAACATTACGTTAAATATTTTTTAAATGCGAAGAATCATGAAAATTGCTCTATTTACACATCATTTTGATTGTCATGATCATTATTTCAAATTCTTATCACTTAGAGCGATACTAGCACGCCAGATGTTCGCCCAGTCCCCCAATCACTACACACATGTGTGTTCAATGATCAAAGATCTCCGTTTTTAGGACCCATTTTTAGGGTCGGCGCAGAGGAGCCTTATACAGTGGAAAAATAATTCCACGCGATACGTGACAGTTCTACAACGTCAGTGGTTTATGCTCGGCGCAGCCAATGGAAAAATTGTTCTACGCAACGCGTGACATCAGTGGTTTGGGTTTGTCTTCCAGTGGCTCTTTTTCTTATCAATCGATATTCGAGATACACAAGAATGAATCGCGTTTGCTTTCAAAAGTGGCGCTTGTGGTTTTAAATGTAAAAGTGAACGTAATTGTATGTAAGAGAAAGAGATAGGAAGACGGTTTTACATCGTGCTTACAGTCTCAGCAAAAGTGACGCGAGGTATCAACAAAAGGAATCGATGATAGGAGTTAATTTTGTGAGGTTTGTATGAACCAACTGACATTTTTGTAAACAAACTGAGTTATTAGTATCGTTGGAAAGAGCATAAAAAGTAGAATTTTTCAGAATTCGGCCCCCGATTCAAAAATTAGTACTCACGTTGATCAGAGCTTATCAGTAAATGCTATATCATATAATTTCTACTTGGCTCTTGAACTCACAATCACAGTGTTCTCAGAAAACAGATTTTGCTAGTTGGTTCCCTTACTCTTAACAGCGTCCAAGTGCGATTATACTTTTGTACTTTTTGTTCGAAGTTGCGGTTAGTGGAATAGCCGCCCAGACTTCAGCTGAAAGTCTGACCCTATTACTAGTTTACTAGGTCGCAAAGCGACCTAAATTGTCTAGGAGTGCTTAGTCCTGGTTTGGTTTCATGTTTGGAGAACAGCCATTTTGGACTGCGTACTTTTTGGAATTGAGCTCTTCATATTGATTCCGAATAATTTAAGTATACTTTTACTTCCGAGAGTCTGAAAATTCTTGGTATTTGGAAATTGGAAAATTTGTACACGTAAATCCCTACAACGGTGTTTTTGAATGCATTGCAAACGAGTAACGTTCGTTTCTTATTTTTATTGATATTAGACGAGCATTTTAAAATTTAACGCACGGTTGCGATTTTATTTCATTTGTTCGGCAAGCGAGTATCTTTTGACTTTCTGGGTGCCATTGCTTAGTCTCATTTTGATACCTTTAGTTCGCTCAAAAAATCATTATTTTGAAATTCAGATATTCCTTACCATCGGTAAAAACTGTTACTCATTCTAATGAAACTGCTTTTTCGTACTCCTGACTCGAGTAGTGTTGCCTCAAATCTTTATAGGTACTTATAATTCGGATAATAGTGGATGTTGCATTTTTTTCATTCAACCATATCATTAGGAGTCTGAACTGAGTGCCAAAAACGAATGGAAATGCGATCTATTTCTTTGTTTTTATTTGTATATCTTGTAAATAGATTTTTATAGATGTTTGTTGAAAACGAAAATATCCTACTTATGTTTAGTGAGTTAGCTGTCAGTAACGTGTAATAGTGAAAAATGTCATCAGGACTTTAATTAGGTAAAAGGACACCTGGATCGGATCCCGGAACCCCCAATTTGTTTTTTAAAAAAAAGTATATATTTTTTGCGAGCCATTGCTTAGAATTCGTCGAAGTGCCGTATGAGACGGCGTGACCATTCCTTTCGAATTTCTAAAGATTATATTTTGTCGCCTTTGCATGACATCAGTCTTTTAGGGTCCTAAAATTTCCAACTCGGCTCTGAGTTTCACGAAACTGTGATTGTAATACGTTTGTACCCAGCCTTTTCGGTCTTATACATAACATTATGTAAGTCCGTCATTGCCTTTAATATATTTTGAGGTAGCTTTGTACCGCAAAAACACCGGTTTCAGTGCATTTTGAAACGCTCCAACTTATTTATTTCCGATCCATTTTAACTCATTGTACCTTAAAATGATTGATTTCGTAAAAACTAATCTGTCTTGGGCTGTCCATAAATTCCATACTTTAACATCACTCACTCTGGAAGGTATCGTCAAATAGGGCAATGTGTACCATCTGATTTAATCATTTGAGCCATAGCGCAATTCTGCGAAGAAATGACCCTAGAGCTATCTCGCGGTAGTCCAAATGTTAGTACTTTCGACTACCGCGAGATAGCTTTAGCGTCATTTCCTTGCAGAATTACACAGTGGCTCGAATTAAAACTAGGTGGCTCACATTGCCCCATTTGTCGGTATGCATGCGGTAAGTGACTGAGGTGCACAGTCTTTCAAAGCAGTAATCAGTATTTATCTGTATGTGAATAGAACTTTTACTTGGTTGGTTAGTAGCGGATTTCGGAAGCAGCAGCCATGGTGTGAGCAATTCTGAATGTGTAATTTAAACACCCCTCGTCTCTCAGTATTTGGATCATTTTTATGTCCTCGAGATGGTAACTGAATAAGTTTTATGTAGATAGATAAATGTAAAATTCGTTGAATTTTGAACGATTTGTGCCGCTGATATATTATTGATGCCAAAATGAAAATAGGTTCCAAATTGTCCTGTCAGATTTTTTTAACTCACTGGATTCTCATCTAGGTCATAATTTTTGGATAATTTTAAAAATTTATAAAAATGCTACTGATGCCCGGGGGGGGGGAGTGTATTCGTTAAGACTAGCTGAAACTCTCCTATGATAGTTACAGACTCTTTTAGACTCTCTCTCTCTCTCTCTCTCTCTCTCTCTCTCTCTCTCTCTCTCTCTCTCTCTCTCTCTCTCTCTCTCTCTCTGACCCCAGGCTCTTCAAATCTCTTCCAGGCTATTCCAAACTTCTCCCATATTCACTAACCCCCGTCGAAACTCATTCTGCGAATCTTGATATTTTTACTTTGGAGCTTTAAAAGTCGTTGATCAGGACCTTTCTATGTTTCTTTAAGACATTCTCTCGAAGACTTGTTCAAGGCTCTGTAATATATGTTGCTATCTTGTTAGAGACTTTCTAGAACTCTTCAAAATTCACATTATACTTTCCTCCAGACTTGATGAGAGCTTTTTAAGACTTATTAAAACTTATCAAGACTTTTCAAGACTCGTTTAGAACAGTGAAAATTTTTTAAACATCTTAAGACTCTGTCGGACCTATCTGAAACGTGTTAAAACTATTTAAGGCTCGTTTGATGCTTTCAAGACTTTTCCGCTAAATATTCCTTGAGACTTTTGAGACTTTTGCTGCCTGCTATCAAATTCCGTCTGCGTTCGGTATTTGTTTATACGAGATAGGATGATAGCCATATAGTAGTCCCTCGTTTATCCAGACCCCGATTGTGCGGACTTCGGATTAACCGAATCTTTTCGCATTATCCGGACCTGTTGAATTCTACATGTGTACAGATTTTTTTTCTGTATTAGGGAATTTAATGCCTGATAGCGATTGAATTGATACATAATGTGGCTACTGCGCAATTAGTCTTTCACTATGCTGTAGTAAACAAGTAAAGTAAAATGAAAATAAATTCTGTTTTAGGAATACCTGGGTGTACAAATTTTAGCGATTCAGTATAAGTTAATGGTGTTTCCTAGTCTTTAATTTAGTGGCTGGACTGTGTAATCAGCTTATACTCTCCTATTCACGCATAAATATTCGCCAATAATAATGAAATACGCGGAGGAAAATCAGACAAAACGCGGTATATACTCGTATTTGGAAAAAGTCCGTATTATCTGGATTTTTCGTTAATATCCGGATCACTCAATTCTCACATTAGTCCAGATAACCGGGACCCTGCTATATCAGTGTTTTACGTCAAAATTCTCGATTTTGTTTTGTGATGACAGTGATAAACTATATCACATATTATGTATCATCATCATATATTATATCATATAGAATTGGTTCGAAATCGATGGATGTATTCATCATCCGTTCTCGATAAAGGACGGACAAAATAACACGTTATCATGAATGGCATTCTACGTATCTGAAAACTGAAATCGATCTACAATAATGACTTGCGTCGCTAGTTTTTGTCTAGAAAAGCTGATGCATTTAAGTTTGAAAGTGTAGACATTTTATCTAGTTCTAGGATATCGGATGCTAACACGATACAACAAGTGTGGAATCTTTCCATATTCAGGCGCATAGGTACCTATTTTGATATTTCTGTATGTTTTTTGTTACAAATACATTTTGTTCTACACACATGCATCGAAAACGCTGTAGAACAAAATATCTTCCAAGGCCAGGAGCGAATGAGGTTTATCACGACTCGTTTAATTTGCTCAACTCGCCTTCGGCTCGTCTCGCAACATATTGAACTTGTCGTGATAAACCTCATTTTCGCTCCTTGACTTGAAATACACTATTTCTGTAGTATACGTATGCCTAGCCACTGATGCGATACTCGAAATGGTAGTTTCCGGTGCCGGGGTTGCGGTGTCATATGGGCCACTTTGGCGTGCGTGCATCGCCATTCGTCCCCCCACACCAGTACATTGGTATGTCTACCTAATTCATGGTTTTTAACTTTTCATAACCCATTCGTAAACAAGGAGTTTATGTATCCACGTTTTTTGATGATCAGTACGATCAATATTTTCTCGTATCGGTAAACACTTCTCGTGCCAAATTTTTAATTCACAATTTTAGATTTAGTCTCATGACTTATTCCTTGAACAGTAACACGACAGTATTTTATGTATGAGTAGGAGTATGATCAATGAATACAGGGGGTTTTAGCTTAGTTTTCCAAACCGGTAGTGATAGTACATAACAAGGGAAACAAATACTTTATGCACAAGTAGGTATGACCAGAGCACAACATTGAAGAGGCTACAAGTCTTCAAAGTTTAAAAGCAGCGAACTTTCATTGTGTGATAATAATTTTCTTTTTTTTAAATAGCCGCGATTCTTAGCCATCTTTAAGGCTGTATTTCTACGGCCCCCCCAAAATGGGGTAGGGGGTTGGAATTAGCGGCACAAATTCTATCGTAATTTGTGCTAATTGTGCTCCGAAGTCCCAGGATTTGTGCTGCCTCCCGTGGGTCTACATTTTAATAAAACGTTCGGGGGCCACAGAAATTGTGGCACCCCAAATGAAGATAGGAGGTTGGGATTAGCGGCACAAATTTGAATTTTATTTGTGCCAATTGTGTTGCAAGGTCCGAGAATTTGTGCCGCCTCCCGTGGGTCTACATTTTAATAAAAAGTAGACCCACGGGAGGCGGCACAGTTTCTAGGACCTCGCAGCACAATTAGCACAAATAAAATACATATTTGTTCCACTATATTCGTGACCTCACGTTTGTTTAGGGGCGGGGGCTAACATTTCACCACCCACTAATCTTATTTGTGAGCTGTAGGTTCAATGAAGGGGGCACAAATTGTGGGACCCTTGAGCATAATTAGCACAAATAAAATACAAGTTTGTGCCACTATTTTCGAGACCCTACCTTTGTTTTGGGGGCGGGGGCTATTATTTTACCGCTCCCCAATCTTTTTTTTTGCTGTAGGTCCAAAGAAGGGGGCACAAACTGTGGGAACCTCGAGCACATGTAGCACAAATTAAGTAAAAATTTGTGCCACCACACCCGAGCCCCCACATCCACACTGTTTTTACTTTCACCACAGGTTTCTTCGTTATCATTGTTGCCGAACCCAATGGCCAAAAACAGAAGTTTCGTTGCCTGACATTATCGCACTTTCTCTGCATGAGTGTAAAAAAAGTTTGAACAAAGACAACAAAACTTTGGATAAAATAGGTGTACCTCCCAAAATTGGGGGAGGATATGAGATACCCTGAAAAGAACCTGAAAAATGAATTCGGTGACAGCAGAAACCATTTAATCCCTCCTTTTGAAGATTGTTTATTTTTAAATTATAATTCCCCCCCCCCCAAATTGGGCACTGGACTGTGAGCCCAGAAAATGCGGCATAAATTCTGAAACCTCGAGGCACAATTAGCACAAATTACAATAAAATTTGTGCCGCTAATTCCAACTCCCTATCTTCATTTGGGGGGGGCCAACATTTCCCCGCCCCCAAACTTTTAATTAAAATGTAGACCCACGGGAGGCGGCACAAATTCTGGGACTTCGGAGCACAATTACCACAAATTACGATAGAATTTGTGCCGCTAATTCCAACCCCTACCCCATTTTTTTTGGGGGGGGGCGTAGAAATACAGCCCATCTGGCTTAAAGAAAGACATTTTGCTGTATGAACTTTCACTCAAAAGTTTTAAGATTTTGGAATTGAATTTTGTTTGTGACAAATCTTTACGACTTGTTCTGAAGGGTAAAGCCGCGTACACACATGTAACGAAACTCCGTAACGTGTAACACTGCCGCGTATCAAGTATGAACGCAGTGGCAGCGTAACCGCTGTAACAGGAACATCAGAGAGCGTTCCATCGAGAGTAGGTCATTTGTCGTCGCATAAAAGGAATGTTACGCGGCGATATTACGAACGGCCGTGGCAAGTCTGTACCTGCAGCAGGCAACCTGCGTACTGCTGGAACGGGGAAATGTTAACATGTCACGGATACATGACGCTGTTTTGTTCTACTCTGCTCTTGATGACGTATTGTAACACTGCCGCGTCACACGCTCGTTACGCGGCCGGCGGTGTTACGTTAGACGCGGTCTTGTTGCATGTGTGTAGTGTGTACCCAGCTTGACAGTAAATTTAGAACGCAGAAAATGAAACAAAGATTATCAGTTGACTATCTCAAAAATTGAAGGGGCTGTAAGATTGAAAGTTGTGCATTTCAAAAATTATTCTCAAATAGTTATTGTAGTTAGAATTACATATTATAAAACTGATGCAGCTCCGTCAATATCGAATGTAGCCAATTCAGTTTAATTTTTGTTAACCTAATCAATTGATTTTCTTTAAAAAATAATCTGAATTAGTATTAATATCAGACTCGCAATGTATATTTGATATTTTTCAAACTTTAAAGAATTTTGTACCATATTCAATCTTGAGTATAGGCCACACATGTGCATAACGTTTCTTGTTCCTCTCAGAGAGTATTTAGGTGTAATAAGCATCACCCACCTCTTAGCAATTTTGACACACTCAGCTGGAACACCTTGTGTTATAGCGATGTCACAGTAATGTTTTGTTTTTTCTGTATGGGGTCCGGTCATCGTACACATATCCACAACTGCCAGTATTACTGTGTGGGATTAAAAGAGAAGGAGACGTATAAATGGATAGAATACCAGATGATACCGATTAAATCATAATGTTCGAAATCGAACAGATGAACTATGACGAAGATATTTTCTATGAAACTTCCCGAGACCATCACCCCCTGTCCTGATTCCCTTTTCTTCCCAGTACAATTTTCTGAAAATTTCCTCCAACACTGCGGTGAAGAGATTTGGTGACAATGGGTCATGATAAAAAAGTTTGGAGCGAGCTCAACACATAAATTTTTATTTCGATAAGAATTCAAATGCAGCTCAGGGGGCGGAACTGGGAAAAGGGCAACATGTCCCTTTATTACTTCTAAAGAAGATTTTGTCTTATTCTTGATTTTATTATCATAAGAAAGTATGTTTTTCTTTACTTTTCTCCAGTTTCTTTTGATAACTCGGTTTATTTTATTATCATTCATGAGTTGGTGACCCCAGAGCAACATAAAAAGATCGAAGGTGAAGATTTTACTTCATGGAAGTATGGTTTCGGAATTGTTTTTGCTTTTGTACGTCAAATTATTTGGATACTTCGTAATGATGCTAATATTAGAACTCTGTTCAACTGATTATAAATGGGTGAATATATATTGCAATATTTTTGTAACTAGAATATATATCCGGACTGATTTAAAAGTGAGTAAAAATTACGTAATCATCGCATTGAAAAGTTGTAATGTACGCATGAGTAGACGACGAATAAATAATCGATGATTCATTACACTTAGTATTAGTATGAGTAAAAGAGATCTGTGTAGAATGCCATTAGATATTTTGTTGTTAATTTTTTTAGAACTTAAGGAAGTATATTATATTTATGTGTATTACTACGAAAATGGAAGATAGAAATAAATAGTTTCACTTGTAAATGTCAACTTCTACGGCTGTAATTACCTTATATTTTTCCTAAGCGAAACCACGTGTTCTTACTTACATAATGTAAGAATTTCGTTGAAGAATTTTTCTTCTAAATAATTTATTCGTCCGTATGTTTACTCGTACGTGTAATGAATCGATATTTTTATTTTATTAAATTTGTAAATTTCTCGAATATATTGTTTCTTACGTTTTTAGTTTGTATTGGTTTGGAAGCCAAGATATACTAATGCTGGACGCTGGAAAATTTTTACTCATCACTTTATCTAAATTTCCTGTAACTTTTGTGCTGCTTATGTAGTCTTTATATTATACATAAAAAATGTTTTGAATAAATATCGTATAGGCACTTAACTCGGGCAGAAGTAATGGAATACAATCAGGTCTTATTGATAAAACTATGGTGTGGTGGGACGTATGGCGATGCACGCATGCCAAAGTGGCCCCTGAGACACCGCACCCCCGGCACCGGAAACTACCCTTTCGGGCATCGCATCAGTATACCGAGGGGATCGCTTTGGGGCTGGGCCCGAGCCCCCATTTCTCCTGGCCATTGATAAAACTATAATCAACTCTTTAATTATTAAAAGTTGATAATCACCCATTTCGTATTGATTGTTATCGATTAAAAATATTCTTAGCACAGAATTGAAGGAAACATAAAAAAAGATCCCTGATCATTTTCGTTGATCAAAGTTATTGATAGCAAAACTCACAAAACGTAGATGTATGTTATTGATATTATTAACCTGATAAGCTGTTTTGTTTCAAAAAGTTATCCTGTATTAACCGTGAGTATATTATGTCAGGCGCTATACATATATGTATAGTTACACCCAGGACGTTATGGATGGTAAGTTACACTTACAAAAATGGCTAGAATGTATACATAGAGTTCTGAAACGGAGTTCACTGAATGCGAGTTCATTTCTGTGTAGAGATGAGGAGGCAAGGAAGCTTCCCGTAATCGCGAAGCGTCTGTAAGTTACCTTACCTTTTACCACTTCCTTTTTTTCGTTTAGAACCCTATACTGGAATGTGACACATATCGAGCATTTCCGTTTCCAACCAATTAATAGAAAGCAAATTCACCCAATAGCTTAAAATAGGAAGCTCGCGGGGGTGGGGTTGTATTTCAAAAACTTGTACGTAAAATAATAGCGACTCTATAAACTTTCGCTGAAATTTCAACTCGACAAGCTGAAAAAAAAGTTTTTCGGGTATAAAATGTTGACAAGCTCTAAAATTTTACTTTTTTCTTGCTGGGAAAGGGAAGTTACGTCTCTGAATTCTACTGTACAAGATGACTTAGATTTTGGGGACTGTTTTAAATAAAGTTCATTCAATCATAGAACACGATACTGCAAACGAACGCCACTTGGCGGTCAGTGCTGGAGGGAGGAGAAAAGGATTACTTCGGAGTTAGAATCTCCTCCATACCCGTGGAAACAGCGAGTTCATCTGTTTTAAAAGGAAAAATTGGCCACGTTAAGTTCTACTTGCCAACTATCAATCGTGTCTCATCGCCGGTCTTGCATAATACTTATTATGTAGGGGCAAATGTTGTAATAAGTCTCGATCGCTGACTGTATCTCATGCGCTAATAGCGCTACCTAGCTGAAATTTGGACACAAGATGTATCGATGTGTATATTAATAATGTGTTAACAAAGGACCAGTATTATAAAACTTGGTTAAAAATAATCGACGGTTGACCGGTGGTTAAAATGCGAATTCGGTATTATAACCTCCGGTTTAACGGTAACCGCGATTTAACCGAAGTGTCTTTTACCCCACCGAAATTGGCGGGTTAATTGCGTTAACGGATTGTTAAGCAGATCCCCGTTAACCAGACTTTATCATACTGGCCTTGATAGTACCTAATGTTATGGCTTCAGAAATTTAAAAAACTTGTATTTTGAATGGTCATTATATTTTTTTATTCGTGAATCCGGAGTTTTTGTTCTGAAATGGTGAATTCGATCGGAAATATTAGAGGTTAGATATCGTTCTGGAGGTTATATATGTTGTAGAAGTGATTGTTGTTATTAATTTAACAGAATATAGTCGATTATGGATTCTGATATTTCATTTTGATGAAGATCGAAATAAGGTACGTCTATGTTGTAAAATGTCTCAGTTTCAAAATACGTGAAGTTGGTATCATTTTTCAATTTTGGTGTAATTACGTGACTGAAATCGTGAAAACTATCTTACCCTTATTTTGCACAGGCCTACGAAAATGTCACCCACTCAGATGAACACATTGTACAACATAAGATGAGACACTTTGGAGAGAGGGGAAAGGGTTCCAAGATACCCACAGTTTTTTCTTTGGCCTACAAATTTGAACCGTGACGACCTGGCACAAAGTATAAAAATTTGGCGTATAAGATGACACAACCGCTGTGTCCAAGATGACACGTAACCAGAAGAAAGGTGAAATTTTATTTTTATCGAATAATAATGTTATATTCCAGTAGATATTTTATTTTGTTACATGTAAGTCAAATGACAGAGCTTATTATCATTATTGAGCGCTGCGTCAATAATAGTGAACGTGTACACAGAACAAGGTCATCATTACAATGATAAGAGATCATAAAAATTGTCAAGCGTCATTAATAATTCAAATAGTTTTGAATTTTTAATTACGTTAGATCATCTTGTGATCATTTTTCAGGACATCATTTTTATTGACCGTGTACAGCCCGCTTTACCGGCTCAGGATTTTTAAATTGGACGCTGTTAAGCGCAATGGAATCGACCGACATTTGTAAACAAAATGAGTTATTAGTATCGTTGGAGACAGGGTAAAAAGTAGAATTTTTCAAAATTGGGCGCCCGATTCAAAAATGCAGTGACGCAACCAAGGGGGTGCATGTGGGGCTAATGTACCCCCAAAATTCTCAGAAAAAAATAGGTAATTAAGCTAAATTCGACGGTATAAGGTATTGATATACACATATGTTATGTATAAGCAAAATCGACTGTTAATGATTATATGTGTTAAGCCAAATTCAACTGTTAAGCAAGATAAAAATAAAAGTTTGAGTTTTGTACTAATTTTTTCACCGCCCCCCCCCCTAAATGCCTAAATGGGTTGGTACTAAGTCATTTCGACATTCTAGCACCCCGTAAAGAAAATTTCTGGTTGCGCCACTGCAAAAATGTGTACTCACGTTGAAAAAATCTTATCAGTAAACGCTATATGTCATATAGTTTCTACAATCACGTGCACTCAAAAAACAGACTTTGTCGCTTGAGTCCGTTTTGCTTAACAGCGTCCAATTATCAGTTCCTCATAGTTGATTGTTGACGGGGGAGGGGTAGTTCGCTCATGCGCATATGAATTTCCCTTATTTTATCAATTTACCAGGTTAGCAGGTAGTAGGATAATAGCCTTTACATAATATGTTATATCAGGCCGTTTTCACGAGGCTCTTAGGAAAACTAAAAGCTGCGTTTTTGGAAGCGGCTGCTTAAAGGCTATCAGTTCAAATTTCTCCAACTCTTGGCGTTTAGCAGGCGATTCTTTTTATCAGAATTTACACACGCAAACGCTCAGACACTTTTAATGCTGACTCAGATCGCAGCTACGAAAAATACAAAATTCGATTCCCCCAGAAGCCTCTGCACTCAACTACCAGTGTGTACTATAGTCTGTTCAAAATAAGACTGCATGTCAATTAAAATCCAGTGGGGGGTCTGGTTGGCCGAGTGGATAGCGCGCTGGTCTCGGAATCTGGAGGTTCCGGATTCGAGCCCACGTGATAACTCGCTACATTTCGACCTAGCCCGGTTTTTCGGCTAGATGAGAAGAGGGCTAAGACAGCCCTAACTGCCTCCCCGACGTAAGTAATGCCCGAAAGGGCGTATTTCAGGGCTCGGATTGAGAGTTAAAATTAGAATAAAAGAAAGAAAAAATCAAAATCCAATAGGCATTTCGGTATACTGAGGGGAAAGGAGATTACGTTGATTTAAACTATGGAACGCAGTGCAGCAGGTTAAAATGAAATCTTCCAAATGAAATCGATTCACTGTTTATTTTCTGAAGTTTACTGATAACGCTGAACGATAATGAAATCGTTTTTGAAAATTGTGGAATACTTTTACAAAAAAAATATTCGATGACAGGAATGCTAATACAGGGTGAACATCTCTTTGATTGGTGAGCAATCTTATTTTGAACAGACTATAATTGGACGCTGTTTAACAAAAGGGAACTAGCCCACATTTGTAAACAAAATGAGGAGTTATTAGTATCGTTGGAAAGAGCGTAAAACGTAGAATTTTTCGAAATTGGGCCCCCGATTCAAAAATGTGACCTCACGTTGAAAAAAGCTTATCAATAAACGCAATGCCATATAGTTTCTACATGGCTCTTGAACTTCGAATCACGTGTTCTCAAACAGCGAATTTTGTGGGTTATAGTTCCCTTTTATCAAACAGCGTCCAATTAATAATCCTATTTCAGTGACGTCATTGAAGTTTCTGTCCCTGCTGAAATAGACCGACCTTTTTGTTATGAAAACCCTGTCTGTGCAAGTCCTTAGTCCATTCTGTATTCTGTAGGGTTTCAGAAAAGAGTGAATTCAAAAGAAATAAGAAGAAAAAAAGCAACCACCTTTAGTGTGTTTCTGTTGGTAAGGGAAGAGAGAAAATTCCATGAGTATGCCGACAGAAAATACGTTTTAAATGTCTGGTACACCAGCCTTCCCTTTTCAGTGTTGTAAGGCTCGACCGCTCGAGCGGCGGCTTCATAAGTCAAAATTTCTCGCAAAACCATAAACGGCGGCAGCGCGGCGGCGTAGCGCACAAGTCTACGGAGTACGGAATCAACCCACTCGGAGCTCGGACACAACTTGGAAGACGAGGACAGAAAAAACAGAAATTCTATTCGTCAGATCGTCACTCCTCACTCGTCAGTGTTTGTGCTTTGTGCTGTACACGCGTGCTTGATGCTTGTGTTACATTTGAGATCCATGTTCCTTGTGCCTTTTGCGCACTGTCTGTGATCAATTATTATAAGGTTATCGTTTCGTATTATCGACACAAATTATCAGTGAAGTGAAATTATTGCGATATTTGTGGGTAATTTAATCGAATCGTATTTAGACAATAATTGTAGTTCGCGCATTCCGGACGCACGCTGTAATTGTGTTCGATGTGATATACTACTTCGCAAATTTGAGCATGTTCGATGTTCGGAGGTTCGAGCATTTGTATACCGGCATCTCTACTGTGACGTAATTAGTGAGCACATTTTCGGTACTGAAACTAAAAGTACAACGTTTGCGGAGAAGTACCGACGAACATGTGAAAATACAGGTTAGCTGAAAATAAGCATTAGAATATTTTGCCACTTACGAGTATTACAGGGTGAAATGTCTTAAATGTTATTCCATTAATCGATCGAAATTCGTCTGGAAAGCGAGAGTAGAGTCAGTACGAGTATAAGCTCTTATCGTAAGTATGTTGGTGATTAAATCGAGTACTTGGGTCAGTTCGTTTTGGAAAAGCTGCTAAGTTGATATTGCTCATTGCTCGCTGATATACTTTTACTTCCTTGTACTTTTATCCAACTCGTGCATTTACTGGTAACCTCTCGAGTAGATCGTGTTTTCTCATGGTACAGTTTTAGCGGTTGACTTGGTGGATAACTGTCATGATTTTTCTCGAAATGCACGCCTGTGTAACTCAAAAAAAGGAGATTCCGGTAAGGTGTATGACTCCGACTATTCACCTGCCCTGCATCCGTTACATGAAGCTTATAATATATACATATATACCGTACAATTCGGAAATTTCTGCTACCCCAGTAATGTATTACCCACTGATCGCCTTCGAAAAAAATTGGGAATTGAAATGAGTAATCAGACTTGTAATAAAAGTTTGCTAATTTTAAACTTTGAAGACTTGTACCCCCTTCAGTTTTGAGTCTATGCCATACCTGTATATGACGTATGTTCCTCCCACTGAGTACTATCATTTCTTACCGGATTTAGGGTTACCAACCATTTTTTTTTTTGCTTTTTGGCCAATGCATTATTTGCTTTTTCCAAGCTGCATTTGTTCTTTGCCAGATCCAGCAATGAAATAGAAAACCTTGCCTCTTTCACCAATTTATGAAAGTATCCCGGGAAAATGTAAAAATGTAAAAGCATTCAACATTTAGGGTTATTATTATTTTTTTTAATGTATTTCTGCGGTACATTGTTTGAAAGAAACACCTAGGCCGAGAGCCATTTGAATATTGTAATATCATACAGATAGTGCTATTCTTTATAATATTCTGACTATGCAAATGTTAAAGCGAGGAACGAGCGAAGCGAGTTCCGAGTCTGTCCTACGTTCTTGCGACATTTGCTTTTCTATGACAACATTTGCCTTTTTCACCAGCAATATTTTTTGCTTTTCAGAAAAAATGAGTTGGTAACCTTACGGATTGCGGATTGGCATACTAAATTGGAGCTTCTTATATAGAAATATATTATATTGAATATACGATAGCTGGAAAGGATCTTTGTATGTTCGAATCCAGGTGGTACTTAACCCTTTTTCCCGGGAAATTCGGGCAGATTGGATTTTCGAGTTACAGATGTATCGCTGCAAGTTTTCTGATTTTAGCAGGTAGGCCGAAGCTAAGCTTTTAGACATTGAATTTCTCTGTCATCTTATCTGAGCAGGGACGTACCGATAGAGGGGAGCAACTTACACCTCCCCCAGTAAGAATTTTTCACTCAGTAGTTGGAAAAATCCTACAAGTTGAAATGTTTTTTTTTCTTTCTTTCTTTTGCTTTGATACTTGGAAATTTTTAGTTGAGTCAGAACAGTTGAGGAAAGCTGATCTAAGATATGTGTTTCTTTCTTTCTTTTTTGTTGCTCAAGAAAAAGCCGTAGTAGCTGATGACGGAGAATATTGGAATATTAGTTATGAAGTGACATTTATATTGAAACTCAAGGCGCGGTTAAAATAAATCACATCTTTGCATCATTCTATGCGTCAAGAAAATACTTTAAAGCTAACATCAGAACATAGATAATTTTATAAACAATGTATTATCTTAAAATTAATTGCGGTTTAGCACGAGCGCACACAATAATACAAATAGGTACATTTCCTCCTAATGAAAAGTTCTATTTAAAATCTTCAGTGAGTAATACAGTGTATGGTAAATTTTGCGGATGTTTCTATTGGTTGTTCGGGTTGGCAGTGCCGTATATTTTGTTAATGTTTCTTGAGTTCTTACAGTAATCGGTTGCAATGATGTAAGTTTAGTAGGTGAGGAAGTTGTTAGGTCGCTGAATAATTGTCTGGTGCGGGCACACGAGAAGGTAGCAAGAGCAGTTGATCCTCTCAGAGAAAAATATGTAATTAGCAATATTTCACGTGTGACAATGTCTTAAAGAGCTTCAGGCGAGCCTGGTAGAGTCTTACAGAGATTTTCAAGGAATCCTGAATAAGTGTGGAAGGGTCTTGAAAATTTTTAAGGAGTCTTCGAGATTCGTAGTGAGTTTTAAATGCGTCTAAAAGAGTCTTACAAAGTCTTGAGCAAGTTTTTGAAGACTTCTAAAGAATTTTGAAGCGTTTTAAAGAGATACGAGGGATTTAAAAATGTGATCGTGTTATGAAGTGTCCTCATTAGATCTGAAAGAACAATGAAGTCTTGAAAGTCCTAGACGGACTTAACGAACCTTGAAAAATTTTGAACGTGTCTGAAAGAGTAAGACAACAATGGAAGAATTTTTTTATTAGTCATGATTCAGTATTGAAGAGTCGTAAAAAGTCATAAACGAATTTAGCGCTCAAACAGTCTTGAAGAAGAGCCTTAGAAAGTTTTGAACAAGTCTGAGAGTTTTCAAACGTAAAAAATTTACGTTTCAAGAGCTCTTTTAAAGTAATTATTATATGAGTCTTAAGTAGTTGTAAGAGTTCTAAAACGTCTTAGTCGTATCTGAAAGAGTCATAACTACAGTCTGGAAATCATATGGAGTCACAAACCAGTTTCAGACAGTTTTAGCGAGTCTTAAATTAATTCTGAAAATCCTTAAATAGCTTTTAAAGAGTCTAAAAGGTTCTTGAATGAGCATTGAAATGGTCCTCATTTACTCTTGTTGAACCGAAATATTGGCTCCAGAGAAGCGGTTTTATGTGTTTAAAAAAATTTGAAGTTTGAGCACAATTGATTCATATGTTACTCCGTGCCTCAAGAGTATTGAAATTCTTGTCGGAATTAACATTGGTTTGGAGAATTTAGGATTCTCTGGTAACTAGAGCCGTCCCCTGTAAGCCTAATTATTATTTCTGTCTTTAAATCGTGGTTTGAATTGTCACTGAATCCCGTCGGGCAGCACAGGGGGCTTATCTCTAATTACTTCAATATTTCCAAGTTTTCACTATGAAGAACTTGGAAATTGATCGATTGGAGACTAGTCTCCGGTGATGTTGGAGGGGTTGAAAGGATGGTGAATGTAAACAACTTGGGAATTTACATAATTGAAAATTGGTTCCCGCCTTGGAAATGGATGTGCTGCTCTTTAAAATTCTCGTTTGATAAAGAGAAATAATTATAAATTTTATACTCGTACCAGCTGACCCGCTTCGCGGCTCATCTAGACCGTGGGCTAAAGTGAGTTCGCTGAGGTGAGCTGGCTAAAGTGAGTTGGCTTCAGTGAGTAAGATGGAGGAAATTGGTATTTCGCACTGTATCGCAGCACACATAAATTATTGAAACTATTTGGCCCACTTTTGGTCTCCATAGGTGAGAATTGGTAGAGTGCATCTTTCAAAAATATTTTCGTCTTCGTTTCAATCTTAGTTTTACCTTTGTACATGTTTTTTGAAGTCCAGAAGCCTACTCATGTTTTACTTATTTCTTTGTTTATCTCTCCCTTTGTTCTGTTTTCAAACAATAATTGTATTTGTCCCGAACAGTCGAATTTGGAGATGCTTTCTATTTCAGTTCATTTTATTGTGAGTTTCATTCCCCTTCCATATTGGATAATAGTTTTGTTTTACTTGTAGGTACTCATTTCTAAGCCCGCTTCTGCCCTTACCTCTGTGATTTTTCTCCCATTTCTTGTATCGTTTATCAGTACATCGTCCGCGAATCTTTAGAGGGTTGAGTTTTTCACAATTTATCTATATCCCTACTTTTTCCCATTCCAGTTTTCTAAATTTTTCTTCTAGTACCTAGTCGCAATTAAACAGATACGGCGATAGCAGATCTCCCTGATTTACACCCTTTTATATGGTTTCCAAAAACTGAAATCTTTGAGATACGGATCTGAAAATGGGCCGTGGGTACATTATTAAGAACGGAACAATATCCTAATCCAAAATTTCTGATTTTCAACCCGCCCATAATAATTGCTGAAGGGAGACAGTTACAGGAAGTCTCCTATTTCAGACTAAAGCCTACCCAGTCCACCTTAACTGCTGAACTCACAGCAATCCTCATCTGCCAAACTTCTAAACACCTTCCCTCTACCCATCACCACTCTCCTGTTCACTGACTTCCTCGGTTCGCTACTATCTACTCAAAACTTCTACACTTCAACTCCATCTTTCAGCGTATCCATCTCCTATGCCACTAAAATGGTGGCCCCTCTCCCTCGTCTGGCTTCTTGGACACGTTGGGAATCAATGCAACGAACTGGTGGATGTCGCAGCCAAAACCCCACCCTGGACTACCGATCCTCTTCAGTCACCCTTGCTTCGGAAAAATGGTCCATGTCCTATTCCAAGCTCCTTCCCTTTAAATCATTGGCTCTATCTTCCCCTCCCTGGTATATCGTCTGCGCGCAGGATTAAATCCACCTTGACTCAACTACGCATAGGTCACATCAAACTAACCCACTCCTTCCTTCTTTCGGGCCTGGAGTCCACCACCTGCTCCCTCTGTGATTACAAAGACCCCTTGGCTGTCTCTCATATTCTCCCATCCTGTCTGGATTCCAACTCTCTCCGCAAACACCTCGAGCTCCCCGGTTTCTTACCCGCCCTCTTGGGCCTCGATCCACTCATACCCAGTCGCTGCTTTGTTTCTTCGCCCTCCTTGATATCCTTGCCCTCTTGTAGCTCCAAATTGCGTGGCACATAGCCCACTGCGCATCTAGTGCCGAAAAAGTTATTAGTTTTTCCCTTTTACCTACTTTTCGGAGAAAAGGGAGGTATTTAGTTTCGTTTGTAGAGTCAGTTTTGTTTTTTTGTTTTGCTTTGGTTGATAGCAGTCCCGATGTCCTACTTTTTTCTACAAATTCTTCAGTCATTTTTTCGAACTCAATGCAGTACCGCGTCATTTACAAACCTAAGGTAACTTATTGTTTCGACTCTTAGACAATAAAGAATGGACTGGTAATAGTGATAAGAATTACACAGGTTTGAATGGATGAGCATCGTTGAATGTAAACGAAGGCAATTTGCCCTGTTTGTAGTTATATCTATGTAGTACCTGTATAGTTATAGGGTACGTTGGATTTCTCCAAGGCAAATTGTTGCCTTTGTTTACGTTCAACTTTTCTCGACTATTACCAGTCCATATAACGTAGTTATATCTGTATAGTCAAAGTTTCGACTTATTTCCACTCCTAACTGAGACTTCCAAATACCTGCTCTACAACACAGGTGAACCAATTGGGATTTAAACCTGCACTAGAGAGCGCTGCAAAACTACCTGCGCGGGTGTTAGCGGGTGAAAATGAATGAGTGATCATGTGTACTTTCAAATAGAAACACTGCTATCTTCAGTAGGGTAAAAAATTATTCTGCCAGTTGAACTGATTATAATTTAATTTTTTGGCGATGATGCAGTCGTATTTAGGACAAATTTTCTTTGAAAGTGAATTTCTAATCGACTTAATGATAGTTGAAGTTTGCTACACGCTTATGGTAAATCATACGTGATCACTGACACATATCGCAGGGCTGCCAACACTTGAAACTCTTAAGTTTAAATCCCAATTTGGGATTAGCTGGTCGCCCTGCCTGACTCCTCTGTCTAACTCGAAAGGATTTCAGAACAAAAGAAAGAACAGAAACGAAGAGGACGTTTTAAAATTTCCAAAAAAACGGCCATTCGTGGCATCTCTCTTCTTACCTGATCGTTTGTTTCTCTCTTAACCTTACTGTCGCATTCTCTTCTTTTTTTTCTGTATACAGTAGCATCAGTTTCGCATTTCTGAGATATGCTGTTTTTCTGACATTACCCATTAAATGTCATTCCGAAACATGAATGGACTATTTCAAAGTTGTAAATGTATTCACAACGGACAGGGTCGCTTCTAGGAAGCATTCCTTATAAGAATATTGGAGAATGGCAAAGAAAGAGCCTCACACACAATAGGTTTTTACCTCCTCACAGAAAAACTGGTCGATCTTCTGTGCGTGCGTGCCTGTGTTGATAGACGAATCTCCGTGTAGCAACTAGCCGGTTTTGCGCAAAAGGATTCTGTCCCTATGGAAATTTACGAATGCAGATAGCTTCTACTCTCATTGCGTTCAGTCAGAGGATCCTGATCTATTTGCAGTTTACTGCTTCATATTTGTGTTATTCAGAGAAAAATGTTGGTGTTTCCAAAAATTCAGTCGGATAATTGAAAGGAATGCTGAACATAGCTTTCAAAAACTGAAATTTTAGGGCTTTTGGAGGTGATATGTGGTCGAAAATGGGTCGTGTGGTACATAAATGAGTACGAAACAATATCCGAATATACATATTGGTCGCATTAAATCAGATGTACATGTAATAATGAGGCATATTAAACTCATTTTGGAAATTTCAGATTTGTAACCCCCTAATAATTTCTGAAGGGAGCCAGTTACAGCCGCCAGTTGTAACATAATGTGAAGAAGTTCAATGTAAAACAATTCTGAAAAGTTCACGTTGATAAAACAATTAGGGGGCCCCCAGGAGGCAAAATTTTGTGGTGCCCCTCCTAATTAGGGTACCGAAATTTTTTATAGCCTAAAATCTATTCCGGGTTCATACGAACACCCCAGCTCTTACGGTTCACCCGCCAACCTCGAACAAACAGACAAACTTACACTTTCATATAGGAGAGATGAGATGTGCGTATACTTGGAGGTGAGACGCAACCTGACACGAGAAAGAAACGTACAAAGCAGAGCGAGCGAATCGGGTGTGATGATCGCTAAGTAAGGGTTCTCTTCAGTGAAGCTTCAGTAGTCTGCGTTGTCAGATAGTGAGTACTACAGGGGAGATGTCTCGGAGTTCAGCTTGAGCACCAGCTGCAGCCCTATAGCCAGCGGAAATTGGGGGCGAACGGTTGTCTTGTGTTGTTCGAAGGTGGACACTGGTGGGGGGACAGTCCTGCGGGATGTCCATTGCACCCCTGCAATTGGCTTCGTGTGCGGGTTAGTGGATCACGATCGGAGTCAGGGTGAGTCAGACGAACTTGATTCACTTGTCTAGGGACACCACGGGGGAGGGTCGTGCCTTCCAGAACCTGTGGCCAGGGCAGTAGCACTAGGGGCTGCGGCCTGGTCAGGGAGCACTGTGTCACGGTGGTGGGGAGCATCCGGTTGACGATTTGAGTCAGGTGCTAACCTCCATTGCACGTCTCAGCCAGCGTTGATGTGTCAACGTTGGGGCTGGTCTACTGTCATGCATTGATGGCGCTAAGGGCTGGTGGTCGGTAGGACCACCCAGGCATGCTCTTGGGCGGCACTGGAGGGGATACCCTCAGTGCTGGGATTGGAACCTGTATGGCTCCATCTCGCCAAGTCAACCTAAGGAGGTGAGTGACACCTCGCATTACCATTAGTGTGGGCTGGAGTGCGGAGCTGGGAAAACTTGAACAGGAGTTCAGGGGCGTCGCACTCCCAGCTAGGAAAACACTCATTGCACGTGGTAGCTGGCGCTGGGCTGATTATTCAGCGCTGGGGGCAGTGAGATCGTCTTGCTCAAAGTTGTGCACACTGTGGTTAGGATGCTGCTGCGAGGCATACCCTGCGGGGATCCACAGCTGACAGGTGGGACAGGGGTACCGCTACCACTGTCGAGGACATCGCATTGCGCCTTACGTTAGCTTTGCCAGAGGGGCCAGATTTGTACCTGGTGTGAATGGCCAGGAACTGGAAGCCTGTGTTTTGAGATGCGTCATGGCTGACTGTGCAAAAAAACGAGATCAGGTGTATGCTCTTAGATATGATATGTATCTTAGCGGTTAAGATAGGTGGACAAGAGTGCTCGTCTTTTGGTTTTTACAGCGTACCAGGTTGAGTGAACTATTCTGGATCCTGCCGGCTGAACCAGTATTTTAGCTTACTCGTCCTGACACGAGTTAGTATTAATTAGTGTCATTATTTGGGTTTTCAAAAAATATATGTATACATGTATATATATAAGACTAGAACGGAATAGCCTTTAAATCACGCTTCTAAGATTGCAGTGCGAACACTGAATCAACAAAAAGCTACAGTTCCGAGAGTGTAGACCATGACATGTTGTAGCTCGGATAACAAGTGTTACTCCGACCTACTATATATCCCGTGCACTGCACGAATCTATCTGCGAGTATCATCGCGACCAAGATTTCGGCGTGACGGAATCGTACATATATATATGCAGGACGGCTTTTTCGCCTCTTTTTCATATATAAAGTGACGTTTTCACCTCATATACGGAGGCGAAAACGAAAAATCGGAGGTGAAAACGTAAGGCACTGTATCTCGATAATTTAGGCTTCTACCGGCTAGGCAACCCCCTGGGCAAATTTTTGGGTGGAGGCGAAAAAACCCACATACATCAGACATATACATTTTAGTGCATGGTACCTCTCACCAGACAGCGCTAGTGTCACTTGTAAATTATATAATGAGACTTTTTCACCTCCAAACATAATTGAGCGCTTTCGCCTCCGATTCGCGGCAACAACGCATTAGTGATTGAATTAATATTAAACTCGGAGGTTTCCTGCTTGCTTGTATGCCTGGAGGTGAAATGTTCCCTTGACATATTAATACTCTCAGGCGGTGTAGGAGCACTATATTGTTTTTTTCCGAATGATTCTATTATGCATTCAGATTGCAGTGCTGTATACATACCAAGGGAGAGTCTTAGACCAAAATTGTCAATTTGACTGTTTTTGAAATATTTTTGACATCAGAGTTTAGCCTGGCCAAAAACAAAACAAAAATAAAAATAAAAATATTTGATTGGTTTCTGAGGGGTCGGTCTGACCCCCCCCCCCAAAGGACCCTGGCCTCAGACAGAAGTAAAAAATAGGAAAAGGAGAAATAGGCCCTACCCAAACATTTCTTGGTTTCCTCGCACGTTGCTACTTCACTTAGCGCTAATTTGCTCATCAGTTTGTGTCAGGAAACATTGTTGATGTTCTGAAAAAAAGAGAAAAAAAATGAAGTGGTGGACCTAGGAGATGGAAATTGGATTACAGATGGACCGAGGGATAGACGCAGTAGAAGGTCCCTGAGAAAGGGAGCAGGTGTAGGCTCTCTGAAAGAAGATTAAAGTCATAAACCAGAGGGGTGGGGATTGAATTGCAGATATGGAACCCAACAAACAAAATGGAAAATGGAAAGGTGCATTTCCCCAGCCTTCCTCACCTCCTAGTTTTGAGCGCAAAATATGTATGTCTTTTTTTTTTTCATTTGTGCTTCCATTTATTTTGTTTGTGCCCCCACTCATCGGCCACAATTAGGAAGGGTGGCTGGGGAAATTCTAGCTCCTCTACCACAGCATTTTTAAGTTTGAATGTGGTCAATCATATGTGTTCCATTTATGTTTGAATGTGGTTCCGCTTTCCTGGTTTGTGCTTCACCCCTGGGTGCAAAATTGGGGTGAATGTCTACTGCTCAACCCGCTCAACTGAATTTTGACTTTTAATGGTGACAATTTTGTATGCTTTGTTTGTGTTTGATTATGCTTCCATTTTTTTTTTTTCATTTGTGTCTCACCCTTGTAGAGCAGTAGGTACACTGAGAGATGAAAAGATAGGTAGAAGAAGAAGGACAGAGAAGAAATGAACGAAAATGGCGTGTGGGGTGCATCTGAGTTTTGATTTTGGGCCCACAGAATGGGTTGCCACACTCTTGTTTGGTATGGTGAGGAGGAAGTGCGAGGGGAGAGGGTAGGAAAGAATATGATGTAAATGTTCGAGGGAGATCCATGATTGAATGAGGCCGGGAAGGGTACAGAAATCTGGGGAGGAAAATACGCAAATCACATAATTTGTACACAAATTTTTGCCCCCAATTCTGAGCCTCCAACTCAACTGTGGAGAGGGGGGGCTAATATTCATCAACCTAACATTTAATTTCTTGTACAGGGAAGTGGTACATACGAAAATCTTGGTACCCGAAAACTCAAATCACACAAATTGTATATTAGCTTCTGTCCCCTGCTTTTAGGAAATCCACCCGAGGAGCAATGGAATTGACCACCTTCGATTGAGATTTGAATTTTGGTTCTGTCCTAAGCCATGACTGTCATGATTTTGACATCTAAATGAGACTTTATTTTTAACTCATATGCGGTGAAAACGTCGCTTTGTACTTGTATATGAAAAAGAGGCGAAAAAGCCGCCCTGCAAAAATATACCTTTAAAATTTCGTTTTCGCCTCCGTATATGAGGTGAAAACGTTGCTTTATATACAAAAATGAGGCGAAAAAGAATTTCTTTGAAAAAAAAAATGTATAATATAATATTGTACATCATATACCTTGCGTGTTCAAGATTGTAAGTAGAAATTAGTGCACGGAAAAGTTTACCACGAATTCATAGATGATGTATGTGGGTTTTTTCGCCTCCAGACAAAAATTTGCCCAGGGGATTACCTGGCCTGTAGAAGCCTAAATTATTGAGATACAGTGCCTTACGTTTTCACCTCCGTCTATGAGGTAAAAACGTCGCTGTACACAGGATTAGTCAGTTTTCCTTTCGCAATAGGAAAACTCCATTACGCTGAAGATCTGTTATCGGTTTTGTCGCTATTCGCGAATAGTGTGTAGCGTGCCTACCCGATAACAAAGCGTACTGTACATTTTGGTAGATAACACATTGAGTCATACTTCGTTCAGCCTGACGGAGTTTTCCTATGGCAGAGGGAAAACCAACTAACCCTGCATATGAAACAGAGGAGAGAAGGCCGTCCTGCAAAGATATACCTTTAGAATTTCGTTTTCGCCTCCATATATGAGGTGAAAACGTCGCTTTATGTATGAAAAAGAGGCGAAAAAGCCGCCCTGCAAAGATATTATCATATACCCGCGAGAACATGATGATAAAGATCGAGAGGGTCACAGGTTTACCATTTCCCTATACTCTAAGATATTGTAAATAACACAGTTTGGAATGGACATGAGTTTTTTTAGTCTGAGGAAGAGGTTCAAGGATAACATAATATGAAACTTACAGAGGCGAAAAAGCCGCCCTGAAAAGATATACCTTTAGAGTTTCGTTTTCGCCTCCGTATATGAGGTGAAAACGTCGCTTTATAGGGGAAGGTGGGGGAATTGTGCGCACCTAACTTCGAATGGCTGTAGAAATGTCTGTATTAAAGATAAAAAAAGCGGATTGCAGGATAGTGAAGCCCAATCTATCTATTTTAATCCCCCTTAATCACCAAAATTTTATATTTAATATCAAAACATTTATTCACAAAAATGTAAAAAAAGTTATTTGCGCACAATTCCCCACCCCTTCGGGTAATTGTGCGCATGGGTAGGGTAATTGTGCGCATGTTGAATTGAAATATTGAAATCGTAGAAACGTTTATTTACTACTCATTTTAATAAATTTACCAACCTACACTATTTTCTATATGATTTTCGCGGTTGACAATAGTCACAGATGTAGACGGAAGCAGTTTCAGTGTTGGTGCATTTCTTGTGTGCCCATGAGTGGCATACGTTGCAACAGAACCACAACTCACTCTTACCAAATTCGCCACAAATATTACAGGTTTCCTCTACATCAGATTCTTCCTCGTTATTGGAGTCATCTTGTAGCGGCACAACCATATCATCTATTTCGAACGAATCACTCTCAGGAAGCTGCACCTTTGCCTCGCCACGTTTTTTTCTAGTTGTTTTCAGATCCTTTGATGACAAATTCAATTTCCGTTTAGCTTGCGTTAGCTCCTTTTTTTTCACGTTCTTCGCGGTTTTTTTTGGCAATTTTAGCTTTTTCTAGCTGGGGGGTGGAGGTCAAAATTTCGGAATGCAATTTCATTTTTTGGCGAGTTTTCTGTCCTGTCTGGGTGGAATGGCCTGCGGTGCCTGGCACTGGTTCGGAATGGCCTGAAGTGCCTGGTACTGGTTTGGAATGGCCTGGGGTGCCTAATACTGGTTTGGAAAGGCCTGAGGTGCCTGGTACTGGTTTGGAATGGCATGAGGTGCCTGGCACTAGTTTGGGATGGCCCGAGGTACTTGTCGCTGGTTGGTAATCTTCACTGGTGAATTTATTAGGGTCTAAAGGCCAAATTCCTGCCGATGCAAAACCAGTTTTTGCGTTATCCATTGTGGCTACCTTGTCGTACGCCTTAGCAAGAAGTGCAGCTAGATCGTATTCTGTTATCTTCTCATGATTGGATGCATTGATTTTGGAATCGCACAGACGGTACAGCTTATCTTTTAAGGGACCAAAAAACGTCAAGTCGAGAGGTTGAAGCCGATGCGAGGTATGTGGAGGTAGTGATACAACATGAATAAAATTACTTCGGCAAAATTCAGTGGCCTCAATGGAAATATGGCTACCATGATTGTCGAGAACAAGCAATACTGGATCATCTTCCGAAGCTTTCACAAAACGCTGGAAGTGTTTTAACCAGGCAACAAATAAAACTTCATTGGTCCAACCATTTTTCGAACAACGGTAAATCGATTCAGGCGGGCCATTTTTTTTCAAGCAAAGGTGTCATTCTTACTCTCGGATATATTAACATCGGCGATAGGTACAATCCTGAAGCACTCATGCAAAAAACTGCAGTTACTGTTTCGACCACGTTCAGCGGAAGTAGCGGAGCCAATTCTTTTTTCGCCTTTTTGACCATAGACTTTCGGGCTTTTCTTTGGGACAGTTGTATTTCCGAGCTCTGATTGGAATACCATCTTCTTTAACTTTTCTTACAGCTACAGGTGAATTCTCTTCCTTCCAACTGTTCCGGTTAGATATCCTAGTATAATTTCGTGGCATCTAAGAAAAAAAAGAACTCGTCAAGATATAATAAGAGATGCGCACAATTACCCCGTCACAACAAATTGTGATTCAATTTTTTTTTTTTTTTTTACCGGCCTAACCAAATTGAGAAACAGAGAGTGCAAAATGTGTGTCAAAGTGTACCCTTTTAGAAATGAATGACAAAAAAATTTAATATTCAAAATTATTTACTTATCACCTTATTTTCGATGACTGAATTCTTACATCAAAAAACGCAGTTTTAGACATTCGACGATTTCTTTCTCAAAACCATTTATTTTTGGCTGTTGACCTAAACTATTCTTATTATATGTTCGGAGGTACACTTTGTTGCTTTTACTTTTTTTTTAACGATTGTCGTTTCGTCCAGATTGACGTGCGCACAATTACCCGCTGCGCACAGTTCCCCCACCTTCCCCTATATGGAAAAGAGGCGAAAAAGCCGCCCTGCAAAGATATCATCGTATACCCGCGAGAACATGGGATCATGTTCAAGATTGTTAGAAGAAACTACTCCACAGAAAAGTCTAATACGAAGTTGCACATTTTCATTTTTAGCATTTTGTTTTCGCCTTCATATATGAAGCGAAAAAGTCGCTCTATATACAAAAATGAGGTGAAAAAAGATCCTCTTTGAAAAAAATGTACATACTATCATGTATACAGAAAAAATTGGAACAAAATAAACAACAGGTGTCTGAACTGAAACCTGAAATATAATAACTACAGACGTGCTGAAAAGAAATACACTGACGAATTTCATTGCCTCCATCCTGCTTTCAGACAAGAAGGCGATGTTTCTTTGTAGAATTTATAAGAATTTCATGCGGTGACGAGAGAAATATGATTATTATGTGTGTCTGCTGCAACTCAGTGACCAACATGCGATTGCAGTTGATACCTGAATGAAAAGATATTAATTTCAAACAATAGGCCCCAGGAATGCAAAAGTACGCGAAGAGTCCGAACAAGCCTGCTTATCGCACACTGGAGGATGAGACGTAACCATGTGCTGCAAAAGTATTGGCAACGTTGCTGGAGGCCAAAATGGCTAATTATGTAAAAAAGAAATACGAAAGGAGGCGAAAAGTATAAACTATGTTCGGAGGTGAAAGGGACTATATACATAATGTATACACTCGATGATAAATTTTGAGAAATCCTTACCCCTGTAACCGTTGGGTTCCGAGTAAAATAACTGATATGAGAGATGATTGAATTTTCTTTACTAAATCTTTGAGATCAACTTTACAAGTTATGTTGATATATGTACTATACGACACTATACTTTTAGGTGTACAATTATCATCGCTTACGACGTGTCTCTCAAACTCTAGTCCAACGATTACGCCCTCGTTCAGTAGCATCGCTCCCAAAGTTAACTACAAAAATCGTCATCTAAAGGAGGGAGAATGAATTGAAAATAATAGAACTGCATAGTCAGTTATAATTTTGAAAGTCCGAAGAAATAATCAAATACGAAATCATAACAACGTTAATAATGTTGAAGAAACAAAAAGAATTTAGATTTTGTTATTGGCGCCTGTACGTATTTCGAAAGTCGAGCAGAGGTGTTGTTTAATTTAATACAGGCCGGAATAACCGAGCTCGGAGTCAAAAGTAGGTTAATGAAAGAAATGAATTTTGTGATCGAAAAGTCGAAATTTTGAGAGCTAAAAACTATTTTACAACCCCTCTCAGGTTGCCTCTTATGACATCAATGCTCTGATTCTAAAATTACAAAGTATACACTTCTAAACCCATTTTTTCTGGTGGAGGCGAGGGCGTCTGCGTTATGTATGGAGGTGAAAAGGATTCCCTGCATGTGTGTATATATATCGAGATTTCTAAGGGATTTTTTTCTATACACATTCTTATACATATAAATACTGAATAATGTTGTTTCAGACTTTGGTTTTCAATTTACCCGTCATAATATGGGGGAAATACTGACTCGTTATTAGACATTTATCAACTTATGCAGCATCCGGGAGTTATCGTCTTTCACTCTGTCTGTGATGATTTTCTTTTAAAAGTACAATTACTGAATAATGCTGTTTCACACATCTTTTTCAGTTTATCTTCATGATATGGAGAAAAACCGACAATTAGATATTTATCAACTGATTTACTATCCGAAGAGTATTTTTTACTCCCTCCGCCACCTCTTCCTTCCTTATCAGTTATTATTAACTGGCACACAAATGATGAACTCGAGAGTTTTGAGAAGTAAAACACACAAGCAGAATATGAGGAGCTGTGAACTGTAGATTAGAAGCAGGATCATATTGACTCGGGTGAAATAAAAACGGCTAAAAAATGATTTCAGAGCTCGAATAGTATTAAGAAGTTGCATTTGGTAATAAAATTATTAAAATGTGCAAAATTTCGTTGAAAAGTACTTATTGTATAGGCCCAATACGAATGAAGTTCATGAAGAGCTTTACATGTAATCAATTTGGTACATGGTCGCGGAAATTTAAAATGAGCCTTATGACGTGTGATGTAGTCAAAACGGGTATCTGGACCCCCTTGTGGCTTCCTCAAATAATTATTTTTCTAATTTCAACAACTTTCTAACAACCCCTCTCTCCTCCTTTGGTCAAGACCAGATTCCCTTTCGAACACTGGACTGACTACCCCATCTTTCTATATTATTAGAAATTGAAGTGTCGTTTTCTTTCTCATCGCATCACACTCTTTCTATGAGGTCTACTGTCATGAAATTTGGTACACTCATTAGTACTTACCTGCAGATGGTGTATAGCAAAGAAAAACTTCAAAAAGTTCTTTGGTTGAGCTGTATTCAAGCTCCAAAGTCATCAAAAAGTGGCGACTTTTATGGACATTTCGGTGTGGTAATTGAACAGGGGTGAGACGAGGTTCGTTTTTTGAAGCGAACGGCACTGTTGGTATGTAGATGGCAGTGGGAAGTGGGGTGGTTCTCCTGCACTGTTACATCAGAAGCGGTCAAAATATGATATTGCGTATTCAGTTGAGCAGTGATTTTATGCAGTGGTAAGCGGTTGAAATTAATGTTTTCAGGCCCGTTTTCGTTATAAATTGCAGTTATTGCGGTTGAATTATTTTCTTTTTGTGTGCAATAATAAATTGAGCAGTGATTTTGTGTATTATTTTTTTTCAGCCCCATCTTCATTATAAAATTTTTTGATATGCCCACTCCTGTAAAAAAATAACATTGGTAGAAAAGGGCAGAAAACAGCAACAACAGCAACATTGTCTAAGAAACGTCCCAAGTCTGAGTCGAGAAAAGCATTTTTATACAATAGTGCTATACCATATGAACAAGATGCAGCAATTGGTACTCATTCAGTTCCATGATCACACTGCAATGCAAAAAAATGGAAAGGTGAAACGGTCGGATTTTGTTGCTCAAATGATCAGATTAAATTGACTGCACTGCCAGAATTACCTTTATTATTGAGAAAATTGATCGAATGTCAAAATCCATATTTTTTACAATTAATTCGGCGATATAATGATGTATTTGCCATGACTTCTCTTCTTCTCTTGGTTGTAACGAAATGAAAGGCGGTTACATGCCAGCATTCAAGATTATGAGGCAGATGTACCATCAGATTGGTAGTTAAATCCCTAGCAACGAGGATACATCGCCGCAATACCTTCAGATTTATTTTATTGGGAAGATTGTCAAAAATATCTACCATGGAAATAGAGATTGCAGTGAACAAAGAAAAGAAAAGAGAAATAGTATCACAAAAAGAATGAATAAGTATATCATAAAATTTGTAGGAACCTCAAAACACAATGACATAACGTACAATGTGCCCAAAAAAATTTAAGAACACAAATAACTTATTAGAACTCTATAACATAAATTCAACAAAATAAAAAGAATATGCCATTGTGTTTTGAGGTTCCTACAAATTTTACGATATACTTATTCATTCATTTTGTGATACTATTTCTCTTTTCTTTTCTTTGTACACTGCGATCTCTGTTTCAACGGTAGATATTTTCGACAATCTTGCGTTCTACAAATAAATGTTTGATGTTACATTACTAACAGTTTTTGTTCTTTTGAATGACGTCCTATGCAGAGTTGAGAGAACTTCAAAAGATGTACTTCATTTTCAACTGTTTCTCCTTATTCCAATCTATAAATATGAGCAGAAAGAGCTATTTTCATTATAATTTCTACTACATTGTTCGAGTGAAAATAACTCACAACTTAAACGGCGCGCGCCGCAGGCGCCTAGCCTCAAGGGGCCCGTCAGAGGCTAGTTGTTGATAGATACGGCTCTAGATTGGCTGTACGTTTTGTCGTTTACGCACCCCTGGTATGTGCGCAACTTGACTTCATCACGTTTAGTGGTCAGTGCGGAGGTGCTGCGTACGTCTTTTTTTTAGGCTCATTTTTAATTTCCGCGAGCCCGGGGATCCTAAATTCGTTTTCAATGTTATTTTGACTGCAATCCATACCCTAATATTGCCACTGAGGGGCGTGACCTGCTAAAATTGATTGGGTAGCATATAACATCTTCAATCGCATTGTTCTTTCGAGCATAACCTCTGTCCTTCTCGCACGACAAGGGTGTGACCTGAATATTTAATTTTTAGGTCAAATCCCTGTCGTACTGCAGAGGCAGGGGCTTCAAAAAACATAAAAATATAGTAAGTGGCGGCGGCGGCGGCGGGGGGGGGGGAGAAAAGCCTAATGCAAGTGAAGATGTTATATGTTACCTAATCAACTTTAGCAAGTTACACCCCCCCCCCCTCCGTGACAATATTAGGGTATGGGTTGCAGTCAAAATAATATCAAAATCGAATTTAGGATCCTCATGCTCGCGGAAATTAAAAATGAGCCTAAAAAGACGTACGCAGCACTTTCGCACTGACTAAACGTGTTGCAGTCAAGTTGCGCACTGAAATCATTGGCGATATTCAATTCGTTGATAAACAATGTATTGTTCAAAAATTAAAAGAATTTTCGATCCTTCGTGGAACTTAGCGCGTTATTGTTAAGATTAGCTACAACGTGTAAGAATAACCTACCTAAAAATGTTGTAGTTTTGAAGTACCTATAACATTTGTACTTTTCAGACATCAAAATATACTTTCGTTTATAATTTTGTAATTTTTAATGAGGTGGTCCTAGGTACAACATGGTGTTGTACCTAGGACCAAAATTTTCAAAATTCATAAAAAATTTAATATTTGATGTTTTTGAAGTCCATTTGCGCACAAGTATGAAAAAAGTGTAGCTTTATCCAACAGAACAATTAAAAAAATTTTATAATCCATACATCAGCTTACAGAGCCCAAAATGTGAGAAATGGTCCTAGGTACAACAGTTGCCCCTAATATTTATGAAAAATGAAGGGAGACACGATTTTTTTCCCTTGAAATAGGTCTTGTCACCTCCTGGACGTACCTTACTCTTTTACCCCCTCCATTTCATCCCTTTCTCAGTCCTGCTGCTGCACTCCTCTTCCACTTATTTCTTCACCCGTGAATTGAAAAAAACAACATATTATGTGCGAGGAAAAATGATTGTTATCTCTTGGGTACATCTTATGCATTTGTCCTTTTCCACCTGTCGTTTACCTGTCGCTACCTCACTCCCTTCATCGCAGATTTAAAAAAAAAAAAAAAAAACATTTAAAAAAAGTATTTACAAAGAAAGAAATGCTTGAAAATTCATGAGAAGAAGACATTGAAATTGGAGGAGGAGATGTAGGGGGTAGATTGAGCGGAGAAAAAGTGTAAAGTACTTGCAGAAGATGAAAAACATTTTTTCTTCTTTGGAAATATGCGTGATTTTAAAATCCTTCCGGAGGTGAAGCTCTTGAAAAGTCGACATTTTTTCCCCTTATGTTTGAAATACACCTAGTTTACGGTCAGAATGACATAAAAAACGAACTCAGCCCCCCCCCCCAGCATGATGTTTTACATTTTCTGGAATATATTATTCATTCTATGTATCAGTACTGTTTCTGTGCTTTTTAGCACTTACCTGGATACTGTCATGAGAAAAGCGTCCAAAGACCGTAAAAATCTCATGACAGATTATGCTAACAAATATCTTTTTCCATTCTGTAGCAGATTCTCATTGTTTGATTCGTATGCCACTTAAACTCTTTCTTTGATATGGTGGAGCCCAACTCACGCGTATAATTCTCTGACAGAAAAATCTCTTGAGCAACCAAGCGAGCGAATTTCCTAAGTACCCCGTCCAGTATGCCTGTTTATCTTCTGAACTCGTTCAGATTTTGCTTTGCTTTGAAAAATGTGTAAAAATGACGAATGTGCAGATAGTTTTATTTGGTAATGTTTTCTCGAATGCCTGTGAATTAATCACCGCCTGGTGGTATGCTTACTCGGTGCACTAGCACGAGTATATGAGATCATCAAATGTAATTTCAGAGACTCGACTTCAGTAAACAATAATCTGGTAACTTTTAGAACCGACGCCCCTCATCGTGATTTCCAGAATAGTCGTGATGTCAGTTTATTGCTGAATGATGACGGGCATCGACAATCGCCCGAGTACTCCCGGAAACCTAGTCAATGGCATATAGCTCACGCATTTATGGATGATAACGAAAGATCTGTGATTTGTGATGAGACGAGTGTCAATTTGTACTCGTTTATTACAATGACACCATACGCGGTATATTTTAATAAATCATAGGATGTACTCTCAAGGTGAAAGTGATGTTTTGATTAAACGGTTTTATAAAGTGTCCAAAAGTGGGGAACTCGTTAGCGTGTGACTCTACCTTGAAATGACGTTGGTACCATAGAATGTTTTCAATCGTAATGCCGGAAACAAAGGTACATAGTACTTGGTTGCGTTTTGTCATTATAAATTCGCGCATTGAGAAAAAATAGCGACAAAAAGATTGGAAATTGTTGTAAGTCAGTAACGTTTAGCAATGCACGTACTTTTTACCCCCTAAAAATTATAATCATTTTCACTAGATTCTGGCTGAGGTTATCCTGACGGATAGTTTTGATATGTGTTGTGTACTTCTGAAGGGATAATTGGTTGTTCTAAAGAAAGTTTGACAAGTGGTAAATTGCAATGGGTGGGTATGTTTGGTGGAGCGCATGGCGATGCACGCATGCCAGAATGGCTCCCTATACACAGCACCCTAGCACCAGAAACTACCGTTTCAAATATCGCATCAGTGACCATACTAATGCATTGAGCTGGCCCGAGCCCCCATTTCTCCTCTCCGCTTCGGATTCGCGCTGTCCTGCCAGGGCCACCATGGGATACCCTATTGACCGAAACAACGCTCACCCAGCATTAACCTGGAATTCGAGTGCACCACAGACGGACACGCTTCCTTTCTTCACCCCTTACTTCATCGTATTGGTACAAGGGGCGACACAGGAAGGTGGTGAAAGCGTGGTGAGCCCTACCGGGGGGGTCCGCAGCAGCTGCAGCAACTCTAAGATGGCACAGAGTTGTGTTCGGTGGTGTGGGCCGAGACTTGTCCGTCGGCCCTCTGCCTCGACCACTCAGTCTACTTCTTCTTCTTCATGAAATGGTTAGATATATGCGACAGGTCACTGTGTTTATGAATACACCCCCGCCCCCCCAACTGGTGTCAAATCGTTTGCTAACTTCACTAAATAGCCGTCCAGTGCCCAGATCACATCCTCTAAAATGAAGGCTCTTGCTAATAGCGATGTTAAGTCTCTCTAATTCTGACGAGTATCGTAAATGTCGTGCACTGTGCGAGGGTGCCCAACTTCTTCCGGAGTCTGATAAGAAAGCGTTGGGGTGGTGTGGTGGGACGTATGGCGATGCATACATGCCAAAGTGGCCTCTGAGATACCGCACCCCGGCACCGGAAACTACCGTTGGTTCCCTTATCAGCGAAATCCTTCACAGTCTTCATTCGTGATGTGCCCCACACCACTGAACTAGGTAAATCAGTGCACGCGATATCGTCGAGGCCCGTGTTCACTTCCCTGGCACACCCTCTGTTCGAGTGTGAGATCTGGGAGCAGGAGAGGGAGGCACAGGATGGTATCAGAGATCGATTCCGGCGGCCATAAGAGCGACAGCGACGGCGTGATCGACCGTCTCACGCCGGACACCCTGGTTCCGGAAATGAAGAGTAGAAACGGATGGAACCGGGTATTGTCCTCTGTCTCGGCCATGAGGGAAAAGAATATGGAGATAGAATGGTCGAGGCAGAGGGCTACGAACAGAACTCGGCCCACACTCGTCACAACTGATTCTGTACCATCCCTAGAGCTGATGTAACTGCTGCAGACTCCCCCTCCCGGCAGGGTTTACGTCGCCATACGTACGAAGACGAGGAGATGAGAGGTGAAGGAAGGAAGCGCAGTCCGGCGGTGGGTTACCCGAATTCCAGGTTAATGCTGGATGAGTGTTGCTTCGGTCAGTAGGGGGACCTATGGTGGTCCTGGCAGCACAGCGTGAATCCGAAGCAAGGAGAGGCGAAATGGAGGCTCGGCTCAGCCTCAAGACGTCCCTCTGGCCACCTACGCGATTCTTGGATGGGTAATTTCCGGTGCCAGGGATGCTGTGCCTTCGGAGCTAATTTGGTGTATGTGCATCGCCATACGCTCCACCAAGTGAACCGTTTAGGTATTAGATGTAATAAAAGTAAATACGGACGGAATATCCACACAGGGATATGAAGCGGAAGCACATAAGCTGTACTAAATATTAAGCTCGTATGCCCGTAAGATGTATTAAACATTAACTTGAGAGGAATATCCACTGGAATACCAGCCTCTTATTCACGCTCGCGGATCAAAGTTGAAAATATGAGTAGATATTCTCATAGAATAGGAATTCATATAAAATAATAATTAATAATTTTAAAAATAATTTAAAATGATCCGTCTGTAGTGACTAAATTACCGCTCTTCAAAGCTGACCTGCGAGTAAGTGAAAGTAACCGCGAAGTTTCCGAGCTAAATAAATGAAGATACTGCCATACCTCAGTTGATGCACCCTGTAAACCAAACAGCATACGGCAGGGCAAACGCTGCCAAAACTATGGCCACTCAGCTAATTACTGCACCAAAATTTCGTTTTGTGTTGAATGTAGGAAGAGACATTTAGTTAAAGATTGTCCCCCTCCTCAAAGCAACTTCGCGGAATTGTGAGAACTATAAAGGCGTTCACCAGGCCAACTACAAGGGCTGCCCCTTACAGGAATTTAAAGACTTAGTTTCAATCCCTCAGTTTCTACTTCTGTGTAGGTAGGCAACCAGCGTGGTTCTTATGCCTCTACGGGTGCCCGTCCATGTGCCGGCTGCCGGTTAGCTTTCAGTGTCAGGCAATGATACTCCTCAAATTATGCAAATTTTTCAAATTCTGGAGAAAATGCAGGAAAAGATCCTAGCTGAAATGCCGTCCTTGAAAGTTCTTGTGGCGAATCTCCCCGCTCTAAGAGAAAATGATAAACGAAAACAGGACGTTACCCCCGCATATTGAAATCCTGTGTTGGAATGCCAACGGCGTGTTGGCTAGAAAGGAGGAGCTCGTATCCCTTCTCCACCTGCATATTGTTAATGTTGCTTTCATTTTGGGAATCCTGAGTTGGAATGCCAGTGGCGTTGTAAGAAAGGTTGGCCTAATTTAGTGTTTTATGAGTACAGCTGTGGGCTTGCCGTTAGAATTCGCTTGTCTGAGAACTACGAGTAGTTTACAAAAAAAAAAAGTCGAAGGTCAGATACTATTTTTTTTTTTTAATGTTTTAATTATTATTTATTTACAACCTTTACTTAATCTATGAGTAACATTATATGAGTGCGCCCAAGAGCGGGTATAGGTCTCCCCCTACCTTTCTCCATCGTTCCCTATCCCTAGCTCCCCTGACCCAAAGCCTTCCCCCTATCTTTTTGAGTTCGTCGTGCCAGCTTGTCCGGGGTCTCCCTGGTGTTCTCACACCTTTCAAGGGGTGCCAGTCCATCACCCTTCTTCCTCATCTTTCCCTCCCTTCCCTGGCTACATGTCCCGCATAATCAAATTTTAGCTTCTTCATGATATACCTACAGTCTTTTGCTCCGGTTCTCTTTCTTATCTCCATATTCTTCAGTCTATCTTTCTTTTTTTATACCTAGAATTGATCTTTCCATAGCAATTTGAGTTGTTGCCATTTTCAAGTTCTGTGCTTCAGTGGTTGCCCACGTCTGCGCCCTGTAAGTCAAAACCGGTAGTGTACATCCTTCCAGGATTTTTATTTTAGTTTTAAGTGGCATTTTACTTTTAAATATCTGTTTTAACGACCAGAAACTTCTCCAGGCTTATGCTCTCCTTCTATTTAATTCCTTCTCCATATTGTCTTCAAATGATATTAACTGCCCTAAATAAACTGTACTCTTCTCTACTTTAATTACCTCTGCTCCCACTTTGATTTCCGGGGGTTTCAGTTGGTTTGGAAACAATATCGTTTTAGTTGCATCGATTTTTAGCCCTACTTTTCGACCTTCCTGTTCCAACTCGTTGGCCATTAGTTGTAGTTCCTCCCTATCCTGAGCTATTAAGGCGACGTCGTCTGCAAACCTCAGATTGTTGAGTCGGTCCCCATGTATATTCAGCCCCTTTCCCTCCTATTTTAGGTTGTGGAATACTTCCTCCAAAAGACAGTTGAACAGATGTGAGGATAAAGGGTCCCCCTGCTTCACTCCTCTGTTGATGTGGAAGTACTGACCCATTTTGTCAAGATGTACCCTCCCCCCCCCCTGAATTTTTGTACATTTCTTTTATTATTCTTATCAACTTCCTCGGTGCTCCTTGTCTCCAAAGAGCTCTCCACAGTGCTGAGAGCGAAATCGAGTCAGAAAAGCTTTTTGAAAGTCAATCTGCAGTATGTTCAGATCTTGATTAAATTCGTTCGTTTTTTCAATTATTTGGTTTATAACAAAGATCTGGTCAACTGTTGAATATCCTTTTCTGAAGCCTGCCTGTTCAGGGCCTTGGTTTTAGTCCAAAATGGGGTATAGACGGTTTTTAATAAGTTTCGCAAAGAGTTTCCCTATGTTAGAAGTTAAACTTATGGGCCTATAGTGTTATTAATCTGATTTGTCACCTTTCTTGAATAGTAACACTATTTCTAAAATTTTCCATTGGATAGGGATTTTTTTCTTTTACAAGTATTAAATTGAAAATTGTTGTGAGTGCAGAGATCGGGGTAGTGTCGATTGGACGCGGCCAATTAGGAGCAGACAATTGGGCAAAAAGAGGGAGGGTGTCAAGTATAGGCGAGAAGATGATTGGGCGCCATAACAAAATTAGGCGTCTAACACAAAAAACGAAGTAATCGGTTTATTACATGTATAAAATATCAAATTAGTAAAAGACAAATAAATTTAGAATATAAGATGAATACAAACGGGAAAATGAGGCATGTAGAACGTAGTTCAGTATATCACAGATTATGAGCAATGGCACGAAAAGAAATTCGACTGTGGTACGTGAATCATATTCCTGCACGAGTGTACGGATACGTTGTATTCTCATCATCACTTGAAGGCGTGAAGTTCAAAACATTCTATGTATGAATGTCAAAAGTTTACAGGAGAAGCAAAAAAACTGTGCTCAGCCAACTGTCTGAAGCTTCATACACATGTCCATGCACAAATTTTGGTGCTCAATTATGCCTAAGCTGAGAAAATGAGGATTGACGTAGCGCACATCATAAGTCCATGGGAAAGACAAAGCAAATTATCTTAACAGATTCTTATCAAACGCTTCCTGCCACTTTGGAGTTAGGATGTTTTGCATGGATCGCTCACCGGCACATGTGCGTGCCGCGATCCTTGGATTGAAATTAGAAGTACTTTGAGGCTCTATGGGCACTTAATGGAAAAGACAACCACCGACAGATGTAGTGGGAAATGCAGATAAGAATTCAAAAAAGGAAAACCAATAATGACACAAGGTTTCGCGCCCAGTCGTCTCTCTCGCACCTGAATGTCCATCGCGTCCAGTTGGTTCGCGCCTCAATCTCTGCGGCCAATCGGCCGCTTCTAATTGCCTGGATTCCTGATGTAGCTTTCATTTCGAAGACTCGTCTCAACATTTATATTCTTATATTCAATGGAACGGTTTATATATTGGCATTCGAGAACTGATGGCACCTGTAGTCATTGGAATGAAAGTATTAGAAATCGAAAATTTGAAGTATACGAAAAACTGTGGTACAGTCTTATTACTCCAGACAGTTTTAAAAATGATTTTGAATAATCACTTGATTCTAGTAAAAATTACCTACTGTAATTTTATTACAATTCATTTAATATATAATTTCAGTAATTTTGTGTAGAATAGATTGAGATTCGTTTCAAAGAAGCATTCTGGATTCCGTTTCTGAAAAGAGAATTCTGTAATCGAAGAAGAATCCCAATTTGGGGAGGGGGGCTTCAGAATCCGTATCTTCGGTATTTGATTTATAGATTCTGAGTCGGGTTTTATGGAAAAAAGGATACTAATGGATTTTGTGGAAAATGAATCCAAAATTCCGAATCAACCAAAAAATAATAACTAAATATCTGAATATCCGAACCGAAGAAATTGAGTTCAAGGAAAAATGATTCAGTCGAATTCTGAATGCCGTTCCATCTTTAGCTGTAAGCTTGTAAGACGATTTATGCGTAAGAAAAATAATTATAATAATGAATAATTAATGCCTCGGATATATATATGTGAATAACGATACCCACATCAAGTGGCGTAAATAAGAGGGGATATGGTTATATACCCCGCTCCGTACACACATACGGAATAACCGTACAAAGGGAGGTCCTCCGGTGTAACCGTACGTTATGGGGTCTCTTGAAAAAGCGCTTTAAAATGCTGTTAGAACGTTGGCGACACTGTACACACCAGCATGTCGGTGTTTTTCTACAAAACCGCTAACACTGATTTCACTTACACTCAAAAATAAAGAATAGAGAAAAACCGTACCTTATGAGGTCTCACGTGTGTGTATGAAATACACCCGTGAATGCGGAACTGGACGGCGTTGTGGGGTCAACCGTTTTAGCTGTATTTCCGAAAATCATGTACGTTCTGAGGCCATTTTTGATACACAATGTGCAACGTTGCCGCTTAGGACAACATTCCAGACACCGAGCTAAATACGCGAAAAACTCATACATTTGTTGAACCGCAGCGACTAACAGCCTGGCCTGTCGTTACAGCTAACTCATATTGGTAAGGATGTGTATAGTCCGATAATGTATTTGATGTGTGTTCCTGGGCCGTTATCATGAATTTTTACCAGTGGCGTCGCTGGAAAATATTTTGGGGGTAATTTTATCAGTAGTGTTGGCCTACATTCATCTGCGTTGGTGGTTTTTTTTGGGGGGGGGAGGGGTGTAGTATGTTGTATTAAAGTGTTTAACAGTCATTCAGGTCATTTATTTTCAGTCATGGTCATTTAAAAATTTAAGAATCAGCAAATTATATCTTGAAAGAGGAAACAAAATTGGAAGATTCTATTATAATTACCAGGGCTGCAATTTTTATGCGAATGTATACTCGTATTTGTATCTATGGCGTATAGGTATAAGTATCAAAAGATGTTAACGAATCACAGAATTCTGAGTCAATGAAGCAGCACTTCATCATGCATATTTCACATATTTTGGCATTTACCGCGTATTGTGCACGAATTCTGCTTATTTTTCAATTTCTTCCCCACAAAAAATTAGTTTTGTAATGTTGAGAATGATGTCCGACTCCAAAAAAAATTGTGAAGACCTAATGGTTAATGAATTAGTAGACAAGCTTTTAGAAAAATATGTTCTTTTGCATGTGAGATAGCCTTTCTCTTGCCTGCATCACATTCATCAGTCACCAAGAAATTACGAATAGGTGCATTATCCCCTGGGTGCATCTCCTATTAAAAGAAGATTGGACTCTTATATCTTACAATTTTGACGCATATTTTCGGCATATTATTTAGACTGAATTCAGTGCATAAAATATGCGCATATTTCGCTATTTTTTGTGCATAAAAATTGCAGCCCTGATAATGACCATAAATCGAAATATCAGCTTACAAGAGTCTTCGCATGTATGACATGCTCATGTGAGCCGAGTGTGAGACGTGATCCTCATGCGCGTATCAAGGTAGGTGAGCTCAATAAGGCCCTGGTTTAAGGTCTTGGCTCTCCAGACTTGCATGTAAGTGATTTCATGTTTTTCCTTTTTCGTGTTATAGTCGTCGACTGCAATATTTAAAAAGTGGCTAGCTTGAAATTTTTCTAGACTGCTCTACGTTCCTCAGATCTTCTAATAAAAATACCCCTTTTTCAAAACTTGATAAATCCAGCCCACCAACGAAGGCTGGGCCACCTGATACCTAATAAGCCCGACCTGAAATTCGATAAATAAAATGTTAAGCAACTAGGAATTTATGAGTAAGTTATACCTGAAATGATAATCAATTGATCGTACCAGGCTGGGCCTTATTAGGTTAAATAACACTATTTTTCGTGAGTATCGCATACCTCAGTTCCAAATTCCTCAAATTTCACTTTTCTGGCGTCAATCGTTAACCAACTACAACTACAACAACTGTCCAATGTTTGATTTCTGGATAGATTCCATTTGATTAACATAATACTCGTAAATTCTCCAAGTTACATAAAAAACATTCATTTTGGAATTAAGATGAGTGCTTGGTAGAATACACGACAGTGACCCCACAGCGATAGCAAAAATTCAGGTGTGTGACCTCCCAACGGCCACGAAATACAGAGACCAATACACTCAATTTTTAATGACCCTTAATACGAGGTAAAGAGCTTTCTTATTGCGAATTGTGACTGAACAGTGTACTGATAATGATTGAGTGCAAACTCACAGACCATTCTATCTCCCCAAACATTTGAATGCCTTCCCAGAGTCCTCAGTGGAAGAAGTGAAACCACCTCCATGTGATAGAAGTAAGTGACCCCACAGCGATAGCAAATATCCAGGTGTGTGACCTCCCAACGGCCACAAAATACAGAGACCAATACACTCAGTTCTTAACCACCCTCAATACGAGGTAAAGTGCTTTCTTACAGCGAATTGAGACTAAGCAGTCTACTGATAATAACTGAGTACAAACTACCAGACCATTCTAACTCGCCAAACATTTGAATGTCCTCCCAGAGTCCTCAGTGGAAAAAGTGAAACCACTTCCATGTGATAGAAGTAAGTGACCCCACAGCGATAGCAAAAATTCAGGTGTGTGACCTCCCAACGGCCACGAAATACAGAGACCGATACACTCAAATTTTAATGACCCCTTAATACGAGGTAAAGAGCTTTCTTATTGCGAATTGAGACTAAACAGTATGCTGATAATGATTGAGTGCAAACTCACAGACCATTCTATCTCCCCAAACATTTGAATGCCTTCCCAAAGTCCTCAGTGGAAAAATGAAGGCATTTCCATGTGATAGAATCAAGTGGCCCCACAGCGATAGCAATAATCAGGTGTGTGACCTCCCAACGGCCACAAAATACGGAGACCGATACACTCAGATCATTATCACCCTAATACGAGGAAATTGCTTTCTTAAAGCGAATTGAGACTAACAGTCTCTGATAATAACTGTTTACAAACCCACAGACCATTCTAACTCCCAAACATTTGAATGTCTTCCCAGAGTTCTCAGTGGAGGAAGTAAAGGCACTCCATGTGATAGAAGTAGGTGACCCCACAGCGATAGCAAAAATCCAGGTGTGTGACCTCCCAACGGCCACAAAATACAGAGACCAATACACTCAGTTCTTAACCAGCCTAATACAAGGTAAAGTGTTTTCTTATTGCAAATCAAGACTAACAGGTATGATAATAATGAGTACAACTCACAGACCATTTAACTCTCAAAATCCTTGAATGTCTTCCCGAGTCTCGTGAGGAAGTGAATGTCACTTCCATGTGATAAATAAGTTCCCCACAGCGATAGCAAAAATCGGTTGTGTGACCTCCCACGGCACAAATACGGAGACCGATACCTCAGATCATTATCACCCTCATACAAGGTAAAGTGTTTTCTTACTGCGAATGAGACTAACATGTAATGATAATTACTGAGTACAAACCCACAGACATTCTAACTCTCCTAACATTTGAATGTCCTCCAAGTCCTCAGTGGAAAAGTGAAAGCACCTCCATGTGATTGAAGTAGTGACCCACAGCGATAGCAAAATTCCAGGTGTGTGACCTCCAACGGCCAAAATACAGAGACCATTACACTCAGTTCTTAACAACCCTCATACAAGATGTCGAAATTCATCATTTTCGACTCGATTAGTGGAATTATGAAATATATAGTAATAACAATAATTTAATACAACTCCAATATGATTCAACTCTAATATATTCACTGTATAATTAATTGTAATAATCACTGTGATTAATTAACCTTTCAACGCTTGCTAAACCGGCTTTCCTACTGTTGGATAGACCGCCTGTGACGATAATTGGGACGCTATTCTGTAATGGTTTCGGTCCTCATTGGTCCACGTACTACTATGAAATATATCTCCATGTCCACGTGTGACATGACATACAGGACGGAAGCCATGGGAGTCCAGTTCTGGAAATTTGGATCGGTGCGAGCCACGAGACTGGCATTCTGTTATTGGCTCATCTGCCGTTATTGTGTCGTTTGCAGACTTACTGTGTATTAGTATGCATACCTTACCTGTGCTCGTTTTGTTGTGTTTCTCTTTCCGAAATGGAAATGAATACTGCTACGGATCAAGCCAGACGATTTTATTATTTACTACCTGTTATATTTACATTTTGTTTGAGAAGTCGCATTTTCCTATGGTCGTCGTTCGTTTTGTGTGTTCTACAAGCCTTGTGTCACTATCCGGTGGTGGTGCACTCGGTAAATTGAATTCTACAGGAATTTACGTTTCCTCTCTTGGTGTCTACTACATGCCTTGTGTTACCACCCGGTGGTGGTGCACATTATTTCAGAGGAATGGTGAGAATTGGCAACGTGGGGCCCCACTACGTCGGCGTTTTCACCGAGGCCTCAGAACGTTGTAGTAATGCGAATACTTCTGAGAGTCTTTACACCTGGTGATACACAAAGTGTATAGCGGAAAAATAGTCATAGGGGGGACTTTTTCCAAAACAAATCGGGATCAAGCTCTAGGCTATTATTTTGGCCCAAAGTATCGAAAAATCTGGTTAAAACGTTGTGGGGTCCTAGCCGAAGACCTCACAACGAAAATGGACCCCACAACGCCGGTGTTCAGCGGACTCAAGACCTCCCTTTATACGGTTATTCCGTACAGCAAGGTGGAAAAGTAGAATTTTAAAGCTTGTTAACTAGTACATTTTAAGATCAAGACTTTTTTTTTTGTGAAAGTGAACAATTGGGCAAAACGTGTTCATTCGGTTCTGAAGTTCTGAAGCTGTTACGAGTATGAGACCATTGAGTCGTTCGCCCTTGGATATAATTCTGGTCAGCAATTCCTCGGCGAACAAATCAATTTTATTAACACGTTTACAACCACTCGCAGTAATGGTTTTTCTTTGTACGTAATGTAACAACTAGGGCTAGGATTTTTATGAGGTGAAAACAGCAAAATATACGCTTTAAAAAAGCGGTTAAAATTTCGGAAAAAGAAAACTAAAATATACGCCATAAAAATATACCTACCTTCGTGGGTATGATAATGCAGGTATTTCTAAAGTGCGTACGAAAAACCTGTCAGATTGTATGTATCTACAGCTGAAATTAAAATAATTTGGAGAAGAAAAACGTCAAGCAAATTATACTCGTATTATTTAAAAATAAAATGGACAACATCTCTGCAATTTTAAAACACAACAAATGCAGTAATATTTCATGTACTCACGCAGTATGGAAGAAGCTTCGCTTCTGTGGGGTATCCCTCGACACCTCACGTCTTTTTTTTTTTTTTGACATTTGAAAGTAAAAAAATAACAGTTTCAAATTTTTTGATTTTTTTGTCGGTTTTTGTAATTTTTCTATTCTTCAAAAAAACATTTACGATTCAAAATACGCAAAATTTCGATGTTTTTTGGGCTAAAATATGTATTTTTATGCGTTTTATACCTGAAATATAAGACGAAATTCTCTAAAAAATTTCATAATTCATCTCAGAATTGCATGAGTCGTAAAAGAAACTATGATTTGCAGTATAGGGTACAGCGAGAAAAAATATGCGGTATCATAGAAATGCTAGTCCTAATAATAATTAATGTAGGTATCACACTAGAAATTATTAATAAATGAGACACAGCAATCTGAAATATTGATACATAACTAGAAATTCAGTCGCTATTGTTCGGGCGGCCAAAATAGTGGGTACAGAATAGTGGGTAAGAGGGTGCCCCCAAATGTGGTCCTAAAAATCGGTATTCAACAAATTCAAGTAGCCAGTTGACAAAATTGAGAGAGTCTGCGAACATTTTCCCCCAACTTTCAACAGAATTTTTTATATTTCATTTGGTATTCATACCTCCCCTTTTCTCTTTCTCTCCCCCACCCCTCACCCTAAAAAAATTACCTACGGTTTTGACTATTGTTACAGAATACGTTTATAATATTTCATTATTTCATGAGATTTGAGAGTTTGAACCGATGTAGTGGATGGAAGGGAGAAATGGGAAAACAGAGACAGTGAGGCGATGTAGTGGCATTTTTCCGGTAGCTTTTCAAGTCCCAGTCTGCCCTGATCAGAGGTGACACCGCAAGTATGAATATTTGTGTTCGCTCATTTGAGTCAGCTTCCCAACAGAGGACAGTGATTACTCACCCATTATATAGGTATTTTTCATTCTTAAACTGTTGTAAATCAACAGCTGCTAGCTTTGTGGAAATTGTCGAATTTTGATTACGATCGTCTTGTCTGGTGTTTCAAACATGTCAGCGCTCGAAGCTATAAACTTAATTTTTCTCAGAACTTCTTTTTTCTCCTCCTCTCCCGTTCCTCGGAGAACTGATTCACTTTCTAACCGAACTTTCATCCTCAGTATTAATCGAAGTGCCTTGCCGGAGCCTTGACTCGAATTTAGTATTCCGAACGACATTCTTGACGACGAATTATGAAACGATTAAGTACTATTTGCGACTGCTCATAATACTTATGAATTCAAAGTCACATAAACATGAACTAACACTTGTACTTTTTTAAATACAGAATTAATTTCCTGTTGGTGCTATAAAGGAGTGACGCCGAAGTATTTTTCACCCGTCCATATTCGACTATTCTCGAGACTTATTTCCATGTATTCTGTGCATTCAGTTGATGGATGACGAGTGCTCCCTGCTTTCATGTTTTCATTTTGCACATACATTTTCTTGTGGCCTTTTTAATTTAGAAGGTACAGGTATTTCGATGATCGTTCAGTCCTGCGTCGATTGTTGAATGAGGCTGAACGTCCTCCTATCCTATGTTAAGAGAGAGTATCCACGGGTATTAATACAGGGTGTCCAGTTCTGGAAAAGTCGGAAAATTTGAAATTCGGGAAAAGTCAGGGATTTTAGGAAATATTTATGGAAAAAACATAATGATTTAAGAGAGCTTCCAAAAGTGTACTTTCATGCGTTGTTCTTTGAAGTGGTTGAAGCCGAAATGAAGCAAATTAATTGAGTTTTTTTGATTCTTATATCTTAGTTTTGTTTTTATATTTTTATTCTTCGTAATAAAATTGCAAAAATTTGAATATTGCGCACATCTTTTCGCGCGCTACTTCATTTAGTCACGTCTGGGAAAGTTAGGGAAAAGTCAGAGAATTTCATTTTTAAGGAAAAAACTAGGCACCCTGTAATGCAGCATGCGTTCCTAAAGAGTAGGACACACAGAATTCGGAAATCAGCATATCCGCAAAAAGGGCACCTGTTCGTCAGGGGCCCATTTGACAGATAACTCCTCATTTGATGGAAATAGGTGGTTAACAGGGATGCGGAGAAGCCGGTAGCTGGAAGTCAGAAGACGGAAGTTTTTGCTGTTTTAGGATAATTTTGAGAAGCCAGAAGTTGGAAGCTATATGAGTTAAAAGCTGGAAGTCGGAAGCAGAAGCTGAAAGTCGGAAACAGAAGCTGAAAGTTTTTCAGCTTCCAATCGGCTTCTTATAATTTTATGAAAATTTTGTTTTTTATGTTCTTTTATCTAAAAAAGTATAAGAAAAAGATAGGCAAAAAAAAGGTTAGTGAAAGTGAAATGGTGAGAATAAGTAAAAGAAGCTGGAAGCTAGAAGCCGGAAGTCGAAAAAAATGGAAGTTAGAAGTTGATATACGGAGGCTGGAAGCTAGAAGCGAGAAGCTAGATGAGAATTAGAGGCTAGAAGCCAGAAGCGGAAGCTGTATCGTTCGGCTTCCGCATCCCTGGTGGTTAGTAAAAAATTTCGAATGTTTCACTCTAATCAATGAAGTTGAGAATTCTTGGGCTTCGTAAATCAGGTTGAAACGGGCCAGAAAACCTAAGTCTTAGTTGATGTTTTGAGGAAGGGAAGAACGAATAGGCCTGGCACATATTTTTGTTCTGCATTTCTTTTCATTCGTGGATTATTGAGCGTAGTATGCTGAGAATGTCGGACTGTCGAATAAAATGCTATTTTATCGATAAACGAAGAAAAGAGAACACTATTCGTGTGACGATTATTCTGTCATTTTGCGGCATGTACGTGCATGTATGTCTATGTATTTCTTTTTATTTGGATTTCCGAGATACCTGTGCGTTGGATTTCTGTCGAACGTTAATCGCGATGGTCATTATAGATTATATTTTTTTTATACCTATTATAAATCCTCGAAGATGCTTATGAAAGAGTTTATCTGCGCTCCGTGCTTGTCAGTTTGCTAAAATTTTACCAAGTTAAAAAAATTATTGAATTTTTTGTTTGTATGTATGTATGTTGATGATAGTATCTATTTGCAGGATGCGAGTCAGCGGATTTGGAAATCAGGCTAGGCCATGTCTACGAGCCTTTGTGTTTATGGTGTTTCTGACCTTCATGACCCTTCTCTATCATTACTACGACCTGCAGTATTCTAATTTTATCGATTATTCACCTTTGGAAATCAGCATCAAGAATTATAATGGTAAGATTATCGTGCTATTTTTTAAATTATCTCTTTTTTTCCCCAAGAAGATACGTGGGTGTACTCGTGCCACCAGCCGTGATGTAAGATAAATGATACTTCAGTCTTGAAAGTTTTGAAACCATGTATCGAACTTTACTATTTGTGAAGAGCAGCGTAAAGTCCACACCTGCCTTGTATGACAAATTCTCTGGTCACGTAACTTACTTCACGAGGGTAAATATTTTTTAAATACCCTTGGCTGTGTACGTCGAAGGCAGCGTAGGTTGAGAAAGCCGTTTGAAGGGTCCGAATAAACAACGGCGGGAAAATCGATCAACTTATAATAATTAAGTGACAGTATTTACACGCTATATGGGGAAAACTCACGAAAGGGGTGCGACGTGCGAGTTGAGTTTACAGAATGGGAGTGTGCCTGATGTCTCGCCTGTTCTGCGGATTTTCATGCTGGACATATGATCACGTTCGTCTTCATTGCCACCTGAAATAGGTACAGAAATGCTGTAATTCGAACGCGATGAAAATCCAACCTTGAAATTATGTTTCATACCAAGAGTTATTTCGTGTGTACCTTGAAAATATTCTAAATGGCGCCGAGAAGTCTGATTCTAAACAATGCTCTTGTTATGAAAAGTTCAATTTCGTTTGTCTCGATATTTTTAATTTATTTTGAGGAGAAAGGTGAAGGTAGGCAATGGTGAATCAAGGAGACCAACCTAGCAGGGGCCACTCAGAAATTACCTTTGGAAAAATCGTACATCACTAGCAACAATAATCATAATAATAATATTACTCATCATCAGCCTTTATACATATAATTTTAAAGTTAACTGTTCTTGTTATAGTCCTTAGTCTCTCAACTTATACCGTGTATATCCGATTATAAGACGTACCTCAAAAGTAATTTATTATGTGGGAATATAAGCCGCAGAATATGTACTAATAATACTAGAAAATCATTTAAAAAATCGGTGGGTAAACTACTAGTCTGAGTCGTCTTCATCGCTAGAAGAACTTGGATCGTCATCTTCCTCACATTCGTTTTCACCGACTTCCCAGGAAGGTTCACATGCACAGACATGAAACTTACCGGAGTTAGTGATAAGGCAAGAGAACATATCTACAGACTACCTACCTACCTACCAATATTTTTAATGACTTTTTGAAATTATACGTATATAAGCCGCGCACCCAACATTTTTAAACACTAATTTCTGAAAAAAAGTGTGACTCATAATCGTAGATATACGGTAGGTCGCGTCTCTTCACTTTTTTTTCTCCTGTGCTAATCTTTTCATTTCTGAGAAAGACTTACACTCTATATCCTTCATTATCCGCTCTTCAGAGCTCGCTTGCCTTCCTTTCCAGTTCTTTCCCTCAACCATACGCTTTAGAAGTAATAACAGTATCTCTGTATGTCTTACCTATATTATGACCTGTCATTTTAACTCTTCTTTTTACGATTATATTCCAAATTTCTCTTGTCGTTCCTATTTGCCTCAATACTTCCTCATTTATGGATCTTTTCTGTCCATTTGATTTTCGACATTCTTCGATAACACCACATTTCAAAAGCTTCTGCTCCATTCTTATACAGTTTTTCCACATATCTCACCCATATTTTTATTTTGTCTTTTTTAGGCGTCTTAATAATTTTCCTTTTTCATCCATTAAATTATTTGTTCTCTTTCTTCTTGCTCCAAAATATCTTTACTTTGTTATATGTCTGATCGGGTTTTCCTGCTTTCATTTGCGCTTCAATTTCCTCACAATTCTAATTATTTTGGCCTTCTTACATTCTCCCTTTATTTGATTTCGTAACGCCTTATATTTGTCGTTAATTTCTCTATAATTGGCTGGTTTATACTTTCTTTTTTCTCACATTAAGTAGGTACTCCAGTATCTCACTATTCACCCATGGTTTTTCCTTTCTATTAAGTACTTATTTTCTTCCTTGCTGCCAGATGTATTGCTTTTTTTAGTACTATTCACTCCTCTTCAGTGTATTATTTTCCTCCTGTGATTTATAAAATTCTTCCGTTATTTCTTTTTAATATTTTTCTCTTCTTGACCTCTTTCAATTTTTACTTTCTTCTTACTGATATTCCTAAATTTAAACCTATTACTTTTAGTGATCACTACCCCCCCCCCCTCCCCCGAAGGCACCTGTGATTGAATGTAAAATATGCAAAAATGAGTAACTTTTCGCCTTTAAAACACGTTTTTTAGAAAAATTTTTGCTCGACCAGTAATTTTACGTTCATTTTTATAAAATAGTCCTCTAATATCGGCGATATTTATACCTCAATTTTCGACTTTTCCCCCTTGAAAATCTTATTTTGCCCCCCCCTCTCCTCTTCCTAAGCTTCTACCAAGTACTTACATCCGCTCGTGGGTGTATTTTACCATCCAATATTTGATTTTTATAACTTCTCATCATAATGATTACACACCAAGAGTCGAAAGTGAGTGTTTACATGGCAAGGGAAAGTTTGCGAATGAGCGTAGCGAGTGAGCAATTCCCGAGTCATGTAAACTCACTTTTGGCTCTTGTTGTGAAGTTATTTTTTATACGGACGCTAGTGAATTGCAAACCTTACGTGTATAGGGGCGTATGAAGTGGATGTATGAATTGCCGAGAGCAAGGCAACAGTTTTTAGTTCGAAAAATTCAGGTCTACAAAAGCGGTTGATTTACTAAATTTGACAGGGCCAGTTTTAAGTACTTTGCCGCCATGGGCTGCAGTATTTTTGCTGCCCTATTCTTTTACATCCCGCCCCCTCCTGCAAATGCTTTTCTCAGATCGCAAATTTGCCGCCTCAAAATTTTGCCTCTCTGGGCTGCAGCCCAGTCAGCCTGTTATTGCGATTGAATGAAAAACGAATGAAATTTACAAAAATTGTAATCAAAGTATTTACTCGTACATCGTCGAATTTGCGATCTAGCGCGATACGAATGGCTACTAGAAACACACTACCACTATACAGAAATGTACAAAGTTGACTATACCTATAACAACGAAAAGGAAGAAGAAGATGACCGAGAGTTAGGACAAAAGGACGAATAACCGAATATACTATAAGGAAAAACAGGTTGCAGAATAAGACGGAAGGAATTGGTGGAAGGACAGGGGTTCTAAACTTACGACTACCTATACAACCTAAACATACTCTCCTCCGTTTAAGGATACTTCAACAACCATAAAGTCTAATCTTACCCCATTATACACAACGATTATGCATATTACATATTACGAACTTACAAAATCAAGCCAAAATAATACAACACGAATATATTCGCATAAGTAACATAAAGTTATCAACCCTCTACAGGTAATCGAATAAGTTTATGAATTGGGCGTTTGAAGACACCCGTCGACGTTTTCAACTCACAGACGCGAACATGACCGTCTGTACCCGGAAAAACATTGAGCACACGTCCTCGCGCCCACATTGCCGGTGGTATCAAGTCCTCTTTTTGTTAATATAAGTTCACCAACCTTGATACTGCTATGCGGACGGTGCCATTTTTGTCGAGTTTGTAAGGTACCCAAGTACTCGGTTCTCCATCTTTTCCAAAATGATTGCGCCAGCTGTGATATTAATTTCCACCGCTGTCGCAATCCGACTGATTGGTCAGTGACGTGCGGTTCCGGCAGGGCTGAAGGCGTTGTTCCAATGAGGAAATGCCCTGGTGTCAACACCTCCAAGTCATCAGGGTTGTCGGAAAGAGGCGTTAATGGCCGCGAGTTGAGGCATGTTTCGATCTGGGCTAGTAGAGTGGCGACCTCTTCGAATGTAAGATTGCGACCCTGCATCACAGCTGCCAAATGTCGTTTGGTTGACTTTACACCGGCCTCCCAAATACCACCGAAATGAGGCGCACGCGGTGGGTTGAAGTGCCACTGGATGCCTTCGAGTACAAAATATTGGGAGAATCGAGGGTCCGCCTTCAAGGTGCTGACCCATTTGTGAAGCTCGCGATCTGCTCCCTTGAAATTTGTTCCGCAGTCACTGTACAAGTTGGCCGGTCTACCCCTGCGGGCTACAAACCGGTGTAACGAGGCGAGGAAGGCTGCCGTGGATAGATCGGAGACGAGCTCGAGATGAATAGCTCGTGTAGCCATACATACATAAAGAGCAATCCACGCCTTGGTAGTGACAACACCTCTTACACGTACAGCGTGAACTTGAAGCGGCCCGCAGTAGTCGATTCCAGTATTCATAAAGGCCCGAATGCCCTCGAGTTGAGCGGAGGGTAAATTAGCCATGTTTTGCTGCTGCGGTCTGCCCGAGTAACGGCGGCATACCACGCGCTCCTTCACTATCCTGCGAACCAATGAACGGCCCTGTAGTATCCAGTAGCGCGTGCGAAGTGTAGATAATAACAAATCTGGAGGCGCGTGAAGGTAAGTCAGGTGATAATGTCGGACTACCAGCTTCGAAAAATGGTGATAAGCCGGCAGTAACCATGGATGTCGCTGCATGTAGGGTAGTCCTGCCTGAGTGAGACGACCTCCCACGCGCATAATTCCCTCCGCGTCCATGAATGGGTGCAAGCGAGTTAATGAGGCGGCAGGCGAGAGCGATTTCCCGGCTTGAAGACGTGCGATCTCGGCGGAAAAGCACTGACCTTGTACTCGTATGATGCGAATGAGTCGCCCTTCGGCTTCGCGAATTTCAACGGCCGAAAGAAAACCCTTGCGTCGTTCTCCACGGCAGCCAGTTCTGAAACGGAGACAGTAAGCTGTAATTCGAAGCAACTTAGTAAGCGACGAATATTTCGTCTCAAAATCCGAGGATGTAGTCAGTCCGCATACAGCAGCTGAGGCTGCCCGACTACCCTCCAGTAAAGCGAATTCATCAAATGGTAAATCGGCCGCAGCCCCGTATTCTTCGGTCCTAAGCCACTGTGGCCCCGACCACCACAACTGGTGATTAATCAGCTCAGCTGTAGTGATTCCTCGTGACGCACAATCGGCAGGATTTTCTCGTCCCGCTACATGTCCCCAAAACTGACGAGGCAACGATTCCTGAGTCTCTGCCACCCGGTTCTTCACGAAAGGTTTCCAACACGTTGGGTGTTTGGAAATCCAGGAAAGAACAACGGTGGAGTCCGTCCATGCGAATGTTTTATCGATTTGTAAAGTCGATGCTGACGAAACAAAGCGAATTAGTCGAGTGAGAAGCACCGCCGCACAAAGTTCGAGTCGAGGAATTGACACCGGCTTGAGAGGTGCTACCTTTGTGCGAGCACAGAGTTGGTATACTTCCGATCGTGCAGGCGATTCGATCATTTTCACATAGACGACGGCTGCGTATGCACTCTTCGAGGCGTCGGCAAATCCATGCAATTCTACAGATGATGGGGAGAAAGTACATATGCAGCGTTGTATGCAAACATACTGTAAGGCTTGAAGCTGCTCCCGTAGCACAGACCATTGATTAGCGTACGAAATTGGCAGTGAGTCGTCCCATGACAACCCGTCGGTCCACAAGTGCTGTAGGAGTACCTTACATTGAACTGTCACTGACGCCAGCCAGCCGAGTGGGTCGAATTGACGAGCGACATCGGAGAGAATTATTCGCTTCGTAACAGTGTCAGAAGCCGAAGAAAGAGACACTGAGAAGTGAAGAAAGTCGCCTTTTGTATTCCATCGCAGTCCTAGAGTGCCACCTGAGTCGAATTGCGATAAGGATTGCGAATCATTGAGGGCACGATTCTCTGGTGGGACGCCTGATAGAACCGCTTCCGAATTTGACGCCCATTTCCCAAGTTCCATTCCAGCTGAGCCCAGCACCGAAATGAGTCGCTGCTGCTTGTCGATGAGCTCGGCAACTGAGTCAGCGCCGGTTAAAACATCGTCAACGAAAAAATCGTTAATCAGAGTTGACGAGGGCCACTCGTCCTCAAATAGTTGACGCAGACATCGATTAGCGAGGAATGGTGATGCAGACAAACCATATGTCACCGTATTCAGCTCATAAACGGCCACCGGGTCCGAAGCATTAAAACGCCATACTATATTCTGGTGCCGTTGGTCTTTCACATCTACCAAAATTTGCCGAAACATTTTCTTGATGTCCGCCGCGAAGACAACGACCTGTTTACGAAATCGAAGTAGTATGGCGACGATGTCATTTTGTAGCTTAGGTCCGGTCAGGTCAACAGCACGTCATTCAAACTGCATCCATTGTTCGATTTGGCCGAACCATCAAATACGACTCGAATGCCCTTTGCATTAAAAACTGGATGATGAGGAAGGAAGAAACGACCGAAAACATCTTCTCTATTTACCTGCATCATGTTGTGTCCCAGTGAAATATATTCTTTAATGAATGAAGTGTACAACGCGCGCTGCTCTGCGAATTTATTTAGCCTGCGTTCGAGTGACAATAAACGCCAAAGAAGTGCCTGATCGTATGAGTCACCTAACAACAAATGGTGATCTTGGACAAAGGGCAGGTTAACGACGTAGCGACCATTTAATCTTTTGTGTGTATTTCGAAAATGCGTTTCGCACACATTGTCTTTGGCATCCGTTTTCGATGTTTCATTGTCCGGAATTCCGGAGAGTTCCCACAATTTGTGGACCAGCTGGTCCAACGCATCGAGCGACAGGAAAGTTAGAAGCGAGGTGGTACCACCAGTAAAGCAGGCTCCGCTAATCACCCAACCGAATACAGTTTGCTGGGCGACTAAATCTCCATGAAACCCTTCTTGCCGGCCATCGATAAACACTCTCGATGTGAACTCTGTTCCGAGTAACAAATCAATGCGACCAGGTTTTCCGAAATTCGGATCTGCGAGTTCGATGCCTGGAATATCGAACTTTGCTACTTCCAGTACCGGAATCCGACTAGTGATTTTTGGCAGAACGTTAAATGCAGCTGACAACGCGAACTGCGTTCGACTTGACTGAATACATAGCTGCACTCGACCCTTCGAAACACCACAATTGGTTCCATTGACACCATGAACAGCAAGGCGTCCTGATTCTCTTTTCTGCCCCAGCAACGTAGCGAGTTCTTCGGTGACAAAACAGCCTTGAGACCCAGTATCCAGCAACGCTCGGCACTGCCTCAAATTCCCAGATGAATCACGCACAAGCACCACTGCTGTAGGCAGCAATACTAAAGTCTCGGCATTAGAAACGTGAGCGAGGGCAGTCTCCTTTGCGGGCGTCGAGACTGCAGGCGCAAAGGTCGAATTTTCGGCTTCAGTTGCCGAAGACTGTGCCATATTGTCCGCTTGCTTCTGTTCGAAATGAAGCAAGGAATGATGATGCTTCGAGCAGTACTTGCACAACACCTTGCTATAACAGGACCTATTACTATGTCCAACCTTGAGACACTTGAAACAGACATTCGAGTTACGAACTAGGTCGTATTTTGCATTAGTTTCAAGTTTGGCAAATTTCGAACAGTCGGGTAGCAAATGAGTACCGCCACAGCAGCTGCACCGCACCGCTCTTCGATTTGACTCAGTTTCTGTCAGGGTTTGAGCTGTGCTGTTGGACATGTCTGCCACAAACGAACTAGCCTTTGAAACAGGCTTCTTTTGCCACTTATTTATTGGCGAATTCGAAACCTTACTATTGGGCACAATCTCTGACCTCGGTGCAACGGCGATATCCGCCGTCCGCTCTTTCAGAAATTCAATCAACGAGTCGAAGGTCGGCAGTGCCGTCGAAGAGCTTTAGCTACGAAAGCCCCACTCACGACTAGTCACCTTATCCAATTTGTCGGTAACTTCGAGTACGAGGAAGGCATCCCAAGCCTCGACCTTCTGCCCTAAGCTTTTCAGGGCTCGAGTATTTTTGGCGACGCAATCTAAAAGGCCTTGAACCTGTTTTTCCGATTCAATTTTCGGAAAATGTCGAATCTGATTCACATGCGCGTATATGATTAATTTTTGGTTCTCGTACCTGTCTCGGAGTAGCTCCCAGGCCTGTGCGTAATTATTCTCCGTGATCGGCAGATCTGAGACGAGATTGAGCGCTTCTCCTCGCAGCGACGATTTCAGGTACTGGAGGCGCTCCGAATTCGAACTGACCTCAGCCATCAATGAGCCGAATAAATCCTTGAAAGACTGCCACTCTGCTAGACTACCGCTAAATTGGGGCAGGCTTAAGGATGGCAGTTTTACCTTCCTCACTATGTTTACAGAGGGAGCCGATAAGCCTGGTACCGATGCGATTGATGTACATTTTGCCACAAAGTCGTCGAGCAATGCCTTTGCTTGGCACAAGTTTTTTTCGAATGCTTCTCGCACTTCGAGGGCAGAGGTAAAATCGTCGTCTGAAACGGCATCTTCAATCTCACATTGTACCTTCTCGAAGTTCCGAGAAAGTCTTTCGAGTCGCTCTAACCGTGCCTTAACTTCGCTCAAGGCTTTGGAGAACTGCAAGATTTCTTCAACAGGTTCCAAAGCAGACCGCATTAATAGCGCCTTCGTTGCTTTGGTGAAGAGCAGTCATCGACGATTAATATATGTACTTACATCGTTTGACCGCAGTATGTCACGACGTGATTCTTTATGGATGGATCTTGTAGAAACTGCATCCTCCGTTGTGACTTCCAAATACTCGTATGACTTAAAAGACTTTATTAAGATGTCGTTGGTACTGTTTCACGGCAATGCGTCATTAGAACATGGTTTTTCATTGAACGCCGATTGCATTGTTGTGAACGAACATGAGGAGTCGTGCTGTTTATTATGCTAGTGCGGCCGCTGGTGGTGTTCCTAATGTAGATGTGACCAAAGGAATGACCCACGCCATGAGAAACGCGCATACCAAGTGAAAAGAAGCCAGGGAAAAACGTGCTGAGGAGGAAAAGGCTGAGGCAGCTTCTCGGAGCTTAAAACACCCTGTGTTATGTGAGGTTGGCTTGCTCGGGGTTTAAAGTACCCTGTGTTACGTGGGATTGGCTCGCTTGGGCTTTAAAACGCCCTGGGTTACGTGGAGTTAACTCGCTTAGGATTCAGGATAAGGGCAGAACTAATTTAAAGGGGGGAAAGGGGGGGGGGGAGAGGCTAATTTTGTTTCACAAAGTATACTGGACTAAAACAATATAACCGGGAAATTTAATAAAATTAGTCGAGAAAAACCGGGAAGTTTTTTCTGACCTGGCGCTAGACGCCTTGCATTGGGTGTCCGCACTGGTCGATCGCGATCTTGAAGCACTCTAAATTCAAAATTTTCTTTTCTGGGAAAGCAATTATTCTGTATTGTTCTCTGTGTGTATCCATGTCTGGAGAAGACCTACCTTCAAAATAGTTCTGATTCAGTCCACCTACTAAAGTTGAGCTAGTTTCTTGTACTTCAGATCTGAGTCCGATCGAGCATCGACTGGTGCAATTAGTTTTCCAGAATAGTTCTGATGAGCAGAACGTATTACTTATCCATTTCCCGAACATTGCAAACTTTTAGACTCGGAGTCTTTTTAAGGACAGGTACTCAGTAATGCGGTAGAGGTTATCCAGCCATCAACCTAATCCAGCACTGAAAAGATAATTCTCACGAGTTGTATGTATCGTTTATTTCAGAGTCGGATATACCGGAAGAAAAATTGAAGGATGGTTATATCGTGTGGAGTTCGTCGTGTCGAATCCCTAACATCTCCGCTTTTCACGAGTCGATCAAAAAGTTCGTCCACAAATGGAAAGCAGTCACTTGCTCGAAAACAAGGCCACTGACGACGTTAATTTACAACGCAAAGAGTGGCGAATCTTCTCTAAAGATATTACTCCAGGTGGCTGGCGATTACAAGGTAAAAGCAGAAGAAATCCGGTGCTGCTATAAAACTATCACCCGTAAAGAGCTGAAGAAAGTCGAAAAAGAACGCGACGATGATAGATACAAGTAAGTCCTGAGACGTAAATCAGTTACCAAATCAGAATACTCTGAAATACTTATTTCTCAAATCTTCTCAACATCAAAAATCCTGAAAAAGTCGTCAACTTTGTTTTCGACTGTTCTAAGCGTGTTAGCCTTACTGTCGGTGTTTTTTTTTTTTCTGTTTATTTTAGTTTTTTCATCTTAGTTGAGGTTCTAATGTTGATAATGGGAAGAAAATGACAAAATTGGACTTTGAACGTGAAAGGGATGAAATTGAAGTGCCTTTCTTCTCAACTATAAAGGCTCCAGCACGCCAGTTCGAAACCGCGCTAGTGTGCTAGGCTTTAAATTGACTTCTGACTTGTGAAAAGTAATTTTGTAATTTTGTTGAGACATCAGCATATTATATTCAGTAGGATTCAAAAATTGTTGTACAGACTTCATTAAGTATCATCAGCATCAATTATTTGGGAAAGTTTTTCCAAATTTTAATCTTAAAGTCTGGAAAACAGAAAACAGTAGTTCGGTACAATTCTAGAAAGTTAGGTCTCTTTTCCCGGACAGTTTAAATAAGGGTTACAGCCTTGCACCCTTCCAATGTCGATATTTTTGGTAATTCTTTACGGTAATCTTCAACATAAACAATACATAAAGCAATAAATAATTAACAATAATTCATGCTTTAACAATCTTAAAATATAAAACCGTTATCTTTTCTGATTTCGTTTCCGAACATTTTGTATATTCCACGTTGGCCATTTTCCCAAGCTGTTGATAAGGTTGATGTTAAGGTTATCAGTCTTACAACCGGTTTGATGCAGCTCTCCATTTCTCCTATTTTGTGCAAGTTCTTTCATTTCGTAATAACACCTACATTTGACATCCTTGATTATCTGTTGAACATACTGGAATCTTTACCGACCTACCCATTTCTTTCCTTCCACTCTTTCTTGTAGCAGCAGTGATATTATTCCCGGATGCCTCAAATTATGCTCTTAGTTTATCTCTCCTTCTCTTCAGACAATTCCAAGTATCCATTTTACCTCCTACTCTGTTAAGTACCTACTTCCTCATTTCTTATCTTATCCGACCACTTGACGCTAAGTATCCGCCTATAGCACCACATCTCAAAAGCTTCGATCCTTCTCTGGTCCAAGTTTCATTTCCATACAAGGCTACACTCAAAACAATAAGTTTTCAAGAACAGGTTGAGCCGGTAACTTTCATTATATTCATTAGATGAATCATCATACGAACTTTCTGCCAAAAATAAGTTTACTCCTAATTTTGCTAATCAGTTTTTCGTACATAAGTGCATTTTTCGACGATTTGCCAACCATTCAAGTTATAACTACGTAAATCTAGTACAAAATGTCTTCACGTTAATCTCTGCAGCTCTGAGACAGTACCTCCCAGCGCTTTGAGGAGTTCGGGAGAAAATAGAAAATGTGTCTGAGTGATTAGGTATCTACTGATGATATCCACAATCTTTATGTTCTTCAAATACGTCAGGATACGTAGTTCGTCAAAGGAACCCCTACTGTCACGGGACCTGAGGGAAACTGCCGGACATCCCTCCTTCATGGCCTTGCTCTGAGGCTTACTGGTTGACTCACCGTTAAGATAATCTAGAGAAGTTTTACTGCTTTTGTTTCAATAATATAGTCAAACTGCGGGTGTTACTTTGGGAAGTGTGGGGAGGGAGAGAGAGAGAGAGAGATATCACGCGAATCGTATAAATTCAAAAATAGAATGGAAACGAATTTCATGTTTAAAAAACAGTGTCACGATTTCAATGAAGACATGTACGACGCGACCCATATGTATCAGTGTCATTTAATCGGACCAAAGGATCGTCTTCTAGCACGTAAGGTCATTCAATTTGTGTTGTCCTTTGCCCCCCCCCCCCTTCCATTTAATATACAAGCGACATTTCGAATCGGCTGGTATTGACAAACTTCTCCTTCCGTCTTGTGTTCAGTTGCTTTAATATTTTTCTCCTCGCTTCCACGAGTAAACTTATCAGCACACGTATAGAGTTCAAGACATTGGTAAGGGGGGAGGAGGGCAGAAAAAATATAGATGCTTCCAAATTGAGCTTATTAATAAGAACTACTTGTGAACTCGCTGAATAGGAATTTTGAACGATTGAACCGCATAATCTAATTTTGACAGTGTCTCGCTCTTGAACGACGATATAGAAGAATTAAAAGTTGCTGAAAAATGGTGCACCACGCCATTACGTACAGTCGATGATGATTCAGTGTGCAGCTGTTCGTTTCGTAATAATTATAAGGAGGCAGCCTTCGTTTTTTGTTTTTTTTTTTTAATGAGCCAAACATTATAAACGAAATCGTGAGTTCCGCGCGTTAATCCAGTCATTATTATCCGAGAAAGAACTTCATTCTAACCACTTCCGACAAGGGTTTTTTCACTACCACTGTGGGGAACACGTGCCCCCTTTCCGTGATTTTTTTCATTGCCTGTCAATTGATACCTGGTTACCTCGTGCGCATCGTTCGGAATGAAGATGGAATTGGCGGCCGGTCCTGTTACCGGAGAGATGACCTGCGGCGTTCCACACGGATCAGTACTCGGACCTACTCTGTGCAACGTCGTCTTCAACGGACTGCTGAGGCTGGCACTATCACCAGGCCTCAAGCTCTATCTGCTATGCCGACGACACGCTAGTGGTGTGCCAAGCCGAGACGACAGCAGAGGTCAGGCGACGAGTTACCCAGGCGTTGGAGATGCTGACACACTGGATCGAGTCGGTAGGGCCGTGCTTGGCAGTACAGAAGATTGAGGCCGTACTGTTTATGACGCGAAACAAGTACAGCCTACCCACCTTTGTCCTAAAAAGTGCGGAGATTGAGCTCTGTACAGCCTTGAAGTACCTGGGGCTGTGATTCGACTAGAAGTTGCTGTTCCGAGTGAACTTTAGATGGGCAGCTGAGAAGATGGATCGAGTAGCCGGACAGCTGTCCCGTCTTATGTTGAACCTAGGAGGACCGAGAGAGAAGACGAAGATGTGCGCGAGTATCATAATGTCGGTCCTGCTATACGGAGCGTCAGTATTTGCCTACGCCATCGATATTCCCTACAGAAGAGCGGAGTTGGAGAAAATTCAGTGAAAAGCCGCGATGAGGTGTGTCAGTGCGTACCGCACTGTTTCTTCGGAGACAGTAGGCGTGTTAGGGTGGTATACCACAGATCGAACTCAAGGTCGCTGAAGTAGCGGAGGTATACGGTGCAAAGAAGAGAGCGAAGACGAAACTGGAATCAATCCAGGTTAAGCGACACATCCAGCAGTCCACGTTTCGTAAGTGGAAGGACGCACCCGTCCAGCTGACCAAGGCGAGTGGACTCGAGCGCAGATACGCGACATCAGTGTATAGGCAGGCAGGTCCCGTGGGGAACTGAACCTCCACCTAACCCAACTCCTAAGTGGCGACGGGTGTTTCGGTACGCACTCATCGACTCATGTATTTACATCGCATAGCGATAGCGCCGAGCCCCGTGTGCGCGTACGACAATCCCTGGGACACCGTGTTGAAGTGCGAGGCTTGGGAGCAGGAGAGGCACGGGACGACAACAAGGATCGATCTCGGCAGGAAGAGGAGCGATAGCGACGGCGTGATGAAGTGAACCTCGTGCGAACGCGAAACGGCGGCCGCAGAGAATCTCTGTGTGCGTACCTAAAAACCGCAAGAAAATGGTTCGCTGCGCGGTAGTTCGGTACTGCCGCGTTCTATGTTCGCCGCACGTCTAGACAGACGATCATGTACTGATCATTGTATGTACATACGTTTCGCTGCCGCGCCGCATGTTTACCGCACTCGTCTGTACCGGCCTGTACTCTCCACCCCACCAAGTGATGATCGCCTACTAACTGTACGTCTAAAATAGCTTAAAATAGCTCAGTACAGAAATATTCTACGCAAAGTTTCCGGTGAAAAAGGACCCTTACAAGTTTTCAAGCGGCAATGGGTCCATTGTTTTTGGACCCAGTTGAAGAAACTACAAATCGCCAATATCTTGGTCATCAACCTGCAAAAAAAAAAAAAAATCATTTTTGTTCATTTCACAATATTTGCTAATGAAGAAAAATCATTTCCAAGCCTAGTAAATCCATTTTTTAGTGTGCATTTGAATTCTAAAATTCAATAAGTACAGTTTTGTGCATGTTTCTTCTACTCATACTCTTATACAGGATGTCTCAGTATGTGACTCCGCCTCTTTCAATTGGGACTTAAACCTAAGTTGCATGTGTTGGTAGCACTGTTAGTATGTTCATTGTATTCTTATCACTTTGGGGGGAATTTTCGCGAATAGATGATCCCAAACTGACAACAATACCCGTAAAACATCTGCCTACCGTAGCGCTACCTAGGTGAGGTTTACACCCCAATCGGGTATGTTGGTAATTCATCTTAATAACGTAGATGTTTGTTTGCCTGCATTTACATTTGAAGGGGCAAAGATACTGTGATATTCGAAGAAATTGTGTACAGCATTAATGAAAAATTTTCTTTCTCAATACTGCGAAGAAATATAGATTGTTGGAACTTTAATAATAAAAGAAAACAGTTACCGACGGAAACTACTGAAAAAAAAAAATTATGTATGACAATCGGATCAGCAGGCTGCTTACAGAATTAATTTAAATTAAAAACTATGTACGAAAATTATCTTCTTTTTTTTTCAATTTTTTATAAAAATTTGTCCTTTAAACTGGACGATTTTTTTTGTGGTACACGATGTTCTTTTTTATGCTATTCAGGAGTACCCCTTGGCCTCACTCCTATCTGTTTTAGTTTTCGAAATTGAAAATTTTGTTGAATGAAATATCGAAGTTAGCGTTTAAAAAAGCGTAAAAGTTATTTTTCTGCAATAATTTCTCTAGTATTCCTAGAAAGTCTTGTTCGGAGTAAATGAAGTAGACAGAAAACACGTACCTTTCGCCTCTCTCGGTTATACGCCAGGTACTTTCTATAAATTGGAAAGCTTGAAGCAATAAGAATTTGAAAAACAAGTTTTGATCTAAAGCAATTTTCAAACTCAAAAGCTGAAATAGGTAGGAGTGAGGTCGAAGAGAATTCTTAAAAGGTGTGAAGGGAGAAATCGGTTACCGCGAAAAAATCGCTGGGACCAACGAAAATTTTGAACAGAAAATTCTAAAATTTTGTTGTATGTAGTTTTTTGTTTTTTGTTTTTGTTTTTTTTTTTTTTGTACTAAAATTGATTTTGTAAACGCACGGTTGATCTCATTGTGGTAACTTTTTTTTTTCAGCAGTTACCGTCATTCTCTTCTGGTATTACCAAAAAGTTGCACCGGTCTATCTACTAGTAATGCTGAGAGAGGAAAGTGTTCCCCTTGATGCTGTATTTGGTTTCTCTAAGTGTCTGTATATTGGCCCCTGCTAATGTAAGAGTAGGTAAATATATCTACACGTTGTCAAGATGAGTCGCTTACTTACCCGGTTGAAGGGGGTCGTGTATTTCGGGACACCTTGCATTTTCGCCAATATTTTAGAAGTGGAATTCCTAAATTTTGAGAAGGATTGAGTAACAGAAAGCAGGTTGGACGTATTATTTGGTGGAGCGTATATCGATCTCCCTACGAGAATTTTCGCCTTCTCTGAGGATTTGTTGACTTCGAACTGAACAATGGATCCTGAGTTGGCTAAATGTAAAAAATTGACATTATTTTTACTAGCGATATTGTTTTATTTTATTTTATTTATTGAAGCTCGGCGTTATTCAATGAGTGTAATCGTTATATGTATTACAGCTAAGAGGTTCAAATTTTAATACATTGTGTGTCGTGTTGCAGTGACTGACCGACCGAGCTGTTAGATGAGGTCGAGTAAGGGGCCAAAACGTAGTCAAAATTTAAAGTTTTCTATGGGTTTCATTGGCTCACGATCTAATTAGTCGTCACAGAGTTGAAATTTCAAATGTGCCCCTCTTAAACATGTTTTATGAACCGAGTTTGAAGATGAACGCAATCAGTTGACAATTTAGAAGTTAGGGAGGGTGTTCGTAAAAAGTCTCCTTTTAGCCCTTAAAATGTTAAATATTTTTTATGTCATTTCATCCAGGACTTCCTCTTCCACCAGGACCTCTTACTCACCATCCCCCCTTCCGGGGCCTTTATCTCCCTCTACAGTCCCCGCCACCACCGTGGTTTTCCTCCCCTTCAGGAGCTCCCTCCTCCACCATGAGTACCTCTTATAACCCCGGGCCCTTATCCACTAAAGTCTTACTGTCCTTCCAGGACCCTCACCCACCACCACCTTCTCCTTCCTCAATGATCATCCTCTCCTACCAACCATTTCCTCCACCACGAGGACCCCTCACCCACCACTACCCCCTGGGCTTTATTTCCCTTCACAGCCCCTGTCCTCACTATGGTTCTTCAACCCCCTTGAAGATCCCTGGCCGTCCACCCAGGAGCTCTCACAACCAAGACCACCCCTCCCCCGAGAGCCCCGCCACCAGCCTCTCCCGCACCACGGCCATTTCTTTCCCTGGCCCCCTCTCTCATTTCTCCTCCATCAGGTCCTCTTACTCATCTTAACCCCCTGCCCCACCCAGGGCCTCCCTCTCCGTCCATAGCCCACGCCCCCACAGGGGCCCGGTTCTCCCTTCAGGAGCTGCCTCCACAACCATGAACCCCCTCCTGAGGGTAGGCTACCCCTGGAAAATTGAGCAATTAAGGAGCAGGGTAGGCAACCCGCAGCGACTTGAGATCTTGGAGATTATGGGTAATTATGTCATTATATGTCTTTTTATGTCTTATTATATTGATTATGTCTCAAAACTTGGAGATCTTTTATGTTAAAACAGATTATGTCCTTGAAAGTAGCTGATCTGCCCCTGCAATTTTTCTGATTATTAGGTAGGCAATCCGCAGTATGGGTAATTATGTCTTTTTATGTCTTATTATGTCTGTTATGTCTTAAGGGGATTTAGATATCAGGAACCTTCAAGTTTTTTTTCAGGAGGGTGGGGGGGAGTAGGTGTTTGATTTTTAATATAGGTATAGAGAGATAATAATAAACTACTGACAACCAACCGACCAACCTACCAACCGACCGACTAACCGACCGACCGACTGACCGACCATCACTTTTTAGGGTCAGCACCGTGAAATCTAAAGAAAAATTCTGATATTGGACTTGGTAAGAACCTTTTTTCTTTCTTCCTTTCTTATTTCTCTCTTACGCTTATTCTAATTCAGGGTTTTAAGGCGGAACCAAATGACTGCTTGAACTGACTGACTGACTGACTCACGACTCAGCACTTCATTCGCCTGCGAATACCACACTCCTTGTATCAGCCTGTATTCCCATGCGAGCATCACGTTCCTTATACTAGCCTGCGAGCACTACGCTTTGCTAGTGCATCATCTTGCAGACGAGTCTGCAACCTCGGGAGAGAATTTCATATCGTCCGCTACGGTCTGCAGAGCACTTTGCGCTCCATATCTTTTGGCGTGCTCATTTTTTGGACGCTATGTTCGCTTGATGACGACATTCTCATGTCCGCGCAGTCCGCGAAGGAGACATGAAAATGCTCTCTCGTGGTTACAGACTCGTCTGCAAGATGATGCACTAGCATATCTTTCCATTGGTTTTCGCTCACGCTTCCGTGTCGATTCGAGTGAAGGTTTAACGAATTTCGATATTGGTGTATTTCGGCTAATTTGATTTTCCTAATATGCTTGAGTGAATGCGTGGCAGCCAGGTGTCGTGCCCATCGCCATAATTATTTCTGGAGTCGATAAATTTTGAATTTTCCCTCGCTAGTCGAAAAATCCGGTGACTTTAATATTCTTGCATCATTACAAATTGTATAAATAATAAATTAATGAATACGAAACCCTCCAAAGATGTTTCCCAAAACTACGTACTTACTACCCGGTATCAGTGTAATTTCAATTATTTTTGATTAAAGAATGAAAATGAGTACAGGGGACTCCCGATTACCCGCGATTGACTTATCCGCCCACCGGATAATTCACCTGCCTTTCCGAGTTATCCGCCTAACCAAGGGCGGGTAATCTGAAATCTTACTAAAATCACAATCTTAATCCTTACCACAGCTAATGATGATGATGAAGAACTGGTAGGAAAAGTGTCGGTACATATTATGGATCCTGACAATGCTTTTTCAGCTCTGGAAAAGTCACTGGTGCTTAAAGAACAACAACTAGCGATCCTTTATAGTTTTTTTTTCTTTACAGCGTTGTCTTTCTTCCCCTTCGTTTACCAAAAAAGCCAAAATCGCTGATTTTTTTCAGTATAAAATGACTTATTAGTTATTACCAAATATAACTAATTCATTATACGAAAAATTTTCGCTCGAACAGTAATTTTACCTTCATTTTCGTAAAATAGTCCTCTAATATTGGCGATCTTTAAAATTACCTCAATTTTCGACTTTTTCTTCCGTGAAAATCTCACTTTGCCCCCCCCCCCTCCCCTGGGAAAATCCTGGCTACGCCACTGTTGTCGATTTTTATGGCGAGTGTCAGAGGAAAACGAAGCCCGAATGGACGACTAAACAGCTTCGACGAAGTTTTCTCGCGAATGTATCGCGAGTGTACGCGGCTGCTCGGGTCTCGGGTGTCTCGCCTAGTTGTCTAAACAGGCTCGGGTAACTTAGCGAGAGTGTACTGGGGCTATTACGTAAAAATCTCATTCCCAATCCAAGAGTCCCAAATTAGTTAACCAAAAGTTTTTGTTCTAAATTTTAAAATGTTTTTGTGATATTAATTCTCTTCATCCCTTCTTTTTTTTTCTCGTTCAGCGTAATGATGATTTTTTTAAATGGTGGTATCTTTGCCTAAAGGGGCTTAAGATACCTTCAAAGGGGGCTCAGTCCCAGCTTGCTCCCCCATGGCTACGGGGCTGGGTGGAGTGTGTACGATCGGACTGTGTCGACGGTGATCCAAGAACAAACAATTACGCTGCAGCTGGCCATTAGCAACTACAGAGTTCGGCTACTCACACCCTACATTTCGACGGTTTTTGAACAATATACGAAGGGTGCAACATGTTCGTGACAAAGAGTACTTAGACGCTGAGTCGGGCACTCCTCCTCCCATTAAGCGAAAGAAATATGTTCAGTTGATGAACGCCTTCGCACGGTTGTTCAAGATTATGATGACAGAAGCACACTCGAATATTTGCGAGCCATAGCTCACAACTTGTAAAATTTTGCATAATATCTTCTTTTTTTTTTTTTTTTTTTTTTCTTTCTTGTTCCCACTCCAGTCGTCCCGTGCCGTGTTCGCGCCCAATTGATAGATACCCCTCGGAAACAATAAGTCGTACCAAAGTTTTAATAACTTCAGCAAGTAAATTTTTTAAAGATGCACCTGTTCAATTGTTATCCTTTTTTCCCGTACATTTTGGGGATAATAAGGTTTATGTGTGGTTTGCTGGTTTCAACGTACAAAAATTAAATACAGTGTACTTATGTTTTTCAACACCTCGTGTTTGGCTTGCAAATACGACGGAGCTGCCTAGCGCGCCGATGCAAAGACAAATTCACAAGGGTTATGGGTTTGAGTCCTCAGCCAATGTAATTTTTTTAAATAATAATTATGTTTTAATGTTTCCAAGTATAAGATTTGTTTTTCCCAATTTTTAATGGGAAAATTTTGAACTTACCTTAATGAATACTTCTTTTGCCTCGTATAGAGGTAACCTGGTTACTTGTCATCATCATCTCTCTCTCTCTCTCTCTCTCTCTCTCTCTTGTGTATTTTTTGCTAACATATTTGTTTTTCTGTTGCAGTCTCAGTGCCGAGAAATGCTTCACCAACCAAACGAAGTTGGAGAAATCTACCGAATACCTGTACATTGAGTGTCACGGCAGAGGATGGCTTAAAAAAAAATTCTACCAGAATATACACTCAATCGTGGTTGAGAAAACGCCTCGTGTCAAGAGTTCTAAAAATGACTCTTCCGCCGCCAAGTACAGCGTATTTTTATTTGGCATAGATTCGATCTCGCGTTTGAATCTCATAAGAACGATGCCCAAGTCGAAGCGTTTCGTCGACGAACACGGATGGGTGCCGCTCGAAGGGTACAACAAAATCGCCGACAATACATTTCCAAATGTGATGGCCATACTGACCGGGTGGAATTTGACGCAGGTTGACAATCGTTGTTTCAAGAGCCCCAAGCAGCCGCTCGACAGTTGTCCGTACCTGTGGAAGAATTACTCGCAGAGTGGATACTTGACCGCCTACACGGAAGATGAGCCTTCAATCGGCACGTTCAACTACCATAAGTACGGCTTTTTGAACAGCCCGACTGATTATTACTCGAGACCGTTTATGGTGTTTGGGGAACAAAACTTGAACCGTAAGGTGAGTCACCCGCACTCGCGGTAATCGTACGCGGAGTATTAATTCGAAATACTTTTATTATCTAAGCTAGTGGTGGTTCCCAATGCTAATTCGAAACTGAGAAATTGACGATGATAAGCGCACAAGGTTGAGCAGTGCGTTGTACGAGATTCATCTCATTGATTACGATTTGTCTCGAGCAATAGATGTATCCGCAATCTTAAATTAGATCCGCGCAGCTTTAATTCCATCCATCTCGGGCCTATACCCCGCACGTTACTGATCTGGCGGTAGTTATTAAATTATCTATGACCTATGTCGTCTAGCTTGACCAGTTCCATTAGCTCGGTGAAAACAAATAAATATTTTCGCGATTGCCGCTGGACTACTTTTGGTTGACGAAATGAGCGTGCGGCGTAATCATATAGGCGCACAAAATTGGAGGCCGAATACCACGATTCGTTAGCATAATAATGCTATGTCTGGCAGGTGCGGATATGTGTTCAAGCTCGAAGCGAGGGGATCGACTTTGTACGATTATTACTGATCAAAATATTTTGGAAGAACAAAAAAGCGAAGAATTTTTTTTTAAAGAATAAAGAAAAAAGAATTGTAAAAATGTGCAGGGTATTTCGTATGACGTGGGCCCCCTTCAATCGAGTAATCAGGTTACTCATCGTAGCAACGTGTGTATATATTTTCCTATTCTTACATTTGAAGGTACAAGGATACTGACGTTTGATGAAATCGTGTACTACTAGACGGTAATGGAAAATTATTTCTCACCACTTCCAATAAATTGACTATTGGAACTTTTGCGTAGTAAATAAAAGACAGTTAAAGATCTAATGAAAACAAGTAACTTCGCTATTCGAAGAGGGTCGGCAGCACCTTCAAATTGCAACAAGTAACTTCGCTACTTGAAGCATAGTATATGCGAGACAGCATGCAATGTGCCGCACTTACAATCTAATGAATGCGGGTATCGTTTTCAGTATCGTTTCCTGTCTCGTATCTACTGTGTTTTTGGCGTCAGTCAATTCCAAACAGTTCTGGTGGAATTTTAGGAAATTGCAGTTCTTTATACGCTAACGACAAAGAAAGAAAACCAATCTATCACAATTCATACATCCTCAGGATGAGTATCTTCATTATTTTCAAGAATCCAACAGCAGGCTACAAAATTTGATTTCGATTCGCTTAATTGTTCATTTGCCTCATCGCACATTACCATCATCGCCACAGAGGGTAACACCGTGGCTTCCTTTTTGGTAGGCTTCATCGCTCAAAACCTGAAACAGAATACCAAAATGACCATTACTACTTTTACCATTCGGACTCGTCAGAGCGTGACGCGCTAGTGTCGCTGGTTTGTTATCAGTAACTTTTTGTTATCAAAGTTAGGATAACTGTAAGAGAAACGTGTAGGAAAATAGGTAATTTGTATTAATTACGTTATTATGTCGCCTATTTCTCGACTGGGGCAAGTGATTGGTCATGAAGGAATCGGCGAGAATCTTGAAGATCACAATAGACAATAGAGTCGAAAAAGAACATTAAAATGTACTGATATCAACCAGATCAACTTAGGCAAATTATACATTGTCAATAAAAATTATCATTATTGAGCGCTGCGTCAAGAATAGCGAACGTGTGTACACAGAACAACATCGTTATAATGATTAGAGATCATAAAAATGATCCGAGCGTCAATAAGAATTCAAAACGATTTGCATTTCCATAATATGTAGTGTAACGTTCTTCTCAGCAGCTTATCCTAACTTTGATAACATCAGTGTATGTGCGTGTGCTTGTAGTGATATGTTAATGGATTCCACAGTGTAATCTTGACGAGTCCAAATATTTACAAGACATAAAAGCCGCTTTATACTAGTCGTATGGCCGTAACTTAACCCCTAAACGTAACGGCCAATATAAACCAACCTTGAATAAGCAAAGAATAAGCCGTAGAAGTTGGATTTGATTTGGGCGTAAGTTACCGTCAGATTACGTCCAGTATAAACGGTCGCAGTATAAATAGTTGTTTTAACCTTTTTGTGTTTTAAGTTACGGCAGTCGCGGATCTATGGGGAGGAGGGGGGGTCGGACACTCCTTCGGCCTGAAGAAGAAAAAAAACTGCTTGTGTTTTGAGTTTTTCTCCTGTTTTTGAGTATCTGAAGCACTACAGTCTATAATGTTCATTTTGAAACGATTTAATCACATTATGAAACTTGTCTTCAGATACTATTTCAAATGACATTCATCTCAGTTTTTCAGGGGGCGGAGGTGCAAAAAGTTTTATTTTCAAAACACCCTCCTTAGAAAATTTCTAGATCCGCCACTGAATAACGGGAATACGTTTACAGCTTAATTCACATCGCATTATTCGGATTCCGCAACAAAATGGGCGGCATCTAGTGGACATCTTTATAACCAACGAAATCAATTTTCCTTACACCTTACTTCTGATTCTTTTACTTTTAGTTTGCAACTTAGTAATGATTTTGTTATAATATTACGATACGAGTAACTTAGCAGTTTGGCTGGACAGTTTTTGTGTTTTCACTCGCAAAAGCTTGTAAGAAAATCTCCCTGGCGTTATTGTAAAAATAAAACGAAAAAACCATCCTAAAAAATCACAAATCAGAAAATAAGCAATAGTAAAACCTCCTTGATAACTCTTTCATTTTCTTATCAGTAAGTGTGCGGTTATAGTGGAGCGTAGCGAAGGGAGTGTAGCTGAGTGACGATACGTTGGGTGGGCAGATACCATTCTTCAAATCGCGACTACGCGCTGCTTCCCCCTCACCGCTCCTGCCCACCCGACGTATCGTCGCTCAGCTACGCTCTCTTTGCTACGCTCCACTATAACCGCACACTACGACGACAACAGCGCGCCACGAGGCCTGCGGAATCCGAATTCCTTGGAAACTTTACTGATAAGAGTACCACAGAATGTTGTATGTACTTGTTTTGATTCAAAGAAATTCTATTCTAATCAAACTGAGAACCTATTTTCGAGACCAGCGTGCTATCCACTCGTCGGCCAACCAGGCCCCTTACTGGATTGTAATTTTTAATTGACGTGCAGTCTTATTTTGAACAAACTATAGTGCACACTGGTTGTTGAGTGCAGAGGCTTCTGTGGGAATCGAATTTTGTATTTTTCGAAGCTGCGATCTGAGTCAGTATTAAAACAGTGTCTGAGCGTTTGCGTGTAAATGCTGATAAAAAGAATTGCCTGCTAAACGCTAAGCGTTAGAGAAATTTCAACTGATAGCCTTTAAGCAGCCGCTTCCAAGAACGCAGCTTTTAGTTTTCCTAAGAGCCTCGTGAAAACGGCCTTAATGTCTACGATATAACATTATGTAAAGGCTATTATCCTACTACCTGCTAACGTGGGAAATTGATAAAATAAGGGAAATTCATCTGCGCATGAGCGAACTACCCCTCCCCTGCCGACAATCAACTATGAGGAACGTGATAATTGGACGCTGTTAAGCAAAACGGACTCAAGCGACAAAGTCTGTTTATTGAGAACACGTGATTCGAAGTTCAAGCATAGCGTTTACTAATAAGCCCTTTTCAACGTGGGTACACCTTTTTTATACCGGGGCCCAATTTTGAAAAATTCTACTTTTTACGCTCTTTCCAACGATACTAATAACTAATTTTGTTTGCACATGTTAGTTGGTTCCCTCTTGCTGAATAGCGTCCATATATCGGTCATTTCTTCATTGGTTCAAAAAAGTAGCAGGAGTGCTAATGTAGTGTAATAATTCTTAAATGGGATCTTAAAGGCGCATACACACTTCGCGAATCTTTTCGGTCCGAACATCAGCGAACGCATTCGTTCGCTATGCGTACAGAACAACAAATCGCTACGACTCAGCGAAAACCTCCAGTATGTCCGCAACTGATGTTTTTAAAAGAATGCAGAAATTAAGGTTTAGGAAAGGAAGCAGAGAAGCTGTAAGCGCCATCTGGTGGGAGAAATGGCGAATTGAGAATTGCATCAGGCACTCAAATCTCTTCAGCTTCTCTGCTTCCCTTCCGAAACCTTAATTTTTGCATTCCTTATAAACATCTGTATACCTACTTGTAGACATACTGGGTTCTCGCTGTACGGTAGTGAATATGCGTGTATGAAACTGATGGTGATGATACTCTACTCACAAGCACAAGTGTAGCTGGGGCACCTGGAAACACCCGAGTACTGACATCCGCCATTTTGAGTCGCTTGGTACCCGACGATTCACAATTTGATACGCGAAACGTGCCGCCGGTGTACCGCGTATCGAATTGTGTATATTGTGAATTGTCGGCTACCAAGCGACTCAAAATGGCGGATGTCAGTACTCGGGTGCTTTTAGGTGCTCTAGTGTAGCTAGTCCTCATTTCTTTATAAGCAAAAAGATTTATCTCCATTTGTGGTAATATCTAAACAACGTCTAAAGGACAAAGGTACCTTTGAAACCTAGCACTCGACATCCATTATTTAATTTTTACTTTTTATCATTTTGACGTGTTCCCTTTGATGGAAGGAGCTCAGAAAGTTGATTAAGTTGAAACATTAAATATGGATGTCGAGTGTTCAGTTTCAAGGGTCGCAAAATTCGTTTCTAATGTTATTTCGGTCTTGCTAGAGAAGTGCGATGTCTCTATTGCGGGGGAATGGAGGGCGGGGTAGACTAAAATCGCCCAAAAGTAAATAAGTTTCAAGGTTCTTGAATTGGTTTCTGACATTATATTCGGCTTGAAAATTGTCGAGTATTACAAGGGTTCGAAGGTCGCATAATTAATTTGTGGAACTATTGTGACTGTTGGTTAGAAATAGGGAATTTCAGTGTAAGAGAGGAGAGGATTAACATTGGAGAAGTCGAATAATACATATACAATCTGGATATTGATTATTTGGTTTCAAAAATACCTGTATTCATTCTCGATGTCGGGTTGAATATATAAATTGGAAAATTCCAGGTACCTTCTGTAGGGATGGGGTCGTTAAGCACAATCAACTGTTACGTTTTGAGAGGTTTCTTAAATTCGGTGCTGTCATTACCAGTGACGTTGGAAGGTTTTCCTTCCGGAGGGGGAGGGGGAGGGGAGGGGTGTACTGTAATTTAAGTCGATGAACAATAAAAAATATTTTATTCACTGGAAGGAATCGTCGACCAAGAATCTAGTCGTAGTCTCGTTTCTAAAACCTGTCAAGGGGACTTTTCTTGTAGCTTTCTGAGCAGTTTTTGATTTTTTTAGAGGGGATGGTACAAATAATACTTTCCACTTTCCAAGTTTCTCTGAAGAGAAAGTACCTCACCTAGTGCCATTGAATAGTTGTCAGCGCCTTCTGCATTCATGATTCCTGCACCTTGGTCATTCTTTGAAGCATCTGCGAACCACACATGCTCTTCTTTTCCTAGAATGCTTGGCCACCTCTTTTCCCATGTCACCCGTGTGGGTATCATCGCACAGTATGATTTGTCGAAGAAATGTTCCACCGCGACTCTGTACCTCGGCGTTCCAAAACATTTGTCCATCATCTCCGCCATCTCCCATGTCCTTCTGTGGCGTGTTTTTTGGGCCCGAAGGTTTGGTTGGCCCAGACGATCAGGCCCTATTATTGCAGCTGTTTCTAGAGTGGTGTGAAGTGATGGCAGGTTTAGGAGTCTTTCATTATTCTCGTTGTCCCCGTTGTCATCACACACGCGAGCCTTTTTGCTGGTGATCCAGCTTCTCCCTGACTTTGGCCATGAGGACCCGGCCCCATCACACCACTGCCGCATATGTGATTCTGGACATACTACACCAGTATGTGTTCAATGCATCATTTTCGGAGAAAATCCCCCGGTCCTGCCGACAAAAGTGCGGCAAACCCAAAGAGCCTCAATCTCCTTTTTTATTTTCTCTGAGACATGATCCCTCCAGGAGAGTTTTTCGTCAAGATATACCCCTAAGTATTTAGCGTTCCTCCGGACACTGATGCGATACTCGTAAGGGTAGTTTCCGGGGCCAGGGGTGCGGTGTCTCAGGGGCCACTTTGGCATGTGTGCATCGCCATACATCCCACCACACGACCCCCAAGTATTTCATCTTTCTTATGAGAGCTAACAGTCTTCCTTTATACTTCACTTTGATCAACTCCTTGCTCTTCTTTTTGCGAGTGAAAAGAATGATCTCAGTTTTGTCCGGGTATATCGATAACCCTTTTTCCGCAGATCATTTTCCTACACATCGGAGTCCTCATTGCATCAGCTCCGCGATGGACCTCGGAAGTTCGCCTGTTACCACCACAGCTAGATCGTCAGTGTAGTCTTGTGTGTTTATGTGTTTATTTTTTGACTAGTTAACTCATCCAGCAAACTGCCCACCTCTAGGCTCCACAATAGGGGAGAGAGTACTCTCCCGTGTGGGCAGCCCTGGATAGTCGTTGCATGGATTTGGTCTTTTTGGTAGGTTATCTGGATTTCGCTGCCTTTTAGCATCGATACTATCCAGCGTATTAAAAGGTGGCCCTTGCCAGACAGCGTGCACCGAAAGCGGAACGGCGAAATGGGGACTCGGGCCGGCCTCAAAGCGTCCGTCCGGTCACTGATGCGATACTCCAAAGGATAGTTTCCGGAGCCGAGGGTGCGGTGTCTCAGGGGCCACTTTGGCATGTGTACATCACCGTACGTCCCACCACACCATTCAGCTTACTAAGCTTTCGTTTACTGATTCATGACAGGTCGCGTCAAACCCTATCCCTGTGTATCCATGAATGTTGATTTACCAACTTATCTGTCAATTTCCTATTTTGTATCTCATATTTTTTCCAATGGTAGCCTAACCAACGAAGGGAGTGTTGCAATGTGGTTTGAGATTTCAGAAACGTGAGTGTTGTCGACAAAAACTAATCCAGTTTCATTCTGAGCAGCTCCAGCGCCCAGTCGTGCTCGCGTTCGCTAAGCCTCAGATCGCTGTGCGACACTTCGTTGCAGTTCTGTTACGAAGTGCGAACCAACATCGAGTGTATGTAGATTGTAGAAATCCGGACTAATGTATTCGAATTTGCTGATTACAGAGCGACGGAGGCATGTCCTACTGCATGGGAATCCAACCCCAAGCCGAGTACCTGTACCAGTACAACACTGATTTTGTGCAGCGTCTGCACAACCGTCCTTACTTCAACCTCTTCTGGACGAATTCGTACAGCCATAACGACGTGAATATGCCGGCGGTGATGGACGCTCGCATACGCAGGTTCCTGGAAGATATCCAGCCGTATCTTAACTCGACGATCGTGCTGTTTTTCAGTGACCACGGCGTGCGTTTCGGTCCGATACGCGAAACGTTCGTCGGCTGGATGGAGGAGCGGCTGCCGTTCATGTATCTCTGGATACCTCCATCTTTCAGAGCGGCGTATCCACGCAAGTTCGCCAACCTGGTGGCCAACAAAAACAGACTGACGTCCCCGTTCGACGTGCACGCGACGTTGCAGGACATACTGTACGGACGCGTGGTTCGGAAGCCGGATGCGTGTCCCACGTGCGATACGTTGTTCCGGAAGGTCGCGTGGAATCGATCCTGCGAGGACGCCGGAATCACGTCGCACTGGTGCACTTGCTCTAACAACGAAAACGATACGCTGTCCACCAATGACCCGGTCGTAGTGAACGCGGCGCATCACGCCGTCCAACGGATGAATGATTTCATGGCTCTCAGATCTACGCACACGAAGGCGGGTACTCAGTGCGCCGTGTTGAATTTGAAGCAGATCATGTCGGTGCGCACCCGGGTCACCGGAGTGGCCATGTTCTCCAAGCAGGTGTACGTGACCGTGTTCGAAGTGCAACCGAGTGGCGGCCTGTTCGAGGCGACGTGGGACTCGAGGAGTAAGGCCGAAGGACTGGATAATATAAGCCGGATCAACATGTACGGCAACCAAAGTTCGTGCGTCGTTGACGACAGCGAACTGAAGAAGTACTGCTTTTGTCTGAAGGCGTAGGACAGAGTGACCCGCTATTTTCGTACAGAAACACGATACGTTGGTGTTTCCTGTTGTGATATAATGAAGTGATAACTTAGGTAGCATTCCTGTGTTGAAAGAAAAAAGGAATTCTGATGGTGATACAGTGCCAATCCGACGAGGACAAACGTTCATTCAACTGGAGTTCCAGCTTCCTGTCGGAAGGGTAGATCAATTTACTCTTTTATTTCGCTTGGTCGCAAAAGTGTACCAAAGGTAAAACAACATATTCATTCGATGTGGCTCGTGATCATCGATTTAAATATTAATCGATAGTGTTCACTCGGGTCGTTTGCCCCGACTAAAAGGAGTCAAGATTCAATATAGGTATATGTGTTCTCATTTCAGCAGAGATAGAAAATGTATTTTGAAGGTAACACACACATTCAATATCTTGTGCTCAGTGTTTTAAGAGGAATTGCGTGACGGAATTTCGCAAACTTTCAAATAATTTGATACGGGTTAGAAAATCGACGTATTCCCTCGGGGTTTCAAAGTTGCCGAATTCATTTCGGCATATTAAATTAAACGTCTAGTTGAAAATTCTCGTACCAGACAGAAAACGGGCATAATTTTCATAATGTCTCTAGTAGGTAGTAGGTACTACATCAAATGTTAGGGGTTTGAAGTTATTGACAGGCAAACAGAAAAACGATTGAGGTTTTTTTGATGATTTTAGCAGTGAAAACAAGCAAATATCAATTTTTTCGCTTTGTTGTCGGTTGAATTTCCCCAACTCGAACGGGATATTTCCAGTTTTCTCCGAATTACCAGCTTGATTGGAGAAGAGAGAGAAAACTCCTCCCCCATTGCTACGATTCCGGTTACTGGATCCTTTCATGATATTCTTTTGATTCTAGCCACCTAAATGGGGACCTACATTTCCAAATTTCATGAAGTACATGATAGATATCAGATATGTCAGGTTCTCGTGAGTGGTCATTTCGTTTTTGATATTATTTTCATACTACGTTCAAAAGTTTGACCGTGAAGAAAAGATCGACACAATTTACAAATTCCATTACGATGATCAAGTATTGTTTAATAAGGTAACAGAATTCGTTTGAAGTATTATTTGAATTATATTTCGAAAACTGAGACGCCTGATGTGTTACCGGATGGTATTAAAACAGTTGGTTCTGTCTTTACTACTTGTTTGATAAAATGTATTGGGCATCACATTCCAATCGACATTGCTAAACAACACTCTTCGACCTGAGGGAATTAGTGGTTACTTCAAAACATATATAAAAGAGGCTGATTAGCGGAAAAGGAAAATGTAAAATCTTGAATAATATAATGAACATATTTTTTTTTCCCCCAAAAAAAAATTTTGCCCTCGAAATTTGTGGTGCATATTATATTATACTTACGGGATCTTTTTTTTTTCTTCAATAAAAAATGATACATTACACAGAATAACTGATAAATTCTGAGATAACTCCTCAAATATTCACGGTCAACTGTGGTCAACTGTTCTATTCGGACCTAGCAGCGTGGTGGCGCGCTAATGTCGTCGTTTTGCAACCTTTCATTGTATTTCTTATCAACGTTAGGATAAAAGCAGGTAATGTTAGTGTACGATTTTATCCTAACGTTGATAAGAACATAAAGGAACTAGATGTTGTTGGAAACTTCCGCTAAATGTCAGCCATTACGTGTGAGTATGCTAGTTCCATAGGTAGACTTCTCCGAATTTAGGGAAATTGAGTTAAGTATCGTTTCGGTTACTGTACAACACTGCCTACAACGTGACGTCATCGATTTTCAAAAAACAACAACAGAAGCGCTCCAGTATGCAAACGAAAATTGGTTTAGAATCATAGGTAGACTTATCCTATGGAGAAGTCTGGGTCTGACACGATTATTGTTTTGTTTACAAAACTGTGTTTTTGATAATGAATTATTGTCATCGTGTACTAATGTAAAACAATAAGTAGTCTTTTCTTTTCAATTATTGCTCAATTTTTTATAACTATATAGCAAAAACTGAAACATGTTGCGTTTTCATTTTTTGTGTATTGATAATAAAAATGTCTCATTTTGAAAGGTGATAACAACTGATAATAAATTTCCATTTTATTCCTCTTTTGCAGCCTTTTATAGCAATAATAAACAAAAATTGGTCCGCAATTTCAAAACATCGTGTCAAACCCAGACTTCTCCATCTTTGAACGCCTTTTGAACACGAATCGGAGTACTTGAAAAAAATTTCGACCTATATCTTCAATGTGAGCACAAAAAGTGATCCATCGCACCTATATCCAACCATTAAGCCCGAACATTAGCTGAGAAATATTTTTTTGCGTTTTCTGGAAAACTAGGTTTTTGGAAAAGTCTACCTATGGAACTAGCATACTCACGTTGCTAGGTCCGAATAAGAGAAACGGCTATGCAGAAAGGCAGCCCTTGAACTGGGAAAATGGAAGCGAAAGCCTAGATCGTTCCAGCTCTGTTTCCTGCATTTAGTAGATGGTTTCCCTCTCTCTGTGCCCAACAGACACGGAACTGTAAATTACGCAGATCTCGCTAGCTTTTTAAACCTCTTGTATTTTTTATATATATATATATATATATATATATATATACCTATGGCAAATTTCTGCTCCTTGATGTCTTTTATCTGGCTTCAAACTCTCCTAATCATTATTCTGTCCCTTCATGTTCTGTATGACTGTCCGTGTTTCTGTTCCTCTCTATCTTTCTGCTTGTTATCTGTTCGTCTGTTATCGTCTCGTGCTTCCTTCCTAAAAACTAAGTGCATCGTAGCACATCATAAAGAAACGAACAATGTATAAATTACAAATGATTCAACACAAAATATATAATATGAGGAGTTATATAGTATGAGGTATCAGTGCTGGATCCAGGGAAGCCAGTTTTAACGTATTTCATCAAACGTAGCTATATTATCCCCCTTTTCTCTTGGTAAGTTCCAAAATTTTGAATTTGCGTTGAAAAGCTATAGGTATTATCTTCCCCCTTTTCTATTGGTAGGTACCACAATTTTGAAGTTGCGTTGAAATTATGTATATCCTTGTTTCTCTAAAACTCCGTATTGGTGCTTTAAATCCACACTTAGTATTGATATGAAATGAATAGCGAATCTAGCGACCGTGCCAACCGAATATTTGACGCGTGTAATGCATGTCATGAAGATGGTATCTCTTTTTCTGCATCTGCTGGCACAATTCAGAATTAGACGTTGAATAAATAGAGGAAACGAATTCTATGATTTGGAAACCCTAAGAGTTCGTACGTCTACTTATTTCATTGATACTTAGTAAGAAGATTCTTAGAGGAAATACGGGAAATCGCGACTGATGATATAAACTGAAAAGTTCTCTCAATTCGTTGTCGTGAACATACAGTATCTTCTTAGCAGTCAAAATTGAAATTACCATATTCGTTAATTGCTCAGACTGGCGATGGTGGAAAATCGTAATTTTATGAACAAATCTTATCATGTAGTTCTATAATATGTATATTAATGCTAAAACGCTTTGTTAATTTTATATCTCACTGAAGATCAAAATAAATGAAGGTAGGTGTTTTATATCTGAGTGATCGACTTTCAAGTATATTCTATGTGCCTTGTTAAACGCCTCGAATTTTTTACTTTATCGCTTAGTTTAAACAGTTTTTGTATTTTTGTGTTGTTACGTTTCTAGTCAGTTTAAATTCTTGTTAAGTATAGTATGTAAGTGATAACGTTAGTTACCGCTGACAGGGTGTGACTGAACGTTCGTGATCATTTTCTACTCCCCCTATCGCCACCACTCCCGCCAATATTATACTTATTAGTATAACGATGTAATTTAAATCGAAGTGGCGTACTGCCGTTCAATTTTATGATGTTATGCATACTCCTATAATATTATGTGTGTGCTCGCATATTTTGTATTTGTCCGTTTATGTATTCGATATCTATTGATTAAGGTATAAACTCTGACTAATCTATTATTAAGAACCAGTCGAAAAACGGTTATAAGAGATTCTCTAAAGACAAATTGGAAGTGCAATGGGTAGAAGGTAAAGCGAATGCAAAGCTTAGTAAATTTAGTTAATTGCTGAAGTGCACTGCGTTTGGTTACAAACGATTATACTTTGCGCTGTAAGACTGTTGCGAATGAACTACGTCTAATGTTCGAGTTGATGTACTAATTAAAATAATTTGTTACGATTGTTCAAAGAATATATTTTGTTTTCAGTATTAATTTTCTTCCTTCGTATTTGAAAAAGCTGAGTTCACATCAGACGCGCCACTGGAACTTTTTTGGTGGGGGCTAGAATTTGACGGATTTAACAGGGTAGCAGACGAATAATTTTGGACTGGAGACAGCTAGAGCAGCGAGGTTACAAAATCTGGATAGAGGGGACAATTTCGAATCAGACATGCCTTATAGTTTTCCTCTAGCTATCCCCTATCAAAAGTTTTTCGCGTTCTATTAATTCGCCCCAAGAAATTGGAAATCTTGAAAACGCATATTGGTGCGAATTGTATTGCATACTTAACGAGTTTAAGGCGTTTCTACACTTCTCAAAAATTCGCAATGTTTTCACGTAAATGAAATTTCATTGTGGAAGTGCCTTCCACGCAATTGGTATGCCACACATCGTGCGCCAGTTGACATTTTCAGAATTTCTATTTTCCTGGGGTAAACCGACTATACGCGAATAATTTTCGACTGGAGACAGCTAGAGCAGCGCGGTTTCAAAATCTGGATAGTGGAGAAAATTTTGAATCAGACTTGCCTTATACTTTTGCTCTAGCTATCCCCAATCAAAAGGTTTTCGCCTTTTACTGGTTCACCCCAAGAAAATGGAAATCTTGAAAACACATGTTGGTGCGAATTGTATTGCATACTCAAAGAGTTTAAAGAGATACTACACTTTTCAAAAATTTGCAATGTTTTAACGAAATTGAAATTTTATTGTGGAAGTTCCTTCCACGCAATGAGCATGCCACACGACATTTTCGAAATTTCTATTTTCCTGGGGTAAATCGACAATATGCGAATAATTTTGGACTGGAGACAACTAGATCTAGCAGCACGATTTGAAAATCTGGATGGAGGAGAAAATTTCGAATCAAACTTGAACTGCAGTCTTGCTCTAGCTGTCTTCAACCATCAAGGTTTATCGCGTTTATCTAACAGCACCCTTCCCCCTCCCGGAAAAATAGAATCTCGAAATTGTGCATATTGGTGTATCTTGTATTCCATGTTCAACATGTTGGAGGTGATACGACGTTTTTCAATAATTCGTAAACGTATTGACGAAAATGAGAACTTTAATTTGGTAACGCTTACAATGCGTTGAGTATGCTACACATAACTCGCCTCCGTACTCTTTCAAAATGTCTCATTGTCTCCGTGGGAGGGGGCGAGTGGAGAACGTGAATAACACGGGACTCTGGAGACAGCTAGAGCATAACGGTTTGAAATGGACGCTGTGAAACAAAACAGATCCAAGCGACCACTTGTTGACAAAACGAGTTATTAGTATTGTTGGACTGAGCGTAAAAATTAGAATTTTTCAAAATTGGGCCCCGGTATAAAAAAGGTGTACCCACGTTGAAAAGGGCTTATTAGTAAACGCTATTTCATATAATTTCTATATGGCTCTTGAACTTCGAATCAAGTGTTCTCAAAAAACGGATCTTGTCGCTTAGTTTTGTTTTGCTTAACAGTGGAAATGAAATTGCGATAAGCCTGTCAGTTCACCGAAGAAAGCTGATTATTCTCAAGAACCTTTAGAGGAATAACCAAACTGATAACATTTTACTTCTTGTAAGAGAGGTTCTAGCTTTTCATTGTCTTCATTTTGTCAGAAATGACCTCATCTCGCCAAAATGTCAAACTGTTTTGCCCTAGCTGTCGGGAAGCCAAAGTTATTGGCGTTTTTCTCCATCTTCCCGGAAAATTAAAAATGTCGATCAAATTGACCACTGTCATTCCACTTGTGAGGTGAAATGGAAAATGGCTGCCGTGGGGTAAGATGGTATTTTCTAATTTTTGTTCCAACTTGCCCCACATTTTGAAAAATATTCAAAGTACTCTTTGTAGAAGAGCTAAGGCGCTGGCTGGAAAAATATTCTGAGTATTCCTTGTAGAAGAGCTTGGGAAAATATTCTAAGTCTTCCGTGTGGAGAGCCATGCCTGTGGCTGAAAAAAATTCGTTTTACAAAGCATGCAAATATGTAAGTGTGATCACTGTCACCCCACTTTTGAAGTGAAATAGAAAACGGCCGCTATGGGGTAAGATGGCACTTTGTCATTTTTTTGTACCAACTCGCCCCACATGTTGAAAAATATTCAAAATTACTACTTGTAGAAGAGGCAGGATACTGGCTGGAAAAATATTCAAAGTCCGTCTCGTAGAGAGCCAGGGCTCTGACTGGAAAAAATTCATTTTCCAAAAACTAATGCAAATATTGAAATATTGCTGTTATTTGAATTGCATATTTAACGCGTTGAAGGCGCTACCAAATTTTCAGAAATGTTCGTCCGCGACTAGTTCGAAGTAATTATGCCGATGTATTTTTCATCAGTTCTGTCAAGGCCATTGATCACTTTTCCAACAATTTTCCAGTTTCATATAAACGAACTTTTGAATCTGTAACATAATCAGGATGAAAAAAGGACGACATTCCAACAAAATTATAATTGCATATATTCAGAATATACAACTAAAATATACATTAAGTACGCGACATCGTTAATTAATTACTACAACAAAACAAGTAAATTGATAACTTTACAATAATAATCGTTCACAAATATCCCATAACCAATAATGGTACATAAAATTGTTTAAACGCACGTATATCCATGAAATAATATAGTTAAAACGTATTCGTGTGAAGTGGTGTGAGAATGTGTTCAATTAAAATACAGTATAATACATACGATGTTAGTTATCCATATCACAATAACAGGCCAAACCAGACGATATAGATGTAACACCGCGCGTAACAACTAATTTTCAAGTAACTCGTCTGACATTTAAAATAGATACTAAAAACGAACAAAAGCAACAAAGATTTCGATCCAACAAAGTAATCCGTTAACGTGATAAATATCAGTTACTCACTTTGATAACAAAAAAATGTACATTTAATCGTTAAAATTTTAACAGAACGAAATAAATAAAATATAGTAATCGATTCGTGGTTCGAACATATAAAAGGAAAATAAATTAAAAGAGATAATACAACGAAAAAAATAAATAAAAATAAAATAAAATGAATAATAACCAACTTAAAAAAGTACCGAATTTATTACTCGAAGATTGCGTTGAAATTGACAAGGGTGGACGAAACGAAAACCAGTCAAGTCTATGGCAATATATTGTGGTAATGAATGCTAGGTACCGGACGGAAAATCGTTTATTTCGGTTTGATCTTGTACAGGCATACCGCCATGGTTGTACGATAATCGTATCCTCATTCTTAGCGTCGCCTGCAACAGTACAAAAGTTAGGTAGAGGATATTAAAGAGTGACCGGAATTCATACTACCAGAGTATATGTACAATATTTTATCGGAGCGTATCATATAGCATCTGTGGCAGGTTACACGAGGAAGTGTTATTTGGAAGACGGTCTACCAAGAGCAGATGAACATTCTCAATGCAAGAATAAATGGTCTCTACTCCATCACTAGAATAAGTGGGAAACATCCGACGAGCTACGAGTCCCTTCGTGGTGTGATACAGAGATTTCTTGAAAACGAGAATATAAGCCGAAAAATCGAGGGCGAAATTGCAAAATGATGTGGCTTGGTCTGGGAAAATACATTCCCTAATTTCACCTCTGATTTTTCCAATGACGTCTGTACTTCCTAGGTTTGAAACTGGGGCTTTACTCCGTCAAACGTCAATACATTTCCCTTCTAACGCTTCAAATTTTGTCCTTTATTTTGACAAGCAAGTGAGGGGAAGAAGGATCAGATCGAGAGGTGTTTTTAGACAGTGATTTTCAACGAAAAACAAGAGTCCTATTCCATCTGATTAATAAGCGAAAACAACAGAAATACTTTCAACAGCACGTATTCTCCTCAACAATTTTCTTTCAAACAAATAAGGAAAAAACAGGGTTGGCATTTAACATATAAAATTATTTAGTATACATTTTACGTAAAATGACGAAAAAAGCACTCTCTAAAGGGAAGTGGCTTCTACCAAAAATGAAAAATGAAAAAAGGAAAACCAGTCTGATAGAAAATTAATTGCCAATACAGCTGTGCCTCGCGGCCGGACGGGATAGACAATACGTATCTAAAAATGTTCAATAATGTTCTATCGACCCCGTTAGCAGAGATATTCAACTGCATGCTCTCCTCGGGTCGCTCGCCAGAACAGTGGACCTCTCCGAAATCATACTTCTACACAAAAAAGGAGATAGAGCCGATATTAATAACTATCGACCTATCAGTCTCTCATCCAATGTTTGTAAAACATTTATGAAAATTCTAAAACATAAACTCTATTCAATTCTAGACGCCCATCAATCTCTCGAACAGACGGGTTTTAGGAAGAAGCACAGCACTACTGATCACATCCATACTTTAGGGCAGGTTTTTGAAAAATTGAAAGAATTTCAATGCAAGGTAGCAGTCATGTTTATAGACTTTCATTAAACTTTCGATTCACTATACCATGATAAAATTTGGATTACATTAAGAAATCAAGGAGTTCACCGGGGGAATAGTTGAAGTTTTGAAAGATATCTATTCCAAATCGGAAACTATCATCAGACTGGATGGAAATGAAAAGAAGTTCAAGATTAGAAGAGATGTCAAACAGGGTGATCCGCTATCTCCCAACATTTTCAATGCAGTACTGGAGGACATTTTTAGAAAGATGGACTGGAAGGGTGAAGGACTAAAAATGGGGCTAGAGCACGCTGATGGCAAATATAAATACCAAAATCATCTGAGGTTCGCTGACGACATTGTTATTATAGGGAAAAGCAGCAGGGAACTTAAAGCAATAGCGGAGGATTTGAGGAGAGAGAGCAAAAAGTATGGTCCAACAATTAACGATGACAAAACCAAAATTTTGACTAACATCGAACACTTTGATCAGATTAGCACAGAGAATAATAATATCGAAATAGTAAAAGATTATAAGTATCTTGGCCAAAACATGACCATAGAAAATAGAATTAAAAACGAAATCAAAATCAGACACGCCAATGCCTGGAAAGCGTTCGGGGCCCAAAGGGATATTCTTAAGGGGAAACTCAAACTACTATCTAAAATAAAAATACTTGAAAGTTCTTCCTACCCGGTACTGACCTACGAGGCACAAACGTGGGCCTATACTAAAAACCAAATACATAAAATGGAAACAACGCAACATGCCATGCTAAGAAATATATTGGGCATAAGATTAAGGGACAAAATTCACGTTTCGGAATTGTTCACTAAAACAAAAACTAAAACATTGTCAAGATCAACAAAAAGCTAAAATTTAACTATGCAGGGCATGCTGCGAGAGACCAGACTGAAATGGAACAGAGTTGCCACTTTCTGGATCCTGGGCGAGGGAAAACACCAAGTTGGAAGACCATCGAAAAGATGGGTAGATGAGGTGATCGCAATGGCCAGCCCCAATTAGGCTCAGAAGACGGCAAACGGAAACATTTAGTTAGATTTGCCAACACTCATACCCAGAATTGGGTGGCTGGGTGAAGAACGAGAACGAGACCAACAACCGCCCCCCCCTCCCCCGCGAATCTATCAAAAAATTTACGTACAATAAATATAAAGTGAAATGTAAACTGGATGTAGAATGGAGGGGAAAATTGATGATTGATAAACGATGATTGATATAAATAATGAGAATGAAAAATTGCAAATGAATTATGAAACGAATAACTGAAATGAAATAGTTAAATTTTGACGGTAAAATGATACGAATGGTGTGGTCAAGCTCTAAGGTAAGTTTTCGTAACTTATAATGAATGGAATTATAAGACTGAATGATAAGGAGACGCCATCTTTGACTGTAGTTCCAGTTGTATGCAAGATTTAAATTTTAATTGAAAATTGAACTTCATTTTTTTTTTTTTTTTCATTTTGACTTATTTTTTACGTAAAATAAAAAATAAAAAGCTATTTTACCTCGGCAATGTTACATGTAAAATGTATTTCACAAGCTTACTGCGAATCCTTCCGAAATTTTGAAGAACAATAAGTAAAGAGAAGCAGAAAAATCATTTTTCTTCGCCCTACATTTGGATTCCATAAATAAAGAGAAAAAGGAAAAAGAGACAGACAGAGAGAAAGAAAAAGAAACACGTCGCTCTTTAAAATTTGTCATTTGCCAGAAAAGCAAGCTGCTCCAATTTTGTTTCTTGATCATACCTCTAAGCCGGAATAAAAAGTAGAAGTTTCAATAACAAAATTTTCCAGAATTCCAACTCGCAGACGGAAGAAAAATAGTTTCTCTCAAATTCTGTTTTAAACACAGTTGGATCTCGACTCCCATGAGCCTCTCCACCCCCCCCCCCCCACACACACACACACAGATTTATTGACAAGTAGAAGTAATGTTCTAATTGATTTCGTCCAACATTGTGGAAAGTTAGCAAAATTAAGTTTAAATACGAATTCTCTGCATTGATACTGTCTCCAAGTATACAAAGAGAACATACAAAATAACAATTCGGAAAAAGAGAACAAGAACAGAGAATAAAAGGAAATCATTGCATTTTGTCTCGAACTAGGTCTAGGACTGACAAAAGAAAAAGGAAACTACAGTCCTTGCATAAATTAAGCCTGCTGTCCAAAATTCTGAATTAGAAAGAAAAAAAGACCTCCCAAAAGTTTGGTGTAAGATTTCGCTCAACACGCAATAGAAAAATTACAGGATTATTTAACTTATAAACTTTCCTAATAATGAGATGACAGAAGATTTTAATTAAAGAAGACTAAGAAATTGAGGAAAAAAAAAACACAAAAAAACAAAACAAAAAAAAAAACTTCTACAAATAGCGAAAAGATTGGCCGAAGGGACTAAAGGAAGACTGAAAATAAGCTCATTGGTTACCTGCACGTATGAAAAGACAAAAAGACAAAAATGATTTGAAAAAAAAAAGACAGAAAATGTTACAGAGGTCAGTTTTTCATAAATGAGGTGAAATGATGAAAACAGGAAAGTTCCAGTTTTCCAAGCTGACTTAATTTCGCCCGTTTGAAAGGGGTTGAGTTTAAATTTTAGTCCTAAATCAGGATCGGATCGAAAATTTGATAGCATTTTCGAAATCAGTGAATAAAGAAAATTAAAGATATATAATACACAATATTAATAATGTTTAATAATAAAAATTAAGTGATAAGAAAATTTAGTAAAATGACTGAAAATATTAATAAATTAAAAATAATAAATACGAATGAAAAATGGGGGGGGGGGGAAATTGAAAGACTGTCGAGACTGAGTATCTAAGTGGCCGACATCAAGAGATGTTTTGTGAACCCTCACTGAGTGATCATGGAGAAAACACTTAATTTTTAAGTGCCCTCAAATGGGAAAAATCACTTGAAACGGCACTTAAGTAACCTCCAAGTGATTTTCCTCATTTAAGGGCAATTAGAAAATTAAGTGCTGTTTGAAAATACGGCTATCATTTCTACTTCACCGCACTTCTACCAATTTTGCTACCCGACATATTAAATATTATTTAATCGCAAGTTCGAATATGTGGCTCCCTGCAGTTCAAATTTGAAGTATGTCCGTCATTTCATTATTTTATAATGATTTTTTTGAAAAAACCCTATTTCCCATTTAAGATAATGTTATTTCCCTCCATGATCACTCAACCTTTTACTAGGAGGAGCACATTAGCGCTCCTACATTCCGTTCTACATCCCAATGAAGATTGAACAGACTGAAATAAGACTGGAAAAACAGAAAACAAAAACAGTTAACAAATTAAAATTAGGGATGGGCAGGATCAAGAATTCAATAATGCAGGACCATGACCTGTCAATCATTTCAAAAGTAGAAAAATATCATAGTTCGGATCAGAAGATCATTTCGAGAGAAAAAAATCTGAGACCACGAAGAAGATCTTAGATCATAAAAAAGATTTTCTTGTGATCGTTTTGATCTTGGATCATTTTAGATAACGAATAAGTCAGATCATGCGGATTACGAATCTGATTTTTTTTTTTTTTAGTGATCACAGATCATGATCCTTCTGAACTAACGATCAGCTAATCTTTTCCGTCTCAGCTTGGAACTGGGAAAAGAGTAGAAAGACTGAGAAAATAACCAAATGGAGGTATCTCCCTTCTGCCAAAACCGACGGTCTGCCACTACCTCCTCAGAAAAAAAGCGAAGATCATTTTTTTCTTAAATTTTGTGTGAAACAAGTAATTCTGTCGCCCATCGCCCCACTCACTTTTGGGAAACGGTCACACATCATGCCTGCTAACAGGTCTAAGAAAATGAATCAGTCCTCGAAGTCTTTTCACTCTTCTAAGCCCTCACAAGCTCTTCCATATTTTAAATCGTTTCGGTCTTCGTGGTCTCACAAGACAAACGAATGATGAAATTATTCGAATTAATCAAAACTCGACACAGACTCCTTGCTTCTACTTGACTTCAGAGAAATTTTGGATCCTCAAAAGTAGACAGAATGAGTGAGAATAGGGGAAGACAGATCTTTACAAATTATTTATAGGACACATTTCCCCCGACTCACCACTAAACGTACTTTCAAGCATAACATTCTCCCTCCTGTAATGGAGCGTACATTCCATCTTTTCAGCCTGTAACGCTGTAGGAGATGAAAGTATTACAACAAAAACTATTCAAATCTATGAGCGAAATGTGTTCCACTTTCTACGCAGTGTAAATCGATACTCTTCACAACATTGTCGACAGACAGCGAATTATTTTCAATAACATATTTGTATGGCCAGTGGAAATTCCTCGAAAGGTGAAAAGTTTTGATCCAATGATCATAAGACATGAATTAGTGAGATTTCGATACTGTTCCACAAACGAAGATTTTTTCAGGCAATTTTTCGATGAATCCGAAATAGTTATCACTTTACACTTACTTTCGAAGGGTTGGTGACTCGTAATACTTGAGTTACAAACGAACTGGGGGTAATTATGGTGCCAGACGGAGGTAGCATGACCAACTGGAATGTCTGAAACATAATAATTCGATTTCACGCACATATCGCAAATCACACTAGCATAAAATCTATTGAAGATTACAATCCCTTGTGCTGCGCTCCCAGCTGGACAAACTAGTTCAGCTTAATTGAAAATACTAAATAATGCCGATTGTTTCTGGTGTCCGAAAGAAATCGACTTTCATCCTCGGAGGGAAACACTCACCTTGGGAACTGCGGCTTGAAACAGGAACTCGGATATTGGAAGGGTGGTATCATTTCGTGCTTGTATATTAATAGAAGTTGTGTTAGGAGTATCCGGGAACGGTTTCAACGTAAATGTGATCTTCAGTCCATTCTTATCATACGCCACCATTTCAGAAACATTATTACTCGGCGGGTTCTCCACTAAGTCGGAGAAATCTGCAACACGTATCGGTCAAAATCAATATTAAAATAACCCGGCCTCGTTAATGATTAAAACGTAATTGGCACACTATGCACTCTTGGTAAAAATAATCTAGCCACGGATAAGAGGAAGAAGGTACGGGGCAATGGCCTTTTACAGAGAGAAACATTAAAACTGAAACGCTCTGAAAATGGAAAATCTACCGCATCGCAAACACGTACGCTTCAGTTGTAAAGAATGACAGTCATGAAAGTCGTACGCAACTCATGAATAGTAGTGGCGTGTAGTAAATAAGTCTAGAAGAATCTTATTGAGTCCTCACTGAGTGTGGAAGTTATGAAGAATTTTGAACGAGTCCTGAACACTCTCAGCAAATAGTTATGAAGTTTGGAATAGCCTTTAAGAGGATTTCTTTGTCTTGAACAAGTACGGAAGAATATTTAAAAACGTTTGTCAGGTTTTGAAGAGGCGTGATAAAGTTTAGAAGAGTCGTAGGTTTTCGAGTCTTGATTAGTCGGCGAGGGTCTGAGAGAGTTATAAACAAGTTTGGAATAGTCTTACACGAGCATGAACGAGTAGTTCATTTTCAGGAATTTTACAATCCTTACAAGAATTTTGAAAAGCTGCCCTAATTCTAGGGTTACCAAACTTAAAAAAGTCATAATGACTCGCGAACAAGTTTTGAACAGTTTCAGCGAGTCGTAAAAAAGTTTGAAAAATCCCTGATGAGTATATTAGACTGGTGTGAAAAAGGCTAACGGATTTTAAAACAAGCGTTGAAGGGCTGAGCAGTCGTACAGCCCCATTCTTCGATAAAAGTGACCGGATGATATTGCACTAAACGTTGAAAGTTTTCAGTAAGTGGTAGCCCAGTACATAACAATGGAGTGAGAAAAAACTAACAGCATACACAGAAAGGAATTTTTATCTTCAACTTGAATGAGTAACTTCCAAGTATTCTCTCTTATACAGTATCTCAAAGTACATGACGCCACTTTCAACTAGGTAAGTAAATAAATCATCCTGACGACGTGTCAATGTAATTTAAGGGATAAAGGGTATGCACATTCAAAGTTGATTACACATATGTACAACATTATTGAGAAATTTTTTCAGCATTGCTAATATAGACTAGCGGAACATTTTAGTGATAATTTATGGCAACTATGAACTGCCCTCAGTACAGCCTGCAGCAGCTACGAGGGCAACAAGCTGCAAACCCCCCATCGAAATTAACAAAAACAAATATAACAATAAAAATAACAAAAAGATCAGGAACAACAAAATCAAAAACAAAAAGGAAAAGGAAAAACAGTCTTTGGTTAATATTGATATTTTGGAAAACAAACATAAAGTAATGGATAGCAAAGCTGTGGTAAATAAACTTTTGGCAAATAAAAATAATCTTTTGGAAAATTCATTCACTAAATCCTTCAGATCCTTCCAATCCTGCGAATTGTTCAAAAATAATAATGACTCCTGGGCTAAAAATAAAAAGTCTCAAAAAAGATTAAAATTAAATGTGGTATATCTCAATTGCAGAGGCCTTGCGAGCAATGAAAGAATTTATGAACTCGAAGAAAAAATAGAAAAAATAAAATGGGATATTCTGGCACTATCGGAAGTAAGAAAAACAGGTGAATCATTGCTGCGCAAAAAGCCGGGGTATGTCTTCTATCATATCGGCCAAACGAAAGGGTACAGAGGGGTAGGCTTCTATATTAAGGCACATATAATGAAGGACGTAGAAGTTATCCAGGGGGTATCAGAAAGGATATGTTTTTTAAAATTAAGTGTGGGCAAAAATAGGAAAGCCTTGGTGATTTCAGTGTATGCTCCTACTCTCGGTGCAGAGAAAGAGGAATCTGACAAATTTTATGCAGATCTCGAATTAATACTGGACTCGCAGAGGGAATATTTTAACTTCTTAATGGGGGACTGGAATGCCATTGTGGGACAAAAAGAAAATCATTTGGAAAATACGGGGGAGTTTGGAATGGGTCGTAGAAATTTAAATGGGGCAAAACTTGTTGATTTTTGTGCAAAAAAGAACCTTTCGATTGCTAATACTTTTTTCTCAAAAAAACAAAAATTGAAATGGACGTGGCAGTCCCCCGGCGGAAAGTATAAGAATGAAATAGATCATTTCATTACAAATGATATGTCTGCAGTAGAGGATGTGACAGTTCTGCCGGGCTTCCGCTTTAGCTCGGATCATAGGTTATGCAGAGCTACTATTTGCCTTCCAAATAAGGTAAGATATAAAAATAGTAAAAAAGAGTTTGCAAAAGGAAAAACTCATTCCGGTATATGCTTTACATGCTGCCAGGGAAGCGCTTACAAAACGACTAGATAAGATTGAGCGTGAGTGGGCACACTTTACCCTGCAGGGGGCATACGACTCGGTTGCAATAGCAATTATGGATACAACAAACGAATTTGGCAAAGTACATGTTAAAACAAAAACGGATGACAAACTATCAGCAGAAACAAAACTTTTAATTGAATAAAGAGAGGAACTAGAGAGGAAAGATAGTAAGTCTTTCAGGGAGAAGCTGGACTTGGTATGCTTGAGGAAAAAAATAAAAATAGAAATTAGAAATGATGTGAGGAAATTTGATAGCAAAATTATTGAGGAGATTTTATCAACAAGCGGATCAACAAGAAAAGTATTTAGGGAAATCAACCAAAATAAAGCGTTAATTCCGAGTGTACGCGACCTGCGGGGGAAAAAAGTGTACGGGCGTGAGGAAATCGTTGAAGTAGCGTCACAATTCTACGAAGAGTTGTACGAGAAACGAGTGAGAATTACAAATAGCTCGTCAAATGTACAGGTAAGGTTGCCGGAATTTGAGATGGAGTGCGAATTCTCCTGCATATTGCAGTCAGAAGTGAGGCACGCAATTAGCAGTTGTAAAATTGGCAAAGCAGCGGGACCCGATGCAATCGGAAACGAACAGATTAAAATATTTGGGGCAGAATTGACCCCCATATTAACAAAATTATTTAACAAAATTGTCGAAACGGAAGAGATCCCCTCGCAGTGGAAAATAGCGGAGATTATTCTACTATTTAAGAAAGGGAAACGGGATGAAATCAAAAATTATCGCCCTATAAGCCTAACATCTAATCTTGGCAAACTCTTCGTTAAAATTTTGAAAGAAAGAGTGTATCAGCAGCTTGACGAACAACAACCGAGAGAGCAAGCTGGTTTTCGGAAAAATAGATCAACGATCGACCAAATTTTTATTTTGAAACAACTAATTGAAAAAGCAAATGAATACAATTTTCAGATTTTTTTACTCTTCATCGATTTCACAAAAGCATTCGACACAGTCGACCATGAATTTTTATGGAAGGCTCTAAGAACACAGGGGGTTAATTTAAAAGTAATCAAAATTATTCGTCAGATGTACGAAAAAGCGTTGGCGTATGTCAAGCTTGATAAAACCGGAAGAGTCTTTGATGTTCACAGGGGAGTCCGGCAAGGAGATCCGCTGTCTCCCAATTTATTCAACTGTGTGCTTGAGGAAGCGATGCGTACGTTAGAATGGGAGGGAAGAGGGGTCAAAATTGAGGGCGACTTTTTGAATAACCTACGCTTTGCGGATGATGTTGTACTGCTTTCAAACAATTTGCCGGAACTATTAAGGAATGCGGAGGAGTTTCTAGAGGCGTGTGAGATAGCAGGATTATCCGTAAATGCACAAAAAACAAAACTACTTTCGAACGCCGAGGAAATAGAGGTACAAATTAATAACGAAATAATACGACTGGGTGAAGGAGGTTGATTACCTAGGCCAAAAAATTTCTTTCCATAGTGCTAGAGAAAAAGAAATATCAAATCGAATTCAAAGTGGATGGAGGAAATTTTGGCAAACGCGGCAGATTTTCAAAGGCCGTTTGCCAATAACAACTAAAGCGGCGGTCTGGCGCAGCTGTGTACAGCCAGTATTAACTTACGGGGCTCAAACTTGGGCATTAAACAAAAACAAATTATACGCGCTTTCAGGTTACTCAAAGAGCAATGGAAAGGAGCATGCTGGGAGTGAGGCTAAGAGATAAAGTGGAAACCAAAGAGATCAGGGCCAAAACACGCCTAGAAGATCTTGGTCTTGTTATCAAGAAAAATAAATGGAGATACGGGGGCCACATTTCAAGATTGGGGGTAAGAAGGTGGGAAAAAAGGGTGGAAGGGTGGACCCCGTATGACTACACAAGGAATATAGGTAGACCGCTGACCCGTTGGCGAGATGAATTCCGCAAGGAGCTGGGTCCCATGTGGAGAAGACATACCCTGGACAGAAGGAGCTGGAAGGATAAAGTGAGGGAACTGGGGGAGGCTCATACCCAATAATGGGTGGGTAGAGAAGGCTGAGGGCAGGGAGGGGCCCGCTTCCCCGTCTTACCCTTGGCACAGTAAGTGCTAAGAGAAGCGATTTTTTCGTGGTAAACCATTTCCTCCTTCACATCTTTCAAAAATATTCTCAGGCACATTTTACTTAAGTTTTTTATTTTGAAAATTCAAATGCGACAGTTTCTATAAGAAGGGTCAACTTAGTCGGTCAGATCATTTTTGAGTTAAACACATGTTTGTATAGTAGGCTCAATTCCTAATAAGATGAGACATTTTCCAGCTTCTTATGAGCTATATTCATCTCTCTACATCCATTAAAAAAGAGGTACCTCGCAATTTTCGAAAAACAAGATTTTGAGAAAAACGCGTTCAAAGTTTTTGAATACATTTTGTTGATTTTCTCGTCGAAGATCGAACTGTCTCATAGACTATTATACAGGGTGTCCGGATTTCGTTCAAGAACCCACGAGTTACGCATAGTACACGATAAAACTAAAAAAGTTGAAAACGAAAAGTTGCCTATGAGCAAATTGAAGGGGCTACGGCGTTGTGGCTTGATAATACCGTAATCGTTCGCATATAAGACGCGCCGGAATGTAAGACGCACCCCAAATTTGAGATATAAGACGCAGGTCAGTAGGTATTGCTAACAATAATTTTCAACATTTTGTAATAACTATTCAAATTAACGTCTTAATCATCATCATCAGAGCAGGAATCGTCACTCGAAAAAGAATCGTCGGTCGAAGAGGAATCTTCATGTACTCGTTCATCAATACCTGCTTCCTCCCATACAATATCATCTTCAGTCCCGTCGAGAGCAGTAGATATGCAACACTTTTTAAATGATTTGGCTACTACATTCTCTGACACTTTTCCCCAAGCGATCGAAACCCACTTGGCTACTTCAGACGGAGGAGCCTTCTTAATTTTTCCAGATTTAGTAAGAGGTAAATTGTCAGTGAACAACCATTTTTTTCGTATTCGTCTCTTACATTATCTTTGAAAGGCTTGTTTACTGAGACGTCTAATGGCTGAAGCTGGCTAGTCATACCGCCAGGGATAATATTTTCCACCTATGACCCGATTATAAGACGCACCCTTGATTTTGCATTCGAAAACTTGAGAAAAAAGTGCGTCTTATATGCGAACGATTACGGTAATAATAAAATAAAAAATTACAAAAAAACACAATTTTCAAGACGATATACAAAACATGATAATTGACGGAATATAAATGCTATGGGGGCTGGTAGTACTGGCTTGGATTAAAAAAAAATCTTAGTACGATGTATGACCTATTCCCAAAATTGAAGGCGTTAGAAAACGTTAAAGTTAAGAAAATTTCAATTTTCGTTAAATGGTCAAAAAGACCGTTTTTCAGCCCAACCCTAGGTGAATAATTAATGGTTTGAGAGCTATTGTGATTATGGGAACTTGTTGTACGTATCCAGGAGATGAAAAAATTACTCAATGCAGGATAACTTTTTAAAAATTCAGAATTCGGCGAAGATGGTGGAATGATTTTTTCAACTTCTAGATACGTACAAGTTCGATGGTCGAAGATGTGGAACGACTTGCTGATATTTCTGGAAGCTGTCATCTTCTTCATGTGAAAGAGCATCGAATTTCGTACAAGAATCCATAATAATCTAAATATCGATTTTTTTGCTAAAAATTATACTTTTCAGTTTTTCCCGTTTTCCTTTTCTTTTTCTTACCGACAAAGGTGTCCCTTTTTTATAGAAACTGCCACAAACGATACGATGTTTTACACCGAAAATTATGATCTCCAAATTTTCATCGTTTCTAATACTCCAATTTGTAGATAGTACCGGGCCATAGAGATGTGCTTTCTGGCCACTTCATCTTCTAGCAAAGTTTGCTATTCATACTAATAAAATTGCCGGGGAAGGGGAGAGATCTTTTCCATTTTTTTAATCTCCAACTGCGTACATCACTGAAGGGTTTGAAGGAGAAAACAGATTACCGCGAAAAAATGGCCGACACCACAGGACAATACTTAAGGAAAATTGAAAAAATATGAAACATTTTGTACGTAGTTTTCAACTAAAATCGATTTTGTAAACACCCTGTTGATTTGACAGCGGTGTCCTTTCTTTTTCTTCTCCTTCTTCTTCTTCTTTTTTTTTTTTTTTTTTTTTTTTTTAATAATAAGAAGTAAATTTTTTCTATTATTACTAAAAAGTTCCACGCTGGAAGGATGAGTTGCCCACCTACTCGGTTGAAGAGGAGTCACACATTGAAACACCCTACTCACTCGAATACCACCCTCAAGGCAAAAGAAAATTCCAAGCATTCATCAGAAGAGGGGGCAGGGTAAAAACTAAATATTCAGTACCTATACACGGAAACGAGGGTACAATGGTGAAATACAATGTGAGTTTGCAGCACAAAAGGCAAAAGATGTCACACAAGTATCACTATGTATTTCCTAGTAGAATTACATACAAGCTGCTCACAGCAGGGAGATGATGAAGTACATTCTATACAGGTGTTGAAAAAAAATTCGTCTACATTCTTTCCTCCCGAATCTGCCACTGGAAGACTTCTTCACAGAAATTCTCCAGTAGTCCCAGACAATATAACAAACATGCATCGCAAAGATTAACGGTGAGGAGACGAATATCGCTGGCCAAGTACCACGAATTGCAGTTCTCAATGTCCCCAACCCCATACAGAAAATTAAAAATACTTCGAAACTAAAATATACGACTTACCATTCAACGACGACGAAAATGTAGTGTCGATTAGGTAACTATTGCTATTTTGATTCACAGAATTCAGTAACAATACGTTGTTATTATTCTTACTGCTATCGTTATTGTTATTGTTTATATTGTTACTTTTAATACTCGTATTTATCACATTAACGCCGGTGCTATTGACCGCGGGAGCTGCGGTCGCATCTAGATCGCCTGAAAGGCAAACAAGATTACATGTAAGACCGTTCGAAAAGGGCAGAAATTCGCGGGTTCAGGTTCAGTGTTTTCAAATCTCACCTAATAAATCTAGTAAATCTTGATTCGTAGCTGCTGGCTGCTGTTTCGGAGTAACAGTAACGACGTCGTCTTCGTAATTATCGCCACCTAATAAAACTAGCAAGGCATTCTGGAAAACGAAAATGTCGAGTTCAGTTTGAAAACAAAATGATCGTTTGACGTAACATGTGAAAATGAAGATTAAAAGCGTGTTCTCACCGAGTCTGGAGCAGGTTCAGTATCCGTGATGCCGAGCTCATCTCCACTCAACGGAGACGGCGTTTGCTCGCCATTGGTCATCTCCGACAAACCATGATTCGGGTGATGAGTCACCTCCAGCGGGGGCATCCTCTCCAGCAACGCCGGTCTCAGATTATCGCACTTGGCAAACAGCTGCGAATACTCGGAGCCGCGCTGCTGCAGCTCCATGTGAATGTGACTGGCGAAAACTTGCATTATTTCTCGGATATTACTGGAAACGAGCAAACAAGAGTACGCCATTAACACGAGTTACGATCATTATCCGCAGCATTTATTCGTTCATAACAGATTAAACCCATAATCGGACGAAACTTTTTGGTCTCTCTGTTCTTGGGCGAGAAAGAAATGAAAGTAGTGAACATTGTAACTTTGATTTCCTGGGCAATGGGAAGAGCTACAAGAGCATGTTACAATAGATATGAATTCGGAGTAAAATTTTTGGCAAATCTAGGCTGAAAGGGCCTCAACCTCCAGCTGCTTCGCAGTTCAAACACTTCACCAGTATGAGCCACAGAAAGTAAAAATTGGAAAAAGCTAAAAAGTACTATAAGAATATAATCAGGTACACGGAGCCACTCATTTCTAGCTTCGGCTCCCACAAATGTCTTCGAACTCCAGCTCACGACAGGTTTTGGGCTGACTTCAGGCTAATACTTTAGGGAGAATTTCAAAATAGTATCACCATCCGACTCCAGCTCCGGGAAAAACAATGACTCCAGACAACTTTGGCTTTTATCTCATCTTCTCTGGCCACATTCACTATTATGCCCGTTCATTTACCACCGCGGTCTTCCTTTCTTACCCTCCATTAGTAGCTACGAAGTATAGAGCTAACAATTGGTCCCGCTCCAGGACCGTGAAACAATGAAATTAACTTCTAACTCCAGCTCCAACAATGAGGGGAAAAATGTTACATTGGCCTCGGTCCCTTGTTAAGGGAACACTAAAATTCAACACCGAATTCTGGCTTCGAGAAAGATGGTGGCTCCAAGCAGCTCCGTGTCTCTGAATACTGGGGTTTCAAAGTTACCGAGTTCTTTTCTGATATTGTTTTAGCCCTTACAATTGAAAACTGTGGTAACTATAGAACGGGGGAACGACGAGGTTACAACTAATAAAATTAAAAAGTTTGACATGGATGTTAAGCGATAGATTTCAATAAACACGGAACTAATTTTTAATGTGATAGTGACACTTTGATTCTTAATTAATATCAAGATATCTAGTAAGTCGGACAGGAAAGATCATCAAGATCAGAAATTCGATATGAATAGTCCCACAGTAGGTTTTAGAGTCATTCCAATTATTTTCGATACCATTTTGACATTCTATTCATGTACCAAGGGGGTGGCAGAAGTGATACTTCGACTTCATAAAGTCAGTCAACCAATATTAGGTTGCTGAATCAGTATTCAATATTATGTACTTTGCACCTTGACGAGGTAAAAAGGGGAGGGGAAGGGTTAAAATTAATATGGTCAAGAAATTTGATATATTTGTAGTATGTGACTGTTCGTAGGAAACAGGAACACAGAGCGAAACGAAGAATTAGAAAAAGGTTTATAACTGGGTGTAACTGATTAACTGGACGTCACGGGACAGTCCCAGTATCTGGAATCAGGAAATATCAAATTCCATTCAATCCGCTGAAGTATACTACACGAATTGGATATTGCACCATGGTATGACGTTATTTTGACCTTTACTTGAAAATTACGGCACATCTCAATTCGGGAAAGGATCATTTATTGGGAGGGGGGGGGGGAGAGAGAGAGAGAGAGAGAGAGAGAGAGAGAATTGGAGCTGATATATTTAGGTGTCATACATGAAGCTTCAAGACTGGATGTCAAGAATCCAACTGTTTCCCAGAAAACCATAACCGCAGTACACAGGGTGTCCCTGCTTATTAGGCTAAGCCGGTGGAGGCAATAATACTTAGCGAGAGGAAAAAACAACGTTATGCACAAGTACAGCCTATATTCAAAATTGGAGGGATTACAAGCTATCAAAGTTTGAAAATAACGAACTTTCACTGCGAGTCTGATAACTCATTTCAGTTCAAAATCTCTTTTGAAGTAATCAATGGTTGGTACATCGAGGTGGTAATACAAATTTACCAGACTGAATTGCCTGTCTTTGATATTGAAGGTGCTCTATTAATTTCTAAATTCTAATCATAAGATTTAAATAAAATCATTGAAGTGCACAATTTTCAATTTTGTAGCTCCTTCAAGTTTTAAAATAAGCAACAGGCGATGATAGTACTTTCAGTTTATGATTAAAAGTTGCCACGGATCACAGTATTTTCTGATAAAGAATGTCATTTTAATTGGTGAACATATAACCAAAAGTGTTGCCTATCACTAAAATTGAAGGAATACCAAAACTGAAAGTTGTGCACTTCAAAAACTTACGCAAATTTTATTATTAGAATTCTAAACCTAGTGCAGTCTTTTCAAAATCAAAAGTACGCTATTCAGTTCGACAAATCTTTATTAACCTTTCGTAATTATTTTCGGAGGGGGGGGGGGGAGAGAGAGAGATCTGAATTAAGATTAGTAGTCTGACTCGCAATGAAAGTTTGCTATTCTTCAGATTTTCGAGGACTTGTAACCTCGGCAATTTTGGGTACGGCAGGCCATACATGTACACAAAGTTTTTGTTTCGATCTCGCCGAATATTATCATGTTTTACCAGCATGGCATATTCAGCTGGAACACACTGAATAACAAATACAACATCCCTTTTACGAGTTACCAAACTAAGAAAACGACACGAAACGACAGAATTTTTCGCAATAAGTCGCACACATCTGACAGCTGGAATTTCAACAATGCTTTGGAATTAGCTAGAAATGCGATTGGTTCATTATGCACAGTATGAAAAAGTACTTTTCATGACATTCTAATGGACCTCGCTTTCCATTCAAGATCACAGTAGAAATACTAACAATGACCGCTAAAGAGATTTCCTGTTATAATACAACAGAAAATTGTACACAGCTTCCAAATTTGTTGGGCACACTCCTATATCTCTTACTGTTGTCGAGCTAATGAGGGGAGGGGGAAATTTTCCACCCACCCTCTTCCTACCAATAATTACAAAATTTGATCAGAACTGTTCCAGAACATCCCAATGGTTATTCTAATACATAAAACCGACGTGTTAATTAGTAGTTCTGGTAATTCGAAATTGACATGTACTCGCATAATAAATTATAAAATATCGACTTCTTCCAAGTTTGGCCAGTTTTTAAAGACTAAAAGCAGCCATAACAATTTCAGCCAACCAAACTGATATTGATAAGTACCGTGATTTATAAAATTGAAGAATAACAGGGTGCTAGTATGAATTTGACTAATATGGGGAAAGGATCTATAATATTATGTCTCAATACGTCGCTTTATAAAATATTATATGAGTATAAAATAATCTGCTCGGAAGTCAGAAGCTACCAAGCATCACTTTACTGAATACCGATACCTAAATGATAGAATTAATAAATCTCACGTTCATAGAAAACCTTAACTCACTCCACCCACCCCCGCCCCAAATGCCAAAAATTCTACTCTGGGCAGTTCCATAAATGTTTAGAATAACCAGTGGACTATTCATCATTGATTTTCCAGTCTCGAACCAGGACAACTAAAAAAGTTACATTTCGCACCACTCTTTTCTAATTTCACTCTCCACCCGAGCCCTAGAATCCGCCCTTTCGAGCATTACCGTCGGGAAGGCTATTAAGGATAAATTTCCGGAAATTTATTTTTGGAGACTTTCGGAAACTTTCCGGAAATTTATTTTTCTTCAATGAATGAGGTATCCAATACTTATTTTCAACAAATATCGGTTTTAAAATGTTATTGTTAACTACAAACTATAAATTTCCATAATTTCACGTTTTAATTTAATTTTTCTCGTTTCTGAAGTAAGATAAAGATGCTGTGGCTGTCATTTGTAGTGACAATTGAATGTGATCAAGTTCAAGATTCAAGAATTCAACGAATATTTTGCAGAACCTAGCAAAATTATTATTTGCCAGGTGTTTACAAGCATTTCCTTATTACAAATGCAAATGCTGCACTCTGGCGTAGTTTTGGTAAAAATTTATAAATTTCATAAATTTCCATGGAAATTTAAGGATTGGAAAGTTTCCGAAAGATTTCCGCAAAAATTTCCAGAAACTTTCAGTGGAAAATTTCCTAACATCTCTAATTAAGGCTGTCGTAGGCCTCTTTTCATCTTGCCGAAAAACCGGCCTAGGTCGAAAGGTAGCGAGTTGCTACGTGGGCTCGAACACGAGACCTTCGGATTCCGAGACCAGCGCGCTATCCACTCGGTCAACCAGAACACCGACTGAGGGTTTTCATTAATACAGCACACGAGGTTAATTGCCAAAACTGACCCGGCACAGTCGAGAGGATTTTTTAAATAGAACTACCCAAGAAGGAGCGCCGTTACTCACTTCACACGAGATGTGAATCTAGAACTCAATTTCATCAATGAATTAATGGTGTACTGTTTGGTAATGATTGAATTCTGAGGTGACCACAGAAGCTTCTGATACACTTCTAAAACATCTTCTTCGGAGACCTGAAATACATCAATAGTCTATGTTAACAAATCTCTTCGTAAGCAGATGCCACTACAACACAGATATCCACCAGCAGTGAGATACATTCCCATCAGAAGCGATTGTAGCATTTTCTTCTTTCACATTATTTACCGCTGAACCGACTACACGTAATACACTATCACGTTCACCTTTAATGGAGCTTCCGTATTTGCCAGCAACAGGTCACCAAATTCTCCTATAACCCAAGTAGCAACCTGAGTTAACGGTTGTCGGTCTGCGGTATCCTTCTGCAATGCATCCCACAACTGATGCACTATGTACGCCCGTTGAGTGACTGAATCTGATATAAGCTGTATCGTTGATGACACTACATCGTCTCGGACATAATTTCCAGTCTAGAGAAAATTTAGCTCCAATTAAACAAGTTATGTTAACAGGATACTGATTAGCTCATTACCTTTTCAGATTATCTTTTTCCTGCACGATCCTAGCCAATATAAATTTATTTGTACCCATTCCCTAATAGTATTGCTTGCTTTAAATGTCACACAACCTTCTTCTTTTTGCTTCAGTGCGAATTCAAAATGACAAAGGCCTCGGATTTTTCATACCTGAAAAAGGTTGCTCAACTTGTCTCAACACTCCAGCAGTATTCTTAATATTACATTTCCAACTCAACTTCGGTCCTATTATCAGTACGAACCTCTTTTCACCATTTTCACATCAAAACTTACACCTTTATTCGACTTTAATTCCCCCTCCAAAATAAATAAATATGGCAGACACTTACCGCGACTAAAACCTTCAGCAAGGTATCTAAATGCCATCTAACGTTAGGAGCGAATTTCTCGGCCGCTAAGACGATACTAGATGAGCACTGGGCTTTGAATTCAGGATCTGCTTTCTCCAAGAATTTCAGAAGTTTAATCATCACATTCCGAATGTTATGCGAGTTTATCAATGCGAAACTCAATTCTAAAGCTCTTTTGCGAATTGATACGTCCATGTCCTGAAAGCAAGGGAAAAGTTTTCTTCTCAAACCACAAGAGTCACCTTCGTTGTGGCAAAAGTAGTTCCAGAATTGATCGTGAAGTATGAAAATCGAAAATTTAAATTTACCTCGAGGCAGTCGAGTATAGTGCTCCGGTGTCGCTGTACGGCAGTCGTATCGATATGCACAGTCTTCAGTAACGTATTCAACGCCACGTAACGAATATTTTTGTCGTTATTTAGTAAAAATCTACCAAGAATATTCACAGCCAGAACCTAAATAAGAAGGCAAACAATTAAAATACAAACTACGAATACTGATTACATTCGGTGCCGGACTGTCAACTCTCTTCAACGATATCGTACGCCAATACGAGACGGGGTCTCCAAAGAGAATCTCGGTCTTCGTAATTTTCATGAATACGGAAACCGAGCTTCAAACTTTCGAATCATTCCAGACTGAAATCGTCGAGTTATCCGAGAGCACTAGCTTGATATTAAACACGTATTCCGTACTTACTCTCAAACCAGATTCTGATTTAATATCCATGATTGAAAGTACAGTCTCGTATAAGATCGTATATCCAACGTTTCTATTGCTTTCGGTGTTGGTTGCTACTTGAGCCAGAATGTCGTTCATCGCTTCCGAAGCGTCTGCGTCATTTCGGCCCAATATTCTCAATAATTTCAATATTTTAACCTGTCATTGCAAGAATAATAAATGCGCGATCAAACAACATAGTCGTACCAAATCTCATCAGTCGAAACGAAGTTAATCCTAACACAGACATGAGCGAAGCCAAAGTCGACCAACTGCTCGACAGTATGCACCTAACTTCTCATTAGTGTACCTGATTGCTTGCCTCATAGTTTGCACGATACTTAGTTTATTAGTTCATTTGTTTGAAAAGATACAAGGACGATCGAAAGACAGACAAGCATAAGGAAGTTCCGGAGATTAGGCGAGAGTATATAGGAACCTAGAGGATAGATTGTCGGAGACATAAAGATACAAAATGTAAACTGATACCTCCATCTTAACGCAAAGTATCAATAATCGAACAGAAAATTTAAGTAGGTTTTCGGGGATCACAGTAGGGTCGTAGAGAGAACATTAGGGCCCGGGGAAGTTTTTAATGAGGCTCGGTTGGAAAATTACTTTATCAGAACAGAATCACTTGCACTCAGGCCTCAGAGTCAGGGGGCCTAAGAAATGGATAATTATCAATGTTTTTATTCAGTTTTATTTTGCTTTGCTTCATAAAAATTGTTTTCGATTATTTTCAAATTTTTTTTGCCTTTTTGGTATTTTCGGTGGGCCTTCTTCCAAGACTCCTCTCCCCCTCTCATCAAGCCTGGATCATGGATTTTCAATATTGCATTCTTTCAACAACAATCCAGTCAAGATTTGTGCCGCTAAAATCGAAATTTCACACTTCACAGAAACGGAAAAATCAACTATACTTGGGAAATCGAACAGAGTGTCACGGGTTTCCAGGGTTTTCATCTCGAACATTTCATTAAATTTTGCATTGAGTTCTATTCGGGCTTCTAAATTTCAAAAACATGAATGTCAGAACCTAAACTGAGACCAAATTAAAAATGCGATGAAATATTCAAATTCAGCGACCAGTGAAACCGAGGTCTGATTCGTCATTCAATTTATCAAGCCCTTCAACCTTTCTCAGCCCAACTAATCTGTCATTCCGAAAATGAAGGTTATACTTCGTATTTTGGGGCTCTAATCAAAACTAGATCAAAAATGTCGTAGCGACCCAAAGAGCTCCTAGTTTATTCTGTACCCTTTTATTTGAAATTTGAAAGTCGGTGAAAAGTCCAAACCTTCTTTTAATTGAACTTTGTCACTTGAAGACCCTACTTTGGTCTGTACGACCCAGTTTTGCGTTCAGAAAAAACCCAGAGAAGATCACTTATTCGACTCCGTAATCCAGGTACAGCATTTGAAGAGCCGAAGAGATTTCAGCTCCCGGATCGGGAATCTATACTCTCCGATTCTGGATCTTTACTCTCGACCCGGGCCCATCACAGAGACAAAAAGATACACAACACGTTGCCGCACAATTCGAGAAATCTATCTTCTAATGGGGGAAATTAAAACTTATAATGACGTTATGTTGCCTACCCTGAGAAACTGAAGTAGAAAATTTATTTCTACTTATGCTAAATGATGTAATGCTTCATCATATTATGCTTCTAAGCACCGGCCTTCTTCCGTAGCATTTCAATACGCACATAATTAGCAGGTACAACGAACGATGAGAGCCCAATATATAATTAACGCGGATTTCATCATCAAAATTATCCAGCTAGGGATTTCCAAAATTAGTACTTTTCGATTCATGAAATTAGTCAGGGAATTAAAGATAGCTAAGAAAATTCTTAATAACGAGCGAAGGTTTGGATTTTTTTTTTTTTTTTTTTCAGTTCCTTATTCACAAAATAAAACCATACAACATTCGTGTGTTGCTAATTCTGTGGTAAGGTAAAGCTCCCTCGCCATCAAATTTTTGCAAAAATATTGAGAACTATGAAATTTAGGAAAGAATTTTTCAAACAAATTTTGTTCCTCGTAAAATTTTACGTACGGTTTTCTTTTTCAATTTTTCCGTAACTGCCTCAAGTGTGGAGGGGGCTTGAAATGGCCTATCTCATTGCTATAAATCAATGTAAGCCATAAGGGGGGAAACGTATAATTTTGGTTACTTTTCCGGAAGGGACCAGTTGGGATGCAAATTGCTATTGGACACACGCTTCCAAACTTGTGCACCTATCCATCTCCGAAATTTATTTTTCCTAGCTCCCCAATCCCTTGAACCACGTAATCACAGTACGTTTTCATGTTTATCCAATCTCCAAAGACTTAAATAAGGGCATTGTTGGTATTCGCAGAAGCAGAAAAAATTGACACATCGATAACTAAGTTTTCAAGGCTACTGAATTCATTTTCCGTAACTGTTTACCCAACCTGAAAATTGAGCCTTTGGGAAAGTGCACTAGCTGCAATATGGGTATTGTTTCTTTGTTTACTAATTCGTAGGATTCGGTCGCAACACTGTTTTCAGTTACGATGAAAATTGTGGAACCCAAGGTACGGAGAGGACAAGGTAAAAACAGGGGAAAATATTATAGGTTTGAGATAGGTGTTGTTTTTTCGGCTTTTGAGGTCGTGGAATCCAATTCTGAGTTATTTACCGGTAACACGAAAATTAAGGCACATTGAGGCACGTACGTAGGGATAGGGAAAATTTTATGTTACAGATTAATACCGCTTTTTGAGGTTTCGAAGTCGTGGAATTCGATTTCAATATGCTTTCCCACTTCCATGAAAATTGAGGCATCTGAGGGATGCAGTCAGCCTAAAGTTACAGAAAATTCGTAAGATCGAGATACATATCATTTCTTGGGTTTTTGGGGTCGTGAAACTTAATTCTGATTTAAATTTATAGGTACCATGAGAATTATGGCATCCTGAAGTGGGGAGGAAATAGGAAAACATTTACAGGAAACAGACAGATATCATTTCTTAAATTTTCAAGGTCGTGAAATCAGTATTCGTATTATATTTTTGTACGTGTAACTGCAACTGATAATTTCCCAAGTTATCATAAACGAATTCAGCAACCTTCAGAACCTGTGACACATCCATACTGAACCTATGACACATTTCTTACTTTCAGTCTCTCGTAAGTACTTCAGTCTTCATGGTAGGTCAAAATGAATGTTCAAAACGAGTTTCATGATCTCAAAACTATAAGAAAGATACATATGAAGAGGTTCGAATCCAAACCGACACTTGCCATATTCCAAGAGCTCAGACAGGCAAAATACTGTACACGGATGCAGGAATATATCTTACCGCGCCTGCGAACGTGGAATTGGTAATACATGCCGCGCATTCACAGGTACAGCAAGAGATATTCCTGCACCCGTGTACAGTATTTTGCCTATTTACGCCCTTGGAATAAAATGGCAAGTGTCGGTTTTGATTCGAACTTCTTCATTATCTTAAATCAACAAATCCCTCCTCCCCATCACCATAAAGTAACTCGATGCTTGTAATGCCTGAAAATTTAAGTCAAAATTGAATTCCACGATCCCCGAAACGCAAGAAATAATATTCATCTTGCACCAGTACACGTGTTCCTTCCACCCCCCCCCCTCCATGCCACAAGTTTCATGGCAACTGGATAGCAATTCGCAAACAAATTTCGCGGCCTCGAAACCCCAAGAAACGATGCTCATCTCGAGTCTACAACTTTCTGTTTCCACTCCCCCTCCTTAGGTACTATAATTTTCACGTTACACAAAAATCTATATTGGAACCGAATTCCACGGTCCAGAGAATTTAAAAAAAACGATATCCATACGGTAATTAGCTCTATTTCTGATGCTTCCCTCCCCAAGAGGAGCCGTAACTGAATGTTAAGAGAAAACAGATACAAAAATGCATTGAATAGACTTGAAAACCTAGGAGTCGATAATTATTTTTCTCGGGTCAAGTTTAAAAGTGTCTTCATCTCAAGTCTTCAGAAATCGGATGAAATATAAAAAAACATAATGCTATTCATATTCAAGTAGTCAGGGTGTGGGGATCTCTTTTTTTTTCGAATTTGCTCTCAACCCGAGCCCTGGAATCTGCCCTTTCGAGCATTACTTCAAAGACGTCAGGGAGGCTGTTCGGGCTGTCTTAGCCCTCCCTCTTCCCTTCTGGCCGAAAAACTAGCCTAGGTCGAAATCTGACGAGTTGCTACGTGGGCTCGAACCCAGAACATCCGGATTCCAAGACCGACACGCTATCCACTCGGCCAACCAGACTTGATCCAAGTCCTGATAGGTAGAAGAAAGAAATTTCAAAGATGGGTAGCTACGAGGGTTCAGGAGCGTGTCCAATGGCAATCTGCATCCAAAAATATCCCAGAAGATTGGTTATTCTGAAGAAATGACCAAAATTTTACCCCCATACATAAGGTTTTAGTCAATGGGTATAAGTAAGAAGTGCCACTTTAAACCCCTCCCCTTTTTCTTAGGAGTTCTGGGGTAGTTTACAGACAAATTTGGAAATAACCTAATGTAAAATTTCACGAAGAGCAATATCTGCTTAAATCACTTTTGATTAAAACTGAGTCTTTTTTTTTTTTTTTTTTTTTCAAAAGACTGATATGAGGTGAGAGGACTGATAAAATTAGCAATATGTGAATTTGCGTGGCTTCTTTTTTGAGACTACGTAGATCGATGTAGACTTTCGCTTATCAATTTTTTCTTCTTTCAATTAGGCAGTTTTGATACTGTCTGGACTGAAGTCCAATGCCTTTAGCTAAATACTAAAACTCGATAATTACACCAAAGTGAAAATATTTCCACGTCTTACACGAGTGTTAGCAGACAAGAATTTAGTGAGTCCTACTATAGAAACCGGGCGTACGAAAGTGTATTCAACCCGCTCATAGGAAAATCAAAAGGAAGACTACAATAATAGAGTGTGTATCCACGGCGTAAAACCAAACACCGAGCTTTCGAACCTCACCTGTAGAAATGGATCGTTGATACCACAGACGTCGTGCTCGGGCGAGTAACCAGCTAATATCAGATTCTTCAAAATTCTGACCAAGTTTGGAACAATCTGTAAAAAACGAAAAATAATATTAAGAATCCGCATTGCCGTTAGCTCGCTGTTCACCTTTGCACCTGCTAGAAACCGAACAGCTGTTTTCCAACGTATCAAAGGATTCAAAGTCGAGCCGCCGCATGAACGGCAACCACCATCAAGAAGTTACGTCTTCGTGTTTCACACTAACGTGCAAATTTTGAGCAGGGTGTAATATATGTACATGTGATAATGTATCAAGAATGTTGGAAACAAGCAAATGACTTGTCTTGCGGTGTTCTAGACGCGTGTGTTTAAAATACTGCGCAGTTGGTTCAAATTCTGATCGAGAAGAATTCATCATTTCTAGGCTGTAAAAGCGAGTAACACGATACGCGTCGAGGGAAAAAGAAACAAGAAAACATCAGGCGTAAGCACAGATTGCTGAAGAAATTCACGAGAGCGTACTCCGGAAAGCGTAACATGAAAATTAGCTGGTGTTTGACTTTTGACGCTCATCTGCGCCATTGAATAGGGAACAACAATTAGGAAAAACTGAAAGTTTCACATTTGTCACTTATTTACAACAATCTAGGATCTTCAATTTTCATTTCTTGAGCACGCCAAAGCAGTAACGCGTATGAATCTGTTTTCCTACACGGGTTCAATAGAAAACACTGAAGACGCAAATGAAAAGAGTTCTTCGGGGACCATTTTTTCAGACTAGTAAAAAAAAGATCAATAACGCTTTTCTTTCCGAACTGCATTCAACCACCCCAAGTTTTAAAAGCTGATCTTCAACACATCAAAATGATAGGAGTAAACGAGCAACCCTTACGAATATAATAACGAATTCTGTCGACGTCTTAGGGTCAGAAATGGAAAGAAGTTGAAAGTATATCCCGTAACATCACGATAAAGCGTATCACCTGTCCCCAAGTTAATTAAAACGCTAGTAGCAGAGACGGACTGAGAGCCAAGGTTCTTTACGAGTCGTTAAGACTGATCGAAACTCCAACGACTCCTTTGAATAAGACTGATCCTTAACAACCTCTTCATACCGTCTCGAGAGTATTTCCCAGTAGTTAATAAGTCTCCATAATTGATTCGAGAAGAAAATACTTTTTTCCACTCAAGCAGAGGATGCATTTGGCAAAACATTTTCAGGGATTAACCCAGCATTAGTGTTTTACATTTATCTTTATTACTAAGGGTTTCAAGGTTAGGTTACACTTAGTATGGTGAGGTTTATATCGCAGGGTAAGGACGCTGTGTCCTTTCTTTCCATTACTACCCTCACCACATCAACTGTAACTTAGTCTTGAGATCAATCGTAGCACATTATAGATACGCACAGATGATGGGCTAACCCCCGAAAATGTTTAGCCAATGTACATCACTACTCCAGTAAAAAAGGTAACTTTATAACAAAGTGATTTAGAGTAGTTACGACGTATTATAACTACCCGGAACTCTTCGAGATAGGGTATTAAGAATGGAGGGTACAATCGATGTCCGCCATGTTTGTTTCTGGCGTTATCTTAGGAAGAGAATAAAATGAAACTGAGACGGAAACTTCGTAACATACACTGTAAACCAACTGTACATCATCACTCAGTGATAACGCCAGAAAGAAACATGACAGACGTCGATTATACCCTCCGTTTCTAGTACCCTACTTCGAGACTTTGTTGAGATTCATCGAGAATGGGCAAACTTCCCTAAAACTAAGATCTTGACTGTATGTTTCAGCGTGAGGATGACGTCGAAACTAAAGGCCAAATTCTCGAAGAAAAATATGAATGCAAAAATAGATAGAAGGATACACGTTTAGAAGGTCTGATGTCACTCCGTTACATGATTTGTTTTGTAAAATGTTCTTCACGCTGGAGACTATAATCTGGCACCACTGGAAAACCGACCCTCTCCCTCACGAAACTGTCAGTACATGCTTAAAAAGATGCAAAGTCCATTTTCCGATAAATGAAACTTCGTGAACACCTCCAGAAGAAAACATCAACATTTTTGGTTGAGTGAATACACCGGCATATACGGTAGGTTCGATTCGTATTGCCTGTATCAAGTCTACGATTTTAAATAGCAATCCTGAAAAATTGCATTGATAACCATCCTGTAAACGCGTACCCTTCTATACAGACCGGTAGACCAGAGATAAAATAATCATTAGATTCACCCATGTCAAATACCACAAAGAGCAAAAGGAATCTAGACTTCTGAATTCTACTTAGTTTAGTTTTCACTACACAAAAACATTATTCAAACTTTTGACGCAATTTCATCATCCAGGGACTTTCAAGAATTCCGCCGCCCCGGAAGATTGTTGATTTCTTTGAATGTCAGTCCGCCCCCGCCTACTAGTTTACAAGGAACGAGGAAAAAACTTCACAGATCATTATACATATTAAAAAAAAAAAACAGAGTCCCGATTTTGAAGCCGTATACTTTGCCATTACTTCAAAATCAACATGCCGGTATACAAATAACGCAACAAACTTTGCTTTACCTCGTTTCGTCCGCCTGTCCCCTAACAAACATAGAAAAACGAAATGATAAAAATGTCTGTTATCGCTTTCTCACATCTCTAATAATAATATTGAAAAAGTAAATGTATTAGCCGACAGTTTTTTCTCTTAATAATGCTTACTTCATACGTTTGCATTAGTAAAAATAGAAAATTTACACGGATTATTCTACGAAATCAACAGATACGAATTTTTCATTGTTAAATTATAATTGTCGCAACTCAAGGACAAAGAGTCGGAACCGTCGTTTTATAGCAGTTTTAAAAACGGATGTTGGTTCCATGATTAATCGAATTCGAAAATCGTGTAGGTACATTAAGCATGGTTGAATGGTTTGGTTCAACAATGCTCCATGTGATGCCACAACGGAAATAATCGTGTAGTACATTCATAAGGGGAATAAAACTGACAGGCGGAACTCACCTTTTTGAAATGCTGTAACGTGTCCGGACTCTGTTCGCACATTTCAGTTATAAGTGTAACGCCGGTGATTAGAATACCTGCCAAAAAAGAGGCCTCATTACTAGATGAGAAGTTTCGGTAACCTTGCACGTGGCTTAACTTTTTAAGGGTTTTCTACATGTTTCAGACATATTTTAGAATTTTTTCAAAACTCTTCCAGACACACTGAAGACACTTCGAGGCACTTAAAACTTCTATAAGACTCGCTCAGGCGTTTTCGAACTTACTGAAGACACTTTCGTACTCTCTGGATATGTCTACAGAGGCCTAAAGTATCTTCAATTGGTCTGAAAAATCATACAAGTCACAGCGAGTTTTAACGAGGTTTTGAAGAGTTTTCATGGATCTCAAACGATTACAGATGTTTCAAAAAGTCTCAATTAAGCCTGGAATAGTCTCAGTAATTCCGAAACAGATTTGGAGGTAGCGTTAAGCTAGACAAGTTTGGTAGTTTTGGAAGTGTCTCAAATAGTCGGGAAGCATCCAAAACACATATAGATGAGTTCTAGAAAATCTGGAATAAATCTATAATGAGTCTTAAACATGTCTGATATTGTTTCCAAGTCTCAATCAAGCCTAGAATGGTCTTCAATGAGCCCGGGAGAATTTTAAGGATTTACTCTCAATCAAACCTGGAACAGTCTTAACGAAACATTCAGAACATCTTAAACAAGTCTAAAAAAGTTTTGCAGTATCCTAAACAATCAGAGAAGCTCCGGAACACAATCTGGATGGGTTCCAAAGTGTCTTAAAGAAATCTCTGCGTCTTAAACAGACTTGCATCGATCTTAAAACTCTTGGCAAATCTGAATGAGCTCTCGAAATTTTTCAGAGTCTCAGTCAGGCCTGGAACGTCTTAAATGAGTTCGGAAGGGTGTCAAAGAAGTCTTAAAGAGTCCTATTTATTCTTGCCGATGAACACCACTACTACTCCTCCTCCCCAACAATATCTCACGTCACTGATGGATCTTTAAAAAATATTTCTTTTACTTCGGCCATTTTTAAAAATTGTTCAGAAATAACCATCGATAACACTTTTCAAAGCGACCAAACTGCCATAACCAAAGGTAATAGAATCTGCCAACAAACCATGATTTTTTTCTGATAGCAGAGATCTTGTAGCTGGTAAAAATATTTCCATAAGTTCTGGAACTTTCAGGATGATACGGAATGCACACAACGCTGCCTTCTTGCGAATATCGGGGCTCCGAGACTTCAACAAACGTTCGACCTCGGACGCTAAATCTCGCGACATTTCAGGTGATGCGATAGCACCGAGTGTACATAAAGCCAGACCCACGATATACTCCGTCGGTCCATTCAAATCACTATAAATCAAAAATTACCGGAAATTCAATATAGGGTCAAATTACAAGTAAACTGGGTTCATTTTCAAGACCTGCTAACGATTTCACTTCTAAGGGTGATTACAAAATCCAACAAATCATAATTCACTTTCGGCAAACCATTCGTAATGCGAGCTCGGAAGAGCCATAATAATTCAGAGATAGGAGCATTCCACGAGGAATTTCTGGTTGTGCAACGGATACCGGAAACGAAGACTTACTTTTTTAGGCAATTGGTAATCAGTAAGTGAACGTCCTGTCGTTCATCCAATAATAACATGGCACCTAAATAACCAATACGCTTGTCTATAAATCGAGGCGACGCTATCAACTTCAAACATTCTAACTGGGCGAAATGCGCCGGATACCTGGAAAAACATGACAATTCGAACATCAGAATTTGCAGGAATTTAAAATCAACTAGTACGGATCTTTCGTTACAAACCCAAGCATATGTATGTATAATAATTTGGCAATATTTCGACATCGCCAAACACTGTCCTCATCGCGGAACGTAGATCTTATGTAAGCGCATTCACGGTTCACGACAGATCTCTCTTCAGCAGCCGTTCGCGCAGCTCTGATCTGTCTAATCAGATCCCGCAATCGCATAGGTGTCGGCATACGCACTATAAAAAATTCAATTCTACTTAATAAAATTCGTAACGCGGATACTATTCTAAGCAAGTTTAGAATACTGCTTCAGTACAGAACACAAATTCTCAGAACCACGGTGGCATCGTATTCTAGAAGCCAGCTCAAATATTGTTCAAAAATTCCATGATAATGACTTGCACGTATTTTACAACCTTATCAGAGAAAGGAGTGGCATTCAAGGAAAACATCGAAAACAATAACGGTCTTTTTTTTCATATTAACAAAGAATAAAGCGGAAAAACTTCTACGAATATAATGAGGACATCGCCATATTGTTACTGTAAGATGCATACCTCGTTCCACGGCTTCATTTATAACCTGCTTGATAGCAGCCATGTTAAAGGTAGGGTTAAATCTGCAATGGTACACAAATTTTGGCTAAATGAGTTATTCGAGTAAATTATACGAATACTACCGATTTTCCGTATCTTCAGCTAATACTATAACGAATATCATACGTTTAACAGTAAATAAATAACGATACTAAAGTAAATATTGATAACATATCGTAGACGTGAAGCTATCAGTTCGCAACTGAAATATGAAACTAACTAAATAAACGAAAGCGTTACCCTGCTTCTGATGTATTCATTTTGAGATATTTGGTACAACTGCAACTCCGATCTCAAAATGTAATTGATAGAAAGCACGCACCTGGAAACAGATAGTTCTCATTAACATAACCGATCTGGCATACTTGATCAAGCTGACTATATTTCCATGATTTCTTGTAAAGTAAACATCCGAATACCCGTCTCTGTAATATATATTAGCAATATCATCTAAACCGTTTGCTGGAAAACAATTGAAGGACTACCCACAATCTGAGGATCATGTTCACACACTTCAGAGCGTCATTGTCCAACGATTCAAAATGGGAATTATTTTGTCAGTATTCCCCCGCCTGTATTCCAAGTGATTTCATTTGAAAGAATCAAATTAAAATCGGTGAGAGCAGATGGAACACAAGCATATGAAATCCATCACAGATGCATCAAGTGCGAACACTACTTCTTAATAGCTCGCTACTACTAAATATGAATGATTTATGGTAGATTGTCATTTTTTCAAGCAGTAATAAAGACCGAAATGCAGATTTCAAACTACATTCGCAGAGCTCATCGTGGATGTTCATTATTCCAACTACTGCTGGCAGTTTAAATACTAGGTTCTAAGATGCAAAATACACAGGCCAGGTAGGTACTTATACGACCAGAATAATAACTGCTTCTATGCTTGTAAAATACTTTACCGTAATAAGATTAGCACAGGTGACAAGTACCCCTAACCCACACAAAGGTATCGCCTACTATCTTCGAGCTTCGAACACAGGCCAATGGCAGTACGCACCGATCGCTACGTTTGTCATAATTAAAGCCGAACACAAGACATTTATAGGTGTTTCAGGTAACGGAAATCATCGTGAAGATGAAATAACAAACAAACTATAAAAGCACGAACGATACTTCAATTTTACATTCGAATAACGTACAACTTACAACATCAAAAGCAAACCATCAACACGTATCGTAAAAGAGCCCACGGAAGAACGAAACTTCATGGTTGAGAAATTATCATAGAGGAAAGAAATAAGAACCTGTGATGACGTGATGAGCTACTAGCGCTACCATGCTCAAATGCTCACGTCAGTGTAGGTTGGCAATGTCGTCGACCAGGGCTGTTGAGCAGAACAATAACCGGAACAATAACCAGAACAAATCAGCTATTTTAAACGTCCATGAGCAAATTTTGAGCGGAACAAAACAAGAAGAACACTGTTGTGAGTCAATCATGAGCGAATGAATGCAGTAAAGAAAAATAATGACCGAATGAGCGAGATAAACATATGCATTGTCAGGTTGAACGAATGATTAGACGATTCTGTCTTCATTTATGAGCGTATGAGCGAAACCAAAACCTCTGATTAGATAGGTATTATGAGCGGAACAAATTGAACATGTCAAAATTGTTTAAGCGGATCCGAGCGATAAGAAAATTAAATGATCTACTCATGTCCTCATTCGGCTTTTCAGTTGTTCCTTGTTCGTCACTTTCACTTATGGTAAATCGTAAATGATTATCTATAGTATTGCCAAACATCAAAAATTAAAAAAGGACCAATGAACATTAACAAAGTAAAGGCAGCTGGGCCTGTTTTAATTTAACACAAAATTTTAATCACAATCACACATGTAGATTGTAAGATCACTACATATAGCTGTAAAAGTCCGCAGAATCCTCGCGAAAAATTTATAGCATTCATACATGGTCCAGCACAAAACAAGTTCGAAAATTTGTGGTCTTTAGGAACTTGTACTTGTTTAAACGCTTACCAGTTGAACAAAGAATTTTTATAATTTTTCATAGCACTTAATTCTGAACCAAAATTTTAATGTTCATTTGATTACTGTTGCTAGAAACAACTTCAGGCCCGCTGTTCAAGAGTACATAAGAATCTGAGATTGCTCAAATGTGTGGGCTGATATCGATAAAAGATGAGCAGGAAACTTTTTGCGTTCTCTCTCTTCTCTACCAGACATAGTTCTCTTCATCGCCCCGGAATCTTGAATAAAGATATGACTGGTAACATTAGAGTGGTTGAGCGAATCAGGAGCGATAACCGGAACAAAACCAAATGAAATGAACTTGTTGAGCGAATCGTGAGCGGTGACCAGTAAAGAATAATGTGTTTGAATAGAACGTGAGCCGATTGTGTATTGAGCGCCTAACTGAGCGTTTGTCCAAATCATATAATATTCACAACATTCTGTAGAGCGATAACCGTATGAATCGTGTTGTTGATAAGGCTTAGGAACAAAATCTGAGCGGAAAAAGTGAAGATATCATTAATGAGCGGTATTCAGAGCGGAATAAATCGCTTTGAGTTATTTCATATGAGCGGAACAAAACGCTTTTTGTTCCGCTCAACAGCCCTGTCGTCGACACTCGACAGTCGACAGTATTTCGTGTCAACGCTATTTCGCTATGCCCTTCAGACAGTGCTCGAACCTGGAGTTACAGTAGAACAGTACTAGCGTGTATATAAATATTGTTCACAACTCCACTTCAAATAAATTAGCATTTTTAATTTAAAAAAAAAAAAACAACAACACTTTCCCATTAGCCCATTACCTAAACATCTTCTGTTTTTGGCTTTTTGAGGCCAGCTTGGCCCGGCCACTGCGACTACTCCGTCAGCCCATCTCAGTGGAGGTCTGCCCACTTTGCACTTGCCTCTACTAGGATGCCAAAACGTGGAGATCTTACTCCATCTGTCCTCAGGTTGCCTTGCCACATGCCCTGCATATTTGAGTTTTAAATTTTGTATTTTTTTAACTACACTTTTTGCATTTGTTTTAATAAAAATATCTGAAATATTGATTTTGTCTTGAATTTTAATACCCAAAATATTCCTTAACATTGCCTGTTGCGTTATTCCTATTTTTTGTATTTTTTGCTTCTTTGTGCACGCCCAAGTTTGCGCCCCATAGGTTAGGACCGGATAAATAGTATTTTCCAAAATTTTAATTTTTGATTTTAATTTCAGATTACCTTTGAGAATGACTTTTTGGGCCCAAAAGGCTCTCCAAGCCTTAGCTTTCCTCACTTTAATTTCATTTTTAGTACGATTTTCAAGTGTCATATTCTGGCCTAAATATGTGTATTCTTCAGTAATTTCAATGATATTGTTTTCAATTTTGATTTCCTCGAAATTATTGATATTTGTCATGATTTTAGTTTTACCAAAGTTTATTGAAAGACCCCACTTTTTGCTCTCTCTCGCTAGGTCAGTTGCCATAGCTTTTAGTTCTTCGTTATTTTTACCACTTAGCACTATGTCATCAGCAAAAAAGCGCGGATTGTTCAAGTATTTAATTTTTCCAAAGAAGTAGTTTTTCCCCATGTTGATACCCATCCCTTCCCAGTCAAATTTTCTAAAGACTTCTTCGAGCACTGCATTAAATATATTGGGTGATAGCGGATCGCCCTGTTTAACCCCCCTCCTGATTTTGAATTTTTCTGTGTTACCTTCCAACCCAATTATTGCTTCTGATTTGGAGTAGAGTTTTTTCAGGACTTGAATGATATTATGAGGAACCCCTTGGTTATTCAGAGCTAGCCAAATTTTATCGTGAAATAACGAATCAAATGCTTTATTAAAATCCACAAACATAATTGCTAATTTTTGTTGGAATTCCCTAGCTTTTTCAAAAATTTGACTTAGTGTATGAATATGGTCAATGGTGCTGCAATTTTTCCTAAAACCAGCCTGTTCGGCAGGTTGTTGTGAATCTAGAATCTGATAAATTTTATTTTTGAGAATTTGCATAAGAAGTTTGCAAATATTGGACGAGAGGCTTATGGGCCGATAATTGTTAATATCTGACCTCTGTCGCCTTTTTTATGAAGGAGTATAATTTCAGAGAGATGTCATTGCTCTGGCGCAAGACCCAGCGAGAGAGTGCAGTTAAATATTGACGTTAGCGGAAAAATGAGAGCTTTTTTGAATGTTTTTAGTGTTGAATTTTCTAATTTATCCGGCCCTGGTGCACAATTGGACTTTAAAGAGGTAATTGCTCCGTCGACATACCTCCCCTGAATTTTTGGATTGACGACTGAGTCTCCGCAGTGACCAGCCTCACTTTCCTCCTCCTCAACTCTGTTGTCATCATACAATTTTTTATAAAATTTTGTTGCCGTTCTAGCAATTGTATTTCTATCATAAACTAGTTCGCCTCTCTCATTTTTAACTTTGGGAAGAAGCCATTTGCCTTTGGCTAGTGCTTTCCTAGTCTGTCTAGTTGACCAGGTCGATTCTATGATTTCTTTGATTAAATCTTGGTCAAATTTTTGAATATCATTTCTGATTTCTTTTTTGATCAGTTTTTTAATTTCTATTAATTCAATCTGTTCATTTCTAGTCAGGTTAATTTTTTGTTTGATTGCTGATCTCTTGGCTATAAGATTTTTGGTTTTTGAGCTAAGTTTGTGTTTCGTTCTAATATCACTTTTATTTATGCCAAATTCGTTCCTTACATTTTCCAGAGACGAAATCAGCCAATCATAGTTTTCCTGAAAGTTATCTTTATTCAAATTATTCCAATCGACCTGGCCAATATAGTCTAATAGAACTTGTTCAGCATCGTCTTTGGAGGAAACCGGGATTATTTTATTGGAATAAGACTTACCCTTATTTCGGGGATTTTTTGAGAGCTCATTTTTTATTACAACAGTACATAAACCAGGTCTGTGATCCGAGGAGAAAGCAAATCTACGAATTATTTTGATATTGTTTATCATGCTTAGATTGCTAGTTAGCAAGTGGTCAATTTCGTTTATTGTTTTGTTATCAGGCGACTTCCAGGTCCACCTTCCTTGGGTTTTTTTCTTATAAAAAGTATTTGCAATTTTAAGATCATTTTTATTCGAAAATTCGATTAATTTAGACCCGTTTTTATTAGTCACACCAGCCGCCTCTGAACCCACTCCTAGGTTTAGACATGAATTTTTTCCCACTTTGGCATTAAAGTCTCCCATCACAATTTTGTAGTCTCATCCATTATCAATTCTTAAGCAATTTTCTAGTACCTCATAAAATTCCTCTGTCTCTTCTCTCGGTGCTGCCAGAGTCGGGGCGTAGACTTGTATCAACGAGATATTTTTATTATTGATTGTTTTTATTTTTAATATTGCTATCCTTTCGGATATCCCTTTTATTTCAGTAACTGAGTTGACCAAATGTTTATTAATATAAAAACCCACCCCCCTATAACCTTTAGTTGAGCCAAAATAGTAAAATAAATTTCCATTGTTTCTTTTGATAAGAGCTTCCCCTTGTCTTTTTGTTTCAGCTAGACCTACAATATCTATTTTACCTTGTGAAAGAGCATACTCAAGTTCCAAAAGCCTCTCCTCGTTCGCCAGACCTTGGCAGTTAAAATAACAGATGGATATTTTTTGAGAAAATTTTCCGAAGTTTTCTTTCAACATTTTTGAGTTTAATTTGGATTGACTTGATCGAATTTTATGGGCTGACTGCCCCATGGCGCCCATCGACCAACTTGGGGCCATACTATATTTTTTAGATTTTGAATTACTGGGTGAGGAGCCCAAGATATGTGAACCTCCACTTACCTTTACACGTTAATAAGCTGATTGCCGGCCTGGATTTCCTTTGGGGCTGGCTAGATGGTTAATCTGTTCTGAGTTTTGGACATTAAGCTTTATGCTACTTTTCAAACATCAACAAATATGCTATAAATTAATAATAATGTGAACAATATTGGCATAAATATAATTTTCTGGATTCATGGTTCATGTGGTTCTTTCTTTTGACCAATGGTCGAAGGGTTCTTTCATTATCAAAGTGGTACAGTATTTTATTACAAGGCCGTACCCAAGGTGATTATAAAGGGTAAAAGGGTGGTGGGCTCACTCCGCTAGGCGCAACAACACCAGTGACGTCACTGACGTAAGACTGCCTCTGATTTATATACGGGAATACGCTTTTTTCGACCTTTGCTCATAATTGATGCTCTCAACCAGGGCTGTTGAGCAGAACAATAACCGGAACAATAACCAGAACAAATCAGCTATTTTAAACGTCCATGAGCAAATTTTGAGCGGAACAAAACAAGAAGAACACTGTTGTGAGTCAATCATGAGCGAATGAATGCAGTAAAGAAAAATAATGACCGAATGAGCGAGATAAACATATGCATTGTCAGGTTGAACGAATGATTAGACGATTCTGTCTTCATTTATGAGCGTATGAGCGAAACCAAAACCTCTGATTAGATAGGTATTATGAGCGGAACAAATTGAACATGTCAAAATTGTTTAAGCGGATCCGAGCGATAAGAAAATTAAATGATCTACTCATGTCCTCATTCGGCTTTTCAGTTGTTCCTTGTTCGTCACTTTCACTTATGGTAAATCGTAAATGATTATCTATAGTATTGCCAAACATCAAAAATTAAAAAAGGACCAATGAACATTAACAAAGTAAAGGCAGCTGGGCCTGTTTTAATTTAACACAAAATTTTAATCACAATCACACATGTAGATTGTAAGATCACTACATATAGCTGTAAAAGTCCGCAGAATCCTCGCGAAAAATTTATAGCATTCATACATGGTCCAGCACAAAACAAGTTCGAAAATTTGTGGTCTTTAGGAACTTGTACTTGTTTAAACGCTTACCAGTTGAACAAAGAATTTTTATAATTTTTCATAGCACTTAATTCTGAACCAAAATTTTAATGTTCATTTGATTACTGTTGCTAGAAACAACTTCAGGCCCGCTGTTCAAGAGTACATAAGAATCTGAGATTGCTCAAATGTGTGGGCTGATATCGATAAAAGATGAGCAGGAAACTTTTTGCGTTCTCTCTCTTCTCTACCAGACATAGTTCTCTTCATCGCCCCGGAATCTTGAATAAAGATATGACTGGTAACATTAGAGTGGTTGAGCGAATCAGGAGCGATAACCGGAACAAAACCAAATGAAATGAACTTGTTGAGCGAATCGTGAGCGGTGACCAGTAAAGAATAATGTGTTTGAATAGAACGTGAGCCGATTGTGTATTGAGCGCCTAACTGAGCGTTTGTCCAAATCATATAATATTCACAACATTCTGTAGAGCGATAACCGTATGAATCGTGTTGTTGATAAGGCTTAGGAACAAAATCTGAGCGGAAAAAAGTGAAGATATCATTAATGAGCGGTATTCAGAGCGGAATAAATCGCTTTGAGTTATATTTCATATGAGCGGAACAAAACGCTTTTTGTTCCGCTCAACAGCCCTGCTCTCAACATATTTTCCTATTATTTTTACCACATATAACATTCAATTAGCTACCGTTTAAAAAAAAAAGAGCCCTCTACGACAAAAATTCAATTTTCCTATTACTTTCTTATGAGGTGAATTTCGGCACGGGTAAGAGGGGAAGAATTGTGGCAGGTTGCATACCCAAGTGGGGCCACTTCCCTTTATAATCACTTTGGGCTGTACCGACGAGTGGTGGAGGGGTGTCAAACCTCTCCCATTGGCCGAAAAAAACACAAAAAAACAATGGGTTGAGACAGAGAGGAGGGCGGATCTGTGAGCTGGGACTGAGCCACCGCCCCCCTTATTTGAATCCTGAGTACAGCCCTGTTTTATCTATATTATAAATTGAAGTGTCATTTTCTTTCTGATCGCATCACGCTTTTTCTGCTTGGTCGATTTTTGTGAAATTTGTTTTGACATATTGGCATTTACCCATAGATGGTTTATAGCAAAGAAAAACTTCAAAAAGTTCCTGGGTTGAGATGTATTCAAGCTCCAAAGTCATCAAAAAGTGACGACTCTTATGGACATTTCGGTGTGGTAATTGTGCAGGGGTGAGACGAGGTTCGTTTTCGTTTTGAAGCGAACGGCATTGTTGGTTATTAATTAAAATTTATAATCAGGTTTATTGAATAGATAAAAAATATGGTACTGTTACATCAGAAGCGGTCGAAAAGTGATATTGCGTATTCAGTTGAGCAGTGATTTTGTGCAGCGGCAAGCGGTTAATTTTTGTGAAATTCATTTTGACATATTGGTGGGGTGGTTCCCCTGCACTGTTGCATCAGAAGCGGTCAAAAAGTGGTATTGTGTATTTAATTGAGCAACGATTTTGTGCAGTGATAAGCAGTTGATTTTCGTGAAATTTGTTTTGAAATATTGGTAGGGTGGTTCTCCTGTACTGTTACATCAGAAGCTGTCGAGGCTAGTTAAATATAAGTTTAAAGTGTTACGCATGGAATTTGAACTTTTGAACATAGAACATAATGATGACGTATATATAATGCGAACATAGGACGCGCAGAATTCAATCATTTTCTGCGGATTATTTTTGGTCAAAAAACTACCAATTCTAATCGATTAAATCGATTATTTCTTCAAAAAAATCGACTAAAGCGATAAGTATTTAATTTTGGTCCCCCCCCCCCCAATATTGATAACGACCGTTCTGGTGACGTCATGTGTCACTGCCTTGTAGAGCCCTAGTTAGAGTACCCGCTTAACGGTAACAGGCTGAAGTAAATTACTGTGAGTTACCGTAATTTACGGTAAGTTTTCTTTGGCTTATGTTTTATGCTTTGACTATACCATACTACATATAAGATGGACACGGCATACTGATAAAAACGTGTCACATTTTTATTTCCATGTAAATGTTACCTGCACAAAGTCATCGGATAACTGTTGAGTTTCTCTATTACTTGGCTCTCGATTACTGCTGGGAATAAGAATTTGGCACACTGTGAATATGAGAATAATGTTATCGAAAAATGTTCAGTCCTCGAGAGCCAAGTAATGAGAAACTCAATAGTTATCCGATGACTGTGCGCAGGGTAACATTTACATGGAAATCAGAATGCCTTGTCCATCTTAGATAGTATATAGCTAATAACTCATATTTTGTCTACAAATGTTCGTTCATTCCCTTACGCTTCACAGCGTCTAAATGGCAAAATTAATGACAATTGAAGACATAGTGGCGCAACCAGAAATTTTCTTTACAGGGTGCCAGAATTTCGAGTTGACTTATACTTACCCTTTTGGGGGGGGGGGGTGAAAAAATTAGTACTGCATCACATGTCCTTGAAAACCGGACAACGCGATAAGTAGAGATACAAACAACATAAAATTAAACATTTCTGTTTCCACGTCGAATTTTCTTCATTTGTCAACTCGTCAACTTGTAAGCTTATGGTATCTATTTTTTTTAGATTTTTGGGGGTACATTAGCCCCCATGCACCTCCCTTGGTTGCGCCACTGATTGAAGACCTTTCCTTTCTGGAAGAAGGAGTTCCATATCCGTACATTCTGGGCAAGTTTGCGTTCAAACTTTTGAAACGAAATAACTACTAATAGAGTAAGTTATTGTAAAAAATGGTTATTATGAAAACGATTCAGCGTACTTCGATCTGTTAAATTCCTTTTCTTCCCTGATGATTAAATCAAGATATTGACCTGAAAAAATGAAAAGAAAAAGGTCCTCGGAGCTCGTTTTTGCATCAATGAGGAATAGCAGCGCGAACTTTCTTATCAACCACCATCTGTATGCAACGTAATTTCTCTCCAGTTTCGTCCAATTTTGTCGATGTCTTAAATATATACCGTATTTTTTCAATATCCATTGCGTATTTATCGCAACTTGATGATAGGTGAGTATTCGTAAATTTTACGGTAGCCGAAATCCGAAACCCGAGCAATAAACACCGGACACGAAAAATACATTAGAAAGACTGTGTTAATATACGTCGTAGTTGATGATTTAGTAAGATAAGCGACTGGAGAATCCGAAAATCGAAATTTCGGCAAAAACAAGCTTCGCCAGGCGGCGCTTCTTCCGCCAGAAATGTCCTCAGTTGGGAATTTAACGCTAAATTACGCGCTCTCCTGAGAAAATGGGTATAGAATGTCCTCATTCTGTGATCAGGGTTAACAGAATGAGCAATGTTTGTACATAATGGGCCAACATTTTTTACAAATGATTAAGAAAAAGAGTGTTATTAGTTATTTTCGTGAATAATTATACAAGTTGAAATATTATTACATTATTAGGTACCCACTTTACGTAATTTTTCCTCGTATTCATTTTGAGCTCTATTCAATTCTCCTGCAAAATTTACCAGTTTTTGAGCATACAATTAAGTTATTATTAATATTATTATTATTATTATTATCATTATTATTATCATTATTTTTAACGCTGTGATCGTCACAAAATTTTTTCAAATTTTTCTCTTTCTTTTTCTTTGTTTTTTTCAACAAAAAAAATAATAAATAAATAAGTAAAAGGAAGAAAAGCGAATTTTTATTTCATTTTTCAGAATTTTCGTAAAAGCCTTCAATTTTTAACCAAATAAACAAATTTAAAATTTCTGATTCAGCTCTAGAAAATCTCCATTTTGATACCTACATCTTATAGAAATATGATAAAGCCGACTTATTAATGTTTTCTTAAGAAGCTATAAATACATAATGCAGAATGCAGAATTTGCCTTGTACATATTATATAAGTATGCATAATGAAAGAATTAAAAGCGGATGAAAATTTTTTTGTTGGCTTACAAAATAATCACATTTCCAAATAAGTAGGGCGCAAATCTGTTTACATTTCCCCCTACCCTTCCTTTACAGGAGCAGTGCCCAGTTATCTGGATCTCTTAATTTTCGCAAGTTTTATTAGCAATGACACTCCAAGTCGTGAGGCTTGCCACTTATAGCCGATGACTGAGTGGTGAGTTCATGGCCAGTCACTTTCTTTTCTGTAACTCTTTTAACTGAAGCAGGTAAGTAATCAATGAAGGAGGAATAAATCTTGAACGCAGGGCCATACCAAAGATTTAAGTAAGGGATGCATTTTTTTCTTGGTGGAGAGGGGGCTGCGAATACCACAAATTTATCCAATTGCCCACATGAATATGAAGAAAATTTGGCCAATCCGTCAGTATGGCTCTGCTTGAACTTAATGCAGAAAATAATATTATAAATTCTTCATTTAATCACTAATTAAATAGGTAAGTAATTGTGTAGTACCTACCTGGTTGTTCTCTTCGATACGTGGTTCTTTTGGCAAGAGCCAAGAGGGTCCGATGTCGATGACATACCAAAATCCACGAAGCGTGTGTATGTAGAAATATTTCTTCCGCTGTTACGTTCCTATCAAGAATGCAATTACGTAAGTGAAGAACTTCAGTTCCAGGGCGACTTCAAATTCAAAAATAAAGTAGTTTTTTTTGTTTTTTTATACTTTAGAACTCAACCAGATTCCAAGTAATCTCCCAAATTTCTTCGGAATGCAGAAATAACGATATTAACAGCTGCATCTCACTCCTCAGGATTGTTCTCAAAATGTTCCTGTAATAATTTGAAAACGTTTACAGGAAAATAACGTTTATGAAAGCTCATATAAGATGTAGGTATTTCTCTTTGAAATTGTCTCTAGCATAACCAACGAAACTGAATTCGCAGAGAACTCTTTCCGTATTGTACTATTGTAGCGCAAAATTCAACCTGAAATATGTTGGAAGTAGTTGGAACATGCGTCTCAATAATATAAGGAAAAAATGGTGAGTCGAGAATGAATACCTATATCGCTTTTTATACGTTTTCATGATAGACAGTAATGAGAAGGCAATCCTTGTTTTCTGGGTTCACATGTTTTTCGAATCATAGAGTAGATTCTCATTTGTAAGTCTTCATCCTTTTCACATAAGACCAGCTCTTACAGGTACAAATGGTTGATTTGAAGAAGCTCAGTCGCACAAATGTACAGAAGGCCCCATATATGTATAGCCCATGATGTTTCACATTTATTGATTTTTTAATAATGATTTTCCCTGCATTTTTGTTCTATGAAACTGATGAATATAATTAATATTTAAATCTTAAAATGTCACCTTTGGTGGTTCCTACCTACTTTTTTCATAAGATATTTTTTAGCTAGAAACGCCATTTTCTGCAGCACCTACATATTTTTTCCAACATCCAGAATTTTTGAGCGTGTTAAGCTAATAAAAAATAAATCAGAGGGCGTTGCGACTCTCATGATTTTCGCTTCACTATTCGAAATATTCCGAAGGTGAATAGTCTCAATTTTACTAGAAACAGGAGATTATTTCTCAGTACAAGCTCATCATTAGTCATATTTCAAAAGCAGTGAACTGTGTATATATATAAATATATATATATATTAATCTATTTAATGAAAAATTCAACAACTGTTACGAAATGAGAGATGATTTTATCATCTCATAATGTAATTCAATAAATAAAATGATATAAAAACACAACAAATGAACAAAGACAACACAGAATTCAAATAATACCGGTAAAATTTAGGTCTAGTACATATTATAATCTACGTGTACCTACAAAATCAACTTACACTAAAACTTGGAATACAAAAACGGATAAAACCTCAAAGAACCTCTTTCAAAGTGAAAAATTGACTTTCCCAGGTTACAAAAGCAGTCATAGAGTACCTATGACTTGACTGCAAAAAAGCTACAACAGGTTTTAAATCATGTTTGTATCGGAATTTCAAGTTGCACCTAATTAACAGGCAACTATATTTCTGTGATGTTAGTACATAAGTATATATATTCTAATATTCAACTTTTGAATTTATTCAAATAACTTATTATCGACATCTTCCAACATATACGCTATTACACCCGTTCACAATATCCATGTTTTAGTTATTATGGTTCAGAGGTGACGAAATTTACTTCGCATACTAACAGTAGTACCCTCATCATTTTGAGGGTATGAGTGGTATAACATTCTGCTAGCTTAAAGCTAACCATAGTGGGACGCTGTTACGCATGTTGACAGAATGAGTTATCAGTATCGTTGGAAAGAACGTAAAAAGTAGAATTTTTCAAAATTGGGCCCCGATTCAAAAATGTGTACTTCAAATTTAAAAGAGCTCATCAGTAAACATTGTCACATAATTTCTAAATGGCTCTTTAATAACTTCGAATAACGTGTTCTCAAAAAACAGATTTTGTCGCTTGGTTATGTCTCGCTTAACAGCGTCCAGTTTGCCATAACAAAAAGAGGAGACTCCAGTTATGCCTCAACAAAACTTAATTTCTCTAATGTAATTCTAATTATGGTAGATGTTTTCATGCTCTAATAATGATTATAGGAGAAAAATCTGGTAAGATTTCTATGACGTGATGTTAATAGCTCTATAAGTATATTCATTGTGAACACCCCATTATTAGTGGGCCAGTACCTACTTAAATATTTCTATTTTTAGGCACATGTGTTACATCTATTATCACAGAATAGTTTTACGATTCTCAAAATTGAATGCTGGAATTATAAAATAAAAGATTACAAGTTAGAAAATATGAGTATTAGGCATTAAAAGAACAACTTGTATCAGTAATTCTTTGCAGATCGGTAATGTTTTCCATTTTTACCATCCGCGATGCACTGAATGCGAATTATATTGAAGTAAATATTTCCCATAAAATCAGCTGCTGCTTTATTCACATGTCGTAAACATTTTGCCAACTCATCATCACACATACAATGTGATCTGCAACGGATAGAGAAAGTCTTATAAGGATAAATAAAAACAGCGCAGAAGAGCGTATAAGCTTACATACACAAACAACATGGCTTCGTTATTCAACGCACAGGTTGCAGTTTCTGAAAATAGGTACATTGAGCTATTTTCCTAATAGTCTTGCAGAGGGCTTGCGAGCTGAATAATAAACTTCAGCTTCTAGCTTTTAGCTTTTGACATTGAAGAAAAAAACTTCTGTTTTTAGCTTTCGGCATTCCCGTAAGAATATAGGTTTTCAGCTTTCAAATATATAGCTTTTTTGGCTTCCGCGAACTTTATGAACATGTATATCTTATGTAGTTCATATGTTTATATTACTGCCACGCGTGTTATATATGCGAGGATCTCCAACATGTACAAAATCTTACAAAAAAACCAAAAAAAAATGAAGCTTTCACTTTTAGTTTTTGGCTTTCATGTTTGGCATTTGGGCTTTCAGCTCTCAAAATATAGTTTCTTTCGTTTTTTTTTCTTCAACTTTCTTTCAAGCCCTGATCTTGCACCATCAAAGTTATTGCCAAGTGTATTGACAAATAATACAATATTTTGCTTCGAGTTTGGATTGTAGGCACACTTCATCTCTGATCTGTAAATATTGACAGTTTTTTGACAAGAGCCAATCCGATAAGACTTGGTAATAGAACAGAATGATGATTCAATCAATCAGTGAGTGGAACATTGTCGACTGATTCATAACATTTTAGTAGGCTGAATTTAACATGTCGGCGAAACCAATAGGAGAGCACCAGAGTTGACTTTTGTTTTGTTTAACGAAAGACAATTTTGTAGATGAGGAAGTAACCTCAATTTTGTATTCCTATACTAATTATTACGTATCTTTTTCTTACTTGGTGTAGAGAGACTTGTTTGATAAACTGTATCTGAGACCGTTGGCTTTCACTTTCACAGGACACAAATCGTGCCTACGACAGCACTTATCCATAACCCAATCAGTTCCCAGATCAAAGTAGTTCTTAGCTATGTCCCCGGTTCCACACCATTTGGTTCCTAGAATTGTGAAATTATAATTCATATTACTTTCAACGCATACAAGTTATGTCTATATAATGTAGATATGGGCAAATGTAATCTGCACACACACTTCATTTTGAAAATGTAAACTGCTCACAGTGTAATTTGCACACCGAACGACGAGTATATTCTGAATGTATTTTGCTCACACTTGTAATGTATTTTGCTCACATCGGTAATTTTATATAGAAAACAGTATTTTGTACATAGTGCTACTTTAACGAGTAACTCTACGGTAAATTACAAATATAACAGGTAAGTCTAGGGTAAAATGTAACGTAATAAATAACTTAAAACATGAACGTAGAATCGACTGAGATCAATCGAGTAGTCGAGTAATTACAAGTAAAATTTTGGACAACTAACTATACGAATTTCCTCGAAGACCAGGGATAAATTTAAGCGGCTGCGAACTCATCGTTTCAGGTGGCGAACTCATCCTTAATATCTACAGCGCAAACTACAATTCGAATGATTATAGACATACTTATATGGGGACAAAACTTAACTCCAATGTATCATTCACGTATGTACGAGATCGTTCCGAAATTAACTGAAAACTTTTTGTAATTATAAATAGGCATTTAGGAGTTTGCAATAATAGAACAGGTACCTGTACGTAGTGTACGTACAAAGATAACATGCGCTGATCTCTAATCTGTACTGGCAAGAGTTTCTCTATCCTCCATCGATTCATTCTCACTCCATTCTACACCGTACATAATTTAAGCGGTAACGATCGAGTGTAAAGTGTGAGCAGAATACGTCCTTCAATGAAAAGGAAGAATGTAACGTGCTCACACTTCTCCCCCTGTCGGGAGACTGTAAAGTGCTCACATTTTTCCCCTGCATTTTGCAGTGTGTGCACTTTACAGAGTGTGAGCAAAATACATACTTTAGTATTTTCTGAAAGTGTGAGCAGTTTACTTTCTCCCGTAGATATATTATTGTCATAATAATACAATAATAATTAATAATGATCATGATAATAATTATTATTATAATTATAATTATAATCATCATCATCATCATCAAGATTTTTTTTGAATCCAAATTACTCCTCATCTCAGGAATTATTGCATAATTCAGCTCATCAGCAGATTGGCATTTCAGCGAGGCCATTTTATTGTACAAAATACAATTCTGGTGCAGGGGGCAAAACAGAAACCTCCACATACACGACCTATAGTGCCCCTGGACAACATGCAGTGAAGAACAATAACACAAGAATTAATGCAATTTAAAGACGACTTTATGCTGACCAAGCTTATATTACCTCTCCGGAACGCGTAAAAATGAAATAAAGAAGCCGCGACAGCTCGATTCCGGACTCAAAAGGCCTATTTCAGGATCAGCTTTCATAACAATTTCAATAAATATCCAGAGAACATTAGCCGAGAAGGAAACAATGATTTTGTCAATGTGCACAGAAAATAAATGCGACATCTTATGTCTGCAGGAAATTGTTTGTGAATCTAACCAAAAATAGCCCACAATAGAAAGCATGAAACTATAGTAATCGATACTCTCCACGTTCCGTTTTCTAAAAAAAAAAAAAGCTCACAAAGCTGTTCAGTGAAGTAGTAAAAACAAAGTAAAACCCCCGTCCAAGATTTGAAGGAACGTTCGTTCATGTAACAGCCCTGCTAAAACCAAGGAAAGACCCAGACGATAGCAAAAACTAAGGCCAATTTTACTACACTGCCACACCCTGAAGATGTTTAAGGGCTCGTCCTGAACCATAGTCAATCGCTACTATCGAAGGAAAACTGATTCCTGAACAAACAGGATTTCGTTCCTATAGGAAAACAGCTCAGATCACAATTCTCATCCACTATATATTAAGAATGGATACGAAGCAAAACCATCACCGGTGCTGTGCCCTGCCTATGTGAACCATAACCTTTTCCTCAAGAAAATCCACGACTTGACAAAAAACTACACGCTTGAAAAAATCATACAGTCACCACTAATAGGGAGAAGGTTTTTCGTTTCGCTCCAAGGGAAGAAAAGCAAAAGGGGCTGCTCTAGGAAATGTTCTCGCCCCAATACTTTTCAATGTTCCAACATAAACGGCCAGCCGATAGGAGAAAGCACAAGGCATTTTCTGTATGCAGATGATATCGACGTTACTGCGCAAGACGAAATGCATAATATATGAGGTTCTAGAGAAGCTTCGAATCATACCCGAGGAGCTCGACAAATATTATACAAGAGAAACAGACTATGAACCCCAATTCGAGTAAAACTCAAGTAGATATGTGCAGTTCACCTAAAACATGCAAAGGCGAATTGTAGATTGAAAATCCGGAGGGAGAGACAAACCTCGAACACTGCAAGCACCTAAATACCTCAGAATAACACTGAACCGAGTTCTAAAACCTATAAGAAACATTGCGAAAACACAAAGCAAAAGGTTGGGACTTATGATAGTATTTTGCCAGAAGCTCTGGGAATCACGTTGGGAAGTCAGGCCGAACGTGTACCACGCACGCAAGCACAGGTGCTATACTTTTCAACTGCTGAATAACTGCGGCAAGTCGACCCGCGCGAAAAAGATAGACACTGTGCTAAATGACATATGCCGATTGCCGAATCATAACAGGATGTTTCAGACAAATAAACATTGGAAAGGTCTACAGTGCTTGTGGGGTAGCCCCGCCAGACATACAGACCCGCGCCACCCAATGTACCTACGGCCAAAATGCAAGCCAATATAACAGAGACCGAAATACAGAAGATACTTCTTGCGGTATACTAAACCGACCACCAAACCAGCGGGAAATAGTCGAATCGAAAGGTGGAGAAACCAAGACAACTCTCAAGCAAAGTCCAACGGAAAAAAAAAAAAAAAAAAAAAAAAAAGAGGAAATCCCACACAGGAGAAAAACTAGCTGCTAGTGTATGCATAATATATATTTTTCTCCAAATATGCAAATACATGCATATTTTTTTGCACTTCTATTCACTATTTATTCTTACTTTTTTGTGTTTTTCATACAACCATATTCATAAAATTGAAATACTTCTGCAGATGAATGCGTGTGCAAAATTTATAAGTTTTTTTCCACAAAAGGTTCTTATTCAATAGAACAAAGACATATTTTTTCAAATTTTCGAACAAAAATTGAAGGCCGCTCAAATGCATTTCTACATGTAGAGTGATGCTATAGAGGAAAAACTTCGGCGTTTAGTTTCCAGAGAAAAGTTTTTTACAGAGGTCGGAGCAATGAATAATTATTTCAAGAAATATCCGATGCGCAATCAGTTACCCACTTGCAACCCTCGGTTACCCTCACATTACCTAGAAATCCATCAGTTACCCTTGAATCCCCCTTAGTTACCCGAGTAACTAGCGGGATTTTGCGCATCGGGGGTAACCATGTCCATGTTGATGGAACATTTTGCCATTCGAGCTCGTTTTGTACAATAAAGAGGAATGACATGAAGTTTTACATAACTGTGCTAGGCAGAGGAAGTCATTCTCTACGTACCACATTCATGTTTTTTTTTGTTTTTTTTTGGTTTTTTTTTTAATTAATTGGAGGGAATATTTGCTGAGTAAAAAGTGGACACACAAACTATCGCACTTTTGTGAGAATTACCCATTTGCATTTAGATTTTAATCATTTCTTGAGTATATTTCAAAAATGTTCGGGATTTTTACTTAATTTTTTAGTAAAATTGTCTATAATATATTTTATGCAGAAATATGCATTTACTCTCCAATATGCAAAAATATGAATTTTCAAATTTGGTGTGCAGACTCAGGAGGGTATGAAATGTAAAATAAATTGTTCAGATTTAAGCAGCAATGTAAGCTAACCTGCTCTACTAATAATTCATTTAAACACTGTAATTTGCGGGGATTTTTGTCGCAAATTTTCTAACGAAATTGGCGCACGCGTATCCAGCTAAGGGGGACACCTACCCCGAATAAGACAAGAAACATACCTACTAATTTATTTATTTAGAATTCCTTGAAAATTATTTTGAAACCTCGTTCCCTTCGCTCGCAGAGTATTTTCATGTGACAAATTTTATCAAAATATAATATCCTAGATACTCGTCTGAAAATAGATGTGCTGGTATATGGTGCCAATATCGAAAACACCCCGAGTAGACTATTTCTCAGCTTGATAACGCGTTTCAAGCTAATAAAGAATTGTCAGTCGAGCAACTATGAGAATTTTCCGTCGTTTTGCTGTGTTTCTTTGAGTGCTTTACACTTTTATGTTCTTCACTTGTTGCATTAAACCTACAGGCCGTTTCAGTTTTTCTTCAGTACTCATCACACGGTTGTTTTGTACCTCCTAAAAACATGCATTTTGTGCGCTGATGCTCTATAACCATATAACTTATTAAATAACCCATACCTAATATGTGTCAGTACCTGGGAGTATTCCGCTAAGAATTGGAGACTGCGTACTTCCCGAATAGTCACCATCCGAATTTAAAGCTTGTGCTTCAAATGATCCCCGCTGAATCAGATTGTTAAGCGCTTTTGGATCTAGACTTTCGCATTCGGCTATCAGTTCCATCATATCTCCGAACGACAACTTATAGGGCCGGGCCACTCTCTTCAAGTCCTGTAATGCTTGTTCCCTTTGTTCATCGGAGCTGTAATGAAAGTTGTTACGGTTGTTGTAATAAACACAAAATTATTAAGAAGTGTCATGTCTACACCGATAATTTGAAAGTAGCGCTGAGTTACTGGCTCACCTTGAACAATATAAGAATATTACAATTCCGGTTTTTTTTTCTGTATTTTTAAATATTTCTGTTGCGTATTGTTCATTTTATTTCCGTTTACTTTGGAGAGGGACATCACATAATAATACGCACAACAATCAAAAAACGATCTTTGTTTCGCAGTCCGGTAAGTTTTGGAAAATTTCCACACCAGTAAACGTATAGGACTTAATATAAATTATGCTCTAACAGAAATTATTACGAACCAAGACAAAATAAGGGTCAATCCAAATTTGAGCCTCAACTTTTCGGAAACTTGCGCTATAAGTAATAGAATTACTATTGAACTTAATCTTATAAAAAAACGGTCTGATAGTTCCAATCGCTCGTGTTGGTAGTTTTATGAAGCGTATGTGCATGGGTAATTCTCCTAATAACTCGTAATGTCAGTTGTTTTTTTAAAGCATTTTTGAATTTATTTTTGATGGATTTCTTTCATGGAATGTGTAAAGTATATGTAAGTACCTTAAGGTATGTATGAGGTTCAACAATCTACCACCCCCCCTAGTTGGGGCAGGGGGATACGAATACGATTTGTGAACGACGAAGGATTTTTCGTAGACGGCGAAGGAATTTTTGTAGAATCGTGTGCTGTATCATAATTCATCGAGAACTCAAATTCCCAAAATTTGCACGTAGATTGTTCTTGTTTAAAACGGCAGTGTTGGACACTTTTGACACAATCAATGGAATATGCTTTTTAATACAGGAAGCGTAAGACAATTTTTCCGGGTCCTTTATTTCAATTTTCAGTGTTATGCATAAAGGAAAATCGATTAAATCGATAACTGGAGGATCCTTACCGATAGGTAATCGATAAAGGCAAACTTAAGTATCGATTTAAATCGATTTTGGATCGATTTTTTGACAGCCCTATACTCTGCTTGCAAATAGAAAGGGTCATGTAAACAAAACGTTGTGGAACTCGCGGTATCCAAGGTGTGAAGTGGGTACGTGTAAGTATTCGATGGTTGTGCGCGTGTATACTTTGTTAGTGATAAGCGGGGCCTTTAAAATACACAGAATTAGTTCTGCGCTTGTGTGCATGTGCTGGTATTCGGGTCTTTGTTTACATGACCTTTTCTATTTGCGAACAGAGTATAACTCGGATATGACGAAGGAAAGAAAATCTTGTAGATGACGAAGGAAAATTTTGTAGACGACGATGGAATTTTGACTATATAATTTGACAGTTTGGGGATGTTAGGTATATGTTAGGGTATGTATTTTGAACTCTTTGGCAGATTGATGTGATAGAAGAGATTTACACTTATCTAACAAAAACAAAAATTATTGCTCTAACATTCTTAGTTTTTGAGATACCAAACGGTTACATAAATATTGAGTTATTGGGAGAATGACCCATCTATATATACATGTACATACTTATTACTGTAAATATGGTTCCCCGTGAAACACCGTTCACATAGATATAAAGTAAATAAAAATTTATTTTTTACAAAGTTGTGGAGGCATGATATCACAATCAGACAGAAATTATTTTAATAAAATAGTTTCAAATGGAATAGTAAAGTTGAAGGAGTTCACATAGAAGTGCCAATACGAATGTTCATATAAGTAACTTGACATTGAGTGGCCACATGTGGTAACCAAGATGGTATTGATACAAATGTACACATGAAATGTAGCTAGATTGCACATTGAGTCGAAGTGTATGTCTCCCTTTTTCAACCTTTACGTCTGCATCTACATATAGGTAATATATGAATTTTATGTAAACTGTGTACTATACAAAAATGTCCAATTCTTTACTAATTCTATGTCAACGTCCCGATGCGCAAAATCTCACAAGTTACGCGGGAACTACAAGGGAATAAGGGTAATCTGAGAGTAGTATCTAAAAGTATGATTCTAAACCAAGTTGGCCAAGTTCACATTTCTGTGCAAGTTCTGTTCTCTCTGAATCGAGTTCACCTCTCTGTACATTCGCTGTTGGAAACATTTTTTTCTGCGTAAGTTCTGTGCAATCCTAGATCGAGTTCACATTTCTGTGCAAGTTCTATTCTCTCTGAATCGAGATAATGGGTAACTTTTCCGCCACGGGTAACTAGAGGGTAACTATTGCGTAGTATCCCGCCAGTTACCCGGGTAACTAAAGGGAAACAAGGGAACAAGGGTGATCTAAGGGTAATTCGAAGGTAACAAATGGGTAACTTTTCCGCAGGTGACTGGGTAACTGATTGCGCATCGGGATGATCCTTTGCAGACTGAGTTGACTTGACAAAGGTGCTTATCTTTTAGACGTCAAGTGAATGGTCCATAAAAGTGTCTACTAGACTGATCTCTTCTTTCCACATGGACATTACACATAGAACAGTTATGTGGACATGTAATTCGTGGGCTTATGCCTATAATCTATCTGTCGGACTGCAGATGACCATACTGCCCAATAAATAGGGAAATGAAAGTACCAATAGCATTAAAGGAAAACACTGAGGAACGTAAAAAAATGTTGTGTCTCCAATATACATCTATATTGTTATTATTATTATTTATTTATTTATTCTATATTATAAAGGGCTTCGTTTTGTTCGTTGTAACGGCATCACGCGTTAACCGCTGGTCGGATTGCCTTGAAATTGGCGCTACAGATACCTTACAACGAATACTCAATACGATTGAAGTCCAAATTTTGAAATTCGCGATCGTTCGGCTGTAATTTACGCTTAAAGGTGACTGAAAATATTGCGTGCGTGTCTATGTGTGGGTGTTCTACACGCTACGCGTGTGTGTTCATGTGTGAGTGTTCCGCACGCTACCTAAATTGGTTGCGCGGTAAGACGAGGTATATTTTCGTTGCAAAGCGAGCGCTTCAACGTCGAATGATGGAACATGCTGGAAGCGGGGTGATTGGGATCAGTGTTACCACTTACCATGAAGATATGTTTAATTCTATCCAGTTTTTTCGGATGTTGGATTTCCTGTTTTTCTTCCACTTTGATTGAATTTTTTAAATTATGCTCCAAAGATGCGTTTGCAAAAACATTATTATTGTATGAAATTCAAAAAACGGAAGCAAGGAACAATGTTTCCAATCTCCAGAGTATTTGTCCATTAGGGTCAATAAGTTATCTCGAATGGAAGATGATGTTTTAGAGGGTGTTTGTGTCCAAGAAAAGTTTGAGTAAGTTCAATCGTTGTGGCATAATAAAGCTCAGAAGTTTAAAGCGGAACAGTTATGAGATTGATGTAAGCGCAAATTGCTCAATTGCTCGCGGCTGACGTGCCGGATGTGTGGTGCAGTGGTCAGAGCGAATAATACATTTTGATGCATGTAACGGGGTTTGTACCTTGACAACGCCAAAAACAAATTTTGAATATATCTTAAGACAGGTTTCCTTTTTCTTAATGGGCGTTTTCAAAACAATTTTCTTCTTTTCTACGTATTTCCCCTCAATTTACCAATTTTGAATTTTGAATATATCTTAAGACGGGTTTCCTTTTTCTTAATAGGTGTTTTCAAAACTATTTTCTTCTTTTCTACGTATTTCCCCTCAATTTATCAATATTCTATATTCCAAGCAGTGACCTTTAAGCGATTCGACGTAATCAGTATCAGTATTACCTACAATGGAATAGTAAAATTGTTTCTTTTAAATATATTTTAGGCGGTTCCTTTTCTAATGGGTATTTTCAAAACTATTTGCTTTTATAAAACTCTACTTTTGTTCGTCGTCTTCTTTTTTTCTTTCAAATTGGCAATATTCCATGTTCCAAGCAGTAGTCTTAAGCGATGGAAATTTTAGGTGTTTCTTTTTTTTTTTTTTTATGGATATTTATATTTAAAATTCTGCGTTTTTTTTTTCATTTTTCTTTTTTCCAAATTACTAATATTTCAAGCAATAGCCTTAAGGGATGTGACGTTATCAGTATCAGTATTACCTACAATGGAATCGTGAAATTCTTTCATGAATATATTTTAGATGGTTCCCACAAAAAATTCTACGTTAAATTGAAGAGATTGAAGAGATTAAAGAGATGTAGATGATTACTATACACCGGCTAGGCATTTTCAATATGCGAAATTACAATCGTACTGCATACAATGATAAGAAAAAACATATAGCACGACCTATGACACAAACAAGGTTGACAACGAATCCACTAAAAACTAAAATTGGATTCGAATCCGAATCCACGAATCACTACTTTTTTTTTTTTTGGATTCGAATATGATTTGAGAATGTACGTTTACTGTGATTCGAATAATTGGAGTGGATTCGTGGATTCGAATCTACGAATCATCGAATCTAGGAATTATGGAATCTTTTTTAGCTGTTACAAAATCAAAATCAAAATAAATGATACCTATTTTACTCACTCAGCAATCGTCGACAATTTTTTTCTTCAGAAAAACCAAATACTCCAAAAACTGAATCTTATTCGATGTAATCATAGTGAACATACTTCCAGCAATGTAGTTTCCAAAGAAATTAAATTTAATGTTTCAACTGAGTAGGCCAGAAGGAATTTTGTAGCTTTTATTACGTTTTTTGAACTTTTTTTCGTTAAAAAAAAAGAAAAGAGACCAAAACGGATGGCCATATATTAAGTGACTTCAGCGCCTGATACGGCTAACAGAAAAATTCTTACGAATCCACGAAAAAGATTCGAATAAATTTTACGAATCCGGGTCGTTCACTGGATTTGAATCACTGATACAAATCCAATTCCCAGAAGCGGATTCGAATCAATTTCTTTTTATTCGAATCTTTTCCAACCTTGGACACAAACATACAAACTGTTATCAAAGCCGTTATCCATAAAGTTTTTGAATGCCTCTGACTGGGATTGTGTAAATTGTAGAAGCGCTTTAGCGTCAAATAGGTTACAACGTAAACCATCATCACTCGAACTTTAATCCTCTGAGGTCTATTCTGAAATATTTCATTGAAAATAAAAATAGTATTATAGAGATGTATCTCGAGTTTATATTCCATCAAGTCAAAGCGGAGCAAGAGACTACTGAGTACAATCAGGCTTATTGGGATACACCAATAAGTTCTTTATGATAGGTAATATTTATTACTATTGAAACAGGGCGTAACAGTGAGCAAAAGCACCCTCAGTACTCCTACTGAGGACGTGAAATGTACAGGATAATTCGATCACTTCTCATTTTGGAGATAGAGAAGAACGGGTAGTTCGATTTAACTTTCAAATATTACAAAGCTTACACATTTATGAAAAATCAATTTCATGCTTCATTTTCTTTCTATTTTTCCAAAATATAAGCAAATGATCAAATCGTATAAAAGCCTGTTTTTATCTATATGGGAATTTACATATAATTTCGTTTCATACTACATGAAAAGTAGTATTTTTATCGTCTTCCATTTGGTTTCTTCTTAGGTACCACAGTATTTCTAGATAATCTGTTGAAAATTGTTTTCATGTTTTGTAACTTTTGATACATTTTATTAAGAAATTTCTTTCGGAGCACTCGGCAATTCATTTATTCTTTATAATAAAAATTCACATTTTGCAATATTATACAAGCGTCCGAAGGACGGTAGGGTCAGCTAGTAATATATGAAGGGTAAAGAATCAAAACTCACATTTGCCATTTTACTTCAAGGGCGCAAATAGGCAAAATACTGTACACGGGTGTAGGAATATCTCTGCTGCGCCTGTGAATGTGCGATATGTATACCATACTCCACGTTTACAGAGGTGCAGCAAAGATATTCCAGCACTCATGTACAGTATTTTGCCTATTTGCGCCCTTGAAGTAAAATGGCAAATGTGAGTTCTGACAATCCATCATATGTGTCCAGACTGATCTTCAGGTTACGCGTATTATTTATTCAAATGAATTAGAAATACAGGGAGCAAAATTGGAATTAATTATAGACTTGTCACTGTGAAACGAAACCGCAAATATAGGTGTTATTCACGATGTGCTTGCGCATACATAGGTATACTGTATATATATGCTAGTCCGATCGACGATTGACGTAAATTCATTAATATGAGAGAGTAGCAGCTATACAAAAAGCATAATCGATTAATTTGATTATAATGAAGAGAGAAAACAAACTGGAAATTTCACGGGTCATCGTTAATCGGCTGATTTTTTGTTGGATATATTTTTGACTGTTTTATTAAAACCTTACCTAGCTTGAAATTTTCGGACACGCAGAGTAAATAATAAGACGTACGGGGACAAACCCAAGCAAGAAAATATAGAATTAAAATGAGTAACGAGTTTTGCTTGCAGTATTTTTGCTTTACCATTGAGACTCCACACTTTTATTATTCATATCCTGTTGATTTCGCCCAGTAATTGCCATGTAGTCATCACACCAGGGTTACTTATACACTGTTAATGAAAACTGAAGGCATTATCTGTGTATAGTTCTTCTGCGGACTTTTGTACTAAATAATTCAGACAAGGTTTTCAAAGTATTTTTATCTTTTCCTCTACGTGCGGAGTCAAGACTATCACACTCTTCTCTTGTTAGGAATAAGTGAATTTATCCTTTTATTGGCCGAAATAAAAAATATCAGACTGCCGTCTTATTCGTCGCGGATCCAAAAAAAAAACAACCGTTATTTTGATTGAGTAACTGATTTTCCATCTAGGTAACTTCATTTTTTCAGTTTTACTAGTTCATTAAGTATAACTTCTATACAGCCATTCTTGTTTATTTACCACTTACGTGCGCTGAAATTACACTTAAGTACCTATAGCCTCAAAGGTAACTTGAGTGCGATATTCGAATGGTAAACAAACAGTAAGTATTATTTGAAAATACGGCTCTTAATCAAACTCAAATTAATATTAGCTCATTAATGACTATGAGCGTGAATATAAAAAAGGAAATTATTGTTCAGTCACGCAACAAATAATTAACATGACGGATGTGATTTTCGAATAGGTAGGTATAGTGATTGAAATAGTGACAACGCACTGATGAATCTACACGGAAAATAAAAATATTAAGCAAACCAAAGAGTTCAATATAAGATCAGAGGTAGAAACTGGAGAAGTATTAATGAGAACACAGTGTAGGGGGAAAACTGCTAAAATAGAGATGCTCTAAAACTTCATGAGAAAAAACAGCTGGAATAGCTGATATATATTATAGTTCCAGAAGTATAGAATGAGACACTAAGCTGATACAGAATAATTGCCAACCGAACATGTTCTATAGATATGTTTTCAAAATTTTTAGTAATATTTGATGTGCGCTGAAAGTTGCTAAAGGGTAAACAATAATTTGTCGTGTTATATATTTACACGCTAGATTGTCTGAGGCATTCCGCGAAAAACACAGGGTCACATATATGTAATTAAACCAAATCATATCCAAAAGAGAGACCAGTCTCTAGTAGACACTTGCGTGGACCGTCCACTTGACATCTCAAGATATTTTTGCGAATTCAGCACATTAGTTTAAGCGCTATCTCGACTTACCATGTCGACATGTCCACCCAATGTCAATTTAATATTCGCATACGTAATAATATTAATGTCGGTATATATGTCTTTTCAATGCTTTTAACCTCTGCTATTCCACTGGAAACTATTTTATTGAAATAATTTCGTAGTTATGATATGATACTACGCTTAATATTGCCCCCCCCCCAAAAAAAAACAAAACAAAACCTGTCAACATTCTGTTTATATGACCCGTGTTCCAACGAGATCTGCGGTAAAAACAGCGACCAACGTCTATACAAATCGGGCTTATATAGTTAACAATTTGAAAAGGAAAAGGCGCAAAGCTAACACCTGTACATACAAGACAAATTTTCAATAGGTATTTTGGATTTCAGAAAGTTCTCGACTTTTCTTTCGTAGAATGTAGAACAACATAGGTACATGGTCAATCAATGCATCAATATGGTCATTCCACGTAACATATATTTTCTTATTTCATTACTTTTGGGCATCTTACCAAAAACGCGGGTCAGATTATCGGGTTGCATGTAGGTACCTACTTGTATTTTACTAGTTAAAATCTATGCTGAAGTTGAAAAACCGTGCCCATCATGTAAGCGCACGTCGATTATTTTTATTTCAAACATGTAACTGAATAAATACTCTAAGTTATACGACACATTTTTTAGGCGTTAACTTAGTTCTGATTTGTTGTTTCGCTTCACGCGACTGGGTGATAATGAAGTTAATGTTCAAGGTTTCAATGCCATAGCGATCATAAACAATCTGACTGTAGCAGTGTGTTTTCCGACATTTCTTAGAGAAGTAAAAAGCTACCATGTACTTGTGTGCAGAGATATAGTTATTGAACTTACAAGACTTCGATGAGTTCGCAGTTGAGCAATGACTGGTTGCCACCAAGTTCAACGACAGCAATAGTCAAGTCATGGTAGTATACCATTCGAAGGGAATCATTGTATAATCGGTAACCGGTAAAGCCCTTAAAAAGCTCCCGTTCTTGTCTGGCGCTAATGTTGACGCTGGGCAGTCGGTTCAGTTGAGCAAACGTGATTGTCGATGTTAGTAGCAGCGTCAGTAGGAATGACGGTGATTTCATTCTTCCTATGAAACAGACATAAAGTGACAAGATATTTAGATTTGATGTCACCGGATTGAATCAATAAAGTGGAAATGCTCCAAGTCTCCCCATTAAATCTCTCAAAAATACAGAAATACATTGGCGAATAACCAGATTATGAAATTATTATGCTAATGCTGCATAGTTTGACTTTGGGTTTGAAACAAACTTCCCGATAAGATCGAGTCGGAATGGGAGATATACTCGTACCTGAAAAGTAATGGTACCATATATGACCTGAATGTAGAGCAGAGTGATGAAGAATAAGAATACGAGGAAAATATTATCGTCTCCTTTGAGAAGCAAAGTGTTTTGAATCTACATGACAGTAATAGATTTCAGTTATTTGGAAGATATTTCTCTTGGACCTGATAAAACGTGAATGAAAAAATTGCATAAATGTAGAAATTGAGTAACTGTGACACATCAAGACCTCGTCACTTGGATGCCGAACGAGTAGACATGAATGGTAATTTATTATTTTTAAGGATAAAAAATAAGCGGTTTTTTTTTGGTTTTCTAAATTAAGTGCACATGTTACGCTAGTACCTTGAATTTCCGACCATAAGTAATTATATTTAATAAACTGTACAACTGTTTTCGTGTGAAGATATGTAGGTATAGATACATCTCACTCCTAAGTGTGAACAATTTTGCTCTATCACTATATTTACCTCCTGGTTATAATGTGTGGCATTATAATTTTCACGAGCGTAAGAAAATTCAGGGACAAATTTGAAAATACCCAGATTACGCGTGACATCGTGCAGATAGATTACAATCTTTATAGGTACACTCTTTAAAACTGTTTCAAAAACCAGACTAGTAAAATTAAAAATTTAATTCTTTTCGACAATTTCATTTATGGACTGTGACAATCATGCGGCAGTTAGGAGACTAATTTAAACAAATCGGTAGCAAGCTTTACTGTTATCTGGGTCATTCTTCAAAAATGTTGATATTTCAGGTATGTTTTTTCATGGAGGAAAGTAGGGGAAATTTGAACTTTTTTTGATGGGAGTTCCTATTTTTAAACAATACTTAATATGCAAATGCAGTCACAATCCTCACAATAAAACCGGCATTTCATATTTGATACGCTTCAGGTATTGTTCTGATACGAATATACAGTTTGACCATTAATTGCGACGAAAGAATATTGAAGCTCCTGTTTTATGATTGGTTGGAAAAGAGCCTTGTCGATGGACAAAAAATGGAGGGACAGTTTTCAAAGCTGGCCATACTGACTCCCACCTGCGAAGATGCGATTTCAATGTTACCTTGTGCCTTCATCCATTTAAAGTAGCACTATGTTCTCAGTTTGTTCCAATATACAGTTTGAAAATTTAGAAAAAAAATAATAATAAGGAAAATCGTTCGAGGGACAGCATGCCGACGGACATATGAGTATTTAGTCCAATTTTGACCAATTAAAAGTGGATCAAATTTTCTTCTGAAAACTTGAAAAAGTAGAACTGAGTCATATCTATTCACGAAAAACAAAACAAAAAAAAACAAAAACAAAAAAAACAAAAAACGTATCACTAATAGTTTGTGAGACAACTGCTGGGGACTGAAATACCAACAATTTCGAGGAATAACCCACCTAAGTACATAATTTTAGAATTTTTTCCCGCTTACTTCAAAACTAGTTCGACTCGTTACCCAGTTACAGAATAACAGCAAGACTTCTTTTGTTCGGCTTTTCAATTCTGCGTATTAGCTCCTCGATACTGGCTTCCTGGTTCCTGTTTCTCTTGCTTCCGATAGCTAAATAAATGCAGTTTTTAATCCGCTTCTGAAGCTGATAGCCGATGGCTACAAGCTGCAGTACCTAATAAAAGTTGATAGATGAAAAATCTAACAGCCGGTATAGCTGAACTGAAACTAAAATCGAGTAAGAAATTTCAAGGAAGTCGAAAGCGGTAACTACCAAAACCGGATTTCCGCAGAAAGGTGGCTGTTAGCCAGGAGCTCAATAAAAATTCATGGGCTTCTGGTCCGTAAGTTCACATTGTCTCTTTTAGCAGTCTCATCATTTTGTAGTGGCACTGAATACTGTCAGTCGCCTATATATTAAGTGCAAACATATACCATCGGAGCTTCATCAAAATACAACAAATTGCATATTAACTGTATGGTTAGGCGCCAGGAAAAGATGCGCTGAAAAGTTATGGTGACCATCTAATTTCTATTAAGTATAGCAGAGTGACTAAGCAGAATAGTGGTGCAATTGAAACAAGTGACGCCTCGATGCGCAAAATCCTACAAGTTACTCAGGTAACTAAAGGGGAACACCAGTCAACTACAGGGGAATAAGTAAGGGTAGTCTGACGGTAACCGAGGGAAACAAATGGATAACTTTCCCACCGTGGGTAACTAGAGGGTAACTAATTGCGTAGTAACCCGCTAGTTACCCGGGTAACTACAGGGGAACAAGGGTAATCTAATCTGAGTGTAATTGGAGGGTATCACAAATGGGTTTTCCGCGGGTAACTGGGTAACTGATCGCGCATCGGAGCGTACACCCGAAAACAAGAGCCCCGGAGTTCATAATTACTACCTGCGACCCTTTCTAACAAATTTTAAAGAATTTTTGCTTGTAAACAGTGTTAATTATTTCCAAGCTAAAGACTAAAGACCCACTTTTTCTTGTTCTGGTGGCTCTGGAGTGGAGACAAAAATCGGTTCAGTATTTTCAGTTCATACCTACTTAAACAACGAAAAATTGCGACCGTGTGTATATTTCATGTTTATTTAAAGACGCAAAATTGGTTAGCACGTGAGTGTGATAACACTACTGAACAACTATTTTGCACAATGCATTTCGACACGTGATTCTGAGGTACTTTTTAATGCTGAACACAATACCGCGACCCATTTTTCTCTATCACGTCACAATTCGGAGTTCTGAATGACTGAAATTCGTTTCCATTTTGTTTTTGCATTGGAATAAGCGGTACCACTGACTGATATTATCAGTGTTATCAGACCACAATAACAGAAAACAAACAGACGGAATATACACCACTACACACGACCGCAACACACAACAACAAGAATCAGTATGACCACATTCAGTTCCTAAACCTCTTTTTGAACACATTTAGTTGAATTTTTTATAGTTTTTGATCAGAAAAACAAGAAGTGATAGAGAAAAACGGCCGACGGCACTGTATTCAGCGTTGAAAAGTACTTAAGAATCACCTCCTTAAATGCGTTGTGCAAACAAAAAATTTCATTTTGTTCAGTAGTGTAATTAATTTGATCACAACAGCGTACACATGACTGAATGGTGTTCAATTATTGATCACGAGAAAATGAGAAAGTAAAATTCCTGTTCCCAATTCCTGACAAAATACCGGCATCGTTAATCGAATTACGCGATCGAGATTTTGTCAAAAACGTAAAATAGAGGACATCTACCTATCTATTTTGGTATCGTCTAACTACATTGAAAGGTGTAGGTAGTCGATAAAACGTATGCGTGGTTCTTCTGTGATGGATTATCATCAGTTGGGCCATCTCTGCGAACGGCAACGGAAACATGAAATATTAAAAATACTGGAACAGCAATATACTTACGACTTATTGAAAAATCAGTCTTCGCTAAAGCACTTTATTTTTCTCTATATTTAAAATGTTTCTCGTAACAAACGGTCACTGAGTCAACAGTGCCATGTAATTTACTACCGGCAAATTTGATTTATTTTAGGCACCCTTAGTTTCACTCGCGTGAAATGAACATGCTTATGGGAATATATGTATTAATATTTTAATAGCGTATTGCATTGGCCTTGATTTCACGGTATCGAACTGACCAATTGGTTATCATATAACCTCGCTCGTTGAATTTATTATGCACTATGATGCACTCAACTCACAGCCAACCGGTTAAAATCTTGCTTTGGCAAGATGGCATTTAGATTCTAACACATATGATTTCATGATGCCCACTATTTAAAAACAAATAATTAATATGACGGATTAATTTTTTTTTCAGGTTGTCGTAAACTGCATATAATAATTATATTTAATTTAAATAAGAGACGTACCCGTTCCAGAATTTTTGGCTACCTGATAGAGTACACTTGGTGCATTTCAACAACTTTGCTGAGAAAACGAAAGAAAACTTTTATTTTAACGAACACACGAACGCTCGTTTTCCGCGAACACGTACACTGAAGACTAAACATGCTTCGAAGAAAACGGGGACCAAGCTGAGTATGACTTTTTGTAGCCAGAAGGCAGAACGAAAGTGGATCGAATGGGGGAAATGACCCGCGTTCAACTGGTTTTCTCATCCTTTCTTTTACTGCAATTTAAACTTCGCGTTCACATACGCAAAAATAATTACACGTATTTTATCATGTCGTAATTATTCATACAGTACGAGGCAAATTAAGGACATGGTCAACTGTGAAAATTGGCTGTAATTTTGGAATAATAGGTATATCGAAAGATGTTCCATGTGCAGATCTGCCGTCAGAATACGACGTCTGAGTTGATAGGTATCCGGTCAAGAGTTTTATTATTTACTATTTTTTAAATTCAGTTTAATCGTCTTCAAATTTTACTTAGCCGAATGGATTACAAATTTGTTTTCCAATTTTTCTCGTTTGTATGTTTTGGTATTAATAATGACAATGATTGTTCCGGTTAATAAAGAAAGTCGATAGATTGAATGAAATTACCTACCTATATATATTGGATTACCTTCTTCGGTTGCTTAAAACTGACCGTGCATATGCCCTAATTTTCCCTCTCTTATCGTCTTCTAGGATGTCTATTGTCCAGTCACGATAAATCGTGTATTACCGTATGCAGTTGCATGCGGTCGACGACAACGCAGGCCGAAGGTCGGATGCTCGCTCAGAAATATACAGATGGGGCAACGGTCAAGCTTCAGAACTTCAGAACACTCAAAACATTCTCCGAAACTTTTTGAAACAGATCATCACAATCACAGTAGCTTACACATACAATATAATTAATGCAGTTGGAATTGTTGCTCTAAACTCCGCAATTAATTTTTATAAAAGTATGTTGTTTTTTTTTAGATTTCTACTCTTGGACTAATCCCAAGTATATAGTATACAATTTATTAACATCAATATTGGGTTCACTGATGTACTAGGTGAGAAGTCCTCAACACCACAAAATGATGCTACTTTAGTATGCGATCTATCATGGATATTTGGCCTTTTCGCAAGGGAAAAGATTGCCACTATTTTATCGTTCCTTGTCACGACAAGAACACACGTTGATACCTATCATAAAGAAAAGAAGCACAGCGAAGTTGATTTACAAATACATTCTGTTGAATGGCCTCCATACCGAGCGATGTCAGCACAGGGATATACCTATATGTATACACGAGACAGTCAACGATCAGAAGAACTACATAATATGTTGGCCCATTCACTGGCGCCCATACGCAGTCGAACGAGAGATCAGGAATGGATTCGACTGTTTCCTTCGTTGTAATGCATAATAAATGTTTGATGTGATTCTGGACCGTGAATTGTGACAACAACTTACTGTTGGCTTTTCCTTTTTTGGGACGCAATCCAGTTCGGTTCCTCATAGGGCATTCTGGGTACCTATAACACTAAATGAACTGGGTGGTGTAGATCGCATACTACAGTCAAAAATTTTTCATAGTACCAGAGCTTCTCCTGCTGGAGCAGACCTTAATTCTGCTAGAATAAAAATGTACATACCTGAATTGAAAACCCTTCCCGCCCTCAACCATACATACACTCTCCTCTTTATTTTGTACGAAACGTATCAAAATAATATACTTGATGACAGTAAACATACTTACTTTTCATCCATCTAGTAGTATATCCATTCCACAAAGAGTTTTGCTGTTCCTGCACCTATGCGTCATCATTTCACAAGTTTTTTTGAGTAGTGTTCTCGAAATATATCTTCATTATTTAAGAATTGAGCAATAAAATCAGTCGTTGACATTTCTGAAGAACGTATTGACCTGCGAGTTTATTGGGAAGCTCAAAACAGTCTCGTTAATTTTACCCATGAAAATAATCCCGATGTTCACATCAACTTTGTTATCATACATGTGGCCAGTAATTCTTACATATCTTTACTTTAAAACGATGATGGAAATGCTTAACAGAAGGATTCGACCTATTGGTCTTACAAAACGAACGTGCACACTATTCAGGAGCGATTGTAGCGCGATGCGATTTGGTTTTGTTAAAAACTTACAAAAATCACCTTCAAAATAAAACCTGTTTCTCGATTCCGAGCACCAAATGAGAAAGTAAAAACAGTAAAACACACAAGACAGGCATATCTTTTTTTCACTGCAAAGTACAGGCATGGGCATAGGTTACAAATAGTTCTGGAAAGTCTCTTGGTCCACCAAAAGAGATACAAGTATACCATTCAATGGTTAAATTGAGACACCGAACTTACTTTTAACTGCAATTACTACAACTATAAAATTTCATTAGCATTTATTCTATGTATACAAAAATTATATGAGATTACAACTTCAAACGTGTTCATTTGTCTTGAAAAAGATACATAATTAGCGACTGTTGTGCGACTCTTGGCCTGAGGAGATAAAACTAGTTATCGCTGGCTAATTGTAATAATATCCGTACTCGAAGTTGGCGATAAAAAAAGCAGCTGATGATTTTCAAAACTTGAATTGCGTAAGAGAACAACGACTGGCAGCAATTTCATAAAATGAGAAAGTTGACACAATCATACTAGCGCCATATTTTCAAAATTTAGTTGACCCATCGTTAGCAACGGAAGGAGTTGATACTTCAAACACATTGAGAACGACTCGCAGTGGTTCGATTTTTATGATTTTATAAAAGTCTGGCCCCATCACGTCCGAAACATACCGACTGCGCAAAGTATTCCACTTGTGCAACTTATTACTAAATTTCAAGTACAGTTCGTCGTTACCCAGATGTTCGTAAACGTGTATCAAGCCTCGGTAATCGTATTCGAGACCTGAATATGACTCGGAAAACAATTTCAGATCTGTAAGTCGAAAACAACGGCTGAAATATACCAAAGGAACAATATTCTATCTTAAATTCGGTGGAATAAACTTACTGATGTTAATGGAGCGATGGTAAAGTTCTTCCGCTTTCTCGTATTCGTCCATATGGTAATTGTAGAGACTGGCTAGATGACCAACCGAAAGGCCTACTTCGTAATCATCGGAACCAAGGATCTTTTCTTTAATTTGTATAGCCTTCAAATGCATACATTCAGCTTCCTGACAAATGGAAATTCATAATACTTTCAAATTACGCCATTACCAAGCGAGACACGTTATGAAAGGAGAAACAGTCACGTTAAAGAAAGAAACTAAATTCCTGGATGGATACTACAATTTTCAAAATCTGTTGGTTGGTGTATGAATAATCTCTACGGGTCTACCATGCGACTATACCTCGATACACAAAGCTCATTCAACAATAACCAAATGTACAAAGGAATTTAATAAATGGGTTAAGAACGCGAAACGGGAATGTCGGTTGTGAATGTATCAAAACCGATAGAATACCAGCTAGCAAAATAACATGTACTTTCATGACATACAGTAGACATTTCGAGTATATCTCAGCCGAAACATAGGAAACTTCATAGAACAGCTATAGTTCTGCACACTTTTAACGTTTCAAAATTGATCTTCTCATAATTGGATCGGTCTTTGTAGAAGAATCTTAAATTGAATATACAATTGTACAGTACTTCAAACTTTTTTTTACAAAAAGATGTTCGATCAAGTTTCAGCGACATTTGCTATTCTGACCTCAAACTTTCCATTTTCTAGCGTTAAAGTAAGGCGAAAAATCACCTCAAATTTTCGCATACTCTGGTAAAGTCTGCCCAAATTTCCGTAGTGTTTGGCAGTCAATATATTTTCCTCGCCAAATGTATCTTTCGTCAAGGAGAGAGCATCTTGATGAAGTTTTTCAGCTTTTTTCAACATTATATCATCCACTAGAATCAATAAACATATTGTACATGAGATTACTACCACCACAACTTACTCCACTTTCTAATTACGTACAATTAAATCAAACACAAACGACTTACTATTTTCCTCTTGAGAACTGCCGTAATTATCTAAGGCCATTTCTTCTAAAATCAAAGCTTTTACGCGATTTGCCGACGCCAACATGAGATTTCCAGGTGGCAGCAACTTTTTCATCGTTTTGATAGCTCGTTTGGCGTGGTCCCTGCACAATAACAGACATAGCTAGTATTAGTAATTCCAAACTTTTCAATGGAAGAGACTTCTGGCAAATTTCTGCTGTTCCCAACACAGTTTTGACAGTTTACCTGTGTGAATTAATGCTCGTATAACATAAGCTGGACATCATTCATTCTGAAATAAGTCAACCCCTTGGCGCTGGTGAAAATTGGAATTCTTTTTATTGCCAACATATTTTTAAAACGCGATATCTCGGAGTTTAAGTTGAAATTACAAAGCTTAGAAGACCACTCCTTCCCGGACACTCACATTGTTCGTATCTGTTCCTCACACCGGCTCAGTATATGTATCTATCAGTCCACGTGGGAGGATAAACAAGCAAGTCTCGTTTTCTGTTTTACAAGGAAGCAGGTCCACTATTCTATGTGTAATTGGTTTTTGATCTAGACTGCAATTTTTCAAATTTTTAAGACAAGAATCAACCTGTTCAGCGATGACGATGAGGGAGGCGGATATCAAATTTCCAGTATATCGAAGGATAAATCAAAAGCTTACATTGCGGCTTCAAAATATCCGGAGCTGTACTCCTGAACGTACAACGCGTAAGCCAAATCTTCTTCGGCAATAGCAACGTGTAGGTTATTCTTCTCACTGCCGAACATATTTTTACGTAATCGGTAGGCTTCCTAAATAAAAGCGTAATTTGGAGGACACATAATTAGCATGAGCAAAAATCAAGATAAACTGACTGAATTTTTAGTGAGAAACAAAGTCAACATTTTAAAATCAATATTCAGTTCATTTCCTGCACTTTACGTACCTGATATACGGAGACACTCTGTTCAATATGATCAGAATTTAACAAGTAGAATCCGAAATCTAGTAACAGTCCGGCTAACTTGTAATACCCGGAACCATAATGCTGTTCAGCTCTAGCTAGGGCTTGATGCATTAAATATTTTGCTTTAACGAAATCACGCCTCACTACACACACTTTCGCAGCCTGTCGAAGGACCTGGATAACAGTCGGAATAGCCACCCTGTCATGCAGACACCGCATTGCATTCTTGATCCATTTGTACGACTGCGAGAAAACATAAATATTAGTTACTGGCATTTCCAGTCATACTACACTCGTAGGCTTATGTTTTCCAACATGAACTCACTTCTTCATAATTATTTTTAAAAAAGTTGTATCTCGAGAATTCAGTGTATAGCAACGCATAATTAATGTAATCTCCGCAAGCTTCTAGTTCCTCTTTGTATGCCTCTAGTTTAGACATGAGCCTGGTTATTTCGTTGCAAGTAGATGCGGCACTATCAAACTTGAAGTACATGGTTAAAGTGTGAAATAATCTGAAAATTAAAAAAAAAAAATTATTGCGAGAATCCACGATTGAAACCGACAATATACCCATACAAGCACACAAACCTGTGACAACATTCCAGCTGTATTTTATAAAACGAAATATTATTTTCTGGTAACCTATAGCATAAACGTTTAGTGAAGGATAATATCTGCTCGCTCTCTTCATACCACGACGCTTCACTCAGGAATGAACCTGAAATGCATAAAACACGTACCTAAATAACAAACAGTACTCCAGGACACTAAATAATATTCGACGTCAATGCTATATATTACCTAATATCAAACCGTAGTGGATGTGTTTCATTATGCACTTGTCGTCCTTCAAATCAATATTCTGCAGACACATCTGGATAAATGCATCGATTATCTCTTTGCCTACTGGATACTCGCAGTTTACCAGTTTCTATACAGACAGAAAAACAAACGGGTAGAGTGTAAATTGTCGGAATATGAAAATAAGCAAATGTACAAGACTATAAATACGTGGGCACGGAGTTCAAGAATTAGTACCAAAAGCAAAAATAACAGATAATAAAGTTTGCCCCAAGACAATCACTACAACTGGCACTACTATTTACATAATTTAAGATGCCGACACAATCAGGTGAAAGTTACAGGAAAAGAGAACCTGAAAAGACCATGACAATAAAAGAAGGAAAAAAGGAATAAAAACGAACGAAAGAAAATGATGAAGAAAAAGTATTTTTCTCAGCCAGACAAATACGTATTTCAACGATTTGCCACTGGGTTTATTTCTCTTGAAGGCGGCACTTACGAGACAAAAGAAAAACATACAAAATGTACGGAAAAAATCGTAACACGATTCACACAGAAAAATATCTGTGGTGCGAGTATTTGAATAAGAGAATAAATCAAAATCGTCAATTTCGAAGGGCGACTACGAACATGATTTTTACGAGTTTGAAGTCTTATTCCAGCCAGATTCCAATTCAAAATTTCATGAAAGATGGAGCTAAAGTAAATTTGAAGACGATGAATGAAAAGGCATCGTCTCGGTTCCTAAACCCGGTTTCCTTGAAAACAGGTTCTCATAATTTTTTTTTTTCCATGTCAAATGCAATATCTAAATGAATAATACAGCTGGAGAAGTTTATTTCTTTGTCTTATTGGCACAAAGTTTTGTATTATAAACAAAGATGGGCATCGAAATTTTTGAAGGTGTCATGAACACGAAACTAAATTAATATTACTTGCCAAGATACATTTCTGAAGAACAAACCTGGTAAAACTGCATTACGGTTTTTCTATACCCTTCAGCTTTCAAAAGACGAATCCACACAATGATATCCATTTTCTTGCCCAGCAGTATAACTTTGCTTTCGTCACTATTCGCCAAACACTATGAACATAAATACAATTAGAGAACCGAAAATTAATTATTCTTACACATTAGAAAGAAAAGACAATGCGAATCCAATAGTTCATATTTAGGTACAGCAGTTTGCAAATTGAAATGAGAGAATCTTCCATTTCTCATTAGTTTGGAATTCATGATAATTAATTAGCAAAGTATCACAGCAAATTCAGTATTTGAATTTGAGTTTACAGCGCTCAGCTGAAAACTATTATTACTATTACTCGATTAACTGTCAATATGTAGAACAGAACGGAGTACGTATGTTGAATAATGGAGTCAACGTTTTATAGAACAAGAAAATAACGTATTGCTTCTTTTGCTTTCGTTTTCTGTTATCCTATAACATGTTCCTTTGTCAATTTATCATGTTTCTACTTGACAGATATTCGAGAGTAAGCTAAGCTTTCCTAAAAATAATAATTAAAGGAGCATAGTTAACGAAAATCAATATTGGGCCTATATCTCCTACATAAAAATTAACCACAACGTTAAATCCATCCACTTGTTACAGGGAATGTACAGGCAAAATTAGACATTTCGTAAGGGTTATTCCGAATTTTACAGAACAGCAATATAGTGTGTTGGGTAATAAGTTGAGGGACATTGGTCGTCTGCTGTCACCCGAGGTCCAACGAATTCACACCAAGCACTGTGAATCTCACTATCAGTCGTTCAACTTTACAATCAAATCTCACCAATAAATTCATAGAAAATATCTCTGCATTCAAGTATCCATAACGAAATGGTTGGAACTTGACAAGTTGTACAAGTGGATTTTACTTTTCATTATCGGATCTTTACCTATTAGATCAATTTAAATGATGAACGTAAGACACTACTAACTTGACGAATTATATCGCAAGTGATAGGATCAGGAAGAGATTTAATATCAAATAAAACGTCATTCTGAATGTAAATCTCGTACACTACTTGTACTGAAAGCTCGTACAAAGCAGGCATCTGCAGTTTGTCATCTGACATTTTCACATCCATTGTGAGCTCTAAGACAGCTAGTTGTTCTCGCAGTATTCTTCACATGATAAATATTTCAAAATTAGTACAACTACGTGGATAAAACTAACGAAAAGTTAACATAATTAATTAATCTACGTTAAATTTCACGGAACTGAATACTAATACCAAAACAAACATGAAACATCATAGCTAGACGAATCGAATAATCGAATCTGGAAACCTTTCTCAAGCAGACCTCAAACCTTTCCTCAAACGCACACATAAAGGTTACTTACAGTTACAGCCAGAGATGCCGAACGAACGACTCGTTCTTCGTTCCTTCAGCTAGGGAACGACGCCGTTCCGTTCTTTTTTCGTTCCGGAACGAGGAACGGAACGACGGAACGGCCGTTCCCTTATCAGTATTATTCCCCTATCATTTCGCCGTAAGCCTGATTGTTCATTTTTATTCGCAATTTGTAAAATTGTAATTTCTAATGAAGGAAATAGAATTTTTCATGCCTTCACCTTAATTCGCTGCAGGTAGAGGTTGCACTATTTTTATTTTTATGAAGAAAGTACCTGCGAGTAAACTGAATCCACCTTTGTTGTTACCTACAAATTTCAAGATTCAGGTACTCCTCATGTTCCTTAATTGTCGATTTGAGATCGGTTGTTATCGGCGAAAATTAATGATGATTGGTGTCAAGTCTGTTTCCTTGCCATTCTTGTTGATAGTGAAAACATATTTTTATGAAATAATATTTCTCTATCTACGCAACATGATAACCAGGGTTGAGATTTTTATGCTTTTGCATATTTTTTGCCATTGCTTCACTGAACACTTACCTTTACGAACTGTAAGCTTTGAAGTAAAATGAGCCATATATTTAGAAGAGCATTTTTTGTATATTTTATGGGTAGTTGCTTATTATTTTCGACTATGTTTAAAATTCTTAGGGCATTTTCTGGCATATTTTCACAAATTTACAGTTTTAAGGACATAAAAATGCATCTTTCACTAGATTTACTCATTCTTTCTCAGGAAATGGCAACTCTGTCAAAGGAACTTCGAACTTGGTGAACCAAAAGAAAAAGAACAAAGTCGCCTCTTTCTTTCTTCTCTACCATCAAACTTCGTTACAATACTTTTCATTTTTTATTTCAGTTCAGTACATTATATACTGATGCAGAGCCTATTTTAGGAGAAATTTGGAACTGCATTGTATATGATTCTGCATACAAAATTTTTCGTCCTCCTCCTCACGAATGAACTTATAATATTCGGCAAACTGAGGCCATGGACCTGCAGTTTCCGACTGTTCGTTGCACTCATCCGTCATTTAATAAACTTTAAAATGCGAACGAAAAGTATAATTTAAAAAATATGGAAAGATTTGCTGATATATTGTCGAGGAATTGATTCGTTGGAATTCATCTTTTTGTTTCTTTTAGTTATGCTTTATCTGGCTACACTGCCCTGATTGTAATCATCGATGAATGTACCTCCTTTTATTTCTATTCTATTCGATTCTCGTGTTAAGAAAAGGTGCAGTTCTCTCATATTGAAATTTATTAATTAAATCAGTTTATTTTGAGATTTGTTTTCTTTATAAAGATATTGTTGGTAAGTATTTCGACATGGATCCATAGCTTAGGAGACAATCAAGTATGATAAGTTAGAACGGAATACCATCTTTGCCGGCCTCATGAAAGTGTACAAAAGCAACATTGAAACAAGAATGCGAACGATAAGTATTTGAATGCAAATAAAAGCGAATGAACGAAAGAGATAAAAAATAAACTATCATTGAGAATTTCTAGGAAATAAACGAACTGATTGCGAAAGGCAACTTTGAAAGCAGTCTAATCCAAAAATGAGTGAATGGTTGAACATGTTGAAGCAGAATAGGAACTCCACTTTCTTGACAACGCCGTGCGAAATGGTAGCTATGCTTTTTAGAAACGATTACTGGTAATACACTTCGTTTGCGATTCATGAACGTGGAGATACCTGAGTGAATTGCATATACGTAGTGTTAGTGTCTTTATTACTCGCAGGTGCTTCATCTCGCGATGCCCTGGCATAACCATTATGGGGCTGTGAACAATACACTGTCTCCGTCCGCTCGGCGCGACTGATCACCCGCCGTTCGGATGTGTATTGTGGCTAATTTCAACCATAGTAGACTTGCGTTATCGAGTGTAGAGATATGTGCTAGTAAATCGGTAATCGCTATTAGTTAGAAATACTGATATCAGGCTCCTCTCAAAATAGTGAAGGAACATGTAAGTTGACACTAAAGAACTTAATTATTTACAGCTAATGAAACGAACGATGGAAAGAAAAGAGACCGAACATTACGAAAGTGAAGGCGAAGGAACGACTGATAACACTGTAAGTAATTGAATGATATCTCGAATGTGAAAACAAAGAACGGCAGGCAGCGCTTACCTGCAAATAACGAATGGCGAATTACAGTGTTTTAAGTGAGAATTGATGTGTTGTGCATCTCAGTGAATTTATCTTTGGTCTCATACGAATATTCTGTGTTTTCAGGAGAGAAAGAAGCGAAAGTCCACAACGAATACTTCGAATGGTCAAAATGAGGCAAATGTAAGCGCCGGTGAACGGGGAACCACAGAGAATACGAAAGATAGCGAAAGTAGCGATGATAGCGTGAAGACCAGCATCGAAAGTGGAAGGACAAAAAGAGATGAAATGATTATCCGAAGAGAAAGAATCATCAGGACAGACATCATGGTTACCATCATGCAGCGCCTGGATGAAATAGAACAAAAATGGAAGAACGAAATGCAACAGACCGTTGAGAAATTTACAAGTATGTTGAATGCTATTTCGCTTATTGAAAGTGTAGAAGGTATCGAAAAATCGGCAACTGAAACGTCTAAAGTCAGTAATGAAAAGGAAGAAAGTGAAAAGACACAAAGATTTTCGAAGGGTGAAACAGAATGACAAAGAATGAACATGGTGAAAGTGAAATTCAATAAAATAGACATATTGACAAAAGAAGCAGATTTCACACTGTGGAAAGATAAAGTAAAGAATGAATGTAATGCAAACGGATGCTTGTTTATTATTGACAAGAATATGACACCAAGACAGCGAATGAGCGAAAGAGAGAAAGAAAATTTAAATGTGAAGGTGAGAAACTTCATCATTCAACACTTGGATGGATTTTATCACCGTCAAGTTATAAATATTGAAAGCGCGCAAGAGGTAACGGACAAACTGCAATTATTGGCGCAGCCCTTAACCAGAGCGACTGAATACTCTTTGCGAAGGCAGTTCGGCGACCTCAACTATAAAGCGAAAGATGAGTCAGCGACAGACTTCATTGCTCGATTTGATGATTTGGTGGAGAAATTACAAAGATGTCCAAATGTAAACATGAGCGAAAGTGAGCAGAAACAGGGATTTCTGATGGCGATAGAAAGTGAATGCCCGAACATATTCACTAGAGATATAACTAGCAAAAAGGGCTTAACGTTGAACGAATTGAAAGCCCTGATGATCGAGGAAGAGCAGAGAGTGAAAGAAATTCGTCGCAGAGAAGAGGCCAAGGATTCTGTAGCAATGTTGACCAAAGGAAAGATGAACCAGCCGCGTGAAGAAGTTACTTGTTACAAATGTGGCAAATATGGCCACAAGGCGAATGTATGTGAAGCGCCAAATGGAGCATTGTGGTGTTATAACTGCCGCCGGTATAGAAAAAATTATATTTCACGGACATGCCCAGTACAGCGGAGCAATGCAGGTAAAGGTCGTGGACTAACAATAGGTGTGGTGGAGAAAGATAGAAGAGTGGATAGGCGAGTGAATGTACCCAAGGCGAATATACAAGAAAAACGAATGAGTGAAAGTAGTCCGCAGCCAACCCAGAGGATTCAGCGAAGGACCCTGCGAAAGATACCTCTGAGGAAGGCAGAACACCTGGCGGAGCGACGTGTCCGAAAAGGTAGAGCACAGCTTGTGATCTTTGATGGCAACAACGAAGATACCGTAATGGTTGATGAGAATGATTTGTCCAGTGACGAAGAGAATTTCATCATGTACGCCGATCAGCAATCCAGTGACGACGATGACAGTGGACTAAAGACCTTCTACAGTAAATATGAAAGTAAGTATGTCGACTCTATTAGTCTAATAATTGATACGGGGGACACAGAACACATGGTCAATAATGAAAAACAATTTGTAACCTTACAAAAGTTAGAGAAAACCAAAGTTATAGTCTGTGCCAACAAGGACAGACAGACGAATTTAATTATTGAATATTGTGGAGATATTGTCATTAAGGATGATAATGAGAAGATAGGTTGTTTGAAAGATGTCCTCTATACTCCCCACCTGACTGAAAACTTATTCTCTCAGAAAATTGCGAAAGACGGGATTGGTGACTGAGATAGATGACAACAGAGTTTTGATTAAAGATGGTAAAACAAACGAGCGAATGAAATCTGGTGAATATAAAGGGAAGTTCTGGTGGCTAACATTTCCACTTCCACTGGCAAATGCAAGCAGAGAAGTTCAGTTGAATGTAATGAGAGACTTGAACTTGATTGAAAGGAATTGTAAGCGGTCGAGAAAAAGATGTGCAAACTTGACAAATGAAGAGAAAGGAGGGAGTACAAAGAAGGTGAAAGTAACAGATAAGTTGAAAACAGACATGACTGGAGAAAGCGAAATGAAAGAAAGTGACCTAATTGCTATTGATAAAGCTAGAGTTAGATGTTTGCGTGAATGTGAAGGACTACTCTGGCACTTGAGACTGAATCATGCATCCAAGGGATATCTTCAAATAGCGGTGAAAGTAATACCAGAAATGAGGCATGTGAGAATAACTCCTGAAATATTTGATTGTGAGGCATGTAAATTAGCAAAAGCAAAACGAAAGCCATGTTTGAAAGAGCGAACGCGTGCTGAGAGACCACTACAGAGAATACACTCGGATTTGATGGGACCAATTAAACCTTGTTCCTACTAGACAGGTGCACGCTTCATAGTGACTTTCACTGATGACTATTCTAGATTCACTATGGCATTTGCCATGAGCGATAAAACCCAAGTGCATGTGGCTATGTCAAACTTCATAGATGAAGTGCGTCATCTACTAGGAACAGCGAATGAAATTATTGAATTAAGGACAGACTGTGGCACTGAGTACACAACTCATAATTTGCGAAAGCTGTTGGCGAAAGAAAATATCTCATTGCGACAAAATATTCCCTACACCCCACAACACAATGGATGCAGTGAACGGATAAACTTAGAAATTGAAGAGAAGGTGAGAGCAAATTTGATCAGTGCTAAGATGCCAAATTATTATTGGGCGCATGCTTTGAGGTATGTCCTGCATGTTCACAACCGGACCCCAAATAGAGCAAATGATTTTCAAACTCCTTATGAAAGGCTTACTGGAAGAATTCTAGAAGTCAAATACATCCGAAGGTTCGGATGTCTAGCCTATGTATTGAATCAGAAAGCGAAGGATGAATCAAAATTCGGCTCACGCGCGAGGAAAGCATTCCTTCTTGAGTGCAACGACACAGGCTATACTCTTTTGGATGCCAAAGATAGGACCCTAATTAGGTCAAAGAATGTAGACTTTGTTGAATCGAATGTATATGAAGACTATTTTGGCCCTGATTCCCACTTGTCTATTCATGAACTAATTTTTGAAAGGGTTGACAAAATTAAAGAAACAAGCGAATGTAAAGACACTACTCTTGAAACGAAAGATGAACTTGAGGGTAAATTTGAAGCAAATGACCCAGAAAATCATATTGGGATGAATCAAGATGAAACAACTCTAGAAGGGAACCCCCTGGGTGAATTTATAGGAAAGGATGATGAGTTCGAGTACTATCAAGAGGAGGTTGATGTTGATGAAAGTGCGAATGTTATCTGCGAAAGTACAAATACAGTTACGGACGACCCAGAGACTTATACTGATGCAATGAACAGTCATGATAGCGAATGTTGGGTAAAGGCAGTGAATGAAGAACTAGACGCACACGAAAAATGCAAAACTTGGAAGTTGGTAAAAAGATCAACCTTAAGTGAAAGAACACCAATAGTGAAGGCACGATGGGTGAATAAGAAAAAGATAGAACCAGATGGGAGTGTAAGATATCAAAGCCGATTAGTAGCGAAAGGGTTTGCAGACAAAAATAACTATGACCGAACTGAAATCTATGCACCAGTTGCGCGAATGGGTGATGTTAGATTTATTTTTACTGTAACAAATAAATATAACCTTGAGTTAACTCAGTTGGATGTTAAGACAGCGTTTTTGAATGAACATTGGAGAAACAGTCTATATGGAAATCCCTGAGGACTGGCTGAAAGAAAGTGTGAGCTAGTAAGCAAGAAAATTTAAGCAAAGTTTGTTTGTGAATGAAGCGAGGTTGTACGGTTTGAAGTATCTCTAAAAGATGGTTCATACGTTTAAAGAAGCTATGAAGAAGATGCATTTGAGAGCTATCCTTTTCAGTCAAGCTATTGTCAGGCGCAAAGGAAAGGATTTGCAATCCTATACTGTAGTGGATGATGTGTTAGTTGCAACCAGTAGTGAAAGTGAAATGAATGATGTGAAATTGAATTTGATGAGGAATTTCAGAGACGATCTAGAAACCAAAAGATTCCTTGGAATTGAGATTCTCAGAGATCGAGCAAAAGGAAGATTGTTTATACACCAGAGATAGTTCTTGGACTCAGTTCTAAAACGTTTCAACATAGACGAATGCAAAACTGTTAGTACACCTATGGTTCAAGATAACGCAAGGCGGCTGCTAGAGAAAGACTCTAGCAACCTGAATAATGTTGATGAAGGGAATATGGGTGCAATACCTTATAGACAGGCAATAGGCTCCTTATTGTACTTGACGAATGGTACCAGACCAGATGTTACATTTGCAGTGAATGTACTGAGTCGGAAGCAAAGCAATTACATAGTGAATGATTGGTCTCAGGTAAAGCGAGTGTTGAGGTACTTGTCAGGAACGAAAGATTTGGGAATTCAATTCAAAGGCGAAAGAAACTCTATCGAATGCTTCCCAGATGCCTCGTTAGGTTTAAATGATGAAAAGGGTCAATCTACAACAGGATATGCAATCTTCTTATTTGGAGACCTAGTCAGTTGGCGACCAAAAAAGCAGAATCATGTGGCTCTTTCATCAGCAGAAGCGGAATTTGCAGCGATGAGTACTGCAAGTAGAGAAGTGTCTAATATATCAGAAATGTGCAAGCGAATGTTGAATATGTGTGTATCATGTACAATGTTTGAAGACAACAGAGCGGCGATAGAACTTGCGAAAACTGAAGAATCCAAAACATTGAAACATATTGTGAATCTATGTTATCATCATGTGCGAAGTGAATTACAGCAAGAGCGAATGAAGCTGGAGTGGATTAGCTCAAGTCAACAAATTGGCGATTTCTTTACAAAACCACTAGCAAAAGGAAAATTTAATGAATTTTGTAAACAGCTGATGTGTTGTAAATCAAAAGTATTCTAATCAAGGTGTTTTGTAATTTTTTAGATCGCTGGTCCAAGTGAAAGATGAAAAGGAGGCGATTAAGTTAACGGCGAATGAATTGTTGGCGAAAGTGTTGTCAAGAGAAGGGAATATTCAAGTTGAAGATGGCGAAGGAAGTTAAATTGAATGAACTCCATCCGAGGAGGGAGTGACGAGGAATTGATTTGTTGGAATTCATCTTTTTGTTTCTTTTAGTTATGCTTTATCTGGCTACACTGCCCTGATTGTAATCATCGATGAATGTACCTCGTTTTATTTCTATTCTATTCGATTCTCGTTGGCGTACTATTGTTAGTCCAGTTGACGTAGATTTCGTGGATTCTTCAAGTGATCTTATCTGTAAATACATATAACATATGTCATCCTGAAGTGAGAAAAAGCATTTTATTTCACATACTGAAGGATTCTCCAGACACATTACTTTGTATATTGATTTCCGAACGTAATTGGCAGGTTTTGGCGGATTTGGAGCATTCACTTTTGTTGGAACCGCGTTCCACTTAAGTTTCCGCCAACCATCCTCTCTTTGGCACTCAAATTGGTCGTCATCAAAATGCATCTATTTTCCATAACAAATGTACCTCTATAGTGCTCCATCATCGAAATTGTGGTAGAAATGATAATGAAGCGCGTTTATCATAAACATTTACCTCACAAATGCGACTGTTATTGGTTGCTTTCCAATTTTCTCTCTTGCAGTTGTTTTGCCATCAAGCTCGGCGTTCGGCATTTGACGGGAACCAATATAAGCGGTAGCCTTTTTCTGTCGAATTTCCACAATTAATAACGGAACATCCCACCATTATTGAAAACAGACGTTACTGATGACACGATTAAATTAAAATCAACTCATCTAACATACATTAAATAACATTTTTTAATTAAACAAGCTACCTCGCGGATCGCGAGGTAGTAACAGGGTGTTTGCCATTGGGACTATGCAAATTGTAGAAGCGCTAGTGTAGAATAGGTATTTTTTGATAAGCGAATGATGCTCAGAATCTTCGACCATCCAGATCTGAAGTAGTCTTCTTTTCGTTTTTCCCCCCACCAGACCCGGGAACATAAAAGCACAGGACGCTACACGCACATCATGGAAGTTCAAGGCTTCGAACTCTGAAGCTGCAATCACCCGGCGGACTTTGATAAACACAGAACATACCAGAAAACTAGAATACATTTCCATTTAATTCATTCCAAGTGGCAAGCAGAAATCAAACACTCTACCTTTGCAAGACAAACAATAAATTCAAAGGCCATAGTCAGGAGTTTCAACGAATATGAACTGTCAACTGCTGATAACAATTCAGAGGGACAGGAATTTTGTATCGATTCAAATAAACGAGGAATTTTACTTCCATTCAAATAAAGTTGTGTTCTCACTTGAGAAAACGCACATTAATGTGTGCTCACTCCTCATTACAATGTTTATAAGACGAAAAGACATTAGCTCTATGCTCCACTCCTGTGAATTCGTGAACTGTTAATGCGAGAAAAATAATCTGTCATTTCAAAAACAAAACGTGATCTGCCAATTATTTATTCACGTTTTTCATCAATTCCGCTACACGATTATAATATAAGTTCAAATTCGTGGTTGAAGGTATGTTGATGGTTTTGGATGATTCCTCAATCCTGACTGATAATGAAAGAGGAAAGTAAATAGTCAAACGAGAAACGAAATATTCGTGAAAGACCTCTGAAACAGAATACCAAAATCACCAATTACTTAATACTGCTAACATATTTATGAGACATAACTCACATCGCATTATTCCCCGGAAAATTTCCAGATAAGAGTACCACAGAATGTTGCTTGTCCTTGGTTCGATTCAAATACATTACTGAGAACCCATTTCATAGTTCATACAAACAAACAATACACTTACCTCTTCTAAATCCAGTTAATGTCTTCACTTTCTTTGAGGAAATAGTTCCTTTTTAGGACAGTACGAGTTGCACAATACTGTCATGAGTAAAATATGAAATTACGAAATAAAACGTAAATAAGTTGCATTTGACAGATAACTCCTCATTTGTAAATCGAACCACAGGCCTTTGCCTTAAGACCGATCTCAGGATCTAAATGCAACTGAGCTAAAACTGAACTATGATCAGTAAACAATTCACTCTTATTTGGAGAAAAACTAGAAATACTAAATACTAATGAGTATCGAGAAACAGAATAATCGTCAATAATCAATCATCAGCCGATTCGTAATTATTGGCAACAGATTACAGATTTCACGCCATTATATTAGCGTAGCGGAAGCTTCACTGTTCGAAACCTGGAAGAGAATAAGTATGTATATCAAAATTACCATTAATACTATGCGTGCATCACCATATGCTCCATCAAACATAATTCACATCACATTATTCCTTGAAAATTTTACTGATAAGAGTATCAGGGAAAGTTGTACTAGGTTCCAGGTTCGATTCAAAGAAATTCTACCTTAACTGAACTGAGGACTAATTTAAAACATTAACAAACAACAAACTTACCTGTTCTAAATCCAGTTATACAAATTTTACACAGTTTGAGCGTATACATTTTTGCGTAGCAGGAATCCTGAATCTAGTTTACATAAGCGGCTGATAGTATTGAAAATGTTCTTCTCGATGCGACTCATAGTATTTCAAATAATATTATCAATTTACGAGCTTGTTCTTGGTGGGATTGATAATATTCTCGATAATATTCTTTATGGATTCGATTATACTCACGGATTCTTTCACGTCTTTCTCTTCGATGTTTCTCATTATATCTACGATTATCTTGACGTATTCTATTCTGCGTAACTGCATTATCATAACATTTAGTAATTCGTTTGTCTCTCCAAATTAACTGTAACAAATCATTACAAGCATTAAATCTTCTATTGGCATTATTGTTCAATTGTTCGGATATTGTTCAATTGTTCGGATACAACCTCAATTATTCCCTACTGAGGACTGGAATCGGATTCCAAAATATCCAGAATCTTAATTGCTCGAGCTCCTTCCTTGTTGCGCCAACTGGTATTGATAAAATGGATAAAACACTGATAATAAAAACTGAACTAAAACTGAACTATGATCTGTAAACACAAAGTCATATAGATACACCAAGTCGTTCGACTCTCCATTTAACCAATGTTAAACTTCGTATGTTACGATAATTTATCCCGATAGCAGCGCTGGCAGCGTTCGACTGCCGTGAAATCAATGTAAACGTTGGGAGCCCTAACAAGGTTTTGCGTTTATCTCACTAACGGTCGAGTTTTATGAAAACGTGAAAAGAACAAAATTTATTCTACCTGTTATTTTCTATAAGGTAAGATCAGTTTCAAAATTTTACCCATAAAAATTTCGAATTTACTCGCATTCGATGGGAAATTCCAAGGTGAACAAATTTAGTTCTTTCCAATTTTTCATCAAAATTGATAGTTTTTGAGCTAATCCGCAAAAACGTAAAAATGTCCATATACGCGCAATGCAACCAAAGGAGTTCAGCGATAGCAGCGCGCTGGCATGACGGCAGAACGCGGAAACGCGCTAGTCGTCTAACTTGGTGTATCTACATGACTTTGTGTAAACAATTCGCTCGTATTTAAAGCATGGCCTGCGCACTCAAGGGATTTGTTGAATTCTTATTTTTAGTTCACGGTTCCAGACACCTGCAGCGCTGATTGTAGAGAATAATTCGAATATTTTGTATGCGTGCATCCGGTTCGTTATCTTTGTTTACCATCCGTTACTGTTGAAATCTATTTCGAATATTTGAGGATTCAGTTTTTGCATTATTATTTATTGTATTTTTAGTTATTTTCGTAATTGATCTTGTTTCTATTTCAACCAAGTGTGTTCGTAATTCTGGTTTCGTAATGGTACATAAATGTGCCGTTCGTGGATGCTCCTTGACTGCCAAAGTCGTGAAGATGCATTTGTTCCCGAATGACGAGGAGGTAAATAATGAAGTCCACTCTGTAAATTCCTGTTGAGGAATGTGCATGAAACATGTCTTTTTTCAATTTGTTCTAGCGTGCATTGAGATGGTTGAATGCCAGTGGAAGGCAAGACTTGATTGGGAAACCGGTGAATTTGATTCGAACGAGGTATCGAGTATGTGATACTCATTTCAGTGATGAGCAGAAGTTTCCCGTTGTAAGGGATCGAAATCGTACAAACTTGAAATGTACGAGTGTACCAGATAGAAGTAATTATTTACACGTTATCATTCCAATCGTACAGTGCTTCTTTACGGCCAAGTATGAATGTACTCAATTCTTTCGTATTGTATTCATTAGATATTTCTGTCAGTCAGTCGTCGTCTACTGATGATCAAATTCTTATATTACCTTCGGGTTCCAGTAGTCAGACAGGTAATTCTTTTCTTCTATTCTTGGTACAACACATCGCTCTTTTAGTGTTGCAAAATGTGACATATTTGGTAACAAGTACCTCTTCCTTGAGAATGAACCTATTATTATGTATGAGCAAACTGTATTTTCAGTTTCAATGGACTTACAAACTGTACCACGATGCAGCAGATTCAGTTCAGCCACTACTTCTGATCCAAACATTTCATTACTTAGCTCTCATGGTAAGTACAGTAATAAGCATCGTTTATTTTCAATGCGTGTTATTTACTATTACCCAATAGTTGTTCGGTAAGTACGAATTATAACACTGTTTTTTGAAAGGTAAATGCTTCTTTATCACTGTTATTTCCTTCCTATGGTAAAACGTAGTAAACAATGCCGGTAAAGAAAAATAATTTTCCTAAGGATGTTAAAGAAATAAATAATGGTCAACAATAAACTCATGATTTTACGGCGGACCCCTGCAGAAGCGCTAGTAGTATCAGATTGCGAATCGCAACGGAACGATCAAAGTTCAACACATTCAAAACCGAGAATCCTACAGTACACTGAAATTTATGTTTATTAATACCAAATGACAACTAATGATAGACAAAAACAAACTAATATGTATTTCATAAGTTTTGAACATCTATATTACCTAGTATCAAATTTTACCACAAAAGTGAGCAAATTATTTCAGTGGCTTTATACAAATTATCGTTGTACACCACTGATTCTGACAAATTTCAGGTTCTTGACGTCTTTTATTCCTACATAAACACAATATTTCATCGACTACGAATTTAACCGCGGTAAAATATATTCACATGAAGTTACCTATAGGTACTTAATTACAGGAACATTCTAATTTGGTACACTGCGACTTTTTCAATTTTTTCGTGGAGATATTTTTTCTCAAACATCTGATGCCCTTGCCTTACCGAACAGTTATTGGGTAAAATAAACTACACAACAGGATTGGTAAATAAGCGACACTCGTGCGTTCGCTTCACTCGGCTGCGTCTCGTTCCGCAAACTTCGCACTCGTTATCGCTTATTTACCGCTCCTGTTGTGTAATCTACTATTACAGACCGGTTGGTTGTGAAACATTGATTTTGTTCTTATTAGGTAATGTTGGTAGTACTCCGGATTCTGGAAACCTTCACCTGTCAGCAACGGATAGTCCCAAGGAGTCAGGTATTTCCCCGCAAAAATTGCATATAATACTGTGGGCGTTTGAAATGAACTGCCTCATACACAGAGCTCATTTTCTTGTTGTGTAGATCTCGCACCTAATGTGATGCATCCTACGACTGAAACTATGAGGGAAGAAAGGTCAGTGCATGACATTACCGAACTTGTGAGAAAAGAAACATCTTCGGTTGATGTACGCCCTCTAGGTAAGCAAAATCATTGTTAAAATTACATTATGCACTTTATTGTCAACTACGTATTTGAATCACATAATGTTTGGCTTCGCCGCAGGCTGCAAAGCCGAAGAGCTTCTTCTCAGCCATGCAACTTTCCTTCATCATGGGCGTCAACTCCATGCGACAGCCTGAAAGTTTGCCGCATTGAATGAGTTCTATCGCGGCTCAGCCGCATTGAAAATAATTGGAGATTTACCAAGTACCTATATGAAAAGTTGAACGGCAAAACCCCCACGGCTCAATGTATTTCATAAGACGGTGTGAGTTTTGCCAACAAAACTGCAAGAATGCCGCATTGAGATTTTGAAAAGTTGACTCCTATGTCCTTCTTCATTTTCTTTCGGTCTCTAAATGTTTCGCTCGTTCACTGCGCTCTCATGATGTGCTCTTATTCCTCTCGTAAATGTCGGTTTCTTTTCTGTGTTATCTGATCATTACCCTGATATTCTCCTTGGTTCTCTTTCCTTTCCTTCAAACTTGTTTCCTAGCCGTTCCTAATTTTTTCTCGCACTTGTTACATGTCTGAAACCAGGTTCTTCACTCCTCAGGCTGCAGCCGTTTCATGTAGACCTTGTTTTTCTTATTTTGTTTAAATGCTATTTTTGTGTTAAGTGCTTTTTAGTCGCAGTCTTGTACTCTGAGGTAGCTGAGGTAGGGCTGCGACGGTGTTCTCGTATTCCCTAGTTTAGTCCATCTCCCTCTAGTGGCCCTGGAGACAGCATGGGAGCATCATCAAGTCTTTTTGTCTCCCCCCCCTTCCCCCAGTATACACACTGGTGCTGCGTCAGACAGGATTACCTAAACCAAGCTACTTGTTTATCACTTCTGTTCAGCACCTCCTCAGCCAATCTTCAAGAAAACGAGCTCTGCTTCAGTTAGAGTAACGCTCTTCTCCTGGAGTACTAAAGATTATAGTGCAGTGATTGATTGCTCCATCATCATGCAGTTTGAATTATTGTTAATATTACATTCATTTATTTCAGACGAAGAACTTCTGATCATTGAAGAAGAGGTACAAATGGAAGTACTATTTCCAACACCTACTGATACTGCATCAGGTGAATTGAATGTAATTATTATGCATTTGGACCGGTCACCCGACGCACCTTGTGGGCAGCGAGGAAGTGAAACGTCGCGTCATGTGGAGTAGCGGGGAATTGAAACGGTACGTTTCACTTCCACGCTGGCCGCATGATACGTCGGGTGACCGGTCCCCATCAACTCGGGCATTTCATGCAAACTCTACTTCATTCATGCGTGCTTCAGGAATGCATGTCATTTCTGTCAACGGTTATATTAATGTATTTTACATTGTTTTTCCGAAGATTACCATTCAACTGTAAATGTACACTTCACGGATAGTGCACCACCTCCAGTGACAGACAGCTCGGAAGGTAAATTTCTCCTACGTTAATATGTGTTCCACCTCTTATTTTCACATTACACCGATAACAAATGTGCTTCCTTCACCTCACGGTGCTATGCTGGATTTCTCTTGTTTTATGGGCATATGAAGTACATTAATTACCCCAGTGGCATGGTACAGTGCATTGTTTGTGTTCTTTGAACAGTTGTTGGATCCTATCTATCCCATTAGTGTTCCTCACAGTGTGTGGAGATAACATGTCACTTAATGCAGCCAAGTGCTACCTATAAGGATAAGTGTATTAATTTTTAGAAAATAATATACCAAGTGTTTCTTATTTATTCACATTACTGATGTCATGGGACGATACGTATTTTCAGTAAATGTCACCTTTGTTGACATCAGACGTTTTTATTACTGTTTGTGTACTTGTAAATGTTCAAAGTGAACTGCTGGTAATGTTAGAGCACCTGGAAACACCCGAGTATCGCAATACGCCATTTTTGGAACTTCCGCGCACGTCGATGCCGAATTGAGTACGCGGTACGCTCCGCATAGTCGGATTCGGCATCGACGGGCGTGGAAGTCCCAAAAATGGCGTATTGCGATACTCGGGTGTTTCTAGGTGCTCTAGTAATGTCTGCGCTGTGCACGTGACATGACTGCTGCGAGTAAAGGCTGCTTTATACTGGCTGTACACTGGTAACTTAAACCCTAAAATCCCTAAATTTAACGATCTGGTATAAACCAACTGTAGAATTTGGATATATTCTAACTTCTAAGTTACCGGATGCTGGTTAAATGAAGCGACCTTAAGTAGACTGCTGCTTCTAATGGAAAGTCACTGTTCTCTCAGTTTCAACCGATGAACGTGCTCACTTCTTTTCATTCTTCTATTATTGAGTCTCCAAGCACAGCTGATAAGAATTTCACAGATATACAATCGCAACGACGGTCCATCGAAAAATGTGGAATAGTGAAAAAAGTATATCTGCATGGATAATTTAAGGTCTCTATTTGAATGGAATTTCATCAGAAATCTTCAAGAAGATTCCTTTGATTCCCGAAGATAATTTATGAGGACTGTCATTGAAAATATTGAGGAAACATTTCCGATCATTTTTGAAGAATTTCATCGGACATTATTGAGAAAAATAAGAATTTACAGATATCGGTAGCCGGTTTTCAGTGTCATGTGAATGGCTGCATTTAATTCTGTGTATTTCGTCCCTGTGCCGGTCCGGCACAACATTTTGTCCGGCTACCTTCGGTTACCGGGCCCGGTTTCACGTGTGAACGCACTGATATACTCCTGTAGATATTGTAACCGAGTCCGGCCACCGGATCGGATAACTGGTGTCGTGTGAAGCAAGCCTAATGTACCAACATATTTCTTTCCCAGATATCTAACATTTTTTATTCTCTCCTTATCATGCTACTGCTTAACGTGCGTCTCAGCAGGTCTTCAGGTTTTTTTGAAACACACTATCTCATTTCTTTTTTAAAAATCTGCCAGACTAGAGCATTGTATGGAGAATAGAAATTGAATGTTCACAATTCAGGTTGCCAAAGTTGGATCCACATTCCCATGTTCCCCGTGATACTTAAACGTTCCTATTCCATTCTGACGCATAGAAATGTAAATTCAGTGCTGAACGTTGTCCTCTTGTACCTACTTTTTTCATGGTTCACAGCTGCATTCCTAGTATTGATGGTGGTAATGATGATAATAATAGTAATAATAATTACGATCGTCATTTATTAACTCCCTTGTCTGTATACATATTTACTGAAACTAAACACTACATGGTGTACTTAATTCTTTTATTTGCAGAGAGACGTCCTTGTACGCCAACAACTGCTGACTTGGATGCAACGTGTTCGGCTACAGATGGTAGGATAGGTAATTATTCGTAGCACTGCATTTTAGTCATGGACTCCATGAATTAAATCAATGTACACAGTTCACTAATTAATCATTCCTTATGGTTCTACAGTAGATTCATTGAGCGGTGTACTACAGACTTGGGAAACTCCGAAACGTCCTGCAGGTACATTCCGCACAGTTGATTATACTCCTCTTCAACTCACCCCCTGTCTCGTAATTATTGCTTCTTATAAGATAATGAAGCGCAAGACGATTGCGGCATGCAATTATTATTTTTCTCATTCGAGCTGGATTATGTAAGAGATGAATATATAAAAAAATTGTCTGCATTTCAGATTTAAAAAAGAAGATGCGTTTGCTAAGCGCAGTGAACGCCACTCGCGCCCGACAGCTGACACCAAGAGCGTTGAGATTTTACAATACCTCAAAGAAGCTTCGAAAATTGGCGGCGCGTTTGGATAAGAGGAATGAGGCAACTAAGACCCGTTTGAAACTTGCTGAGGAATTTGTTCGGTCGAAGGAATTCTTGAAAACGAAAGTCAATGATGTAACCTTCAATTTCATCGACTGCCAGCTGAAGGAGCAGAAGAAAAGAAGTCGAGGGCGACGCTTCACCTTGGAGGATAAAATTTTTGCTCTGACGTTGTTGAAGCAGAGCCCGAAAGGCTATCGCTTGCTCCAAAAGACCTTTGCCTTGCCTTCACGGAAGACGTTGATGCTGGTATAGATAACAGTCCTTCTGTACTTATAATGTTTGTAGTATTAGAAGAGTAATTATTTTGAAAATTGCGCGTATATTGACGCACTTTGTACACTGTCTTTCATGGTATTGACTTTAATAATTTTTATTTTTATTTTTTTTAGCTACTGAACCGGATACCATTTGGTGCAGGTATCAATGAAGCAGTCTTCCGCAGCTTCCAGACTTCTGTTCAGAAAATGGATCCCCTAGACCGGTACTGCTGCGTCATCTTCGATGAGATGTCCCTGGAACCCGCATTGTCATTCAATAAAAAAGAAGACTTCATCGAAGGTTTTCAGGACACAGGAGATGGAAGGAAGAAAGCCTTTGCAGATCATGCTCTGGTGTTCATGGCCAGAGGTATTAAAAGAAAGTGGAAGCAACCAGTGGCATTTTATTTTGTCGAAAATGGCATGAGTTCAAGGCAGCTAGCTGCAACGATTAAGGTTATTATTCGTCAGCTGTGTCAGATTGGGCTCCGTGTCATTGCTACTGTCTGCGACCAGGCAGCTGCTAACGTTGCTGCCATTAAGTACCTCAAGGCCGAGACAGCAGGTCACTTCGCGCGTCTGGGGCAAGAGAACCGCTTCTTGGGTTTCAGTGTAGATGGGGAAGAGGTAAATGTATTCATTGTACATGTGTATGTGAATGTGTCTCCCTTATTTCCATGAATTAATACTAACATTGTACGGGCATTTGTTTATAGATCATTCCTCTTTTTGATCCACCTCATCTACTGAAGTGCATCCGCAATAATTTGACTGATGCACAGGCAAAATTTATATGGCCCAAAATGAGTTCTGCGGACCAGATCGCCTCTTGGACAGATGTAATTAAACTGTACGAGTTGGATGTTGGTGACTTCGATTTCCGGATGGTGAACAAGCTTACTGACGCCCACGTGTACCCGGATAAGATTAAAAAAATGAAAGTAAGCGTGGCCGCTCAAGTCTTCTCGCAGCGTGTTTCAGCAGTGATGAGAGGCATTGCGAAACACAGTGATGGTAAGTTATGCCAACTTAGCACATTACTGTGATGATACGTTGAAACTATGCGATAGTTAGTCTTCTTGTTTGTGTGTCCATGTGTAACACCATCAGTTCAAAATAACTCATTCTACCAACCTGAAATTTTCACGACACGTTTATGCACTACAAAAGCAGGTTAAAAGTTGTAGCGGAAGTTTGTACCCCTGTTAGGGGAAGGCTAAAGTTTTTGGGAGCTCTTTTTCTCTAGAAATATGTTGTATTACACCCTTACTACCGTATATCCGAGTTTCAACCTCCTGTCTCCCTCCATTCTTCATACTGAGAGGTTGAAAGTGAATGTGAATGCAAATTTCTATCGATCCTGCGCGCGCACAATATTTTGTTTTGATTATTGCTATAGGAAGATTCTATATTGTAGCACACTTTGGTATTTCAGGTGGGGTAGAAGTGGTGCATTTCAGCCCTCTGACTTCCTTGAACTGAAAATTTCAGGACACATTCGTATTAGCCGTGGGAAGGTTTGAAAATTTTTTGTTGTCTGGATACCTGGCTGAGGAATTATTCTGACGAACGTAAACTCTTGTCAGTTTTGTGGATTACACCGCTATGATCCAAATCCTGCCTCCGTACCCCAAGAGAAGCCAAATATTTGTGAATCGAAACCGAATAAATTCAGATAAGCTTTTTTAAAGGATTAGAAAAGCGGTTGGCTGCTACCTGCTGTGACCTTGATGGGTCTTCCTCGATTCATTGGATCTTGAGCCATCTTTTTCTGCTCGTATTCTGAGGGACATTAGAATATCGGCCATCTAGAGGTATCCCACAGTGTCCTTAAATTCAAGAGGTCGGATTTAAGAACCCAGAGTCATATCTTTCTACATCACACCACAGTTGCTAGTTGCTTGTGAGCGCCCGGCCCCAAGATGACTTACATTTTGATTATCCTGGGGCTGAAGTGAGGGTTACTGGATTTAGGCCCTAAGACATAACTAGAACCCCTGGTTCAACTAGAACCCCCGGTTCTGACGCTAGAAGTACTCGGAACATTTTCAGGTTCGAGAACTTGAAAAATAAACGAACATGTTTGAGGCTGAAGACTCTTTGAAGCGAAGTTATGAATTTACCTCCATTATCAAACATTTTTGTATCCCCACAGTGACCTAATTGAACTTTGTATTTTATAGGGAAACTCCCGGACTCAGCTGTTGGAACTGCCAACTTCTTATTATTTTTTGATAAGTTGTTCGACAGTTTCAATGGTACTGCGGTTGAGACCGCTCATGGTAAAGACTTGCGATGCGCAGTAACGCGTTCATCACCGCACCACAAGTTCTGGAAAGAAGCTGTGTCCGTTCTGGAAAGCATTCGTTTTGTATCATTGAATGGTCGAGAACATGTGCCTCCTACTGTTCACAACTGGCTGTCCACAATCAGAGGCATGCGTGTAATTTGGTCCCGATTGAAGAAGGAAGGATTTCAGTTTGTGTCTCCACGGAACTTCAACCAGGATCCGAACGAAAATTTCTTCGGCAGTATACGAAGCCACAACTTCCGGAATATCAATCCCTCTTCCGCGGCTTTCAAGGCTTCATTTAAAAGTTTAATTGTGAACAATTTTGTTTCTCCCCATTCGCCCGGCTTCAACTGTGAGCAAGATGAGAGCGAAGGAACTCTGCACAGTTTGAGAAACTTTTTGTGTCTTCCGGCAGATGAATGTGCCACTGCATCACATTCAGAATATACATTACCAAATAACGATGGCTTCACGTTTTCCGGAACTGTAAGGGATAAAGTCCTATCATTACATACGTACCTCGCCGGATATGTGGCCAAAAGAATCCTGAAAGTAGTGACCCCGTGTTCTGTCTGTCCAAAGGAACTGAAGGCTAGAACTGCTGCCCATTTGGAGTTGATAGAGGCACGAGATTACCGACGGAAGGCATTACTTAGACCAGGAACAGAATTCGTTACCCTGTTCAACCAGTGTAATGATATTGCCCACCACTTGCTGCCGATCATGTGCACCGGAGATAATGTACAGAGGAATCTTATCCAGAAAATGAAAGAGTTTGTGGTCAACAAGTTCACCTGCACAGAGCATGAGCTATTTAATTTGTTCTTGAATATCTTCACCAACTTCTACATTCACACTTGGATCAAGAATGTGAATAAAATATTGAAAGGTACTGATCAGCGAGATGTAATAAATGACGACATTAAGAAGCTAGCACTGAAGAAGTACGAAAAATATAGAGCCAGGAAGAGGAAAGTTTATAAAACGAAACAGCTGGTATCCTAGTTGTTTCGTTTTATAAACTTTCCTCTTCCTGGCTCTATATTTTTCGTACTTCTTCAGTGCTAGCTTCTTAATGTCGTCATATCCTAGTCCCTCCGGTCACTGACGCGATGCTCGAAAGGGTAGTTCCTGTGGCCGGGGGTGCGGTGTCATAGGGGCCACTTTGGCATGCGTGCATCGCCATACGTCCCACCACACATTAGCTGGTATCCTAGTTCTCGTAAGTTTATTTTCGTCCTCATGTAATGCGTTGATTATTTATTTAACAGTTGTACCAAGCATTTAATCTTTAATGCACGTGATCGATATGAACAATCAAATTGCTACTTGTACATCTGTGGTATATTTATGTACGTAAAAAACTCAATAAATTTAGTATTTACCAAAAATATATTTGTTTTCTCATTTATTACATAGAAATGACGTGTTTTTCCTATCACTATTAGCTATTGATAATACTTTTGATAACAGTACGGTTTACCTTCCCCCCGCGCACAGTATGGATGTAATTTAGTCTCATGGGTTCCAGACACTGCAAGATGTGATGCGCTGCATATAGTGTTTCGAAAATGAAAATACCGATAAGTGGCCCATCTATGTTAGGTATATAAATTCTATAGTCTATCACGCGGGCAAACACCCTAAAAATCGACTGATACCTCGCAATGCTGTAAATAACATGTATTATGCATTGGCGATTAAACGAAACCTGAACCAAAATGGCGGCTTAGTATACCCAGGTGAAACTATAGAGCCCTACTAATAGGTGGTGTTGCTAGAGCACCTATAAACACAGGTAGACGCATACGCCATTTTGGTTCGCGGCCGAATCACTGATAGTGGTTATCTTCTAATATTTTAGTTATTTCCCCTTATTTTCTATGCGGAAGGTTTGTTGCTGTTGAGAAAGACGCAGAAGCCAGAAAACGTTGTATCTATTGAAATGGAAGAGTCCATGTCATTAAGATACGATCAGCCGCATAGGAAGACTACAAGCAGTAGCTCGAAGGTACCTTGTTTTATTCATTAACATCAATAATTCTGTATGATGGGGTACGGACTTGGCCAACCTCTCTTAAGGCTCTAGCTCTCTGTGCTTGTAAAAACGGGTAAGTTCACGTAATTCAAGTCCATAAATTTCTAGTACTTGCATACTTTGATGCGATTGAAGAATTCATTAAATCTGGCAAGTTGGTACCCAATGTCCTCAATACATGTAATATACTTCCATGTAAAAATTAATGATACATGAAATAGTAGTGCACTTCTACATACTCGTGGCGTATGGGTGTCAATGAGTTTTCTAGAATTAATATTTGCAAACCTATTCCTGTGAAATCAACTTGTGCAAACTTATCTATTTATTGTTTAGTTTCCCAGTACAAGTGAGCTGTGCCTTGCTCTTGAAAAAGAGTGGAAGGAACGAATCCGCCTTCAACAAGAAAAATGAAAACTGAGGAGAAGAGATGAAGTAGTCGACAACTTACTCCGGATATTTACAACTTTGCAATAAGCAATAAAAATTATTGTTGGTAGAAAAATGTAATTTATAGTTCGACAATCCAAAAATTTTGTGATGAAAACTTATAACCATTTCTTACCTTATTTTTCGAAATGAGTCTAGAAGTAATACAGGGGAATGTTGGAATACAAATTTACGCGTTTATTTTCAGTCAAATAAAATACACTTACTTCTCACACAATCTGCTCGTGCTGGTCGGTTTCCAGTGATTGCGGCGACAATTTTGGATCCACGCTTTCTTCCGAGTATCATCCGCTGGGAATCGAAACAGTCGATACCCTTATGAACTCTGGTTTTTGCAATTAACGGCAGAACAACCAACCATTTCAACTTAATTGTAGTTCCAACTCATAAACGAAATTGTTCTTATTATCTTCAGGAATATATATGAAAACCACACACCAATTCATTTGTTTACATTCCTCCACGAACCAAAATGGCGTATGCGCATACTCGTCTATAAAGAGCCTTAGTGTTGCTAGTGCTCTAACTCACAGGCAGAGATGCCGAACGAGTCGAGAAGAACGGCTCGTTCCTCGTTCCATTCCCGTTCTGTTTACATGTCGTTCCGGAACGACGTTCAGACCCGGCTCATGCCGGAACGAAAATGCGGAAGAACGACGTTCCCAAAGTCAATTGCCAATAAATAAAAAATAGGTTGAGTAACAAAACTTCAGTAGATATATATCAGCAAATCTTTCCATATTTTTTAAATTATACTTTTTGTTCGCATTTTAAAGTTTATTAAATGACGGATGAGTGCAACGAACAGTCGGAAACTGCAGGTCCATGGCCTCAGTTTGCCGAATATTATAAGTTTATTCGTGAGGAGGAGGACGAAAAATTTTGTATGCAGAATCATATACAATGCAGTTCCAAATTTCTCCTAAAGTAGGCTCTGCATCAGTATATAATGTACTGAACTGAAATAAAAAATGAAAAGTATTGTAACGAAGTTTGATGGTAGAGAATAAAGAAAGAGGCGACTTTGTTCTTTTTCTTTTGGTTCACCAAGTTCGAAGTTCCTTTGACAGAGTTGCCATTTCCTGAGAAAGAATGAGTAAATCTAGTGAAAGATGCATTTTTATGTCCTTAAAACTGTAAATTTGTGAAAATATGCCAGAAAATGCCCTAAGAATTTTAAACATAGTCGAAAATAATAAGCAACTACCCATAAAATATACAAAAAATGCTCTTCTAAATATATGGCTCATTTTACTTCAAAGCTTACAGTTCGTAAAGGTAAGTGTTCAGTGAAGCAATGGCAAAAAATATGCAAAAGCATAAAAATCTCAACCCTGGTTATCATGTTGCGTAGATAGAGAAATATTATTTCATAAAAATATGTTTTCACTATCAACAAGAATGGCAAGGAAACAGACTTGACACCAATCATCATTAATTTTCGCCGATAACAACCGATCTCAAATCGACAATTAAGGAACATGAGGAGTACCTGAATCTTGAAATTTGTAGGTAACAACAAAGGTGGATTCAGTTTACTCGCAGGTACTTTCTTCATAAAAATAAAAATAGTGCAACCTCTACCTGCAGCGAATTAAGGTGAAGGCATGAAAAATTCTATTTCCTTCATTAGAAATTACAATTTTACAAATTGCGAATAAAAATGAACAATCAGGCTTACGGCGAAATGATAGGGGAATAATACTGATAAGGGAACGGCCGTTCCGTCGTTCCGCTCCTCGTTCCGGAACGAAAAAAGAACGGAACGGCGTCGTTCCCTAGCTGAAGGAACGAAAAACAAGTCGTTCGTTCCCGTTCGGCATCTCTGCTCACAGGTCAGTTCGAGTTCGAGCTCCGAAGTCCGAACCACAGATTCAACAGCAAAGTAGCTGACATCTGGTGGATGTTTTTGGCAATGTTATCAGGGAGATCGCTCAGGCAAAATCGAGAAAACAAGGGAAAACAAGTGTAGTCATGTGAGTCACAATGAATTCAATTGCTTGGAGTTTTCTTATTGTGATAATTCTTTTCTATTACTACAACGAAGCAGTTCTCGATATTTATTCCAATTTCGGCGTATACTTTCCCTTTTTAAACGTTACTACATACTTGGATCTGACCAAGTTTGTAATAATTCCGCAGTTTATAACAAGTGAGAAGTCAGAAACCCTGTTCACTGCCGACGAATTGAAGCAATTCAACGGAGAAAGTAACAGCCGACTGTACATCGCTATCCTCGGAAAGATATTTGATGTATCTTCCGGAACGTCGTATTATGGAGTCGGTCAAGTGTATCACGGATTTACAGGTATATTGTTTGGAAGTATTTTTGTTGGAAGAAACACAGTGTGTTCATTGGGTTTTTTGTAGGTCGTGATGCGAGTCGTGCTTTCATCAGCGGTGATTTCACAGAAGCTGGACTGATCGATGATGTTCTTGATCTTCCTTTACAAGATCTCAGCCACTTGGAAGAATGGCTGAAGATGTACGAGAGTAAATATGAGTATAAAGGTAGAGTTAATTTCCTAAGGGTAGATTTAACGAGCATGTATTCAACAGCAACCTTAGTGAAAATCGTTTCTCGTACGCAGGAAGGTTGATCGGAAGATATTACGATGCCACCGGTAAGCCAACCGAGTACAGCGAAGAACTAAGAGCGAAAATACAACTAGCCGAAGCTGAGAAAAATGTGCAAGGCCGAGAGAAAGAAAGATTCCCACCTTGCAATGTTGAATGGACTGCTGATAAAGGTAGCAGGGTTTGGTGTAGCACTCGAAGGTAAATCAAGAATTTAGTTGATCTAATTTCTGTTGAAATGAATCAGATCTAACCAGAGGACATATTTTTCAGTGGCGGTATTGAGAGAGATTGGGTCGGTGTGCCCCGAAAACTCTATTTGCCGGGTTCTAAATCCTATCGGTGCGCCTGCGTTGAGAATACTCAAAATGACACATCGCATAATGATTCTAATATTCCTAAATTTTTAGTTGAATATGACGATTGTGATCCTAATTCCTACAGTTGTTATGTGAAGACTTGATACTTTTTAAATACCTATATATGTTTGTATTTTGTTTACCCGAGATCATGGAGTTCGTTCAGTGCGTAGACAAATAGTTGAACCCCAACCCAGAGGGGGCAGGATGAAATATTCGAAGATAACTATTTCCCCAGCTAAAATTACTAAAATTACAGAAAATTCTTTGCATCGTGGTGTACGCAATTATGAAAATAAAATAGGGAAAACGAAAAGTAAGAAGCGGAATTTCGCGGAAAATTGTCGAGGATTGCGCTTCGATTATTTGACAGAAAATCCTATTCTCACCCTTTCGGTTACGTTTCAAAGGAACCCTTTCCCTGTCTGGAGAACTAAAACACTAATGAGATGAACTGAACCCCAAGGAGTCGAACCTTCGTTGCTTGCGGAAAAAGGGAATTCAAACTCATATACCTCTCTGTTTGCAGCGGTAATATCCAACTTTATTCAGAGACGTATGACTCTTCCCCTTGCATTTTTCTGTTTATACAGCTGAACGGTAGAAAATAGTATAAACCAGGAAAAAGCACACGCCATTCAATTATCTCACAGTTGGCTACCTTGTTTCTACCTGAGCTGAATTTCAGGTTGAAGAAATCTGCCAGTATACGATTCATGCGAATGAACTATCTTGAAATCGGGTACATACGACAAACCCATTACTTTGAAACCTTTGCTAGTATCTTTTGCCGTCCTCTTTTTCAAAGTCAAGATTATACGATGCTGTCTAAAAACCGTCACCTAATTGGGGGTTTCACATGCACTAGAGTGCGCTGCAGAATCACCTGTGCGGGTGAAAATGAATGAGTGATAATGTGTACTTTCAAATAGAAAAACTACTATCTTCAGGAGGGTAAAAATTATTCTACCTGTAGAACTGATTATAATATAATTTTTTAGTGATGATACAGTTAAATTTTCTTTAAAAATGAATTTCTAACTGACTATTTGAGGTTTTCTACACGTTAGATAAATCATACGTGATCAGCTGATCACACATACTTATAGGGCTGCCAAGTGCCAACACGTGTAACTTTCGAGTTTATATCCCAACTGTGAACTACTGTGACCGACAGGAACATGCGTGACTAAAATAATTTCAGGACGTATTATGTGATCTGCATCGAAGAAAGGTGGTTCGTGAGTAAAAAATTCGATTTTGAGATTTTACACGATTTATACTAATTAAGACCTGCTCTTTCACGTGGTGTTGGAGAAAAAAATTATTTAGGGTTGTATAAGCCATAAAGTTAATCGCTGCAATCCAGAGATATTCGCATTCAAAATTGTCTTCGTTCTCCTTGGACGTTTGTGTTTTGCTTCCTAAATTGCTTTTCTCGATGCAAGTTACATATTCACCACTCAGAACACCTTATGTGATCCCACGAAAAATCTCCAGTGACAAAAAGCTCGAAATATTTTATTAACCATCGTAACACATTACATCGTATCTGTGATGGTGTCAATGGTCTTAAATACAAAATCCATCGCACACAGTAACATTATACAGTTCAAAAACAGGCTGACTTTACAAAGTAATATTACGCTAAAAATATTACAAAATAATTCGAATTCCAGAAGCACACAAGATGTAAATTAATGTAAAATAATGCTTAGTAAATAATCATAATAAATTTTACATAAACCTATAACTACAAAAACTGTATTCTACATTAAGAAAATCAACTTTTGTAAATTTTGTGTATTATACATTTACAAACTCCGCAGAACGAAAATTCAGACCTTGTTTGTGCAGATTTGGAACAGACACGCTACACGCTATCCGTAATTAAAACAGTTGAAAAACAATATTTCAAATAAATATTAGAGAGTGGGGGGAAAAAAAGAAAAAAGAAAAAAAAGCTGATATAGAAAAATATAGTGTACTCTTCGACGAGAAGAAATGTCACTCGGAATGCGTACTTCCATATTTTACAATGAAAAATCAACAATTTTCGTCGCGGTGTTTGGATCACAGAGTTATCTTCCGAGACGGTGTCAACAACATCGTGGCTGCTATCGTCTCCGGAAATAAATTATGGTAATTGATGACAGGAACGTATGCTGCAGTTATAATTCGACCTAGAAAAACAAGATTATTTGTAGAAATATATAAATGCTGAAAGGAAGAAGCCATGTGCTGAACAAATGCCATGGCAAGGAATCCGTACACTAAAAGGGCGAAGTCGAAAAACACCGTTCTTCCCCTGCTCATTCATCATTCCGCATACCTATTCAATTAAATCGACATCGAGGCAGAAACCAAACGGCTAAGAACCCCCCAATACATGAGAGTCCATCATACCAGAAATACACCGAGCTAACTACTTCGCCCTGGTACAGTTACTCGAGTCAAGAGATAGAAGAACCAATGTCAGTGCCGCACAGGTACACACATACTTCTTGATCACGATGTAATTCAACCTACCTCCGAACCATCGGCCGTGTAGAGAGTTTACAGCAGCAACGGCGGTATTAATGGTTGGGCATTTGACATAGACGTTGCCTTGCGGAGAGGCTTTGTCAACGAATACGTGTACACAACCACCATGTCGATTGCACTCTTCTATTACATCGTCTTTGATTTCCACGTCCCAATTGGGCGCTGATTCTCTGTACAGACAAATAAAAAATCAGATTCGTCGATTTACGAGCATAATTCACACTATTCGCTCGGCCACCCGGACTAGGGGCGGGATACAAAAAAATTAGTTTGTTTTTACTCATTTTGATATGCTGATCGTGAATGTAAAGATCGATATGAATCCGAAAGAAAAAACGAATTCGGTTTCTTGAATTCCCGAGGTAGGATTCCGTGATTCAGAATTTCTCTGGTAGATTCAGATTCTTGAGTTCTATTTTTTCGCAAATCCAGAAGGATTCGGTTTTGTACAAAATCCGTACCTGGATTCTAACTCAAGATTATGAATCCACAGTAGAATTCTCATGGAATCTATCAATATTTTAGTGTTAATTCTTCTTGAATTCTAGAATCCTTTCCTCAGATTTTACATTAAGAATCTAGGATCTCAAGGGTTCGGTCTCTTGACACTGCAGAATCCTCTTTGCTAGATTGGATTCTGCAACAAGAGGTAGCAGGTTCAATTTTTTCTTCATTTTTTACAACTCTGATGATTTTAAATTTGGCATCAGAATTGCACCAGATTGAATAGTTTTCTAGATACCTAGCTGTGATTTATAAACATCATTTTGCAATTACGTCTTAAATTTTATTCTAGTACCGAGAGCATATTTACCGAAATCTGCGGCCAGACTCGAAAGTGGCTTTCCAAAATGACAAGTCGAGTAACATTCAGAAATATACCTGAACAAAAATGTGTTTTTCCGGGCTTCACATGTGAAACCCTATTTGGACCATGGAAAAATACTAACATTTTTCGGATAAATCTTTCAAACGTCAAGCGTATCACAATAAGCAAGTTTTCAGCTTTACTTGCAACAAATATTGAAAAAAAAAATTTAAAGCCATTTTCGTTCCACCCTGACTCGGAACTATTTCAGAATTTTCAACGGATTTCTCTCTACACGCCATTGTCTTAGAACCACAAAAGCAATGATATACTCACGAATTCGGATCAAACATATTGGCGAGCAAGAAACACTGCGTGGCGATAGGTGGCGCAGCCTGAGCAATAACAGGCGGGGTAGGAGTTAAATTTAACGCGGTGGCTGCCGCAGGTGGGATTTGCATACCAGTTCCTGGAACACAGAGTACAAAAAATTAGAATTTTTTATAAAACTATAGCTAAAATGCCTATTTTAGAGGCAACTCGGGCAATTTTCAACCCGAGAGAGATATAATAGAGATGAAATATTAACAACTTCAATCTTCGTGGAAACAAATTGTAAAATCATTAATGGCGACGAAGGCAATAGAACCAAATTATATTACTTCATACAAAAGGGCTTTGCCCTCTATCCAAATGTCGCTCACGTTGGTCCCAGTTCAACATTCCTATCTCGCTTCTTTTCTAAACTATCTCAACCTAGTAAGGATTCGAATTGTTTTCAGTAAGGGATGGCACGCAACATCGCACGATATCAGCGAAACTACGTATTATTGTACAATATTTAATTTATCTCGACCAATAATAATGATTGATAATTCGCAATAATCGAATGAAAATCGGCTGATATCGAGCGATACCGAATACCAAAATCTGAGCTCCACGATGGGCAGAAGTTTAGTACAGAAAATAAACTCGATGAGAGAGAGAATAAGCGTGAAGAATACTTTGAAACTCGTTATATTGATACAATATCGTATAAAAAGCAACCTAAAGTCTTCTAATGCAGCATATGTCAAGTCCTCTGCAATTTTTCAGTCTTCACGTGGCCCAGGCCAGGTTTTCTCATCTTAAATCTATAATCTGTGCGTCTAGAATATTTCCAGAAAATAAACTTCAGACTACCTTCCTTCGACGTCTCTTTCTCAGTAGATTGTAGAGTGGATTACATTACACTTGCCAATATGTGATACAAGCAGAAAAAGAAAATAAACATTCGACAAAAAATCGAAAAATCTCATAATAAAAAATTGGTAATACTTGAAAAATTTAAAAGCAATCTCATAAAATTTTACAACTCAAGAGTTCAAGAGACATTTAGAAGTTTTTTCTAATGTTCCTGGAATCTCCTAAAATTTTAGGAAGGTTCGTAACTCCTCTCCATTCTGACGCAGGCCCATTCGGGGCGTTTCCGGGATCGGGGTGCGGTGTCCCAGGGCCAATTTGGCATGCGTGCATCGCCATACACCCCTCTATCATCGAACTCTTCTCCCCCTCATGCTCCATACCTCACGGTGGCGGCGGAGGCAATCACGTTCCCAGTACACAGCGTGAATTAGAGCAAATGTGACATATCAATTGCTGCACGAACCCCTCGATGCCTTTCTTCCTCCGCTGCCAACTGTTCACGTCCGATATTTGATTTTCCCTCGCACGACATAAAAAACCAGTTACGGCTTCCAGAACTAACCAGAACCGATCATAGGCTAGCCTCAAAAACCAAAACAATTCAGGGAAGTCAGATATTGTTACACGACTCATAGCGAAATCATTCTATATTTCAAAACAATAACGAATTTTGAATTCCGATACAAATAATTTCATGTAACTGACTCTGATCAGCTCACAGGACGGTAGCTCTAAACCTGTAACTTAAAAGTTAGTACTTTTCCTACGTTGAGTTTCTGTGAGACTTACTAAATATTACACATCCAATAATTTCAGCAGTACAATTTGCAATTCCCACATTAAAGGTAAATTTTCAAACTCAAAAATGTAACTCGTTTAAAGATGCTCACACTGAATCATTCAGCACGAGCAGTACCCGAAAACGTTAATATTACTGTAGCATTCTTTTCCATCCCGATGACAACAGAAAACATCATCAGGATACTTACAAATGCATCATCACAAATGATAGCTAACTCGCAACTACAAAATAATAAGTGCATACCTTCTGCCAGCTTGTACATCAGCTGAAGTCGTCCGGTGGCGCCCAAGTCTATACCGGCTCTCTCGTCGGTCTCATCGATACCCGGACCTCCGGAACTGAATTCGTGTCTATCAGTCACGTTGTTGACTTTCATCGGCCTGCCAGCCAGCTCAAAACCGTTCATTTGTTCGAGCGCCTTTTTCGCGTCATCTGAATTGTGGTACTGTAAATTGTATTAATTAACTCGTATGGTTAAATCATCATAATGCGCATTCTGAAATACGAACGATTCTAACAGAAACGTGAAAATCGGTATTTCGAGAATATGGTTAAATTTAGCACACAAATTCCCACCCATATACGGCACAAATTCATTGGATGGGTTCACTAAAATGCATTTACATGTTACAGACAGCGAAAACGGTGATTTCAAACTTCTCATGTCACAACAGGCTCTGAATGCAAGCTGGTATCTCATTAACGTTACGAATACAAGGGAGACGGAGGAGAAATTATCCTTCGACATTTACAGAAATGGAAGATTCGACGCTCTAGTATCTCCAAAGTAAGATAAGCGAATGTACATCCGGAAATACTCGCGATTTGAGCATCAGTGGAAGGTTCAAATCGGTATTGCACTAGGAAAACTTTTTCATTTAGCATCAGATTCTCACCAACAAACGTTATCGACGCGTAAGTTGGGTCTACAAAATGCATTCAACTCGATCACACGTTTTAGCTGAAAAACGAGCACCGAAAGGAAATTAAAAACTCGCTCATGTAACTCATTTCTGCAGGAAATATCTGATAAGATGAAAAAAAGCACGAGTCAAGGATATCGTATGAGTCAATCCGATGAAAAATTCAACAGTGCTTGTTGCAACACACTCGAATACTGCAAAATAATAGTTTCACAAATCCTAGCACACGTCACACGAGACGAAAAGCGAAAAAATTTTACAAATTAAGAAATGGCTACGTCTGCAGTAAGTCATCGCAAAGTGTCGATCATATTCAGTGCGAATCTGTCCGAATCGCAAACAAATTGCACCCTGATCTTAAATAACATTATTCTACAACTTGAGCTAGTTGAACATGGCCACTTAACTGAATCACCTTCAACACTGTCAGTAAAGGTTAACTTAGTACTTACAACATAACAGTAAAAATTTCAGAGTATTCAGTGTTCATTCCGAAACACCTGCGATTGTAACAGGAAGAACTGTTAAAATCGGTATTTGAAGAAAGATTATTTGATTTAGCATCAAGATTCCCACCAACGTACGATACACAAACGTAAGTTGGGTCTACTGAAATGCGTAACAAGATAACCAAGAGAACGAACGTAAATATCAAATCGTTCCTTAAGGTAACCTAAAAACTTCCCTCAACTGCAATGTGCGATCGAAATCCCGAATTTCTCTGCTTTGTAGCACTGTGCAGCGAGCGAGTGCTACTCTAATACAATCCGACAAAAATACAACGCTCCATATTCTGCAAAGTCATACGCGGACTTGGCAGGGGTGCTAAGTTACCCAAAAGACTACTGAAGCCCATTCCCCGAGGAAAACTTATAAAAATACAGTCACTTCTAAAACGAATTCAGAGAAGAAGTTGAAAACAAATAAAACTACTAACCGTGACGAAACCATAACCTTTCGACCGGCCAGTTTCCGGATCAGTCATCAACATAATGCTGTCGATTTTGCCGAATGGTTCAAAAATGCCACGTAACATATCCTCTGTGATATTGTAATGTAGCGAGCCGACGTACAATCGAACTGGTCCTGGGTGACTTCGTGGCATCAAATTTGGCATCGAATTACCGATTCGATTTTTTTCGGCTTGCGTAGGTTGAACGACGATCGGGATGCCCAACAATTTTTGACCGTTCAAACCTAAGGCCTGTAAAAAAATGTATAAGAACTATTGAACCATGTGAAACCTGTATCAATCAACTCACACCGGAGACACGATATTCTCGAAATAATTGGGTATTCTCTAATTAGTCAGCTACATGCGAACAAGAATTGTTCACTAACGTAGATCAGATTTTGAGATTTAGGTTCACGATCAATATCCGAATTCTGAATTCCGATTGATTTCTCTACTTTACTAATTATTATCAAACTCCAGGTTTGCCGGGCTTTATAGTCAGAGAACATTCAGATCTTACTACAAGACCCGGAACTTACTAGTTACAGAATCTTATTAAAAAAAAAAATCTGTATCTTTTTTGTATTTTCTAGAATAGATACCTACTGCAGGAATTAAGATCTCAGTCTCTAATTTTTTTTTATCTCAGATGTTGTTATTATTTTTATAATTGTTATTATTATTATTTTGGTGCAAAAAAGCGAGAACGGATTCTTAGTCCTCGAAGCGAGATGGCGGAATCTTTTGAGGATTCAAGATTCTGAGGGATTTCCAATCTGATCTTGTTTTCCGGATCTAAGTGTTCTGATTCGATCCGGCAAAGTGGGATTCGGATCACATGGATTGAGTCAGATTCATTCTTTTTAATGCTCAAGCATCTGAAGAGGGAGACAGTGAACAATGTTTTTCCTTTTTTCAATTTTATACATGACAGTAGTAAATGGGTCACTTGAGTCCAAAATCCTTTTGACCTCTAAGCAGGCCTTCTACCCTATCCCGACCTAGCAGGGTGGTGGCGCGCTGATGTTTTACGACTTTCTATTGAATTTCTTATCAACGTTAGGAAAAAATGTACGATTTTATCCTAACATTGATAAAAATACAAAAGAACCAGATGTTGTTGAAAACTTCCGCCAGATATCAGCCATTACATTGCTAGGTCCGAATATCATGTGTAGAGATACGCACGCATCCTAAGCAGACCCTTGTTTTTTCCAACCTATATTTTTTTTCCATCATTCCCCCCCCCCCACAACTTATATTTTTGCTACTACTACATCAAGAATACATATATTCTATGGCAAAAATTGGTGTTAGCTTACACGACCTCATTGTTTAACTTTTAATTTTTTTGACTTTGCGATCCTTTTACTTGACAATTCAATGATATTTACATACTGTAAAAGTAGCGCCCCTCTACTGTAGTAAACGTTATCAGACTCGTCAAGCAGAAGGATAGCAAAGTCAAAAAAGTCAAACAATAAGGTCGTGTAAGCTAACACCAATTTTTTCCATATAATATATTCTCAACTTAGTAGTAGCAAAAATATAAGTTGTGAAAAAAATAATAATACATAATAAAAAAATTATAGGTTGGAAAAAACAAGGGTCGGCTTAGGATGCGTGCGCATCTCTACATATAGATCTGTACACATGATATATAGTAGAAGGCATGCTTAAAGATCAAAAGGATTTTGGACTCAAGTGACCCATATACTACTCATGACATTACAACTCGACGTATTCATACGCCCTACCTGAAAAATAAACAAAGACTACTGGGTGCCACCGTCCAGAATCTGAGAGCCAAGGTCCCTTTTTCAATGATATACACAGGATGAGTTGAAAAGATGTGCCCAAATTTTCCTATGATTACACGTAAATCTGTACATATCTTTCAGACCCATACTCAACCCTCTGTTCCCTCCTAGTCTGTTCATCTTTGCCTTCTTTGTTCATTTGTTTCACCTTACACCACGCAGCTAATCAAGTCTCCCTTTAAACGCACGAAAAAGTGAAAACGTTAGAATATCTCTAGCTCTCCACATCCAACAAACAAGCTGAAAAGGAGATTCTTTATCGAATTTTATACATCAACAACCCGGGTATCCAGAATCTCCTCAGCTTTCTGTATCCAATAGGTTAATCGATCATCTCTCACATTAGACGAAAAAGGATGAACCAAAATTCAGGGGCCTCTCCCTCCTTCTACATATGGATGGGGGAGAGGAAACCGAAGTTAGAATCTTTCCGGATTAATAATTGTAAATTGAAGACCTACCGTTAAGAAGGTCCGAAGTCCAAAACATCAATCCATCAGACAATGAAAAAATACAAACTTTTGTTCATCTGAATTTTGTTTTTTCTGAAAAATCTTCTGTTTCCGGAATTTTGTTTTAGAAGCAGACTGCAGTAGTTGATGGGCGACTGGACATAAGATGATTTCAACAACACATCAATTACCTAAATTTGTTAATTCAACTGAGTGCCGGAAATCTGACCATCATCGTCTCGAAAGTAAGAGAAGAGAAAGTCAGTCAAAAGCCAATTCAATTCTTAAGACTCACTGATTTTCACCCACTCATCTGTAACCCATCCGCAATGAGTTGAGGAAGACGGTCTGTCATGCGACCAACTCACGTTCGACCTCAATTCAACTTTTCAACAACCTAGTTACTATTTACACAGGCGCAGACCATTTATTTCAAAATGACTTATGAACCGTTTTGGAAACAGAGCAGAATAAGTTTTTCAATCTTTCATACAACGGGTGAAGGAAGGGACATCAGGAGGGCTCAGTGCAAAAAGTAATCAAGTATGTCGCTTTAAGGAGCGATAGATTACGCTCACCGAAACTATACGCATGGCATTAATGGCAACACAAAACAAGGACTATTGGTCGTCATTGATTCATTACTTGAGATGAGTACATGAAATACTGCTTCTACAAGCAGAGATAGAGAAAGAGACGATTGAAGGCTTCCAAAACTACCCGACATTCCCTGGAAGATTTCATCTTGCCATGACTCTCCTTTTGAAAAGTAAGCACAAGGTACGAGTCTATTCGAGTATGCCCAATGAACTGTTAGAATGCTGAAGCATTAACTTCATTCCATCGCAGTTCAATTCCACATCGAATGTTCTCCCTCAGTTTGCACATCTGATTACTCCGCCATAAGTTACTTCTTCATTCCTTATTTCGTTGCCTCATCACCTAAACTGAGATGAAGCGACCTAATGAAAATTGAACAAATAATTTACTCACCAATGCGACTGATTCGGGATCTTTGAATTCAATATACGCGATTCCTTTGAAACGACGGGTTTTATTACAGGTTATCAATCGAACATCTCTCACCTGCGAACATTAATACGATGTATCGATGATCACAAATGGACCAATCAAATTCCACTTCAAGCTAACTACGAACTTACTTTGCCGACAGATGAAAAGAATTCTTCCAGATCTTTCGCACGAATCTTTTGTGATAGTTGCATACAGAAAATGGTCCTGGCATCCCTCTCTTCAGGCGTCAGGTCGTCCACAACAGGCGGCGGACTATAACAAGATGAAAAAAGAACATCAAGCGACCGGATTATTCAATCTAGCCATAGAGCTGAATCTGCTCTCCCGAGTCCAAGCTCAAGGATTAGCGCAGTACAATACTCACGGTCCAACAGGAGACGCCTTCCGATACCGCGGGTACGGTGGGTACGGTTCGCGTCTGCCGGGCAAAGAGATCGGCGTCAGCGACTTTCTTCTGCGCTTGCGATCGCGAATCGGCGACGGCGTTCGACGCGGCGGCGGTGGCGGTCGATGGTGCGGTCGATCCGTTCCTCGCGACCTCGACCGATGGCGAGAGCGACTGCCTTTTGATGGACTTCGCTGACGCGATCTGCTGCGCTTCGATCTGCTACGCACAGACGGCGATTTGCTGCGGTGTCGCGACTTGCTGCGGTGTCGCGACTTGCTGCGGTGTTTTGACTTACTGCGTCGCTTCGAGTGGCTGCGATCCGACGGCGACTTACTGCGTCGCTTCGAGTGGCTGCGATTCGACGGCGATTTACTGCGGTGTCGCGATTTGCTACGGTGGTGGGATTTACTGCGGTGGCGCGATTTGCTTCGGTGCCGTGATTTACTGCCATGTCGTTCGCGTGATTTCTCGTGCTGCTTGCTCTTGCTGCTGTAAAAAATCGAACCTAGTTAAAACGCTGTCGACGTGTAAATGAGATCCGATCCCGCCCTGGACTGAGAACCTAACAATCCCCTGATCAGCGGATACAAAGATCTAAACCATTAACCGTTACTGCGATCTTCTGCAAAGCAAGACTGAGAAAGACAATAAGAATAGGGGCAAAGGGGCAATTCCACAACTGCTGAATACAACGTGAGGAGACCCTGGCCTTCAAAGGGAGAGGTGGAAGAGAAAGCATGACGGTATTTGTGGGCAAATGCTCGATCAGATCAAATGATACACAGGCACTTCATAAACTTCACTACGATTGAAGGAAGCGACGAGGAGACCACACGGATGGAATACGAGGTACGGCTTTGATATATGCTCTGATGGTTCATACTATTCGATGTTTAGATTGAATGCAGAGACGGACGACCCTACAGAATTTGAATCTTTAGTCTCGGCTGATTTTATACCCAGAAAAGACCTAATACCTCGTGGTAGAGCGAGGAGGATCAATGAACACCTTCAGGCTGCTTCGTGGTTCATAGATTGAATGAAGAAATACATTCGCCCAACCGATATTGAATTTTTGGTCTCAGCTGAATTTTCACCCGGGAGGGGCTTGATGGTTCTTGGTACAGGGAGATAAACGAACACTACCAAGCTGCTTCGTAGCCTAACTGTAGCCGGTAAATTAAGTGTACACGGAATGCCGCATGAAAAAATGACAATATTTCACTTAATACAAGAGAGCACATCCAGAAGTATTTGAACTGTTCATGAGGATGATGGTGCTGACATAGAACAACCAATATCAATAGAGGTTTCACCATCAATAGTCAACTCAGACGCTTTCAAAATTAGGATTTTTCGTTTTCACAATAACAAATTTGAGAGCCCGAGGTTATCAATAGAGAACAAAAACACAATGTGTTGACTTTTTTTTTTTTTGACTAACTTCGACTGGAATTAAAGGATGTTAACAAGTGAAATTGATTAATTATGAAATTACAACGCAATCAATGCAAATTCACAGTATCTCGATACTCGAAAGTTCAATCATTTTCATAATGCATTAAGCCTCACATTCATCACAATTTGAATAAGCCTTCATCAACCTACCGCATGAACGGTTCAAACATTTCAGCATAAGTTTCAACGTAATCAAAGTTTGTAAAATTCAAAATGTCTTAATGTGAGAACTAGCAGCAAACTGTTTGGAAATTAAGTTCATGATGACAGGCCTTTTCAAACACTCAAGCCCTTAATAAAAGAATTCCCTCTTTCCTCTAGATGTCCTGTTCAGAGAATTCAGTTTTCATAAGATTCTCGATATCAGAACCCATTATCAGGTCAACTGATAACTGTTGAACATATTTCGACCTTTTCAAACCTAAGATAACTTATTCAGAATTCATTTAGACTTTTTGACGCACTCATTAATACTATCAAGATGTGGAATAAGAAAACCAACTTTACGCGAGAAAACAAAATTTTGGGAAACATGTTTTCAAAAATTTCGCGCTACTTTCCCACCTTGTTTGTGTCTGGAGTGGGAGATATCATATTTGTATTTTACATTTCCTCTCCTGTAGCACCGTGACAGTCTCCCCGTCATCGTTATCATCTCGTTTTGCAAAGACGTGGTTGACTACATCCTTTACCGGTGGAATAAGAAAACCGACCTTAGCCACAAGACAAAATTTCGCACTGCATTTTTACATTAGGTTAGTTTTCTTATTCCATTTTTTCGAGTTCAGTGTACGATTCTCCCAATCACTTTTACGAAGTAGTAATGTGCTTATACGAAAGAGTAATGCAGTTCCCACAAATTTATGTCATAAACCCAAATTTAGATTTTCTGACGTAAGATCGGTTTCCTTAGTCCACATCACATATACCTATAAAACTCGAGTGTCCGACTTTCAGACTTATTCTGTCTGTTTAACATGCTTCACGCTCTGTCAGATCTGAGATGCGATTTGTAGAAACCGTCAGTATACTCATTCCAACTACTAAGGATTCGTTCAGACTCACCCAGATTCATTCAATCCTTATCAGGAATTTTGTCAGAACTTCGTGAGACTCATCCAGAGTTTGGGAAGACTTATTAAAACTCTTCAAGATTCGCAGGGGAATTTTTCTAATTGTCATTCTAGGTTTTGTAAAGCTCATTCAGAACTGGTTCAGACCCTAAGACTCATTCAAACTTCCAACAGAATTGTTAAGATTCAGCCAAATTGAACACTCATTGGAATCGCTCAAGACCCCCTTAAAACTTTTTCAAATGCTGTTCAGAACTGTTACGGCTTATTACAAACATTCCAAGACACACTTTTTCAATCGTCATTCTAACACTGTCACAATCCGCGACGGTCATTTAGATTTCCTAAAAGCTTGTTAAACTTAGTTTACTCAATTCCTCGTCAAGACCCATTCACACTCTTCGAAAACTGTTAGGCCACGACAACCATAGCGAACACTTTTATTCTAGCTCTTTCACAACTCTTACAATATCTCTTACTTTTCTAAATCTTACTCTAGTGGTCATATTCAGAGTAGAGCTTCAGATTTCGTTCGTGTACCTCGTTCAATGTGATACGAACAACTCCTGAATCAGTAAGTGTAATTCATATTTGGTGATGCTAAGGTTATCAGTCTTACGACCGGTTTGATGCAGCGTTCCATTTCTCCCAATCTTGTGCAAGTTCTTTCATTTCGTAATAAAACTTACACTTCACGTCCTTGAATATCTGCTGAACATGCTGGAATCTTGTCGAACAACCCAATTCTTTCCTTCCACACTTCCTCCTAGCAGCAGTGATATTATTTCTGGGTGCCTCAAATTATGCCCTATAATTCGTATTTACGAACTTCATATCAATAAATCTATGACACACTACCGAATAATTAGATCGCTACTTCCATTCCAAGGATAAAAGATTTGCCGACCGCCAACAAAAGACTGATAGAACTCTCATTCGCGTCACGAAAAATTCGAACTCTATTTCAAGACTCCGCTTTCGCGGAATCGATCATGAACAAAACACGGGCATCAGTGAACCGATGGTTCACATACCATCGAGAGCTCTGATTCAGAGCCAGTCAAGACTTAATCTCTCGAAGACATGACAAGATTCATCAAGCCTCATTCATTATCATTCCACCTCCAACTCACTCACTATAAATATATCAACATATAAGATCAACATTTCAGAATCTATTACTAGCAGGCACATTACTCAATTCATTCAATTCGTAAATATATGGTGAATAATCAGCATTTGCTCACAAATATCAAATGCTTGATCATTTTCCACCACTCCTCCCAATTCATTGACAGACTAAAACGATCACAAACCCAGTATAGTCTTAGAAAATGTGTAACAAATGGAATGGATAAGATAGTGGGATACGCCTGGGATGTATTGTATTCAACAGCAATGATTCGAAGTACCAAACAAGTCCAGTACGAAAACCTACAACACTTCTTACAACGCTGAACGCACACAGCTCATCGCCGAAGGCACCAATGATTGAAACCTGCAACGAAAGGGGACGAATCCCAAAAATACGAATTCGTGATAGGAAATATCGACTGAGGCATCATCATCTGTGCTCTCACTTACCTAAATATTATTAGGTAAACCCATCATCATTGAGAAGGATTACAAATTACATTGAGGTAGGAAGGAAACCTATAATAAATAAAAAACTTTAATAACGGGGTTTTAACTTTCATCACTGAGCGCTGGGTCTCGTACTGAATGTATACCACTGCAGTAACTTAACCTTGGTTAAATCACGAATCTGTGCAGACGAAATGTACGATTAGATGTTTCATAGGCAAAACGCATTCCAGAATAAATACAAAAAAAAAAAAAAGAAAAAAAAAAAAGAGGTTCACTAGGGACCCGATTTGACACACGAATGACGGGTGTCCACTCACCTTGATTTGGTGTCTTCTGTTTTCTCGCCATTTTTCACCGGTTCGGTGGATTCATTCGTCTCTCCCTGGTAATATCAATAGAATGTAAGTAACAGGAACAACGCCAAGGCAAACAATAAATCGAAAAACAGCATTAATAAACTGATTACGTATGTACGTGAAGATGCGACAACCGACCCGAGTGCACACGATGTCGTCGGTTGTAACTTACCTTACACAACTTCCACAAATGACATTAATACACAGAACTTGTAACGTCTCAGTACATATATAGTTTATGGATATGCTCTGCAAAGAGAGACTCATATATAATTTCTCGTCAAAAAGGTACTTCGTTTTCTTTAAAAACGTATTTGTATTTACAACTCGGAAATTTTCTTTTGATGAAGTGAGTTTACGCCGTGAACGTTAAAAGAAAAATTTAGTCAGGATGTGTACAAGGACTTAAAAAGTGTAAATTTCCGCTATAGTAAATGTGATACGACAACGTCGATGAACTGAACAACCGAAACACGAAATGGGAACGAATAGAATGAAAAGCTATTATTGAAACTTCAAGTACACTCGAATTAAGAATTCCAATCAGCGAATAAACCGAAGCTGAATCTTCATTCGATATTTTTGCCAAGTTGTTATCAAAATAGTTTACAATTATCTATAAACGCCAAAAATTACGGTTTGAGAACCAGCTTTCAAAATACCGTTTTACAATACCTAACTAAATACAACCTGACAGGGCATACTGATGCCAGAAGAAACACTCTCACTATTTTATATCATCAACTATTGTAATTAATTCTTGATGATGCACTGAACTGTTACATGAGTACGTTTACTGAAAGCGAGAAACTTTTAACTTACCTCGCCATTCACTTCCTTGTTGTACGGGGCTTCGAGTAAGGCTTCCACGTCAAAATCGTCAGCCATGTTGCGCTTCTTCACCTAAAATATGATTACGATATACAAACATCCGGCAGATTAGATTAATACGCCGAGCTTCTTACTATTTTCAGTTACAAGGTAACAGCATGCTTGGAATTTACACAATCAAAATTAACGAAGGATTCAAAATGAAATCGAAAGTCAAATTGACATCGTGTGTGAATTCACCAGGCCAGTACATTGTAGTCGACTCAGATGTAATTTACGAGAGTACCAAATAATTTCATTTCATTTTCTGGGATCAGACTCTCGACACAAAGGATGAAGGCAAGTGCATGGGTCATTTAGTCACAGCTGCAACGTAAAGGCTGGACCCGTAGCTGTAGAAAATAATCTTTAAACGTAGACAAACGGAACATACCTCATACAAACGTTATTAAAAGTAGATTTCCTGGAAATACAATTATTTTCACAAAACACTGAAGAGTATTTATTTAAGACATCGATAGCTGGAATCAAACTTCATTTAGTACTAAGTACTCCGAAAATGGAGGACATCTCAAAATTTTTACGAAAATAGCAACCTTGAAACATAAACACGTAACTGGGAAGAATGATGAATCAAACCAATCGCATGCGGTGAACTAGAGCACGTGATTAACAGCAAAGATGTAAAACGTAACCTGGAAGGCCACGCCGCCACGCGTCCACACGTCGACCACTCACGCGTACACTATTTTTATTTTTATGAAGAAAGTACCTGCGAGTAAACTGAATCCACCTTTGTTGTTACCCAAGGTGAATACCAAGGTGAATCACCTTGGTTGTTACCTACAAATTTCAAGATTCAGGTACTCCTCATGTTCCTTAATTGTCGATTTGAGATCGGTTGTTATCGGCGAAAATTAATGATGATTGGTGTCAAGTCTGTTTCCTTGCCATTCTTGTTGATAGTGAAAACATATTTTTATGAAATAATATTTCTCTATCTACGCAACATGATAACCAGGGTTGAGATTTTTATGCTTTTGCATATTTTTTGCCATTGCTTCACTGAACACTTACCTTTACGAACTGTAAGCTTTGAAGTAAAATGAGCCATATATTTAGAAGAGCATTTTTTGTATATTTTATGGGTAGTTGCTTATTATTTTCGACTATTTTTAAAATTCTTAGGGCATTTTCTGGCATATTTTCACAAATTTACAGTTTTAAGGACATAAAAATGCATCTTTCACTAGATTTACTCATTCTTTCTCAGGAAATGGCAACTCTGTCAAAGGAACTTCGAACTTGGTGAACCAAAAGATAAAGAACAAAGTCGCCTCTTTCTTTCTTCTCTACCATCAAACTTCGTTACAATACTTTTCATTTTTTATTTCAGTTCAGTACATTATATACTGATGCAGAGCCTATTTTAGGAGAAATTTGGAACTGCATTGTATATGATTCTGCATACAAAATTTAAAAGTGAGAAAAAAAAAGGAAATGAAAGGTCTTTTTTGATAAGAATGTCATGTGTGTTGAATTGTCCTGAACTTTTTTAGAAGTACTGGCAACGCCTATCCCCCCCCCCCCTCCCCCCTCCGGAGGAAACGGAAGCGTTAAGCGTTCGGAGGGTCCAGGATTAAACCTAAACAATATATTATGAGAAAGTATATTTGATGGAAATGAATGCATTTTGGACCTCATTATTTTTATCCAGCTTTAATAGGTTAAATTGAAATATTAAATCCTCGGAGGCAACAGGTTTCAAATACAACAGATTACTGTTAGTGATCATCAAAATAATCATTCCGTTTATTGTTACAGCTTTCTTCACTGCAGACAACCCTTGAAGGAAAGAATAAACAAGAGAATATTAAACTGAAAATTAATCACGCTTTCAGTTCAACTTTGTTTTACGGGTGCCTACTTTCTGTCTTTAAATGGGTACAGAATAAAATTTGCTGTTGAGCTGCATTCCCTACATTCTGCGTACGAAAAATTCTGGAAAATTGCACATTGCTTTTAGTATTTTGTTATAATAACTTATCAAAATCATGAAGCTTCCCTCTATAATAAATTAAAGCTAAACATCAATTTGTAATTTCATTTCGTTTCGTTTTTTTTTATTGTTTTTTATTTATTTATTTATTTTTATTCATTTTATTTTTATTAACGAGACATTTAATGCCTAACATTTTTACCATGTAACACAAAATGTTAAAGAACACTACTCGTACTTCTCCAATAATGAGTATTAGATGCGCGAACACATTAAATTCAAGCATTTCGTATAAGTTTGGGCAAATTATGACACAATATACCAGTTTTTTTCATTGATTTGATAAAATTAATTGATATTTCATTACTTAAAATTATTAATATTACTTTGTGTCAAGGGTACACGTAAAGACACCCTGACTTTTTTTCCAGGTACACGCGAGTTGTAGAAGGAGTATCGTTCGAATAGAAATAAAAAGTCTACTACCTTACAATATATTTCCAGTATAAAATTAGGTAGCTCTATTTTGAACCTCTCTTTATAGTGGTTTTGGTGTATGAACTACACATATTAAGATTATAGAGTAACCAAAAAAAAATAAATTTTAAATGTTCTTATATTCTGAAACTTTAATATTAAATATAATTATTTTATTCAAGTCGTGGTCTTTTCTGTGTGCCGATTTTTAATATTAATGCGGCCTCGAAGTTATTGTCGCTTATTCTGTTTCTCTTATCAGTCAGTATTACACGGGCGCGACTGAAAATCCTTTCCACTCCGGCGCTGGTCGGTAATATGGTATTAAACTTCAAAAATAATTTTTTAATACACGGGTAGTTGTCTAATTCCTTCAGTGTTGGTGGCTTTGTGAAGTAGTCCTCGAAGCGACATGTATGTGTTTTATTCTCCTGAATGAAGTCATGGAAATAACTCCGTAATTTTTCTTCTTGTGATAGTGGGGTTACCTCAGGTTCATTTGATTGAGTCATTTGTGTGCACTGACTTTTCAGGTAGGTGACTTGTGAAGATAATTTTTCTTTCAGTGTAGGCATTACTCTCAGACATAATGGGTTCGTTAATGCAGCAATTACCGCGTCCTGGCCAACATCTTCTATGTAAATCTCTGCAAATCTGGAACAAATATATTGAAATAAATAACCATACTAATGATATGATTATAAAGGTATCACATTTCAGTCGGGAGGGTGTTTTTTAATATAAAAATATTCTGATTTCAACTGCAAGTTTATTAATGTGTACCAGAGTGGCCGTCGCTCATTTTAATATCGGGAGAGTTTCCGAATTACAAATTACTGAAATTGAAAAATGTTAGTGAACTAGGCTGACTGTACTCAAGTGGACCAACATTCATAACGAGAATAATCGGAAAGTATAATCAAATTAGTTCATTTGACAAAGTTCTAGTCTGCGTGTGAATAAAAATTACGTTTTGTAATGTATGACACTGATATCAGCGAGGAATTACAGCAACAGGAGAGAATTCATGTCTCTGGAACAACAGTTTTGTCCTCTACGAGTATAACTTGGAAAAAAAAATTCCAGTCAGACTTGAAAGTTGAAACCTCTTACCTTAACCACCACTTTTTGGCAACCGGTGGACGGAAAAAGGAACAAAGGGAGGCAGGGAGTGCGCTGGAAAGACGACATAAACCAATTTTTAGATTCAATGAACTACCAAAAAATAGCAGTCAACCGCAGGGAATGGAAGCGTTTACAAGAGACTTTTGCCCGGTGTGGGCCGAGGGGGACAAGAGACTAACCTTGGGTAGAATATAGTCATCTTAAATTTTATCTAAATTTCTCTTCAACTATTTTTCATTTTTTACTAATTCTGTCACTTACCCATTGATAAAAGTTATCTTGACCTTAACTGTCTTATAATGGAAGTTCAATTACGAAAATATAATCTCTTGAGTGTAAAAAAGTTTCTTTCACAAGAGAGGGGGGGGGGTTGCTCGTATGGACCAAGAAATTAAAATATCAAATATAAGATGACCGAAATGTGAATCTGTAAAAAATTCTAATTTTTCACTGGACCCCCCCCCCCCCTCTCAGAGGTCCCCAAACCCAAAATATGGGAGGTTTCAGATTACTGATACTGTTTTTCATGAATACATAAATATTTATAAATTTGTAAGCTAAACTTCTTTAAGAAACAAATTACTTTGTTCTCATTATGATGTACATAAATGTTGAGATCGCTACCTTGCCCTGATGTGCCTCGCCCTGATATTACTGTATTCACGGTTTGTTGCTACAAAATTTACCTTTTTTGAAGTAAGTCCAACAAAACATCTATTAATGTATGGCAAAGTTTTGGAGTTTTCTTTTTTAATTCATTTAATTTCAATTTTGCTGCCGAAAGAATGGTAAACAGTAGACCATAATATGCCTCGTAATCGCCTTGTAATATATCCAGAGCACTAGCGATTGGCTCCATTATCTATAAAGCAAAGTATAACGCTGCATTAATGTTACTGTAAATACATCTCAAGTATATACATGAATACCTAGGCTAGCTATTAGATAAATATTAATAAGAAGATCATTCAGTGGAAACAAAAATGTGAACATTTAATTACTTGTACATAATATTCCAAAAATTTTATTTCGTTCTTGTGAAAAGATGATATTCCCAGACTTTGTCCCAGACATTTGGTTACTTGTGGAAGATAGTTCTCCTTTGCAATAATGTTTCTTATTGCATCATACATGCTGTTCCATCGGGTATCGGAGGGAACTTGAAATAGGGTTCCTGTGCAAATCAGTCGAATGTACGATAGGGGTAACAAGAAACTGTACAAAATTCCGTATAGTCGTTGTCCCTTAGTAAACAGCACATTCCGACGCGTCAATCTCCTGACTTCGCATTTCAATTTAAGAATAACAAATAAAAATTATTCTACTAAGATATATGATAAACTATAAAATCCTGCCAAAAAATTTTACAAGAGTAATGCGAATAACAAGACCTAATTTTAATCTTACCACAAATACTCCTTATTTTGTCAGAATATATAGTTGACTGGCTCTGTTTGTTCCACAAGTGTCTACATTTAGCGACAATTTTGTTATATATCTGTTGAAATTCTTCAGTTGTATTCCTAACGCTCCCGACAGATATCAAGTTTAACGTGTGAGCTGCGCATCTGTAATGCGGGGGAAGAGCTGATGCAGGATCATCCATGTCCCTATCATCTGTATAAAGAGTGACAACTTCAAAATCATCATCCGATATTGCAGTTTCATGGCCTTCACCATAAACTCTGTAACATCAAATGAAAATGATTAGATTATAATAACTTAGTTAATATAGAAATAAAGATGTGTATAGCCATACTCAACCGTTTGCAGCAAAGGAGCTTTTACCTTAATGCTTTAACAAAGTTGCTTCCATTATCTGTAGTCACTCCTACAATTTTCGAAGATATTTGATATTCCTCGAAAATATCCCGCAGTATGGGCCCAATTTCTGCAAACGTTAAAGAGCCCGACACTCTCCGAAGGGCCAAGAGACAGGCTTCCCTCGAGTAAGTCACAGGATTGATCCACGAAGCCGTTACCCCTAGGTAACCTCTAAAAATCAATAGGTATCAATACATATATAAATATACGGCACCTATTCAAACTGAACTGAATATTATGTAGATAGGAATGAATGTACCAGAGGTAGGGCAGGATTTTGAAACGAAACGTCTTTCGTTATAACCCTATAAGCCCAAATTATATTTCAAGAGTTATCAAATCATTACCTCAAGTTTCAGAACGTTCTGTAATGATACAGGACAAACCATACCTAGAATTTCAGCTTCAAATTTGAAGTTATAAGAGAAGAGACCTATACAGATATAATTTCTTCGGTGCCACAGTTTAATTTTTCTAATAAGTTTGGATGGGTAGAGGAACTAATTCATATTTACAAATGTATCTGAAGTAACGAGGTATAAATAATCTTTTTAAAATCCATTCATCAAATTTTATTTTCAAGGGGAGGGGGAGGATGGGACGATGCGGTATAGTTTTTTCGAGCATTCCACGCTTAATTTTCCAATAAGTTTCGAAATAAAACCGAACTCTAACATCTGTGTCATTTAGGAAGTTATCAAAACTGCAAAGCACCACAAACAGTTCTCAAAGTTTCAGCTTTAACTACAAAACTGAGCCGAGAGTGCTATTATTAGTGAACTATTGAAACTATATAACACAATCCAGACAATCCTGCAGTTTCAAGGAGTAATTCGAAATTGGGTTTACTACTTTTTCTTCTTTACAAATTAATGTTTTCAGCACGTCCGCTCCTTTTTTTTCTTTCTTTTTTTTCCCCCTACTTAAGCTTCTCCCCTGTTTCTGAATGAACAGTCATATTGAAATCGCATTAGATACCATTTTCAAGTTGGTAAGAATAAAATTAAAAAGCCAAGAACATGACCTTGTCCACTATTCCATGAGCAGAACTTTTACTATCATGTATAAATATAAGACTACATTTTGATCCCTCTTACTATCCGCAGTATTTAGTTCTGCTGGTGTAGTACAAAATAACATGCATCCAAAAATTATGAAGTATAAAATAAGAAAACGGTCTTGTCAGTATACCAAGATTGAAATGCTGTAGTGAAATAAATTTCCGCAGGGACTAGACCTCAACGTGAGTATATTGTGCCTCAAAATTTGGAGAAATATTTTTCAAAAACGATTCGACCAATTGAGTTGAACTTTTAGATAATAAGTTACCTTCATTATCAGGTTATATTCTTTGTATTGAATCAACTGACGATCGATAAAAAATCAAAGATATCTTTATACGAATAAAAATTGTTTAAAAGCTACAAGTTCCAACTTTTAAGTAGACAAAAATCTTTTAGCACACCGTTAGCATTCGTTCAGTTCCTCTAACAATTCTCTCATTCAGTACACTTAAAAAGTATAGGTGTTGTTCAATATAGGTACATTCACCACGCAGAGATGGGCAAGATCACAAACTAAATGATTTCAGATCAGATCAAGATCACCAACAGAAAATGATTCTAAGATTAGATCACATTCTAAATGATCTGATCTTTTCCAGAAAGATCAGATCACAGATCAGATCTCCAAGCAAAAAACAATCTGATCTATAATAAGTTTTTTTGGCGAAGAGATCAGATCATAGATCAAAATATAATTCTCTTTCTTCTAATTCATAATCATAATCGATATTGTACGGTCACAATTCACTAAGAAACAACAAGAGAAGACCTAAAACTTGATACTTTCTAGGACTAATTTGATTTTTTAAAAAAATCATATAGGATGTATTTTCCATTCTAACTCGATGTAGATTTGGGACTGGTCTGGGAATGCTGATACAGGTAGCTTCAATGCATGTATATATAATTACCGAGTTAAACAGAAACAATAAACAGTTATTACTTTTTGTAGGATTTCCAGGCATCTGCCGTCGCTGCTATGTAATCAATATCCCGGAATGTGCTCCTCATTTCTTCTTTTTTCAGGTCTACTCGCTCCTGAATTCTTAAGTTCAGGGTCTCGGCTGTTCTAATCCGTGCAGGATACTCTGGATCCTTCGTCAGTAATTTTTGGAAAGCATCGGTTTCCACAAACATACGCGGTGCCGCAGTTTGAATGAAGAAGTCTACAATCCTAGTATTTAAATCTGGTTCATTTATTCCGCTTCGTGTGGTTGAAATGACTTTCTGATGTTTATTCTGTTATTGTTATACAAATATAATGTTATATGCAGCATACTGTGCGAGTTTACAATTGTACAGTTACCATTTTTTGAATGCTGTATTTTACATAAGAAGTAAGAAAGATAGTATCCTGTATGTGAATTACCCGATAGTGTCGTTTTAGATTAGCGGAAGAAGACTCATGACAATGGAGAAGAATTTTACATTCGTTGCATTTGAACGCAAAAGTCTTTTTCGTTTCGTCCTCCTCCTCACCAATAAACTTATAATATTCGGCAAACTGAGGCCATGGACCTGCAGTTTCCGACTGTTCGTTGCACTCATCCGTCATTTAATAAACTTTAAAATTCGAACGAAAAGTATAATTTAAAAAATATGGAAAGATTTGCTGATATATATCTACTGAAGTTTTGTTACTCAAATAACTTGAACTGACATGAACTCCCCCGGAAAGACAATTCGCGCCTATTTTTTATTTATTGGCAATTGACGTTGGGAACGTCGTTCTTCCGCATTTTCGTTCCGGCATGAGCCGTTCTGAACGTCGTTCCGGAACGACATGTAAACAGAACGGGAACGGAACGAGGAACGAGCCGTTCTTCTCGACTCGTTCGGCATCTCTGCTCCACACTTCTTCACATCCACACTCTTCTCCGCACTTCTTACATCATACTGTAGTCCTCCTACCACATGATACGGTCTATGGTCTGGTCATAATTGTTATCAGTTAGTTATAATACATTATCTCTGTTAGAACCGCTACATGTGTTCTTTTCTTCTTCTATTTATCGGAGTGAACAATGTGCAGAATTTTCATGTTATTATTCGTTAAATGCTTCACTTTTCACTTCTAAATTTAAAGCATCGAGTTCCGTTGTTTTAAATAGCATCTTATAATTCTAAATTAGCATGCTGTTATCGAAAGTCTTCTCACATTGTCAAAGCATTCGTACACCACAACTTCGGCGAAATGTTACTCATTCGTGGGAAATCTTTCGCACGATCGTAGCGGACTCCAGTAAAGTTGAACGACGTAGCAAACCTGCTAGAATAATTACTCCTCGAAGAAACAAACCGTTGGTTCTTAGTAAAAAAACTCCGTCCGCAAAAGATGGAGTGCATGAACAGCTGTCGAACTCGAAAGAACCTCCCTACGTAGAAATTGATCCACATAATTCTAGATTTGTGTTAGTAAGTTTCTAGCTATTACTTCAAACAAGTGTGAGAGGTTTTATAATTCATTTATTTTTATTTCTTCGCAGGAGATTGATGACTTGTGTGAAAACGAGAAAACAACGATACGTTAATAATATGATCATGCTGGAGGGTAAACGATTGATTCAAGATGCTCTGACTGCTGATGTCGAACCATTAATGATAGTATTTAACCGGAAACATCTAATTGAGGATCTTACTTTGGATCCGAGTTATATTCAGCCAGAAAATACAATTTTTCATCACTTAAGCTATCGACATATTAAGACGTGGTCTGACTTGAAGAATTCTCCGGGGATCTTCGGTAAGAAATCAACTTTGAGACCAATAATGATATAGCGTTTCACTGAGTATGCAGGTGTTTTTAATCCACTCTTGGAAAATCTTCGCAGGGTTATTTAGGATGCCAAATCTTGAACGTAATACACCTACAGTCGATCCATTGCCTATTACTTTGGTATGTGATAATATTCGTGAACCGGGTAACTTGGGTTCAATTTTGAGAGTGGCAGCTGCTGTACCGGTTGCAAAAGTTTTTCTGCTTTCAGGTAAGAATTTCATATGACGTCTCAATTATATGAGACAACAGTTTGAGGATCGCACGCAGTAAGTTCTGAAGTCGATGTTTCCGAAGTGATAGACGGTGCTAAGTGAGATCATGCAGTGTGTTATTTAATACATTCTGTCGCTTTAAAAAAATCGACTTCACTTCTTGTGCTCCCCATTAGAGATGGCAGTGGCGGGTCTAGAAATTTTCCAAGGAGGGTGTTTTGAAAATAAAACTTTTTCCACCTCCGGCTCCCTAAGAAACCGAGATGGATGTCATTTTAAATAGTTTCTGAAGACAAGTTTCATAATGTGATTAAATCGTTTCAAAATGAACATTGTAGACTGTAGTGCTGCAGATACTCAAAGACAAGAAAAACTCAAAACTCAAGTGAATTTATGAGCTTTCGCAATGTTTTTTTTTCTTCTTCGGCCCAAAGGGGGCTGTCCGAACCCCCAAAACAGCCCCCCCCCCATAGATCCGCTACTGAGAGATTGTGTGTTTACGATTTTGTTTTCAACAGTTTGAATAAAATATTTGGTTTGGGTTGTCAGGTTGTACAGATCTGTGGGATACAAAAGTAACGAGGGGTAGTTGCGGTGCGATGTTTCATCTGCAAATTTTTACTAACGCTTCCTGGGAAGATGTTGAAGATCATTGTTCCGGTAATGTAATTCTAGCTGATCATGAGAATGAAGTTACTGACGAAAAGCTCGACGAAATATTAGTAGATGGAGTGGTTCCAGCCGAGAATTACATTGAAGATCCAGAAGAAATCTTTGACGAAGATAATGATAACGATGATAACACAGTCAATTTACGAACAGTCTATAATTTACCTTTGAAACCATATTATGGTGTCAGTTACGCTAATAATAACAACTCGTACGTGATTGTTATTGGTGGTGAGACCCAAGGCCTCAGCGAAGAAAGTTTCAAGTATGCCAGCGCCAAAAATGGAGTCCGCGTAAATATTCCGTTACCTGCTACCGTAAACAGCTTAAATTCAGCGACCGCTTTGGGCATTATTTCGTTCGAAATCAAACGGCAGCTAGAGGTATCATCGTAACGTGAGTAACTATAAAAATATTCATCTGATAATTTGTAAATTTTATGCAGAAGTCGGTGAACCTAAGTATTCTCTGTCGAACAGAACAGTATCGAGGCGATGTGTAGGTTAGGTACCGTGTGAGCACATGAAAGTGAGAGGACTTTTTGTGAGGTATTTTAGAAAAGTGTGGAAAGCTTCTGGGCTGAAACCCCCGTCACTAGAAATAACAATTGTGGGGTATGATTCAAATTTGTGGGCCGAACCCCCAGTACTAGAAGTAGCAATTATGAGGTATGATTCAGAGTGAAGATTATTTGCTTCTAAAATTTTAGCTCCTATCTCGCCCCATTCCCCAGAAATAGTTTCTGTAGGTATACTATGCTAAGGTTTTCAAAAAATGGTTTAATGTACTTACATGCGTCAAGATCCCATGCTGGAACAGTTATGAAACGTCCGGCCTACTTTCATGTACTCTCATAAATTTGGTCGTATTTGGAGAATAATGGGGAACATTTTATTCATGGTTTCTGTGTTATGTTGAGAGGTTAAAAATACGCTTTCGCGGTACATATTTTTCCTATAAATATTGCTTATTTTTTCTAATAAAATATGTTTTATTAGTTTTCAGAATGTATCACAAATTTTTAACCTAGCGATTGCTAATGGAATTTCAAAGCATAGAGAATCTGTGAGACTAATTAAGATTACTTACTTCAGTTCTCCATTTTGAAGTCGTTTCGTGTGATGCAGGCCTACTTGAAGAGCTCGAAGAAAATAATAAATCGGAATCACCAATAGTTCATCAAACTGAAGTCATATAGATTGTACCTGGTGTCTTACCACATGCAATGATACAACATTTATTTAGTCGATTTTTTTTTATTTTTGTGAACATTCATTTGAATTGTGAATAACTGGGTACAATAAATAATGTGCTGTGCCAGAGGTTTCATTAAATATTAAAAGTTGGCTATTCAACTTTGGCGTGCTTCTATTCCTTTTATTAAAGTACTACCTGAGTCCTACAATTATGATTCGGAAATATAAGTTATATCATTCGTTTATGTTTGTTTTTCTGGCGAACTACATACAAAGTAATGGTAGCGAATCCGCCAACTTGAAACTTTCTGAAGAAAATATGAGAAATTTATTCAAATTGCTCATGTTTGGCCGTGTTGAATTGGAATACTGTACATCCACTTCACACGAGCTTTATACCGACGTTGTGAAAATGGCTTAATATATAAATTAGGGGGGGGGGGAGAGCAAGTGAGGGCTAGATCATAAATTTTATGCAATATTCGAAAGTAGGAAAACGAAAATTCATTGGTCAAGTCGATTTTGCTTACTACAGTTTCTCTTTCAACCAATATTGTCTAGCGACGAGAAGAGAGAATTTAGATTTACTCAGCCGATTTGTAATACCTATACTTGGAACAAATTTTCCAACCATGTATTTTGATACTTTGGTTGATTTGTTAAATCAAGCGTATTTTACTCATTCAGAAGTTAAAATTTCTGGTTTGATATCCAAATCAGAGCTGAATCGAAAATCTCACGGCTCATTCGTAGTCAACGACTCACGAACCCTTTATTCCGATAGGTTGGTCACAGTGTTTTCATACATTTAAAATTTCCTTGTCGATGGTCCCTTCCTGGTCCAGTTGGCGGGAAGAAAAATTCGTTTGACCCCTTCAGAGGCTACAGACTTTAGTCCTTCAAGATTCTGGATCCTTCTTAATCCGAAGCTGATGCCGCAACGCATCAAGACCAGGGGTGTCATACTGAGAAAATAACAGAATACCGGAACGGATTTATCTGCTCGTGCTCCCCAGATCAGTTTCAGGTATTTAGAAAATATTGCCAAGTTTGAGCAAAGTTGGTAAAAGCTAACCACTGCCTCTAGGGGGTTGAGTTTCATATGGAAATTAACTTTGATTTTTGAAATTTGAGCTTCAATTGAGGGAGGGACCCCTAAAATCATTTCCTTTCTCAGATTGATGTTTCCAGGATTGCGGAATTGTCTTCCCCCCCCCCTACTCATTTCTCTCCTCCTTTGGGCTTCATATATGCGGCTGACTTTCGGTTATTTCAGTTTTGTTCTAATTTTTATATCATCTACGTCTGAATAAGTTTCATGGATCGCTGAGTTCATTAGCGCCGTTATTTTCTCCCTCCCACTTACCCTTTGGACTCCATATAGGGCTGATCTTCAATTATTCCACTTTTCACATTCTTCATGTCTGAATAAGAGCGTTCTAAGTCCCTGAGTTCATTTTTGGAGTTCTTCTATTTTACCTTTCAGGTTCCACCGACAGGGGCGGAAAGTATTGTGTGTCGAGCGGGCAAGTGCACCACACGGAAAAAATTTTGCACCACATGGGAAAATGAAAAGTGAGAGGAAGAGAAAGAAAAACTCCAAAAATGAACCTATAGTGACAAAAAAAACAACTTTATTTAGACGTAAAGAACGTAGAAATGGAATAATTGGAATTTAGCCCCATGTGGAGCCCAGAGAGAGAGAGAGAGAGAGAGAGAGAGAGACCAAGAAAAGAATTCCAGAGAAAAGAATTCGGTGACCCAAAAAACCCTTATTCAAACATAAATAATGAGGAAATTTGAACAAAATTGAAACAACTGAAAATTAGCCCCTATAGAGCCCGAAGGGGGGCAGGAGGAAAAGTTACAATTTGAGACAGGAAATCATTTTTAGGCTCACATAGAGGGCTTTCTCGTCGATTGAAGTTCAAATTCCAAAAATCACTATTAATTTGTTACCTAATTCCTATAAGAATTTCAACCCCATAGAAACACAGGTTATCCTTCACAGCTTTGCTCACAACTTAGCAGAAAATTTTCTTTAAATATTCGATACTACTCTAAGGGTACACCAACAGAAAAAATGATTTTTTTTTCATCAAGATGCGAGTGACTAAGGACGTAAAGACCACCTTGGTGGTCAGAGACAGAGAGCTATATATAAAGAGCGAAAAGAAATTACATTGAATTTAAATACTTTGTTACCTGATTCATAGAAACCGAAACACCTTTTACAGTTCATAGTGTGTTCTGCTTCTGCATAATATTCGTATATATCTCGGCTAAAAGTTTTCATGCGACTTCTGTATTTCTGCACACTATGGAGTGGAAGAGCCCATCTGGAAATCGTGGGGCCAGCGTCAAATTTATGCCAGTTTGGCGCTAACGCCTTCCCATTTTAAATACACGCAAACGCCGTTGCCGGAATTTTGGGCCAGTTGGGACCGGCATATATTTGGCCCGACTGTGGTACCTGGCGCAAATCGAGCGCCAATTTTCGATTGATGTTTTGCGCTAGAATCGAGGGTAAATTTGGCGTATATCTGGCGCTGATGCCGAAATTCGGACTGGTCCCACGGTTTCCAAACGGGAGCTAGAGCAGACGAATTATATAAAAACTGTCTATTAAGAATCTAAATAACATTATTTTTCAACAATACGATAGAATAAATTAGCCGAGCAATATACCCCTGTGTATTTTTTTCTAACAGTGAGTAATTATAGGTGCTTAATTTGAATTTTGATGAATAATAAATCAACAATCAGTCATTTCTCTGGTGATTTATCCGCTACTTTGCTGAGTAATTTACCAGGACCATAGAGTATCCTACACTTAACTGTATAGGACTGAGGCTGTGCCAGAACAGCTCGTGAAATAAAACGGTAACGATTATACCAGGAAAAGGTGATATTATACTATAGGGTTCTAGTTGCACGGCTTTGTTAATTAACTGATAGAAGATAAGCACCAAATTGTGGTTGGCGTTCAACCTATGATTGTAAAACTATAACCTTTAATGTGACAGAGTTACTCATCAGCGATCACACACTCCTGGTTCAGACAATAAAAGCATGCCCTTTTAAAATGAATGAGTAAGCTGGCTTTAAGGATCACGAGATGTTAACTACAATGGAATGATTGAACTGGAAAAACTTTTGAGAAACTAGGAAGCTTAACCCTTTAATGGCACACGTGGTGAAATTCACCTTTACTGCACTGTAACTCCACGCGCTGCGGCTGTAGGGCTTTTCCAGTAGGTATTCAATATTGCATACTTATTCCATTTGCCTGTCCTGTAATCAAGTTGGTAGTGTATATGATAAGGATATAATTGTAATATGGTCATACCAGTGAGTTTTGAGTTTCGTCTTTTGTGTCGTATGCTCGTATCTTTTATATTATGATAGATGATATATACCTTGTCTGTCTTCTCTGTTCTCTGTATAATTCGAAATTTTCGTTTTTCGATCATTCCTCATGGTCTTATCGCATGATCATCGATTTAATTAAATAACAGTTCAATTTTCGGCTTACACTTTTGGCAACGCAGATTAGCAACGTTTGCATTGCCGAAAGAATTCAAACTTTCTCAAAAAATTTTGATCTCCGGCATTTTCAACCAAGTATTGGGCCATTTCACACATCAAATTCTGTTATCATACAACATGCACTACCAACTTGATGACAGGAGAAGCGAATAAGTATGCAATAAGGAGTACTGGAACAGCCCTGTTGGTGAGAACTCAGCTGATGCTTATGTCCGCTTGGTGTTGGTGCGCCTGAAATGAAACTTTAATCTCCGCTACAGAGTTGGTTGCATACTTTCTATTTTGAAGGGGCAATTCAATATTATTATTTCTTTTAAAATGCTGATAATAATTTCAAACATTTTTTAATAAAAAATTTAAACATGGTATTTCATTGTTCATACTATTTGTAACAAAATACTTTGTAGACATAATTGTCTATCTTCATTATTGAAGGCGCAAAAAATTCACCAAACATATCAATTTTTAAATAATATATGGCCCCTTCAATTTTCAATATAGGCAATTCTTTTTTGGGAAGATCATTTATATTTCTGTAAATGAAGTAACATATTAAGTAGAGTTTCCCCATTCAGAAATATTACAGCATTTTAAAATAAAAAAACTATAATTGGCATGTGCTGTTTAAGGGTTCAGATCAACTGCGCACTGTAAACAATATTAGAGTAAAAATTCGTAGAATTCTAGTTTCCCGATCTGCAAAGGTTGACATAATTTTGACCTGCGTCAATTTTGCGAATTTCGACACGGTATTTTGACATTTTGGCAATCATTCAATCAATCAGAGCACTCCGACGCATTTTTGACTTCTTGACACACTTTTGACCGATCAATTCTGCTATACAAATAGGCGGAGCCTACGTGATGCCGACACTATTTTGACTCAAAAAGTGGTCAAGAATGTCTTTTGACGCTAATTTTGCAAATCGGGACGTCTCGTTCAGCGATTTCACTGACTTATTAACAAAAAATTCGCGTAATTTTTATTAGATTTTGCTAAAAATGATTGTAATATTCGATCAAAATTTAGTACAATCACAGTCATTGTAACCAAAATAGGTATTTTATAGTAAAAATTACCAAAATTTTCACATGAATAGTGTATTAAATCGCTGAACTTCTACATAAGACCTACTAAAATTCTAACAATTTTTACAATAAAATTTTTCTCAATGTACCATAATCAGAAGGAGTCATGGGCTGCCGCTCAAGGTCAAGATAGAGGTAGTTGAGATTACACATATGCATAATTTGTATGCCACCCACAAACATGTGGAATTCACGATGACAATATTGTATGCTGAAAGTTGAGCTCGATATACTCAAAATTACAATCATATGTGACTAGCATTCTTTAGCGTCCAACCACCACTATTTTAATGGTAATTGAAGTATTTTCTGAAGAAAATATAGCCATCATTTCTCACCTACCGGTTTGAACGAAAATGGGTGCCCCGCGATGTGTCTTATCACATACCATTTCGTGCAAGTGAGTTCTCATGTATACAGTTTCATTTGTTGGAACTGTTGAGGGAGTAAAATGATACCACTATCCTTATACCTTTATGAGGGGGTGGGTAAGGTCTCCCTACCTTCTCAGGTTCCAGCGCCTTAGATTTTAACTAAAGGAAATCCTTACCTCGCAATTAATTTTCATATGCTTATTATTTACGTCAGGTTTTCATTTCGCTAATTTACATTCATTGATTCATTCTCCCTCGTGTTTTTATGTATTGTCCCCCAATCCCTCGTCGGTATTTCTTCCATTCAATGAAACCAAGTACAACCGCGACCTTCATCACTGATTAATTACTCTCCCTCGGATCATAAAAATTCGCGTCGTTGAAAACTGCCTTTTAATTCCAGTTCTCGCGAATTAACCATTACAAAATCCTCTCGAGAGTGCGTCGAACAATGCAGATCTCGAATTCGGGGTATCTGCGGCTGATGACTCGGTAATTTTTATACATTATCCGGGTACAAAAGGATAGGGATTTCGGATGTTAATTCGGTCGATACAATGACGAACCAAAACGCCAAAACTTTAAGGGTGGTAATGGTGGTATCGACCCCTCGAAATAATCCTCGATCGTGTTTGGGGTGGCAGGTTGTACGTGAAAATAGAAGAGGATACATGGTTCCGGCTTCGAACGGAATGTCGTATTTCAGATACGCTCGTCGCGACGGGAGGCGAAATCGAACGGGATTTACCGCGACCAACGGAGGGTTTCGGTGGTGTGGCGAGGGCGAAGGAGTAAGGTTGGAAGAGCCGCGGACATGGACAGTGATGTAGAAGCGCGCGAGTACGTTCTTGCCTGGCGGCGTGTTTCGTCGCGGTGGCTGAATCCCGAATCGTTATTCGTTGCCCAGTGTACGCCGAAGCTCGTGTATCGTCAGCTGTCGGATCAAGTGTTCGCGTTGCGTGTTAGAAGATAACGCATTACTAGCTTACAAAAGTTACTAAAAAAAAAGTAAAAGAAAAGAAAATAAATTTAACGATGAACACAGAAATGAAAATCGCGGTTGGAAAATCGTTGAAGCGTTTTCGAAAAACCTCGGCCGGCTCCGGAGCGAGCTCGTGTCTCAATTTTCCGTCGTCGTCTTCGCCTCAAATGCGAATCTAAAATCGCGGATCGATTGGCGAAAATTTGAATCCGATTAGTGTTTAGTGGTCGGTGCTGAAGATATGAAGACATCGTTGTGCATTTGGAGCGTGATTCTCTTATGCGGAATCTGTACCCCAGGTAGGTTTCTCATACTCAGTTAGGTGCGCTGGTAATAAAGAAATGTAGGTGTGCACATTTGGAAAACGATCTGGAATGCCAGCTAAAGTTAGAAGAGAATGTGTCGACCTTTAAATGTCGGGCTGTATGAGCATCCATTCTCGGATATAATCACGTCGGGTTGCAGAAATCCGTCTGTTATAATGTTGAATATGATGAATGTGCGTGCTAATTTCAGCTATTTTAGGGTGTAAGCACCCCTGATAGACAGTCCAGCAAAAGCTCAGCGTGGACGCATACATATACCGGCTTCATACGCTGGTAATCAGGAGTAGCCGAGGATTCACGGCCACCACCGGGGAAAATCCTTTTTTTCATTATTTATACGAAAGAGGTGACGAAGGGACTTGACTCAGAAACAGCTGATCCCTCCAGACTCTAGTTACGTTTTCACTTATTTTGGATTGCGAGCAGTAGCGGATCCAGAAAAAGAAAAAGTTCGATGGGAAGCAATTCAGAATGTATTAAGAATTGAATAGTTGTTACCCTCGCTCTATAGTATAGATATGCTCATTAGTTTCATACCTCAAAATGGTAACGGAGTTAGTAGATCAGTGCGGGGAATGCTCGGCATTTGAAGAGGTTCGTGCTTTTACCTTTGAAGGCATGCTATCAGCATTTTTCAACTTTCACCGGATTTTAAGACTGAGTAAGACTTATCAATAAACATTCAAGAAACTTAAATTCTCTTCTAAGACTCTCTAAAGTTGTTCAGAACTCGTTTACGACTGTATGACTCATAGACCTACTAAAGCACTTCCACGCCTATTTACAACTTTTCCGGAGTCATACAAAAAGCTATGGCTCGTTTAAACTGTAGTAGAAATAATTATAACAATGTTGCCTAAAATGATGTAACTAATAGCTACCGCTTTTAATGATACGATTTTCAAGTCGGGACAAAAATGATTTTAATGAAACAGTGCCGTTTAAAGCGATATCCCGGTTCTAACAATAGCAGAACGAATTTCCTTCAAAATCTTTATAGACTACAACCAATTTATTCTGTAGCTGAGCTCCATAGTGTTCATTTAGAATTCCTTTTAAGACTACCTATATGTAAGAATCTTATTCAAGACTCGCTGACGTTCCAAAACCCGCTTCAAACTGTTTACGATTCTGCCAAAATTTATTTCAACTCTTCAAGACTCTTCGCAAAATCCTTGTTTACCGGGGGTCTTCAGATTAGCTTGAAATTCTTTAGACCTCTTCCAAAATTATGTGAGATATATGACTCGTCTGTATGGTTCAAGAATCGCTTAAATTCTTCCATTCGTGTTCAGGGTACTTCCAGATTCGTTTAAGACTCTTTAAAACTCTTCCAAAATTAAGTGAGACCTATGACGCCCTAGAATATGGTCCAAGGATCGTTTAACGACTGTTCCAGACTTGCGTGAGACCCTCTCAGGTTCTTCTAGACTTGTTTAAGACTATCAAACTTCTTCACACTACTTGATCAAGAACCCTTTTAAGCCTCATCAAGACTATGCAGGTTTATCTGAAAGTCTGAATTTAGGAGCAGTTTTAGTTTGAATTTTCCTCTTTGGGAGTGGCAGTGGCAACCATATTGCTTTCCTCATGTATCAGCGCCTGCTTTGTAAGTACTACAGTCGAATGTAATTGACGTGGGTGGCAAGTGATTGAAGGAATTTGATGAATAACGAGAACAGCGACGAAAGTTGTATTAAGCTTGGATACGTAAGTATGTATAATCGGCAGTGGCGACTAAAATCGCATGGCCTTCTCATTATTGGCTTACTGAAATGTCACATGATTTGTCGATTTTGATAGGCTACTGGGTGATAGGTTGTATGAAGTACAACAGTCATAGGCGGCAACTTACAATTTTTTGGCGGGTGCCCGTGCTCAATAATCAATAAGTCCCCCCCCCCCCAAAAAAAAAAAAAACAACAACAAAAAAACGCTTTTTGTTCTACGTAATCATCATTTTCTAATTTTTGTAAATGGTAAATATCAAGTATGTACATGGATATTATTTACTTAGGCATATAAAACATTGATAAGCGTTGCTTATTTCTTATAATCAACTCATTCATTACTTTATCTAAATTAATATAGGTATTTAGTTTTATTCTTATGAATATAGAGAAGAGCTACTTCATTCAAACGTTTTACAGTAAAAAGTTTATGGTAAATAAGTTTTAAGTCGTCTTATGGCTGAAAAAGATAGAGAATCGAACTTATCAAAGAATGATGGTTTCTTGGATTTTAGTTCCCATTCTGAACTACGTAGCGCTAGTATCACTAATTAGTTATACTTGTAATTCGGTTAGTAATTTATTTATTTTTTGTAGGAATGGAAGTAGAATGGGAGGGTTTCTGAGCACTTGGTCAAAAGTGTTTTTTGTTTTCTTTTGTTTTTTGTTATTTCCGATGGGGTGCTCAAAAATTTAGCCAAGTGCTTGGGCCCGTAAGCAGACGTGAAGTTGGCGCCTGTGACAACGGTTGTATGAAGCTCGGATGTATGTATAATCGGCTGGCGACTAAAATCATATGACCCCCTCATTATTGGTCATTGGCTTACTAAAATGTCACGGATTTGCCGATTATCATTGGCTAATCTTGTCGATATGTCGGTTGTAGCAATATCCGAGCTCTTGGTGATAGGTTATATTTAAGTACGTAAGTACAACCTATGTTGTTAATTATTCATCATTATGAAACATGGTGGCCAAATGTAGAGCCGAGAAAATGCAACCCCTCTTTCATAGACCAGCAAAATAGGTACATTTTCTTTTTTGCTTACATTTGCGTCAGATAGTATTCTATGTTCATGTCGGCATCAGACTAGTGAAAGGATCTAATAACTCAAAAACCATGCCAAGATGATAAGATATTTATTTTGGATCAACTATGACACTCCTCCGGTTGATTCTTAGTATTCCAAAAGTAAAAATTTTACTAAGTTTTCGATTTTTCTGTTTTTAAAACTTCAATCGCATTTTTTTTTTGAATTTCGTTTTTTACACACAAAAATTAGGAAGTGAACAACCCAACGAGTTTTTGGCCTTCAAGGCTAAATTTGGGCTTCAGTGATTCGTATATTCACCTAGGTTGCCCACGTAATCTTCCATACTGCATGACAAGATAAGCCTGTTTTTCATGTTGGTACACGTGTATTTTTTGCCTCTTACTGCTAATCTATATTTCAGGAGAACTGCTTAAAAATGAAGTTGAGAATTGTAAACATCACAGGTCGAAAAAAATTACTAAGATAAAGGATGAAACGTGGATGAAACATTTTGTTCGATAGTCAGACGTGCATTTACCAATACTTGACTGTTCAGAACCTTTTTCTCATTTTCAGTTTCGAATGTTATTGACATAGACAGGATATACAGTAATTTGATCTATCGACCAACATTTTTCACTTAGTATACAAGGCGAACCAAATGCTTTTGTCCAGACATATTTAGGCCGTTAGTCAGCGTCATGTATCGGGAGAAGCTCAAATGACGTTTATAAACATTTTTTAGGATGATGCTAATTAGAGCGGGTGGAGGAAATAACAATAGATTTTTGGTTTTACGAAGGGGCAATGCTCCATTTGCCTCTCGCCACCCTCTGATTGCGGGCCTGGATGTGTGAACTTGCCATTTGCGAATTCCTCTATGTGTGGTAGAGAGGTTATTCAAGGAACTTCATTTTGGCAACGAATTTTATATCTAATTCTAAGTCATGCGCAGCATTTTATCTATCCTTTCAAATAATAATGCTAAGTAAATAATATCGAAGTACCTATATATGAACCTGTGCTGATAAATCAGTTTAAAATTAATGTTCTTTAGAAAGTAAAGAGAAAGAAAAACGAAAAAAATAGCCTTAGGGATTTGAAGCGACGACCTTCAACATAGCGAACCAATACTGTAACGAGACCACAATGCCGTGTATTTACTTACTCACTGCGTAACAATTTGAAACTCCTTAAAAAACAATGACATGAGAATACATGATTCTGTATGTATTTTCAATGAGTAATTCAATGTCGACGTTAATTTCTTAATTAGAGTTCATTTTTTCCCGTATCTCTTATCTTAAGCGCGAATTTTAGTATTATCAAGATGATACCACTGATCAAAAACTACGCGCGTGTTCAGTATTGTTATCCGTATCAGTGCAGCTATTCCTGGACGACAAAAAAGAATAAAAAGTGAAAATTTTGATAACATTTTAATTTTGAATGTGAAAAACGAGGTTCTCGAGAAAAATTGTTAACGCCATCATATTCAGTATTCAAAATATAGTTATAAAAGCTATATAATCTCATTTCATGTTTTTTTATACTGTCGTGTCGTGCTATGGTCAGTGTTTGTTATACATATAGAACTGAAGACAAAATGATTAATGTTTTTGTGTAATAATTACACCCCTTTCCACAATGTGATCCAAACTGATGAATGTATACATTGTATGACCTAAATATTTGAAGAGAACGTATTAACGCAAAATATTATCGTCCGTATCTAATATTTCATCATACAAATCTTGAATGGGCCTCGCGACTTTTTTCTTACCAGTTTTGCAGATCTCAAAATTATAACACTATTGATGATGATAAGGTCATCAGTCTCACAACCGGTTTGATGCAGCTTTCCATTTCTCCCTATCTGTGCAAGTTCTTTCATTTCGTAATAATACCAGATAACACATTTGACATCCTTGATTATCTGTTACACATACTGGAATCTTTGTCGACCCCCACCTACCTAATTCATTCCCACCACTCTTCCTTCTAGCAGCAATGATACTATTCCTGAGTGCCTCAGCCCTATTAGTTTATCTCTTTTTCTTTTCAGACAATTCCAAATATCCATTTTACGTCCTACTCTGTTAAGTACTTCCTCATTTCGTACCTTGTCCGTCCATTTGATGCTAATTATCCGCCTATAGCGTCACATCTAAAAGGCTTCGATCCTTCTCTTTCCTGGTTTTCCTACGGTCCACGTTTCACATTCATACAAGGCTACGCTTCAAACATAAGTTTTCAAGAACAATTTTTTTATTTGAAAATATTAGTTTTTCCGTAAAATGCTAATTTGGCTTGTGCTATTCTACTAATATCCCTTATTTACTCCTTCATCTTTTGTTATTTTACTCCCTAGATAGCAAAATTCGCTTACTTCCTCAATCTTTTCCTGTCCAGTATTTATATTGAAGCTATCATGTTCTCATCGATTACGTACCATTATACTTGAGTTTTATTTTTATTTATTCTCATACGATATTATTCTACACTCAAAATCTCATCCATTCCATTTAAAATGTTTCTCAATTCAATAATCCTTTCAACTAATAAGACTATATCATCTGCAAACCTGAGCATCTTTACTCCTCTCCATTTTATAGTGACATCTGATTCAAAATTTTCTTTTACTTCTTTTACGGCCCACCCTATGTGCAGATTAAATAATACTGGAAATAAGGAGCACCCTTACACATTTTTCTATATTAGCCTCCCCTTTCTCTCCTTCTATTCTATGCGGTTTTCTGTCCTTTATACTTGTACAAGTTTTAAAATAACTTTTGTCTTTCTTTAAATTTTATTCCTATCTTCTCTAGAATATCAAACATTTTATCCCATTTAACGTTGTCAAAAGCTTTGTCAGTATCAACAAATGCCATGTATACATGTACTTGCTCTTTTTTGAGTATCCCATCTACAATTAATCTCAAAGCTAACACTGCTTCCCTAGTACCTCTACTTTTTCTAAATCCAAACTGATCATCTCCTGATTTCGCATTTATTCCATTCTCAATTCTCCTGTACTTATTGTAATCAAAAGTTGAACAGATTTTACGGTTTGTGAGAACGAATTTTTTAAAGAAAATGTACTTCACGCCCACTGGCTTCCTATTCGACGAGTTGGTTGGGCTCGCCTTCGAACTCTCACCGCACTGGGATTGTGGAAGTTCATTATAAAAATTTCAGCGACCATTACAGACGACTAAAATGCCGGATAAAATCATTTCCATCTTGGAACACAGATTTTCTCTCCCATTCTCCTCCAAATTGTCCGATTAGTCCATCTATGAACTCAACCTTCGTTTCATTATTGCGAATAGCGTATCAAAATTTCAGTTTCCTAACTTGATTACAAGTCTCGCTATTATCTGGCATAGGTCTCAGATCAATCAAAAAAATAAATAAGTAAATTTCGCATTTATTGCATAAGGTTACATTTCGTTTCACCTTCGTTGGCCTAAACAAGGGACCTGTACGACACAGTCAACACATTCACTTTAAAGCGCGTTCTAGACGATCAATAATATTGACCTCCAAAAATTGACATCCAGAATCGAAAAATCCAGAAAATTGACCATTTCATCCAAACGATCAATGTTGGTTTCCAGATAATCAAATCTAGCAAGACTGAAAGTGTAAATTATCAGCATTTAGTTTTTCTTTATCAGTGTATTAAATTCAATTGGGCCTGTTCGAGGTCTGCTATGAGACAGAGTATCTATTTAAATTTTCGTTTATACCTATAATAATAATTATGAGTGATTCGGATCTTGGAATTGCCGCCTTTGCTCTGTGATCGTGATATGACTCGACTGTGATCTGTGATGTTCCACAAAAAAGGCAATGAATAGTACATCTCAAAATGATTGCTCTTCTTCTTTTTTGCGCTGAGCAGCGGCTCATGCTTCCATGGGCGTAGCTAGAACTTTTTCCAGGGGTGGGGGGGGGCAAGAAGTTAGAATTAAGTCGCTACTTTGCTATCAGTGTGACACCAGTCACACATTTTCATTATCTAGCGTCTAGGCCTCTAGGCACATCCTATTTTCTGCGAATTTTATTGAGGTGGTTTTAAATATTCGAAAATAATCTTGTGAGAACTGGAACATAATTTCTTTTTCAAAATCTAGGGAGGCAATTGCCCCTCGCTGGCTACGCTCATGCATGCTTCTTCATTTTTCATCTTCACCATTCGAGACATATATAAACATAAACCCACAAAAGAAACTGACAAAAACTTCCACCAAATTCCTTTACTCGTTACCAAACCAAACTGTCGTCACGTGTGTATTAACTGATAAAATCTTTCCAAACAGTGTTGATTCTTGACAGGGCATCAAGAATATCAGATTGATTCTGATATTCTTGATGCTTGTTCAATTTCTTGTTATCATTTCAATTTCTGATGATTGCATCAATATTTTTGTCCCCCTTTCCCTACACAGTCAATAAAATTGTCAAGAGTAGCAATATTGGTCAAGAACGCGCTTAATCCTAAGGATATTGCAAGACAGCACTCGGAACCAGTCGGTGTTGGACACTTCAAATGACTCCTCGGTTAATCAGGTTTTATTCATTTGTATGTCTTGTGGGGACTATTCGTTTGTACGGCCGTAAATGGAAGTACTCTACTTTATGGTTATGGTTTAGGTACGGTCTGAGAAAATTTGCAGATAGTTACATATTCGCACACACAATAGACGAGTGAAAACGTTGGAATTTTTACGTTTTACGAGTGCTAAATTTTTACGAGTTTCCCCTAGATGTTCAGAGTATATCGGTTTCCGCCATAAAAATTCCCTGTGCATAGTTGCAAAGAGGGGGGGGGGCGAATTAATATCGCGTTTTTAATTTCGCGTATCGATACATTAATTTCGGCGAGCGTGGAGCTTCGAGTCGGGGTTGCGAGCATACAAAAGCATAGGCCCGGCATTTTCTTCGCCTTTCTTTTTGCGCCCGAGCTACCAAATATACGGGGGTTAAGAGGATGCGAATTAGTTGCTTCGAGCTGTTTATATTGATTGGCGTACGAAACTTGCCTCCCTCGATAAGAGAAGCATTTTACTCCTTTTTTCTCTTTTCTTCCTTTTTCCTTCAATGTATTTTTTCGCCTTTTTCCTTTCTTTCGTTTTTCTTGTTAAGGTAAACGTATTGGTCTTATTTTAGCCGCGCTCGTGTAATGCGAGTTTCCGCAGTCGCTGTGACCTTTTTTACATTTTTACGAGCGAAACTAGATTACAGATAATAAATGTGTTTTTTCGTGACTGCGAAGTGGCGCACTGTGCGCTAGATTCGGCCGGTGGAATTTCCTATTCGGTAACTGGGACATGGGGAAAATTTTGTTAGTGTAGTATGTAGGAATTGGGGGAGTCTGGAGCTTCGTACAGGTGAAACTGTCCGATCTCATTGAAATGTTGAACATCCTTGTTTTGCCCAAACAGTGTTTCATTTGACAGTGAATTAGTAGAGTTTTCTGATGAAACCGTCGCTTGGCAGGTAGATTGCGTTTTCAAAAATATCACGGAGCCATCGCAGTGTTGGAAGAGAACAATGAGTATGGAGGAATATCTTTCGGATGTTCCCAAATGGTGAAACGCATCACTGCTTGAGGCGGCAGTCTTCAGCTACAAATTGTCTTATTCATAACTTGCGATTGAAACTTGTATCGACTCCGCTCATTTTGAGATGGCCGCCAGAAGGAAACGAGGAGTATGGAGGAGTACATATCTTTCGGGTGTTTCCCATCGGCGAAATGCATCACTTGAGACGACAGTCTTAGACACAGATTGCCTCATGGGTAACTTGCGATAGTCTTGTATCGGCTTCGTCTATTTTGAGATGACCCTACCGTCTGATTGTTCGAAAATAGAGACACGTTTGTGCCCCAAGTCTCATTTGTGATATTTTTGTATACTTGGGTGGTTCGATTTGACCCTACATATTTTGAAATGCGTAACAACTCGTACTCGAAAGTTGTCATCTGGCATCAAATGCATGTATGCAACATTTCAGCCCGATCGAAAGTGGTCTTGAGCCTCTCCTCAGTACCGCCTATTGTCATGAAAAATACGTAGAGTTCTGAAATTTTTGACTGAGCATTTTTTTTCGTCGGCCTCTAATTACGGTAGAAATAATCCTGTTCCTTTTAACTTTCTTCAAACATTTAATGTGTTTTACCAATCGATGAGGTCAGTAATCCGACCGGAGAGTCCACAAAAGAGGGTTTAAATAAAATTGATCATTTTTTTGATATGGTACTCGATGGATAGGTCTTCATACTCGTTGAATCCAATAATTTTGAGGGTGATGTTTGTGGCAACCCGTCGACGTAAAATTGACTCATTTTTTCAAGACGGTACTGAATTTTTAGATTTTTGTACTAGCTGAATCAGATTTTAAGAGTTATATTTAAATTACTCCTCCTAATATGATACTAAAAGGGTTTTATGCTAAATTTAACTCATCCTTTTATTCAATATGATACTCGATAAATAGATTTGATTTTGGGGGTAATTTTAGGATTCGATTTCTCAAAGTGGCACTGAAGCAGGTTCACTGGAAAGTTGAGCCAATTGTAGACAAAGTAACTTTTTGTAATAAACCCTAGGACGTTAGGATTGTGAAATGGTCATTTGCATTTAGCGAGACCAGTCGAATATCATCTTATAAAATCGACAATTTTTTTATCTTCACCAGTGGAACCTATACGATGACACCTCAGAGAGGGAGGGGTATTTCGAAAAATTAGTCCCTGAATCGAGTTTAGCGACTTCGAACACGTATAAATCGAATATCGTCACGAAAAAAACACCATTATTTGGTCCCAGTCCCTTTCGGTAGTATCGTAGGTAGTCGGATCGAAAAATTACACGTACTCCCAAAGTCGAATGCGTCCCTCTAGTCACCGATGCGATACTCAAAAGGGTAGTTCCCGGAGCCAGGGGTCCGGTGTCTGGGAAGCCCATTTAGCATGCGTGCATCGACGTACGCTCCATCAAACATTACTCCCAAAGTCAAATTTAGCGACCTCGGAAACCTGAAAATCGACTCTGTATCAAATTTTATTTTTGAACTCTCCCTCCCTCTCCCCCTTCTGGAGCCATCTCCTAAAGCCAGCATTCTAAATTGTGAAGCCGTACTATTTTATATTGAATCGCCATCAGATGACCTGTCAAAATCTTGCAGTACGAATCTTTAATGCATTTATGGGCTTTGGGAAAATGTTTTTCATTAAAAATCAAAATTTTCTATTTATTTTTCCCATAAGAAGAGAAGCCGATTGAGAGGGGAACCGGAAGAAATGCTGAAGATGGAAAATATGGGTCACCGTAATACTCGATTACATTTCTAGTTCTACTCCTATTTGAACACCAACGATGAAATTTTGTTGGCAAAATTAGATTGGCCTCAGAAATTGAACCCAGCACCAAAGTAATTATTTTCTAGGGTACTTTGAGAGTCAAAAGTCAATTTTGATTTCCTTAAGTTTAATGTTGTAGTTTTGGAAACTGAGAAATCTGAATTAAACCAGAAACCTGGTTCAATGTGCCAAGGACGTAGATGGGCGGGGAAGGGAGGTCTTGGGGTTCTGAACCGCCAGAAAAAATGTTTTTTTTAGGAGTTATAGAGTCAGTTCATGAGAGGAGGTTGTAAAGGATCAGGCGAGACAGTGAAACCTTCTTTAGCCTTTCTCCTCTTATAACGGACTATATACGTCCTTGCAATATCCTGAATTGTTCCCCATCTTTTTACCTGAAATTTCAATTGGTACATTCGAGTCTCTCGTTTTGAAAAAAAATATTTTTCCTCCAGGCAGCCCCACACAGAGAAAAGAGGGCATGGGGGGAATTTCCACGCCCCCCTCTCTTTCCAGTTAATTTCGTTCTTTTGTCAGATGAGAAAAAATTATAAGCTACGGGATAAGAGGTTTCTTTCATGGTGTAAGGAGTGGGATTTGATGTACAGTATGATGTAGCCATACGCGTTGAAATTCAGGCCTTTTAAAAATATCGGGCCTACCTGCCCCCCTCTTATCAGGGTTGCACCCAGGTAGAAAGATTAGACATTGTTATTTAAAAATATTTTCTTATCCTTTACAACCCAGTCATGATTATTCAAAAAGTATGAGGGAAGAAGGTCCTAGTGCATGTTGATAGTATGAGCAAATTTGAGAAAAATAATGTCCGTCTATATTTTGGGTACCAATCAGTATTTTGTGGGACATAATCGAAGAGGGTCTCTTTGGTCGGTATATATTCTAAGAAGTTCTCCTTTCAGAATGGGTAATAAGTTTTTTTAAGATTTTGGGAATCGCTGACTCGGGAAACCTAGACGGACTTTTAACAAAAATGATTCCGTACCCTTGAAAAATTTACTTATAATTGTTGAAACTTGAAATTAGCTGTTGAGCCGCCAACTTTACTTTAAAAAATTCAGATATTCAGGAAAATTCAGGGAAAGTTCAATCCTTTTACATTTGTTTTTCGAGGGAACAAAATCTTCTAAACTATTGTACGTGTAAAGAAAAATGTCATCGGACATTATACCTCATATAAAAAGTTCACGTGACCAGAAAGTGAGGTTTCGAGACTTTTTAGCCTATTCTTCTGGCTGTATTTCTGGTTCCAGAAACTTGAAGAGAAAATTTGAGCCAGAGGCCAAGTCTTTACTCGGCCCTTTACTTCCATACAATATGCAGGAGAAAAGATGACGAGCGCGAAATTTTCGCTTTTTCATTTCATTTTGTACAAAAAATACCATTTTGCCTTATTTTTAATAACATGATGAAAATTTATATCTCAGGGTTCCTTTGTGGAGGCCGGGTGAGACACTTACAGCTGTCTTCTCGTCAGGCTTATTTAGTCCAGCACAAAAACGTATAAAAACCTGATGTGTTAGGAAACCATTGGAACAGAGGGAGTATTTTTTTGAGAATTTCTACAAAAATCATTTGTAATTTGTACAACGTATTTGACAGCTTAATCGTAAATGTTGACATTAAAGTTTACTGTGCGAATTCAAAGAATGAAAAGGAACAGTCGACTTGGTGAAGCCAATCCATCTTTCGAATTTAAATATTCAAGACCGAATAGAATGTCCGTATTACGACGCAAATCAGACGTTGCAATTTCATGCGATCGAATTTTATTTTATTTTCAAATTTGCCTATAAAATTGTTTAGATTTCGCTTTCCAAGAAGATACAGCGATATTTATCTGCACGCTGCGTGTAAACATGAAATTCAAATTTGGCATTTGTAATATAAGCGAATGAAGTGAGCACCATGCGAACCCAATACCGTATTTTAGGCTAAATAACGAGTTTACTAATTGGTAGACGCCGAATTCGAATTCAACATCAATATTTCTATCAGATTAGACAGGAGGAAGCGGATTGGAATTCAAATTGTATTTCAAGCAGTTAAACGAGTTGCTTATCTGTTACCTAACATTCACGTTTTCTTCATTTTGTACAGAATGTAAAGCCGAAACACATTCTAAATTTCTGATGCCTCACATTTTTGTACAACCGACGATATGAATAATTATTCCTTCTATATGAAAACCTAAATTTAGTTGAAATACTTTTTAGACACAAATTAACATCATAAAATTGTAACAGTGCGAGTCGAGAGAAGCTAGCTTACGAAAAAAAGTTGAGCCTAACAAATATTTTTTCTGTGAATGCTATCTGCAGTTTTCTGCCTTGTGATATTCTAAAATATCCAATACTACAGTGTGATTTGAAAATATATTCTCAGATTTACATATAAGTACTTATGGGGAGAAGGGTGCATATCTTTCTGAATCACTCTGTAATGTCGGTAGACTCTATTTATAACCAATTTTTCCTCTTTTTTTCTTTTTTTTTTTTCTTCTTCTTCTTTTAGGTTAAAGGGTTTAATGCCAACAATATGGTTATACCCTGAGATTTATAACGTATTTCAAAATTATTAATATTTCCTTTTTATAAAGTGTTATTGAAACATGATGAAGTAAAATCGAATGAATGAATGAATGAATGAATGAAATTAGCTTTAATCGAGGGAAATTCAGACAATCTTAATGTACAAACTTAAACAGCTAAACAGCTTTCATGCTTTCATATATAAACTTTAGTCCCTCTTCGCCCATCTTTGGGCATAAGCCTCTACCACCCTAGCCCACCTGCCGCGAACCCCTCGCATCCTTCCCCCGAGCTACTTCGCCATACTGTATTATCTCATCCTCCCATCTCCTTCTAGGTCTCCCTCTACATCTCTTTTCCCCATATGGCGTCCATGTAGCCCAGGAGGAATACGGAATTGAAAAGGAGAAAATTGTCAGCAAAGGTTGTACAGCTGGAATGTGTTTAGAACGGTGTCCATAATACGTAGTTAAAAGCCCTCACCCCAACACGTCTGCTTCCTCCTGGGGGGGGGGGGCAGAAAATGAGAAATTTCTATTTCTTATTCAACTATTTCGGCGTTTCCCCTTAGAATGAAGCATATTATGGAAAAAATACCTCAGACAAAAAATGTTGCTCGTTAAATTGCCTAAAAAAAAAGGTTCTTACAAAAAATTGCGTAAGAAGTGGTATACAGATAGGCGCCAAATGCTCCCAGAAGAATGTTACGTGTCGCTTGCTGCTGAATATTTTCGTAGAAAAACCTTTTCACATCATAAATGTTAGCCTAAGTTTAAAATACAGTATTTATAATAAAAATTAGCAATAATATTACAAATCATCTGGATCAGATTCAACATCGGACATTGAGAACTAGCTGTTAGAACACGCATGGCCATGACATGATGTGCACGCCTCTAAGCATGATAAACCTGCCAAGAAAAATTAGTAGCTACGATTCAATCTGAAATTGACCCAAAAATTTCTAATTACTCCCACAATCTTTTCCCCCGAAAAAAGACATGATTTAGTATGAAGACATTTTCAGAAAAATCAAAAAAATTGAGTTGATCACGTACCTATTCTAACTTAATTTTGGCCTCTGATACCGAATTCGTTATCCTAATTTGGCGGGGACGCTTCTTTATTTTTAAGCATACCCATTTTGAAAATAGCAAACTTCTATCTTTTATTTAAAGTAGGGTGTTTGGATTTTAAAACCTGTTTTTTGTATTTAAATAAGTTCTTCGGAACTGTTTTTCTATTTTCTATGAATTAGTTTTGGTATCTATTAGCACATCTTTGAATGTTAGTGACATCTGATATGCTGAATTAGGTTTTACAAGACGACCACAACCAGCACCAAAAGCTTATGAGGTCGGTCCCTGTTTTTCGCATCTAGGGTATTTACCTAAACACTCTATTGACTACCATTTAATTAACTTCGGTTCGCACTGACCTAAATTCTAACTTAAGTTTCTTTCTTTGAATTCTGTAAAGCTGCCATTAAAAATTTGAACACCTACGTCTTCATTAATCTCATTTTACAATTTGGTATTACAGCAACTCGCAAGGTAGGTTTTTTATTATTGTGCAGGTTTACAAGTCTCTTCCAAAAATTTCCATGCGTAGGAACTCAAAACAATGTGTACATTTTTGATTTTCGAATGAAAATCTAAATGCGGATTTTCTACTACCTAGCTAACTCCATCAAAATAATCGAGAATGTCTAATTCAGGGCCGTACTTGGGGGGGGGGGTGTCCAGGAGGCCCGGACAATCGGGCCTCTACCGGCAGGGGCTCTTATCACACAAATAAAAATCATTATTTTTTCCATTCAAAAAAAAAAATTGAATTTATTTTCTGAGACTATTGATAATATGAATTTTCCCAAAAATTCGATGTAAGAAAAGAGTCAGGACTCCTCTTCCTTCGAGATTTTCCGAGGACGATATTAATTTTCGGGCGTCTATAAGACATCGGCCTCGAGGACCTACGTTTTAAATCCGGTTCTGGTATATTTACTCTGAGAGGTCGAGGTTTGCATTCATAGTATTTAGGTACAAATGAAGAGTGGGTACACAGGACAAGAAGACGAACTTGATTTTTTTCCTGAAATCAAATGATGATGATTTATTATGGATTGTTAATTTCTGAACATGATGGATTGGTCAAATTTGGGGGACACATGCATAAACGGCTTCAACTCAACTCTTAAAGATATGCTGAACAGAGACCAGGGAGAAAATGGGACTGTTTGAGCGGGTTCAGAGGAAGAACGGGCTAACGTGCTAGCTGGCTCCCTTCGTCATCTCTTCCCTAGCCCAGGAGGAATACGTAATTGAAAAGGAAACAATTGACAGCAAATTTTTTACTGCTGGAACGTGTTTAGAACGGTGTACCCCGAAAATCGTATACAGCATGAAATACGCACGAATCCGAAACAATTAGGAACACACATTGTCTCGAAAACAGCAGCAAGCGACATGTAACATTCTTCTGCGAGCATCTGGCACCTATCTGTACCACTTAGGCTATTTTTCGTAAAAACCTTTTTTTTTAGACAATTTAACGAGCAACATTTTTTGCTTGATGTATTTTTTCCATAACATGCTTCCTTCTTCGCAAAGATGCCGAAATAGTTGAATGAAAAATAGAAATTTCTTATTTTCTGCCCCCCCCCCCAGGAGAAAGCTGACGGATTGGGGGTGAGGGAGGCCAAAGGATAGAATTGCGATGGAACACTTCTTTGACAAGACATACCGTGCGCTAATACCCACACGGGAGGCTTGAGAAAAGGGGTGGCCAAGCATTCTAGGAAAAGAGGAGAATGTGTGGTTTGCAGATGCCTCTAAGAATGACCAAAGTGTAGGAATTGGAATCACGAATGCAAAAGACGCTGACAACTGTTCAGTGGCACTGTGCGAGGGCGTCACTATCCTCGAAGCAGAGATAATGGCTGTCACGGTGGCCACTGTTAGAAGCCAGCAGAAGGGCCTTGTTAATAAGCAGATCTATATGTGTACAGACAGTCAATCGGCTATCAAGGTACTATCGTCACACCAAACTACATCCCTGTTAGTGGCGGAGTGTGTTAATAAACTATACCCCTTGCTCAAGAGAACCGGGTCACCATACTATAGACACCGGGACACTGCGGCATAAAAGGGAACATGATCGCTGGCAAGCTAGCGAACGAGGGCACAAAAAAGGAACTGGCAAAGCCCAGGCCGTGTCTTCCTGTAGCGTCATAAAATCCAAAGTAAAGGCCTGGATAAGTAAGCATACGAAAATGCACTGACGGTTGGCCAGTGGCATGAACGTCAGCAAAACATGGATAAGGGACACCCCCAGTAAGTATGCCAAGTTCCTATTAGGGCTTGACAGGAAACATGCAAGGCTCATGGTCGGGCTACTAACCGGTCATGGGACCACAGAACACATGTGGTATAAAATAGGAGTGGTAAGAAGCGGCTCCTATAGGTACTGTGGAGAAGAGAGAAACCTCGATCTATATCATATGTCGGTGGCCAGCAATAGCCGGGACAAGACACGAAGCATTGGGGCTAGAATATCCGGCACCCAGTGAAGTCAAAGGGATAGAGCTAAGTAAAATTCTCACTTTGGCTATTAAAGTGAGGCTACTGTGCTGATCCGTTACAGCAACTTGAGGAATAGTGCAATGGACTGCAAAGTCTGAGCGCTCGGCGCATACAGCGCCACCTCTCACACAAATGGAATGGGGGCGAGGGCTTTTAACTACGTATTATGGACACTGTTCTAAACACATTCTAGCTGTAAAACCTTTGCTGACATTTTTTTCCTTTTCACTGTACTTTATGAGTGTAATTCTCCTGGGCTAATTCTAAAACCCTTCTTTCCCATCTATCCTCTTTGTTCCCTTTTATATATGTCCAGCATACTTCATTTTGAATCTCTTTATCGTATACTAGCCTTCTGTCTTTGAGTTTCGTTCCCATTATACTACGTTCCATGGCCAGTTATGTTCTGTAGATTTTATTTAGTTGCGTTATTGTTGAGGCCCAAGTTTGTGCCCCGTATGTTAGAACTGGGAAGGTACAGGTTTCCAGGACAGTTGCTTTTAGGTTTATTGAGAGGCGTGATTTGTAAAGAGCTTTCATTGCCCAAAAGATGTTCGAGGCTTTTGAAATTCTACTGGAGATCTCCCTGTCCGGCCTGTCTCGGGGAGCTATTTTATGTCCTAAATATGTGCTCTCCTCTACCCTACTTATTTCTTCAGTAAAATCAAAACTTTAAGCTATTTCCGACTTTCTTTTCCTCCAAATTACAGGGAGAAATTGATAGGCAGTTAATCGAATGAAACACTGAATTTCATTATTTCCAAATTCCCATATCAATATTTAATGATATCCTTACGTCAGATAACTCGGCGATTAATAGACGATCACGACCACAGATAAACTTAGTCATGGTAAACTCGTTATTGGACATTTTTCTCTCGCAGTCGAAAATACTTTCGTAAATTTATTTCAAACGAATTCCTAATCAGGCGGTAAGCTAGATTTAATTCCTGCGGTAATCTTGGTGGGTATCTACCGAGAAATCATCGGGGGCTAATCTCACCCGTCGTCAGATCATACCGCCGATATTGTCCTGAAAAGAGAATGTGAACCGGGGACATCAACCTAACGATCTAATTGGGAATTGCCTAATCGAAATAGAGGCGGGTAATTTTCAGTTCCCGAAACGACAAGCATTTTAATGGCAAGCGCGTACCTTGCGTTAAATTGCGATTAAAAATTAATTGGACACACTGGGCCTCCAAAATGAACGAGAACATTAATTAACGGTCTAAACCCGCGAACAAATTGAAAGTTAAGTTATCTTGATTGTTGTGACATGGCCGGTAGGATAATTAGGGTTAATCGAAGATAGCAACAACACCCTTACAAAGTTCTGGGTATGTGGCCAAGGGCAGGAAATCATTTCGACGGGCTGTTCATTAGCATGCGCCAGAATTTTTCATTTAAAATGAAAATTCAGAGTTAATGTCGACTTCGGCAACACATGTCCATATTGTTTTCTGTTTTGTTTTTTTTTATTATTTATTTACATAGCCTGGACGAGATACACAATATTCTTAACATAGGTTTAACTGAAACTTAATTCTAGCTCTAGTGCGATCTGAGCAGCTGCTATCTAGTCCACCCGTTTTTGGGCATAGGCCTCTGCTATCCTCACCCATGCTGTCCTATTATCCAAAGTATTTCCATTTCGTTTATTAGTTTATCGCGCCATCGTGTAGCTGGTCTACCGTTCCTTCTCTTATGGTCCCTGAGGGTCCATTCTTCAACCAGTTTAAACCATTTCCCACTCTCTCGTGCTATGAACAGCGTAGTATAATTTTTGTCTTTTCGATCAAATAACCAATATCTTTTTCAACACTTCTTTTTTCAAATGATAAAGTTTGGTCTAAATATTTATATTCCGAAATGAATTCAATTAACTATGTTACCTCCTATCAGAATTTCTCTTTTCTTGCTCGTCATTAATTTCGTTTTTGCGGAGTGAACTGAAAGCTTTACTTTTGCACTTTCGATGCAAAACTCCTCAGCCATTGTCTGTAGTTCAAATATGTTATTACTTAAAATCACAATATCTTCGGAAAATCTCAAATTATTATGCCGTCTGCCATTAATTTTTAGCCCCTCCTCCCACTTGAACGTCCGAAGGACTTCCTCGAGAACACCGTTGAATAAAATCGGCGAAAACGGTTCACCTCGCTGAACTCCTCTTTCTAACTTAAATTTATTGCCTTTTACATCTAAGCTAACGTATGCGTTTGAATTTGCAGAAGATTTTCCAAGGTTTTTATGATAACGGAAGGTACTTCGTGATTTGCTGAGGCTGTCCAGACATAATTATGAAAAACAGAATCAAATGCTTTGTTGAAATCGATGAAGAGGAGGTATATTTCCAGCTTATATTCTTTGGCTTTTTCGAGTACTTGGCTCAGTGTGAAAATATGGTCAATCGTAGAGAAGCCTTTTCTAATGCCTGTTTTTCAATACTTTTAAGAAGACCTTGCTAACATTGACGGAAGGCTGATAGACCTATAGTTATTAAAGTCACTTTTCGCACCTTTTTTGTAAAGTAGGATGATTTCAGAGGTATGCCATTGTTCGGGAGTAGTTTCCCCGATTAGCATTTAATCGAAAAGCGTTGTTAGAGATGGAGCCAGACTTTCCGTAAACATTTTTAATACATAATTTTCAGTTTTATTTGGGCCTGCCGTCCTGTTGCTTGTCGGTTTCCTCAGGGTCCTTAACACTTCATCCTCTTGAATTGGAGGAAGTGATTCTTCGTCTATTTTTTTAACCTTCCTATTCAGAGGAACGTTTGCATGGACCGTTATTCAATCAATTATCGGAATACAGGCCCGCAAAAAATTTAGTATCCTCATTCATTATTTTTTTCTTGCTATATACTTACACTTTGTATGCTTTTGATTTCATAAAGGGTAGTCATATCAGTTCTTTGGCTATAGCTTTCCTAGCTTTTTTTAGTGGACCAGGACTTTTGGAAAATTTCTTTGGCTATTACCAAATCGAATTTCTCGATGTCGTGCCGTATTTCACGTTCAACTGCTTTATTCAATTATGGTAGCTCGATCCTGTCTGCAAAACTTCTATTAGTTTTCCTCTTTAGGCTTGTTCTCTTTTTAGTTAACTGTTCTTATTTTTCGCATAATTTATCATCGGGTGATTGGTTTTTTTGTTTTTTTTTAATGCCTACTGCTAGCAGTGTCTCCAAAAGACCTTTTCCAAAGTGGTTGTACCTCGACACCCCCCTATATCGTTTTCCATTAACTTTTTTCCTAAAAACTTATTTACCTCCTCTATTTTGTAACAAGGGATAACTACGTTGGAAAATTCAGCGTTGCTTTCTTGAAATTTTTAAAAAGGCTTCTATTGGGAATTTTGATTTTTACTTTTCCTATTCTGTGACCTGAGGGAAAGGAGAAGTTATTTGAAATTTCTCATGATACTGTACAATTCGCAGATCATTAATCAGAAAGTGGTCAGTTTCCGGGGATTTTCAGGTCCACTTCCTTTTGGTCGGTTTGTTAAAGAAAATGTTTGCTAGTTTTAGATTATTAGTGTCAGCTAGCTGAACCATTTTCACCATTATTACTATAGTTTTCCCGATGCAGAAATGGCCGATACCCTTTTTAGTAAGTCCGATCCAACTTTGGCATTCTATTCTCCAAGAACTACCGCGTATAATATTCATTTTTCTCCTCAACTATTTGCTCAATTTTTTAGAACTCGCCAAAATTTCAGATTCCGACAGGTTCCAACTAATTTTGGCTGATTTTGTGCCCTATTTTCTCTTACTGCCCTGTAGCCATTATTATCCAATGAAAATCGTGGTTTGCATTTCTAGAAGGAGAAAAAACTTTGAGTTGACTGAGAACTTGTTCTCTAGTTCTGTAATGTATCCGGGCCCGGCGCTAGGCACGGGCAAAGCAGGTCCTTGCCTGGGACGCCCAATTTGTAGGGGCGGCATTTCATCAGTCATCATGGTATTATGGCCCATTAGAAAATAATAAATGGGCTCATCACGGAGGTGTGATTCGTGTTTCGTTTCTTTTGCCAGGAGCGACAAAATCTCTAGCGCCGGGCCTGAATATATCTCTGTCTGCCTGTAAGATCTCTCTCTTTTATGCTCGAATATCTGATGAATATGTCACAGAAAGTTAAAAAAGAAGCAGGCACCTCGTTCATTTTAGTAACCGATTCCAAGCCGAGATCGCTTTGACATTTTGAATATATCCATAGTAGGGTGGTTCAAAATTGGAGAGGGTTGAAATTGGATATGGCACGCATGCCAAAGTAGTTCCCCAGACATCGCACCACTGGCCCCGGAAACTACCCTTTCGAGTATCTCATCCGTGCCCAGAGAAACGCATTGAGGTTGGTCCGAGACCCCCTTTCGCCTCTCCGCTTCGGGTTCGCGCTGTCCTACCAGGGCCACTATGGGACACCCTACTAATCGACGCAACGCTCACCCATCATTAACCTGGAATTCGGGTGCACCACAGACAAACACGCTACCTTCCTGCTTCCCTAACCTCTTCGTCTGGGTACATTTGGTGACTCAGGAAGGTGGTGACAGTGGGGTGATCCCTGTCGGGGGTCCGCCGCAGCTGCAGCAGCTCTTTGATAGTACAGAGTCGTTGTATCCGGTGTGGGCCAAGCTTCGTCCGTCGACCCTCTGTCTGCATCTTCTTCATGATGGCCGAGGCAAAAGACAACACCCGGTTCCATCCGCTTCCATTGTACAGTATTTTCGGAATCAAGATATCCGATGCGGGACGGCTAATTACGCCGTCGCTACCTCTTGTGTTGCCGCCGGGATCGATCGTTGTTGCTGTCCCGCGCCTCTCCTGCTCCCAGACCTCTCAACAGGGTGTGCCTAGGGTTGCCTTCTGCTCTTTGATCACAGTACGTGTACACGGGGTTCGGCGCTATCGCTATTCGATGTAAGTACGTGCCAAAGCACCCATGGCCGCTCAAGACTTGGGTCGAGGATACTTACCTCGGGGATTCCATTTCCATCGAAACCGGGCCCCCTTGGAGATGGAAATTTTTATATTTTTTTTACACCATTGGCAGGCGTCCAGTTGGTCTGTTCCATGCGGATGTGGATATTCTAGAAACGTCTGTGTAGCTCCCCACGTCCGGCGGAAAAATGATAGGCGAACATTCGACAACACCATGCATAGTCTCGATACAATCTTTGTCACACTTCCATGTGATCGTGTACCAGCGGCAGCGTTATTAATATATTCCTTCGCCCAGAATGGTCACACCGAAGGCAAAGGGTTTACCAGCCATCCGAATTTTGTCGAGAGCGTACAATGGAAAAATGAATTAAATTACATCGTTTCTCCATTAGCCGTCGCTCGTTGTCGACTAACATGTAAGTCATCTCTGAAAACGAAGTTACCACTTCTGCAGATGTAATTATTAGTTGAGGCATAAAAGTTTGTAAAACCGGCAACGGCAGTGGTGGTCGCGCACGGTCTCCTTTCACTGAAAGACCAGCCGCGGTCTGAAAGTCTATTAACTCGGACGCGAATGCGTCAGGGTCGGCCACGGTCGTAAAATCATTTACTGGACCTTACGCGGTATCAAGAGAACATACCTACATACGATCGCATTTGGTCTGCTGGCTACATTACATATGCGTGTGTAGTGCACTCTGTATATTATGCACTAATTGTATTAGAAAAATGACCCGTTAAAAGTCTCTCTGTAGACATACCCAGTGGCAGCGGAGCCAGGGGACGAGGGAAGTCCTTCCTCTTCGTCATGGTGCAAGGCAGTGGTATCACTTCGCCCCGTCCCTGTTTCAGTGAAGAAAATTGTATGAATGAGAGCTGACTTACACGAAAGGGTCTGTGACTGGGCCAATACGCTAGGTACCCATTTTCCTTCAGACGTATGAGTTCAAGAAATGGCTCAGTTTGTTCTTTATTTGGCACATGACTGAATTCCATAAGATTAAAATCTGTTTGAGTCCGTTTGTTGCCGTGTTCTATTAAGAAGTAATCTATTCCATTCGACCAACCCCAGCTGGATTCACAACAGCCCAGGGAACAAGTAAGGTTTCGCGAAAATCATTTAACGATTGACCAAATTCTTTATCATTAAACAAACTATCGAAAAGGCTAACGAATATAAATTCAAAGTTTCCTTCTTGTTCATCGATTTTTTCAAAGCATTTGGTATGGTCGACCACAAATTCTTGCGGAAGGTTATGAAGGCCCAAGGGATAGATCAAAAAGAAATCAACATTATTAGTGAGCTATATATACGAAAGCTACTACCCATGTAAAACTAGATAGAAAAGAGGAAAATTTCAAAATTATAAGGGGGTGAGGCAGGAGTATCCATTGTCACCAAATTTGTTTAACTGCATTCTGGAGGAGGCTATGCGACATCTGAATTGGGAGGACAGGGGTATAAAAATTAATGGGGATTATGTGAATAATATTTATTTCATTTGTAGGGTGTGCCAATTCACCTTTTCTTCTTCTGTAGTCCAGAGCGCTTTCGGCTGTTATGCCATCATCAGTGGAGTACCCTGAATGAGACTTGTCGCTTGTGGTCCTGTGGTCATAGTCGAGAGTAGTACCGTATGGTGAATCTGTTTAATCGTGTGCTCCTATTGATTGTCTTGTTAGTTGTTTTGTTTTGTTTTTGCCTTTATTATTTCTAGTTTGTTTTTTTGTTTTTTTGTTTTCTTTTTCTTGTGTTGTTTTCTATGTGTAGGATTTTGTACTTTTCGATCAGTTTATCATTGTTATGTCCGTAATCATTGCAGCGTTTTCCAAACAGCAGTGATTTGTCATCATTTAAGGAGGAACAGGCAGAAAATTCACAACCAGAATCAAAGAACATGAAAAATCACAAACTTATTACATTACAACCCTAGTCCTTGCCACAGCTAATGATGAGGATGCAGAATTAGTAGGAACTAGGAACAGCGTCAATACATATTGTGGATTCTGACAATGCTTTTTCAGTGCCGGAAAAGTCGCTGGTGTTTTAGGAACCACAGCTAGCAATCCTCTTCAACTTTTTTCTTTACTGTATTGTCGTTCTTCCCGTTCGTTAATCGAAAACGCCAATTTTTTTTTTTAATATTGAAGTTTCTTTGTTTTTGTTTTTTTTTCTTCTGTGTAAAATAATTTACCATCTAACGTACGTGATGATTGAATAAAAATAATTTTCCCCATTTCTCGATGTATTTGGATCAAAATTACATGTTTTCAGGTCATCCGCCTTACCTTCAGCCCCAATTAGGGCGGATAATCAGAAATCTGCTGTACCTAATTTCTTCCTTGCTGCCAGATTTCTTTCTTTAGTGTTATCCACTACCCTTCAATATAGTTTCCTTTCTGTGGTTTACGAAGTTCTTTCTTTATTTCTGTTTCATATTCTTCTCTTTTCTTTACCTCTCTTTCAATTACTCCAAATTCCATTTTGTTTTTACTGTCTTCTTATTTATCTTTTTAAGTTTAAATCTACATTTCATTACTACTAAACTATGCTCACTATCTGCATTCGCTCCTGTGTATGTCTTACAATCTTGTATTGGAATTTTTATCTTCTTTTCGTCATAATATAATGTATTTGATACCTTCTTTCATCTCTTGGCCTTTTCCATGTGTATTTTCTTTTCTCATGATTTTCAAACAGTGTTTCCAATTACGAATTTATATTTTTCACAAAATTCTATGAGCTTCGACCCTGTTTCATTTCTCTTTCCTAACCCCCATGTTTCTTTTCCTTTTACCTTGCTTAATACTTCATAAGTTTCTTCATAAATTTTTTCAATTTTTTCTCCACTATAACTTCCTGTTGGTATGTAAACTTGGACTACCACTAAAGATACTGGTTTAGCAGAAATTTTTTCTATTATTCTCTCTCTATGTTGAGTATAACTTTGCACTCGCTTCCGTACAATCTCATTCATAATATACCTTCGCCTGCTTGCCCTCCTTTCGCTGCTGTATTAATTATTCGATACTCCCCCACCCAAAATCATTTTCTTCTGGCCATCTCACTTCACTAATTCCAAATCAAGTTTTAATCTTTTCATCTCTTGCTTTAAGTTCTCCAATTTGCCTACCTCGTTCAGTGTCCTTACATTCCATGTCCTTATTCTCAATACTGATAGTTTTTCATTAGGTAGTCTCCGTCCAGACATCTGAATGGGAGGCTTTCTACGTCCGGAATTTATGTATTTACTTTGTGGGCTGCCATCGTTATTGTTGTGGTGGAGATGCATCTCCAGGGGAAAATACTAATGTAGTTTCCCATTGCTTTCATCAGGGTTTATCTGTCGGAGTTTTCCTATGTGATCTTACTTTTTTCTTGAAGCCCCCTCGCTACGCCAAGGTAGTACACGTACAGGAGGTGTAGGGTATTAGTATAGCAAACCCATGCAAGGATGTAAACATGCCAAGGTCTTCTTGAATATCTGAGTTCGTTAACTCGTGTCTTGAAAATCCTCTAAGCTGCGTACATGTTTTGCTTGTCAGATTTGGAAGTGTGCGCTGTGCATTGTGTACCGACAAGCATCCCTGCTTCCCTGGGTGCGCGATTAGCATCGAGACGCCGCATAACTCTCAGCTGATAAAGATGGTGTCTAGTGTGAGTGCGGATTGCGCCGCTGTCACGGTTCGTGAGTACAATAAATACGAAAAAAAAAACCAACAAAAAAAAAACGGCGGATAAATCTGGCGGCTAGCCATGTCTTATTTGAGCCATTTAAGTCACAAACATCCGCCGGGAATTCGTGGCTTTCTTTTTGGTTTTTGCCAATACACCGCAATATCGCTCTTGCGGCGCGATCACCTTCAAAGGCTATTTTCGTATAAGAAGTATGTGGTGAAGTTGGGCTTCTCGCGCACATTCTTCATTACCGGACTGTGTACAAATAAGTCATCATGGCGCGAATGCATCCGAGATCGATTAAGAACGCTTCTGCAGCCCTGCGGCGCTTTCGACTAGCTGGACGAGAATATTTAACCCTGAAGGTAAAACCAGTAATAACTGAGGAACAAAAACCAAAACTGCGAAGCATTTAACGCCCAGTAATTTATGGTGAACTCTCTCCGATACGACCAACCATTTACGAGCTGTGACCGAAAAAAAATTTTTTTGGCACGTACATCACGAACACCGTCGCCAATTAAAAAGCCAATTTAAAGTCCTCATTTCTATAGCGACGCGACGAGAGAAAGGAAAGGAATTTCTTTTGTTTGAAGAATTACCAGCCGAACGGGACAGATGGGAAGCCTGGCTACTCCCACTGGTGGCAACACCTGCTTCGATAAATCGAACTTCAAAAACCGGGACGATCGAGAGAGCATTATTTCGTATTTACGTCAAGCCAACCCTTGGTGATGGAATTGGAACAAAAGCATCCGCGAACAATGAGATCGATCTGTGGCAACTGTGGGGTCACAGGGAGGAAAAAACAGAATCGAATGTACAGAAATGTGCCCGATTCGGGCGCAAACGTAAGCCTCCAGTTGTCGGATTTTCAGTTCCAAGTTCGAATAAAGATATGTTTGAATCCAGGCATGACAGCCTAGTTCTGTCCGCGTCGGACACTTCGATTCCAGAAATGCTGAAGAGTAGATGCAACGGAACTGGGTGTAAGCCTTTGTCTCGACCGTCATGAAGAAGAAGAAATGGTGACAGGATGGTTGAGGTAGAGGGCCGACGAACAGAGCGTGGCCCGCACTGGATACAACAACTCTGTACCATCCCGGAGCTGCTGCAGTTTCTGCAGATCCCCCGGTAGGCTTCAACCCGCCGTCCATACCTTCTTGTGTCGCCACACGTACCCAGACAAGGAGGTGAGGGATGAAGAAAGGAAGCGTATTTCGGTTGTGGTGCACTTGAATCCCAGATTAATGTTAGGTGAGCGTTGCATCGGTCAGTAGGGTGTCCCATAGTAGCCCTGGCAGAACAGCGCGAATCCGAGGAAAAGCGAAGCGAAATTGGGGGCCCGAGCCAGCCTCAAGACGTCCCTCTGATCATCGATGCGATACTCGAAAGGGTAGTTTCCAAGGCCAGGGGTGTGGTGTCTGGGAAACCAATTTGGCATGCGGGTATCGCCATACGCTTCACCAAGTGACCCTAACTTGAGAACAGTGCGCCATGTACGAGTGGGGAGGGGTTCACTACTCGTGATATTCCCGGATAATATCTGACAGATTTTGAAAATCGCTGAATTCATTTTTGGCAGTATTCTAATTATAGTCTGGACGCTTCCGCATCTACAGTATGAGAGATCGACTACTCGAGAAATTTTCGAATTTGAATGAATACGTCCTCGCCTAGGGGGAAGGGGATGGTGGATGAAGCTTTACTCGAATTATTGGGAATTTTTAATGGTCATCAGCACGCGTAATAGACTAACTACGCGAAATTTCAAATTTCCAGGAATTCTTCTTTCTTTTATTATTCTTATAAAGTCAATAATTCTTTCATATTTTCGCTACTAGAAGAACGCTATCATGAAAGCTGCGGAACAATCAGAATTGCGAATAATCGCCTCAGTCACCCAAAATGACACTGAAACGAGTCAATTAGAATGACAGTTTGGATCAACTCGAGACGGTTGATCAGGACGTCGTCGATGTCGCTGTCGTTACTGGGATCAGTCCTTGTGACCGTCCTGCGCCCCCCCCCCCGCTCCCAAACTTCTCATTCAAACAGGATAGGCTAGGGATTGCCCTCTGCCCCTCGATCGCAGTGCGTGCACGTGGGGCTCGGTGCTATCGTCATCCGATGTAAGTGCCGAAATTAAGTCAAAAATATTGCCAAACATGATGAGTTTAAAGATCTTTAAAGCCTAAAAATTTACACTCACGTTGCATTTATTTTAATTTATTTTAAGGCCCCTCCCCCGTAGATGTTTTAATTTGCTTATTACGGTCGAATGATTAACATAAATGAACTCCTTCTTCCCAGAAGTACAATTTCCAACTTTCAGCCGAATCGGTATTTGTATTGATTTCAGCAACTTTGGTCAGTATTTCGATTCGGTGATTACGAGCTAATGGAAGTTTTAAAATTACTATAGACATTGATAAATCGCAGAAAAATACGAAGCTCGAAGTATGGTTTCTCGAGATTGAGTGAGGGGAGAGGAAAAAATTCAGGGCATGAAAAAAGGGAGGTAGAATAGGCCCAAGGTAATTAACAAAACGTCGCTACTCACAAAACTTCGTGACTTTGGAAAAATTTCAGAAATACGATTTCTCAGATTGCAGCCCAAATTTGGGCATAAAATCTCAGTTTTAGATTTGAAATAAGCAAACAAAATACGGTACAATGTTTGGACAAATTTAATAACTCTACATTTTTTAAATCAATCATCTAATCCATTAGGAATATAAATAATAAATTAGATTGAATTCGATGATGGCGGAGCGTATAGCGGTGCACGCTTTCCAAATGATTGGCCCCGGGACACCAGTGCCCCTAACCTGGAATTATCCGGTCGGGCCTGCGTCAGAGGATTGGAGGAATATTAGATATTCTCCTACATTTTTATTAAAATATTTAAAATTTTTGTTAATTTAATTAATCATTTTAATTTATTTTATTTTATTATATTTTATCCAAATATTTTTAATAATTATGGATTCTTCAGGTTATTATTGATCTAGAATATCCCATTAGGTTTCCGATCCAGTCACGATTTCGTCTCCTGTGAAATCTCACTTTTGAGAAGCGAGACTATGGATTTGCTGAGGGGAGGGGTTATTGATTTCCAATAGCCCATTAGATTCTCTGTTCGCCTCAATGCTCCCAACATTCAAATTTCACATTTAAGGGGGGCCTGGGTGAAATTAACTGGGGAATTGAAACAAATTATCGAAAGACAGGTTTCTTAGTATTACCATATTCAATTACTCCATCAGATTTCTCGTCCGATTCCAGCCAGTTTCCAAAACTGAAATTTTATCTTGAAAATAAATCTCGAATATTACATTGCATTTCCCATTCGGTCTCGATTCGGGGCTACTTAAATCAAAATTCCAAAAGATGAAAGGTGCTTCGTTTTTTTATTTTTATTTCTCAAGTCATCTTAATGCATATCCGTAGAAAACTTATATATAAAGTCACATGCAAATTCGTAAAAAGAATTCGAAACCTACTCTTTGCAGCACCGGGGCTTGAAAGATGAGTTCAAATTCTCAAAGTTTTCAGTGATATTGTACTAGAAAATAACTTTTGCGATGTCGAGATGAAAAACAGTTGAAATTGCCGTTTCAATTGCGAAATCTAAATTTTAGGGGCCAAAATCGACGATGGATCAAATTTATGATCTCTGAATGAGCCACATATCCCAATAGAGCCTCGATGAATCTTAATTTGGTCTTAATAAGCCTCATTACAGTCAGAAAGGGTCTTAAAAAGCCTTATCCCAGTCTCAATTAACGCGAATAAATTTCACGAACATTGACTTGAAAATTTGCCGATTTTTCAATCAACATATTTTTTAATTGAAAAGAAAAAGAATAAACAAACAAACGTTCTTGGAAAATGAAAAATTCAAATGACCCGTTTCAAAATTTGCCGACTGCCAAATTATTGGGGGTGTTTCACCCCCTCCCCTCACAGGGAAGAATGTTAGGAATACTTGAGAGGAACACGCAGCTTCCTTAACACATTAAGGTAAGGTAGTCGTTATTTACTCTTGGTGATTTTTTTTCTTCTGAATTTCTTCTAATTCGTTTCTTAAATCGGTTCTAAGGAACTTAAAAAAAAAAAAACCTGCAAAGCTTTAGGTTGATTGGATTAGGGGAATCCATGCCACAAGCTCCCTCCTTTGATTCTTAGGGAGAAACCCACAGAGTTTTGACTTTTGTTCCAGACTAAATTTCTCACCTATATTCACCAGGACCAAAGCCCGTAAATTAAACAATAGAACATTATTTGATATCGGATTGAGCTTGTGATTTTCGAAAATAAGTCTTCTGCTTTCAACTTTTAATAAAATGTTCAACTTTTTCAAATTTCAAGCTCTAGATCAAACAAAGAATCTAGTAAAAACTGAATAGTCACTGAAATTCAAAATTCATCGTTTCCTGCCGACTTTCAGGTTTTCGAAATGTCTTCCACATTTCAGCTTTGTTTCAACCTTTTAGATAACTTTCAATACTCAGCTTGAAACCTTTGGCGTTTGACTGACTAGTCTCTGATAGGAGTCCAGGGTATTCCATTTTTAGAAACGAAATTTGACTTTCAATTTAGAGAGGTGGAGAAGGAAAATTTGCCGAAAAATATTTTTTTTTTTAACTATAAATTTCACAAAATGTTTGAAAAATTAAAAATTTGCTGATTCTTAATCGAAATATTTTTTAATTGAAAAAAATAAATAAACAAACAAACAAACAAACAAACGTTCTTAGAAAATGAAAAATTCAAATGAACAGTTTCAAGATTTGGCGACTGCCAAATTATTTGGGGTGTTTGAACCCCTCCCCCCCCCCTAGTTTCGCCTCTGACCGTCTGAATTGTTTTTCAGTCTAAATTGCTGTACGAGACTGATTTTTGTATGGATTTGCATTTTATGTGAAAACAATCTTTCCAGCCATGGACGCAGGCACGAAGCCCGTCAGATTTTTGCTCCTCATTCCCCGCAGATTTTGCTCTCTACGCTAAATTAGACAGAAAATGACTATCTATTTTCATACTCATTTGTTCTGAACTTTTTAAAATGTTTCACTCGCTTCACTCGCGGTTTGTCATTTTGTATACTTATTTTCCCTTATTTTAAAAGTTTTTCATTCGTCCCGCTTTCCGGTTGCTTTTTCATCTAATTTATCATTGAATTCAACTTTAGGATCCCTCTAAAAAAATCATGTCCCGTTCCTGCGTGCAACGATGCACACAAAAGTATTTCCTAAAGGAAGAGAAATCAGGCTTTCGGTTTCTGAAGTCCTTCTTTAAACGTTTTCATTTCTTTCTGAATATCTTATAAATGACGAAATTTCAACTATAAAAATTTCAGAAAATGATTTATTTTCCGAAATTTATACTCGTTTATACATTTGAAAAACATCACCCCTCCCCTTTTCAAAGATGAGTAACTCCGGAGTTAGTGATCTGAAAAATTCGGGTTATATTTCCAAATCTCTGCTCCCCTCCCCGCCCAAAAAATGCATTTTCGCTACGACGCAGGCGTTGATGTTTCTCGAGATCAGAATTTCTCGCCTTAAAACGGCGACTCTGATTTTGGCCCCACTGAAAAATTTATTTTTCCGACTTGAGGTACCCTTTCGTGGACTGCGTTATTCTTTTCACGTGCGCTAGTATTTAGGTCACAGGTCACAATTTACTCAGCAGCAATTTTCATGTTTCTGTGTATGGAGAATATCAGGTAGAGTGATGCAAGAGTGATACTCGCATTCCGGATATTCGTTCAATCCGGATTCGCTTAATCGATTTTTCCTTCGAAAGGTCGTAATTTCTCATTTGCATTAAAAGCCCATTAACGGAAGAATTATTTTGCGCCCGTTGCACTCAGTAGGCTGCAGCGTGTATTCCGTTTTCCGTGTCCGCAGAATAAGTAAATTTGTTGAATTCTGTGATACCCCCCTCCCTCCGTCTTTTTTTTTACAGTATTTGTGTGTAATCCTATTCAACGATTGACTCTTTATGCGGCATAACAATGAGTCAGTAAAGTATGTGCAACGACGCTTCAAAAGCATTCTTTTTTTTCGCAGTTATCTAATTGGTAAATTGTACACAGAGTTTTGTAACTCGTCGACCATGCCCACGATGAATTTCAGTCATCGAAGAATGGCAAGCAATCAGTTGACTTGTTTCGCATCTCCATGCCTGGCTGGCGTCGATGGCGATGGGTCTTCGAAACACAAAACGCTTTTCGATTTTCACGTTAATTTTCCCCCTTTTCTCTCTTTTTTTCTTTCTCGTTTCACTTGCTCATGAAACGGCATCCGACTGAGCGAAAGAGAGAGCGAGAGAGAGAGAGAGAGAGAACGAAAATCCAATTGTATGAATCACAAAAAAATGGCAACCACTTTACTTTTTTTTGTTTTTTTGTTTTTGTGTATAATAGATAACGAAGCGTTATTGTGGCGTTAAATGAACAGCAGAAAATCCGAAAAACGGGTTGCACACGGATTAATTTCTTCAGAAAAAAAAAGAAAAAAAAATACTATTTTCTCGCTTTTAATGTTTTGCCGAGTTTATGGTGATATGAAAAGCGAGCTTTTTAATTAATTTCGCGGGCTGATGGTTTTAATGCTTTAGATCTGCGAAGTATTTACTTGCGGTTTATTGTATCAACTTTTTTTTTTTTTTTTTTTTTTTTTTGTTTTAATGTTTACGCGGCTAACGGCTCCTAGAATGTCTATTCGCGGAAGAAAAATAAAATTGAAAACATGTTTTCTTCCTCATCCCGGCTGGAAATCCAGAATATCGTTTTCGCTTGACTACTGCGAAATCTATTTTTATATCCAGGGTGTCTCAAGTACATGACTCTCCTTTAACCGGATATGTAGACAATTCATCCGAACAAAGTGTTGGTATGGTTGTGTGTTCTTACTTTTGAAAGGCCAAATCTTCGAGCATATTCCTAATGATGGAGGGCCAGTACCAGTTTTTTTTACATACAGTTCGATTATGAGACTAAGCATCTCACAGAATCAGCATGCCGATCGTCCTATCAGTTGTCGTGTCATGTGTTTTTTTGTTCTGTGTGTGTGCATATCCTCTTCCTAGCTGCTGTCTGCCGTTTCTTTTTAGTTTTTTCCCTGTGTTTTCGTTTGACTCATTTTTTTTTTTTGTATTTGGACGCTATTCAGCAAGAGGGAACCAACTAACATTTGTGAACAAAATGAATTATTAATATCATTGGAAAGAGCGTAAAAGTTGAATTTTTCAAAATTGGTCGTCTCGTTCAAAAATGTGTACTCACGTTGAAAAAAGCTTATCAGTAAACGCTGTGTCATACAGCGTTGCTCGGTTTTCCTTCCGCCATAGATAATAGTTATTTTCGTTACAAGTGGGTAAAGTGAGCAATTTTACCTGCGAGTGCAAAGTTAACAAAACGAGCCGCAGGCGAGTTTCGTTAATTGCACGAGCAGTGTTGGCTCACTTTTCCACGAGTGACGAACGTAACTTTATCCAACATAATAATGAGGAGTGTTGTTGCGAATTGCGAGTCAATACACGAATTGACATACGTGCACATTCGCATCGAGATATTAGCTAGATAGATGATAATTTTTATGTTTCAATTTCTGTAATTTGCAATATATCAATTATAGTCGGTATTGTTGTATTTTACTTAAATTTGAATTGTAACATTAGAACGTATTCCTGTTATAAGGAAATCCACATATAGTGAAATTCATACTAGGAGCTCCATCTTCCCGAGGAACTACATTCGTGAGCAAAATGTTTTGAAGAGAAGCGTGCGATAAATTCACAGTCAGAGATTCCAAAATTCTCGAGAAACGTAATCTTTGGGGAGGTGTTGTGTTGGACAAAGGCTTTGCTACTGCTTTATCATTACATTGAAAATGTGACTAGCTTTCATAAGCTGCATGGCTAAAACGAATTGGTTACCGATATTCTTGACGGATGAAGTTAAATATATCGTCCACATCGATAGAAACATTCATTTTGCGTGACAAATACATAAATTACCTATTAAAATTCAAAAATCTACTCAAAATCAAAAGATTACATCCAGTCTTATCAGATCACGTTTGTTCAGTGATTGTAGCACTCCTACAGGGCATGTAATTCACGAATGCGATTTTTCGTGTTTTCGTCACGTGTTGTAGGCAAGCCGTGAGGAAAAAATGTTTTCCTCACTCTCCAGTTTTTACCTCACTCTTCATTTCAGTCAAATAAAAAAGCCAGTTTACTCGTTCGATGCTGTTTGGAAAAATAGTCTTTATCAATTACATGTTGGATAAACAAGTTTTTCGCGAAACCAGGTGCACGTTGTCTCGTCAGGCGAGCCGGTCTCATCGACAAAAATTTCATGGGAAATATTCGGGGAAAACTCCGATGGCTTTTGAAGAATTTTATCAAGAATTTTCAGGAAAAATTTTCTAAATCTCCGAAGAATTTCATCGGAAATTTTCGCGGAAAATCTCCTCGGGAAGTATTTCTGTTGATTTTGAAAGGATAATATGTATAAGATCCAAAGACCACTCGCGAAGGAGAAAAAAAAAAACAAGACTTCGAAGGAATGCGTTTATTACCAACGAATTCAAAAACGAAGTCGTTTACGTAAGAAAACACGCATGAGTGCGACGGTGCAATCATAACTGAATTACAATACAAAGGTTACAAACGGTACAATGAACTAGGAAAAGCCGGATTAGATAGGAAGGGGAATGACAGAGCGGATAAATGTAGGAGCTTGCACGGACGTGAAGATGACGAGAGAAGAGCGGAATCTTACATATGCTTAGAGAAAATTTTGATGATTTTCCGAGATTTTCGTCAAAAATGTTTGAGGAAAATCTCCAGTCATGTTTAAGGAATTAATCAGAAATCGTAGGAAAAAAAAGTGATGATTTCCGGAGAATTTCATCGGAAATATTCAGAAAAAAGTGCAGTGTTCTCCAAAGAATTCCCTCGAAAATCATTGGGAAATTTTTCCGATCATTTTTTAAAGAATTGCATCGGATATTTTCGGAAAACAACTCCGATAATTTCCGAAGAATCTCATCGAAAATTTTAGAAAAAATTTCCAATGTTTCCTAAGAAAGTTCATCAGCATTCTTCAAGAGGATTTCCCCACAAATTTTTAACAGTTTCATAGGAAATATTCGGAGAAAAAATCCGATGGTTTTTGATGAATTTCATCGAAAATCTTCTGAGAAAATATTCGATAATCTCCGAAGAATTTCATTGTAATCTTCGGAAAAAATCTCGGTTGATTTTTAAGCAATTTCATTGTACATTTTTGGAAAAAATTTACAATAATTTCGGAAATTGTTAGAGAAGATCTCCATGGATTTCCAAAAAATTTCATAAAAATTCTTCGAGAAAATTTTCTGATAATTTTTGGAGAATTTTATGGAAAGTCCTCGGGGAGTAACACCACACGTTTTGATGAAATTGTACCGAAAATCTTCAGGAAAAACCTTTGATTATTTTGCCAAGGAATTTCATGAAAAATATTCGGGACGACTCTTTTGATTTTCAAAGATTATTTTTGACGAGAAAATTCTTTACTGCTACGGGTACATATAAACGAATTATATTTATCCATAATAACTACATACAATACAACAAGACGGAGACCCCACATAATAAAAACGAATCGGTAAAAACTTGTAAAAATACGATAAGAACGAAGAAAAAACAACAAAAGAACAAAAAAAACACAAGTCAACGATAAGACAAGACGATCCGCATGCGGATTCCGTGAGATGATAAGTCTCGTCAGTTAGATTAGTTAGATTCATATCCAACATCTCAGCACTGCCGCAAACCTAAAGATAAATCTTGAAATCTCAAGAGTTTTCGATAGAATTTCCATAAAACCGACTAAATATACATTGCTTCTTCAAATTTTTCACTTCCAAAATTTGGAAATGGAAAATTTATTGCCTTATGGGAGTGATAAGCTCTCAAATTTTACACAGTAATGGAAATTTATGATCCATTTGTGACCAGTTACAAGAAAAGGGCCATTAGAACTGTTCGATGCCACTGAGTTCACAGCATTCAAAAACAAAAGTAAAAAAAAAAAAATCTTTAGGACTGTCAACTGAAGGGAGGACGGAGGGTTTAAAACAATAAATGTGAGGAGTCAGTAAACATTTTATAGTTGAGCAACATACTCGTAGAAAAAGCGAAATTTTTGTGTCCAGATTTTTTATGCAGAATCCTGGGATCTTTCAATAGGCTTGGTTGGCAGCACTGCATCTCAGTGCAGCCACGGGATGAAGCGCAGATGCAACCGGTAGCCCTGGTACTCTTTCTAGAAATGGTATACGCCTTAAAAAGAAAAATAAGACAATATTAACTCAATATCCTCCTACATATACGCATTTTTATTTTCAGCAGTTGCATTTTCGCCTATATAAGTAAGTGGTTGCTCTGGATTACCTTTTCAGAGTACCTCTTCGCGGCACATGTTTCCAGACGATTTACGGCTGCATTAGCCCTCCATCATTAGGTATATGCTCGAAGGGCCAAATGTGTGTAGGTCTTCGAAAAAATTATATACGACATTAATGGAATATTTTTCTCTCGGTACAAGAAAGTTACGAAAGTTATTGAAAAAAAAAAATCACAATCGAATCAATAGGATGTTCACAAATTTGATTTTGGTGAAAACTACGTACAAAAATCTTTTTTCCTGTAAAAATTGTTCTCAGAACCGTATGGTTTTCTCGAGGTAAATAATTCCCTCCGTTATGCTCTTTAACAAAATTTTTGTCTTCACCCAGCTGTTTTAGTTCTCGAGTTACAAAATTTGCTCAAACCGGCCACCATTTTAGTCTTAGCATATTTAATAATACATAATATCTGCTGAATCTTCATTCGAATACTTTCTAACCTCTATTTCAATAATTATTTTGTCAAGAAGGAGGGAGAACCGATGAAAAAAGTGACCACAAGTCATGGGCATGAAGTGGCATTTTTCTCACTTTTTTCGCCATTCTGTTTTTTTTCCTTCTCCCTTTTCCTTCCCTTTTCAGCGTTCTAGACCCCGCCTTTCAGCAAGACGCCCCGGAAAAAATGGACTCCTTGGTTTTTTTTATAAATTCAGCGCTGGGTAAGTTTCTGGCCGTTGCCCAGAACATTTTTTTGATGCTGTTAGGCGTAAGGGAAGCAACCAACGTTTGTAAACAAAATGAGTTATTAGTATCGTTGGAAAGAGCGTAAAAATAGAATTTTTCAAAATTGGACTCCCTATTCAAAAATGTGTACTCACTTTGAAAAATGCTTATCAGTGAACGCTATGCCATATAGTTTCTTCGTGGCTCTGGAACTTTAAATCACGTGTTCTCAAAAAACAGATTTTGCTGGTTGGTTCTCTTTTACGCTTAACAGCGTCCATTTAGGGGGTGGTCGAGCGAGCCAGGAAAAATTATAGAGAAGCGTAAAAGCTGAAAAGTCAAATAATTTTCAAAACAGGTAGATAGCCAGGATATTTGTAGGGTGAGAGGGAGCATGAAAAATGAATAAATATGCTCTTTTTTATCGAGTTGCCCTTCATTTATACTGTTGCAAGAAAGAGAAAAAAAAAAGTAGCATAGTTAAGATGCTCATGAAGGCCATGGCCTACTTGCCCCCTGGCTACCCCACTGCTATTACTGCTGCTCTGGTCTGCAGCTTCCTATTTACGCTACGCTACCGTTCCTTGGTAGCTTAAGTATTCGCAGAAGTCACTGTAAGAGAGAATACTGTCACGTATCCAGCTATTCAGTTCAGGGATGGAGCTTGGGACAAATATGATTCTTCGTAAAGCGGAAGAACCTTTACATTGTTTTTTATGCGTTTTAAAAAGTATCTGTACAATAGATGCATCATGTTGCAATTACAAATTAAAGAAAATAGGAGATGTAAGAGCCGACAGATGATGTTGAAAACATTTTTTTTAAATCAGCCAAAAGTCATAAAAACCGACAGATGAAGTAAAAAGCATTTGAAAAAATTAGCTAAAGGACATATAGTCATAAGAGCTGACCGATGAAGTTGAAGTAGAAAACATTAAAAAAAAAACAGCTTTGCCTTCTGAAGAATTTTATTATTAATAATCTGATTTATTAGCTCCGCTATATTTATTTACTTAATTCGATTATGATATTATTTGATAAGATAGAGAATACGCTGTACACACATAGTTTAGAAATAAAATTTTCATTCAGCAAAATCTCTTGAGTAACTTGTTCGGCATGTCTTTGATTGCCTTTGGAACTCGTTTTCTTTTTCAAAACATAAAACTTACTCATCCGAATCAGACACTCAGTTTGAGACACACTTCCCTCCATTCATTGACACGAGAAAAAAGTTGAGCTCTGTCTTTTCCAGAACGAATTTAAAATATTGAATGTAAAGCAGAATTTCATTCGTTCTCCCTATGTTGACATTTGCCACAGAAGCGTAACGGTTTCAGCCATTACATCATTCTGCCAGAACTGACACGAGATGAGATCCTTCTAGCTACAGATTAGATTCACAAAGTTGGCGGACTAGGTACACACCATCTAACTCTTATTGTCTTACATCCTTTTCGTATAGACGGTCTCGGAGATGTCTTCCCTAGTGTCATCACTCCTCTCGAAATGATCCTGTCACTATTCGTCTCTTCTCATCTATTTTATGCTCCCTCGCAACGTTCGTATCAGTTACTTGTTTCGCGGTTTCGCATCATTCATCAATTGATGTGAAAAAAGTTTAGAATTTCATGGCGTAGATGCTGCACTTTGGTATGAGGGGGGGGGGGGGTTCGTTTCACGTTTACCAACATTATAGGTGTAATACTCACTATTACCAGAATAAATTTCAATGTTTTCACATCATTTTCGGCTGATGCCGGTGGGGGGGGGGGTTAGGACCCACCCGGTGCTACGCCACTGCTGCACTAATACTAGATGTGCGACTGTACACGCAAATAGCCGACCTGAAATGGTGGGCTCATGAAAGGGGCGAATGATTCGATTAGACCCATCTACGAACTCGGTTTTCGTATAGCTCGGATCAAACTAGCAAAATTAAAGAAATAAAGCGAACATCGCCACCATTGTATGAGGCTACACTTTGATTGCTTAAAAATGAGATAAATAAATGAAGAAGTTCATGGAAATCTAAATTTTGGCACCGTTGGTCAGTTGAGCATACTGATCAACCTACGAAAAGACCATAAGGAGCCGAGTAAAGCTTTAGCATTCCCCCTCCCTTTCCAAGACTGAATTGAACAAGTCGATAATTGTTCGTTCAATAGAAAAACGTTTCAAATAGGAAATATTCCTCACCGAATTTCACCAGGGGGGAAGTTCTTTGAATTTTTTTCATAAGACTAACACCACCTGGAGCTGCTAAACTTCAAAGGTACGAAATGAAGTCGGGAAATCGCTTACGAGTTGTAGTGCTGTGACTGAACTGAGCATCAACCTTCAAATGAGGCAGTGCCGGATTAAGGGACTTATCCGCCCTAGGCCTAACAGTTTTTGCCGTCCCTATATTCAAGTTCCCATATTCAAAAAATAAAAAATAAAAAATAATAATAATAATAATAATAATAATAATAATAATAAATAAGAAAACCATTTACCATTAGATTGTTATCTACATTTTCAGAAAATGACCCCCCTGGAAAATTTGCCGCTCGAAGCCACAGCTTCGTTGGCTTCTAGGGAAATACGACGTTGAAATGAGGCATGTAGAATCAAAAGTCTACTTCTCCATTTTCCTGTAAAATTTTAAGGTGTTCAAATTTCTCAGCGAATCCGCAAAATGTTTTTCCCGTAGTTTGTGCATATCATTTCTTTTTTCAGTTGAAATTTTATTAACACGTAAAATTTCTGACAGTGTAATACCCTTTTCATTTTACTTCTTTAGAAACAAATTCGCTTGACATATAGGGTAGTGATTTTAAAAATGAGGTTCTTCTCACACGACTATTGGTTTTGTCGAGCGCTATTCTCTTGTAATGAAAATGCGGTGACCTGAGAAAGTGAAAACGGCGAACGATCTATATTATTCACTGTACCCATGGCTCTTTTGAAATCGAAAATTTTTTCAGACTTCGTGAGTTCTACAACAGTAGAGTTACAGTCGTTTTCAACAAGTCATTAGGATCTATTATCGTACTTCTTTTTACCGACTTTTCGAAGAATTCGAAAGGAGGTATTGTTTTTGTTCATAGGGTGGGGGTTTGAGGTCAGAGTGAATTTTCTTTACGTTTTGAGGTGTGAGGAGTTCGAAAATATCATTCATTCAATTTCAGGTATCCTTATATATATATATATATATATATATATATATAAAATATATATATATATATATAGGTATATGTACAAAATTTTGAAACTGGAATAGCTCGAAGAGTGTAGGATCGAATTTTATGAAAATCAGATATGTTATAGAACAGCACTTGAAGTTGTGCATGTGAAATTTTGGTGAGGATTCGCCGAAAGGGGGCTGTGGGGGAGAGGGTCAAACATTTCTTTCGATTATTTCTCATCATCTCAGCTTGGGGACGAAAAAATATACTGGAACTCATTTGAAGAAAATTTCATTTTACATATTTTTAGTTATTATCATTTTTCGCAGCACCCCAAAGGGGTGGGAGATAACCGGGGTAGAAAATTGGGATTTAGTGTTAAAAATGTGGTCAATTTTTCTACGTGTCGAAAATGTCGAGATATCGACCTTTCGATATAATGCGTTTATTCAGATTCATTCCCAACAATAGTTGTTAGTCGTCGGTACTGCTATTGTTAGCAAGATAAGCAGTTACTGGTATCAGTTCTTTTATTTGAACTCTGTCCATGTAAATTCGTGTTGCCTGCATTTGAACTACCACGCGTCTAAATTCGTGCTGTGTGTATTTGAACTATTTGTGTTTGTTTTGAAGTGCGTCGCTTGTTTTCCTTTAACGTTATCCCATTTTTGCTGTTTTGTTGAGTTTTTGTTTTATTTTTCGAGATCTCTGTTATGGTTGTTTTTATGGTTAAAAGTTCCTCTTAGTTATTTTTTTCGGTTTTTTCTTCTGTTTCTATTCTGTTGAATTTTTTGCATACAGCTTTCATTTTTCCTAGTCATCGCCTCCTTTTTTCTATTATTATTATTATTATTATTACTAATATTATTATTTTGCTGATTTGGAGTTTTTCTTTTATTTTTCAGGATTTTTTTTATGTAAGATACTAAATTTGAAAAGTCGGTACTGCTGTCGCTGCTGCGACAGCGTTTTTTTTTTTTTAACTCTGTTCAGTGGCACAGCCAGGATTTTCTCATGGGATGGGCTGGACTTCAGATTTTTTTCTACCCTCAGTATACCTATACAGAATGTTCAAGAACATGGATTATGTACCCCAATGAGACATGTTCGGCGAATTGCTAACATTGAACTGTAATGTTTACATTGGCTCAGTGTTACCAGTTTACTAAAAATATCTCGTTGGTGTACGGGTACTCGATATTTTTGACGATATTTTTGAACCTCCTGTAATACCCACGTACCACAACAACCTGATACGTCTGCTTTTTGGGAACAAAAAGTAGCAAAAAATGGAGATTTAGGAAAGAAATTCAATTGGATGCAACAAAATTTATTCGAGAATATTCAAACGAAGTTCAAAAGAAGATTGCATCATCCCATACCAAGTGTGTGTACACGTTTTGACTTTGATGAATTATACTACACTGTACAAGTACACAGTGAAGTGTAAAATTTTTGATTTTTTTCTTCTTGAGATTTCACATTGAAAAAGCTTGAGAACGCTTGGCAAATCTTGAGGGGCAGTAGGAAAATAGAGGGATAAATGGTTGTTCTCTTGTTCATGCCGTTGATTCAGTTAATTCATACAAATCAAGGAATACTCAACAATTTTAATACTACTATTTGCCTTTGGTCCTTTGTACAACAAGCTTATGGACGAAAAGGTGGATTTTCTAACAGTCACTTATGTAAGTTACTGTAAATTACCAAATGGTAACTTACGGCACTCACATCACGGACATCAGGATCACTATGCATAAATGCAAATGTATGTAAATTTACGTAATATTACCGCCGATTCTTAGTTCGCACTTCGCAAATGGCAAAGCATTTCTTATCAGTTATCATTATCGCGCTCAGATCTGAAAATGTCTTGGAAAAAGACACTAATACAATATGAGCTGTAGGTCCCTTTCCCAGGACATTCTCAATTGGATATACGTCAAAATAATTCCATAAGAGGAGCTGCCTGCTTCAGGCTGTACCGCTACCCAATCGATTATTTGAGGTTGCAAGTTTAGAATTGCAATTTTCAAGAGATTTTGTGCATTTTAGGAAAAATGGGGGAAAATCTTGAGAAATCTTGAGATTCTTGAAAATATTGAGACAATCTTGAGGCAAGTCAAAAAGTCTTGAGATCTCAAGCTGAAGCCTAAGGGTTGGCAGCAATGAAACTAACGACATCAGCACGCTACCACCCTGCTAGGTCCGAATAGTAAACCGACTTATCGATAGATGGGCAGCAGTTGACGGAGAACGAAACTGAACTATGAACTGTAAACAATTCAGTCGTATTTAAAGAGAAATGATGAGGATGAAAATTCGATTGCAATAGGGTGTTTGCTTGCAGCGCTCCGCGCGGCAAACACCCTAAAAAGGTAGAAGAGCTTTTAAAATGTGGTGTTATCGGGGAATGTTGAAAATAAAATAGGCAGAGAAGATCAAGAATGAGGAAGTACTGAGGCGAATAGGAAGGAAAGAGAAATTGGATAAGACATTCAGGGATAGGTATTGTTATTATTATTAGAGGGAATGGTTAAGGGAAAGAACTGAAGAAGAAGACAGAAAATAAGCTATGAAGAGCAGCTGAAGTGTATATCCTTCTCAGAAATGAAAAGATTGGCACTGGGGAGAAAAAAGTGGAAAGACGCAATCTACTGGTCGAGAAACTAAGAAATATAACCATATATGCCTCAAATATCTGAGCCTCACTGATAAACTTCTTCACAATAATTAAAGGTTACATCACCAAAACCGCACTCTAGGTCTTTATGGAACCTCAGTTTGTTTGCACCTTCACTCAAACTACGTACTTATATGAGTTATGATAATAGATTTTCGGTCAGAATTCCTCTCACCGAACTCTTTACATTTTCAGGTATCCCAGCTGCGAGTCCCCTTCATTATAAACGCATTTAATTTCCTTCGCCCATGTAAGTTACACTTCCGAAATACCAATTCAAAACGATTATGCCTACCGATGGATTCGGTTTCTCGTGGAACGTAAAATAGACCTTTTTCTTTTTTGGGAGTGGGCGAGTTTAACTGACAGGTATATTATTATTCAAGCCGAGTGCGAGCCGGTCTCACACACATGTACCCGTACGCATTCTCTTTCGTCATCTTTCTCTCTCGCTCTCGAAGATATACCTGTATCATTATAATTACAGAGGACCTACTAGGCAGTACTTAAAATCGACTGTCGAGATTGGTCGCGGCTGTAAAGCTGTCAGTAGATTGAAAGAGAAAGAGAGTAAGTGAGTGAGTGAGTGAGAAAGAGAGAGAGAGAGAGAGAGAGAGAGAGTGTGAGAGAGAGAGAGAGAGAGAACATGCTGTTTAGAAAATAACGCCGAACACGTTGGTACAAGCCGCGGTGAACTGCTTAGGCCTTCAAGATTGACGATCCGGCGTCTTTGGAAATGCGGCGCTTCTCTTGGCACCCCCTCCCCCCTACTCACGACCGGATCACACAACGCGTAATAAAAAATAATCGTAGGAAACGTAATCTCGGCGTCGTTTTGGGAATCGTTTAAAAAATTAATTACGTGACGAAAACGCGGATCATCTGCCAAAAGTCTGGAAAAGAACAAAAAAAAAAAAAAAAAAAAAAAGGCAGATGGAGGTGTACGTGTATCGCACAACTCTTTTCATCTCGAGAAACGGCAACCTAAATTATTACGGTCGGAGGTTCCGATGTTTTCGTAGCTCGTAAAATTTATTAAATTTCGGACGATTTGTGGAAACACCGAAACTGTGAGACACATAATATGTGGCGCTTTGAAGAAGCTGAGCTATAAACCAAAATGCTATACTAAATCTAGCACCCGTTCTGATTAATATTCTCGAATGATATTATATTTATGCAACAAAGAAGCGACGAGTTTTCGAATAGGAGGATTTTTTTTCTTTGTATAACAACGACGGGGACGTGGGAATAGCAAAAGCACTTCCGGCGAATAGGAATGCGACCGATCCTGAACGGTCGTGACGAGGGATTGAAATTCAAAATGCATGCGACGGATACTCCCAGAAATGATTTTCCTCGAGTGCGAGATGATCGTCGGTAGTCCACATCGATCATCGGAGGAAAAGAGAAATTTTGTACATGGAATTGTATAATTTATAGTCTGATCGTCAGGTCTCCCAAGATGGAGAGTGGCGTCACGGGGACAGGAAAAATCAAGGTGCAGACTGATTGAGACGACTTAGGACTTTGTATCGAGTATTGACCCATTATTTGAGACTCGTTAAAAATCGTAAATTATATTCAGGACTAATTACGAGTGGCTCAAGTGGCTGAGGTTCTGGTTAACGGTTGAAACTCGCCGTTAACATGCTACTTGGACTTCCCAAGATTTATTACTCGGCTTCATTTTCTCCTCGAGAAGTGATGATAGAGGCAAGGCCCGAAGTGGGTACTGGATAAAAGCACAGAGCAGTGACGAGACAAATGAACAAAAAATCAAATCAACGAATCGACAAATCATCATGTCTCAGTCATTTAAATCACGTTGCTGGGTTCTCTCAGAATAGCCATTATAAAAACAAAGCCACTCCAAGTTGGCTCTAGCTCTGGAGCAAATTCGAATTCAGCTCCGGTTCCGGTGATTAATTTAGTTCGTGTTTCGACTCTGGTGACGGAAAATAATTTTATCGGTGTTCGGCTCCAGCTTCAACAAAAATATTTCTTAATAATGTCAACTCCGGTTCTACGAGAAATATTATTTTTGCTCCGTCTCCGTTCATCTTGAAGAAGAAAGGGAAGGGGGAGCCAAAGTTGTTAGTAGTATAGAAAGGTTGGGTTCTGGACCAAGTTGGCCAAGTTCACATTTCTGTAAATTTATTGTTGAAAACATTTTTCTGAGTGAATTCTGTTCTCTCTGGCTCGAGTTCACATTTCTGTAAATTTTCTGTTGAAAACATTTTTCTGAGTGAGTTCTGTTCTCTCTGGCTCGAGTTCACATTTCTGAGCATTCACTGTTGAAAACATTTTTCTGTGTAAGTTCTGTACAATCCTAGACCGAGTTCATATTTCTGTGTAAGTATTGTTCTCTCTGAATCGAGTTCACATTTTTGTACATTCACTGTTGAAAACACTTTTCTGAGCATTCGCTGTTGAAGTCACATTTTTGTACATTCGCTGTTGAAAACACTTTTGTGTAAGTTCTGTTCTCTGTAACCAAGTTCACATTTTTGTGTTGGTGTTAAAAGAATTGATATTGTAATATAAAGTGGTCGAGTTTCCATTTTTTTTATCAGACCACTTTTTTTTTTCTAACTTGGATTTCAAGTGATTTTGGTTTGAAATCTTAATACTAAAAAAAATAATAAAAAAAAAATCGAAAATTGATATTGATAACCTAGTTTAAAAAAAAAATAATAAAAAAAATAAATAAAAAAAAATAATAAAAAAAATTAAAAAAAAATCGAAAATTGATAACCTAGTTTAAAAAAAAAAAATAAAAATATTATATATTATAAAATGGAAATGATTGAAAGTAAAAGCAATAACTTTAATTTTGATGACTCTACACACTGTGTATCTAAAAAGATACCATCAGTGAAAGTGATTAATCAAGAACCTGTAGGCCTCTGGATGTCTAATGAAAATTTGATGTCTTGTGAGTGGAGAAAAAATTGCAACGAGTCATGTTCAGGTGCCAGCTGTGTAGAACATTTTGTAAATACAAAACCGCACACAATTGAGACTCGAGATGGATCAATTCAAGGTAGGATTATCGATAAAAATCGTATTTTAATCATTAGACGCCAACTTAAACTTATCAGACTTTCTCGAAATGATTACTCTTTTGCTGGTTATTGGGTAAAAGGAGATACAGACTATATTTCAGCACGTAAGTATCTCTTAGTGTTTCTAGATGAAAAGAATCATCCACTACATAAAGAACCAATCCAACTTACAGCTAGAGGTGTATTTCAGGTAGAATTTGATAAGAATTTATTAAAGTTTAGAAAAGAATTTAAAACAGTTTATAGTAAAACACGAGGTGTAATGTCAGATTTATGGTATTCTATGCTTGTGTTCTGTCCTACTTTTGTATCAAACGTAGTAGGTTCTTTAAAAAAGAGTAGAGCATGTTGTATTGAAAATTATATTGTTCCAACAGAATCTAATTTGAACTCTTTATGTGTAGGTAGAGATAAAGAAGTCTCAAAAATTGTTGAAGCTATGTTTAATGATTCTGAAAAATGGAAAGCTGAAAATAGTAAACCTTTCATAACCACATTAGTTCAAGAAAATGAATAATGTATTTTTATATGATTTTTCATATAAAAATAATACTTATTTGACTGTCTTTTTTTTCTTTTTCTTTTTTCTCATTTTTTTAAACACCTCGATATTCGAAATATTCACCATTTTTTCTATTTCTCTGAAAAATTTGATTACATACCATTTGAAAATTTTTTTTTCTGATTTTAGTCTCTCTGATTGTTTGTATTCATACAAACCTTTTTATAAGAATAATTTTTTCAGTTTTAGGAGAATCATAACGCCATAGAAAATAGTTTGTATTCTCATATGAAACAGGTTGTTTAAAAAACAAAATGTATTTCTTATTAATGAAAATCATTAAACACGCCATGAGCATTGTAATTTTGTAATTGGTAATCTGTTCTGAATCATTTTCTTAAAATTAAAGCAAATAGATGAGTAGGATTTTTCAACATTGACATTAAATAAACAATGTTTTCATTGTAATTTTAATTTTATAAAAGTCTGATCCTTTTATTAAAATATAATGCGATTTGGAGATATTCATAAATTGACATAAATCTTACATCATAAGTTACAAGCAATTTACTTTTATCAGCAAGAGATCATTGTTTCTTTTTATTTGGAAAACCTCAAGCATATTGTATGTAATATCGTGGATTCCACTTAATCTTTCCTGATCAGTCCACAGTTTCTTTAAATTGCCAATGTAATATAGTTGTGTCTTAAACAAAGGTAAATTCTTCATTGTAATGTAATCATTAGATTTAGATCATTCACTATTTAAAGGTAACTTTGCTTTGTAACAGTCTCGCGAATAGAGCACATAAGCTAGTTCCAAACCTAGAAACATATCGAAAGGTAATGCAACTTTGAAGTAACCATTCGCATCAACATTCATGTAATCATTATTTAGATTCCATCCTGCATTAGAATACTTGGTGGTTTTGGACATTGAAACGAGACCATTAATGGTGCTGGCTACACCTGGATACTCCAATATATCTACCTGAACATCAGAAATTCTATAAATAATTTGCCTGAAAAGATGAAGAAAGCCATTATTAATTACTTGTACTGTACTACGATCGAAACTCGCAATTTTTTTGTCTTTATCACGTACTATCAGACGACCAGCTATAACTACCTCGCTTTTCCAAGGTAAAGTACAAATATTAGGAGTATTTATTTCAATTATAATTTCCTCATCTTTTTTATTTATATCAATATTATTAGCAGTGGAGAATTCTATTAATTCAAAACTTTCGTAACCATTCATTTATAGTATTTTTTTTTTTTTTTTTTTTAATTATCGTACTTCACGTATGATTAAAAATGCCCAATATGTTTCACCATTATTTTCAAGTGGATTGCCATTCTGATCAAAAAGGTTTAATACAATCTCGCTTATTTCTTTATTTCTCACTCTATAATATTGAGTTTCATTTGGTGTATAGATTATTTTTTCTCCGGGTAGTGATGATATAGGAAAATAAAAAAGTATTTTTTCATTACCGTTATTACATTCATTACATATCCCCTTAATGCTTTCAATAGGAAAAATTTTAACGTGGCTATCAGATTCAACTTCTTTTCCAGCTGGTATAATTTGCTTAGTAAAACCCAATATATTACCAACAGAAGTCACATCTCTTAAATCTATTATATGTGATGGACTCCCCATTATTATGGTATGAGCGTATTTATTTATTTTCAAGGTTATATTAGCAGCCCTAGCATGTTTACTTTCATGTATACATTTAATAATATCAGCTACTTCATAAATACCAGGATCAAGTACTATAGTTGTAGGTAATTCGTTCACCTCCTTATAAAAAGTAAGTGAATTGTTTTTAGTTACAGTTATATTGAAAAAACGATAAGATGTGTGGAAAGATTCTAACCCAATTTCCCATTCTTTATTAGGGTTGAGTCTAATAATGTCATCAACTCCACTAAAATCATGATAAAGAACAGAATCTGTACCGCTCATAAGCATACTGTAAGAACCATTTATATATTTCATTTATAGTATTTTTTTTTTAATTTTTAATAAATATTCTATGCACCGTCTACCACAATTTGTTTCATCAAGTTTTTGATCCTGCGTATAATTATAAGTAATTCTAGACTGTCCAAAATATTTCACTAATTCTGGTGGTGGAATGTTACCAAACGGTTCATAAAAATCAACTTGTGAATCATTCTTACAGTAAGCAGTCCAATGAGTTCCAGAGTGGTCTGAAGTGTCTAAATTTACAATTCCACATTCATATTTTTTGATTTTTGGTGGTAGCTCATCAAGCATAAAAACTCCTCTGAAATGAGGTATTTGCAATTTTTCAGCATATGCTTCTATTTCAAAATTAGTTAATGCGTCATTCTTGATGGTTATTTTTTTTTTTTTTTCATTATCTAAGATTTTTTTAATTACTTGTTGAGTGATCATGTCACCCCCAATTTTTCTTTTTTTAACGCCATCGCATTTTTTTTAACGCCATTTTTTATTTTTTAACGCCATTTTTTATTTTTTTAACGCCTCTTTTATTTTTCTCAACACCTAAACAGTCTTTTTGAATACTACCATTAACGCCATTTTTTATTTTTTTAACGCCATTTTTTATTTTTTTAACGCTCTTTTTCTTTAGAACTTCGTTAGGTATTTGTAGATATTGTCCTATGCCTTCACCAGACTTGTACTCCAACTTTTCATTACGACGTTTTCTCTCTTCTACTAACTCGTCATTGGCTTTCTTATTATCAATTGCTTGCTTGGCGGTTGATATTAAATTACCTACAGTTTCTACTATTTTAGTACCTACTTCTACAGCAGGTTTAGCTGCTGCAATAGCAGCCAATCCTGCTAGGATAGCTGGTGGGAAGAATCCACCATTTTTAACCTGCTTCAGTTGTGTTTTGTTCAGTTTTAGCTTTAAACCTTTTCCCTTGGTTTTTGCTGTCTCAATTTGATTCACTTGTGCTTTTGTTAGAGGTAAATATGTTTCGTTCTGTGTGCTATTTTTAGTTCTGATTAAATTTTCGTATCCTAAATTTAGTACAACAGGTACCCCTTTCTCAACACCAATATTAATTTTGTCAAGTTGTTCCTTATCTGGATTGATAGGATATTTAATGTATCTACTTACTTTGATACCCTCCCCTTTTTTGTTTCGACCATTGATTGCTGTTTCCCGATAAATATAAAATCCTTTACCTTTTTTTTTCCTGTTTGTTAACATATAAATTATTCAAATAATTCATTATTTCTGGGAGATCATTAGTGGTTGTTTTTCGATCAATATAAAATCCTTTGCCTTCTGTTTTCTGATTATTATTGGTTATGGTTTTTCGATCAATATAAAATCCTTCACCTTTTTTAGGTAATATTTCATTAGGTAATCGCAAATGTTGTCCTAATCCACAGTTTTTACTCATATTATTTATATTATAAAATTTTTTATAAATTCCTAAACCTAACTTCTGTTTTAATTTCATTAAATTTACTGCTACATATGCTGGAATTTTTTCATCTAATTTAGCATTAGGATCTTTGACACGCTCCCAGGCTCGCCATGTGAATCTGTTATCAGCATAATCACGTTCATTAGGATCATCTGTATTTGCATAATCTACATCATGATCCATAGCTATTTCATCTAATTTATTTTTCAGTTTTACACCTTTTTGAATATCGAGGTCTGTATTCGAACCAGGACCAAGAGCTTTATATCCGGGCCAGTGAAGTGGAAATGGTACATATTTACCAATTGTATCCACAATATCACCACCTCTTTTAGATAATCCACAGTTTTTACTCATATTTATAGTAGAAAATTTTAGAAAACTGTTTTTTGAAGTTCCTGGCGATAAAATTTACCTAAAATTTCTTCACCCTTCAAATCTTTAATAGAATAGACGGGAGGGTTTGTGTGGAATACTTTGTCAACTACAAATATTTCTCTTGTCCAGTTGTTCTTATACTTGTTCTCAAAAGTTTCTTTCTTTTTGGGTATTCTCACACGATCTCCTTCCTTGAATTTTGGTCGCGTGGAGAAACTTGAAGAATACATTCTATGAAAAATTTCTTGTTCATTTGTTTTATTCACATCACAAGGACGCATTCCTATTGTTCTATGTACCCTCACATTATTATATTCGTGCAATATCTCTGGTATAAATGGAACCCATTTATGATTCTTATGAATCTCAAAAATTATTCTCAACATCCCATTAATGGTTCTGTTTACTCTCTCACCAATTGCTGATTTTTCCTCATTCTCTGTGTGATACATATGAATATTATATTTTCCCATTAATTTTTTAAAAACTGAATTTACAAATTCTGTACCTTTGTCGACATGTAATTTTTTAGGTGGACCATATTCGCTTTCTTCAATAATTTTCTCAAAAGCTTGAGAAACCTCTTTCCCTGTTTTTTCCTTGAGGGGTTTTATCCTGAGTACTTTTGAGAAGGTGTCAATAACTACTAACATATACTTATAACCCCTATTTTCTTTTGAATACTGGGACATAATTAATAAATCACCTGCCCAGATTTCATTGATTTCATTTGTGATAATTTTTCTTTTCTGAAATTTTTTTATCACAGGTTTATGAAGTTCTTTGGCTTCAAGTTCAACTAATGACTGCATTTTTTATATTACTTGACATTTTCTATTGACCTTCATGATAACCTACATTTTGAACATTTCTGTCTTTTCCTCTAATATTTTTTGAACATTTTCATTTGTTTGTGGTAAATTTTCCTGCAATATTTTCTGAATATTTCCAGTTTTTTGTGAATTTTTCTCCAATATTTTCTGAATATTTTCAGTTGTTTGTGGTAAATTTCCCTCCAATATTTCTTGAACATTTTCCTCCAATATTTTCTGAATATTTTGATTTGTTTTTGATATATTTTTCAATTCTGTTAAAATTGCTCCTAATTGGGTAATATTGAAAAGTGAATTCTCGCAGGTGGTAGCCAATCCAACTACCTGCCGCGTAATATTTTTCAGTTCAGTTACAGCTGATTGATCATGTTCAGTAATCTTTTTCAGTTGTGGTAAAATACTGCTTGTGTTATCCTTTATATTGTTTATGTACTCTTTCACACCATTAGCATACTCTATTATACCAACAGTATAATTTTCATTATTAATGACATTTTTTATACATTGTATTATCATATCTGAAATTTCGCCAACATCTTTTATGACAATTTTCAGAACAGACTCTAAGATTTTCCCCGTGTTATTCTGAATTTTTTCAACTGATTCATACAAATAATGATGATTTTTTCTAGTAAACATTTATTATAAGGTTTTTAAATTTTTTTTGGCTTCTATCAGTTCCTCCCGAATGTTGGTCATTTCATTGAATATTTGTGGATTATGATTACCTGCTTCCCACATACCTTTCAGTATTGTAAATCGATCAATTAATTCTTTAGGATCGTTCCAGTATTTATAATCAGTCTGATTGGTATAAATTTTCTTAAGACCAGAGCCACGATGTGAAAGTATGAGTTCCTTCTCAATCAACATAGGTTGGATGAAATTTAAATATTTGTACCCACGACTACTTTTAATTTGTCCATTCTCAGAACGATAAGATTCTGTACTGAGAATAATTTTTTGATAATTTTTCAGGTCTTCATCAGTATAATTTTCAGGTTTTTGCATAGTTAGTAATTCCCATAGTCCTTGTGTTCCTGGATAAAGGGTAGTGTCATTACTTAGCTTAATATCAGCACGATCATTATCAGCATAATGATGAACTTCCATGAGTCGTGCATTTCCTATATAATAATCTTTATTTTCGTATCTAATACCAAAAGTTGAATCGGTAGGTATTTTTTTATTAGTATAGTAAGACAAATATCTACATGCAAGACTTTGAGACATATCAAATCCTGGTGTTTCCTCTGACCGTTCATAGGTAATTTCTCTTGGTTTGTCAGCAATCATAGGTAATACTGGTTGTTGTATTACAGGCTTAAGGTCTTTTATTGTATCAATGATTGGTTTATAGTTTTCTTCCATTTCTAGTTTTCTATTCACTTGACCTAACTTTGCACATTCAATATTTTTTTGTAGAAGTGCACGTTGTTTTACAACAAAATCAATATCATTTGAATTATAATCTGTTAGCTTTCTCATTTATAATATAAAATTTTCCTCAAATTTGTATTTGAACCTACCATTTTTCTGATCACATTCTTTATCTATAACTACAAAGTCATACGGTTTTTGCCAGCAATCATTACATATTGATTTGAACTGATTAAATGTTATGGTCCTAGCATATTCGTTATAAATATGTGTCAGATTGGTAAGATCTTGTTCAAAAAGAATTAAGTAATTAAAATTATCTCTAATCTGTTGTTTTGGAATTTTTGAATATGTTTGGGATAAATAGTAGCATGAAATATCATTATGACGACTCCATGAATAATATTTACCTATTTTATCATGGTTTTCTGTGTAGATATCATCAAAGATTACTACTGATCCTTTTTCTATTTTATTAGGGTCTGGTAAATCCTCGAGTGATACTGTATGAAATTTTTTGTTTTTAAGTTTCTCGTTTTGCAATATTTGGCGAAACTTTTCATACTTTGGTTGATTAGAAGTATTTGAACATAAATATACATTATCAGGTAATGGTCTATCCACTAATATAGTCAATAAAACATTCGTTTTTCCAGACCCACTAGGACCACATATACAACATCTCATTATATTAGGAAACACTTCCTTCAATCTACAAGTTGGAACACTATTATCAAAGTTTAAAACTTCAGTCTTATTCTTTATTTTAGTTCGTTTCATTTATTATACAATATTTTTTATAGCCATATGGAAGTGTATTCATTTCATCAATTAAGTATCTTTTATCATCATAAGGAGATAGTGCAATTTTATTGATTGATATAGTATACAATTTCAGCTTTTTGGAAACAATTCCATGCACAATTTCCTTAGTTTGCTTGCTATTGAACAAACAGTTTTTATACATTTCAAATTTCATTCTTTCTATATTCGATCTTTTAATTCCCTTACACACTTTTTTCTCTTTCGATGTGTCGTTTCTGAAGGAGTTCATTTTTGATCTTAGTCCTACCCACTCTCTTATTGGGATTCCTAAGTATTCATCCTTGAATAATCCTGGAACTTTTTTGTTTACTTGAGGCATCCAATCCATTAAATAATCTGAAGTGTCGTAATAATCTAGATTCTCTTTTATGTCCTCATAAACATCATCACATTCTATATAAACAATCAATGAATCTGTATCAGTTCCTAATAATCTTATTTTGTCTCCATATTTCGTTTTTAAAACATTGTAGTAGAACTGGAACATTAATAATTTTGACAACTCCAGAACAACAAACCCCCCAAATATTGGTTTATTCAACTTTACTTTCTTATTTTGAATGTGAAGTAAAACAGTTTCTTCATCAAGAACAACTCTTGTTTCAAACTCATTCTGTTTAAGAAATGAGTCTAAAGAAGTCACTATTTGTACTGTACATCTTTTTCTAACGTTCTCCATCTGTTTTCCATAGACACTATTATTGAGTAATTTATAGAGATCTTTCTCATGATCATTTTTTGCTTTTTGTCTTAAGCTTGTATTCTTATCAATATATGGTTTCATCCAAGCTTTTTGTTTGAATCTTATGTAATTATTTATACTCTTTAAAACTATACCTTGTTTCAAGCATTCTTTCAACATTCTGTAATCAATGAGATAATTATGTTTTGGGTGTAGCGTACTTATTAATTTACTCATTTTTGGTTTATTACCTATTTTTTGTTCAATCAAAATTTTTTGAAAATCTGACAATTCTGATTCTCTAGGTACATATTGTTCTGGAAGCATGGGATAATCTTTAAATTTTTCGTGTAATTCTGTAGGAATCTCAAGATCAGCTATAAAAGTATATCCATACTCACCATTGTCATCTAGAGTAAGAATTACATCTTGAGTAAAGTCTGATGGTTTATAAGTCAATTTTTCAAATTTGCTTTCTAAAGATTTCTTTGCTTCGGAATTTTTTGCTTGCGCATCTTCAATTTGATGGGCTAGCAAATTATAGTTCAAGAATTCACCTGTTGGTAATGGTTGACTCAGAGCCCACCCATATAAATTATTACAATCTAAATATAGAATATAACTGATATGCTTTTTACTATCCCAAATTCCTTTCTCTTTGGCTTTTTCTTTGCTTAATTTTATCGTTTTTCTTTCTTTCTCATCGTAAAAGTAACAATTATTAGCAAGAGCGTGTCTATGAGGAATGTTGGAAATCCCTCCTCTTATTCCTTTCTCATAAATTTCATAATTTTCTTGATCAGTAATTAGCTCAAGCGATTGTTTCGTGAATTTTAAAGAAGCACTATCTGATAAATGTGGTGCTGAAATATAATATACAGGATCTAGTCCATAATGTTTATAACACATTTCCCTAAAATTATCAAAAATATCTTTTGTGAGAATTGTATCTAGTTTCAAGTATAAATCATGATAATCTCCAAAATTTTTACATCCAAAATATTTGTAAACTTTTTTTGCTTTTGATAAATCGTCATCAGATATATGTTTATTATTTAACATCGAATACCACGCCTTTTTATCTAATGGTAATTGCTCAGAGAATTTATCATAAGTACTAACCCAGTCATAAGGATAAATCCCCTTCTGTAAAACCAAATGTAGGTCTTCTTTTTTAAATTCTCTCAATATATTTTGAAATTTATTATAATTAATCGGTTTTGTCAATTCAGAATCACAAATTTCACATTTTGCTGCATATTTTAAAATACCATTCTCATTTATTGGTAAAAATTGTCCTTTCCTAATTTTCTGTACTTTTTTACACCTAGCACAAAAACAGTCATTCACTTCTGCTAGATTTTTTACTGCTTGATCTAAACTAATTCCCACAAAATTTAATGTGTCAATAAATCTAAATTCCATTTCTATAGGTATTTTATCTCCTTTCCTACTTATTTTCAGTTTTTCTCCTTGACAAGAGGAACATTTTTTTAATATTTTGTCCCAATATTTTCTTTTACAAGTGCAGCAATAAGTGGAATCTCGTTTTACTTCACAATGATCTATCACCACCTTTTTGGAAAATGTTTTATAATTTTCACAATTTTCTGCAATAATTTTCACATCATGTTTCTCAGAAGGCTTCCTCTCATTCCCACTAAATAATTTTAACAACCATTGTAAAAATATTTTGGAATCGTATTTTAAATTATGAATCAAAATTGGAATGAATCTTGGCATTCTTAAATGCGAGTTGCACTCTCCACAGGCTACACCACGAAATTTTCCTGTATAATGATCATGATCTCTAACTTTTTCATTTTCTGCAAGAATCTTGTTACATAAATGACAGTGAGAAGTTTCTTTGAATTTGATATCTTCATCTTGTCCCCAAATCATTGGCTTATTAATTCTTCTTATCTTGTTGTATGCGCGAGCATGTTCTATTAACCAAGAATTGAATTGATTCATCAAGTGTTGTACATTCGAGTCTCTAACCAGCTGTGTTCCTTGTTGGTCAGAATAGAAACAAAAACTGTTAGCAATATGTTTCTGGAGATATTTTGTTGATTTAGTTTCTTTTTGCATTTTTTCCAATAGACATTCAAAATCCAACGTCACTGTGTATGGATGATATTGTTCTGCCCCATTTGTGCAATATTTTCGAAATTTCTTCTCTTCATTTGGCATTTCTATATTTTGCTCATCATTTATACAATTTTTTAAATGTTCCCATATTTTAATTTATCTTTAAATCTTCTATGGCATTTCATACAAATTTCTACATGTTCATTATATTTATGTATTTTTCCTTTTAATAGAGCACTCAAGTTTTTTATCCCAACAATATGATCCTTATACTGTAGTAAATTTATATGGTTTTCACTACTAATTGGTTTATAAATTAAAGAAAATTGACCAATACCCTCTTCATCTTCCTCATACTTATAAATATTGATAGATATACCTAGAAATTTTTCATATTTTTTAATATTTTCTGGAATTAAATTAACTGGATATTCCATTTTCAGTTCTTCATATTTCGTGATATCATAATTTGAAACTCGATCTACATGATTTGTAACTGAATTCAAAACACTTTCCAACGCATATTCAAAGCATCTAAGATCTTCTTGCTTGAGACACTTAAAATTTTTATTTTGAATATTTTTCACATTAATACAACACTTTTTTGATTGAATAAATTTGGGTAATTGAATATAAGTCCCACCACGTAAAGGGTCATTTTTATCAGATTGAATATTTATTTCAATAACTTGATCAAATTTATATTTAGTATTTTGAGCAGTATAACTCTCATACTTTTGTATAACTTCATTTTTTGCTGAGATTAATGCACTTTCAATTGCATTCGAATCTACTATAATATGATGCTTTGATCGAAAATATGCCTCTTTATCACCTATTTTATCTCCAGTTGTGTGATCTATTTCTATATAGTTTACAACTGCTATTAATCCTATGTTTATTGCCTTTTTCTTTTTCATCTCACTTTTAAGCATTCTACCAAGAAGTTCTGTAATTTTGTCTAAATAAATTCTTAAATCATATTTTGCAGGTTCGTATACTATAGAGAATTGATTTACCATATTTTTCCAACACCCATCTATCTTTCTCACACTAGGACGAACTATAGGCTCATCAAAACTATCATCATCAAAATTAAATTCTTGGAGATACTTTACATTTTGAGATTGTAAGAATTTTTCAATTATTTTAGCTCTAGTTAAATTTTTGTTTCTTTCTCCAACTTTTTTAATGAGTTCTTTTTTCGTTAATTTATTCAGAATCTCTCTCTCAAAATTCGAACTCTGTCTCTGTATCTTGTCTCTAATTTCCAATAATTCAGATTTTTTCAACTTAGATACACCTTTCACTCCACAATTTCGCAAATCATTTCTTAAATCTTTTGCTGTTGTTGTTGTCCTTCCATGCTTAGATCTGACATGTCTAGCATAATTTTTGTATGTAATTTTTTTATTACACTCTATACACATTCTCGGTGCATATTTTTTATTTATCATTTCCATTTTATTATATATGATTATTCTTTTAACGTAATTCAATTTTTTATTTATCGTATTTCTTCATTACACGCTAATTTATGCACGAAAACAACCAAATAATTAACAAGGTTAGCGCAATCAATTAAATGATAACACCATCATGGCATTGAAAAAAAAATTATACATGAATCGAATCTATACGGCGATGATAATTTATTCATAAATATGAGAGTGCTATGTTTGCATTTTCAAACTCATATGTAATGTTGGTTACGGGCTTCGTAAGTATATATACAAATTTTAAATAACACTCTATCGGAGCTAGGAGCTGTACATTAGGCTTCCTCCCCATATTAGACGGAAGTGCTAAAGAGGGGAAAGGTCCGTACACCTCACCTAGGCTAGTTCCCCTCGGGATAACAAACTGTAACCGTGACTGAACAGCGTCACGGCGGCAAATCAAAAGTGTTATCTCGGGGTCGACGATGTCGAGTTACTAAGTCTCTGTAATCAGCGCTGATTAGGTAGTAACATTCAATGCAAAATAAATAAAAAAAAAAAACCGCTGTACTAGATCTCTGACGTACTCCGATGGCGCGGGTGCACACGCGTCGCTGGGTGCTTGGAGGTCGAACTACAGTGAAAAAAAAAAAAAAAAAAGATAACACCGGGTTTAGACTCGCGTACTCTGAGCTGATATGAAGCCGGCCATATCAGTCTCGGATGCGTGAATCGACGGCCTTGGTGGGAAAAAAAAAACTCTCAGAGTTTCCACAGCCTCCCGCGGACAAAAAAAAATGCAAATAAAAATTCAGGGCGTTCGCGGGGGGCAGTGGTTTTGCAAAATTTTCTCGTGAGTTTTTTCGCATTTTCCAAGAGATTTCAAATAATTTTTGTTTGAAATCTTAATAATCTATATTTTCTATTTCTCCATTTTTAAATGTAATATTTTTTTAAGTTATTTTTTTTAAAAGTATTAGCATTTTAATTTTTTTTATATCTTCTTTACTTTTTCCCGTTCTAATAGCAAATGTTTCTATCATTGTATCATTAATATTTTTTCTTGAAATATTTTGATTTTCTTTTCGTTCTTTAGATTTAAATGTCTTTCTAATATCTTCTACAAATTCTTTCTCGCCTTTTTTTTCTAAATCTTTATAAAATTCTTTAATTTTATTTTCAGGAATAAAGTCATAAACAATATTTTCCATAAATTTATATAGATCTGTTTCCAAATAAATATTAATATATTTAAAACATTTAAGGAATTCAATGTTTTTTAATTCGCAATGATAATTTTTAAAAGTGTTATTCATTTCCATTTTTATTATTTTTATATGAAAAATCATATAAAAATACATTATTCATTTTCTTGAACTAATGTGGTTATGAAAGGTTTACTATTTTCAGCTTTCCATTTTTCAGAATCATTAAACATAGCTTCAACAATTTTTGAGACTTCTTTATCTCTACCTACACATAAAGAGTTCAAATTAGATTCTGTTGGAACAATATAATTTTCAATACAACATGCTCTACTCTTTTTTAAAGAACCTACTACGTTTGATACAAAAGTAGGACAGAACACAAGCATAGAATACCATAAATCTGACATTACACTCGTGTTTTACTATAAACTGTTTTAAATTCTTTTCTAAACTTTAATAAATTCTTATCAAATTCTACCTGAAATACACCTCTAGCTGTAAGTTGGATTGGTTCTTTATGTAGTGGATGATTCTTTTCATCTAGAAACACTAAGAGATACTTACGTGCTGAAATATAGTCTGTATCTCCTTTTACCCAATAACCAGCAAAAGAGTAATCATTTCGAGAAAGTCTGATAAGTTTAAGTTGGCGTCTAATGATTAAAATACGATTTTTATCGATAATCCTACCTTGAATTGATCCATCTCGAGTCTCAATTGTGTGCGGTTTTGTATTTACAAAATGTTCTACACAGCTGGCACCTGAACATGACTCGTTGCAATTTTTTCTCCACTCACAAGACATCAAATTTTCATTAGACATCCAGAGGCCTACAGGTTCTTGATTAATCACTTTCACTGATGGTATCTTTTTAGATACACAGTGTGTAGAGTCATCAAAATTAAAGTTATTGCTTTTACTTTCAATCATTTCCATTTTATAATATATAATATTTTTATTTTTTTTTTTTAAACTAGGTTATCAATTTTCGATTTTTTTTTAATTTTTTTTATTATTTTTTTTTATTTATTTTTTTTATTATTTTTTTTTTAAACTAGGTTATCAATATCAATTTTCGATTTTTTTTTTTATTATTTTTTTTAGTATTAAGATTTCAAACCAAAATCACTTGAAATCCAAGTTAGAAAAAAAAAAGTGGTCTGATAAAAAAAATGGAAACTCGACCACTTTATATTACAATATCAATTCTTTTAACACCAACACAAAAATGTGAACTTGGTTACAGAGAACAGAACTTACACAAATGTGTTTTCAACAGCGAATGTACAAAAATGTGTTTTCAACATCGAATGTACAAAAATGTGAACTCGGTCTAGGATTGTACAAAACTTACACAGAAAAGTGTTTTCAACAGCGAATGTACAAAAATGTGACTTCAACAGCGAATGCTCAGAAAAGTGTTTTCAACAGTGAATGCTCAGAAATGTGAACTCGAGCCAGAGAGAACAGAACTCATTCAGAAAAATGTTTTCAACAATAAATTTACAGAAATGTGAACTTGGCCAACTTGGTCCAGAACCCAACCTTTCTATACTACTGTTGTTGCCAAAGCTAGAAACTAGCTCCACAAGTCCAGCTTCAACCAATCATTTTTTCCGGCTCCGGCAAATAATTTTTTCAGGAGCTGGCTTCTTTGGAAAATTATAGGCACCGGATCCTTGAACTAACATCGCAGAGAGCAAAAGTTTTGCCTTTCGGGTCCTAGGTCGTCGCTCCAATATTCCGGGAAGACGAATGTAGCAAAGGTATTTTTAGGGAATAAGCGAGTAAATTGAGAAAATCCTTACTGATTGAGTAAATCCTGCCAACTTAATGCTAAATTTCAATCGACAAGAATAAAACTAATCCATCTTATTCAGCCAGCTGGTGCTGGTGTAAAAATCCTTTTTGGATTTGGCTCCTATGTACAATATGTACGTCCTTATTAACACCGGAGCCGAGCCGTTCATCTTGAAAGAAAGATAATCGAAATGAATTTTCAAAAATATGAGGATGTAATTTGAACTGCGGAAGTAGATTCAAATATTTTTAAGCAGCCAGAGGCACGACTGAAGTTATTCGGCTCATGACTCACAACTCTCGAGATTCATAGGATTAAAGTGTGTTCAATCTCACCAAATTCCATTTTATTCTGGTTCCCCTCGTAACTTAAACGCTTTGACCTACAAAGGTGGTGAAGTTAACTGATATATACATATATAAACAATAAACAGCAATAATGCTTCGGCAACACCGAAAAGGCCCCCCAAGAAGCGAAGCAACTTTCATAGACCTATTTTTCACGCTGATTCCAAATCCATTGGCCAGTGTTCCCAGTATCCGTAGTTTTCCCGCAAATGGATTGTAGAGTGGCCGAATGCCTATTTTAGTATTTTACAGGCCAGTGAGATATCTAGCAAGTAATTATGGGAGGAGTAATGTGAGACAAAGCAGAATCTTCGTTCGGTAATGTCTACTTTGTGTTCAAGCGAAAAAATTTCCCTGCTCTGAAAAGAGAGCTGGAACGTTCCACTGACATTGAATTTTCATGTGAGGCTTCTGATTTCATTTTTAATATCTTTCTGCTTGATCCTGCGGTGAAAGTTAAGGCACACACAGTTTGAAAGTAGGGGTTAAAATAGAAAATACCTTCAGGTACAATATAGGTATGGAATTATAAGTTGTCGGAAATAGCAAATTCCGTTTATAATATTCTTGCGGCTAGAGCATAAAAATTAACCCGTGTAGGGGTGGGGGTGAGGATGGTACAATAGAAAATGTGTTAGCAAATACAATACCTATACGAGTAAGAATAAGCTAGTAAGTTTTTAAAGCTGCTGAATCCCTTTTCATGAAAATTTATTATCAAAGTATCGAAATATTTGGTTTTCTGAGTCGCTGAATTCAAATATCCGATCAGATTTTTGATCCGGCTTTGATATTTTGGTTCAAAATCCAAATTTCAGTTGTGGAAGAGCAAAATCGACTTTTTTCTCGTTTGGAAATAAAACGAAGTATCGAAAATGGCAGTGACGAAATTGCCAGGCACGCTGGGATTCTGTGGGGCAGAATTGCGATAAATCGTAAACCCTGGCAGAAAGTGGTGGAGGCGTATGCCCAAAGATGGGCGGACTAGGCGTGGCAAAATGTGTACTAAATTACTGTCCATGCGAAACGTACGTGTGCTGTTACTGTGCCTGTCCAATAAACGCTATAATAATAATAATAATAATCGAAAATGGCGTTTTCTGGATCACTAATTTCGACAATTGTATCAGATATCTGATTTCAGTTCGACTTCCACAATCTTAATTTCTCAGCTGAAGTGAGTAAAGAGACTTGAACTGGGATCTGGAACGAAAATCTGATGAAATTTGCGAAATCAGCGATTCGGAAAACCCTCTTTTCAATGCTTTATTCGATTTTTCATGAAAATTGATTTAGTCCATTTTACGAGTAAATTTCAAAATTTAGGGCCCCAATCGGAGTCAAATCGGAAATCTGATTATATTATATTCAAAATCAGTGACTAAAGGAACACCAATTTCGATAGTTCGTTTGATACGCTATGCTTAGAAATCCAAAGTTGGCAGAACGTTCCAAATCCCTTTCGGCGGATGGAAAATTTTTTCGCTCAGAAGGAAACTAGGCATTACTAAGTGGAGATCTTGCTTCGTCACATGTCGATCGGATTTCTCGTTCAAAAATAAAATATGGGAGCATTTCACTTTACACCCTGACGTAGGCGGATCCAGAATTTTCTCAAAGGGGGGGGGGGTTGAAGAAAACGTGAATAATAATTTATTTTTATTTTATTTCACAGTATATTGGTTAATAAAATCTCTTATGTTCAAGTCTTGTCGGGCTCCTATTCCCGCAATATTAGCCCATTTCTGGGCAAATGCCTCTGCACATGCCTTCCATGTTTTCCTTTCACGTGGTTCTCTTATTCCAGGTTCGTCCCCTCTCCTGAACTATCTCGTCTCTCCATCTTGTTAGTGATCTTCCCCTGTTACGCTTCCCTTCTCTTGGTATCCAATTCAAAACTTTCCTCCATCTGTCCTCTTGCCTAATTACATATCCCGCATATATTTCTTTCAACTTTCTGATCGTGTATCCTATGTCAGTCCTGATTTTCCCCTGAATTTCGTGTTTTTGATTTTGTCCAGCTTTTTGAATCCTAAGATACTTGTTTCCATTGCTCTTTGAGTGGATTGAATTTTTTTCACACTGGCTTTTGTTGTCGCCTATGTCTGACATCCGTATGTTAGTGGTGGTAAGGAACAACTCTCCCGGATTTTGAATTGCAGTTTCTTTGTTATGTTCCCTTTGTAGAATTATTTTTTGGCCCAATAGTTTTTCTACCCTCCCTTTATTCTTTTGGATATTTCTTTTTTGTTCCTATTTTGAAATGAAATAGTTTGTCCCAAATCATTGCTGATTTTATCGGGGCCTGGAGCTTCATTACTTTGTAGTATTTTCAAGGGCGTATTCTACTTCACTTTTTAACATTTTGGGTTCATCTTCTTCGTTTTGTCCGTTCTCCACTTCTTTCTCTCTCTCTTTTATGTCTCTTTTTTTTCAATTAATTTACTAGGGGGCTTCGCGGCCCCACCCCCGGAATTAATGAAATATACGTTAATTTGCACTATAGAAACGCAGAATTTATTGTATATATATAGGAAAAAAGTTTTAACCTCTATGAGGATGCACCTATTATCATTACACACAGATGCACCTTATGTAAATATCGAACTACAGCTATGTGCATATGATGTAAGTATTTCAAATTTAGAAGCGTGTACTGCAGGTAAAGTCGTTGATATTAGAGATAGATGTTCTCATACTGTCCGAGAGAAAAAAGCAGTTTTAATCAAAACATGTATTTTTTCAACTTCACATCAAGTCTACTGTTTCAAGAGAGACGCATTGGAAATCTTAAACACAGGCTAAAGAAATCAAATAAAACTTCATTTTTCTACATGCACAGTTTTGATTATGGATTTTAAATATGACAGATCATGTAATAACAAATGTATTAATATTGTCCAGAAGTGAGTTTATCTACTTTACATATGAAAAACAATACAGAAAATATACCCTCTTACCTGCAAAAAATTGAATTTTGTTCAGGCTATTTCTCCATTTCAATTCATTATTTACCGAGTAACCATTTTTACGATTTTTCTGAGTATACGTTCCCTTCAGAAATTTCTAGCTATGGTCCCTAGAAAGAAATTCAAGATCACGGCTACAGATTTCATTGTTCTGATATAGCTTATGACTCTTAAGTTGCAAAAACTCTTGAAAGCTTACTATGTTGCAGAGGAAAACTCAACAAGGCTGAACCAACAGAATATCTTGAGGTTATATTCTTTGCTAGGTGTACAGAGTGTAACATGAAATAGCCCCGCCCTTTGTTTTTTCGAATAAATTATCGGATCCAAATCGGACTGAGTGCGATTTTCTCGGGAGAAAGTGTAGTTTTTTATGGAATGCGAAAATACTTGTTCTTCCTTTTTGGTGGTTAGAACATACCATATGAAATTTTAAATGGGGAGGTATAAGTTTATGCACATCGTTGGAAAGGTAGCACCCCCCAAAATGGGAATCCCTGAAAAAAGTTACAACTCCATCAACTGGGGGCGGGTCAAGGGTCAAAACCCGACCAAAAAATCCATCCCAAATCTGTGTGCTGTGGTCAAGCAAACAAACTATTGAGAAGGGGTTTTCGAGATCACCAATTTCGAATATTGCATTACTTTCCCGATTCAGCTCATCTTAAGGCTTGGGTGAAGTGTAGTTTCTTACGCGATGCAAAAACTGTCTTCTCCTTTTGGAGGGCTGGAACGTACCACCAATTTTGGAATTGTAAATGAAGAGGCTTATCTTATGCACATCGTGGAACGAGTAGGTATGTAGCTTCCTCCAATATATGAATCCTGGAAGAAAAAATTACAAATTCAACAATTGTAATGGGCCAGGGGGCTTACAACTGACTAAATCGACTTCATTCTTAGGAAACTAACTATTGAAAAAAGGGGACTTCTAAAATGTCGACCTTCCTCACTATTATCTACAGTGTGTCCCATTTAACACGCAACCCGCACTACAAACGCACCTGGCTTCCTAAAGAGCGCGTTCCGAACTAATTCAACTGTTGTGACGTCATCGCGGAACGTTTCCAACATACCCGGCCAGCAGCATACCTCGCTGGTTCCATCTGTAGTCGCGTTATCGTTGTTCTCGTGAAAGACATTCGGAAAAAATTTTGTGCAAAATTTAATGCATTCGCGACAATGTTCACCCAAAAACAAAGAATTTTTATTTTAGAGAGTTATTTCGCGACAAAATCGTACGCGAAGACTATTTCTGAGTTCGAGAGGAAGTTTCCAACTATTGCACTGCCAAACAAATCTTCCATTATGCGTTTGGTGAGAAAATTTCGTGATGAAGGCACTGTGAATAATCAGATTCGTAAGCGAAGTCGACGCGTTCTTACTTCGGATAAAATTTCTGAGATCGAACAAAAAGTGGCTGCCAATGGTCAAACATCGATTAGAAAATTATCAGCTCAAGTGGGTCTCAGCCGTACATCTACTCATCGAGCGACTAAGTTATTGGAACTGTATCCATATCGAGTGAGTGTCGTTCAAGAACTTAAACTTACAGACTGCCCGAAAAGAGTGAAATTTTGTCAGTGGCTTCTCTCAAATTATTATCGTGATAGAGCTGCGTTCGACAATTTCTTCTTCAGTGACGAAGCGTGGTTCACACTTGACGGCTACATCAATTCCCAAAATTATCGGATTTGGTCGACTAATAACCCTCACGCGTACGTTGATAAGGGTTTACACCCGCCTAAAATCGGAGTTTGGTGTGCCGTATCTAGAAAAAGAATTGTGGGGCCGATATTTTTCGAAACTACGATCAATAGTGACACGTACTGTGACATTATTTATCAGTTCATTGCATTGTTGGAGCCCACGGAACGCTACTGTACGTTTCAACAAGATGGAGCGCGACCACACACATCTACGGTAACGATGGAATTTTTAAAAGAGTTTTTCGACGATCGGCTGGTATCGATAGGTCTGTGGCCACCAAGGAGTCCGGACCTCAGTCCGCTTGATTTCTTTTTGTGGGGGACGCTTAAAAATAAAGTTTACGAGAATCCTCCGTCCACTTTGAATGAGTTGAAGCAGAGAATAACGACCGAGATCAACAAGATCACACAACTGACTTTGAAGAAAGTCTTCACAAATCTTCTGCGACGCGCATTAACATGTAAGACACAGTTAGGCACCCACTTCCAACATTTACTCTAACTTTTAATTGTGTTTTAATTTTAAGTTTGTGTATTCGGAATAAATTTTGTACGTTTTTGTAAGCGTTTTTGAATTTGGGTTGCGTTTTAAATGGGACACACTGTACTATCAGGCTTTCCAGTATTTCTTGATAGTCAGGAACTGGTTTTAAAACAATTTTTCCTTTATGGCAACAGTTATTACTGGAGCGACCAGGGTCGTTTCGAAAGGATTAAACCTCCGCAATATTGACATTCAACTGTCGGCAAGCCTGGTAATAACGGGGCAGTAGTATCAACGATATTTCCCCCCATAAATATATAGTCTCACGTTGGGCTTGAATCTGAGCTTTCCTTACAACTGCTTTTTCCTTTACGGCCATACGATTTTTTTGATAACGAAGTCGGAACTTATTTAGGTAATATTGTTTCTCTGTTTTGTTCATAAAAAATTTGTTGCCGTTTTTTCATGGTTTTCTTCTGATATTATTGATCAACTGCTACACTTGTTGAAGGAAGAGATTCGTTCGTGTTATTCATCATAATGACAAACTATTCCCAGGTGGTTTATCCGCACCTTAATGCAAAATATTTCATACAGATTAGAGGAGGAAACCAAAACAATGTCGAATATGGTGCATTTATCTGATATTAGATACCTAATATGTTTGTAGTGGCTTCATGTTTAGGTTGTATTCATTGGCATCCCACGTACCGAAAACAATAAAGAACTTATATTCCAACATAATGCGATTTATTAATCACAGATTTCGAGTAGGCCTATGCATTTTTTTTATTTTTATCCTGAACCCATTACTGATTCTTAAAATCCACAGATCAGGAGGCCTAATAAATGGATAAATCCCAAATTTTGGAGTTCTAAACGCCCTCTCTGAGGGACAAGTGGACGAATTAATACAGTATTCAAAATTGTTAGCGGAAAACTCCTCGCTTTTATTCATTTTCTCTTAGTAGGTCAGTCTATTTCACTTTTCGCCATTCAAGGTCGCATATATATAGAGGTCCGTACAAACTTTTGAGTTCCTTTTTTTTTTTTTTTTGCGAATTCTTATTTTAGTAATTGTAAGCTTCCCAACATAAAAACATAAAACGCTTTAGACATGTTGAAGTACTCCCTCAACCACATTATGTGAACTGTCTCAAATAACTTATCACAAATAAAATCCGGTAATATTTTGCATCACTGGAAAGGTCTTGCAAAGAAACTTTTTTCATTTTTATATTCGATGTCGAGTTTTATCCCTAATTAGAGATGTAAAATTATCGTTACCACCTGACCCTATTGACCAAAGAAACTGAGAGTCGCACTGCTACCAGTCGCATCGAGTGCGATTCTACAATACGATCGATGCGACTGGGAGCAGTCGATACCATTATCGATGCCTTTTTCAAAAATATAAAAAAAAATCGCATCGAGTTCTACTCTGGATGCTACAGTCGCAACTACAGGCGCTACGACTGTAGCCTCCAAAGTCGCAGTCGATGCCACAAAGCAAAAAAAAACGCTGTCGCAGCAGCGACAGCAGTACCGACTTTTCAAATTTAGTATCTTACATAAAAAAAATCCTGAAAAATAAAAGAAAAACTCCAAATCAGCAAAATAATAATATTAGTAATAATAATAATAATAATAATAATAATAGAAAAAAGGAGGCGATGACTAGGAAAAATGAAAGCTGTATGCAAAAAATTCAACAGAATAGAAACAGAAGAAAAAACCGAAAAAATAACTAAGAGGAACTTTTAACCATAAAAAAAACCATAACAGAGATCTCGAAAAATAAAACAAAAACTTAACAAAACAGCAAAAATGGGATAACGTTAAAGGAAAACAAGCGACGCACTTCAAAACAAACACAAATAGTTCAAATACACACAGCACGAATTTAGACGCGTGGTAGTTCAAATGCAGGCAACACGAATTTACATGGACAGAGTTCAAATAAAAGAACTGATACCAGTAACTGCTTATCTTGCTAACAATAGCAGTACCGACGACAAACAACTATTGTTGGGAATGAATCTGAATAAACGCATTATATCGAAAGGTCGATATCTCGACATTTTCGACACGTAGAAAAATTGACCACATTTTTAACACTAAATCCCAATTTTCTACCCCGGTTATCTCCCTCCCCTTTGGGGTGCTGCGAAAAATGATAATAACTAAAAATATGTAAAATGAAATTTTCTTCAAATGAGTTCCAGTATATTTCTTCGTCCCCAAGCTGAGATGATGAGAAATAATCGAAAGAAAAGTTTGACCCTCTCCCCCACAGCCCCCTTTCGGCGAATCCTCACCAAAATTTCACATGCACAACTTCAAGTGCTGTTCTATAACATATCTGATTTTCATAAAATTCGATCCTACACTCTTCGAGCTATTCCAGTTTCAAAATTTTGTACATATATATACCTATATATATATAAGGATACCTGAAATAGAATGAATGATATTTTCGAACTCCTCACACCTCAAAACGTAAAGAAAATTCACTCTGACCTCAAACCCCCACCCTATGAACAAAAACAATACCTCCTTTCGAATTCTTCGAAAAGTCGGTAAAAAGTCGCATAAACTGCGCCTCTCAATACGATAGGCGCTGCGTCTGTCGATACCTCTGAAGTATTGTTAGTGGCAGTCAATGCGACACAAAAAATAAAATCGCATCAACTGCCACTATCGATGCATCAGACGTATCGACAGACGCTACGTCTATGGTATCGAGAGTGGTAGTCGATGCGACTTGACAAATAAAATCGTATCGACTGCTACTCTTGATGCCTCAGAGGCATCGAGACACGCTCCCCCCTCCATATGCACATGCAACAGTTAGATGTTAGATGTGTCTGTTATCAACACCATGCCTTCATAAAAAAATTATTGCATAAATTGTATTGTAGCAATTTTTCATAAAATCTATTTTGTTTTCATTGCTAGTGGTGTGTTTCAAGATCTAGGTATGGTAACATTAATAACTATTTAAATCTGTGATTACAAAATACGTTGTGTGGATTTGTGTTGTGGTTTATCAATCTGGAATGCTCAAGTATTTTGTGCATGTATCATGGTGATGGGTAATGTAAAAATATGTAGCATGTTTCTTTTTCTTCTTTATAAGCTGGTACCAATTCATGATGCGTAATCGCCACGATGCCACAATGTCATTCTGACGATTATTATTTGTAATCATGCGGTAAATGTAACCGGTGATACTTTCTGAAACGATGCCGAGTATACTCGGCGATTATTTATCCGATTCCCGATCTGCAAAATGAAACGCGATTGTGTCGTGCGGAATTACATACGTTTTGTGTCGGATATTTTGCACCTATGTGATACGTAACAACGGACAACAAATGTCACACATTGGCTACACATTAGCATGAACAGTGTCGCTAGGGATTGCACTTGTGTGAGCAGTGTGTGATGGCCATCACTATTGAGGTACATGTGATGGATGTTGTGTCGAATTTGTGCAGTATGTGTGGCGGGGTTGTGCCACTATTGAGAGAGATGTTGCAACATATTAAGGAAGTGTGTGAGGGTTTTGTGATGAGATCCGTTAAGTAGTGTTGGCACTGTGAGGGCCTTGGGGAGGTATTGTGAATTTTCTGTGATCCTTTTGTGAGGGCTCTGTGAGTTCGCTATGAAGCATCATAGTAACAGATGTGTGTCGTCTATGTGAGGCTGGGTTTTGGGGTGCTTCATCCCTAAATATGATGATTGTCCATGAAAAGAGCTAGTGGAACTGCAAAATGCGTTCAAAGCTTACAAAGCCGTGTTTTTTTGTTTTTTTTAACACAATTATGAGGAACAGAATATTGTTTCGCAATGATTGAACACATTTTTTCTCAAGACACTTCCCTCCAACGACAATAATAGCCTACTTAGATTTATAGGTGTAGGATCCTCTTCAATTAATTTAAACGCAAATCAAGTATGACGAAACGCTTATATTATTACAATATTAAGAACTGAAAATATTAACACTGAAATAAAGAACATAAATGTTACTAATATACGTTACAAAAGCAGTGGGGGGAAAACAACGGTGAAGTGTTTTTACTTTTATTAATGAAAGTTTCTAAATAATATTAATAATAATAAAAATCATTAGCGCCCCTAGTACTTTTCGATCTCAAATTTGCACTCTTGGTACATGTCTTGCTTTTGGTTAAAAAATGAAGAAATTTATAAATTCAAAACCAAAATGCCTGAAATGAATTATTTCAATTTATTATTCTTCCTGTAGCAGTTTCAATTCCCCCCTCCCCGAAAATTATTCCCACAGGTCGGCTTCTCTGAACCTTGAACTTTCGGCGAACTAGTTGGCCCGGGAACGAGGCACCGCTCTTTCAAAAGAAACTAGGGAATTTTGTCCATGCAGAAATAAAATTTAGTTGCAACGATTTAACAACCAAAGACAAAAAAGCGACATTTCCAACAAGGAGGGAAGATATTGTTTTGTTATTGCTGCGTAAGCCTCGATAATCTTTCAATTTCTCTATGTACAAAAAGTAAAATCCGCCGCCGCTACTGCTACTGCCTTAAGAAATCTTCCATGAATTCAAAAAGGCGATCTACCGATCTACGACTGGCATCTGGAAGAAAAAGAAAAAAAAAGTAGAACATTAATAAATTGCACAGTATAGGAAACAATATTATTAAATTTCAGGATGTATTATGACTGATCCTAATCACAAAAATCTGTCTTGTACAAATAACCGATAGGCTTATTCGCTCTGGTTGCAAATCTTTGATCATGCAACATTCAACCTACGAGTAAGCCTGAATCCCGTCTACAGACATGAACGCACTTGATAAAATAACAAAACATACTTTGTAATAACTTACTTGCAGTCTTTGCTAGCAGTATATTTATAAAAACATGGACTACACTCTTGGGCTGCTTAACTGAAAACCATAATTTGAGCTACAGGTTCAACTGAAAATGAAAATCATAGAGAAGGTAAGGGGGCGTCCATTAATTACATGAGGCAATTATTTTTAGTATAAATACATTACTTATATTGTTATTTAAGACTAGTTAAGACTAGTACCTATTTAAGACTAATTCAGACTAGTATATAAGACTACTAAAAATATAGTTTAGAATCACAGTGCGAAAATTGAACAATAAAATGCTTCAATAGAAATTGAACAATAAAATGCTTCAATAGGATCTACTAAAATTTGTAAAAGAATATTCATAATTTAACCCAGTTTTCTGGCAATTTTACCTTGTTTCTTGTGGAAAAAAATTACGTGATATTTACCGTGACCCCCCCCATGTGGGTTGGACCCCCCTCCCCTTCCAAACAACTCATGTAATTAATGGACGCGCTAAATATAAAACGACGTTAAAGTTTTACATGATATTTTTTGTGTTATGCATTCTAATGTTTGACTGTAAGATTCCGCCTTATAGGTGCTTTGATCTAATCATTCTAGCACAGTTTTGGGTCGTACCCAAAAAAATAATTCTGGGAAAGCTGATTTTCTCACTCTATGGGAAGAATGATTTCCGAGTAACATACTAAAAGTTAACCCCCCCCCCTCTCCCGCTAAATGGGGTAGGGGCGGGAACCTTCAAGAAAAGTAGTTTATGGCTGAAGTTATAAATCGAAAAATTAGGATCAGAAAGGAAAAGTAGAGATGTAGAAAAATTTTTGTTGTCAGTGGTGTAGCGTCGAGGAAAGGGGCACACAGGGAGTACGTGCCGTCCAATATTTTTACATCAAGTTGTAACAAAAGAATATGCTTTTTATCTACCCCGGTAATAATTCAAGCTAAATTTTCTGTAGTGGATTGTCCCCCTCCCAATTATGCTGAGCACGCTACGCCTGTCTGCCCTCAATTTCCAATAAGATGGAACCATTCAGCTTTTCGGAAAGTGGCGTTAAAAACCCAAAATGGATGGTTGAAAACTTTTCATTTTTCAGTTGTAAGTACATGACGAATCGGAGAGAGAAAATGCTTAGGAACAAAACTGTTGTGCATTCAATTTCCTACAAACAGAAGTAAGTATCCCACTTTTTTGTATGTGCCAAATTGAGCTCAAAAAGGGCTGTGAAACTGACAACCTTAATGTTCTTCATACTTCAGGTAAGCGATTATTTAAAAAAATTGAAGAATATAGGTTCCTCTACTTCTCGTATGAGTTTTCGTTTCTAAAGATTGTCCAAAAGTAGTACAGATGAAGCTCTAAAAAAGAAGAAGGGGTGAAGATTAGCGGCAATCTGGAAGGGATTGGTGAAGTAGAAGAAATGAATAAATTGAATTAGGAAAGGGGAAGGAAAATGAGGGCAAGAGAAGTGAAAGAAAAGGAGTTGGGAAACGTAAGAGTAGGTGCAGGAGAGGTGAAGAAGAAGACGAGAAAAAATTATCTTCATTACTGGAACTCCATGCCATGTTACTTTTGTTCTACATGTCCTTTCTCATCTCAGTAGGGAAGTTGGAGAATGCAGGAAGCAAGGGATGAAGTTGGAATGAAGTGAAGGGAGAATCGAGGAGAAAACTTAGTTTGGGCATTGATTCTTGCACTCTTTCTTCCTCAACCCAAGCGAGGGGGTAACGACAGGTGAGAGAAGATTAACAGAGATGTAATATGGACAAAGAAATGAGAGAGGCAGTGAAGGAGAAAACGTGTGAAAGGTGAAGTTGAAAGAGACTGAGAAGAATAAATGGCCGGAAAGTAATCTCAAAGTGATTCGTTTCATGACAACAGATGCCCCGCCTCCTCTAGCTTCCTTCTACCGCTTAATGGAAGAAAGAAGATTTACGGATGAGGAGACGCAGAAATCCGGGAGACTGGTTCCGAAAGATGATGAATTAAGTGGAATAAATCGAAGGGTAGCGAGAAACTTAAAAGTAACTGAGGTTTCAACTTAATTTTATTTCTGATCCGCCGACCGGGTTATTGCCTTCCTTATTTTAATTAGAGAGACTGGATTTATGTCAATTATCGGGAGCTTCATCCCCTCTCACTTTGCGGCCCCTGCTGTCCCTAGCTTCAGTTGAGTATGAAGCTGAACACGATGAACAAAGTCCAACGTCCTCCATTTATCATCTTTCTGGTGATGACTATGATAACTAGTTGTTTTTTAAATCATCACTAGGCCTTTTTGGTGCACAGTTATTACAGATGTCCCATCGGACAAGCTGTGATTGCAAATTAAAAACGTTCCTACCGATTCCATTTGTAATTTTTACTGTGACCACAAATACTAGTAGAAAACTTTAGAATAAAAGTATTCCCGTCAGAATCGCAAATAGGACTCAGAACTGGGAGGGAGGGGCTTTAGCCCCCTTATTATGAAGCAACACCCCTCCCGCATAATTTTCTTCAGTAATCTATCAGTGGTGGGGGATATTCAAAAGTTTGGGGCCCCCAAGCCCCCCTATTTACGCCTATGATTCCAGTGTTCTTGGATAGTAACAAGGGAAGAAAATCCTAATTAAATACTCAACTGAAGAGCATGCTAAAAGAAATATCGCATGAAAATGCATGCCTTACAAATTCCGCTATTAACATATATGTGCGTTACGAATACAAATTATGTAGATTTAAAATAAGCGTATGCATGATCCGACTAGGCAGGTGGCTACTTGGCAATCGCTAAGGGACCTCACTGTTTAAGGTCCCCGAAAGGCCCCTCAGAATATGTATATTCGTTGTTACGGAACTACCCCACAAAAGCTTACTACATAAAGATTTTCATTTATCCGGGAATAAGGTTCCCAAAACCTCTTTTAGGAGAGGCCTCATGCAGACTATCTTTATAATTACAGGATTGGGCCGCAAGAGATTTCTTCTTCTTGTTTCCGGGGACCAAGTCCTCAGAACCTCCTTTTGGGTCCTTCTTATGTATTCATGAGGGGCAGTATAGTTGCAAGGAAAACCCATTATAATGCCGATGTATTTCCATTAACAATGTTAAGTAGTAGCTTGCTATACTAGGTAGACGATGGTACTATTTCTTTTACGCACCACGATGTCGTATACGACTAATAATCTGCCCAGGTATATAAGTTGCAAAAGCAACAGAAAAAAAAATTCTGTCATCTTTAACCCTTATTTTTAGTCCTTCTCTTTTACAGTTCTTACTACTGTTGGATAATCTTCAGCAACAAAAATTCATACGAAATGTAGAGGACCCTATATTCTTCAATCTTTTTGATGACCGCTTGTTTGAAGTTTGAAAAACATGGAGGCTTTCACTTTTGCCCTCCTTTTTGAACGTAATTTGGCACCTACAAAAACTCTGAAAACTTCTTTTTGTAGGGAATTGAATGTAAAACAATTTTGTTCTTAAGTACACATTTTTTCCTCTCTGATGCCTCGTTATATTCAAAAAACTGAAAACTGAAAATTTTTCAAAAATGGTAATATCCAACCCTTTTTCATTTTGGGTGTCATAACGCCACTTTTCAAAAATCTGAATAGTTCCACCTTATAGGAAACTAATAGCAGAATTTTTTTACTGCATTACTCCCCCCCCCCGACCCCTATTTTTCTATTTATAAATGATAACCCACTTTTCTCAAAGGTTCCTGCCCCTCACCATATTTAGCTTGGTGGGAGGGGGGAGGTTTAACTTCTAGTATGTTACTCGGGGATTCATTCTTCACATATCCTGAGAAAATCAGCTTTCCCGGAATTTTTTTGGGGTTTGAACCTAAAATGACTGGGCTGTTCTGTAAAAAGAAATGAAATGACACTACCAGACAACAAGGCCTGACCTGATAGTGGAGGGAGAATCGTTTTCAATTTCAATAAGGGCTGACACAATAGAAAGAGGTAGACTATAAAATACAAAAAGTAATTAAGTGTATCAGAATATCGCCTCGGAGCTTATAAATTAAAGAACGCATACCCTAAGGAACGATCAATCGTTCTCCACTTCTTCTTCAAACCTGTGAAAAACTCCTTGAACTTCTACAATAGCTCAGCTTACCAAACGGGTGACGCGCTTGTACTTTATTACGATTTCCTAGCCAGGTTTCAATACTAAAACAAAGCAACCTACACAAGGTCAGCTCATTAATGCAAGCCAACTCTGTGAAGACTCCGCACATAGGAAGATTTCCAGGGCCTGATAACTTTCGGCTGAGATGTTGTACCTCCGCAGCTCCCAGTTCCCAGATACTGATTAGGGGTCCAACGAGAATAACCCTCTCTCTCTCTCTCTGTGTAGTGTCAACAGACTCGCAAGGCCAGACCGCACTCACCTGAGACAGGTTTAGGTATTCTCTCTCCGGCATACACAGCTCGGCTTCCTTGACCATTAGGGAAAAAAGTTATGTTTGCTTTCTCGGTTGTGTCAGCAGTACATCGCTTATAGCTCTGTAACCGAGACAGCGAACATACCTTTTTGCCATAATACCTACCCATGTGTGCCGACTAAATCCACGGCGGCCTTGAATTAAAGCTGCAAGAAACCCATCTCAGCAGACCCGTATTAACTCTGCCGACTGTTGATAACCATTGCAGGCAGCCGTCTTCCACAGTTGTCCCCAACCCTTCATGCTGTTCAACAGGTACCACCAGTACATCGGCGTTTCCTACTCAAAGTTATAAAACACAGACGTCAAGGCTCAGACAACAAAACCAAATTTGCAGAATCACTCTAGGACTCTATAAACCTGGGCGTTGATCGTATCAAAACTATCGTTGGTCAGTCATGGCTTACTCCAGGTGACCATCCGCCCTGGTAACACTGTTTACCATTTTCTGATCCTTCGCATACTGCTTACGGGTTGATAAAATGCGTGATCTATGTTCATCTAATTCGACCATGAAACAATGCAGATCAAAGTAGCACTCACACCTCTCAGTAAGCACCTAAGCATTCTTTATATTCAGTGATCAACTCGCACCTTTCTCATCCGCAACTCAAGATCGAAAATCGAAACCGTCTTTTGGTAGGCTACTTTAAAAAATACTTCTCCTAGGAATTCGTGCAAATACAAATACACACAATACACAATAACTACTTTCACTTGAAATACACCACTGTCAACATTTAACAACTGGAGATTGTCTGAATACTTCTAACTTGGACCGTCGGATCTATCGACTACTTGCACTTCTCAACATTCCCGAATTAACACACCTGCAGCTGTGAATATGTCGTCTAGCCGTCGCCGGCATCGGCTGCTGTCGAGATTGTGTCGGCCCAAACTCGACGTGGTTCCGATTTGTACCCGGTAGCCGACAGCCGGCAGCACGTGTGAAACCTCCTATTACATGCTACACATCTCGCCGTCTGCATGATAACCGATGCCGGGACGGCAAATCGGATACGTGTGAAAAGGCTCTAAACTCGTAGATACCAGCAGGCAACGCGGAACATGCACACGCAGCATATCTCATCATGCTATTCCTAGAAATGTTCCGATCAGTGCTTATCAGCTTCGTTATATTTTAACGTGCACAAAAAATTCTTGAGTTCCCTAATTATTATATGTACTTGTATTCTTATTCACTGGGCGAACAGAATGAAATATACCAATAACAGAAAATACTTACCTAATAGTAAAACACTTCAGTAAATAACTGAAATAGAACTACACCGCAAAAGCACTGGTATCAATCATAAATAATTCACAACGATTGCAGCAACGAAAAAAACGAGCACTAAAAGACACAAATACCGTTAATTTAAATGTAAACCGGTAGTTCACGGATGAAATCAAATTAGTCGGTGAGTGGGGGTACACAGGCTTCACATGAATGCTACATACACCTTATTTGTGATGTTGACACCTGTGATGGAAATGTAATGCTCTAGTGTGGCCGCACAATACATCAGCAAATTACTGAATACACGCTCTGTGTGATGTCGCAGCGGCTGGAGGAAGTGTGACCCCTTTGTGAGGCCTCACAATACTGTATCAGGGAATAAGCGAAGGTTTCTAAATGAAGTTATGCTTTTGTGTCGCTTTTGTGTGGGCACACAAAGGAGTATACAGCCTCACACATAGGTAACAGCCAGAAATTTCTGAAAATAGATGACGAAACCTAATCTCTGCTACTCTTCTGTGATGATGAAGCGATGTTGTGAGCCTACACACACAAGATCTTTGCAGATCGGGTTACTTTTTACTTGCTCGTGCAGTGCTCTATCCCACATACTAATTTCAGGGTGATAGTTGGTTCATCTTTAAAATCTTACAATCGCCCTGAAATTAGTAAATGATGAATATGGAGATTATATCATAGCAGCTATTTGTTATTAGTAGACGAAATTACCTACTGTTGATCAATGTGAAAATGTGCAACGATTAATTCATTCGTTTTAAATGAAAAATGGTGCGGAAATTCGTGTGTTCGTTTGTGGTAGCTACCAGAATCGGTGAATTCGCATTCGAGAATCTAGAATCCGCATTCAGCGTGTGGAGGCTACTCGCGATGCGATATGGGATTCAGTCGCCTCGTGAGTCACACTCAATGCTTCTTACGAGGCGATTGAATGCCAAATCACATAGCGAGTAGCCTCCACTGCGACTTTTGAGTATTAGTCGCCTCGACAGTCGTACTGGTGGCCACTCCGGATGCGACTCGGTATTAAGTCGCATCGTTAGTAGTATCGAGTACGATTATAATGCCGAATCGCATTCAAAGAGGCCTCCAGTGTGACTATCATGGCGACTAATACTGGAAAGTCGTAGTGGATGCGTTTTTAAATGCGATTCGGCATTAAATCGTACTCGATACTATCAACGAGGCGATTTACTTCCGAATCGCATTCAAAATTGCATCCACTACCACTAATGAGGCAATTGTGGCTACCACTTCAGCCGGGGGTGAACAATTACGAATTACAAGGTGGAAAAAAATAGTACTGGTGCAATTTGTTGTAAAAAAAAAAAAAAAAAAAAAAAAAAAAATTGTTTGCTTATAATAGTGATGAAATATAAGTAAAGAATTAGTGTTTACTCTTTGGGGTTAATAATTATGAATTAAACGGGGGAGGAATAGACTTTTTTTTTTTTTTTTAATGTTGTCTGTAATGTTAGGCAGGGCGCTCATCAAAGAAACTGAAAAGAAAAACGTTGCATGAAACTAATTTCGTGTGCAACAAAAAAGAGCGTTGCTGAAAACTATTTATGTCGATACCGCACACCGAAGAAACTAGAACAAATTGTGCTGATACTGTTTTGAATTGTGCTGCTCCCCAAAGGGGTGAATCACCATGGAGGGTCGGGGAAATGCTGCCACCCGAAATACAATTTGAGGGCTGAAACTGTGTAAATGAATTGTGTTCGAATTGTGCTACCCCCTAAAGGGTGGGACTTGGGAAATGTATGCCCATCCCCTCCCCCAAAAGTGAGTGGCGGTTTAAAACTTGATAGATGAATTGTGCTCAAACATTGCAAAACTTGTGTTGATTTTGAATTCCGCTGCCCCCTAAAAGAGCGTGGTGGCTAACCAAGCTGCCGGTCTGGAAAAATACCCCCCCCCCCATTCGATTTCAGGGCTTAACTACTTTTAACCTTATATGTTCACAACGAGCAGTGAGCAATGAGCATTATGAATATGAAGCTGAGATAGAAGTAATATGTTACCAAAGAGGCGGGTGAGTTCTGTGGGATTGGATTAGAGTATGTAGGTCTGTCCCTTGTATTAATTGTCTAGTAGGCTGACCGCCGACGTACAATTCAAGGTGACTAAGTGAAGAACAATTTGATCCAAGTTTGGAAAATACCATTTTTTGATGAAACAGTGAGAAAAATGTCAATACCTAATCCTGAGCATAGGCTGGATAATTTATGGTTCGAAGTAATTCCTCATGAAGGTGATAAATTTGCTCCATTAATCAAATTCCTAAAGATGGTACCGATTCTCTTGTATGGAAATGCATTCGTTGAGAAACATTTCTCTATAAATAAAGAAATCTTAGTAAAAAACCTTTGAAATGAGTCTTTTGTTGGCCAGAGGTTAGTGTATGACACGCTCATGTACCATGGCGGAAAATTAGGAAGGTTGTTATGAATAAACAGTATTATTCACGCTGTAAGGAAGGCACATAGTCTGTACAAGGAGGCTATAGACAAGAAAAGAGTAGGACAAGATAGAAACTCGAAAGCAAAAGCCAAAAAAACGAGAAACCGCAGAAAAATTGAAGGAATTGAGGAGGAGAAGAAGAGATTAGTATTAGAAGATGCTCGTCACCAGATCGAAGAGTTGGGTACAGAAATTAAGAATTTGAGAGAATAGTATCAGGGTGGAAGTCAAGTTTTGATGAACGTCCAGAAATCGAAAGTTATTGAGAAGAAATACTCTACTATTGTATATTTTTAATTTCTTCTTTTGCTTTATGTCGTTGAATTTTCACTGTCAAAAATTTGAATCTTATAAATCAAAATTGATCTACACACTAGTTGTATGTATAAGCCTTGTAAGCTTCCCAATTTTTTTATATCCCCCCGCCCCCCCCCCGCCCCCCCAAAAAAACACAACTGTTTTTACTTTTGTCTTGGTTATTGACTTTAACTATACAACACACTATAGTAGGTACTTGTACTTATTTTCCAGTTTGGTCATTTTATTATAACTTATAAAAATTCTGTGGAATTAGTCGGAAAAAAGTGGGGAAAAGGTCGGGAAAAATTACAAAAAAAGTCAGGGAAAAGTCAGAAAATTTTGTTTTAAGAAAAAAGTGGTGGCCAGTCTGTTGAAAAAAAACAACAAAAAAGTCATTTAAACTGTTAATAGCATAATTCCATTGATGCAAAACACAGCTCCCTCCTTGTGGGCAAGCCTGTCAACTATCGAAGCTTTTGGGCTTTCATACGCTAAGAGCTGTGGCATCACATTCAAAATTCAAAATTATGGGGTTGTGTCATACTATAAGACGGCTTTTCATGCATGGTGTAAACGCAGACATATCCCTAATTGTTGCATACAAATGTATTTTTTAATACAACCACATACTAATCTCATATAATTTATTATATTACATCTATTTTTTTACTGCACTGCCATCCTCGCCCGACTTTGGCTAACACCATATATTGGCCACAGTTGCACCCTCCCAGATTTTGGCTATAAATATAGCAATCAAAGTCGCATCCCCAAACGCATCGAATGCGATTCACGATGTAATTGTCGCATCAGAAATTGCATTCGCAAACGCATCGCATTCGATGCCACTCTAGCTAAAAGTCTCATCCAAAATCGCATCAAAAGGCGCACCGGGTACGACTACGGCCGATAGTCGTACCCTAAATCGCATGCGATAACGCCTGCGCCTGTGGTAGCCATAGACGCATGCGTCAGTGGCTACGACAGTCGCATCAAGAATCGCATTGTAAATCGCATCGTGAATCGCCTCCAATACCACTATAGCTGAAAGTCGCATCGAAGATCGTATCACAAATCGCATTGGGTGCGACATTCGACGCGACAGTGGCAGGCGAAGTCGCATGCGAGTTTCGATGCGACTTTCAACTATAGTGGTATCGAAGGCGATTCACGATGCCATTCACGATGCGATTTTCAATGCGCCTGTCGTAGCTACTGACGCATGCCTCTGCGGCTACGATAGCCGCAGGCGTAATCGCATGCCACTTTCTGTTAAAGTAGCATGCGACTGACGAAGCCACTAAAGCACTGCGACTCGCACTGCCACCTGTGATGCCTCAATCGCGATGCGATTTTTTTCCCACGGGTAGCAGTTGCGATGTCGCAGTGCGTTTTTTTTTCAAAATCGCATCGTCTTTGTCAATAGGGGAAGAAGTGACCGTAAACTTTTAATCTGCAGGATGCTCAAAGTCGTTTTAACTACATAGGTATTTTCTCACGTACGCTTGAAAAACATATGCGTCCTTATAATAAAGCTGTAAAATGTTTTAAAAAGCTTGAAGTTTTAAATTAGAAACCATGGATTTCCTGTAAAAACGTATCCAAGTTTCCACGATTTCCATCTCTTCATAGCTTCACTATAAGCACAGATAGTTTCCCGAATTTTTTTAAGCGCATCATGTGGAAGGATTGTATGAAGTACATGAACTGATATTTACAGAGAGCAGAAAGCCAAATAAATTGTGAAAAGTGTGAAAGAAATTTGCCTTTAAAGACCTTCTCAATAATATTATGTTAGCAGATTCTCTTTGTAATATAGTGAACAGGCGAGTAACATGGTTACGGGGTTATCTTTACACTTCTCAGAGCACTGTACTCCATGTTTCGATCCCCTCCTTCGATGAGGGACGAAAACTTTTTACCCCAAAATAGGACGAAGTACGTTTACTCTAAAACACCAGAGGGACCAAAAGGAAGTTCTTCCATTAACAAATTATAGCACGAGTAAAAATATAATGTTTGATTTCTAATTCGTCGCCTTATTTTAAGTTAGAATAATGCGTAAACGTGAGCAAGTTCCATACTCCAATAGCGAGACATTGCAGCGAACTGTAAAACTGTATAGCATATTATACAGACTGTAAAAAACACCATATGATCTATACACCTAAAAATCGTGTCAACGACATTTCCGAAGTACGGACGGATCTTCGGTTTTCAATCTTCTTGTAAGGGGTTTGAATGAGAAGGTACTGTACATTCTGACTTTTTGTTTTTGTTCGTTATCAGTTGAATTACATTGAAATGTCTGATTTATTTGTGTTGCACTGACGAAGGGTCAACTGACAATGGATAAAAGTAAGAATGACTGTATAATGTGTATAAACTTAATTCCTAATATTTCAAAAATCCAAACTTTGATTTTCTGAAACCTGGTGGGGATCTACCTCTATCTTCACCACGGGTTACGACCAGACAAACATAATTATTATGAATATATTAATTCTTATACTCTGAAGAATGGACTGTTGGAATTTCAGAAAAAGGGGAGCGGGTCCGCCCTTTTGTTCTACGTATGTTTCTGCCAGAAGAACAAATAGAAGGTTGTTAACCATTAATTTTTAAAGTGTGAAAAATCGAGAATTAGATTTTTGAAGTTAGGGGCTGGGTCCACCCCTCGGGTCCACAAAATATTTTAGTCGAAAGAATAAAGTCCTTATAGAAAAGTACGAAAAATCGAGAGTGAAACTTCTCGGCGTAGACTGCGAGGGTTTACCCCTCAAATTTCCAAAGGATTCCGATCGAAAATAAAAACAAAAGGTTCGACAAAAATAATCCTTCAGGTTCAACATATCGAGAATGACATATTTGCAGTTGGGGCGGAGGTCACTCTTCAGGTCCACAAGAGATTTCAATTCACAGAGGGTCGCTAATAAAGTCTCGAAAATCGAGAAACAGATTTTTGAAGTTGAAGGTAGGGGACCCCCCTCCGACTCATGAAAGATGAAATAGGAAATATAAAAAGTTCAACCACATCCGAAAGATCGAGGATTAAATGTTCAAAGTTGGGGCGACAATCTATCTCCCGGCTTCACAAAACTACCGATAACAAAAACATAACTATGTTCACGAAACGCAAGTTTCAAAGTTCGAAAAATCGAGAAAAAGGGGGGTCACCTCTCGAGTCCACAAAAGATTAAGATTGTGAAAATAAAAGTTACTCGAAGAATAAGTAGTATTAAATTCTGAAAAATCGAGAATTAAATTTTCCGAACCTGAGGCGGAGTCCACCATTGAATCACCAAAATAATTAGATGGAAAAAAATAAAACTTTGTGACCCTCCATACTAAAAGGGCACTTCGGTCCAAAAAATCGACTTTGAGATTATGTTCGATTTAGAAGGTAAAAGGATACTCTTCAACACTGTGAATCTGTGAACTCGAAAAAAAGCGAAAGTGATAGAGCGCAAGAGTGGGCGTCGATAGGTTAACGCGTTCTCGAGATTCACGTTTGAATCTTTATGTGTCTCCTGTAAAATTAATGTTTCGTACCGACGCGCCCTTTTAATTTGGACGGTCACATTTATCGAAAAATAATGTTTAAAGTAGATAAACGGCTGCACGAAAGATTCCAACTGAAAAAATAAAAAGGTGACCAAAAATATTATTAAAAGCCGAAAAATTGAGAATTGGAGTTTCGGAGTTCGGGGTCACTCTACTCCTCGGGTCCACAAAACATTTCCGATTAGAACATAAGAGTTTCAAGGAGATTTATTTCTTAAGTCTGAAAAATCGAGAATTTGATTTTCGGAGTTGGGAGTGGGGTTCACCCCTTGGATGCACAAAGTAGTTAGATAGACAAAATAAGGGGTTCGCGGAAAAGTACTGTTCAAGAAGGAAAATCACGAGTTAGACTTACAGAGTTGGGGGCGGGGTCCACTCCTCAGCCCCCAAAAATCTTCAAATAAAAAAAAATAAAAAGGTTACCAAAAATATTTTTACATGCCGAAAAATCGTGAATTAGAATGTTCGGATTTGTGGGTGGGGGAGCCACCCGTCGAGTCCACAGAAGACTTCAATACAACAACTACGGTTTCACGGAAAACAATTTTTCAAGCCTGTAGATTTTCGGCGTTGGGGTGGGGGTCCACTCCTTGGATCTACAAAAGACTTCGATACAAAATATAAAAATTTATCAAAAAATGATTTTTAAGCCTGAAAAATCGAGATTTTAATTTCCAGAGTCGGGGGTTGGGTCAGCCCTTCGGACTCACATAAGATTTCAATTGAAAAAAATGAACAGTCCCCATGAATATATTTGAGAGGCTGAAAATCGAGAATTAGATTTTTGGGGTTGTGGTGGGGGTCCACCCCTCAGATCCACAAAATACTTCGACCAACGAAACAGGGGTTCACGGAACATTATTGCTCAAGCCTGAAAAATCGAGAATTAGACTTCCAGAGTTGATGGCTGGGTCAACCATTGGATCCTACAAAAAATAAGTATAACTGAAAAACTGAAAAGGTCACGAAAAATATTTTTAAATGGCAAAAACTCGAGAATTAGATTTTCGGGAAGAGGGGATATGTATATATATATATATATATATATATATATATATATCTATATATATATAGATGTATATACATGCAGGGAATCCTTTTCACCTCCATACATAACGCAGACGCCCTCGCCTCCGCCAGAAAAAATGGGTTTAGAAGTGTATACTTTGTAATTTTAGAATCAGAGCATTGATGTCATAAGAGGCAACCTGAGAGGGGTAAGGATTTCTCAAAATGTATCACCGAGTGTATACATTATGTATATAGTCCCTTTCACCTCCGAACATAGTTTATACTTTTCGCCTCCTTTTGTATTTCTTTTTTACATAATTGGCCATTTTGGCCTCCAGCAACGTTGCCAATACTTTTGCAGCACATGTTTACGTCTCATCCTCCAGTGTGCGATAAGCAGGCTTGTTCGGACTCTTCGCGTACTTTTGCATTCCTGGGGCCTATTGTTTGAAATCAATATCTTTTCATTCAGGTATACTGCAATCGCATGTTGGTCACTGAGTTGCAGCAGACACACATAATCATCATATTTCTCTCGTCACCGCATGAAATTCTTATAAATTCTACAAAGAAACATCGCCTTCTTGTCTGAAAGCAGGATGGAGGCAATGAAATTCGTCAGTGTATTTCTTTTCAGCACGTCTGTAGTTATTATATTTCAGGTTTCAGTTCAGACACCTGTTGTTTATTTTGTTCCAATTTTTTCTGTATACATGATGGTATGTACATTTTTTTCAAAGAGGATCTTTTTTCACCTCATTTTTGTATATAAAGCGACTTTTTCGCTTCATATATGGAGGCGAAAACAAAATGCTACAAGTGAAAATCTGCAACTTCGTATTAGAATTTTCTGTGGAGTACTTTCTTCTAACAATCTTGAACATGATCCCATGTTCTCGCGGGTATACGATGATATCTTTGCAGGGCGGCTTTTTCGCCTCTTTTTCATATATAAAGCGACGTTTTCACCTCATATACGGAGGCGAAAACGAAACTCTAAAGGTATATCTTTTCAGGGCAGCTTTTTCGCCTCTGTAAGTTTCTTATTATGTTATTCTTGAACCTCTTCCTCAGACTAAAAAAATTCATGTCCATTCCGAACTGTGTTATTTACAATGTCTTAGAGTATAGGGAAATGGTAAACCTGTGACCTTCTCGATCTTGATCATCATGTTCTCGCGGGTATATAATAATATCTTTGCAGGGCGGCTTTTTCGCCCCTTTTTCATACATAAAGCGACGTTTTCACCTCATATACGGAGGCGAAAACGAAACTCTGAAGGTATATCTTTTCAGGGCGGCTTTTTCGCCTCTGTAAGTTTCTTATTATGTTATTCTTGAACCTCTTCCTCAGACTAAAAAAATTCATGTCCATTCCGAACTGTGTTATTTACAATGTCTTAGAGTATAGGGAAATGGTAAACTGTGACCGTTCTCGATTTGATCATCATGTTCTCGCGGGTATATAATAATATCTTTGCAGGGCGGCTTTTTCGCCCTTTTTCATATATAAAGCGACGTTTTCACCTCATATACGGGGGCGAAAACGAAACTTCTGAAGGTATATCTTTTCAGGGCGGCTTTTTCACTCGTAAGTTTTTTTATTATTTTAACCCTATCTCAGACTAAAAAAATTCATGTCCTTTCCGAACTGTGTTATTACATTGTTCTTATGGTATTGGGAATGTAAACTTGAACCTTCGATCTTCACTGTTTTCGAGGTATTAATATAGATTGACGGGCGATTCTTACCTCTTTTCTATATAAAGCGGTTTTTCACCTCTATCGGAATAAAAACCTAGGTTATCTTTTCAGGGCGGCTTTTCACCTCTGTAAGTTTCTTTTATGTTTCTTGAACCTCTTCTCAGACTAAAAAATTCATCTCTCCGCAATGTTTTTTACAATGTTTTAGAGTATTAGGAAATGGTAAACCTGTGACCTTCTCGATCTTGATCATCATGTTCTCGCGGGTATATAATAATATCTTTCAGGGCGGCTTTTTCGCCCCTTTTTCATAATAAAGCGACGTTTTCACCTCATATACGGAGGCGAAACGAAACTCTGAAGGTATTCTTTTTCAGGCGGCTTTTTCCTTCTGTAGTTTCTTATTATGTTATCTTGAACTCTTCCTCAGACTAAAAAATTTCATGTCCATTCCGAACTGTTTATTACAATGTCTTGAGTATGGAATGGTAAACCGGACCTTCTCGATACTTGTATCATGGTTCTTCGGGGTTTATTATTATCTTGCAGGCGCTTTTTTCGGCCCTTTTTCAATTATAATCGACGTTTTCACCTATTACGGAGGCGAAACGAAATCTTGAAGCTATATCTTTCAGGTCGCTTTTTCACCTCTGTAATTTAATTTATTATGTTATCTTGAACTCTTCCTCAGACTTAAAAAATTCATGTCCATTCCGACTGTGTATATTACAATTGCAGAGTATTAGGGCAATTGTTAACCTGTGACCTTTCGTCTTATCATCATGTTTCGGCAGGTATATAAAATATCTTTCAGGGCGGTTTTTCCCCTTTTTCATATAAAGCGACGTTTTCACCTCATATCGGAGGCGAAAACGAAACTTGAAGGTATTATCTTTCAGGGCGGCTTTTTGACCTCTTAAGTTCTTATTATGTTATTCTTGAACTCTTCTCAGCTAAAAAATTCTGTCCATTCGAACTGTGTTATTTACAATGTCTTATATAGGGAAATGGTAAACTGTGACCTTCTCGATCTTGATTCATGTTCTCGGGGTATATAATAATATCTTTGCAGGGCGCTTTTTCGCCTTTTTCATATAAAGCGACGTTTTCACCTCATATACGGAGGCGAAACGAAACTCTGAAGGATATCTTTTCAGGCGGCTTTTTCACCTCTGTAAGTTTCTTATTTATGTTATTCTTGAACCTCTTCCTCAGACTAAAAAAATTCATGTCATTCCGAACTGTGTTATTTACAATGTCTTAGAGTATTAGGGAAATGTAAACTTGTGACCTTCTCGATCTTGAGTCATCATGTTACTCGCGGGTATATAATAATTCTAATTTGCAGGGCGGCTTTTTCGCCTTTTTTTCATACATAAAGCGACGTTTTCACCTCATATACGGAGGCGAAAACGAAATTCTAAAGGTATATCTTTGCAGGACGGCCTTCTCTCCTCTGTTTCATATACAGGGTTAGTTGGTTTTCCCTCCGCCATAGGAAAACTCCGTCAGGCTGAACGAAGTATGACTCAATGTGTTATCTTCCAAAATGTACAGTACGCTTTGTTATCGGGTGTAGGCAAGCTGCATACTATTCGTGAATAGCGACAAAACCGATAACAGATCTTCAGCGTAATGGAGTTTTCCTATTGCGGAAGGAAAACTGACTAATCCTGTGTACAGCGACGTTTTTACCTCATAGACGGAGGTGAAAACGTAAGACACTGTATCTCAATAATTTAAGCTTCTACAGGCCAGCAGGTAACCCCCCTGGGCAAATTTTTGACTGGAGGCGAAAAAACCTACATACATCATCTATCAATTCGTGGTAAACTTTTCGGTGCAGTAATTTCTACTTACAATCTTTAACATGCGGGGTATATGATATACAATATTATATACATTTTTTTTATTTTTTTTTTAAAGAAGGTCTTTTTCGCCTCATTTTTGTACATAAAGCAACGTTTTCACCTCATATACGGAGGCGAAAACGAAATTTTAAAGGTATATTTTTGCAGGGCGGCTTTTTCGCCTCTTTTTCATATACAAGTACACAGCGACGTTTAATATGTGAAGGGAACATTTCACCTCCAGGCATACAAGCAAGTAGGAAACCTCCGAGTTTAATATTAATTCAATCACTAATGCGTTGTTGCCGCGAATCGGAGGCGAAAATGCTCAGTTATGTTTGGAGGTGAAAAAGTCTCATTATATGATTTACAAGTGACACTAGCGCTGTCTGGTGAGAGGTACCATGCACTAAATTGTATATGTCTGATGTATGTGGGTTTTTTCGCCTCCAGCCAAAAATTTGCCCAGGGGATTGCCTAGCCGGTAGAAGCCTAAATTATTGAGATACAGTGCCTTACGTTTTCACCTCCGATTTTTCGTTTTCGCCTCCGTATATGAGGTGAAAACGTCGCTTTATATATGAAAAAGAGGCGAAAAAGCCGTCCTGCATATGTATATATATATATATATATATTATATATATATATATATATATATATATATATATTATATATATATATATATATATATATATATATATATACATGAAACCTGAAATTCAGCCACTATTACAGTCGTGTTCTAAACACTCTGAAACGCAAAAAAAACATTGCCCCCGCCCCCAACTTCACAACTGTGACGAGTGTAATACCTCCCTTTTCTTCGAAAAGTCGGTAAAATAACTGGATTTCGGCCGGTGGCGGCGACGGTCGCGAAGTGGACGGCTGGCCAAAAGGGCCACACGAAGGTTCACGAACACGCGGTTCACTTTTTGCCGTCGAAAAGAAAGAAAATCGGCGGTTACCACGTTCAGCAGGTCGCGGAAACTCAAAAAGACTCACTGCTGGTCGCGGTATTTGACGTGGAAAAAGGTCCACTGTTAAAATTCTCAATGAGAAAAAAAAAGAAAACTGCAAGATGCAATTAAATTTCAAAAACAGTCGAAGTAAACTTAAAAAAGGCCTATAAAAGGCAAGCACGGTAAAAGGTACGCAAAAATCAGCGAAAGAAAAACGATCAAAAGGTAAAGACAAGACCATCGGAAAGCATTCCACATCGCACTCATCGGTGCTATTAGCAGTGATGACCGCGGTGCGGTAGGGGTGGAGGGAGGAAAACAGCAAGAATTTTCATGCAGGATGACTAGGATAGAACTAGGGGGAAGGTGGAAACGCGGTTACGGGAAAGGAGAGAAAAGAGGACGTGCTAATGCCGGTGATCACCGTGACGTTAATTTCGATGCGTGTATTCGCACGTTTCTACGCCACAGTTATATTATATGTATATATTATTTAAAATTATTTAAAACGTAATGGGTACAGTGAACTTAAATGAAGTATGAGAGATTGTTGTGAGTTATGAAGGAGATAAGGTGGGATATTTTTTTCTTTGTCGTATAGTTTTTCATAGAACTGCGTGGCTGCTTCCACAATTTGCTCCCTGTCTCTCATTTCCTCCCCTTGTTTGTTTTCTACCTCCAATACCAACTGTCTTCCTTTGCTCAGTTCTTTTGTTGCCATTGTTATAGATCCATTTTCTCTCAAACTGCTTTCCACTTTCGCTGTATCAAATATTCTTGGGCTAATTTCTTCAATTCTGCCAATTTTATTTTCTCCGTTGGTGCCAAAATTATTTCTTTTGCAGTTGCTCCCTTTCTTCGATAATCTTCTTGGTGTTTTCTGTTAGTTTATCATCCGCTATTTCTTTTTCTCTAACCACCCCATATTCGTTGTTACCTTCTTTAATTGTTTCTTCTATGATATTATATATTTTTCTTGCACTGTTTCCATTTTTTTGTCTCCCTCCAGTAATTTCTTTGACCCTTTCCCTATATTTGTCGTACCTGTGCACTGGGATAGTTTTTATTGCAAACTTCTCTTTTTCCTTATAATTGTTGTATTTTATCCTTCTTCCCCATCTTATCTTTGCTCGTGATGTATTCTATGGTCCGACAAAAAGTTGAAATTAGTCAATGTGGAAACGTCTTGTATTATCTTCTTGTCATTTGTTAAAATATGGTCTATTTCGTTTCTGGTTTTTTGATCGGGTGGTATCCACATAAATTTTCTGGCTTGTCTTTTTTTTTTTGTAGAAAGTATTTGCTACTTCAAGATTTTGCTGGGACGCAAATTCTATTAACCCTGCAGTTGTACACATATTCCATAACATAAACGGTACACTTAGTGAAATTCACTAATAGGTTTTCAACACTAACTACCTTTAGTAAAAATATGATAAATATGCTAAAACCAAAAATTACCATTTGAAATTTGAAATTTATTAATTTGATCATTTACATACGTTAAAAAAAATACAACCCTCGTATTAGAAAAAAATTTGGAACCCTGTAATACGCCCAACCCTATGATGCTGGTGGTTATCGAAGACCTAATCATAGGTAGTATTGAGGGCCCCATCAGTCGTTGATGTACCTTGATTCATACCGCGCTACGAGAACCGCGAAAAGGAATTTTAGTGATTATCACTAAGTGTACCTTTGCAGGATTTATCTTTCTCCATTTTTGTTTTTGATTCCTAAACAATATTTATCCAAAATTCCCGACCCTTCCTCGTTTCCGCCAGTTTTCGCATTCCAGTCCCCCATTATCATTGTATAATATTCTTTGTTTTGCTCCAAAAGCTCTTCCAGCTTTGCATAGAACTCCTCCCTTTCCGCTTCCTTAGCCTCCGTTGTTGGGGCTTACTTTTGGATTATCAATGCATTGACTTTTTCTTCAACTGAAAGTATGAGGTAGCGAATCCACTCAGAGACTCCTCCAATTTCTTTGATTTTTCTCATTATTGGTTTTCGGATATAAAACCCCACTCTCGTGAACCATCTTGTCTCCTCATAATAATACATGAAATTTCCGTTCTTTCTTTGTGTTAGTTTTCCTCCCCATTTTATTTTTTCTATCTCCTTTTCGAATTCGTATATCCTGGTCTTCCCCTACCATCCCCTGCAATTATAATACAATAAATTCAGAGTTTTTTCGCATTCTTCTTCCTTGAAAAGTGTGTAGTATTACAGCCTTTTCCCTCACGGTGGATGCCTTCGGTCTGGGGGGAAATGAATAATAGTACTAATGTTAAATAAAAACTATCTAGTGGCGGGTTATTTGGTACTTTTAAATTGGAAAATTAAGTTCGAGGGGGGGGGTGGATTAACCCACACAACCTCCCCTTGGACCCGCCTATGACCCTAAACTAGTTTCATTTCCTGCGTTAATTTAAAAATAAACTGACTGGCTATCGTTTCCTTAAACTGACCCCGGACGAAGGTTAAATTTCTTGTTGTAAAGCGGTGCAATTATCATCCAACCAACTCTGCCTCCCCTGAAACTATTGAGAACTCTTGTCACCTTGGGAGCTTCCTGGTTTTTGGTTTTAAGTCCAGTCCATTCCTTAGGAAAATGAACATTGTTGGGATGATTGAAAATTTGGAATTCTCGATGGCATAGCTGGGCAGGTTTGCCCTCCCGCGACTTAGTAAATAATGGTTCGTTTTTAATTTTAGCACCCCCTCCAACACTTCTCCTCCTTTGATTAAGATTAGACTCCCTCGAATATTAGGCTGGCTACGCTACTGCAGATTATTAACCTCGAAGTTCAAGGTCTGTGGATTGGAAAAATGAATTTAATAAACCAGAATCACTTTACGTCTAGTTACTGTGGATCTCGAGTATGCTTTCATCGTGTGCTCAAGAAAAGGGGCCTAACTTTCAAGGTCGGTAATGACGGCCTAGCCTGTACTCAGTAGCGCGGGCACTGCAGTCGCGTCAGAAATATGAAAATTTTTCAACTTCTCTCACGCCCCCTCGAGACGATGCCGATAACAATTACTATCCAGCCCCTCGCTGGTACCTCCGAGTAAAGAAAATGTACTGCGAGTATTTCATGTCGAAGTAGTCGGCCCCGCCTGAAATGAAATTCTCGCGTACAGCTCCGAGCTATATTATATCCTCTTCGCTATGCAAATTAAAAACGAAAACTGAGTCAATAGCGGATTCTCTTTTAGTCTGCAAGACATCCGCCCTCTCGCGTATTTCGGTAGCTCTTCGTCCGTCGCATTTACGTAAATCCCAAATAACCCTCGTAATCTTCATCCGAATTTCGCGCGAAGTCTCGAATTTTTCCACGTAACGATCGTAAACTAATTTTGTGCGTACAAAATGTCGCTCCCCTCGAGACCGATGGAGCCTTTCTTAATATCGAGCACAGAGAAGCCGTCCTGTTTCACCCGACATCAGATAGATAAGCCGACACATTACATATACAGTGTATCTTAATGACACCAGGCAGCTTGCAAAGCGAGCACAGTTTCAGCCGCAACTGTAACATATCTGGGGTCCGATATTACCCGAGGGAGGAACTCTTAATGCATTAGCTAACTTTGCAATATTCTCCGAGTATACAGCTCGATATGACTCACGCTGGCTATCTGCGTTCATAGCACATGCACATACGCATGCTGTGGCACTGACTGGATTTCCCGTCCACGTTGTATTGCGATTTTGATTTATAGTCCGGAGGCTAGTTGAATGTACCCCATATCAGAAAAGAGAAGTGCCACTTTGCACATCTATAGGTGAGACCCGAAGGGATGTTTTAAAAGTTGTGGCCACCGCTGGAGCCTACGTTGGGCTTCTCGAGAAGACAACATGTAAGTGCTTTCATCCTCGGCTTTCCCTCAATAACTCCTCAACATTGACTTCTGCACTAAAAAAATTGATGCCAAATTAAACAGCGCTAAATTTTACTTGCAAAAAGTCTCTTGTAATTCGATGGTGTATTGCGTATAGGCCCTACCTCCATTCTGTTGCAATTTCAAGACATTAGTATCATTTGAAAGGAAATTTTACGATTTTTTCATTGCAAACCTTCTTCTTCATCCTGGATGCTTGAATTCTCTATAATTGGCCGAGTGTAATTGACAGTACCCACTACCCATCAGTAACTGCGCAAATTGTTTTCTTCTTTTACTCGAAACGTCTCTTTTTGGAGATACGGCCTTTACGCACTACACCATCGAATTTTGACATCGATGTGCCTTATCGCCGTTGACCAAAATTGTACGTCATGTTTCGACCGACCAGCACCGAGAATGGACGACTAACATACTATGATGACGTCATTACGCGGCAATTATTGTTTCATTATATTCGCTCTGAAGTGATAAGCTTAGCCCTTAGCCATAGCCTTAAAACATCAGCCGAGCAATTTTGGTCACGATCAGCTAGCTGTTAGCTTTTAGCTATTAAAGAAGGGTGTATGTAAATATTAGCGAATCCTTTAGTTTTTACAGAATTGCTAATGAGAAACTAATTCGGCTCTGTCGCAGTTGGCATTTTGTCATTCCTGAATTCTGAACATCTGATCTTCTGAACCGAATCCGTTTTCACTCGTTTGGTTTTGTGTTTGTCGCATTTCGAGGCAAGGAAATTATCCTTTAGCTTCTAGTTTGAATTTTTACCCTAAAGCATTATTCGTTATTAATTTAGCTATTCACTAGTTTCAAATGTTAGCTTTCTCCCTTAGCCTTATCAGTCAAGGTCATTCATTTTTGGCTTTAGCTTTAGCGTTCCTAAATGCTGTAAATCGGTGTGACTTTTCCGATGAGAAGTGACTTTGCTGATTTTCATTTTTGACCATATTACTGGCTCTGTGACGAATACAAAATGTATTCCTAACCAGTGATGTTGGACAAAACGATTTTTTGTCATTTTGTCAGACGAGCATTTCACTTTTTCTTGTTGTCATGAGTTCTGTCATGTTCGGACTTCGGTCATTTTGTTTCTTCATAGTTTTGTTATGTCACGTCAAAATTATTTTGTAATTTTGTCATAATGCCGATACCTACTACTAATTTACAGGTATTTTTACATACAATCCGGTTCCACCAATCACCAATCTTATTCTAACACAGGTTGCATACTCAGAGGCTAAAAAAACTGATTAACAGCAGACGACATGAATATTCATTTGTCATATATTGTTACATCTCTCAGATTGTTGATTCGTATTCCCAATTACCTTCACTCTGTTATGCCACATTTCTTTCCTTCTTCAGTTGATATGCTACAAGTTGACAAATTGGTACTTCGATTGTAATTTGTAAGTGAAATGCTGGTGATGGGTTGAGGGACATCCCATACTCGATTCAGACGGATTCCATTTCTTTCAATTTCTTTTTGACTTCTAATTTCTAATTCTAAACGAAACTGCTAACTGCTGAAGCCCCAGTCTAACATTTTCCAACTTTTAACTTTTCAACTTCAGTGTTTTGGTGAACAAGGAGAACTTTCCTTTGATACTATCGCAAACCGGGCAGGAAAAGACAAACTTACAATATTACAATTTCAAAAGAGGAAAGACAATAGTATTCCATCATTCAGGGGAAAAATCGCAAATTCCGCCAACATCAAAAGTGAAATGAGAGCCAGGCCAAATAACTGATAAGTGATAGGAATAACACAAATTGTTAATTATTGGTTTCTGGCTTCCGTTGACTTGTGAAGTTTTGGCTGATCACTTATTTAACAAAAAGTGTCCGGGAAAAAAGACGTAATGTGAAGTCGTAAATCCAAAAACCACCCATGTCATAGGATGTCGCACCTATTCTGATTATACCCGAGAAACACTTGAAAAGTGTCTAACAGAAAATTCGAAATGGTGATATGACCAGAGCAGAAGCTTCAGCCAAGTACAAGATACCAGTTGAAACAATTTATAATTATCTGCGCGAAACAGATAATGATATCTGTCGGAATCCAGTAGGACGAGCAATATCAAAATAGAAGAAAACGAATTTCACTATCCTCTCAAGGATGATTTTGATTACGCGAAATTCGCTGCCATCAAGAATTTTACCTGAGCCCATTGAATTCCGAGGAATATTTATCTTCCCCGAAGACGTAATTTAACTTGAATTGCAATTTTTCTTTCGTTCTTATGACTTTTCGTAATAAATTTTGAACATTTTCACTCATTTTCCATGCATTTCTTATGTTCCGGCAATGTCACCCCGTGCGCAGGTAACTTTGTCGATTCATCTTTAGGCCTTTCTGGAAGGGGAGAGGAAGAGGGAGAGAGAAATGTTGATTCCCCTAGCTAATCTTATTCCCAAAGCTTCGACCAATCCGGAACAGTTTTTAGACTTCCTGTATCTCCAATAGATCACGCGCTACAGCTGTTCGACGTTTGAAACCCCCAAAATTTCCGGAAAATTCGCCCCGGTTTACAGTAGTTTATCACTTCTGTATTCGCTATCGATCTCAATTGTGTGCGCATTCAACCATATCGGACCATAAGACATATCCATGTACTAATATATCTGTATTCAGTGTAGATGCTCGTTATCAGTTTCCTGATAAACTTTTACATGCCTTGGTGGAGCGTATACATATATGGCGATGCACGCATGCCAAAGAGGCTGCCCAGGCACCGCACCCCTGGCCCCGGAAACTACCCTTTCAAGTATCGCATCAATGATCAGAGGGACGCATTGAGGCTGGCCCGAGCCTCTCTTTCGCCTTTCCGCTTCGGATTCGCGCTGTCCTGCCAGGGCTACTATGGGACACCCTACTGACCAAGGCAACGCTACCCAGCATTAACCTGGAATTCGGGTGCACCACAGACGGATGCGCTACCTCTTGGTACGTTCGGCGACGCAGGAAGGTGGTGACGGTGGGGTGAGCCCTGCCGGTAGTTCCGCAACAGCTGCACTAGCTCTAGGATGATACAGAGTCGGTGTGTCCGGTGTGGGCCGAGCTTTGTCCGTCGGCCCTCTGCCTCAACCACTCTGTCTACATCTTCTTCTTTATGATGGCCAAAACAAAAGTCGACACCCAGTTCCATCCGCTTCCACTCTTCAACATTTCCGGAACCAAGGTGTCTGACGCGAGACGGCTGATCACGCCGTCGCTATCGCTCGTATTGCTGCTGCGATCGATCGCTGTTGCCGTCCCGCGTCTCTCCTGCTCTCAGGCTTCACACTCGAGCAGGGTGTGCCAGGAGTTCTCTTTCGCCCCTCGACCACAGTCCGCGCACACGGGGCTCGGCGCTATCACCATTCGATGTAAGCACATACCGAAACACACGTGGCCTCTAAGGACTTGGGTCAGGTGGAAGTTCAGTTTTCCTTGGGACCTGCCCGCCCATATATCGAGGTCGCGATAAAGTTTTACATACAATCTAGTTTAGAGTAACTTTGGTTTGAAACATTTTTTCCCTCTTATTCCTCCACAATTAGCCAGGGCAAATCTGAAAAGTTATGTTCACATCGATAACGTACCTTTACTTTATATTTTTATTTATTCTCATACCATAGGCGGATCCAAGATTTTCTCAATGGGGGGGGGGGGTGAAAAAAAACATGAATAATTATACTAATATTAAATAAAAACTATGTAGTGGCGGGTTATTTTGTATTTTTGAAATTAAAAATTAGGTTCGAATGGGGGGGGGGATGTTTTACACGATATTATATGCTCAAAATCTCCTCCATTCCATTTAAAATGTTTCCCAAATCAGCAGGCCTATGCAGAGAGGAAGGAAGGGGATTTCACTCGGGTCCGAGTTTTTTTGAGGGGGCCCCGCTAAGGGTCTTGAGGGCCCGCTAAGGGCCCGCCAGTGCTAAAAAATCTGCCTTTACAAAAAGGACCCTAGAAACATTGTGTTTTTTTTTGCTCTAACCTACTTTTCACTCCCCCCCCCTCCCCCCGGGCCCGGATTTCCTCTGCACGGCCCTGCAAATCAGTACTCCTTTCAGCTAATAAGATAATATCATCTGCAAACCTGAGCATCTTTACTCGCTCTCCAGTATAATTGACACCTGCTTCAAGTTTTTCTTTTATTTCTTTTATGGCCTACTCTGTGACTGGAGATAAGGAGCACCTCTGCCTCACACCTTTTTCTGTAATAGCCTCCCCTTTCTCACCATCTATTCTTAATATGGCTTTCTGTCCTTTATGTAAGTTTGAAATAAGTTGTCTTTCTTTTAGCTGAATTATTATAGAACTTAGGAGAATATGTACTCGATAATTAGTTGCATTTATGATAAAGGAGGAATGCCAGAGGATCTTAAAAAGAGTGCTATTGTAACTATACCAAAAAAAAGCAGGAGCAGATGGATGGGAAAATTATCGCATGCGTCAAAAATATTAACCAGGAGAATTTATAGGAGAATTAAGAATAGAATAGATGTAGAACTGGGAGATGATCAGTTTGGATTTGGAAAAAGTAGAGGTACCAGAGAAGCGGTATAGTTTTGAGATTAATTGTAGAAGGGAGACTCAACAAGGGGCAGGATACATGTATGGCATTCGTCGATATTTGATATTGAAAAAGCTTTTGACAATGTTTGATAGTTACTAGCAGACATTTTTTTGTTGCTTTTGTAACTTTAACAGTAACCTGTTAATAAGAAAATACCTATACAAATTCAAGTCATACGTAACTATGTAAAACTATTTCAGTAACATTTTGGAACATACTATGCTAACCTAAGCCATCTTTATCCTTGGATTTTCCGTCGTTGACAGCTCGCCATTAGTGATGTATCGCCAGGCTTTACGAAAGGGTTGCAGAAAGAGGATTACCCTTCAACAAGCCCGAACTTTTTGGAGCCCGGACTTTTCATCGTCTGATCTTGTTTTTCATTGTCTGATCTTTGTTGTGTCTTTGAGCGCAAAATTTTAAGGGTTCAAAAAAAAATTGCACATAACCTTTTTTTTCTTCTTTTTTTTCCCCCGTGGATGTACCCTCTCTCTTTTAGCACGGATTTTTCTTTTGGTGACCCTGCTTCATAAACTTGAATCAGCAGAATTCGCTGGTTTTTCAGCTGTAAGTATACTGATCCCATGATCAGATAACTGGGAAACCAGTGAGAAATTTTGAGAGTGTATATCACTTGAAGTCAAGATGAAAATGGCGACTAAGCCATATACCTACGTCCACAACATGTTGGTTTTAGTACTGCTTCTGCTAAAGCCGCGTATGTCAAATACGGACGTTAAAAAGTCGCTAAGTCACCTAGCTGTTTTAATGGCCGACAACTCGACGAATTTTACAATAGCGAAGTGGGACAAAATGGATTGTAAAGAAAGACGCTCGTTTTTTCCGAAACGTTTCTATCTGAAAAATTGGTTTTGTCGACTTAGGTCTTCGAAATGATTTTACGATGTACATTTTAGTGTAAAACGTACAGTTGAGAAGTTGTCGAAGAAAACCAAGGAAGGCGGTAATTACGTCCTTCAAGGGGGCAGTGTGACCTCCAGTGGTGGTCAGAATTCCTTATATATTCCGAAGTGTCCATCTGCAGATATGCCAAGTGACACGTTTTCTTCAAAACATGCCGAGTGGGTACCGTTCCTCCTCAGGTGTTGCAACTAGCATCCGAACTGTCTTGAAACTGCAGGTATCGACGGCGCCTTGGAAGGCGAGTAATTTCTTGGGCATGTAGATTATCAGATCTACGTATATATATATACTCCAACCGTAGTATATTTCGTAGGAGTGGTTCTCGCTAGGATCTAAGTATAGTCTGACCGGAACAATGCAATCGTCGCCCATCTAGGCCTCGGATCACTAAACTTAACAATGGTCCATTGTGCGTCTCACCACAACTTTAACGATTTTTTTTTGTTATTTTCGATAATGACGCCATTAATTACACGCTCGTTTATGTACTACCAAAAGGGTACACGCGTGTTTGTATACCTGTATCTGATCGGTGATTAACGTTTCGCAGGTTTTCAATGTCTAATCGACGTCCATTTCGAGAATAAAGAAGGCGGATTCTTCCTCAAGCACAGCGGCTCGTCCAAGCAGCAACAGCAACAATGGCCGACCAGCGATCTCGAAGGGATCGCGACGAACGCCGGCGACAGCTCTGTGCTCAGTATAGACAGGTTCACCGTGTTTCACAACTCGCATCCGATCTCGGTGCGAGCCGTTTACGGTCCGTTCTCGACCAAGCAAACCGTACCAGCACGGTACATAGTTCCTGATCCACCTCCACCGCCGCCCTCCTCGTTTCTGACGGTGGTGGTGAATTCATCAGCGTCCAACGATAACGCCAAATCGGACTCGTTGTTGGACGGCCGCCATTTGGAGGTGAGCGCTCATCTCGTGAATCACGAGATCTCTCGCGACTCGCCGGTGCTGCGAGTGCTGTTTCACATGGCCGGTATCGACAGATCGGTGCGCAAGTACGGCAAGCAGCAGGCGGTGTGCGTCGTGCTGCACGTGAGCTTCGCGGATCAAGCGCCGCTGACGACCACTTGCAGTCCGTCGTTGGAGGACGGCCAGTGTTTGGCCGAAGTGACGGTGCCGTCGGGCTGGTGGCCCCCGCTGCCCAGTCTGGACCAAACGAAGCCGCAGAAGTCGCCGCGTCGTGTGGTGCAGGCCTCGTACTACGTGCTGGAGCCGAAGAGCGAACACCAGACAGCGGAGGGCGAGTCGTATCCGGGCGAGAATTGCTCGCCGCACTTGCAAATCCAGCCGCTAACCAAGATTGACGCGGTGCCGCTAGTGAATGCGCGTTCCGGCTATCGGGAGTTGAAGATGGACGATTTGCTGTTCACGTTGGTGCCGACCATCGCCGTGTATCCGAGATCCAAGGTTTACGTGCCGGTGTACATTCGGTTTCAGCTGAAGGATAACGTCGTCGGGTTCATCATCAAGTAAGTGAGTGAATGGTTGTAAAGAACAGCGCTTCGATAGATTTGATCGTCTTATGGGTCGCTGTTGCCGCAGGGGTCGAGCCAAGAGCGGTCTGCGAATTATGGACGCGCACTGTCGGCTACCTGATTTCTGGAACTTGAGCTTCACCGCGAATCCGAAAAGTACAGCGGCGACGGTTACCGTCATGCTGAAGAATCTGCCTGTGTCGGCTTACAATCAGTCGGCCGAATTTTCGATGGCGGATGGAACCGCGAAAGTAGATGAACGGTAAGTGGAGATCGGTATCCATGTTGTGGTTATGTCTTTAGACACAACTCACTCCCCAGAGTAGTGTCATATTTCAAGGTTAAAGTTACATTATTACCTACAGTAGAGGATATTCCAAAATGAGTTCACATATACAAGGGACTCGATCGGAGCTGCTCCGACCTGGTTACGACTAAAATTCATAGGATTGGTTCTGGCTCCCATAAATAATTTTTTCCAAGTTTCTGCTTCGGCAGATAATTTTTATCAGGTTCCGGCTTCAATTCGACTCAACCGAAAATGTTTTTACTCCGGCTCCGGTTATTTTTAGGGCGAGGGGAGAGACGGGAGGTTCAAAGGCCAGATCCAAAAATGGTCCCGGCTCTGGCTGCAGTAAAATTCTGAAACTGGCACCGTCTCCAGTAAGTAATTTTTTCCAGGTTCCGGTTCCAACAAATAACTATTTGAGCTTCGGCTCACTTGGAAAACGGTCGACTCCTGCTCCACCTCCGGGTTCCTGACTAATACTCTTCTGACTTACCTAATGAGGTTATTCAAACAACATTAAGACTAGTTGGATTCATTTTGACTCACTATAGAACTGCGTGAAAACGCTTTTACTTGTTAACTTTGATGAAACCCATTTAGACCAGTAAGGAATTTAGGGAGCAGTCCTATATAGTAGGGTTGATGTTGGGAATGAGCAAACATTATACTCCCCCCCTCCCTCCCATCTTCTGTTGTATATCTATGAGGCGAACTTGTAAATAAAACGACATTTATCATGTACGAATATATTCGAACTGAACTCAGGCTACAAAATAGATGAACGAATACTAAAGGAGGAGAATGTACCGAGAATCTATGTAGTTTGGCAAGTTACGGGGTGAAAATGCGTGCCGTGTTAGAGATAAGAGAGTGAGCGACGATGTAGGTACAAAATACGAGTATACAACATCTCCCCGGGACTTACTCAGATCTACAGCGATCACGAATTGGTCCCGTCGCCTGGAATCTCGGTGGCTCCTTTACTGTACGCCCGTAGCGCGTGACATATGTCCCGGGTGAGACCGGTTTTGGTATCTTCGATGGTGTTTGTGGCCTAGGTAAAGCTGGGCTTGTCGGGGAAGTCGCCGGTGAGTCCGATGCCGGCTCAATGAAGATGTCTGGATCAAACGCCGCCGGTTGCTTTGGACAATGCAAAGTTTTCCGATTTCGGCGCACAATTGTCCCGTTGCTTAATTCGACGTCGTAACTCCTCGGCTCCTTCCTTTTCCAGACAATGATCCCTTGACGGTCAATGTCCTCGACGTAAACCTTTGTACCAGGTTTGAGTTCCGGCAAAGGTTTGGCGCCGTGGGCATTGTCAAACTGTTTTTTCATCTGCTGGCTGCGTTTTTCATGGCGCTCGCGTATTTTCCACCTCTTAGGAATTTGGTTGCGCAGTTTGATTGATGGTATAGTGTAGTTCGAAGTTGTCTGTTCATCAGGAGTTGCGCTGGGCTGTATCCTGATGAGGTTGGCGTAGCTCGATACAGCAGTAATGCCTGGTTTGGCGAAGATGTATCTAGCGCTCTTTTCGCAATTTTCACCGCCGCTTTGGCGAGTCCATTGGCCTGCGGGTAAGCTGGACTACGCGTGACGATTTCAAAGTCCCATTTTTCGGAGAATTTCCGCATCTCCTCTGAGATTAGTTGCGTCCCATTATCAGTGAACACAGTTTCTGGGATGCCGTGACGAGCGAAAATCGCTTCCAGACGCTGGATTACACTGTGCGTGTCTAATTTAGGTAACTGGCTGAGCTCGATGTATTTGGAATAATAGTCGATGATTACTATAAACCATTTTGAATTTTTCTTCAACAAGTCAACTCCAACTTTCTTCCAAGGGTCGGAAGGTAGTGGGCTGGTGATGAGTGGTTCGCTCTTATTTGGGCGATGTTCTGCGCAATGTGTGCAAGAGTTGCTGATATTCTGGATTTCGTTGCGCAGACCTGGCCACCAGACTGACTCCTGCGCCAGTGAATACATTTTGGTTTGTCCCATGTGAGACGAATGAAGGCGTTGAAGGATATCGTCTCTCATGGACTGGGGAATCCACAGTCGTTAGCAGTACGCGATAAGACCTTTGAAGTTGCTGAGTGATGCCTGGTGCCGAGAGTATTCTGCTAGTTCGTCCGGGATCGATGCAGGCCATCCATTTTTGAGAAATTCGAGAAGTTGTTGTCCTATCCTGCTTTGCCGTTGGGCTTCTCTGACACGACTCAGCATCTTCAATGACACTGGTATGAGTTTGATAGAGTTTACCGTGGCCTTGCGTAGTTCGTGTTCCGTGATTTTATCTCTGCTTTGCGGCTTTCCGACAGGTTTTCTGGACAATAAATCAGCTGTCACGAGTTCTTTCCCTGGGATGTGGGTGACTTCGAAGCTGAAGCGCAAAAGTTTCATCCGTAGCCGCTGTAGTCGTGGTGATAGGTCGTCTAAAAATTTAGTAGTTAAAATTGGGATTAGCGGTTTATGATCCGTTTCAATTTTAAAGCGCAGCCCTACGAGGTACCTATCAAATTTAGCACATGCCCAAGAAATGGCAAGCATTTCTTTTTCGATCTGGGCGTATTTTTGTTCCGCACAGGTCAGTGGCAGTAATACTGCGCCTAGTCCGAACGAGGACGCATCACACGACACAATAAGCGGCCTAGTTTTATCATAAATCGCTAAGACAGGCACTGCGCTGAGAGTTTTCTTCAAATACAACAAGGCGTTATTTTGAGCTTCACCCCAATAAAACGGTACGTTTTTCCGAAGCAGAGCGTATAAAGGCTCCAAGTTTTCGGAGCGGTTAGGTAAATGGCGTGCTAAAAAGTTTAACGTACCTAGCATGCTTTGCAACTCTTTCTTGTCCTTGGGGGGAGTCATTGCGGAGATCGTCTCTCCTTTGTCCGGGTCTACTGCAATTTGACCTTTCGACACGATATGACCGAGAAATTTGATGGCTGGTCGTCGAAATTGGCATTTGTCTGGATTCAGTGTGACGTTCGCTGCACGTAGTTTCTCGGACCGCTGTGAGACTGGCATCGCGTGTTCAGTCTGATCAGCTCCCCATACCAAGATGCCATCCATATGGCATGCTACATTCTTACAGTTAGCAAGAATTTCGAGCATTTGTGATTGGAAATGCTCTGGCGCGCTGCTGATTCCCATGGGTAGACGATTGAAGTAGAAGCGTCCGAATGGTGTCAAAAAGGTTATTAGTTTTTTGGATTCGTCTGCTAGGCGGATTTGATGGAATCCCGAATTAGCATCGAGTTTAGAAAAAATTTTTCCGCCTTTCAATTTCGCCAAAGTTTCCTCCACATTTGGCATTGGGTAAAATTCGCTTTTCACCCAGGCGTTAAGTTTGGAAAAGTCGACGCAGAGTCGAACTGAGTTGTCTTTTTTGGGGACGACAACTAACGGCGCAACCCAATCCGTGGGTTCGGTAATCGGGCTTATGATGCCGAGTTCGACTTCCTTTTTTAGCGCCCGTTCCGTCTCGTCAAGTAGCGGCAATGGAACTTTTCGTGGTACTTTTATCGCAAACGGGCGCGCACCATCTTCTAAGACGATTTTGTACGTTTTTTCGAGGCATCCGAAGACTTCGAATCTGTCGGAAAATTGTTGCTCCGGGAGCTGGCTCTTGCCCACTTTATTGACGCGCTTAATCAGTTTGAAAGCTCTCGATAGCCGGCTTTCTCAAAAGGGGCACTTTTTGGTTCTTGACGAAGTAAATTTTCTGGATATCGGTGACGCCGTGGTAGGTGATGGGCAGCTTTTGCATGCCGATGACTTTCAGTGGATGTCCGTCCGGGCCGATGAAACGTTTTCGCGCTGGATGAAGTTTGTATCCTTTAACCTGGTGGGAGAGGGGGGCAACAGTATCGTCAGCGCCCGTGTCGATTTCGAATTGCCATCGATCACCTCCTACTTCTGCTTTGAACAACCATTCGGTTTCAACCCGGCGAACTATGGAACAGCGCTTGACGCTGCCGATAAAAAAGCTGCTCTCGGAACTGTCATCATCGGAGTCCGCTTCGACTGCTCGAACTCTCCGCGCTCGTCGGTAACGGGTTGGCTTGGATCTGTATGAGCGCGATGCACGGCGACTGTCTGACAATCGTTGGTTTTTGGAGCGGCACATTTTGGAGTAGTGCCCCATACCACCACAATTACGGCATTCGGCCTGCGCAGCTGGGCAGTCACGTCGTGAATGTGGCTCTTCACCGCAACGGTAGCACTCTTACGCAGCTGCTGACTCTCGTTGTTTCGTATTTCGATTTTCTCGTTGGGACGATGCAGTTTTACTGGACTGGCGACTAACTTGGTCGATTGCCTGTTCGGCTTCGTTGCGCTGAAGCTGTCCTTCGCGCTCCACACTTTCGTGCGTGCGGACCATCTGGACCGCCTTTGCGAGTGTCAGATCCGAAACCCGGATAAGGTCCTCACGCATAGCACCATATTCGCAGTGCTCAGAGAGTGTATAGAGCGCGGTAATGAAGTTGTCACAGCTCTCACCAGGGTTTTGACGTCGGCGTTAAACATGTAACGTTCGTGGATGATGTTGCGCCGCGGGATGAAATGCGACTCGAATTTGGCCATCACTTCCTTAAATATTTAGTGGCATCGCTTGGCTGAGACCACGAGAATGATGCGAAGATGTCGTCTGCATCGTCACCCATGACATAAAGTAGGGTATTTACCTGGACTGAGTCATCAGATTTGTCCATACCAGATGCGATTCTATAGCGCTCGAATCGCCTGCGCCATTTGGGCCACGCTTCGTTGGTGAAGTTGAACGCAGGCGGGGGTGCAAGATGAGTTTTGTAGGAATTGCTTTGGTCGGCCCTGGAAATTGCAACAGCTGGAAGAGCGCTGGCGGGATCGTTGTTAGGCATACTGATTGATAGTGAAGCACGGAACACTCGCACAAGCACAAACACTTAGGTCGATTTACGCACCTGGTTGACACAAATCAGTAACCGAATTTAGACATTGGCCGGGCATACGAAAAAAAGTATTTAAAAAAAATTAGTTTGCATTGAGAAAGCGGAGAATATAAAAATTTACCGCTGCCACCATGTTGTATATCTATGAGGCGAACTTGTAAATAAAACGACATTTATCATGTACGAATATATTCGAACTGAACTCAGGCTACAATATAGATTAACGAATACTAAAGGAGGAGAATGTACCGAGAATCTAGTTTGGCAAGTTACGGGGTGAAAATGCGTGCCGTGTAAGAGATAAGAGAGTGAGCGACGATGTACAAAATACGAGTATACAACATCTTCCCTCCTCAGTAATTGGATAATTTTTTCGCCCTAAAGATGAAAAGTGAGCGAGTGCATAAGAAATACCTGGAGCTTTTGAACCATTTGTACTGTCGACTATTTTCTTTTGACATTGAAAATCAAAATGTCTGGAGAAGTCAGTGAGTGTAAAATTTTTCCATTCTTGATAAGACGAATTTCATCGCAATACCATTCAATGATTTCTCGTGAGTAGGAACTAGGAAGGGGAAGTAATTCTTGACTCTTGAGACGAGCTAAAACTCTTCAATGTGCAATGCTCATGTAAGAATCTTTTATGTTCCTCCAAACTTGTTCTGGACTCTGCAAAGCTTTTTCAAACTTATTAAGCCACGCGAAAACTAAAACTGTTTAAAACTCTGTTGTAGCTTTTTATAATAGGTAGTTCTGAACTACATTATGGGCTCTTTAAGACAGAGCCAAGACTTTTACATGTTTCTAAGACTCGCACAACACTCGAAGACCCCTTGAAATTAACAAAGACGCTCATACTCTTCAGGCATGTATAAGACTCTTTAAGACTTTTGTTCTATGCTCACTGGCTGTGAGACGCTCGTTTAAGAATATTCACAACTCTTTCGGACTTATTGAAACTCTTCAGAACTATCTATCTAGGTGCCGTGTATCCGATGCCTGATGTTGACGGTCGCGGTTTCTTACGCGCGACTCCTCTGGGCAGGTTAATCGGGTAGTTCGCCGTTGCTTCCCCCACGGTTTATTGCACGTTAAAATTTTCCTTCTCTGTACTGAAGAGTGTGCAGCCTCAGTTCACTTACTAGCCACGTGTTTAACGATGTTAAGTAAGCTAGTTACGACGTGTGCACGACGGTATCAGTCTTTCAGATCTGGTGGTAACACGCCTTGCGATTAATGTAGTGCCTTGTTCGATCAAACTGGCGATGGATTACAGGGCGCGTTATCTTCTACCTCGATTGTGGCTGTAGTCGCTGTGTTCGCTAGGATGTTAGCGGGGGGGTGTTCGAATATCAATAGCTTTTACTGGTGTTGGTGAGATTCGAACCCCAGATGCAAGGAGCGGGCACGTTACTACTCGGCCACACAGCGACTCTTCAAAACTAGGTCATGATGAGTAAAATTTCTTCCAAACTAATTTAAAACTGGTAGAAGCTCTTTAAAGGTTCCTCTATAAGCTTTTTTAATATTTGCTAAGGCCATTCAAGACTCTCTATGGCTCTTCCAGACATGCTAGTAATTCTTGCAAGCTCTTCTAGACCGATTATGACTTTTTAAGACTCTACCAGACTCGTTCAAAACTGTAGATGGCTCGTTTGAGACGCGGTAGGACTTGCCATTCGTGAAACGTTTCTGATTTCCAAGTTTCTTTCTGGGAGAGGCAGTTGTCCCCATTACGCCCGTGTATCCGTATCTAATTCAGAATCGTTAAAATCCATTTAGACTCGTGATAAGAATCATTTAACTTCTTTAAAGACTCGTTCAAGTTCTGTTGTTACTCATGAAGATCCATTCAGATTTAGTCACGAATCGTTCAGATTGCGGAGATCTTGATAAGATTCACTAGGACCAGGGCCGTCGAGAAGGGCGAGGGGAAAAGGTACATTTCCCCGGGCCCGGGTTTTTGGGGGGGCCTGCAGAGTCACAGAAATTATAAATAAACAATATGCCTTTTTACGAGCAAGTAATTTCGGTGCAGGCCCGCAGATTTTCTCCCCGGGCCAGGTTTGGCTCTTGGCGGTTCTGACTAGGATTCCTTGTGCCAAGGAAAATAAGACGATCCTAAGTTGACCTTCCTCTTGTTTCGGCTTAAAACATAGTTTTTTTTTTTTTTTTTTTTTTTTTTTTTTTTTTTCAATACATTCTTGTCTCACCTTAAAAATGTACCTATTCATTGTTTTTCGAATTATTCCTCTTAGGACCCCTTCCCCCTCTTTGTTTCTCCCCTTTCAATTATTTCTGGATACTCCTCTAGTTAAGGATCATTGTAGAATTCTGTTGAGACTTATTCAGTCCCTTTTAAATTTCATACTCTCGTTCAGGTACCGTCTTCTTTCTATTAAGATTTAGCGTAAGGGTCTGTAAGATCGCGCACTTAGTGGTCGTCTCCTCCTAGCTTCTTTATTTATGAACAAAAATGGCTGATTTTTTTTATTTTATTAAAGATTTTTAATATCCTAGAAGGATTATAATCCTAAATTTATGTATAGTAAATAGGTATACTTTATAATATAGTATACATATATGCTGGTTACGAAGACACGCTGAAGTTGACTCCGGTTTGGGTTATGAATTTGTGGACGAGGTTAAGGGCAGTCTGATTGTCAGTTAGTATCATTTGGAGGTTGTTTGGTAGTTGTAAGTTCGTTCGTATTTTTGTGTATTTTCTGCAGTCAAGTAGTATATGTCTTCTGTTAGTTATTCGTTGCAAGTTAGACATTTCGGTGGTGGTTCTTTTTTCAGGAGGTGCGAGTGGGTCAAGGTTGTATGTCCTGGTCGCAATTGGTTAATAGTAGTTTCTAGTAGTTTGCGTTGATTTTGTTGTATTGTTTTCCAGGGGTATACGTGGTTTTTGATTTTGCGCAATTTGTTGTTCTGTTTTACGGTTCATTCGTGATTCCATTGTTTTATGTACTTGTTATTTATTTGTTGAGTGCCGGTTTTTAGGTTTTGCGTTGTAATTGTTGCTACAAATTGTAGGTTGGTATCAGTTTCGAGTAGGTCGGTTTTGTATCTATGGTATACATTGTTGTTTTGGTTGTGTTCTTGTGAGGTAAGTTGTTTAATCAGTAAGTAAGTTTTGTGACGGATGTTCTCTGTTTGCGATTATCTTAGAGCAGTAATTGTTTGTTAGTATTTTGGTTCTGGTTTCAATTGGTGGTTCACTACTTAGACTTTGTAGGCTTACTGTAGGGGTATACAATAGTTACGAACGCTCCGATGGCAGTGCGTAGTCCTATGGTTTGTACTGTTTGCAGTAGTTGAGCTTTGCTTTTGGTGCTGTTCTGTAGTATATGATGGCTCCGTAGTCGAATTTAAAGCGGATGAGTATTCGGTATAGTTGGAGTAGTGTGATTGTGTTAGGTCCGAAGTTGTTATTTTTGATCATTTTGAGTAGATTGAGTGTCTTTATGCAGTTATGTTTTAGGTTTTTTATGTGTGGTAGCCAGTTTAGTTTGGAGTCAAATGTTAGTCCTAGGAATTTGTAAGTATTGGTATGTTTGAGAGGGGTGTTATTGAACGAGATTTGGATGGGAGCTGTTTTGTGTTTACGGGAGAAAACATGTAGGTTGTTTTTGAGGATGAGAATTTCAGGCCGTTGTTTTGGCTCTAGTGTAGTTCAGGTTGTCCAAGCATATTTGGAGGATGTTTTGAGCCATTGCAGGTTCTGACAAGCGGACGGCTATGTTAAGGTCGTCGGCGAACAGTCGGCATGTTATTGGCTGAGGTATGCACTGAATTATATCGTTGATGATCAGAAAGCAGTGAACACTGATGACACTTCCTTGGGGCGTCCCGTTCTTCAGTTCGTGTTCTTGTGAGAAGGAGTTTCCTATTCAGGTTTGGATTTTTCTATCGTTTAAGAAGTTGTTTATGAACTGCGTTATCCTTCCTTTCATGCCGGTGTTTCGTAATTTTTTATTATTTTTTTTTTTTGATACGAGTATGTTGTAGGTAAAATGTTCCCATACAACATATAAAAATTTCAGCCATTTTGGATCACAACAATTGCCCTTGTAATTTTTTCCCCAACTTCCGTCGAAATTGACCTAAAACAAGTGGTCTGTAAGACTGCGCAGTGATGTTCCTATAAGATCGCGCAATAGTGTTGTGGGACGTATGGCGATGCACGCATGCCAAAGTGGCCCCTGAGACACCGCACCCCCGGCACCGGAAACTACCCTTTCGGGCATCGCATCAGTACCGAGGGGAACGCTTTGGGGCCGGGCCCGAGCCCCCATTTCTCCTGGCCGGAACGGTGCGCGCGTCCTGCCAGGGCCACCACGGGGTTCCCTACTGACCGAGGTCCGCGCTCCCAGAGCACTCGCCTGGAAATTTCAGGTCCCCCGCAGCCGGACGCGCTGCCTCTTCCTCTTCACTCACTCATCGTGTGAGACTCTTCCAAGCTCCAGCCCTTGCACTGCGGGCGAGCTTCGCTGGATGGTATCCGCCGCCGCAGTAGCAGCAGCAACATCCGCTTTTCCTCCTTGCGTCCTTTTGTCTCGACCACTCAGCCTCCATCTTCCGTCGCATGATGGCCGAAACGAAACCCGACACCCGGTTCCAACCGCTTCGGCTCCTCAGCAGCTCCGGGACCAAGGTGTCCGGCGCAAGACGGTCGATCACGCCGTCTCCGGGATCGATCATGGCCGCCCCGTGCCTCACCTCCTCCCAGGCGTCGCACTCGAACAGCGTATGCCACGGCGTGTCCTCCTCTCCGCTTGCACAATAGGTGCACTCTGCGCTTGCTGCCAACCCCATCCGGTACAGGTATGACCCGAAGCAGCCGTGTCCGCTCAAGGCCTGGGTTAGGTGGAATTTCAGGCTTCCGTGCTTCCTACCTAACCACAGGTCGAGCTCGCCGATCAGCTCCCGAGTCCACTCGCATTTCGAAGACTGGGCGAGCCTCTCCGTCCATCGCTGAAGCGTGGTCAGCTGAATGCCACGCTTCGCCCGGCGTGCCTCCTGCCGCGTCCTCGCCTTCTTCTGCGCCTTGTAGGACTGCGCCAACTCGTCGACCTTCAGCTTGATGGGTGGAAGGCGCGCCAGCACGCCTACCGCCTCCGCTGACACGGTGCGATACGCGCTGACGCACCTTAGCGCGACTCTCCGCTGTACCTTCTCCAGCTCTACTCTCCGGTACGGGATCTGGACGGCGTCCGCGAATACCGGTGCGCCGTACGTCAGGACCGACAGCACGACGTTCGCGTACAGCCTCCGCTTCTGCTCCCACGGGCCGCCCAGGTTCGCCATCAGTCGCAACAGCTGCCCGGCGACCCGGTCGGCCTGCTCCGCTGCTCTCCGGAAGTGATCGCGGAACGACAGCTTCCCGTCGAACCACAGTCCCAGGTACTTCAGCGCCGGGCGTGGCGCGATCCTCTCGCCTTTCAGCACGAACGTTGGTTGGTCGTACTTGCGGCGCGTCGTGAAGAGAACTGCCTCCGTCTTCTGCACCGCCAAGCACAATCCCGCCGACTCGATCCATCCGGTCAGCAACTCCAACGCCCGGTTGACTTTGGTCGCGACCTCCGCTGTTGTTGCGGCTTGGCACACCACCAGCGTGTCATCGGCATAACAGATGAGTTTCACGCCTGGTGGGACCGCCAGCCGCAGCAACCCATTGAAGGCGACGCGACGTTCCACAGGATGGGTCCAAGGACCGACCCCTGAGGAATGCCACACGTTAGTGATGGGAATTTTAGGTCATCTAGTACATCTAGTTCATTCGGTCTCGGTCTTCAGAATGTTTAGGTAAAATGTTTAGTTCATTTAGGTCATTTAGGTCATTTAGTTCAGACTGCCCGAAACGCACTGAATAATCTGTCAACACATTTACAAAGCAGTAGTAGTTACACCGCACGGTGATTTAACCTGTTGTGTGCTGTCTTCCGCTTGGTAGAACTTTTTCAGTAGTAATCTTTTGCTCTTTTAACATTTCTTTTGTGTTTTGTTTGTTTAATATTGATTTACAGGTTTTATGATCATTATTTAAGTTATCTGTATTAAAAGTTACTTAAAATGGGTTTCGCGCCCTAGGAAAAGGACCCATACAACATATGGAATTTACATACTGTTCTACGTAAACATTTCTCCTGGAATGCGTGAATGGAGATGAAGGTAGAAGAATATAGGTATGCGCGAGAGTTGGCACGCACCCTTCATTATCCTATTTCAATCTCGGTAATCTGATCATTCTGATCACCGAACATCGATGTTGATCATACGGTCTTCTCCGCAGTTCATTTCACATTTCGGTTTCGTTCTCATTCCCTCATTCGTTACTTTCTTCATTCAGTTTGTTTCGGTCAATTTCTGTAGTTCAGTTCATTCTGTGAACTAGGTACTTTAAACGTTTAGGTCTCGGTCGTTTAGTTCAAAGTGATGTTTAGTTCAAATGAACTAGTACATGAACTACCGACACATCACTACCACACGTCATCGCCCTCGTGACTGGTCCTGTCACCGACTCCATCTCGATCCGACGCCCGCAGAAATAGCTCCGGATAATCTGCACGAGGTAGCCCGGCACCCGCGCCTCCTCCAATGCCGACACCACACATGAGTACGGTATCGAGTTGAAGGCGTTGCGAATGTCGAGACTGACCGCCGCACAGAACTCTCCGTCGCGTATCGCCTTCGCCGCCATCGCTTTCAGCCTGAGTGCTGCGTCCACTGTCGAACGGCCGGTCCTGAAGCCGTACTGGCTGTTCGAGATCGTTCTCCGCCTCTCCAGGTGCGCCTCCAGCCTATCTACGATCGTCCACTCAAACACCTTCCCCACGGTGTCGGGCAAGCAGATAGGCCGGTATGATGATGGCTGCCCGTCTGGCTTCCCTGGCTTCTTGATGAGGGCGAGCCGCGCCGCCTTCCATCGGTCCGGAAACGTCCCCTCCTGCAGCGCGCAGTTGAACACGCTGGTCAGGAGGGACGGCTCCACCCGATGCACGGACTCCCACACAACGTTCGGGATCATGTCAGGCCCTGGTGCCTTCCGCTTCTTCGTCCGGATCCGCTCGATGGCACTGTCCACTTTGCCGGTGCTCAGTGGACAGAACTCCTCCTTGGCCTCTCCAGACGACGATGCCGGTAGTGGTGGGCGCTGCGGGAACAGCTCCTCCACCACCTTCTGCAGCACTCCCGACTCCATGCGGCTCGTTACCGACGGCCCCCCGGCCCTCCGCATCACAACATGATACGGCTTGCCGAAGGGGTCGCGGTCCGCCTCCTGTCGCAGCTCCTCCCACGCCGTCTTCTTACTTTGCCGGATGGCCGCCTTGAGGGCTCGACGCGCCTGCTGGTACCGCTGCGAGGCTTCACCCGTCCCTCCATCATCTCGTCCTATCTGCTGATAGCGACGACGGAGGCGGTTACATTCCTTCCCCAGCTCGGCAATCTCGTCGGTCCACCAGTACACTGGGGGTCGCGCACGTGGCGGACCAACGCGGGGCATTGCGCTATCGCAGGCCGCTGCCACCTTCCTGATGACTTCCTTGGCTGCGGCCTCGGCGCTCCTTTCTGCGGCCCCGTGCTCTTCCTTTCCCCAGGTGAGAGCCAGGAAGCTCGCCTCTAACCGGTCGGCGTCTAGCTTACGGATTGCCCATCTTCCTGGCTTCTTTTCCTTCGGTACAGCGACTGCGGTGTGACCCCTGTCAAGCTGAAACGCGATGTAGCAGTGGTCGCTCCTGGACTCCTCGTCGAGCACGGACCAGCCCTTGATCCAGCGGACCAGTCCTGCTGACGCGAAGGTCACGTCAATGACTGAGCTCCATCCCTGGTGGAACCTCGTTGGAGTGCCGCCCACGTTCGTTGGAACGAGGTCTAGCCGGGCGGCAAGCTCCCCCAAGGTATATCTTCTGCGGTCGGTCCGGCCGGAGTGCCATTCCTCTGACTTGGCATTGAAGTCTCCGGCCACGATCACCCTCGACGTCCTCCTGGCGACGCTCTCTTCCAGACAGGCGAGGTAGGTCTCGAACTCCTCCAAGGTCCTGTTCGGAGAGAAGTAGCAGCTGTAGATGGCGAGGTCGCCCAACTGTACAGCTACGTACCCCTCCCTCTCCTCTACCCCGCCTGGAGCTATTGGGCAGTCTGGACACACTCCCAATGCTGCAAGTCCGCTGCGGTCACAGTGCCACCCTCTCGCCTCAGCGACCTTATAAGGTTCGCTGGCTATCACCAGGTCAACCTGTCTCTCTCCCACAGTGCGCCACAGGAGGTCCTGCGCGACTGCACAGTGGTTCAGGTTGACCTGAAGAAAGTTCAGTGGCCTAATCAGCGGCGATGGATCGGCTGCCGCCGACTTCGGCCTCCACCTTGACCTCGTCCTTCTTGGGTGGTGCTTATGTCCTGGCATCCTCGGCCGCCCAAGACGTGCGCGCTGTCGCGTCTCTCCACCAAGCTGCACCGTGGGCACTTCGGCGGCACCCTACACTCCCGGATCTTGTGCCCGGCCCCGCCGCACCGGTAGCACACATCGCTGATGCTGGCTGTGGCTGCGCACTTTGTGGCGATGTGGCCCACCTGCAGGCACCGGTAGCACCTGGCCTCCTTCTTCCAGTCGGCCTCCAGCGAGCGCACCCGACAGGCGCTCCAGCCTAAAGGCACTGTGCCGTGTCGCAGCGCTTCAAGGGCAGCCTTGATCGGCATCTCCACCTTGAAGGCTCGAGTTCCACGCGCTGTCTCCTCCGTCCTGACGACGCGCGCGGCCGGGAGTGCCGCTTCCACCTCCTCCTTTGTCACTGACTGCTCCGCGCCAGTCAGTAGCAGGGTGGTCCAGCGCTGCGGTCTCCTGACGTCCGCCTCCGCGCCCAAGACCACCTGCAGCTTCCTGGCGAAGTCGGCCACTGCTTCCTCCTCGCCTCGGAGCTCCAGGAGCATCTCCTTCGCCTGGGTGAACCGGGTCGTCAGTACCTGGACGCCGCATTCCCGGACGCTGATGGCCGTGCGCGCCTTCCGAATGAGGGCCGCGTACTCCACGCTCTCTTCCTTACGCGCGATGATGACCGCGGCTATACGTGGTCTTCGTCGCTTCAGCAGGTCCCGCTTATAGGCCTCCCTGCCTTTGGGCGGGGGGGCTGGCCTGGTCGGGACGTTCGGCGCCGCCTTCTCCTGGGCTTTGGTGGTCCTCTTCCTGCGGGTCACCTCCGCCCACGTTGCCGCTTCCGCGCGCTCGGGCTCCAATGATGGTTCGCTCTGGAGGAGCGCCTCCTCCCGCTGCTCGGCCTCCTGCAGCTGCCTCCTAAGCTGCGCGATGCCCTCACTGACCGGGGTTAGTGGCCGCTTCTTCGCCGTCGTCGCCGGTGTTGTGATCGGCTTCTCTGGCATACGCTGCTGTTGCCCGTCTCGCTGCTGCTCCTCCTGCCGCCGCTTCGGCTGCTGCGGTTGCTGCTGCTTCTTCCGGCGCTGCTGCGGCTGCTGCTTCTGCTGCGGCTGCTGCTTCTGCTGTGACTGCTGTGTCTGCCGCAGCTTCTGAGTCTGCTGCAGCTGCTGTGGCTGTGGCTGTTGCTGCTGCTGCGACTGCTGTGCCTGCTGGTCTCGCTGCTGCTGATCCTGCTGCTGCTGTCGCTCCAGCAGTTCGCGGATCCGCAGTACTTCCGCCTTCAGCGCCCCCATTTCCTTCTCGTGCCGCACGACCATCAGCTTCATCTTCTCTTCTAGCTCCGTAATTTTCAGGTCGCGCAACTCGATCAGGTCCTTGAGGCGCCGGTTCTCCTTCCGGAGCTTGCCGCCCGGTAACTTCGGCGATGTTGAAGATTTTCTCTTCGTCGCCGGGGTTGATGTCGCCTCCCGCTTCGATGACGTGGAGGCGATACGCCTTCGCTTCTCCTGCTTCTTCTTCTTCTCACTTTCTGTGTCCATCTTCTCCTGGTTGCTGCCCAGTGTGGTTGGCAACACTGACGGCGGGGCATGGGTCGCCGCCAGTGCTGTAGCTATTCCGGTACATCCGTCCAATTGACCGGGATCCGAGCTCCGGTCGTTGGGGGCTCCTACGTCCTCCCTTTCTTCAGAATTGTCTATCATTTGAACTTAGAAGATTTTGCCGTTTTGGGCTACAGCCAGCCTTCTGGCGCTGGTTTCCGGACGTGAACGGGTCAGCTGAAGTCACCCTAGGCGTTACGATGCTTCCACGATACGTAACCCATCCACCATTGCCTCGTCGTCGCGGGTGTCTTGCGGTCCGTTGCGACTGCAGTAGGGCCGCTTGGTCCCCTACTACAGTCGGTCCCATTCACGGCTCTGGCCGGGTTTGTCCGAGTTTTCCTTCTCTGGGCGAGGGTCGCGAGGGGGCAGTCGAGGCTCGACCGGGTGTCAGAGTAGGCGACGACGGACGTGGATGCTTACGGCTCAAGGATTACTCCTCTGCCGCAGGAGCTACTACAACTTTGCTTACAGCAGCGCGTGACTGCCACCAGTAGCTCCGCAACACGTAACCCGTCTATCGGCCATCTTCAACCCGGCCTCGCCCCCACCACCCCCCTCCCTGTACCTATTAAAAAAAAAAAAAAAACACAAACAAACAGCGGGGGCCTCAATAGGGGTTTCGAGGGCGACGGCGGACGCGGATGCTTGCGGTTCGAGGATGGCTCCCCTGCCGCGGGAGCTACTACAACCTTGCTTACAGCGGCGCGTGACTGCCCCCAGTTGCTCCACAACACGTAACCCGTCTATCGTCCTTTTCCTCCCAGTCTCTCCCCCGCTGCCCCCCCCTTGGGTTCGTTCGGGAGGATTGACCGGAGCCGCACCTTTGTTCCCTACTTCCTGAGAAGGTGGCTCAGGGGTCGAACCCGGTTGTGACTTCAGGGACATCACCAGACCCCATGGTTTGTTTCGAGTTTTCCTTCTCTATTGACCACCGTACTCATGTTCACAGGTCGTCAACGTTGTGATTTGGAATTTTGGATGGTATAAGGCCAAAAGCGTGGATTCCATATTTCTATTTCCCCTGGATCTGCCAAAAGGGGTGCACGGCTCTCCGCCCGGGGGCCCACCATCCCCACCCCACAGAGGCACCCGGAAGCCAACAGAGAGGGACACCAGCCCCCCGCCGACAGGCCCACATCCCGGACCCCCATCAGCGACGACCCAGGGAACAATGCCGTCTGAGCTATGGGACCTCCTCCTTCTTCCCCTTCTACATACGCCGAATTTCGGGCGCTAACTTGGGCAAGGTTAGTCGGGGTGGCTTGCCCTTGCCTGCCCCGCGGTTTTTTGCGTTAGAGTTTTCCCTCTCTTTGCCAAACCATGAGCCGATAGAGGGGCTCGCTTGCTGGTCGCGTGCTTCCTACGCCGAGCAGGCTACCCGTGTCGCGCTCCCGCGCAGCACCATATCTTTGGATACCGGTGGTGACACGCCCTGTCTGAGCTCAAGGGAGTACAGGACGTGCCCTACTCCACCTCCATTGGCACTGCTGTCACTCTGCTGCTAGGACGTTGAGGGGGATCGAGTGTGTCCACTAGCATCCGGCCCTGGTGGGACAGGGCCCAATACGCAAGAACGTATGGGCAAATCAACCACCCGGCCACAGAGTGACGGGCCCCTTTACAACCCGTCAGCAACCCCCCGGCCCCCACCAATGGAAGACCCCGGTAGGCGCAACCCATCCCCGAGAGACATAGCACCACCCCCCGCCAGCCCCCCAAGCAGCCCCATGAAGCAGTGGACTGAGGGACCCCCCCAGCAGAGACGCGTGTAGGTTTGGAATTTTGGATCGAAGCCCGTGAGGTGTGGGTTCCATACTTCTATTGCTCCTGGACCCGCCAAAAGAAGATCGCGCAATAGTAAAAAACGTTAAATTCTCAATACAATACATTATAATCAAATTTTTAAGAACGAATTTCACAAGTATATCCTATAATCGTGGGGTCAATGCTCGCGTACGCCATGTGAGCCCATTTTCGACAAGTACGACCCTGGCACTGAATCCACTTCTCTCCTCGCTTTGAAAATGAATATTTTTCTGCGCAATAAAGACAGAGTGGATTATTTTTGTCATTTTCGTATTTACTTCGATAATTATCTATCATTTTTGCTGAAAATACGTAAAATGAAAACCACATCACCAAATCTTTTTAAAAAAATGTGCGCGATGTTACGGACCACTGTTCTGTCTTTTCCGACTGGTATTGTAAGCGATTCACTTGGATGTAATTTATGTGCATTTTACATATCATGTGAAAGGGCGCAAAATTTACTTTTAACCCATTTAAACTACTTACGGATTGATTTTGAATTGAAAACGTGACACCATCTGATTTCACTGACTGAAATAATTATTAAAAGAATGTTAAAAAACTATAAAATTAGATGTCTTTGTAACATCTGCTGATAAAATCTCATTTTTGGTTTCAGTAATAACTTCTCGAAGAAAACAATGTTACCAACTCATTATATATATTGAAAATAGCCAATAGTTGGCGAGGAATAACGAATGCGCGATGTTATTGACCCGTACCCTATTCAGACTTTGTTAGGACTTTCGGACTTGCTATGGGGCTACTCGAGGAGATGATAGAGAAAGTACAAAAAAGGTACCTGAAGTTCCTGTATTACAAAAATGTTGGTTACCTTTTCAACTCGAGGAATTTCCATTGGAATATGAGATAAAAATTTTAAAAGCTCGAAGAGACACATAGCGTCTCTACTTTCCGTTCGAAATCTCATTCGTAGTAAAGTACGAGTATCTGATCCAGCTCTCCTTGGAAATATACGAGTACCATGTTCCTTCGTGTCAGAGTCGGCAAAGAAAAACATGAGTCCAGACGTGCCCACCCGGATCACTGTCTAAAAGCTCTCTTCAATCGTATGATTGTAGAGTAGTTTCTTTTTGGTTACCACTCTACCGCCGACTAGCTTGGTACGATCTTTGACTTATCGACGAAATAAACGACTCAACCCTTTTCCGAACTAATGCAATTAAGCGTTCTTAACTATTCGAAGTCTATTCCGGTTCTCAATCGTCCAGTCCAAACCTTCAACCAGGTAACCGTCGGTTCCTTCGAAACGAGGTTACGAACTCGAGTATTGCTGAATAATATAAAACTGTTTTACTGAATTTATGCTGATGTAGTACAAATAGGAACCATGAAGGAGGTTCGTATTGTTTGAATAGTAATAATAAAAATGTGAAGTGTATTGCGAAAGAGGAATGAAGAAATGAAAACTGAATTTGACCTAGATAGTTACGATAAAAGAATTTTAGAATTTTAGATACTACAATGATGTATTTTTTGTACGGAGAAACTTACAGCCAAAATTACCAGACTAACAAACCTATAATAAGGTAAGTAAGGTGATTAGGGGTCTGGTTGGCCGAGTAGATAGCACGTTGGTCTCAGAATCCGGAGGGTTCGAGCCCACGTAGCAACTCGCCAGAATTTTCGACCTAGGCCGGTTTTTCGGCCAGAAGGGAAGAGGGGTAAGACAGCCCTAACAGCCTCCCCGACGTCTCTGAAGTAATGCTTGAAAGGGTGGATTCCAGGACTCGGGTGGAGAGCAAATTAGAAAAAAAGAGAAGGTAATTAAGGTATCAAAATTCCGGCGGTGCATCTCCGACGTGGTTACGTAATTGGTATGGTCTGATGACTGCTGCATGGTCAGTCGGTGAGCTCCAGTGGAGGATCTTCGACGCGGGGGGGGGGGGGTGAACACGCCCTTCGGGCCGAAGAAGAAAAAAAAGACATTGCGAAAGCAATATTATATAAAAATGTAGTGAACGTGTACACCTGCAGTGCTATAGTCCTGTGTGGACTTCAAAATATATCAAGAATCTGCTGAGAAATTACGACTACCGAAAATAAAATGAAAATACAAAAAACTGATTAGGGCTCAAAACACTCCCCTTGGAAAATTTCTAGATCCGCCACTGGTGAGCTCCATCTTGGGTGCGGAAGGAGTCCATCCTTATGAGGCCATTTTATTATTTCTTTCTAATTTTTTATTATTATTATTTTTTTCTTATTTGTAGTCTTCCAGAGACATTAATTAATGTTGTATAATTATAGTTCCCCGTCGTTGTTGGCCAGTTTCGGCGATGAAAGGGGACTAATTTTCTTTAAATAAATTGTGTTCCTGCCAGACTCTTTTAATACTCATTTAGACTCTGATGCAAATAAATCAGATTGTTATGAGCATAGATGGACGGAATCAAAAAGGTTACAAGAATCATAAATTTTCAATCACTTTATGTGTGATTTTAAAATCATGATTTTGAAATTATTTCATTTTTTGATTTAATTTATTTTCGCTTTGATTTGCACTTTTTTAAATTTATTTTTTCATTTTAAAATCACAAAAAAATAACGATTTTTTGCATTATTTAAAAATCATTGAATTTAAATCATTTGGTTTCTTGATTTTATCTATAGCTGATAATTTTATAAGACTTTTCAGAATGAGTCGAAACCCCAATGTTAATTAAAGAAATAATATTGGCCCCTGAAATCGTGATCTCTGTTCTGAGCTTGCAATTGTTTCTTTGAAAGGAGATCGGACCAACAGAAAATTCAGATATACATAGTATATTGTGTGTCTTTTCTTCAATCAGACGAAGAGAGGAGGTGGTATCTTAGCTTTTGGATCCCAGTATCTTAATTTCTCTCGCTAACAAATGAGGCTTTTCTTCATTATGTAAAAATTTATGATATCATAGAAAAAGTGTCCTGTGTATCATAATAAGACAGACGGTACTAAAAAAGAGGAAGGGCCGTATAGCATACTCTTGTCATTTTATTTTTATAGAATTCGGACATGCATGGCCGGCGCAGTCTATGTATCTCGATTTCACTCGCTACACATGAGCATTTCCGTGTGTAGCGTTGCTACACACGGGAATTCATCTGAAATTTTCCTCTAAAATATTCATGATTAAATCATGAAGTACGAACAAAATCCGAGAAAAATTTTCCCGGATTTTGTTTGTATTTTTGTTTCTACTGTAGGACGAGGACAAACGTCTAGTCTAGTGTAAGTGTATGATATATACATATAGGCATATAGGCTATGTACTATGTATGCACGTTTGCGAGTGAGACTGCGTTTGCCGTTTGGCGATTGGTGGGGTTACCCGGTAGAGCGATGCAGTATGAGCATGAGCTCTCCGCGTCCCGCATTCCGCCCAGCGTATGTACAATTCACGTCTCTATTCACTGACTAGAGCTATCTGTGTGTCTGAAGTCTGAATATCCTTTGCTGTGTATCGTACCTTCGTACCTTTTAAATTCTATCTTATTCACGTGTCTAACACCTGTTGTTTATTACCATGGACCGGTTTATTACAATAAGTAAGAAAAAGAAGGATATAGAAACTTGTAGAACTAGTAGTACGAGTCCTGTGCCTAGTACTAGTAGTAGTACTAATAGCAATGGCAATGGTACACATGATGCTAATGCTATTGCTACGAATGCGAGTGAAAATGAGGGTAAGTTGAATGAATTTTGAGTTTTGTGACGAAAATCGTTAGGTTAGATAGTAACTCTTCGTGTTGTATTATTCATTCATTTCTGCAGATTTAGTTCGACCTAATGTTGTAAATCTCGAAAATTTCGACCTGTGTGGATTGATTCATTCCCGTGGCTTTTGTGTTCTGACTCCGAGGAGAATGGAAATGCAATATGTACCGTATGCACAGAAGCTGTGACTAGTAAGCTACCGTTGCCTCCGATGAATGCGAATAATAAACATGCGATGAATGCATTTGTAACAAATGGTTTTTCTACATGGAGTAGAGCTATTACAGCCTTTAAAGCACATGAAAAATCCGATTTTCACCAATCATATTCAGTTTCTATAAGCAATAGAAAAAAAATTTCAGTGGTTCAACACTTATCAAAAGAGAAAATGCGCGCTATGAATGAAGCTTGACTTGCCCTCAGAAAAATATTTCAGACAGTTCTTTTTGTTGGGCAAGAAGGATTTTACCTTTTCGTGGCACATATTACGCAGATGAGCAAGGTGAAAATTCGAAATTTATGAGAATTTTAAAATTGAGAGCAGAAGACATTCCGGAATTGAAGTCATGGTTACAGCGGTCGGGATTCAAGTGGCTTCACCACCAATCGATAGAAGAGATTTTGAAATTGTTGGCGGATCACGTTTTGAATAAAATTTTGAACGAAGTAAGAAATGCCAAATATTTTTCGATCATGATCGATGAAACATCGGATATTTCGAGACTAGGACAAGTATGCATTTCATTACGTTACGTAAATGATGAATTAATTGTGAAGGAACAATTTGTTGGATTTTACGAAACCGGCAACACAAAGGCTAATTAATACCTTATTCGATATCGCGAAAGATGCCATGATACGATTTCAATTGAATATGAACAATATTCGCGGGCAGTGTTACGATGGAGCTTCCAACGTTAGCGGCCACATTTCAGGATTGCAAACTAAAATTTTGAAAGTATGTCCAACAGCGTTGTTCGTTCATTGCGTAGCCCATCGTCTGAACCTTGTCGTTCAGGATGCCTTAACCGGCATCACGGATATTCGTAATTTTATCGGCACTATACAGCGATTAATACATTTTGTAAAAAGTTCACCGCGGAGGTTAGCCATTTTCACTGAATTTCAAGACGATAACGCTCCAACTCTGTCGAAATACTGCCCAACTCGTTGGTGCATGCGCGTAAAATCCTTAAAAAGTATACAAAGTAATTACACTGCGCTTATAGATTTTTTTAATGATATTGGACATGATTCTTCATTCGATAAGTCGATTACAAGCAGCGTTCGGATATGCCGATAAATTATAGAATCATTTTCGTTTTACTTCAATTTAGTATCGTTAATTTATATTTTCGAGAGAGTGGAAAATCTAAACCGTGCGTTACAGAAAATATACTTAAATTTTAATGAGGCTCATACAAGTGTCGACGTTACGAAAAAAGGTCTCCAAAAACTGCGAGAAGAAGGTTTCGATAATTTATGGAAGAATGTCAATTCAGAAGTTGAATGTTTAGGAATTGAGTCACCTAGCGTACCAAAGTTGAGGAAAGTTCCGAAACGCTATAAAAATCAAACATCACCACATGTTTTTCAAAATGCTGCTGAATTTTATCGTAAACGATATTTCGAAATATTAGACACAGTAATTTCGTCGTTGGATAGTAGGTTTAAATCCGACACAATGGATTTTTTGAGTAAAGTTGAAAAATTTTTTATTAAAGAAGGCGATCATAATACGTATGCTGACGAAATAATTTCTTTTTATAACAATGATAACTTTGCTAAAGATCGGTTAATATTGCACCGTGATTCGTTATTAGACATTATGATCGACCGTAATGGAATTAAACCGCGAAACGTATTTCCGAAGTCGTTGATTTTGCGCGTCACAATCTCGATGTAATAAAAATTATTCTCCAAATTTTTCAGCTCATAAAAATTATATTAACGGTACCAGCGTCGAATTGTACTTGCGAGCGTTGTTTTTCCGCGATGCGTAGGTTAAAATCTTATTTACGTTCCTCTTTAATCGCTCAGCGACTAAATAATATTTCTATTCTACATGTCCATCAATCTATTGATATCGACGCAAATGACCTTGAGTCATTAATGAATGATTTTATAAATAAGTGTAAGCAGCGTAAAGGGGTGTTCGGTATCGCGAATTAATAAATATTATCATTCAATTTATTACCTATTATTGTATAGATAAGTTTAATGTACCGAACCGAGAAAAAAGAAAAATTTATGAAATTGAGTAAAAGGTTACTATTTTGGATTGGGTGGCATTTATCGGCCCACAATGGTAATGTTGAATTCACGAAAGAAATATGCTGTTTGCACGAAATATATAAATGACAAGCGCAGTAACAAGTACGAAACAGAAAAAGAATGAGTTTGAAGAAAAAATTAAACTTCAGAACGCAGTATAATTTTCACTTACACGATAAAATAAAATACGCCCGGAATTTTAATACCTTCTACACACAATGAATAAAAGAGACACGATATTACTGCGCCCGAAATAAAAAGTTCAAATTCTCGGCCTCCATCATACTTGCCACAAATTTACAATGGCGCACAAATTAATGTCAAAATCAAATTTTGGAGCAATAAAAATTTATGAATCGATTCTCCCTCTTCTCAGGAGCCACAAATTTAGATTAAGAGCCAAACCGATATCAAAAACGAATTTGTTGAGTTCGAAACCCCTCGATGATCTCGATGGGGTCATTCGCATAAATAATAGGTCTCAAAATTCCTGATATACTGTAATAAAGGGTAATTTTTACACGCCCACTCTTTTTTGTTCTCTCAACCGAAACCCTGAAATCCGCCCTTTCGAACATTACCTCAGAGCTCCCCTCTATGGCGTTTCTAGAGTACTTAAAAAAAATTCTTAATGATCGTTTTTATAGAAAATTGGATCCCTCTTAAACTCATGGACCTCCTCTATAGCCACGAGTATGTACGTTATCCGCGATGACGTATAATTTTTGTGTTTAAACAACATAATATACCGTATGCAAGTCATTTCGTGATATCGATTTTAGAACTCGTCATTTAAACTTTTTTTTTCGTGGCTTCACATTTCGTTCAATCACACATTGTATTTCGTGCTATTTAATACTTCCCTTTTGGATTTTGAGAACATTTTTTTGCTACACACGGTTAAAATGTAAGTTGCCGGCCATGCCGGACATGTGTGCTAGAACCTACTTTACGTTCTCTGAACCGTGAAGTCACTTTTGCACTCGACTGAAAGCGTTGAGTCACTTTTGCACTCGACTGAAAGCGTTGTAAATGGGTATTACCAAATATGTACTGGGGCAATACTAGTTCAAATACTGTCCAATTGTGTCTAGTTTTGATTGCTGTGAAAACACTGATATTTCTAATTTCCAACAATTTTCTCAGGGTGGAGGAAGTGTTTTCGTGGCTGCTGGAAGTTGAACATGATTCCACGAGCGACGTCTGGAACGAGGAAGCGCATATCGTATGGATTGTGCATTACGTAACAGCTAGTAACCCGGCGACTACTTTTCTTTCGGACTCGGCGGATCCTCAAGCACCGATAAGCTATCCGGCTTCCGTACCAGCTAATGAGAAATTCGCACTGAAGGTCCATAACAAACGAGCGGATAAAATAAAACACAAAATCGCGGCCAGATTTGAAATTCATAAGGACATCACGCAGGCAGTTTTACCTGTGTCAAAAGTACGTAACCACATTATTGTTGTATTATATGAAATCGAAATAAACATGAGAATGTTTATATCGATGTAAAACAGTCAAGTCGAATCTGTCTGCATTGATAAAATGCATTGCATGTTGTTCCGTATTATGGCCCATTAAAACTAACCCAACTCGAATACCGTATATCGTCCAACTGTTGAAGTTCTGCCATCTGGAATAGAATCTCCCTCCTCGTTACTCATTTCGAACAGATTTAAAAAGTTGAATTTTCGTGGAGAAGCGTTTTTCGAACCCCATTAATTTAAATAATTGCCGAGTTTCTTCTCCCCTCGAAGATAAATTCGGTATAGTTTCCGAAAATGAACAGGAATATGAATGGGTACCGATACTGCGTTAAAATTCTACAGAAAAACAGTCATTTCTCTCCTTAACAATGGCAGTTATGCGAATTTAAAATGAATTGTGGTTGATTTATATCTATATCTTTTTTAATTGAATTTTTTATTTATTGAATCAACTGCTAGTTTTTTGCATAATGTGAAAAGGACTATATACTGTTTGTGAAAGTTATTTATTATTTATGAAACTAATACGCGCATAGTTAAGTGCTTTCGATTATCGGTTAGATTTCTTCTACCTGTCATGCCTCACAATGTAATAAATACGAGAACTTCATGTGGTTAGCAGGTGTGCTCGAGAAACGAATTCTGAGGAGATCGAACACCTGAGAAAACAACCCCCCTCCACGAAATTAAAAATTTTTTCATGCATTAAACTGAGACAGCTGAAAAAGAGGGGGGAGGGGGAAGCAGGGACGTGCCGAAGAGTTTTTCCTGGTAGGATAAAAATTGTGAAGTCCCAACTGACTCAACTCAGAATTCCTAAATATCAAAGCAAAAAAAAAAAAACTTTTTGACCTATTGGGTTTTCCAACTGACAACTCAAAATTCCCAAGTATGAAAGCAAAAGGAGAAAAACTTTTTGACTTGTTGGGTTTCCCCAACTTCTCAACTCAATTCCCAAGTATCAATGTCAACAATAAAAATTAATTAATTAAAAAAAAAAAAAACATCTTGTAACTTGTTGGATTTTCCCAACTCACCTGACTAAAATGGTAAATTTTCCCAACTGCTGAGTGAAAAATTCCTACAGGGGTGGGGGTAAGTTGCCCCCTACCTATCGGTACGTCCCTGAATATAGTCATTCCATTTTAGTCGTAATCATACATTTTAGTTGACTACTGCCCAACTCTGACGTCATCACAGGAAATTATGTGGAAACGAACAAGTAGTCTTCGGGTTCAAAACAATGAAAGTTAATTATTCATTGATAGATAACGATAAGGATCTGTTGATAACATAGGGGTATATAATCAATCCAACGTGTTGTTTCAAAAAGAAACAAAATAATTTTCTTTAGTTTCTTATGAAATTGATCAATTTTCTATCTTGAAACATAACACTACTAAAAATAAAGTAATCTGTGTGTGCTACCTTGGCCCTTGGTGTGGTGAGGAACCTTAAAGAAAAACGAAAGAACGAAAGACACATAGGAAAAGGGAAACGGAAACCCACCAAGTTAAAAGGAGGTTTTTTTATTTTATTTTTTTTTTTGCTTTGATACTTACGAATTGAGTTGAGAAATTGAAAAAATCGAATAAGTCAAAGGTTTTTCTTTTTTGCTTCGATGCTTGGGAATTTTGAGTTGAGTTAGTTGGGACTTTCACAACTTTTACCCCAGAAAAGGTAGAGGAGCTAAGGAAGCAATTTCATGTTTAGGCTTTTATCAGAAAGGAAAAAAAAACAACTGAAAAAAGGTTTGGATACATATGCAGCATTTGTAGATCTAGAAAAAGCTTTTGATAATCTGGAATGGTCAACAAGTTCCAAATGTTGAAGGAAAATATTGAAGGAGATAAGAGTTACGTATAAATGGAACTTATATACAAATCAAAAGGCTGGAAAACATAGAGGATGAGAGGATGAAGTGGGAGAATTTAAAATTCAAAAAGGAGTGAGGCAAGGTTGTTGTTAGTCACCGGTACTGTTTATAGAAGCGTATTACGGAAAGAAGCTGCTCTAGGCAATATAAAATCTGCCGCTCCATTTGACTAGAAATACGTTGTAGGGGCACATGGAATCATAAGTGCGCCCAATTTATAATGGCCAGGATGAACTAGGCTGTTAAAATGCTAATACCCTTTAGACCAAATTGCGGACTTAAATTCACTTCGTTGTCAAGAAAATAATCCTTAGTTTAAACTGAAAATTTCATGCGTTTTGATAATTCGGAGGATGGCTATTGTTTCAACAGCAATGGACCAAGAATGCCGCTGCAGTAGAAATTTTCTCGATAAGTTGACTAATAAATTTTTGCGAAGCATTTTTCAATAGGAACGGACTTTTCGGTCATCCCGTATATGACAGAAATCTTTCAAATGGCTTAGTTACTTCTTCTATTTTATTCCTTCTCTATTTTTCCACTTTTTCATTCATTTTTTTCCAGGGACGTACCAAAGAGTTTTTCCGGGGGGGGGGGGGGGGGGGGAATTGTGAAAGTCCCAACTGACTCAACTGAAAATTCCCTAGTATCGAAGCCAAAAAGAAAAAAAACTGACTTGTTGGGTTTTTCCAACTTCTCAACTCAGTTTCCAAGTATCGAAGCAAAAAATTCGAATGACTCTTTGGATTTTCCCAACTGCTGAGAGAAAAATTCCTACAGGGGGAGTAAGTTGCCCCCCCCCCACCTCCTATCGGTACGTCCCTGGGGAAAAGACATTTGAAAATTGAAACCCCCCTAAAATTTTGGTATAACTACGACACTGTCGAAAGTTCTTCTGCATTACCGGTAATTCTGCATGGTCCAAGTATTTTGTCACTCGAGAAATTTAATTCGACCTAAGTAACGCTGCAAATTTTGCGTTGCCCCGTAGACCAGATGGACGGAGCTCAGAAACTGATGGGGAGGAGGTTATAAAATTTGAATACTGAGTCGAGAAGACAAGGACAAACATAAAGGAAAAATGTTTTTTCATTTCCCCAAAGGTAAAGTTATAGTGAAAAACCTTTTTAATTCTCCAGAAATTTCGTAATATTGTCTCTGAAATCTCTCCAGGCGTCATGTCACTTCATCAGCTTGCTGAATCATTGCTTAATTTTTTAGCATTTTTTGTTGTTGGGTAGGGGTACAAATGATACTTTGTTCTCTCCCATCCCCTAGTTCTGACGCCACGGTTGGCGTAGAATTTGAGTCGAATGATCATTAATAGTCGAGTACATTAATGTACTTTCCTAAGCCCGTTACGACTCCATGGACCCCATTTGACTAGCTTCTGAATATACTTACTCGTAGAGGAGAGCGGGGTAAAAGTACGCACATTTTATATGGGAGAACGAAAATTGCACACGCACTTTCCAGTGAAGAGCTTTATTCCTGAACTGCAAATCACGTGTGAAAATTGTAAATTGTACGCGCTGTGACAAGACGGAGATATACAACGAAAGTTGTGAATTGCACACACTTATAAAAGGTCGGCAGCGAAACATGAATTGTGAATTGCACACAGTACGGGAAAAAGCCATAAGTACCCACGAAGACAGTAGCAATGTATGAAAATTTTTTTGGACTTGTTCTCGATGTATGCCCCTTGTTCGCACCTTCGACAGTTTTCGTAGACTTCGAGCAGGCTATCCATTCTGCGGTACGGATGAGTAACTGGCCAGGCAGCACAGTCATAGGTTGTTGGTTCTACTTGAGACAAGCTTGGTTCAGCCGAGGGCAAAAATTGGGGTTGCGGTGTCAGTATCACCAGAAAACATCGGACATTACACGTTGGTTACGACACGTCTTCGGACTAACTTTTCTGGAGCCTACAGAAGTATAATATGATGCCTTCGTTAACGATCTCATTCCTACCCGACCACAGTGTTCCAAACTTGCCCTCTGTACGAATCTCTTGAAGTACTATACATGTACGCGATGACGTGCAATATCCACCCAACCTATCGGCCTGCCGGACTGCTTCCCTAGATCGAACGACCAATGTATGGGATGCGCCGATCTCGTAAATGGGTGTGCAATTCACACTTTTTCCGATCTCAAATTTTATTTATTTTTATGCGTGCAATTTACAATTTCAGTGCTTAATCTTGATTTTTGCAACTGTGTGCAATTTACATATCGTTCTCTTTACCTGACTCCCCAGTGTGTGCAGTTTACATGCGCCCTTTTATATACACCTAATGGTGTGGTGGGGCGTATGGCGATGCACGCATGCCAAAGTGGCCCCTGAGACACCGCACCCCCAGCACCAGAAACTATAAATGCTTTCTAAATTGATTTTTAAGAATTTTTTTCGCGTATTTTGATAGCTTGACTATTTTAGTATACATTTGAGCTACTGATACCTATGTTTTATAGTTTAGAATAAATTCTGGGAGTATTCTATTCGGATTCCACAACAAAGTGGGCGGCATCTAGTGGACGTTTTTATAACCAATGAAAGAGTGATGATAGAACGATACGAATTTCGTGAATATTCTTTACCAATGTTGTAGTTTGGTTTCTTATCCGTTTTAATTTGGTGTTTCACTTTTCCTTACCCTTTATTTCTAATTCTTTTACTTTTATTGTGCAACTTAGTAATGATTTTCTCATAATATTACGAATATCTCAGCAGTTTTGCTGGACAGTTTTTGTTTTTTTATTCGCAAAAGCTTATAAGGAAATCTCCCTGATGTTATTTTAAAAATAAAACGAAAAAACCATAGTCAAAAGTCACAAATCAGTCTGAAATCAGCAACAGTAAATCCTCTTTGATCACTCTTTGATTTTCTTATCAGTAAGATGACAGCAGCGCGCCACAAGGCCTGCGGAATCCGAATCCACTTGCGACATTTCTGGCGAACAAAAAGTTGTCTGATTTCAATATGGACGCTATTCAGCAAGAGGGAACCGACTAACATTTGTAATCAAAATGAATCATTAGTATCGTTGGAAAGAGCGTAAAAAGTAGAATTCTTCAAAATTAGGCATCCGATTCAAAAATGTGTGCTCACATTGAAAAAAGCTTGTGAATGCTATGTCATGTATTTATGTAGTTTCTACATGGCTCTTGAACTTCGAATCACGTGTTCTCAGTAAGCGAATTTAGAAATTGGTTCACCCCCCCCCCTCTTCCTGTAATGCTAGATGTAGGTAATCGGTAATGTAATCTCTACCGGAAAAGTTCGTTCATAAAATGTCATCTACTGGTTTATTCACCTTATTGCTTCTTCTCTAGGACAGGTGATAGTCTTCATACAGCTTCCTCATATGCGTGGTGGTTAGTATGCTATGTTGGATGGTATGAATGATCTCCTAGTTCTCATTAACGTTCCATTAATAATCATCAGTTCATATAATCAGTTGTAAGGCGAGGCAAAATGCGGTGGCGGTGTATTTTTAAAGTAAACAAGCTTTAGAGGATTAGAATCGAAGTCCCAATGAAATTCCTCCGCGTGTGATGTGTAGGTTCTACAAATTACCATGTATTTAAGGAATACGAATTTTCTCGATGTCATTGCGTGCATAATACGCATCAACCGACAAAACAGATCCGTTAGCGGTTTATTGTGAATTTTCGTTGGTATAGATTTTTCAAATGTCTTCAACAAAATACGAAAAGCTTAACGCCAACGAAATATGATAATTCAGCGACTTCGCCTCCTTATATATTCGAAACATTGTATTGTTAAGTCTACAATTTATTTTAACGTATACCATCCGGCCTTTTCTGATTTTTATTTTTTAGTATTGTCAACTACCTAATATCTAAGTTATTGTATACTTTTTCTGTCAACAGACTTGGGAATTAATTAATACGGCATTGTTAACCGGCAAACAAGTTTCGCAACCTATGAAAATATTCGTCGTAAGCCAGTCGGGTAAAATTGCCGATGTTACTCGTCAATCTACTTGTCACACGGAAGACGACAGCGTTCTAAAGGTTAACCATTTTCTATACATACCTAATTTCACATTCTCCTTACACTACTAACTGCTTACCAGTTGAGTAAGTGTATACTGTATACGTATTTAAAGAGAACGAGCTGCTCTCCACGATTGTGGTCATCTTTTATTCATTTTTATAAAATATATTATTATACGTGTGATTTATCATGTTCTGTGGCATAGGTAACATCCTCATGTAGCTCGGTGTACGTGGACGGATCGGAAGTCCGTGGATCGTCAAATGCGACTATTTTAGTAAAATACGAGACGTTTACGGGGACTGCTAGTTTCTTGGTTTGGATGCCCGAAGTATCAGAACTCGATATTGTTGTTTCCGATGTGAAGTTGAGTCAGATATACGATTGGATCGTGCCGGATGCAACGACTCGGTAATTGCGATAGTGTTTCAAAATTAGTTCTTTAGGGGAGACCGGGGTAAGTTGTCTCAGCCTCCATGCCCCCCCCCCCGTGGAAAAGGTATTTTTTGAATCTGATGACATCACGTTACGCCTTAGTGTACCTACACTTCATCCATACCTGATAGAAACTTCGCAATTATGGAACCGACCTGATTTATGATAGTTTGATACTTTGATAACACAAAATTTAGCAAAGTCACGTTCTGCCACCAAAAAGTTTTCACTCTCATGAATGAAATACAGTGGAACTTCCATATAACGAACCTCCAAGGGGGCAAAGAAAAACTTCGTTATACAGAAATTTCGTAGTAAGTATAGAAATCTTTTTTCTTCTCTTTTTTTTTTAAAATTACAGTTCATATATGTATATGTACAGTACTGTAAGGTAGACTTTAAATGCATACTGTATGTAAATAATAAAGTTAGGGTATAATTAATTAGGTGGAATGCACACGAGACACTGAGAACTTTTAATGAAAAGAAATGCCCACCCATACAGTTCTCGTTATCATTTTGGTCAAGCGTGAAATTACCAGAAAGTACTGTGCATGTTTTCAGTGTGGTTCAAGCATTCGAGCTTCTGAACGGCGAAAAAAAGTTCGTTATATAGAAATTTTCTTTCGTTATAAAGAAACGTTTTTGAATGTTAATTTCAAGGGACGAGCCGAAAAGTTCGTTGTATAGAAAATTTCGTTATAGCCCTATGGGCAAAATAACTGTCGATCGACACTTCGACAGCCGGCAATTGCCGACAAATCGACAAAAATGCAGTAATTTTGCGGAATTCGAAGAAATGCAACCGGCGGTGCAGTCAAGCTGCTTTCTGATTGGTCAGTGTTCGACAATTCGACGGTCGAAATGAGCAGAATTCGACACTGTCGAAATAGTGTCGGTACTTGCCGATCGGGAGGGAAGTTTCACTGTATTTTGTACTGGCAAAAATTAAATACTGGGCGGTAAGTAGAATTTCTTCAGCTATATTAGGGTGTATTAGAACCTAAAATTATATTCATCCTGCCCCCAAAAATTGTACTATCTAAACCCCCTCAATCCGAGGCAAAAGTTGTCCCGTAACAAAAATATCAATTAATGCGAATTTTGTTACATGTTTTTAGAAAATGGTACGTTGGTAAGACATTTCAGCAGATTTTTAGGACGTTTTTACCACAAGACTTACCCTATCATGTATGACAACTTACCCGGGTATGGCGCAAGTTGTCACAAAAAAGTAGCCTCTTTTAGAAAAGTTTGGGGCTAACCGTATGAAAATTTTTTTATACGCCATTTTGTAGCCAATGGTTGTAGCTACATGTATAATTGGAACCTTATTTAAAGTTTCTCGGTCCAACAGTTTTTTCAAAATTTTGAAGTTTCTAAAAATTGTGACAACTAACCCCGTCTCCCCTACTTTTTCTCAGTTTTCAAAATTGAAGTTATTTGTTGCTCGGTTGTGACAGCATGATACAGCGATGTACAAACTGCATTGCACTCTGTGCAGTAATTGAGAAAAGAATATGGTCAAATTAGCTTTTCAGAATGATAACAAAAATCACTGGGTTCATAGGACGATTTGTATTGGTGGAGGGGGGGGGGGATGAATTTTGGTTCGTGGTTCTTAACTGAAATCGATTATTTGAACAGCCTGTTGATCTAGTCAGGTTTTTTTTTTCAGTAGTTGCCATAACTGTTTTCTATTACACTATAGTTCATTGTTCATTCCGAATAAGAACAGCAAAATAGCGAAGAATCATGTGGGCAGCGGGGAAATGAAACGTAGGTGAAACGGTACGTTTCACTTCCCCACTGCCCACATGATGGGTCGTCATTTTTGCTATTCTTATTCCGAATGAACTTTACGCAACAATTTGAGATTTTTTTTTAATATGACATGAGAATATATTATAGTGTTCTATTTATGTATTTTCTACTAGGAATTTAATACCGATGTTATGTATTTGATTATAACTTAGTTTATTTTGTTGTCTCTTATCTATGCGAAGTTTAGTATCATCAAGATAATAGGTACCACTGATCAATCAACTCTATGTGCGTTGAGTATTGTTATCAGTATCAGTGTTGCTTCAGGTGGACGACAAAAAAGGAATAAAAAGTGAAAAATTAGATTTAATTTTAAACATGAAAAACTAGAGGTTTTTTAAGAAAAATAGTTAACGCCACTGTATTCAGCATTCAAACTATAGCTATATAACTGATATATAATCTCGTCCCATTGTTTTTTATACTGTTGTGTAGTTATTGTTAAACAGTAGATCTTTTTCTGGTGATGTCAGAGCAAGATCTCAAAGAAAATGAAAAAAAAACAAGGTTAAAAACACGTTTTAAACAAAAAAAAAGTTTTAAAACAATGATTGTTTTTTTCATTGTTTTAAAACGTGTTTGGAACGTGTTTTAAAACAATTCGTTTTAAAACATACCAACCCTGATGCTGAGAAATAAATTTCCCATTAGTGATATTCATAATTTTTTCAAATGTCTGTATCTTTGCCCCTTCAAGTGTAGGAACAGATAAACACATCTACATATTGTGAGGATGAATTGCCTACTTACCCCGTTGAGGAGGTAACATGTAGTCTGGTCCAGTTAAGAAACAGAATGTGTTCTTGAACTCGCCCTTCCCCTCCAACTTCACAATGCCCATTGTCAATGTGTATTGTGGGTTGCAAATTATGTTTCCTAACTGGACCAGACATTACTTGAGACACCTGCATATTTGCATAACACCCATTTTTGAAGGAATAAAAAGCATGCATTACCATGATTTTAAAATAGGAGTGTAAGTTTAAGTTTGGTTATCTGAGGCGACAACGACGATCCTGCAGGGTTTGAGATGGATTTGCCTCTAACAATGAACACCCCTCTCTTCCATGTGTTTTGGACATAGATGTGTGTCTATGATGAGACGGACGGATGGTTAAATTGAAAAGCGAATACCACTTTTGTTGCTTGTTGATTTATAAACTTACTATCACGTGGCAAAAATTTAAAAAGATTAGTTCTTTTTGCTGATCGCTTTTCCGTGGGGAAACTATGAGATTTTGCAAAATCCCCCTTCCCCCAGGAAAATGAATTTGGTGCATCCTCACTTTTCGCTTCTTTGATAGCTACTTAATCTGGAATAAAGTCCTGTTTATATTTATACTCTAGTACCGTTTTTTAAACCTAATATTTATTTGTCTACAGTTTCGGAAAGGCCAAAAGGTCGTCTAAAATGTTCGAAAAATTATCGGAAGATTCCGAGCAGAAATGGCATTCTCACAAATTGGTGAAAAATATGAACTCGATTACGTCGGATTACACGGTGGACAATAACAAGTCAAACTCAGCGTGTAAGATGAAATATCAACAAGCAACAGTCGATGTGAGTATTATCGAATAATTTGTGGGATTTTTCACATTTGCACACGGAACTGTGGAGAGAAAATCCATACCTCGTGCCCAGCTTGGAATATTTGCTGCTCCCTCCGAACATTTCTTGAGCTCAGTAATGAAAACGACCATGCAGATACTCCTATACTATTCTATAGTGATATTGGACTTGTGGCGAATTTCTTCATCAGTCGTCGACTCTAGCAGGCCACTTACCCTATTGACCATTTTCACATTTAAATTCCGCAAAATTCCGCAGCGTCTCAAAAATTCTGCAAAATGAGACACTTTTTTCTCGCTACTGAAACGGAAAATAATTTCCGCAACTTCAGTCGCGAAGAAACTGAATCCGTTTCCGCAATCCTGTACGGTATTCCTACCACGCAACGTTCAGCTGCGGAATTCTATTCCTCTACTGACGCGGAAAAAATCATATTTCCGCATTGTTCCGCCTCGAACAAAATCTATTTCCGCATAGTTCTGCTTCGAACAAAATCTATTTTCCGCAGCGTTCCACTACGTTTCATCAATTATATTCTGCCACATAATTATTTCTCTGGAGCGTCTCGGAGCGGACTATATTGGAAGCAGAACTGCGCAGAAAATTTTATTCAGCAGCGTTCAGGAGCGACTATTATTTCACTGCTGTACAAAGCAGAATATTCTTCAATGCATACTACGGCGACTTTCATTAATTTCTGATGCTAGTATGAAAGAAAACAATTTTTATTTGAAAATAAACGAACAATTTATGCAAGTTTTTCAGATACATTTCGCGTCGCATTCGCGTGCTGGGTGGCTGCATTTCTGGAATCTGAAAATTTAATTTTCAGCATGAGAGCAGATTATTGAAAAGTGAAATGTATACAGAATGAGTGGCAAGAAGTGACCTTTATAGAAAAAAGTGATTAAATGGACGCCCTGCTAACCCCATATAATACGGCCAAGACGTCAGGAAAAAATATTAGTGTCTGTTGAAACAAAATAGGTCTGTTTGGGCAGCATACAGAAACTACCAAAGTTGACAAAATGTACAGAAAGTGCGTTTGGGCAACTTTTCTGCACTTTCTGTAACTGCAGAGAGAATGTTCGAGCACCGACTTTCTGGAGTTTCTGTAAGTTTCTGTAACTTTTTTGTGAACAGTTGGAACGGAAAAAAACTTTTGGTTATTCCTTATAAAAAATTTGCTAACAATTAAATAATTTCATAAGAGAACGTTGAAGGTGATTTGCAATTGTTCAATTTTATTTTATGTGGAGATTTATCAATGAAAATGAACGTTGATCGGAAATTTCAACAGAAAGTGCAAAAAAAGTGTTTGAGCATACGCTAAAACAATTACACAACAGCACTACAGAAACTTACAGAAACGAACAGAGACGTTTGTACAGAACTTACAGAAAAAATCATCAAGATTAATTTCTGTACGCTGCCTGAACAGACCTAATAATCACCATATCGATTCCCTCTATGAAAATGTACGCGCAGCCAAAGAAATACTCTGAACCAGGAACTTTAAGATCAGATTGATTTTCACGATGTCGAATTCGGAATTCACTCTTTCTAACGTTACTGTACGGGAAATTTCACATGAAGGGAAAAACACCCACCCACTGACTTCAGAAACCGCAATGAGTTCAACGAAATCCTATCACAACAAACTATTCGCGCTACCAATGATAAATACTAGAGGTTCCTTCATTCAGCCACCGACTTCATTTGTATCAGTTTCACATTACTTGATTCGCGAGGTTAGAGTTCTGATATTTTCGGATTTATTTCGATTTCAGAACTTGAGACTGGCTTCAGTTTTTTTGTTAATCAAAACCAATGCCGAAATGAGAATCTAATTTGAATTTGACAAAACGGTATGCTGCATCTTGCAGTAGCGACATCTCATTTCTGAATACCATTGAATACGATCATACGTTCAGAATGAACGTATTCAACGGTACTGTACATTGATTAAATGCGGATACATTAAGGAAATTTGTTGCGTGACATTCGTTAGTGCACGCTCGTCATACGAGTGCAATTTTGCCAAAATAGTCGTCAAGCAGAAAGTTCCTGCACCATGCTCGAGCCTTTGAACGTGCATATTGAAACATGAATACTGTACTTACGAGTGAACTGACGACTTGGATCGCTGAATAGTGGACAATGGGCACGTTGGAACTGCGATTACATTCGTCATAAATCTGTGTTCATGCAAATACACAAATGTCAGTGCAATATGAAACCGATGTCAGATAGTACTACCAGCTACCGGTAATGTAAATACTTACCAAGTTCATCAAATAAATTGATCACTTGTTCCTCTCTTCATTAGCGAATAACCGATATTAGGAAACGACCTTGTGAAAAAATCTTCCCATGAACGACAGTAATTGCAACAATTTTAACGCTTTAATTTCATAAGTTTGCACCACATTTGATAATTCGGAAATTGCACGAAACTTTCGTTTATCGTTATTTCGAATAATGGACAGCCGGACAGCGGCACACGACGACTAGCCTTCGGCGACGCTAAGTGACCGGCAGCTACGCAGCCTGCAGTATTGGAAAATAGTAAAGAAAGAAAGGGATATAACGTTCCTATGTTAAGGGCCTTTCTCTAAGTTCAAAAAAATTTCTGTTCGATCTGGTCACACCAGGTTAGACATACACTTTCAATTCCGACGTTAATTTTTGTCAACATTTTCGATTTTCATAATGTCTTACTGTATCGGTCTTGGATGACTTTTTCCGTTCAGTTATCAAATATTTGACAATTTGACGACACCTCACTGCCATAAGTAAAATAAAATGAATTGCGAACGGTCGTTTGACAGTTATTTCGTTCCAATTTATACGCATTCAAATTATCGAATGGGTTACGGGTGCTCGAGTTAGTGAAAATAGGTATTTATACTCAGGTTTTCAAATTTTTAATGTCCGCTCTTGACAACAGGGTGCCTCGGACAAATATGTCTACTTTTAGGGACGGACTAGGGGGAAGAGGACACAGATGGAAAATTACATGAAATGCTAGGAAAATTTTTGCTATACTGTTACCTACTATTTTTTCTGTCTGTCATCAACTTATGGGGCTGCGGAATTCTCCCCCCTATAACTGCATTATTCATACGAGGACTACATAGGGAAACCAAATCATCGCGCACTGCGCTACATTTACATTCGTACATGAAAGGTGAAACTGGTGAAACGTGGTCTGTCAAAAAATCGATTTTCCGTTTTTTTTTGTGGTTTTGGGTAGTTTAATATAATATCTCCTCTTTCGCAACTTCAAGGCAACCACAATGAAACTGTTCATCGGGATGTTCGTCGTATTATTGGAAAGGCTCCGAAAATGCAAGGATGTACCGTTTTTCCTGGAGGCAACTTACGCGAATTATACATAGTCAATCATTTCGAGCGCTGCGTCAATAATAAAGAACGTGTACACAGAACAACGTCATTATAATGATCAGAGACCATAAAAATGATCCGAGCGTCAATAAATATTCAAAACGATTTGAATTTTTTGAAACACAAGAAAAAAATTTGTTCTACAGATATGTTTTCTTGGTGACAATGAGGATGGAAGGGAGGTTTAGGGAGGTTTAAAGGGAGGATTATTACTACAGATCCTTTATTGTTTATTATTGAATTTTGCGGTACCTTTAGCCTATATTAAGAAAAATTCTGTGCAGCAGATTGAATACACAGTCACAATGGAGCACTTCCAATATTGAAGTCCGCATCAGCCACTGCTTTGTATTTGCAGCTTCTAAACGCTACTGGCCAAAAAATTCTGGATCAGCAGCAGTTATTAGGATCGCAGTAGAACGTGTCGACTTTCATATTTCGCACTAATCGTTACTGCCGCGGAATGTGGAATAGTCGCGGTAGAACGCCTCAACTTTTATTCTGCGTCAGTCACTTCTGATGCGGAACAAATAAAGTCGCCGCAGAACATTTTATTCTGCGTCCGCCACTATTGATGCGGAACAGATAAAATCGCGGCAGAACAGAAATTCCACAATGTCCGCTACTGAGGCACGTTCATTATTCGCAGCTGAACGCCTCAATATTTAAATTACGCATCAGTTGCGGCTTTATTTTAAGCTGCTGAATGCAGCGTAATTGTAAAATCCGCGCCCGCCGCGGGTTAGATAATCGCGGCGTAACGCAACGTAATGGACAGGAATTCTGGAGACGCTGCAGATACTGCAGCGGAAAAATCAGAAAAATCGCTACGTTCTGCTCCCGAATTCGGCATCTGCCTCGAATTTTTTGCGGAAATTTGAAATTTCCGCAACTGAGTAAGCGAAATTTCAGTAGATTTGGTCAATAGGGTAACTAGTTTGAATTTGAATAAATATTTCGTTTCGATTCTATTTCCCAATTTAAAGAATAAAATAAAGACGTGCACAGTGCCGTATCCAGGAATATGGCGAAGGAGGGGGTTGACCTAACATATGGGGTTTCTAATGTTTCCGAAATCCGCATTTTCCTGAATTTTTAAGCGCACGGCCATACCCAAGGGGGGGGTGGTCAGACCCCCCCCCCCTGTATACGGCCCTGGACGTGCATCAACATCTCAACATTTAAATCCTGTCGTTTCGCAGGTGTATTGTCGATTCAAGGCAGTCGATCACGATACAGGACGTGTAAGTTATTTGATCAACCGTAAAACGTGGCTGAAGATCACCGATTTGGTTATGCGTGGTTTACGAATAGCCGATCCACAAATCGCTAATCTAAATGGTCGCATTGTCACTGGAAAGAACATAGGTCGAACCGAAGTACAGGTATTTTATGCCTATTTGTTTCGCATCCCGGGATTTTTAAATCCACGAAGATTTCGTTAATTAACTGACCGAATTCCACTGTTCTAGATCGTATCACCGTTGACGGGACGCGTCGTTGGTTCTAAAGAAATACGAGTGGTCAACGATAAAGTCTCTATTACTAAATTATTAGTAAATATTGTGTCCGGGTTACAATTAAATATCGTTCCAGATAGCTCGGGCGAGAACATATATATCGCCGAAACATCTATTACTCGCAAACTCTCTGCTCAGTACCAGGTAAGATAATCTGATGCTTGAATGTTTTTAAATCGTGTAATAACTAGGGAGCTCTTCGCCCTCTGGTTTGTTTCCTCCATATTAGCTCCCTGTTTGACACTTTCGCTTTCTGTCGGTCTATTTTTGGCTTGATTATAGTTTGTCTGCTATTAGTCAGAACTAGGTAAAGAAAACAAATATGATAGGAAATTCCGAAACAAGGCTAAATACGGTCAAAAAACAGTAACGAGGGGGACGTAACACGATTAAAACCGAGGCTAGCAGAGAAGACTTCTTTTCGTAATAAATTAGGGAGAGCACCTCAATATATTCCTTACTCAGCTCACGAGAAAGGCTGCCGACGAAAGTGACCGAAATACGAGTTTAACATAGAATTTGATGTAAGTCAGACATCTGATCGTCTATATCCTAAAATTGTATCTAAAACTAGAGTTTTACCGACCTAACTGGAAACTCGGATTTCAGCGTGTAATTCTGACTGCTTGGCTGTAATTCTTTTCATTTATCAGGAAATCTCCTTTCTTACTGACTTCACTTTTCTGATTAATTCGTATTGAAAATATACACTGATCCATCCCTTATCCATTCGTACAATACCGAGCAGTTTCTAAACCACCGTTTTTCTGTATCTTTCTAGGAAGGACTTCTCGACATCGAAGTCGAATTCTCAGACGGCAGCGTTACGTCGGTTTCGGATATCAGTACCGCCGATTACTCAATCGCAGTAGATTCGCTGAGTCCGGACGTGGTGGCGTTCGCGCCCATGCTCACGTCCATCCACCCTCGCGTGATCGCAGTCGGGGAAGGAAAAGGCAATCTGTTAAAAGTGTCGTTACTTCTGCCAGATTCATGTCGCACCGACGCCCGACTAAAGGATTTCATATTAGTTAGCACCGTCGCGTTTATCAACGTCAACTTTTACGATAGCGAATTCGGTCAGAAGCCGCCAATGTTCGTGCAGAATGACGGCGGCATGGTTGGCGGAAACGGATTTTTCGGCGGTGGCGTCAAAGATAAAAGGCGTAACGACGAGCAGCCTTCTGATTTGCAAGACATTATTAATGGTTAGTAGTCTGTTTGATTTACATCTGGCTTCGGGTCAGAAAGTCAGAAGTGATAGACGTGGTTGACTATTTGAAAACTTTTCTATCTGAGTATCCGTCCATCTAGATTTGGTAAGGACTTCCTTATCGTGCGTATATTCTCGTGTACAAAAAATAACTAATTAAAAACCTTTTGTAAAACAGGAATTTCACCTTCGAATGAGGTTATCAAAGAGCCGGCCGTACAAGCCCGTCAGCACCAGAGTAACAAGAACAACCTGTATTCGTCAGTTCGTCGTCATTCCACCTCGCATATCGCGCCGATGGAGATGGGGATGTACATCATCCTGGCCACGTTCAGTTTCGCCATCGTCGTATTCGTCGTCTCGTGCATCGTGTACGCTTCTAAATATAAACCGCAGAATGTCGATTTCCAAGACGATAACGGAGATCTCTCATTTTTATCGAACGGTTACAAACTGTTAAGCAATCAGTCCGCCCCCAGCAAAAACATTTCGCAGATACGCGAACCAACGACGACGAACGTTCACGACTGGGTGTGGCTGGGACGTGCTACCTTGGAACGCGCATCAGGGTTGCTGGTTCCGTCCATCAGCGTGAACGATAAGATGCGGCGTAAGAACGACAACTGGATTCGGATAACCTCGAATCCGACGTACGCGCCGGAACCGAATCCGGACGCCGACTTGAACTCGGATGTTAATGTTTTTCATAACTTGAATCGGATCAACTCGTCCGGCGAATCCAGAATCGACAGCACAACGTATAACAAAAGAAGCAGAGTGGAAGTACTTCCTCCTCGTGCTAGTCGTCATAAGTGAGTAGATCAGAAACATACGCTGGGACCTGAAGAAGGTGTACTCGAATTTTTAGAGGGTTCTACTAAACCGTTTTTATTTCTCTAGGTGTTTCCGTTTACCAACCATTACTAGTCGTTCGACCGAACCAGACAGAACTGAAGAGTACAAGCCGCCTATTCCACCACACCGGAATCTGGACATGACCAGCACATCTTCAAACGCAACTGCGAATCCGATCAACGAGACTGCGCCTAATTTACCTCACCGGCACAAGCATCACCACCATCATCATAATCATCACCACCACCATCACCATCATCATCGGAATAAATCTTCGGACCTGACGATTAAAACTACGGACACGTACGTCGTTAGTAAAGAGGAAACGGCGAAAAAAAGTGACGAGGAACAACGTCTGAAGTTCGTTAATTCTTCTGAAAACTTGTCCGAAATTAAGAAGGCGAATATTGTTGGCAATCCTATGTTTTCGTTGAATAAAACAGAAGAGGACGGCGATGACGGGTGTCTGGGTATCGAAGATTTGAACCTCGGTATGGATTATAGGCAAATAATGGAGTATTTTGACAATTTGAAGGAATCCACCGCTTAATTATTGCCACCGAGAAGGATTCGAATGAGAATGCTGTGGCATATTGGTTGTGAACGTATTCACATATCTTTCTTTGTACTAGTAGTGGGTAGTAATCGCATTGCTTCATAAGATGCGCATTCGATAAAGGTTCTCAATTATTTTATATACTTCTACTTTTTTTTTTTTTTTTTTTTTTTTACAACATCCTTTATACCAGTTGGAAAAAGTTACCGAGAGAATAACAACTGCACAAAAAATCGTGATTTTGAGAACTTATCAAAATTATTAACGCACCGGTAAGTTGTTATAACTTGTAGTACCTATAATGGAAAAGCACCCACAGAGGATACTTTTTATTTTCTTACTTACTACATATATCATCTATTTCTTTTTTATTTAATTCAGTCGTGTATAATTTAAGAATATCGTGTACTATTTTGTATATTCATTCGGTTATAAGTGTTAATCTGTTATTTTCGTGTTTAAGTGACGGTAGGGTTGTTCGAATCAAAGACAAAATTAGTATCCTAAACGCAAAAGGTATAGAGATGTACGTAGTAATTTAGAGTCAGGATCTACTGCTGTCTGTACTGTTATGCGGGACTGATTCTTTAGAGTCCTAGATAAGCTTCTCCGAGTCGTTTTCTTCACGAATTTGTGTATGAGTATTGAGTATCAGTTGGAGTGGTTGGCTTGTGTTCGAACTGGTGAAAACAGGTGGCGAATGTTCAAGTTTCTGTAGAAACTATTACTTCAAGTATTTTGAGGTGTGAGATTTGATTTTTGCTTATACTTGGTATTTGTGAATCTTTTATGCGAGTATTTTTCAAATTTATATAGGTTACTACCACATAGTTCACATGATTCTTGCTCATTCTCTTTGTAATTATCGATTCATATAGGTCTGTAGGTAATATTCGCCCATATAACAATTTCAACTGATGAGTAAGTACAAATATATCAAATATATGATACAATCAGTATTTCTTGTCCACTTGTACACGCCTTATTACCATCGTGTATTAACTTCGCCGGCGGGCTTAATCCGTCTAACGTTCTTCTCCTTTTTGAATAAACTGAATACAACTTCTACGTGTTACTTCCGAAGAAACTTTCATTTTGTTGTATTTATGAACTTATTTATTCGCATTTTACGCCCAATGTTCCTATATTCTTGTTTTATTTTTGATCTGTTGATTACATTATTTATTTCACATATATTTAAGGGTATTTTAAGCGTAGTATTTTATGTTCTACTTAGATGTTACATGAAATTCTGGTCGAACGCAGTCGGTTAACATTTTTGTACAGCTGAACTAAGGAAAAAACAACCAGTATTTTACCGATCGTAATCAAGTTAATGACAATGTAGTTACCGCTTATAATAAATAACGCATTTATGTATTAGAATACAGTGTAACGAACGGGGGCGTACCGAAGGGAGAAGCCTCCCCCACGACAAATACTTGAGAATTAGCTTCAGTTGCAAAATCAGTGTCCCAATATTTGGAAAAATTGACTCTTCGAGACGTTATTGTCTGTTTTCTCAATTCAAACCAGAAGAAAAAACTTGAATAATTTTCGCGGGCGGAGCAATCAAAATCAGAGCTTTTAACTGGGAAAATTTAACCAATTCCCTTCTTAGCCATTTTCCTTTGGTACGCTCTTGGTAATGGGACGTTTTCGTCGTCGAAGTTTTGTAAAGGTGCATTTTATTCGAATAAGACTCTACTTTAACTTTCGCTTTTATCTTAAGGGAGAATGGTGTATATGTATAATTTTCGTGTACATTTCACAATGTCGAAAACCCTTTTATGTCTCAAGTAGGGAACTTCTAACGTTTACAAAATTGAAACGTACCACCGAGAGAAGTATAGTTTTGCCAGGTGCGTGAAATTCTATATGTCTGTTATCGTTGAATGTAACGACGTCAATTTGTATGTTGTGCGTACATGTAAGTAGATGATTAGGCTATGTGCTTCATTATGGTTAAATTTATTACGTTTCATGTTAGATCTCCTCTTAGATTTTGTGATACAAATGAAACGAACGAAATTCTAACTCTATAATAATCGGCAATATCCAGGTAAGTAGGTGCTGCAATTCTTTGAAATAGATATTCAGTTGTCTCTGTTCACAAAGCTTTCGTTTTGATTTGGAACCAAATAAAATTATCTAGTCATACTGTTATTGCTTGTTGTTTTTTGAACTGAAGTATGGACGCTAACGTGTGTGGAACCTCGTAAGGGTCCAGGGGGAGGTAAAAGATACTGATACTCTCACGTCACTGTAAGACTTGTAAATCGAAAGGATTGTTTTTGCATGAAACATGAAGTTGCTAGATAATGGGACCTTGGTTTCAACAGGGGTCTTTAGTTTTCGTTTTTGTTCCAATACTTGACACTTCTTGCTTTGCTTGTATGAACGAAAATATCATCGACGAGCTAATAGGGGAAGAGGTACACGTACAGTATAGAGATTGAGCCGCAAAGTTTCTCTATACACATCAACATGAGAACTTTTTGGGAAGCTACGGTCTATAGCACTACAGCATTGAAATTCAGAATTCTGATCAAACAGGAACGTAAGATTCGAGGTTGAAAGTAAATGAAATTATTAAGTCTCGATTCCTGTTTGCTGAGATAGACGATTCAAGTGGTACTGATCAATCTTGTACTGTTCACGAAGAAAATATTTCACAACCCATTAACCAATTCTTGACACTCGCAAATGCTCGCGCAATTTCGAATAATTTAATTGACCCAGTTTTATAATATGTTAACAATTTTCCTCAACAAACTAGTTCTCAGTTTCTAAGAAACACGAGCTCCAGAGAACTGATTCAAAATCGATGAGTTATAAGTATTGGATGCTTGGAATGTTCTGAAGCCCGAAGAATAACTGACTATATTAGATAAATGCCAGAACAATGTTCCGGCATTCCACGCTAGTTGAACTGATCATACTGTCCGTTTCACACGGCGGAAACACGATTCTTATAGATAAATCATAAAGAAGTCACCCAAATTACAACAAGAACGTTTAATTCATTAAATCCTAAGGATATTTACCAAAATATTTAAAATCGATTTTTTTCGTGTACTTGCGACATCCGAGGAGATCATTTTTAATCATGTATTCCCAAGTGTAAGGGTTCATATTCATCTCTTTGGCGTTCTTCTCTTTTTGCTCATCTCGCAGCATTGATTCGTAACACACAGCTTTTGCATTAAACGGCATTTTTGCGGCGAGCGATTCGAGTAAACCTCGTACTTCATCATACTCGCATTTTCCACCAATTTCGAATATGACTCTGTCTGGACCTACTGGTGTAACGTAATGATGAATATGACCTTTACCTCCTCCAAGTGTAAAACCCGTGGGCTGAAAGAATAACGAAATAATGCACCTGAAATTTTAGTTAAAAAAAAAACGTTGTATGATAGTGGTATAAATACTAACTCTTTTAGTACACGACTGCCACGGAGCATCTACTCTCCAAGTAAAAAACATTCTTTTGAAGTCAATCTGTCGTATTATTGTATTTCTAATTAGCTCAAAGTGGCATATTTTCAATCTACCTCCGCGAATAGCCTAAAAAAGGAGGGAATGGAACAGTGGTTTGTACAAAACACTTTAAATTATTATCGAATTATAACAAGTCGGCATCAACAAAATAAATAAATTTGTATTTAATGTGACTTACCACAACGCCATACTGTTTATGTATCAATTTATTATGTACTTTCTCTGGATATCGCATCAGATTGATCATTCTCGGCATTTTAATATTTTTTTGGCCATTCGGAAGCACTGGTACTTTGGGAACTTGTAAAGGTCTAGGATGCTCGGGCATGTAGACATCTATAAATTAAGGCGTTTAATAGCAATTTATACCACAATTACTTGGTGTTGGAAGCTATAATACCGGTTCATGGTTTTACATGTCATTTAAACATACATCAGTCATTAAACTAATTATCTTATCTTCAAGAGTATCAAAATTAAAGATTGGAACGATTGCTTTTCGATTTCAGATCACGACATTGTTACTTCGTGAACGATTAATAATTGAACCTATCTATTATTTTACACTTACCATCAAATGTCGGAGGAGGTTTAAGGTATTTTATGCCGCATTGTTTCTGGAGAAATTCAGGAAATCGGCCACCTAAGAATATTCACGTAAAGTTCATCAGTGTCAATAGTTTTCAGTTGAGTAGCTGAGAGAAGAGAAAATACCGGGATTTCATTTCTCCAATGATTATCCACCTCTAGTTATTAGGCGAATACAATATTTTATGCCTCAGATCATTTCTTGTTATTCACAGCCAGAATGAAAGAGTATTTCTATGACGTCAATTTTATCAGATTATTCTTTTGATTCGCAAGGAAAATTATTTGAATTCAAATCTCATAGTAGATAATAGTTTGAAGGTTTGAAATCCAATATCACTTCACTGCACCCTTGATGCGACAAAACATAATGCTGAACTCAACGCAAAAATTTCGGGTTACCTCTCAGCAGCGCCGGAAATCCGGTAAGTTTTGAGAGTGATAACAGCATATTCTCTAACCAAATGGATTTCAGTTCATGGAAATTATACACAAAACTGTAATCTAGCAATGTATGGTTCAATAATCAATATTAACACCAGCACCGTGCCATGATTGAAATTATTAGTCTTAATAGATCCAGATCGTATACGTTTGCACGTTATACAATACATTATCTCTGTTCTCGAGAAAGGCCCACTTGTCAAAAACAGTACGTTTTCGACTTTAACTCTGTGGATATTCTGACGTCACAGAGTTAAAACCTGAATCACAGATAATACGATTCAAACAGAACCGGCATCTTCTAGCCTACATTTTTGAGAGGTTGTCTTAGCACCGGAGGTTGTCGCCAAATTAGAAACTTTGTTAGAAACCAAGTATTCCTCGACTTTTCAAGTTAGAAATTTGAGAGCCTAAAAATTGCTGGCCTCTTTATAATCGACGAACTATTACACTTTCCAATTTTCAAGCCTCTCTGAAAAGCTTGTATTAACGTTATAACAAAGCAATTTAAAATGTTAATCATCTGGAATTGTTAAATTATTTATTTTACCACCTTATAACATTGAAGATTTCCGAAAAAGACGACAGAAGCAAATGCCGACGTCGTCATGGTCGATTCAGTGAGTTTGAAGAATTTTTTGTATAGTTTAATTATGGCAGAATTTTAGGCTCTTTACGTGAGATCGTTCGTGATTTCATCAGCCTGTAAAATTATACGAGCTTCAGGGAAGATCAGATTTATGATGGTCAAAATGCTTAGACCATATAGTATATACATAGACCGCCGATAGCCTATGTAAACTGACGTTATCAGCCGTCGGAACATGGGAGGCGTGCTATAAGTCGGCACGGTTCTTATCACTATTTACTGAAACGGAACCCGAAGCGACTACGTTTATTTTTCTGTTCTCTTTCTCTGTTTCTCTTGAGAAATACTGTTGAAATGGAAAGATCTAAGAAACTATCTTGTTTTGCATGCGGAAATGTACGAGCGTGTTCTTATTTCAGGTAGGATACATTAATTACATTCGCTAAATGCTTCTGATCTTTGAAACCCTGCAAACAAATTCATCCGAAAATCCGTGTTGATTTCTTCACAGGATACCTGTAAAAGAAAACATCCGACGACTGTGGCTGGACAAATTGCAGATTTCCTACAAAGACATTCCTGCCTCAGCTAGGATTTGCGATACTCATTTTGCACCCACATCCTTCAGTAATCCAAAAGGCAATGATATAGTTCGAAAACGACTC